>CM070508.1:24981386-26418192 GCA_036346375.1 Guadua angustifolia
GATGGCACGTACTGCTTCGGCTTTGACCCACTTGGTGAATTTGTCGATGGCGATGAATAGGTGGGTGAAGTTTCGTGGTTCATGAACGGCCCAAATATCCACCCCGGACGCTAATGGCCAGGAGAGCGGGATGGTTTGCAAAGCTTGGGCGGTCGGTGAATTTGCCTGGCGAAGAATTGGCATGCTTTGCATTTCCTCACCAGCTCGCAAGCATCCTGGAGGGCAGTAGGCCAATAAAATCCTTGGCGGAACGCTTTGCCGACAAGCGTCCGGCCGAAAATATGGTTCCCGCACATGCCTCCATGGAAATCAAAGAGCAGGGCGCTCCCCTCTTCCCGAGTGATGCACTTCAGTAGAATTCCATTTCTGCTCCAGCGGTATAGGTCCCCACCCACCAGAGTATATCACTTGGCCTTGCGTGTTATCTTCTCAGCTGAGGCATCATCGTCGGGGATCTCTCGGTCTCGCAGGAAGGCTAGGATGGGGTCTATCCATTGGCCTTCCCGGCCAAGAGTGGCGATCACTCGGTGATCGCCCAGGTACTCCGCTTGGCCAGGCTTTTCCCCGAGTGCCGCATCGGCGGCACCGCCGTCTTCTCTCTCGGACCAAGGGGCCAAGGTGGGTGCACTGCCTACCCTCCCTGAGTCGGAGGGCACGACGGCCGCACTGCCGCCCGCGCCTGGATCGGAGGCTGCGACGGCTATACCGTCCTCCCCGCTGAGAGCGGGGGCAACGACGGACAATCGTGAGAGTCTTTCTTCAAAGACTCCGACCGGAGCAGAGGTCTTGAGGACGCGAGCCGTGAAAGCTCGTCCGCCAGATGGTTGTCGCCGAGGATATGGATATATCGATCCTTCAAGTGGCGCCCATCTTCTGACCTCCGCCAAGTAGGCGACCATGGTAGGATCGAGCATTGAAATTCCTTCTGCGCTTGATTGATGACCAGCAGGGAGTCGCCTTTAACTTGGAGGCGTCGGACGCCTAACGCCGAGGAGATGCGCAGCCCTGCCAGTAGGCCCTCATATTCAGCAATGTTGTTGGTGGCCTTGAAGTCGAGGGCGACCACGTACTGGAGTATGTCACCGGTCGGAGAGACCAGGACAACCCCAGCCCCCGCGCCTTCGAGCCTGAAGGAACCGTCGAAAAACAAGGTCGGGGAAAGCGCGGTGCTTCACCAGAGTGGCGGAGTCCACTCGGCAACGAACTCCGCCAACTTCTGGCTCTTAATGGCGGTGCGGGGTACAAATTTGAGACAAAATTCCCCTAGCTCCACCGACCATTTGGCGATACGGCCTTCTGCTTCCCGATTGTGAAGAATTTCTCGCAGGGGGTAGGTAGTGACCACCGTGACTTCTCGCCCTTGAAAGTAGTGCCGCAGCTTCCTGGACGCCACCAGGACGGCATACAGCATCTTCTACGCTTGCGGGTATCGAGTCTCTGCCTCGTGTAGCACCTTGCTGATGTAGTAGACCGGCTTCTGAATGCCCTCTCTCTCCGCCACCAGTACGGCGCTCACCACTGCCGAGGTAGTAGCAATGTACAAGAGCAATGGTTCCTTTGGTGAGGGGCGACCAAGATCAAGGCGAGGAGGAGAATCGCTCAAGTCTTCAAATGGTTGTTGAGCCTCCTCACCCACTCAAGTGGTTCGCCTTCTTCAAGCAGTTTGAAAAGAGGCGCACTTCTTTCTCCTAGTCAGGCAATAAATCGCTCGAGGAGGCAAAGCGACATCACCTGCACTACACCGCTTGAGCCAATCCAAGTGATTCATGTGTTCGATGGCCGCTATCTTGTTAGGATTGACCTCGATGCCCCGCTTGGACACGAGGAACCCCAGTAGCTTTCCGGAGGGCACGTTGTAACACCCCAATTTTTGCTTTTCTTGCATTAAAATGGTATTTTGAATTTTTGAGAAATTTCTGGAATTTATTTGGATTTATTTTGAATTAAGCCATTTGCCAAATTAATTAAATAATAGAAAAGTTAAAATAAAATTTTGCTGAAAATATTTTATTTGAGTCACAAATGTCTTAAAATATTTTTGAGAATTTTTTTCCGAATTTTTCTGGTATTTTTAATGCCCCAAATGAATTATTTGATTTTCGGAAATATTTTTAATCTAAAAGAATTAAAAATCCGGATGAACAGTTGTTGGGCGAACAATCATGCGCCCACTTCGGAAAAAAAACCCTAGCGCCGCAGAACCGTCCGATCTTCATCCGATGGTCCACGTTTATTACGTCATTTCTCGAGACACCACGGATTACGCCATCAAGACTCGAGTGGGCCTCGGTCTCCGTAATTTCACAGACGCCGAGGCTTTATTTAAAGCGCCGCCACCCGTGACGTGATCCCTACCTCGCCAGACACCAACCAGACAGTACCGACGCCGCCCGAGACGCCGCCGCCCAGACGAGCTTCGCTGAAGTCTGAAGCTTTCATGTCGTTTTGCCGCGTCGCCGCCGGTCACTCTCGCCGCTGCCCATGCCACCTCGAACTCATCTCATAGCGCGCGTCGAGCGCACTTCTTCACACCGAGGAGCTTCGGGAACGCCCGCCAGACGTCGTCGTCCTCGTCTCCGGTGAAGCATCGCCGCCGACCGTCTCCACCGAGCCCGAAGCTTCCACCGCCGTCCGATCGCAAGATCAACGATCCGGATCTCGCCACGCCGCCCTTGAACAATAAACCTCATCTTCAAACTTCATCCGTTAGATCTAGATTCAACGGCTCGGATCGCGACCGCATCGCAGCCCAATCGCGTCGTGACGCTGCGTGGCACACCGAAAGCCGCACTGCGCTTTGGGCGACGTGTCATCGACAAAGACGAGCCCGACGTCACCAGACCAATCGGTGACGCCAGTCGACGTCTCGGTGGGTCCCACTGTCGCCGAGATGACCGAAGTCGTCTTGGCGTCGACGCCAAGATCGAGCTTGCAGTGTCGGACGGCAAGAAGGCCACACGTGTCACTCTCTGGTGGCGACCGTGTCACGGATGACGCAATAATTATTTTTCCCGAAAAAGAAAATATTTATTTAATTCGGATTATTGATTTAAAATGTATTTTAAAACTTCAAACGCTTATAACTTTTGTGTTTTAACTCCGATTTGAGTGATTCCAATTTCTATAAATTTGTAAAATCAAGCTCTTTCTGTTAGTGAATTTTAATTGAATTTTTGACTTGAGTTGCTCTCTGTATTATTTATTTATTGTTGTTTATTTACGTTACGCGTAGACGTTGAAGTGCCTGAAGGTTTCGAGGGAGAAGTTCTGACCCAGGAGCAAGCTCAGGAACCAGAACCAATACTTTTTGAAGGCAAGTTGTGTTTGATCATGTTGAACCCATCATAGAAAAATTATTTCGATTTAATTTATTGCATGCTAATTTAGTAAAATTGGTTTGAATGAATTTTGGGATTAGTTAAATGCCTAGTTGTCAGATGCCACCTTGTCGATATAATTGTAGGCCATGAATCATTTGTCACCCTAGGTTGTGGATTAATAGTTGGACATTAATTATTGGCCAACATGGGTTGAGTAGACCGTAAGTAGTATGCTTAGCCCCGCCGTGGAAATTTCATGATTTTGGAATACCAAAGTTAATAATGACTTAATGAGATATGGAACGATTTTGTGAATGAGACATGTGTTATTGAGTTGATGATGGCACGTGGTGCAATGGTAAAGAACCGAGGTGGGAAAATGATTTAGACTGAGGCATGTGGCAAGATTGTTTCTGGTGGGCCAAGAGTGGCAATCTGGCGGTCGATTTGGTTTATTTGGTTTTGGATATTTAAGGTCATTCTTGGTTAGTCTTGCCTCGGTCAACTAAGGACTTAACCTTGCGACCATTTGAACTGAGTCTTTCATACAACCACAAGCTCCGTAATGGGACGGACCTAGCCGAGTAAACTGGGAAATCTATTCTTTGGTACTGTCGTGGTGGTGTGAGGCCCGAAGGAGCGGGTGAGAACTCACATGGCGCAAGAGGGGGGCCCTGGGTGTGGTAACCAGTCCCTCCAGTGTTGAAACCTTAGCGGGCAGTACTGGGTTTAGACGGAACTTTGGAAAGGCTTTGTTACGTGTAGGATCGAAATATACTAATGTAGCAATCAAAGGGGGGGTGAATGATTGCGCGGAAGCTAAAATCAAATTTTCAAACACCCCAATTGAAACTCAAATTGCTTGGAAATCAGTTTATGCGGTTGGGAAACAAATAGACCGATTTGGGCGACGATGAGAGCACTTAGGCGACGATTGGGCACTTGGCGGCAGTTTGGGCACTTGGCGACCAAGAGATCACCGGGCGAGCGAGAGGACACACTGGCGACCAGTTTGGGCACTTGGGCAGCGAGAGGACACCTTGGCGACCAGTTTGGGCACTTGGGTGAGCAGAGGACAGTTTGGGCGACCACGCGCCTTTGTTGGGCGACCACGCACACTTTGTTGGGCGACCACGCGCGCCTGGGTGAGCAGACCGATATACGTCTACTAAAATAGTAATTACGGAAGATCTAGCCGTTGTATTGATGTGAAATTTTAACTGTAGAAACTAGACTCAATTCCACAACTAACAAAAAAAGAATTAGGTCAATCGGATATACAGATCTAAAGTTATGTCCTTTGTAAGATGACAGAATCCGGGCGACCACACGAGCAGTCGGGCGAGCAGGACATCAATATGGGCGACCACAAATTACAGAAGATCTAACCGTTGGATTGATGTAAAATGTGAACTATATAAACTAGACTCAATTCTGAAGTGAACAAAAAATGAATCAGGTCGATCGGAGCTATGGATCTAAAGTTATGTTCCTCGCAAGATGACTAAACCAATTAGCGATCTACTGTTTGGCGACCAGGTTAGCAATCTGGGCGACCACTAATTACCAAAGATCTAACCGTTGGATTGATATGAAATTTTAACTGTAGAAACTAGATTCAATTACAAACCAAACCCAATAAGAATCAATCCAATCGAATGTACGAATCAAGAGATATTACCTTCGCAATTAGACTAATGCATCTAATGACGAGGAAACCAAATTTCACCTTCAAGGTTGTGACGGACCAAACACCAGAGAGGGCTTCAGTTGCCACGGATCAATCTTCTAATCACCAAAAGCAAGATCATGTCCAGATCATCATCAATCTTCTAGTTGACGTGATGCAGGCATGCACGATCAATCTTGATTTGTTTTCTTCACACCTTGTCTTGTTTGTCAAAACTCACGCAAGAAAACTCATCCACAGAGATACTTGGATTGCTAGATTGATCTTTATTTCTTTTGTCTAAAGTACTCCCACACAAGAGTACAAACCTAATACTGCTCAAGAATAAACAGGGACACCTCCCTATTTATACAGAGCAAACACACAGAGATTGAATACAACTCCACTTCCAACATGGAAAGAGTTCAGATCTATCTCAACTTGGCCCAACATGACCAAAAACAACTCTTGCACGCATGCAAGAACAGAGAGATTGAATACAACTCCACTTCCAACATGGAAAGAGTTCAGATCTATCTCAACTTGGCCCAACATGGCCAAAACCAAAACTTTGCACGCATGATCACCCCACCGCCGCACATACGTGACTAACCGACCTTCATATGCATGTTCTCTAGCCCGAACGTCCCGCATGACATCCTTGACCACCAAGACCTCGATTCCTCCTCGAACCTAGTCTCGAACCTCGGTTCCTCCATGAACCTAGTTCGGTCCCGTCATCGACCACGTTAAGCCCTCGAGCAACACCGCACATGAAGTAACAAACAACGCGTCCGAGCACAAGTCCACGACTTGACTCAAGATTAATCCATGCAACCACTCACACGAGTGCATTGCATCAAGCAAAACCATTATGCTATCACCAAAGATAAACAAGCGATCATTTGAGCACAAGTCCACGACTTGCCTCAAAAACGATCTATGCAACCACTCACATGAGTGCATTGCATCAAACAAACTTTATCATACTATCACCAAAGATGATAATCATCTCAACATAGCACATGCACAGCACCACACATGCCATAATCAAAATCACTTTATAATGCCAATTTCACCATTCAACCAATTTTTCATCACATGATCTCACAATCTCCCCTTGATGAAAACATTGGCAACACCATTTGAAACGAACATTGGCATTCACCTTACAATAGCAACACCATTTTCAAAAGAAGTAAAGTGACCAAAAGACAGAAAGAGAAATCTCCCCCTATAAAGAAGAACAAAAATCTCCCCCTATCTAAAAAGAAATCTCCCCCTATCAACAAGAAAGACTCCCCCTAACAGAAAGAAGAAATGTGTGTGTGAATGTGCAATGTGTAACCAAAAATTTCTCCTTTTGATTCCAAAATTTCTCCCCCTTTGACAATGGATTCATCAAGAATGCAAAAAGAGAGCAAAAGAGAAACTTCTCCCCCTTTATGTTGATGTTTTCTTTTTTATATGTACTGAGCATTATGAATCATGCACAAATGTAACAACTTGATCACCAAGTCATGCTATCAAAAGATTTGCACCTCAAATCTACACATAAACAATGTAGAGTAAGCATAACTAGAAATCAAGTACTATTAACGATTTTTGCATGGCATGATCTCCTTTCTCAACAATCTTAAAACCTGAAAACATTGAATTTTTGTGCACTTTATTTGTGCTTTGAAAAACTGATTCATTACTTTGATTGCAACAATAACAATTGCAAGGAATTACATGCACCATCAGCCTTACTTTTCAACCATGCCAAGCAATCACAAGCTTAAGGTTTCATGGTTTCGGTCATACACAACCTCTTCCAAGTTCATATCATAATGCAATGATAAGCAGTCTCGTAAAGAAGAAGTGCGACAATACATAACCTTGATCTTACTTTTATCAATAATCACTTTTTGAGCTTTAGCACTTAACTTTCATATTTAGCACTTTTTCGAACAGGATCAAGATAGCCAAGAAAGTTCAACCATGACAAGATTTAATTCAAGTTGTCATTCCATTTAAATAGTCATGACATAAACTACACCATATATGTATAAGCAGAAAGTTGCAAAGACCTGTAGCATAAACATGGCTTCAAATGACATATGTGTATGAAATACAATGCTCAAGACTTTTCTTTGTTTTTCAATTTTTTGTTTTTCATTTAAGAAACACACGAAACAAAAAACATGTTACACAATATTACAAAAACTTCAAAGAACTCCCCCTCAAAACAACCATCTTAAAAACCTTCTACAAAATTGTCACCTGAAGGAGATTATTTTAAAAACAAAAGACTGACAGAACAAACCTCCCAAAAGGCAACCAAAGGAATTTTCATCAAGAATCAATAACTCCCCTCAAATGGATAACCAATGAGATCAACAGAGAGGAGATGATGATATACATGTGCTTGAGTTATCATGGTATGTTCAATTAGGCATAAGCATGAATCATGATAAGTGAATTCAAAGCGTGAAAGGCATGATATAAGATATAACATTATTGAACATGCCAGGGGATACAAATGAGCATATGAACAATCTTTTCATCTCATGCCACAATTAAATATCTGTGAATGTAAAAGACATGAGTGTGTAAAAATAGCTCACAGTGTAGGTGAAGAATTCTTGTACCGCCTTTTGAAACCATCTCAAGGGTGAGAACCATCCAAGTCTTGATCCCATCTTGCAAAAGACCAAGATCCACTAAGCCTCTGTTCTCCAACCCATTTAGAAAAACCTACATAGCACTAGGAGATGTCGAGGTCTTGCATCTTTGGGGTTAGAAATAAAGCATTTAGGAATCCAAAGATTGAGACACACGACGAGTAGGCACAACACAGTATGCTTGTTCAAAAATCAGATTTGCCCTTTCCGTGTTTATTGCAACAAAAGATGTTTGCATCACCCTAGGCACAACACGAGTATGCTTGTTCACAAAATCAGATTTGCCCTTTCCCGTGTTTGTTGCAACAAAAGGTGTTTGCATCACCCTAGGCACAAAATGAGGAGTAAAATGTGCCTTCTGAAATTAGACCTAGCCTTAGTCTTCTCTTTCTTTTCTTTGTTTGGCTAGTCTAAAGCAAAAATCTACTAAGTGTCCATCTCTACCACAATGAGTGCAAGTGTACTTAACATGATGTTTAGCTTTAGTAATGTGAAGTAACATTTGCATTCATCATAGTAGAAGATAACACACCAAACAGATTTGAAAATCGTTTTCTTAGGCTCATTTGCAATCTCAAGTTTTCCTCTTTCAAGTGTCTTAATAATGAGGAGCATGCGACTTATAATGAGCATAAGAATCAAAACCTAAACCTTTGTGATGAGTCTTGACTTTTGATTGATCCAAAATCATGTTTAGGTTTTTCTTTCCAAGAGTGAACCGTTCTAAAGATTTTTCCAAGTAATCAACCTTTCGAGAAAGAGTTAAACAGTTATTACATGGAACGCCCACTTTTCCTTTCTACTTTTGCGACAAGTTTTGCATGAGAGAACTTCATGAGTGAGCATAGCATCATCATTTGAGAAACCCTAGCATTTGCATCATGCAACTTCAATTCCAGTATAGCACATTTAGAACAATGAGTTGTATCATGCAAATCAACAGTTGAATAGCTAGCATTTTTAACATGTTTCTCATTTTCTTTCTTTTCAAAGATTGACTTGTTCTAACAAAGAAACATGTTCTTTCCTAAGCACAGTAAGCTCACTATAAATTAAGTCACATGATTTGCAAGCATCATCATCAGGAATCAAAGATTTAAGTCTAGCAATTTCAGCATTCAAAGATTCCACAAGAACATCATGTTTCTTAATCTTCTTGTCGCGTTTGTCAAGCAATTTTCCAAGACGAATAACAGCAATAGTTAATTCATCGTAAGAAGGTTCTACCTCATTGCAATCGCTGTCATGATCGTCCTCGGTGAAGCTTACATCACTCTTAGCCATGAGACACAACCCTGTCAATTCATGTTTGCTTGGAGTTGTTGTATCATCTTCACTGCTCTCCGAATCCACATCACTCAAATTGACTTGTTCAAGAGCGGAAAGGACCCAGTGGACAACTTTGCTGTTGATGAAGCTCTTTTTCTTTCTATTGCTTGGAAAGAACTTCTTCTCTTTTCTTTTGTCATTGTCCTCTTCTCTTGATGCTTTTCCTGCAAGTTTAGGACAATTTGGACGAATATGGTTGAAATCACCACACTCATAGCATCTTGGAGGGCCACCACCAACTCTCTTTCTCATTCTCACATTCTCGCAAAGCTTTATTAAACCGAGAAGAGAGTGATGCCAAGTCTTCTTAGGAAATTCATTAACTGCTCATCGGTTAGTGAAGACAAGAAAGACAAGGCAAAACTTGAAGAAGCATTATTCGAGACATGCTAGATTGAGAGGTCAATGCAATTGATTTATAATCAGTCCTCCTAGCAAGAACATCCAATTCATGAGTTTTTAGCTTAGAGACAAGAACATCTACAGTAAGGTCACTCATGACAGTTGATTCTCTAATGGATGTCACTTTCATCTCCCAAATAGACATGTCTAATGCACCAAGCAATTGTCTAGCATTAGTAGCCTCATCAAAGAAAACTCCAACAGCACGTAAGTTGCTAGAATCTTATTGAAACGTGCAAAGAAATCATCTAGTGACTCACCAGGCTTCATATCAAATCGCATGTATTCTTTCTTATATATATCTTGGCTAACCTCTTTGATAGTGTTAGATCCTCATGATAATCACAAAGAGATTTCCATACCTCATATGAGACTTGAGATGGATCGCGATCGAAGTCACTTCTTCCCAAACCTTGGATGATCAAATTTCGTGCTCGCTATTCGCTTCAACCTTTGCTTGATTGGTTTCATTGACTTGATCATTCTCGTGAACTTGATATGGTTTGTACACCTTCTCCCGATTGCAAAGCCCCGAGCTTGAATGTATGCCTCCATCTTCGCTTTCCAAAACGAAAATCAACACCATCGAAAACACAAGGTTTTGTCGAATACCTATCCATCGCTACGGTTTCTAATCACGGTTAAGATTAATTAGAAAAACCTTGCTCGATACCACTTGTAGGATCGAAATATACTAATGTAGCAATCGAGGGGGTGAATGATTGCGCGGAAGCTAAAATCAAATTTTCAAACTTTTCAAACACCCCAATTGAAACTCAAATTGCTTGGAAATCAGTTTATGCAGTTGGGAAACAAATAGACCAGTTTGGGCGACCAGTAGAGCACTTGGGCGAGCAGTTTGGCACTTGGGCGACCAGTAGGACACCTGGGCGACCAGTTTGGGCACTTGGGCGAGCAGTAGGACACCTTGGCGACCAGTTTGGGCACTTGGGCGAGCAGTAGGACAGTTTGGGCGACCACGCGCACTGTTGGGCGACCACGCGCGCAGTCTGGGCGAGTAGACCGATACATGTCTACTAAAATAGTAATTACAGAAGATCCAGCCGTTGGATTGACGTGAAATTTTAACTATAGAAATTAGACTCAATTCCACAACTAACAAAAAAAGAATCAGGTCAATAGGATATACGAATCTAAAGTTATGTCCTTCGCAAGATGACTGAATCCGGGCGACCACACGAGCAGTCGGGCGAGCAGGACATCAATCTGGGCAACCACAAATTACAGAAGATCTAACTGTTGGATTGATGTAAAATTTCAACTGTATAAACTAGACTCAATTCTGAAGTGAAGAAAAAAAGAATCAGGTCGATCGGAGCTATGGATCTAAAGTTATGTTCCTCGTAAGATGACTAAACCAATTAGCGATCTACTGTTTGGCGACCAGGTTAGCAATCTGGGCGACCACTAATTACCAAAGATCTAACCGTTGGATTGATATGAAATTTTAACTGTAGAAACTAGATTCAATTGCAAACCAAACCCAATAAGAATCAATCCAATCGGATGTACGGATCAAGAGATATTACCTTTGCAATTAGACTAATGCATCTAATGACGAGGAAACCAAATTTCACCTTCAAGGTCGTGGCGGACCAAACACCGAGAGGGCTTCAGTTGCCACGGATCAATCTTCTAATCACCAAAAGCAAGATCATGTCCAGATCATCATCAATCTTCTAGTTGACGTGATGCGAGGCATGCACGATCAATCTTGATTTGTTTTCTTCACACTGTCTGCGTTTGTCAAACTCACGCAAGAAAACTCATCCACACAGAGATACTTGGATTGCTAGATTGATCTTTATTTCTTTTGTCTAAAGTACTCCCACACAAGAGTACAAACCTAATACTGCTCAAGAATAAACAGGGACACCTCCCTATTTATACAGAGCAAACACACGAGATTGAATACAACTCCACTTCCAACATGGAAAGAGTTCAGATTCATCTCAACTTGGCCCAACATGACCAAAAACAACTCTTGCACGCATGCAAGAACAGAGAGATTGAATACAACTCCACTTCCAACATGGAAAGAGTTCAGATCTATCTCAACTTGGCCCAACATGGCCAAAACCAAAACTTTGCACGCATGATCGGCCCTGCTTTGCACATACGTGACTAACCGACCTTCATATGCATGTTCTTTAGCCCGAACGTCCCGCATGACATCCTTGACCACCAAGACCTCGATTCCTCCACGAACCTAGTCTCGAACCTCGGCCTCCATGAACCTAGTTCCGTCCGTCATCGACCACGTTAAGCCCTCGAGCAACACTCGCACATGAAGTAACAAACAACGCTATTCGAGCACAAGTCCACGACTTGACTCAAGATTAATCCATGCAACCACTCACACGAGTGCATTGCATCAAGCAAAACCATTATGCTATCACCAGCATAAACAAACGATCATTTGAGCACAAGTCCACGACTTGCCTCAAAAACAGTCTATGCAACCACTCACATGAGTGCATTGCATCAAACAAACTTTATCATACTATCACCAGCATGATAATCATCTCAACATAGCACATGCATAGGCACCACACATACCATAATTAAAATCACTTTACAATGCCAATTTCACCATTCAACCAATTTTTCATCACATGATCTCACATTACGGTTATTTGCCTTGGTGGTATTTGACTGTATCTTGTGGGTAAAGTGTATAACCTCTGTAGAGTGTACAACCTATTCGAATAGTCGTGCTCACGGTATTGAGCATCGCTCGGTGATTACAGTCAAGGGTTAGATTTTCATGAAAATAACTTGTTTATGGAAAATGCTTGGGTTGGTAATGTTGAACTTGACTTAAGACGGAAAATGATTTACGATTAAATTGTTTGTGAAAGCTACTATTCCTACTATTGTTTTACCGCTTTGCAATCTATTACTGTTTACTTTGAATGCTGTACTGCACATGAACCGTAGCCTATCCTTTGTACTAAGCCATGCATGTAGCATATTAGCATTGCATTCTCAGGCATGACTTCTTGAGTGCTCAAAGTACTCACCCCACAACAACACAACTTCGCTTGAAGAAGAAGCAACCCCGCCAGAGGAGGAGTTTCGGAGGAACCAACGAACTAAGGAGCGAGCCCGATCGATTACTGTGGCAAATTGGTTGGCGCCACGAGTTTATTTTATTTCATTGCATTTGAATATTTTAATAAGTCTTTGCTCTGAGGCGATCTTTGTAACTCGCCATAAGGTCTACCAACTAGTTTGAGTATTTAATTAAAGTACTTCATTATTTCGCTGGTTATGACTGTGATATGTACCAATGTTGAGACTGTGTGCACTAGCGTGATCCTGGACTAGTGCTGAATACACAAAGGGTCCGGATTTGCATATTCGGGTCCCGACAACGCCGAACATGCACTTCTCGGGATTGAGCTTTAAGCAATTCTTCCGGAGATTAGCAAATGTTTCCTCCAGGTCTTCGATCAGTTCTTCACTCTTTTTCACTTTCACGACCAGGTCGTCAACGTACACCTTAAGGTTGCGCCCTATCTGTGGACGGAAAGTGATATGCATGGCACGTTGGTAAGTAGAACCAACATTTTTTAACCCAAAAGCCATTCTAACATAACAATAAACGCCCATGGGTGTTACGAAAGCGATTTTGTCTTCATCTTCCGCCGCCATGCTAATCTGATGGTACCCAGAGTATGCGTTCAGAAAGCACAGCAGCTCACATCCCGCCATGGAGTCGACGATGAGATCGACACACGGCAAGGGGTAAGGGTCCTTCGGGCAGGCCTTGTTGAGGTCGGTGAAATCAACGTATATTCGCCACTTCCCATTGGACTTCTTGACGAGCACAGGGTTAGCAAGCCACTCAAGATGAGAGACCTCCCGGATGATCCCTGCGCGCAGCAGCTTCTCTACCTCCTTCTGAATGGCATCTTGGCGCTCCGGTGTTTGGCGCCCGATATTTTGGTGAACCGGGCGCACCTCGGGGAACGTAGCTAATCGGTGCTTGATCACCTCCCTGGGGACCCTAGTCATATCGGACGGTTGCCAGGCGAATACGTCGGAATTAGACCGGAGGAAGGTGACGAGCGCGTCTTCCTATTTGGCGCTAAGGCTGGCGCCAATGAAGACGGGCTTCCCGGGCTCGCCCCCACTCAAGGAGACCACCTTTACCTCGGCGGCCGAGCCGTGCGAGGCGTGGGTCTGCACCTGAGGGGTTCCCGGAAAGGCGGCATCAGCCGGCTTCACGCAGCTGGCACCGGCCAGGTCTAGTGCATGCTTGTGGCAGCGCAAAGCCTCTGGCCTGTCCACCCAGATGGCTATGGGGCCACTGGGCCCTAGCATCTTCACCACCATGTATCCTGGGTTGCCGCTATGAACTTGGCCAACACGCGGGTCGGCCAAGTATGGCATTGTACGGGAGGTCGAAATCGGCGACTTTGAAGTCGACCAGCTCCGTACGAAAGTTGCTTTCCTCTCCGAAAGTGACGGGAAGGCGCACCTGGCCTAGGGGGACCATGCTAGCTCCTGGCTACGCCAGTGAAAGACAGGCCGAGCACGCCTCTGGTTCGCACTGAGCGCCGAAATGCTTCAAAGGACAGGAGGTTGATAGAGCTCCCTCCGTCCATCAACACCCGCCCGAGCTTCATGTTCCAGATCGTAGGAGAAGCCACGATCGGAAGGTGACCTATGCCGGCGGTGCTCTCAGGGTGGTCAGCCCGACTGAAGGTGATTGGCTCCTCGGACCACTTCAGCATCTGACACGCCCCTGAACCCGACGCCGTAGCGCAGACCTCCCTCCTCAACCGCTTATAGGAAGCGTTGGAGGGGTAGGTGGGCGAGCCACCATAAATGTACGCCACAGTGCAGTCCGTCTGCTGGAAGGCCAGCGAGGCGGGGTCTTCATCTTGGTCGTCATCGCGGGAGCGGCGCTCCTTGAGTCGCTGCTCGACCATCTTACTCACAACCCGGCAATCATTCAGGCCATGAGAGTTGGTCTGGTGGATCGGGCAGAAGGGCTCGCCCTCCTTTTGCTCGCGGCGGTTGTCTCTCCGACCGCGGCGGTCGCCACGCCGGCCTCGGCGGTCATCCCGCCGGTCGCGGCGGTCACACCTCCATGGCCGGGCGTCTTCACTCTCGCGTTGGCGGCAGACTTCGCTGGTCTCGGCGCGCCGCGCCTGCAAGATTCTTGCTTGCGGCGGGGCCCTCGAAGTCCGGTTCGCCCCCACCGCGTCCTCGCTGTGCGAATGCCGCCCCGAGCTCCGCGCCACCGACTTCAGCGCCAGGAGCTTCGGAGGTGGTGGCGATGTCGCGGGTCGCCATCTTTTCCCACATCTTGCGGTCGCGAACGCCTCTTCAAAAGGCGATGACGACCGACTGCTCTGAAATTCAGGGAATCGTGTTGCGACAGTGGCAGAATCATTGGATGAAGTCACGCAACGATTCCCCTCTTTCCTGCTCGAGGGCATAAAGATCGTCCTCTACGCCCGGCTGTGCGAAAGAGCATTGGAAGTTGGCGACGAAGAGGTCGCACAACTCCTCCCACGAGTGCATCGATCCTTGCTAGAGGTTCAACAGTAAGGACCGGGCGGACCCCATCAAGGCCGTTAGGAAGTAGTTGGCCATGGCCTTTCCAGACCCGCTAGCGGCACGCACCACGGTAGTGTAGATCTGCAGGAACTCCTCCGGGTTGGTGGTGCCGTCGTACTTCTCGATGGAGACCGGGCGAAACCTTTCGGGCCACGCCACACGGCGCAGCCGTCAGGAAAACGCCTAGCATCCGACGCCGTAGGGGGAATCCTGCCGTCCGCCCTGGCCTCGGCCTGGAAACTGTGCCGGGGAGGGCGGACCGCGACTCCCCAAAGAGTCAGAAGAACGGACCTCCTCCTCACTCTGAAGGTGAGAGTCACGGGAGGAACTCTCACCCCCAGGGGCCATCCGTCCGTCACGAGCGCAGCGACGCTGCAGGTGATCACGTAAATCACCACCACGTCGCCGACACCGGAGCTCCAGATGGGCCCTCAGGTCCTCACGGCTCCTCGCGGAGCTGGGACTTGCTTCTTGCACACCCTTTCCTTTACTCTGGGCCTCCTGGCCAGAGCGCTTCCCACTTGGGCGGCTGGAAGCTTCGGTGCGATCAACATGCACCCTTGGCTGAGGGGTACCGACAGTCCTAGACCGGTCAGGCATCCCTACACGGAGCTGAGCCGCGTCCACGAGGCCAGCAATATCCCGCAGCCACGGCGCGGCCGGGGTGTCTCCTGCAAATTCCACCGGAGGGTGGTCCAGGAGAAGACGGACCGCATGCAGGTTCTGAGCCGGAGTGGCGTCCTCCATGACCAGCCGGCGCCAAACCAGAAGATCGGCCAAGGCCGTGGGGGCACCACTGCCCTCCTGCGGAGGCGGCGTGTGGCGATCCCTCGTCCGGCGAGAACGCCGGGACGTGTTCTGGGCGCTGCTAGCCTCCGCCACCTCTTGTCGCTGTGAGTGTGAACCCGCCATCACCGGATGCGAGGTCCTTTCAGACAGGAAGCCGAAATCCGTCGGAGAGATGGCTGGATGAGCCAACCACTAGCCCCCTACCTGGCGCGTCCCTGTCGGCGTATTCCACCTGACAAGATCCCGTCAACGAGCGGGGTTGACTACACCCTAGACGGAAGGTATGGTTCGGTAGAGGGCATCTTCGTGGCTGGAAACCCTAATGTTCTATCGATGATGGATCCCGGGAATCAACCAACTGATGGACACGATGATGTACCTAGGTTCAGGCCCCCAGTTCGGGTAATGGCCCTACGTCCTGCTAGTTCTTTGTTGAGGAAAGGTGAAAGGGATTACAATGGTTTCTTTTCCTTCTCTATCTGTGTGTTCTCCGTGTGTTCTCGATGATCGACCTACTGATCTCTCCTTCCCCATGCACCGAGGCGCCCTTATATAGATGAGCCGGCCTGAGTAGGGGAGAAGGTAACGCTATACTTATCTACAACACATTAATTACACCCATCATTCCATCTTCCACGCCGACCCACGACTCATTTATTACGCACGCCTCCGTGGCCTCGTCCTTTAAACCTCATTTAATGTCGGTGAGTGGCTTCGCCCGGTCCGCCCGGGATATGATGCTCCTGCGACGGGTTTGGTAAGAGGTGTTAGAGGGACGTACCGTCGTCGTGTCGATAGCAGAACCCTTCACAATTAATGACCCTGACACAAGGTGTCAGGGGAGGGAAACTTCGAGGCGAAGCCTTCCTCTCATTCCTTTAGTTGCCTCCGTGGCCTGACAAGGGGAGCCCAGACGTCCGCCCACTCGCCAGGCCGCCTCATAAGCCGACGCCCGCGTGGGCCGCTCGCCCGCGAGCGGCGTAATGATCGCCTTTCGCTAAAGGGCTACGCGGGCTCCTCGCCCACGGGACGAGGCGTGATCGCCGATCGCCGCCAGGCGCGCGTGAACGCTCGCCGGGTGCCCTCGAGGCCACGAGGCTTCTCCTCGGTGGCGGCGTGATCACCCGGCTGCCCGTCGAGTGCCACGTGGGCCACTCGCCCGGCAACGAGCGTGATCGCTGGTCGCCGCCGAGGCCACTGGCTAGGCCTTCTTGGGCCTATTACTTCTACGGTGGAGAGGGTACCCTGGTGCAAAGTACACCGACAACGCTTAAAAAGATATGTATACAAACTTATTTTAATTTGCACATTTTTATAATTTTTTTAAGTGCACTGATGCACATTTTGTTTTTAAAAAATGGGTGCATACGATTGTCAAATTGAGCAGAATTTAATTTCACGTGTTCTTTTTTTTTTTTTGGCGAGGAAAACACAGGGTGCATAGATGAAAAGAAATGCAAATTGAGTGTGATGCCCAAAGTGGTATTTTGTGACCATTTGCACCAAGAGAAATCTTTGGAGATTTCCTAGCTTGATGTGTGTATTAAGTTGATTTGCTTGTATCCAGTATTAATGGGTGGTGACGGGTGTTTTAACCCCAGCCTTTTTTTTTTACTTTTATCTTTTGAACTTAAGTAATCACTTTTCTGGTCCTCTCTATCCGTTTTTTTTTTCCAAATCTAACCCTCTCATGAATGCATTTATATATTTGACGGCCACTTCCCAACCGCTAAAGACACGATAGGCGACACCTATCCCTGCTCGAGTCCAGGGAGTGCGGGAGCAAGTGTTGCCATGTCCGAGGTGCGTGGGAGACGAGGAGAGTGGCAGTAGGCGCTACCGCGCCTAGGGGTGCAGAGGGGTGCAGGAGTGTACGGAGCGTGGGCGTGCGAGCACGGGAGCATACGCTATCACGATTGGGCAACATAGAAGCCCCACTGTGGCCAGGTTCGTGCGGTGCGGTGGTCCCGAGCTCCAGTGACATTCTATTATAAGGGAGTATGGAAGGTGATACATGTCACATTCCGGCGTTTCCGTGATCTGGAATAGGGTAAATTTTGCAATTACATTTGAAAAAAAAGGCCAAATTTACTTTAAAAAAAAAAGACACGTGGGGCTAAAATAATTTGATGATTTTTTTGAACTCTAGCTGTAAGGCCTCGTAACTTGCTTTCAATAAAAGCAGGGCAAGAATCCGCGTGCGCGAGAGAGACTGTTATATATTTGGATTGTTGGAGTTATGATGAAATTTCTCGAAATTAATACACACATTACCCTAAAAATGGTCATACTAGTGTAATTCAGATTATCTCGACATCTCTCGTAACAAACATTCTTGACTAGCTGGAATATTATACTTAAATTGTTAAATACTTTCTCTGGTAAATTAAGTTTCAAACTAATTTCCAATTAGATGTATACATAGTTTTCTATTGGTCTATGTCTCAGTGCTCTATTTCAGGGTTAACAAAATCATTATGCACTGAGAAATCGAGACCCCTACTGGTACTGATTTATTGTGAAAATCGCCAAAAACAAGGGTTTCGAAATCAAACAATTTAGAAAAAAAAATAAAAAATCGATTAGTTTTCACTAAAAAACGACTGGCAAATTGATCTTTTCTTGCGGCCATTTTTTTGAGAAATTTTCATCGATTTTTACCGATTTTCGACTGTTTCACGTGACATAAATTTTTTTGAATTTTTTGAATTTTTTAAATTTAACCAGTTTACCGATCGGTTTAGAATTTCAAACCGGCTCAATACATCAATTTTTTTGATTTTCAGTCAATTTTTGTCAATTTTGTTAACCCTGCTCTACTAAACTCTTCCTACCCTGTTTTCGTGTTAAAAAAATCCTAGGAAATAGCTCCGTTCTGACGTCTATTTGCCCTCCAGTAGCTCATTGACAAGTCGGACTGAGGTGGCAGTCTACCAGAAGGGGACTGTCCAATCCAGCAATGACAGGTCAGATCACCAAAACCGTCTCACAAACATCTAACCCTAGCATTACCTTGCAAACCTTTATTCTCGTATTTCACAATCACCGTTGATTGATTCTTTGAAATATTTTAATCAGGCCTCCAAGATTAAACTAAGTCCTAATCGAGTGGCCAGGGATCGAGCTGTAGGCTAGCTAGCTGAACGCACTAAGTGGGTGTGCCAATCAGGCTTCTCCAACCGGGAAAATATCCTGTGCAATCAGACAGACTGGTGAAACCACGGTGTAATCCAACTAGAAAAAGTTTTAAAAAATTCTGAAAAAAATTATGGATGTACATCTCAGCTTACCCCATCTACATATAAAATTTCATGATCAAATTCGTCATGTGCTAAGAGTAATAAAAAAGACAAACTTGATCATGAACAGTAATTCTCCAACCGGGAAAATATCCTGTGCAATCAGACAGGCTGGTGAAACCACGGTGTAACCCAACTAGAAAAAGTTTTAAAAAATTCTGAAAAAAATTATGGATGTACATCTCAGCTTACCCCATCTACATATAAAATTTCATGATCAAATTCGTCATGTGCTAAGAGTAATAAAAAAGACAAACTTGATCATGAACAGAATAGATTATCGCTCATGATCAACTTTGTCTTTTTGTAACTTCTAGCACAGGACGAATTTGATCATGAAATTTTATATGTAGATGGGGTAAGCTGAGATGTACATCCATGATTTTTTTCAAAAAAATTTGAAATTTTTTCTAGTTGGGTTGCACCGTGATTTTACCAATTCTCTGGTTGCACAAGATATGTTCCCTCTCCAACCAAGGCCTAATTGTCACCTACGCCGTATTGGTGGTGTGCATGATTTGTGAACAATATGTCAAAAGTATTTCTTCGGCAGGTTTGTGTGTGGGATCTGTGTGGGACAGTATGTGTCTAACATCAGCCTTGGATGGACAGAAGAAATGATCAATCGAATATGGAATTGTATATGTGTGTAAATTTTGTTACTATGAATTAATCCAATAATATGCACTACCTACGTTCCTTTTACTTTTACTTTTTGATCTTTCACAATTTCGAAAATATGACTTTGATCGTTAACTTTATATTAAGATATACTAATAAAATTATAATATTGTAAAAGTATTTTTAACGATAAATTAATCTGATGATACAATTTTCCTATAGCCAAACTTGATAGTTTTACATCTATTAATGATCAAACATGATCAAACTTTAGAAAGTTTGAAGATTCGAGGAGTACATCCGCAGAAAAGAACAGAGGAAGTATCACAGATCTAGTGATAGTAAAGAAGGAGTTTCCCATCAATTAATGGTTCATTAATTTTACTTTGGATGAACATAATATGCATATTGTTTTGGTGCATATTTGTCGTATTTGAATGAGATAACCCACATGTTTACGAGTTCAAATATTTGAAAATATTAATGAAAAATCTGCACAAATAACCCACCCATTGTGTGGTTGGTGGGAAGTTCTGAGAGATGAAGTACCACACTACTGTGAGGTATTAATTATACTGTTGGTGAGCTAGACTGGTGTTAGGGTAGGTACAATAAAATAATCTCAGCTTATTATTAGTATGTATACATTAGCTTTGTTCTATGTGAAAGAGTGAGAAAAAAGGAGAAAGAAAAACCGGCTCTCATGCAGCAGTTAGCATCATATAGGAAACAATGTGCTATTGCCAGCTAAAAGCCTGTATTAGAGCAATTATTCTTGCTCTAGATGATATGAATGAGAGATAGTTATTATACAAGCTTAACTTAATATTATAGCCAAAATATTTCTCTAGAGACAACCTTTAGATCGATATAGTTATCATAGAAGCTGGATTTTTTGTTTACTTTAGATGATATGGATGGGAAATGTAGTAAGTAGTGTGTTTTATTATTATACCTGCTCTTATATGGCACATGTCAAACTGCCCAAAGTTTTTAATGAAATAATCTGATTTTTTGTGCAATTGTGTAGCTATATATTATAATAATGCATTTATATTTGCAAATAATAAAATCATATTTGTTATATGACTGTAATAACTAATATATATATATATATATATATATATATATATATGATTAATTTGGAGCTTTTTAATGTGAATTCACTAAAATATGTGGTGTATATCTTTATCTTATTTCTACGATTCTTGTAAGAATTTCTAACCTCTTGAAGTGAATGCGGAGACTTCTTTTAACATGTTTTAATAATATAATAAATACTTCCTCTATCCTGAAATGTAAGCTGTTTTTTTACTTTTCATGATCTCCAATACAAATTAAGCTTTAACTATAATCCTCAATCATAATATATTAGCAAAAATAGTAAAAAATACATATTATGAAAATATTTTGCAATCTGAATCCAAGCATTTATTTTCATATAGTCTATTTATATATTTTAGTATCACTATAGGAAAAACATTGTGCGTAGTCATTTTTTTTAATTGTATAGTAGAGATATACTTTTTGTGTCTCTATGTGATCTTAAAGATATCTTGTAAAATACCACAATAGTGTCACTAGGTGTACTATCGCAACAGCCAATGAGGCACTTGCTGAAATGTCTTGTGTCTCTAAATTCTCTAACACCCTCTAGCAAAACAAAAAATATATTCTAAAAATATGCTAGAACCAATCCTAGAATCAAGGCCTTGTGGAAAAACAAGAAGTCGCACTAACCAACTCAATCTCACACAGAATTTGCTTGTATTCATATCATAATTGCTATGAGTGGTACATAACATCTCAAACATAAAAAATATCTCTAAAGAATCGAAAGTGCCTCAAATAATACCTCTATAAGATCAGATCGATTTAATAAGTGACTAAAAAAATGTCACTACATGATCTATGGCTGCTAGGTGATGCTCCTCTGGTTCCTCCTTCCTTGAGGTTTTTGTTCTGCATTTATTTAGCTTCAACCTGTACCAGCTGTTCCGTATGAGAAGTTGATCCGATAAATTGCACAATATCAGATCTGGTATAGAATCCAAATTAAGCAGTGTATTGTATAGAACTTGTATGTCTTGAAGGTTCTAGTTCTAGTAAAGTTTTGTGTACGGTTGATTGATCCTAATATGCGTGACATACATTGGTTCTGCTTTCACGCATTATCCGACTAACTATTCTTGATCGAGACTAACCGTATCCGAAACGATTTGTATTCGCTCCGTATTCATGACCGAAGTAATCCATATTCTATTTGAATCCGGTACTGTCCGTATCTGATTCTGTATTCGAGAAAAATTTCAAATAGGATATACGGGATGAGCGAAATCCGTCCACATCAGCTCCGTTTGCACCCCTATCTAACACCCTCTAGCAAAACAAAAAATATATTCTAAAAATATGCTAGAACCAATCCTAGACCTGGAATCAAGGCGTTGTGGAAAAACAAGAAGTCGCACTAACCAACTCAATCTCACATAGAATTTGCTTGTACTCATCATATCGCGCGTAATTGCTATGAGTGGTACATAACATCTCAAACATAAAAAATGTCTCTAGAGAATCGAAAGTGCCTCAAATAATACCTCTATAAGATCAGATCGATTTAATAAGTGTCTAAAAAATGTCACTGCATGATCTTTGTTTTAACAATTTACAAAATGCCTCAAAAAACGCCTCTACAGTTTCATTCCATGTTTTTTAACCAAATAAGTTGTCGGCGTATTTCACCGGACAGGCCCGAGTCTACAGACTGGGTTTGGTTCAGTAGGAGGGCGTCTTCGCGGCTGGCAAACCCTAATGGATGAAAACCCTAAGGACTCCCGCACGAAGGACCTCGGAGTCCATGAACTAAGATGACACACAGATTTTACCCAGGTTCAGGCCCCCCTCGGCCAGGGTAATAGCCTTACGTCCTGCTAGATCTTTTATTGAGTGTTTGAAGCAAGTAGAGAGCTTTGGAGTTACAAGTTCTTCCTTAGGCTCTACTGCTTGAAATCTGGGTCGCCCCTCCTCCTCTCTCCATGCACCCGAGGGCCCTTATATAGGCCAGGCTAACGGGGGTAGGTAAATGGGGGTCATCATGCTGATCTTCATACATTTATTACTCCTTCCTGTGCTGTCCCGTTCCTCCAGCCTCATTGAATGCCGACGATGGCCGCCGTCCACTTGGGATGGGACCCCTTGTGACGGTAGGTGATAGGCGTCGAGGAACGGGCTTGTAGGGATTCCTTGTAATCAATGGACTGACACGCCAGACCGCCTCTAACATCGTGACGATAGAGTAAGGAGGCTTGGGCGGCCACCACTTCCACCTTTTTGCACTTTGCGGGCGGGCAGGCGCCCTCCCACCTACTCGCTCAACACCACGTGGACCGACACTGCCGGGCGGGCGTGCTCGCCACCCACCCGCCAAAGCCGCCACGTGGGCTGGCGCCGGCGAGGCGTCCTCGCCACCGCCGCGCCGACGCCACGTGAACCGGCGCTGGCGGGCGAGCGTGATCGCCCGGCCGCCGCCAAAGCCGCCACGTGGTCTGGCGCCGAAGCAGCAGGCGTCCTCGCCACCGCCGCCCAACGCCACATGGACCGACGCCCGGCGGGCAGGGCGTGCTCGCCCACCTTCCCACCAGGCCGCCACGTGGGCCGCGTACGCTTTTGTGCGGCAGAGAGGGTATCCTAGCGCAAAGTACACCGACAGTAGCCCCCGGGCCCGCCTAGGAGCATGTGCTAGAGCCTTTTGGAACCTTCATTAAATGCCTGGCGCGCTCTTGGGCGGGGCCACCACTCATAAGGGTACGACTGCCTCGGTCCCCGCGCTTCATTTCATCCGCCGGTTTTTCTTGGGACCCGAAACGGCGCACGATCTTGTCTCTTCGTGAACCGTCGTGGTGAGTGGTACATATATATATTCATCTGTATCAAGCGGTTTACGCCCTCTACTTTCTTTTGCTCTTCAACTTTTGCTCCTTCGTCTTCCTCCTTCAAAGCCTTTGCCTTCCTTGCCCTCATGGCGTCTCCCATTCCTGTTTCTACCGCCGACGCTGCCACAGTGAAGAGGATCTCTCACATTGCCCTTTCGGGCGGGGACCCCCACACCGTTGTGCCTCTCCGACGAGATCCTCCTCCACACTTGGGCGATGATGGCGGGTCTGGTGCCGCCCTTCTCCGACTTCTTCCTCACGGTGCTCCACTTCTATGAAATCCATCACCTTCATCTCACCCCCAACTCCATCATCTTCCTTTCCATTTTCGCATACCTTTGTGAAATGTTCATGGGGGTGATGCCGAACCTTCCTCTGTTTCGCTACTTCTTCATCTGCCGCGCCTCCAACGACAACGAGGTAGTGGGGAGCTGCTATTTCCGCCTTCGGGACGGACTGGCCTCCCGCTACATTGCCTTCCAACCCAGATCCAACTGGAAGGCATGGCGCATGATGACGGGTCAGACATTAATGATGACAATGAGTCGGCATACTGGGTGCCCGGCGTGGCGGAGGCCTCCGAGAATTGGAACTCGCCGGTCGAGGAGACGGCAGAACTCGAGGCGTACGAGCCGTGTTTGAGTACCGTGCCTGACTCGCACTCTGGTCACCTGCCCTAGCCGAACGCAAACACTTAGCACTTTTTCCTTTTATCATCAAGGGACCGTTGGTTTTCGACACCCGCGACAATCACGCATAACTTGATCCATCTTAGTGCATGCACATAAGGGAGTGGCAAAAAATATGGCGCGGAGCACTTATCTTGCTTAAATGCCGCTAGGCGATCAGCCCCCAAGCATTTGAGCGACCACCTTTGCGCGCCGGGCGACCAGCTCCCAAGCACCTGGGCGACCAGCGAAGATGCTTGAGCTTCTCGTGGGGCGGGTCGACACTTCTGCACCTGTCCTGAGTGCGTACACAACTACCAAAAGGATGAATAGATGGTACACAGGGCATATGCAAAGTAGATCTAAATAACGTAAGTCCCCGCATGGGCTAGTCCAGGTCCATTCTCTTTGGTTTTTAAATCCTTGTGACCCTCCCGGGAATTGAACCGCGGCGCTGTGTGTCAAAGCGGCGGACTTCCAGGAGGGGTACCAGGCCAGCGGTGCTCACAGTGACGACCAGCGGTGCTTCAAGGAGCCAACCCGAGGCGCTCGAGCCGCGTTTGAGCACCGTGCCAAACCCGCCCCCTGGTCGCCCGTCGCCGTCGGACATAGGTGCCGGGGGCCATCGCGGATCAACAAGGAATTAACAAACATATGGGACCAGCGATGCCCATGCAAAAATGCCACTCAAGGCGCACAAGGGGACAAAATATGGTAAAGTAAAAGCCTTCAGGGCAATAACCTTTACTAACCGCCAGCAGCCGCCGACCAGCCGGGGGAAAGACTCACCCCAAAGCTGGCCAAAGCGAACTGCCGGGTACTTACAATTCCTTCACGGATAGAACTTTCACAACAACTCTATGTTGTAGGAATTCGCCAGCTCTTCGCCGTCCTCAGTGGCCAACCGGACCGCCCCGGGTTGAGATACTGAGACCACCTTAAAGGGGCCCTCCCACCGGGGAGACAGTTTGTGCAACCCGGCATGCGTCTGAATTCTGCGCAAGACCAGGTCACCCACTGCCAATGTTCTCTCGGAGACCCGGGTGGCGTGGTACCGCCTGAGGCTTTGCTGATACCGGGCGGCGCGAAGGGCGGCCTGATCACGCACCTCCTTCAAGAGGTTGACTTCTTCTCGCTGGAGATCTTCTTGGCCTTCCTCGTTGAACGCCGAGACGCGCGGAGAACCGAGCGACACTTCGAGGGGAGAAACGACCTCGCCCGTACACCAAGAAGAAAGGCGTCTCGCCGATGTTCGGCCCGGGCGTGGTGCGGCGACCACAAAGCGGCCGGAGTTCTCCGCCCATCGCGCTTCGCTTGTGGAGCCGATCAAACGCCCTTGTCCTGAGGCCCTTCAATACCAGCGCGTTGGCGCGTTCTGCTTGACCATTACTCCTCGGATGGGCCACCGATGAGAAGCATACTTTGGTGCCCATTTCATCGCAGAACTCCAAAAAAGCCGCACTGGTGAACTGGGTTCCATTGTCGGTGATGATGCGGTTGGCGACTCCAAAGCGGGCGAAGATCCCGTGCATGAACTTGATGGCGGCAAAGAACCGTGATGGCGTCTCGCCGGCTTCAACCCATTTGGTGAATTTGTCGATGGCGCATTTAAAAGATGGGTGAAGCCCCGTGGCCACGGAGCGGACCCAGATATCGGCCCCGGACGCGAACGGCGAGAGGCGGGATGGTTTCTGAGCTTAGGCTGGTCGGTGGATTTGCCTGGCGAAGAACTGACAAGCTTCGCATTTCCTCACTAGCTCGCAAGCATCCTGGAGGGCAGTAGGCCAGTAAAATCCTTGGTGAAACGCCTTACCAACTAGCGTTCGGCCGGACATATGGCTCCCGCACACGCCTCCATGGATATCAGAGAGCAGGCTGCTCCCCTCTTCCCGAGTGATGCACTTCAGTAGAACTCCGTTTCTGCTCTGGTGGTATAGGTCCCCACCTACCAGAGTATAGCACTTGGCCTTGCGTGTAATCTTCTCAGCTGAGGCATCATCGTCGGGGACCACTTGGTCACGCAGGAAGGCTAGGATAGGATCCATCCACTGACCTTCCTAGCCAAGCGTGGCGAACACTTGGTGCTCGCCCGGGTAATTCGCTGGGCCGAGCTTTTTCCCCGGTGCTGCATTGGCAAGACCGCCTTTCTCTCCGGACATGGGGCCGAGGCGAACGCTGCCTTCCTCCTGAGCTGGAGGCAGCGGCGGCAGCACCGCTTTTCCCTTCAACCGGAGGTCGAACGGCCCGCCGTCGTCCCCGCCTGAACTGGGGGCTGCGACAGCGACACCATCTTCCCCACCTGGACTGGGGGCTGCGATGGACGGTCGCGATAGTCTTTCTTCGAAGACCCCGACCGGAACAGACGCTTTTGCGGACGCGAGCTGCGAAAGCCTGTCCGCGAGGTGATTGTCACGCCGAGGGATATGAACATACCCCAATCCTTCAAAGCGGCGCTCCATTTTCTGGACCTCCGCCAGGTACACCACCATGGTGGGGTCGGAATACTGGAACTCTTTCCGCGCCTGATTGATGACTAGCAGGGAGTCACCCTTGACTTGGAGACGCCGGATGCCCGGCCGAGGCGTCGAACTCGCCCGTGAGCCTTCATATTCGGCTATGTTGTTTGTGGCCTTGAAGTCGAGGGTGACTACATACTGGAGGGTGTCACTGGTCGGGGAGACCAGGACAACCCTAGCCCCCGCGCTTCCAGCCTAAATGAGCCATCGAAGAATAAGGTCCAAGGAGAAGGCGCGGGCGCTTCTTCGGCTTCAGGAGTAGCGGGAGTCTACTCGGCAACGAACTCCGCCAGCTTTTGACTCTTGATGGCGGTGCGGGGTACAAATTTAAGGTTGAACTCCCCGCCCACCGATCATTTATCTGACATACGCTTTCTGTTGTAGAGAATTTCCCGTAGAGGGTAGGCCATGACCATGGTGATTTCTCGCCCTTGGAAATAATGTCGCAGCTTCCTGGATGCCACCAAGACCGCATACAGCATTTTCGGAGCCTACGGGTACCGAGTTTCCACTTCATGCAACACCTTGCTGATGTAGTAGACTGGCTTCTGGACGCCTTCCCTCTTCGCAATCAGCATTGCGCTCACCACCTCAGGGGTGGCAGCGATGTACAGGAGCAACGGCTCGCCCGGTGCAGGGGAGAACAACACTGGGGGAGAGGAGAGGTATTGCTTCAGGTCTTCAAATACCTTCTGTGCCTCATCGGTCCACTCAAAGTAGTTAGTCTTCTTCAACAGCTTGAACAGAGGTAAGCTTCTTTCTCCCCACCGGGCAATAAACCGCCCCAGGGAGGCCAAGCGACCGGCCAGGCACTGGACCTGCTTGAGTCGCACCGGCGGCTTCATGTGCTCGATGGCCGCTATCTTGTCGGGATTGGCTTCAATGCCCCGGCTGGATACCAGGAAACCCAGCAGCTTGCTGGAGGGCACACCGAACACACATTTTTCCGGGTTGAGCTTCAGACAATTCTTCCGGAGGTTAGCAAAGGTTTCCTCCAGGTCTTGGATTAGTTCTTCGCTCTTTTTAATCTTCACAACCAAGTCGTCAACGTAGACCTCAAGATTTCGCCCTATCTGTGGACGGAAAGTAATATGCATGGCACGTTGATAAGTAGAACCGGCATTCTTTAAACCAAAAGCCATTCTAACATAACAATAAACACCCGTAGGGGTTACAAAAGCAGTCTTCTCTTCATCCTCCATCGCCATACTAATCTGGTGGTATCCGGAATACGCATCCAGAAAGCACAGCAGCTCGCACCCGGCTGTGGAGTCAACGATGAGATCGACTCGTGGCAGGGGGTAAGGATCCTTCGGGCAGGCTTTGTTGAGGTCGGTGAAGTCGACACACATGCGCCATCTCCCGTTGGACTTCTTGACGAGCACAGGGTTGGCAAGCCACTCAGGATGAGAGACATCCCTGATTATCCCTACGCTCAACAACTTCTCCGGGGAGCGTTGCCAGTCGGTGCTCGATCACCTCCCTGGGGACCCCAGTCATGTCGGACGGTTGCTAGGCAAACACGTCATCGTTGGACTGGAGGAAGGTGACGAGCGCGTCTTCCTATTTGGCGCTGAGGTTGGCGCTAATGTTGACGGTCTTTCGGTGCTCGCCCTCACTCAGGGCGACCACCTTAACCTCACCGACAGAGCCAGGCGAGGCGCGGGTCAATGCCTGAGGGGCTCCCGAGCCGGCGGCGTCGGCACGCCCGACGCAGGTGGCACCAACCAAGTCCAGCGCATACTTGTGACAGCGCAAGGCCTCGGACTTATCCACCCGGATCACAATGGGGCCGCCGGGCCCCAGCATCTTCACCACCATGTAAGCATAGTGGGTTGCTGCCATGAACTTGGCCAACGCCGGTCGGCCGAGTAAGGCATTGTAGGGGAGGTCGAAATCAGCGACCTCAAAGTCCACCATCTCGGTGCGGTAGTTGTCTTTCTCCCTGAAGGTAACAGGGAGGCACACTTGACCCAGGGGCATCAAACCAGCCTCCGGCTACCACGAAAAGGGCAGAGCCGGTGCGAGATCTCTTTGCGGGATATGGGCGCTAGGAATGCCGAAGAGGACAGAGGTTGATGGAACTCCTCCGTCCACCAAAGACGCGCCCACCAGTACATTCGAATGGTGGGCGACACCACAACCGGGAGATGCCCTAGGCCGGTGGCGCCCTCAGGGTGGTCGGCCTAACTGAAAGTGATCGTCTGCTCCGACCATTTCAGCATCCGACCCGCCCCTGAGCTCAACGCTGTGGCGCACACTTCCCTCTTCAGCCATTTATAGGCGGCGTTGGAGGAAAAGGTGGACGAACCACCATGGATGTAGGCCACAACGTGATCCGCCTGCTGGAAGGCCAGCGGGGTGGGATCTTCGTCTTGGTCGTCGTCGGGGCGGTGTTCCTTGATCCGCTTCTCCACCATTTTGCTCACGACCCGACAGCCGTCCAGGTCATGAGTGTTGGTCCGGTGGATCGGGCAATAGAGCTCGCCTTCTTTTTGTTCGCGGCGGTCGTTTCCACGACCGTGGCAGTCATCACGCCGATCATGGTGATCATCACGCCGGTCACGGCGGTTGTCGCGTCGGTCCCGGCGGTTGCGCTTCCGTGGCGCGGGGTCCTCGTCGTCGCGTTCGATGGCCAAGACCCGCCTGGTCTCTCCTGCCTCACGCTTCTGCGCCTTCTTGCCTGCATGGCCAGAACCCTTCGAGGTTCCGGCTTTGTCCTTGCCTCGGCCATCCTTGGGGCCAGACGCTGGCCCCCTTGCCTCCACGGCCCGCGCACACTTGTGTGCGAGGGAGAAGAGCTCGGAGGTGGTATCAATGGTACGAGTGGCCATCTTCTCCTTCATCTTACGGTCTCGAACGCCTCTTCGAAAGGCGATGACGATCGATTGTTCCGAAATGTGGGGGATCGTGTTGCGGCAGTGGCAAAACCGCGCGTGGAGGTCATCCTCCATGCCTGGCTGTGCAAAGGAGCCTTGAAAGTTGGCGACGAAGAGGCCGCACAACTCCCCCCACGAGTGCACCGATCCTCGGGGGAGATTTAACAGCCAAGAACGGGTAGAGCCTGTCAAGGCCGTTGGGAGGTAGTTGGCCATGATGTTTTCAGACCCGCCAGCTGCTCGCACCACCGTGGTATAAATCTGCAGGAACTCCTCCGGGTTGGTGGTGCCGTCATATTTTCTATGGACGCCGGCGGAACACGCCGGCCACGCCACTCGGCAGCCTGCCGAGAGAAGGCCTGCACCGACGCCATAAAGGAGCCACCGCTCGCGGTGGCCTGTTCGAGACCGCCCCGGAGCGCGGGCACTGCTCCCTATAGAATCGGAGGAGTGAACCTCCTCCAGGTCCGAAGTGAGAGCTATGAGAGGGCTTTCACCGCCGAGACTACTGCTTTCGCAGACATCGCTCTGGACCGGTGGCGGCAGCGGCCACGGAGATCATCGTCGCGCCACTGGTGGCTTTCATCCAAGTGCGATCGGAGGTCCCCACGGTCCCTTGCGGAACTGGGACCGGCCCCGCGCGTGCCCTTCCTTCGGCTCTGACCCGCCTGGCCAGAGCTTTTTTCGTTAGGCGGTGGATGCTGAGTACGCCAAAGATGTGCCCTGCAATGGTGTACCAGCGGTACCTACCGATCGGGAGCCCTACCCGGAGTTGGGCCGTGTCCACGAGACCGGCGATGCTTCGCAGCCACGGAGTGGCCGGAGAGTCTCCTGCGAGTTCCACCGGGGGGTGGTCCAAGAGGAGACGAACCGCATGCAGGTTCTGGGCAGGGGTGGCCGCCTCCATGGCTAGCCGACGTCGCGCAGGTGCCGCCGCTTCAAAGGAACAGCGCGCCACCTGCGGGCGGGGTGAGACGATCTTCGACCGTGAGGATCGGGGACGCGCCTAAGCGCCCTTCGCCCGCCGCTCCTTGATGTTGAGAACCCGCCATCTCCAGATGCACGAGCCTGCTTCCGGATCACGAACGCCGAGGTCCGCCGGGGAGTTAGCCGGGAGAACCAACCACTAGCCCTCTACCTAGCCCGCCCTTGTCGGCGTATTCCACCGGACAGGTCCGAGTCTACAGACCGGGTTTGGTTCAGTAGGAGGGTGTCTTCGCGGCTGGCAAACCCTAACGGATGAAAACCCTAAGGACTCCCGCACGAAGGACCTCGGAGTCCATGAACTAAGATGACACACAGATTTCACCCAGGTTCAGGCCCCCCTCGGCCAGGGTAATAGCCTTACGTCTTGCTAGATCTTTTATTGAGTGTTTGAAGCAAGTACAGAGCTTTGGAGTTACAGGTTCTTCCTTAGGCTCTACTGCTTGAAATCTGGGTCGCCCCTCCTCCTCTCCCCATACACCCGAGGGTCCTTATATATATAGGCCAGGCTAACGGGGGTAGGTAAAGGGGGGTCATCATGCTGATCTTCATACATTTATTACTCCTTCCTGTACTGTCCCGTTCCTCCAGCCTCATTGAATGCCGACGCATGGCTTCGCCCGGTCCGCCCGGGATGGAACCCCTTTGTGACGGGTAGGTGATAGGCGTCAGAGGAACGGGCATGTAGTGGGATTCCTTGTAATCAACAGACCTGACACAGTAGACCCGCCTCTGACATCGTACGATAGAGTAAGGAGGCTTCGAGGCGAAGCCACCACTTCCCACCTTTTGCATCGCGGCGGGCGGCAGGCGTCTCGCCACTGCCGCTCAACGCCACGTGGACCGACACTGGCGGGCGGGCGTGCTCGCCCATCCGCCGCCAAAGCCGCCCGTGGTGGCGCCCGGCGCAGCGGCGTCTCGCCACCTACCGCCCAACGCCACGTGGACCGACACTGGCGGCGGGCGTGCTCACCCCTTTCGCCGCCAAAGCCGCCACGTGGGCTGGCGCTGGCGGCAGGCGTCTCGCCACTGCCGTCCGAACGCCACGTGGACGGCGCTGGCAGCGGGCGTGCTCACCACCGCCTGCCAAAGCCGCCACGTGGTCTGGCGCCGGCGCAGCGAGGCGTCCTCGCCCACTGCTTTCGCCCAACGCCACGTGGACCGACGCCAGTGAGCGGCGTGCTTCGCCCACGCCCGCCGAGCCGGCCGTGGGCGCAGACGCTTTGTCTGGCGGAGAGGGTACCCTGGCGCAAAGTACGCCGACATAAGTATCTCAAATAATGTCTCCATTTATGGCACATTCTAAAGTGCCTCAAAGATTGCATTTACAATATAAAATGGTAATATGTAGAGATAGATAAAAAAATATATACAGAAAAATATTTCCATGTGAGGTTTTTACTGTAATGTACATATATATTAATGGTCTAAATTTCAAAATTTTAGGGTGTGTTTGGTGGAGCTCCAGTTCCACCAGATCCGTGGATCCATCAGATCCGTGGAGATGGAGCTGTGAGTACATTAAGAGTGTTTAGATGGATCATCCTGTTTATATTTTTGACTAAAAATATAAACTTAATTCACTTTATTTTAGCCTACAAATTTCAGATCTCAGGTGAAGCTGGGATCTGGAGCTCTACCAAACAGGCCCTTAATCGCATGGATCCTACGGCAACCTACTTTCGTGGACAGAGGGAGCAGGTAACAAAGAACTACGATAAGACGGTGCTCATGATCAGTTTAGATAAAGATCGGTTATAGGATTAGTAGACACAGAAGATCGCATTAGTACTCCCAGTCCTCACCATGTCCGACCCACCAAATCTTATCTCCCTCCCCAAACGATGGAGAAAGGCGCTAAGCTAACCACTACTGCTTAATGAATCATCAGGGGCACGAGCTAGCCGGCCAGGTCGTTGCATGGTACCAGTGTCACGCCTATAAATCGGGAGTGCTGTTTAGCCCAAGACCCCGCACCGTACCACATATATGACGCATGCATGCGATATCGCAAGCTAGCTTGGGTGACATCGATCCCTTGCTGCTACAGCAGTAGAGTACGTGTGTTTAATTCATATCCACATATATAAATTGGGCGTAGAACTAGCCGGCCAGCAGCATGGCGGCGACCTCGTCGTCCACCGTCAGGATGGCATCGGACGGCCTGTGGCAGGGCGAGAACCCTCTCGACTTCGCGCTGCCCCTCCTCGCGATTCAGATAGCCGTCATACTTGTGGTCACGGAAGGCCTCGCGTTCGCGCTCAGGCCACTGCGCCAGCCTAGGGTTGTCGCCGAGATCCTGGTATATATACCTAGGGTTGTGTACTACTAGTGTCCATGCATGTTCGTGATCTATATATATTTACGTATCATGTTGGTTTGTTAATTTGTCTTATTTTTTTAGTTTTTCTTTTATCTGTTCACAGCAGTGGCGGATCTAGGATTTTAAGTTAGGGTATGCCGAGCTAATATTATAATATATAATTCGGTAAAATCCAATTAACAATTCGATAAACAACTATAAATATTGTCGAGAAATTCGGTATACGAGTATAAAATAACTAGAAACATGATAATACAAGTATAAATTATAATATAAATAGTTCGAACATTTTAAGTATGAAATATGCATAAAAGAAGTTTACGCACCTACAATAGTTTAAAGAATACAATATTACTTCTTGTTTGGCCTCCGCCTTCTAATAGCCATGAAACTCTTGATTATATCATTTTCATCAATTCGAAAGAAAATATCTCGTTCAATAAACGTTTCTGGAAAAGAGATACAATGTTTCCGGAAAAGAGATGAAGCAGCGGCAGCCTTCTTTGCTTCTCGTTTTGCAATATTTCGGAAAAAAAGATGAAGCAGCAGCAGCCTTCATTGCTACATGTTTCTAGAAAAGAGATGCAATGTCTCCGTTACTCTTTATAATTCAACAACTCTACAAACAAAAAAAGCAATGCATCAACAAGCAACTCTCTAGTCTCTAGCAAAGTAGCAATTATATTTGTTTCTACTCTATAAATCAACTAGCAGTCTTGCACTCAAATTACATGTAGGATCGATATACACTAATATAGCAATCAGAGGGGGGTGAATGATTGTGCGGAAGCTAAAACAAATTTTTATTGATTCTCAAATCACCCCTAAACAATTATAAAAAACTGCTTCGGTTTCAGAAAAACAGACTGACACATGTTAACTAAAACAGTAATTTCTGAAGATCCAACCGTTGGATTGATGTGAAATTTTAACTGTAGAAACTACATTCAATTTTAAAACTAACCCAACAAGAATTAGCTCAATCGGACCTACGGATCTAAAGTTATGAGCTTCACAAGCTGACTGTATAAAATAATGACGGTATTATAGACTGTATTAGGCCGAATCTACATGGTATGCCGTGGCATACCGGGTATACCCTGTAGATCCGCCCCTGGTTCACAGTTACTACATATATATAAATTACATGTGCTACGTACCATTTTCCATTTAATTTTTTTCTTATAACATATAATTAAAAAATAATAGCCAAAGATGTGTATAGGTGTATATATTGCTAGCTACGAGAGTAGATACCTGATCGGCCGTCATGGTGCTTTCAAGCCAGGTTTTAAATCACGATTTCACGGTGAGGTCCCAAAAAAAGCTACAGCAACTATCACAAAAGTTATCATTCAACGCATTTTTAGTTTTTTTTAAAATAAATATGTATATAATATAATTCACCTCCAAATAAATTATGGTTTAAACCATGGTACTTTAGCAGGTATTGATATATATTTTTATAATAAGAATACGAGTTAAGCTTGGAATCAACAACCATGCATGCTAATACATGTTAAAGACCATAAGTGATAACTATATCGTCATAATATTCTTAACAACAAGTACTTAATCTCTAAAAAATATGAATGCTAGCTGGATTATTGAAAAATAGTGAGATCATGTCTTTTACTAGGTTTTCATACTTATAAAAGATGCATTTGAGTCTTCTAGTAATGTCAAATTTCAAAACAGGGTTAATATTTTGGTCCGTGGGTACCCATATAGGATAGCTAAGATATCGCTAACTACAAGCTACGGCATATAGCGGAGCTATTGCTAGCTATAGCGCTTGTAACTAATATAACAAAATTTTGACATTAGCTTCAGGTTTATGGTAAAAAAAGCTATAGATAGCTATTTAAAATACTGTTTCAAGCATATAAGATCTCTATGATTGTTGCACCCTTCCATCAGCTCAAATCTTTTGGAAATGATTGGCAAAAAATTGACTCGCGAGCAACGCTGAACTGCTGATCCATTCACTACTGAACCAAAGTTTCAAACCATTCATTGAGCGTAGTAAAAGTAAAATTGCCTTGCAAGAAGTTCTCAACTGTATAAGGGCATGTTGGAGGAGATGTAGCTTACTGTATAAGGGCATGTTGGAGGAGATGTAGCTTTTCGTAAACGCAACGTATCCTGTGCACATAGACTTTCCGTGTACACACCGTGCACACCAACTAACGAAAGTTATGAAAAATTCTAAAAAAAATTGTAGATGTACTTCATATATTACTCTACCTATGTATAAAATTGTTGGTTCAAATTCATTATATATCAAGAGTTATAAAAAAGAGAAAATTCTGACAAGTTTAAATAGTTTAAACTTATCAAAATTTTCTCTTTTTTCTAACTCTCAATATATAATGAATTTGATCTTGAAACTTCATACATAGGTAGAGTAATCTATGAAATACATCTACAATATTTTTCAGAATTTTTCATGACTTTCGTTAGTTGGTGTGCACGGTGTGTGTACGAGAAGCCTTGTGTGCACAGGATACGACGTTGCCTTTCGCAAAAGCTGCTTTTTAGTTTTCTAGGTTGAAAAGCAGTTGTTGCTTTTTAGAAGAGACCGTTTGACAAATAGTTAATTTTCCTCAGTAATAAATTGTAAAAGCAAATCAGCCCACTTTCAGCTTTTGGCTTCTACTAGATATAACTTATATCAAAAATTACTTAAAAAATTAGCTGTTTGGGGTGGCCTATTGGCTATATGCTCATATATGTTGACTATATATGTACATATATGCAAACCCAAGTGTACTGAAACTAGAACGATTGACCAAGCATTTTCTAGACCAGACAGAGCATGAGCAGATCGTGGAAGAACCTACGATTGTTTTTGAGTTGGCTGGGCTAGGCTACCATATCAAATTTACCTGTTTGCTTTGCAAGGCTCAGTTTAGCTCTAATAGTGATACTACAGTATATATACTTTTATCTAGAGAATAGATTTATATTTGTTATACAATTCTAATACTTATAATTAATAAATATAGTAGTATTTCTTAAAGTTATATTTCTCATACAACCCACCAAAGTAAAGTGTCGTAGATCATTTTTATTCTCCGATTAATGGATTGTTTGGATACGTGGGGATTAGACCAACCCTTTAGATTGTTGGTGATTTTAGTTCAATTCTCTTGCTCATCCGAATGTATCGAAGCAAATCACAGTCTACCCAAACAAGTCCTAATTAATGCGGGAATTTGTGGCCTCTAATGTGGTAGATTTCTTTATATCGTTTTAATAATATAGTAATATGCTAATACTAATATAATAGATCGACGTGGTTCTTATATTTTCCTTTGTTGATCAGCGCATGTGCAGCCTAGGCAGCATCAAGGTTAAAAAAACCGCCAAAATCCAGGAAATTTCAACTGAGATTTGGGATTCCGGCCAGAGACAATAATCCAAAATCTCAGTCAGGTAAAAAAATAAAAAAAAATTAAATTACTACAATAATCCTAGAAATTTTGGCCAAAATCTCAGATTTTTTTATCAGTTTTTGATTTTTTTTTTTTTATGACTAGATTTGGTCCAATAACCCTTAAGAAAGTGATCTTCCATGAAAATTTGTTGAAAAACCGAATTTTTAAGACATTTTAAAATTTCGGCAGACTGTCAGATTTTTATAAAATTTTACAAGCTTGATCATGATCTGAAAAATTTATAGAACTATTTTTAGTAGTGTAGGATCATACAAAAAAATTTTTAAATAATTAATTGAACTTCATTTGTTATCTTTAAAAAAATAAAAAACTGAATGAAAATAATTGGGACAGTAATCTTGTTAGAATTTTATAAATTTTCTCGAGTGTGAACATGATCCAAAATTACCTCAGTACCATTATCTAAAAATTTAAAAAAAATTAACTTTTTTGTTTGCTCAATCAAATCTATGTAGGCATTGAACTTCATTTGTTATATTTCAAAAATCAAAAACTAAAAGAACATAAATGGTACAATATCCTTGTAAGAATTTTATAGATTCACTAGAGTGTGAGCATAATTCAATATTTTTATGATATATTAAGAATTTTCTTAGAACCCTTCTGTAAAATTTTAAAAAATTCTAAACTTTTTTTTATTGCTAAAGCAAATATATGTATTGATCATGAGGCTTTTATTTAGACGTAGCATTGTCGGAATTTTTGAAAATTCTTCAAGCTTTATCACCATCTAAAAATTTTATATTAATATTAATGATACATCAGGACCATACAAAAAAAAGTTTTAAAATTTTTTAACGTAGTTTGAACCTTTTTTCATTTGGTTGAAGTTTACAAATAAGGCTTTTATCAGGACAGTAGTACTGTTCGAATTTTGAAAAATTCATAAGTTTGATCATCATCTGAAAATTTTATGAGAATATTAGTGCTACATCATAACCATGACAAAAAAATCAAAATTTTCTAATGTGGTTTGTACCATTTTTCATTTGGTTCAAATTTGTTAGTGAGTGTTTTATCAGGATAATAACAATGTTCAAATTTTTAAAAATCCCTCATACTTGATAATCATCTAAAACTTTATGGGAACATCACTGATATGTCAAAGCCATCCACAAAAAATTTTAAAATTTTTTGACGTTGGTTAAGCCATTTTTTGCTCTGCGTAAATTCACCGAAATCTCCGCAAATCTCGCCAAGATTTTGAGAATTCCGACCGGAATTTCGGTTTTCTCGGTGAAAAATAACCGGATTTGATTTTTTTTTCTATTTTGTTTGGGATTCATCCAAAATTCCGAGTTTTTGATGAGATTTCAAATTTCTGCCACCTCCGAGATATCATCTGAAAACGAGATTTCAAACCAGCACAGTAAAGCACAAAACAGGACATGTGTGTAAACATGTTTTGCTTTTGTTTGACATATGAGCTGTGTGTTGTTTACTTATATATGCCTGCATGCGCAGGGTGGCATCTTGCTGGGGCCGTCGGCCCTGGGCCGGTGGGGCGCGTTCCACCGCACCCTCTTCCCGGCGTGGAGCGCCGCCGCGCTGGACACCGTGTCGGGCCTCGGTCTGCTCCTTTTCCTCTTCCTGGTCGGCCTCGAGCTCGACTTCCGCTCCGTGCGCCGCGTGGGGCCCCGCAGCGTTGCCATCGCCGCGGCCGGCATTGTGCCCCCTTTCCTCGCCGCCGCAGGCCTCTTGCCTCTACTCAACGTCGCCGTCCCGGCTTCCCGCCACGCCGCCTTCCTCCCGCTCTGCGTGTTCATCGGCGCCGCTCTCTCGGTGACCGCTCTCCCAGTGCTGGCCTGCATCCTCAAGGAGCTGGGTCTCCTCGGCACGCCCTTCGGCGAGATCACCATGGCTGCTGCCGCCGTGAACGACGTCTTCGCGTGGGCCCTCCTGGCCCTTGCGCTCGCCCTCTCCGGTGGGGGCGGCGAGCCCAAGGAGCCCCCGCTCGCGCCGCTCTACATCCTCGCGTCCGGGGCCATCTTCGTGGCGTCCATGCTTTGCGCGCTCCGCCCGGTCATGGCGCGCCTAGCGCGCCGCGTGGGCCCCGACGCGCAGGCGACCTGGCCTGCTCCGGGGCCGTCGCGTGCGCTCTCCTCGCGGGCGCCGCGACCGACGCAATCGGCGTGCACCCTGTGTTCGGCGCGTTCGTGTTCGGGCTGTCCATGCCGCGGGAGTGCGGCCTCGCGGAGCGCGCCGGCGAGAAGGTGTCGCCGCTGGTGTCCGGACTGATGCTGCCACTCTACTTCGCCACGAGCGGGCTGCACACTAACGTGGACAACGTCCGGGGCTCGGCCGCGTGGGGAATGGTCGCGCTCGTGGTGTTCGTGGCCCTCGTGGGGAAATTCACCGGGACGTTCGCGGTGGCCGCGGGCACAGGCATGGCCAGGCGCGAGGCGGCCGCCCTCGGCGTGGCCATGAGCGCCAATGGGCTCGTCGAGCTCATCGTGCTCAACATCGGCAAGGAGAGGAAGGTACGTACACACGGCTTATATATACTTAATTATTTGCGTAAAGTGATGGTGGTATACGCCGGTCGAGTTACGCGTGCGTGTGTGCAGGTGCTGGATGACACGACGTTTGCCATCTTCGTGATCATGGCGCTCACGACGACGGTGCTCGCGACGCCGTTCATGACGGCGATCTACCGGCACCCGCCGACAGCGACCAGACCGGAGAGCGATGTGATCGGGCTCAAAGGAGGCGACGCGTGCCCGGCCTAGCTAGCTGAGAGGCTTATCAGCTTTTATTAATTATTATTATTACATACACGTACGTGTACAATAGCTTTTATAATTTTTTATTATGTACTCGTATATGTACAATACTCACTATCTGTCCGTACTTATGATGTAAGGAACAAAACAGAACAAGTTCATCTCTTCTATGTCTTGGGAGCATACATCGCATTTTGCTTTACACTGTTACTCCGTCTAAGTTTATAGAGTATAATTTCTCGATATACAGATAAAAAAGATATTGAAAATACCTGAACTATCTCTAAATATTATGTCTAAGGATTTTTTTTAATGTATGCATAGTAAAATATATGCTAAAGCTGGATATTTATTAAGGATATAAAGAGAACATCTCATAAAATACACCTTATGTACTAGGTCATTTCAAAATCACACCCTATAAATTTGGACAAAAAGAGTACTTGCAAGCTGTAATTGCGCCTATGACTGCCTGCCACTGTCATGTCCATGGACCATGGTGATAGCATTCGGAATTTCAGATATCGTGCCTAGTGTGAATCGTTTAGTCTGTGCTAGTCCTATGTATCGTAGAAGTGGTAGACCAATGTAAGAAATAAGGTTATGCCAATGTTACTATGTGTTGTTCATTTCATTGTTGAACCATTAGGAACTAGTCCAGTTTTGATGTTACATGTTAGTAGTTTTCACGTGTAAATGTTGGCGTGGCCATGGTTGGAAAACTCATCCAACATATTTGCCACATCATCCATCTTTCACTTCTTTTATCTCCTCTAATTCACACACACACTCTCTCTCTCTGTTCTCTTTTTTCTCATGTCACGTCACTCCCCATCTTATAACATCTTAAAATTCAAAGAATATGAGAAATGGAAATTCTAAATTTGAACGTGCTTAATTCTGAATTTTCTGGAACTATTTGGTTTTTTAGATTTTCCCCTAAAGTAAAACTTTTTTTCTAAAGAATTAGTGGAAGATAAATAAATTAAAATAAAAATACATAGTATAAAATTGAAAAAATTATATTTAAACATAGGAAATTATCAGAACTCTATTGCTACTGTCCAAAACCATTTGAACACATTTATTAATGACAAGAAGTATGAATTAATGAAATTGGACTATGAATGGTGAGCTTGTCAGAATAAAATAAAAATCTACCGACCTTATCTCGAGCTGAAAATTTTAAATTATCCTCTGAAGGGATAGTAAAATATCATTAAAAATTTCAAAAACAAATAATTATATTTGTTGCCTCTAAAAATTCTAAAACAGAAAACTAGAAAATTTAGAATTGGCAATGTCAGAATTAATACAAAATAAATATAAAAGATATTGATCTTAAATTTGTACAGTAGAATAATTTAACCATAAAAGCCTTTATAAAATTTTTCAAAAATTTACAACCAGGATTTTTCTTCAAATAAATCAAAAACAAAAAAAAAGATAAAATGAGCGGATCAACTTGTCAGAATTACTGGAATTACTACACACAATATTTTTACTTGAAAATTTCACTAGATAACAAACCTTATCTCAGGAACTCAGTAAAAAATTATCAAAATTGAACCAGTGAGACGCCTCCTGTAGGTGGCCCCACCTGGCAGTGTCTAGACTTCCCTAGCCTTTCTCCTCCCTTAACTTGTAGGTTTGCCCAAGTGCTTCCAAGGTAGAGATTGCAGGTTTGGCTTCTATTCACCCTCTGTAGTCGCCATTTTTTGTCCTTCAATTGGTATCAGAGTCCGGTTTTGCTCTTTCTAGATCTAGACCAGTCTCTAGAGCCATAGCGACGGACAAGTATTCTACTAAGCCCCCTATCTTTTCTGGAGTTGATTATCCTTTTCAGAAGTTCAAGATGGAGGCATACATCACTGCCCAAGGTTTCATGCTTTGAAAGAAGGTGAAGCTCACTTATGATGTTCCTGTCAATGAGAACATCAATGCCACAAATATGGCTGACATTGAGGTGAATGCAAAGGTGAAAACCATGTGGAGGTCTATCCTTGTTGGTGATGAGTTAATAATAATAGCTAAGCATGTGGTACTCAAGTTTGAGTTTGTTTTGAGCTCTATTATGAATTTGTAGTAATTTGAGTTATGTCTGCTTGGAGTGGCACTACCGACCTCAGGAGGGTGGTATTGCTAGCCAGGGGGTGGTACTACCAGCCTGGGAGTGGTAGTTATTTTCCAGAGAGGGTCTTCGCTGGGATTTCAGATGAGCGGCACTACTGGCCATGTTGGGGTGGTAGTGCCGGCTGAGTGGTACTATCGGCCCCGAGGGCAGTAATGTCGACTAATTGAGTGAAGTTTGTATATTATTTTAGGCAATGCTATGTGACATGCTTCCTTGTTTTTGATGGGAGCAGGACAATGGTGCTATGTCATGGTAAGGTGAAGGACGATCGGGACTAGGTGAGGTGAGCCGAAGGTCCAGACGGTCGAGGATCATTGAAAATGATCGGAGACGGAGTCGGTGCAAACCTAAATGACAAAGAATGGATGAGATGCTAGGAAGGAGCTGCTCTGATCAAGGAGGGCTGTTGGATTGCGATCTAGGTGATAGAGTAGTGGGTCTAGTCAGTATGCTTTGAAAAGTGTGTAAAACCCGTTATGTTAGAGAGTTTCGGGTCAGTTATGTATGAGTAAGTAAGTCAATCTTAGCTCTTGATGGTAATCCTTATGGTAGAAAGAACTCATCGAAGGGTGGAGTGTGACTCAAGAGTAGTACAAATAGAGGGGTAGGGGTAGCCTTCCTCATCTTGAAAGTTTTAGAGGTTTTGATGCTTCTTTGGGCTTTACACATTTTGTTGTGAAGCTTTGTAAACCTCCCTTCCAGAAATGTAAATCTGTTCCTTTCAATTTTGAAATCACTTTCTTCATTTACATTATGTCTTTAAATTCTGTAATTTATATTCTTGCAATTTACTTTCATGCAAATTGGATTTACCTCCCCTCCTTCTACTTGCTTGTGCTTTTTGTGCCGAGGATGAATGATTGATCGATGAGTCTTCTTTAGATCATATTCCAATCATCTTGGCAACTTTCGTGTTCTTCCTTGCAAGAAACCGATCTTTTGCTCTCTAGGGGATTATTCTTGAAAGGTCGGGTTTTTTGTATTCTTGTCTTATGTTCTAGTTTGCTATGACATGTGGAAAATTATCTAGGATCATCTTGATCATCAAGAACCCATGAGCTAGCTGAGGGCCAAATTTTTGTTTTTGTACCCATTTTTGTGCACTCTTCCTCAAATTGAAAAAATGTTAGAACTTTGGCATCAATCCTTGGGATTGAAGGTTGGAATAGGTTCCTAATATCCACAGGAAGGTGTCTACAAAGTTTCACATAGTTTGGATTAGCCGATCAAAAGATTCCTCAATTTTCATTTTGAAGCTAGGCTTATTTTATTATTCATGGTACTATTTTTACTATAGCTACAATAGCCCAGCACTACCGCTCTACAACACCTAGTAGTGTGGAGTATTGTTCATTTGGCATTATAGGGCCAATTTGTGGTAGTGCCGATGTCTACTGAATTTTTCTGAAATTTTGTGTTCTCCACTTTGCTTTAAAGAGGTGAGGTTCTTGGTTGGATATTTTTGTAGGAGAAATTTTATTTTAGGATCATTCACCCCCTTATGATCGCCATCTCGGTCATTCAATTGGTATCAAAGCCCGGTTTTACTCTTCCATAGATCTTGATCGGTCTCGAGAGCCATAGTGACGGACAAATATTCCACCAAGCCTCCCATCTTTTCTAGAATTGATTTTCCTTTCTAGAAGTCGTGAATAGAGTCATACATCACTACCAAGGACTTCCTGATATGGCAGAAGGTGAAGCTTCTATATGAAGTTCCTGCCGATGAGAACGTCACGGCCGACAATATGGCTGATGTTGAGGTGAATGCTAAGGCAAGGAATATCCTCCTACAAGGCCTTAGCTGCAGTGAGTACGACAAGATCTCTCACCTTCATTTTGCTCATGAGATCTGGATGACCCTCGATGATTACCATGATAGCTATCTCGGTCCTTGTAAAGGTAAGAGACATTCTCATACAAGGTCTAAGATGCAATGAGTATGACAGGATCTCCCATTTGCAATCTGCTCACCATATTTGGGTGACTCTTGATGCTTACCACGAGGGCACCATCCAAATCAAGACCATGAGGCAAGATCAATATAAGCATGATGACATCAAGTTCAAACAACACGCTAGAAAGTATTTGGATGAGTTTTTTGCGCATTTCACAAAGATCCTTAGCAATCTCTGGGTTGTCAGTACCACATACCCTGACTCAAAAAACTCTAAACACTTTCTCACGGCACTCGATCTTCGGGTTTGAGAGATAAAGGTGACCTCCATCAAGTACACTGTAGACTTATCAACCTTAACTCTTGATGGCCTTTACTCTATCCTCAAGAATCATGAGATCAACGTTGTCTCTCGGAAGACAAAGTCATAGTCGATGGCTTTGGTCACCGATCCCACTCTTGAGACTTCTGGTGGTTTCTCCCTATCAGATCTTTGTGATTTGTGTGGGGAGCAGCTGTAGAAGTTCACGAAAAACAAGCTAGCTCTCTTAGCTAGAAAGTTCTCATGCCTACAAGAAGGTGAGAGAGAAGAAGAGAGGTGGCTCGATTACATGCTACTAATGTGGTAGCCCCAACCACGTTTGGGCGAATTACCCAAAGCTAGAGAAGGGCAAGAACGACACCAATGGTTTAGAAAAGAACGACTACACTGATAAGAATTACAATAAGAAGACTCTGGCTCGAGATCCTGCAAGCGAGAAGAAACACCATAACTTTGCCAATAACAAGAAGCTCTTCCACTATGTCCTCGTCACCCTCGATGACATCTCCTTCTCTAATGTCGAGACTTGGAGCAACCATGACAAGACAATCTGCAAGAGAAGGCCAAGGACAGTGACGAGTACACTAACATGTGCTTCATGGCGGACAAGAACAACATCAGCGACAAGGACCTTTACAATAACTCTAACGAGGTACCCACCTGTGACAAGCTTAATGATGCCTTCTATAAATTTGGCAAATTTTATGCTACAGCTAGGATGAGGTGTTCAGAGTTAGAGGAGGTAGGTAGTCTATCACGGGAGCTTGCTTTGCTTAGGTCTTCTTCCTCTTGTGACGCTGATGATTGTATTCTATGCGATGCTTTGCTTGTGGAGCTTGAGAATATAAGGACTATGCATGATAGTGTGCTTTCTACATTAAAGATCTTTAAGGAGAAGAATGCTAGTATTAGTACTTCTGTTATTCCTATTGATGCTAGCCTTCTTCATACTCACACTAGCACTTCTTGTGATAACTACCCAAAATTACTTGCTAAAATTGATGCCATGAGTACCCACTATAGGAAGCTTGCTGCTAGGAATAATGAACTTAAATTACATACTTCTTAGGACCTAATCAGCTCACGTGAGGGCTGTAGGAACCTAAAACTTGACAATAATGCCTTAAATGTCAAGTGTGTTGAACTTGCTAAGAATCTATTAGCTAAATCATAAGCTTGTTTTCATTGTGCTGAGACTGAGGGGGATTTGGGTAGAGTCCATGCTAAGCTTAGAAAGAAGTTAGAGGTCTAGACCATTAGGATTCGAAATACCGAGTGTGTTTCTTGTGAGGCAATCAAGATTGAGGCGGCCGTGCATAGGGAGAGATATGCATGTGTTGTTCATTCTTTTTTTTGGATCTTCATCATCACTTTCTCCCTACTCTTCCTGTGCCTCTCTCTTTTAGGAGTGCTAGTATCTTATGTGCACTCTTGAGAAGTTTGTTAGAGGCAAGAAAAACCTTAATCTCATTCTAGACCAGTCCATGATTAGCTAATTCAATCAAGGTCTAAGATTTAACTACTTGGAGCACGCTCGAGCGCATCCTCTCACCATTGTATGTGCCTCCAAGAGTGGAGAGATCATGGTAGCTCTTAGGATAAGTATCACTATGTTTAGGTCTGTTGGGGTTATCCATGGGATCTTTGACCAAAAGGTTGCTCCTGCTGTTGCTTCTGCCTCTAGTAAGGCGAAGCATATATGCACCTCCTATCAAGATAGCACGTCGTGAGCGTGTTTGTTCTTCTAGCAGACTTCTACTTTAGGCATGCCAAGATAGCATGTATTTAGCATGTTCATACTCGTAGGGGTATTCAGAGTAATCCCCAGACTCTGAGTACTCCTAAGGCACCCACGGCTCCCAAATAGTCCAGAGAGTCTCTTACTGATGGACAGCGCCCACGACTTAGTTTTTAGACTATTCCTTCCTTGTTTGCCCTGAGGATGTCCATGGTTAGGGTGCCCACCGTCCTCATGATATTCCTTGTTCTTCTCATCAAGGTAGATAATAGCGGCGTGAGCTTTTCTTAGGTAGGAGGTTTGGGCAGTGATATCGGGATGGTCTGACCTTTCAATGTCAATAGACCAACCCAGTCCAACTCCCAGACCTTCTGTAGATCTTGTTTCCATATGTGAGGGTCGAGCATCAAATAGATGTTAGGAACCAGTCTTTCACTTCTTTGAAAGTTTCTTCTTATTTGCCCCCGTACTGAGTCACTGATTTCTTGCTTTCACTGATCCAAGTCTGTAGGGTGGGAAGGGAGAGGTATGGATTGTAGACTCTGACTATTCTTGCCACATGACCCGAGAGCCTCATTGGTTCTCTTCCCTCGCTTGAGCCCCTGTGATCAACTGATCACCTTTGGAGACACTTCTTCAGGTAGAGTCATCGCTATAGGTACCATATGTATTAATGATAATTTCATTTTTCAATGTTCCTTCGTTAAAATTTACAAAGAGAACTAATTTAATATCGTTTCACCTTATCAAGTGCATGTACCGAATTATATATGTATGTGTGTCACGGTAGCGATGTCTGCATCACTATCTATCCAAGAACTTCCAAAAGCTTTCTGTCGAGAGCTTTCTACAGATAGAACACACTGCTACAGAACTGGCCTTTAGTACCGGTTTTTGAACCGATACAAGCCATCCGGGACTGATGCTTAAGGGCATCAATACCGATTCCCTCACCCGGTACTAATAGAGTATCAGTACCGGTTGGAGGCCACACGTGGCACTAGCTCGTGAGTCCCCTGAGGCCCTTATCAGTACCGGTTGGTTTCTCCAACCCGTATTGATGAGCTGTGTATAATATATATATGTGTGTGTCCACTAGCTATATATATATATATATATATATATATATATATATATATATATATATATATATATATATATATATATATATATATATAGGAAGCCTTTCAGTACTCAGGAGTACATACTCTCACCTCTAATATACCACTTAAATAAACGCTTTATACTCCTTTATCACTTTCGGTATACTCCAATAATAATTTTAAGATACTCCAACACAACATGATTGAAAAAATTTCATCAGACCCTTTATTTTTTTTCTACATATCCTTTTCCATATGTAAAAGGAATATGTAAACAAATTATGCTATAAAGGGTGGATTTTAATGAATTTTTTCGTGGAACTCACTTTGAAGTATCTTATAATCAGTATTAGAGTATACTCAAAAAGGTAAAGAGTTATAACAGCAACATTTAAATGGTATATTAGAGGTGGGAGTATGTACACCCAAGAGTATGGAATCATTTTCCTATATATATATGTGTGTGTGTGTCTGTTAAATCACAACTAATAAAAGCACATATAATCAATCATGCACAATTGACTAATAATTAAATCGTAGAACATTCATTAACAACTTTAATTACAACTTTAGTCTTTCTTTTCCTTCTGTTCATCGGGATCTTTTACGTGCATTGCTCTTGCTAGCCGTAAATATCAACCCCGACAGTTCACCGGTCCTTGTCAAAGGGCCCCACCTATTTACAATTGGTTCGTGAAACTCACCTTTCAGATTTATGACCTCATCGTAAATGAAGCCGACGAGTTGTTCCTGGATTGCCCTCACTCGCGCCGGCAAGAGTTCCGAACCTTGTTCCGCAAAATATTGAGGCACGTGTCATTAAGTCATTAACTAATCAATCCTTGAATTTGTACAAGATATAAGGAGTACCTAGGCATCATTAAGCTAGTAATTATATTTACTCACCCCTTTGTCACCTTTTAGCATGCGGTCATCGCCTCCGGTTTGGCTGTGCATGAACTCACATACATAGTAGCCGCATAAATTGTTGCCCAGCAGCTGACTTAAGACCTGTGGTGAAAAAAGTTGAAAGCGTGAAATGGATACATGGAAATTAAGTTTACTAAAAAGCAAGCATTATGATATACGTACTCGAGAGGCAATTGTAATATCAAATTTCTCATTGAATTCGCCCCTGATTTTAGCACAGAACCATGTGAATGCACTACATGCGTGATTACGAATTGTACATGATTAGAATTTGTTTCAAATGTAAGGAAATAAAACTAATACAATAATGAAAGGAACAAGAATACCGGTTGAGCATGTCGATCAAGTTTTGATACTTTTCAACTAGTTTCCTTTTCGACTCTATAACTGTGATCAGGCTATGATCTAGCTCGATCATAAGAAGAATCTAATGAAAACTGTACATATATATGTCAACATAGATAACTAATTAGTTCTAACATAGTGTTATGAAAAAGGAGTAGAACGAGACGGTATGAAAACACGTACTCAAATTCGTAGGGTAGATATATCTTTGACTGTTACTTTGTCCCATTAGTGCCCTGTATATGTTGGTCTCTGTTTCACTTCGGTAGTCATTAACGGTTGTCTCGTTGATAACTAATGGGTCGATGAAGCCTATGTCGAAAATACTCTCCCTTCTACATCTTTGTATCTCCATTCTACATAAGAAGAAATTAGTTAGGCTTGCAAGTTAGTATAGTACAAGGGCGCGCAAGGTGTATTTTTGTAAATAAGGCACTTATAGAGTCAAGCAACTTAGCAAGGCCATGTCGAGGGTGTCTGTCTGGTATAGATCATACATGACCTTCAATTGGACAAAAAATTCACTGTCCCTGTGGAAAAAATCTTGTTCCTTGTACTTGACGGCGAACGACTCTAGACCATGCTGGGCCGCGTCCAAGTACCATTCATAGAATTGCCATATCTTTGTTGTTAGATGGAGAAGCTCTTCACGCCTGACCAATGATACGCCCAGTGTAAATGGCCATCTTACTTGTGCATACTCAATTTTCGCCATGCCTAATACTTGATCTGCGTCAAGTCCAGTTTCATCGAAGAATTGTAGCATCTCCTTGGCCTTCTCCTCAGCTAACGTCCTCTCCTCTAATGTCTTCTTCTTGTAGCCACCGGTGGGGGCGGTGCCGATGGGGAGCGGTCTGCTGGTGGGGGCGGCAGTTGTTGTAGCTTGTGCGAACGAGCGGGAGGAGCAGGAAATTGGAGAAGAGGTGGCAGCTAGAGAGATTTATATGTGGCACCATCAGTCCCGGTTGGTGTCTTCAACCGGGACTAATGCTTCAGCCTTGGCAGAAGCCCTAGACATCATTAGTACCGGTTCGTAATAAGAACCGGTACTGATACCTATTTTGGTTACTAGTCATTTATAAATTTCTTTTATAGTTTCTACAATTCAGCAATAATATTAAAAATTCATATATTTTTTAGAATATTATTTTTAACCATCTAATATAAATTAAAATTATAAAAATTATAAGAAATAAAGTAATTTTTGCACTCTTATAATTCCATTGCAAATTTTCACCTTGTTATATAAATTCAATTATTGCTTCTTTGCTTAATAAAAAATAATAAATTATACTTATTCCGCACTAAAATGATTTTCAAAAAATAAAATAAGGTTATTAATCCAAATCTGGCATATAGGGGCTCAAATGGCTATTTTACAAATTTGGAACCATATAGAGGCAAATTTGGAAGGCGAATCCAAATCTGACATATAGGGGCTCAAATGGCTACTTTATAAATTTAGAACTATATTCATAATTCATACATGGGTTTATATAACACGGTTGGACTTATTTGCTAATATACTTTGTTTTTACAAGTGATCCTTCATTATGATCGCGACGTACGTAGGGAGATTCCTCTATATCATTCCGGGCACTAATGTCTACGTCCATCGTGAAAGAAGGCAGCTCGTCGAACTGATTATACTCTTCTTCGTCCGTGAAGGAGAAGACTAGCAATAGCGATCGGCTATAATTCCAATTGTAAAACTTATCTTTTCCCTTTTTAACTGATATCGGCCAAAAATATCTAATTTCATTTTTGGCCTAACAAATCGGTTATGTCTTGCCAAAGTTAGGTGCTAACAATACTCTAGGACAATACATGACCTGAAATACATTAAAACAAAGCATTAGCGTAAGCCTTACTTCTCTAATTAGAACCACATTCATGTAACTGTCCTTCTCTTCCTCTGTTAAGGTTGTTTTCATATTATAAGCGTCAGTCTCCAGAATGATACATCTCATACTGAGATCAGTAGAGCTTCAGCTTGAAGAGCATCTTAGAGATTTTGGAGCTTCCCCCGCCATCATCACCTTAGGACTTCCCTGACTATCCCTCACAAAAGCTCCCCACCACCAAGGCCAGTTTGGTTAGAGAATAAACCATCAATATTTATCTTTAGAAGGTCTCCTTATGGTGGCTTCCACCTCTGTAAGAAATTTATAGAGCTAACCTGAACTTCTTTCCTTAGGTGGTCCATGAAGTAAGCAACAAATCTCCTAACTGAATGACTAACCTCAACATGGGTGACAAGGCCTTCACCTTGTTAAACCTTGTTGCGAGATTTCCAACAAACCCACATTAGCGTCAAAGATTCCAGTTCCTTTTTTGCCTCAAGCTTCCAAATTACCTCTAAAACCTGCATTGTAGAAGAACAATTGATAAGGTGAATACAAACCTCCTCAAGCTGCAGCATGCGCCACACTCGTCGAATGCATTTGCATTTGAGAAAAAGGTGACTCCCGTCTTCATCCAGTCGCTGGAACATTGGGCAAATGGTGTCCAATATAACTCGTCTCTGCACATTCTGTCTCAATGGTAGACTGTTATGAGCAAACCTCAAAATAAAATGCTTCATCTTGTTAGGAACCTGCATTTCCCAAATTCGCTTCCATTTGAAAGTATAGTGTTAAAACATTATGAGCTACATTGTAATCCTTTCTCTTGTTCCATCACCGACAAGAGAAATTTATAAGCCAACTTAACTAAAAACCACCCTTTTCCATCTGGATGCCAAGCAATGAAATCCTCATTATCTTACACTGGAATGTGTAGTATAACATTGGCACCTTCTTCTCAAAAAGTATGATGCACCAATGCAGTATCCTATTGGCCATCTAGTGGATTGATGAGTTCACGAACTCTAGTAATCAGAGAACTGAACCACGGCTAGATTTAACAAACCATGCTTGGGTTCTAGGCAACCATGGATCCTTCCAAACATCAATGCTTTCCCTGTGTCCAACCCTCCATATAACTCCACTTTTTAGCAGCTTTTTACCTTTTAAAATACTTCTCCATGTGCATGATATTCCATTGGTTGGTTTCTCATGAGGAACATCACATGACGGGTAATATCTTGCCTTCATAATTCGAGCACACAATGTTTGAGGGTTCTAAATCAATCTCCAACCTTGTCGGGCTAGCATAGCAATATTAAAAGCATGGAGATCCCTAAAACCAAGCCCTCCTTTGCTCTTTGGCTTCATCAATTTTTCCTTTCCCAACCAGTGTATCTTCTTTTCATTTTCTTGTTGTGCCCTGTTAGGAGCCGACCCAATGTGAGCTTGCTCAGAGGCGGGTTCCTAGAAGCCAAGACCTGGTCGCTAAGTCGCCGACGACGTTGAGGTCGCGTGTGGCGGCAGGCGCCTAAGATTTGGTCAAGCTGAGCCACCGCTTTGAGACTAGAATTGCGGCATCAAAAGCATGCCTTTTCTTTATTGATTGCCCAATATATATATATAAGTCTTATTGCCCTGATCTCCAAGGATCAGATGCCAAACAAAAGGATATCTTACTAACCAAAAATAACTAACTAATAGATACTTTCCCAAAACTAACAGCCTTGCCCAATTTTAGCCCTAACCTACACCTGAAGGTGTTTCCTTCACATTGGACTCCCCACACACCTCCCTTTCATGCAACTACCCCTGGCTCGGTGTCGGACATAGACCCGATCCAGCCCTTGGCCCATAACATCACTCCCCCCTGGAGACGAAGCTTGTCCGCAAGCTGACAATTGGGATATGATCAGCGAAGCATGATAGCATCCATCCACGTCGCCTCATCCTCAGACTCTCCTGTCCAATGGACTAGGAACTGTCGTTTCGCCTCAACAAAACGTTGAGCAAGGATGGTGTGCGGCTCCGGCTGACTGGGGTTGGTTGTGTGAGATACATCAGAAGGCAAATCCACTAGACGTGCAGGCGGTTCTCCCTGGAAAGGCTTGAGCAGCGAGACGTGAAAAATGTTGTGTATCCTGGCCGATTCCGGAAGATGCACCCTGTATGCCACCGGTCCCACACGGCTGATCACTTGGTATGGCCCATAGAACCTAGGAGCAAGCTTGGAAGAAACCAGAGGACCCTGGGCTATCGTCTGTCTGTGCTTTTGGAGCTTGAGCCATACCCAAGACCCGACGTCATACTCTACCTCCCTGTGCTGCTGATCATATCTTTGCTTCATTTGATTTTGAGCTTGCAATAAAAGGTCTTTGGCATGCTGAAGGAGAGCGTCCCGATCCACTAAAGCATAGTCCACCGCATCAATGCTTGTAGCGCCTTGTTGATAAGGTGTCAACGGTGGAGGTGGTTGGTCATAGACTAACTCAAAGGGAGTCAATCGGTGTGCTGAATGGAAGGAAGTGTTATAGCAATACTCTGCCCACGAAACCCATTGAGCCCAAGATGACTGATGAGACGTTGTCAAACAACGGAGATACATCTCAATGGTCCTGTTCACCACCTCGGTTTGCCTGTCCGTCTGGGGGTGATATGCAGTGGACATCAACAATGCCGTCCCACTCCTTCGAAACAGCCCTTGCCAAAAAGTACTCAGGAACACCGGGTCACGATCCGAGACAATTGATTTTGGAATACCATGAAGGCGCACCACTTGATCAAAGAATAAACGAGCCACGGTGGGAGCGGTGGCCGGTCGCTTGAAGGGAATGAAATGAGCGTACTTTGACAAGCGATCCACCACCATGAGCAAATCAGTCTTGCCTTGGGGTTTGGGAAGGTTTGTTATGAAATCCATAGAAACATCAGCCCACACCTGGCGAGAGATGGGTAGTGGCTGTAACAACCCTACTGGTGCCAGGGTGCTGGACTTACTTTGTTGGCAAACCATGCACTTTGCCACAAACTGTTCCACAGATGCGCGTTGGCGCTCCCACCAATAGCTAGCCTGTAACCGGTGGAGGGTCTTCTGGATGCCTTCATGCGTGAGGTCATGAACCGATGCAATGATGGGTTCGATCAACGCTGAGGAGGGTGGCACAAACAAGTGGTTGTTGTGGTATAGCAACCCCTCTCTGACCTCCCATTGTGGTTCCTTCCCTTGATCAGCCTGAAGAGATGGCGTTGGCCCCGTTTCTTGCTTGCTAATGAGGTGTTGTACTACTGGATCCTCACGCAGCAGGTCCAACCATTGTGCTCGCGTCACATTTTGTGGAAGCAGACATCGCAAGACACTAGATTTGTTCAATGCACCCTTGACAGTATGCTCGTCCGCTTGATTATGCCTGCCAGGCTTATATTCCACCTGAAAATCAAAGCCCATCAATTTGCTTAACCAATGTTGTTGCGGTGGCGTGATGAGGGCTTGTTCGAGAAGGAACTTGAGGCTGCCATGATCGGTGTGGATAATGAAAGGATGTCCCCACAAGTAGGGTCTCCAATGCCGCACCGCTTTGGAGAGCCCAATGAGTTCTCGCCATAAGCCATGAGTCTTTGTGACGGTCCGGGCCATTGTCGATCAAGTAAGCAATTGGGTGGCCTTCTTGCTTGTGGTCGCTCCAATTTCGTGCTTGATGCATCACACTCTACCACAAAAGGAGCAGTGAAGTCGGGCATTTGTAGCACCGGCGCAGAGCTTAGTACTTGCTTAAGGCGTTGGAAGGCTTCCTGAGCGGCCTGGGTCCAGTCAAAGTTGTTCTTCTACAGCAAGGCCGTAAGAGGTTCGGCGATGCTTGCATAGTCCTGAATAAACCTCCGGTAATACCCGGTCAATCCCAGGAAACCCCGAAGCACCGATACTGTTGTTGGGCACGGCCAGGATGTCACCGCTTGCAGCTTCTCCGAGTCAGCCGCTACCCCATTGTGGGAAATAATGTGCCCCAAGTATCCAATACGCTCTTGCGCAAAGGCGCATTTGGACTTCTTCAGGTGGAGTTGATGGAGTCGTAGCTGATCCAACACTAGTTGGAGATGCTCCCTGTGGTCCTTCTCGGAGTGGCTATAGACTAGTATGTCATCGAAGAATATGAGGATGAATTTACGGAGGAAGTCCTGCAAAACTTCATTCATGAGAGCTTGGAAGGTAGACGGTGCATTAGATAACCCAAATGGCATCACGAGGAACTCGTAATGTCCATGGTGTGTTCGGAAGGCCGTCTTGTCGATGTCTTCTGCCCGCATCCGGACCTGATGATAGCCTGAACGTAGGTCGAGCTTGGAAAAGAAACAAGCCCCACGAAGCTCATCAAGCAATTCTTCCACCACAGGAATGGGAAATTTGTCCTTGATGGTCTTTGTGTTGAGAGCGCGGTAATCCACACAAAAGCGCCAAGTACCGTCAGCCTTCTTGACCAATAGGACCGGTAAGGAGAAAGGTGATCTGTTGGGTCGAATGATTCCTTGCTTCAGCATAGCTTCACATTGGAACTCTATTTCATCCTTCTAGCGATATGGGTATCGATATGGCCTCACAACCACCGGATCAGTGCCTTCGGCCAGCGTAATGCGATGGTCACACCACCTAGAAGGGGGCAACCCTGTCGGTTCAGCGAAGACATCCTCATATGCAGCTAATAACCCCTGCATTGCCGTGGTCTCTTGCAGCTCCGTATGCATTAGTGCCGCCCTGCGCGGCCTCTGCATTCCTTGGAGGCGGACACGCGCGCAATTGGGCATGAACACCATGGATAACTCCTCAAAGTTCCATTGGATGTCTCCTAAAGTTCTCAGCCACTGTACTCCTAGGATGATATCAAACCCATCAATAGGCAGCACAATAAACGGGGCCTCAAATTCATGGCTCTGGATGGTGAATAATGCGGACAGCACGGTTCCGAGACAGGGCAAATGTGAGCCTCCTGCCACCCGAACCTGTTGTGGTGTGCCCTCCGCTTGCTGCCATTTTCCCTGACCGGCTACGTAAGTACTCATGAAATTGTGAGTACTTCCACTGTCTATGAGGCCAAGCCACCTTCTTCCATCCATGTAGACTTCCACCTGCATTGTATCTCCATGCTTGGGGCCCAAAGCAGCAATCATAGACAAGGAAATATTAGTTTCAAGCAGTGATGGATTCTCATCGTCCGCCCCTTCTGCCTCTTCTTCTTCAACCTCTAGATGGAACAGACGCTTGCACTTGTGCCCTCGAGTGTATATTTCATCACAATTAGAACATAATCCCTTGGCCCTCCTTTCTGCTAACTGGTCCGCCGTGAGACGCAACCTGGTTGGAGTCGAGGTCGCACTAATCTGTACACTTGTAGCCGGCGCTGGAGTTGCACGGCCACCCGTTGCCGCACTAGGATGAGACCTAGTCTGTGGAAAGCCTGAGGGTGTCCGCCCCAAGGTGACGGAAGTTCCCACAGGCATGCTTGCACTGGTGGACACGCTTGGTCCGGTGGGTATCGGAGTAGATCCTCCTCGGCCGAACTAGACACGTCCGCGACTAGCATTCGTCATGCCTTGCACTGCCTCTGCGATCCACGCTACCTTTCTTGCTTTTGCCTCGCGTGCAAATCCTATTGCCTCTACGAGGTCTCGGGGCCGCTCGTGTCGCACATCCGCCCCCAGTGCAATGGATAATCCCGCCATGAAGGTCTCAATCTGTTCTGTTCTCTTCATGCGCGGAGTCCGGGCGAGCAACCGCTGAAACTCCCTGTCCACTGTGCTTCCGCCCTGTTTGAGGTTGATGAGGTCGCCCCACGGTCCAACACTCGAATGCCGAGTGAAGCGTTGAATAAAGGTTTCCGAGAAATCCTCCCATGCAATCCACCTTTCCTCCTGTTGCCAGTTGTCCAGAACCTCCTGCGCCTCCCCTGTGAGATGGAGCCCTGCGACCTCTACGTAATCCTCCTCAGGGATGTGATGTAAACAGAAGAAACGTTCACACCATCACAACCACCTAAGGGGATCCTCCTACCCATCGTACTCCGAGAGATCAAAACGGGGGAAATGAGGTATCCATCTCTGGTCTTGATCTTCCTCCTCTTCTCGCCGCCCATGCCCATTCCGTCTTCCAGGCGCCTGCCTGTCGCGTGCATGCATGGTTTGGATGAGGACCCAGAACGAAGTTCCTTCTTGGCGGCGGCACGTAGGAGTCATCTCCTACTTCACCTGTGCCGTGATTCGCTGCCTGACGTGAAGACTGGCCTTCCCCGTCGCCGATCAGTCTAGACTCGCCTAGCGGGCCCTTCTCCTTCATTAGCTTCATCATCTCCGCGATCATGGTCTTCATCTCCTTCATCTCCTTCTCCAATCCTGTCGCGCGGTCTTCAATGGGTGACACCATGCTCCCAATCTCGATCGGCTCTGATACCAAATTGTTACGAGCCGACCCAATGTGAGCTTGCTCGTAGCGCAGTTCCTACCAAGACCGGGTTGTAGTCGCTCGACGACGCTTGAGGTCGCGTGGTGGCGCATACCGAGATTTGGTTTTTGAGCCACCACTTTGAGACTAGAATTGCGGTATCAAAAGCATGTCTTTTCTTTATTGATTGCCCAATATATATATAAGTCTTAATGCCCTGATCTCCAAGGATCAGATGCCAAACAAAAGGATATCTTACTAACCAAAAATAACTAACTAATAGATACTTTCCCAAAACTAACAACCTTGCCCAATTTCAGCCCTAACTTGCGCCTGAAGGTGTTTCCTTCACGCTGGACTCCCCACACACCTCCCTTTCATGCAACTACCCCTGGGCTCGGTGTCGGACATAGACCCGATCCAGCCCTTGGCCCATAACATGCCCATTAGAAGTGCAAAATTATTGTGGTCAGTTCATCACAAAAGGATTTTGTGAGATGGAAGCAGGACATGGCATATATAGGAATGGTTGTGCAACAGCTTTGATTAATATATCTTTTCCAGCTTTCTTTCGAGAGCATTTTTTCTTTCTATCCTTGAATGTGTAGCCAAATCTTCTCCTTCAGATATGCAAATGTTTTGGCCTTGGACCTACCAACGAATACCGGCAAGCCTAGAAACTTGTCATTAGATGTTTCGCATCGAATAACAATCATTTTTCATAAAACTCTTCTTTAGTCTATGGTTCGCATTTGCATTGAACAAAATCGCAAAATTGTCCTTATTAATGATTTGGCTTGAACGCCTTTCATAATCATTTAAAATCTTCATAACCTCTAGCGCTACTAACTTGGTAGCGCTCAGCAAGAAGAGGGAACCATCTGCAAAACACAAATGATTTAAGCTGTGGGCACCTTGACAAATTTTAATGCCTTTTACTGTGTTAACCGCCTGGAAGGCTGCAGGAAGAGCTTCAGCACAAATAACAAATAAATATGATGAAAGAGGATCACCTTGACGAAGTCCTCACCCTGAAATGATTGCCTCGGTGCAATCATTATTCACCTTAATTCGATAACTAACTGTTGTAACACATTTCATTATAAGTTAGATCCAGTTTTCATTAAAACCCAATCTACACGTCATGTCGTTCAGGAAAGACCACTCCACCCTATCATAGGCCTTTGACATATCCAGTATGAGCCAGAGGCGAGGCAGGGGCCTGGCCCCCCTAATCAAAATAAGGTTTAGTAGATATAAATTAGTAGTAGCTAGTATTAGCAAACAGCAAATAATTAAAGATCTAGTCCATTCTTAATAGGTAAAGATTTCATTTTTCTCAACTTGATGTATGCAATGCTTAATTTCTCTTACTAACTTAACAAATGGACTATATAAAACAGGTAAAACTTCCCATTATTTAATGGTTGATAAGCTGTTACAATTGGTTATAACACTTCCAATGTCAACAGCAACCACAGAGCGAGTATTTTCAGTTATGAAACTTATCAAGACCCGCATTCAAAATAAAATAGGAGATGACTTTTTTCGACATTGCATGATAGTTTACATTGAAAAAGAACTAGCAGCAAAAATTAGTTCAGATAAACTTATTGACTTGTATGATCTTCTAGGTAGTCGTAGAACTAAATTTAAGTTAATAGAGATGTAAGTTTCTTAATCTAAAAAATATGTCATATTTTTCTTATGTGGATATGTGGTTATGCTATTTTTAAATTTAAATGCATCGATATTGCTATGATATTTTTTATGGATACTACGATAATTTTTAGTTGGTCCACGTGGCCCCCCCTAACCCGAAATCCTGGCTCCGCCCCTGGACATATCTAGTTTTACCGCAACATAACTGAAACAACCCTTTCTTTTATTGTGCAAGAAATGAGTTGTTTTGTAGGCCACCGAGACATTATCTGTAATTAATCTCTTGGGCACAAATGCGCTTTGAGTATCCAAAATAATTTCTAGGAGGGTTCTCTTCAACCAAATAGCTAGCTCCTTTGAAACAATTATTTATATTTCATTGCATAAACTAATAGGGCAGAGATCTTCTAATTGACTAGGATTCTTTACCTTTGGAGTCACGACTATATTTGTATCATTCCAACCTGCCGGCATTTCCCCACCATTCAGCACATTTAATACCTCATTTGTCACCCTCTTCCCCACGATATGCCAAATTTCTTGTAGAAGATAGCCGCATTCCATTAGGTCCAGGGGCTTTTAAATCTCCTATCTGATCCAAGGCTTCTTTGACCTCTGTAGCTGTGAACTCCTTTACTAGATTATCATTCATGTCTTGTGTTACCTTTGGCTGGACTTGATTCATAAAGACACCATTCAACTGTCCTCCTTGTGAAGAGAAGAGGCCTGTATAGTAGTAAAACACCATCTTCTTCAACCCAAACTCCATTGTCATTCTGTAATCTTCTTACAATATTAATTCTTCTACGCCTTGAAGCAAACACATGGTAGTACTTTGAATTTCTATCACAGTTCTTCAACCAATTCACATGGCTCCTTTGTTTCAAGTAAACATCTTTTTTATTTTCAAGTTTGTCCAATTTATGTCACAGGATTTGCTCATTATCAATTCTATCCTTCGTAATGGCACACCATCAACAATTGTCAAGCTCTTTTTTAATTTTCTTGATCCGGTTTTGTAGGTCACCTAAGACATTTTTGCTCCACTCTTTTAACTTGCTGGCCATATTCCCCAACACATCTCATGCAGAGGTAGGTTCCTGCTGGAAAGCCGTTTCCCAAGCATTATGTACCACCATGGGATGGTCTTCTTCATCTGTCCAATGTGCTTCAAACCTGGACTGACTGCCTAGGTGCGTTCTCCTCAATCTTTGTACTTCACCTTCCCGGGAAACCACAACTGGTCTATGACCAAAATGTCGGTGATATGCAAGAACTACACGGACCCCTGGGAACCTTAGACACCGGTCCATAGTGGCCACTGCTCTATCTAGCCTTTCTCGGATGTACTTATCTACTCAACAGATGTTGTTGTTGGAATATAAGTGAATTGTCCACCTTTTCTCATGAGCTTAAGCTTTTGGGTGGCTAATTTGGTGCATGCTTCAATATAGTATCGAGCCGGGAGGTCTCGAGTTAGTCTGGTAGAGCGCAATTTAGCGTGCTCCTATTTCCAGTCTTGCCTGGCGCTCCACGTGAGTGGAGTGTTGGAAATATAAAGCACGCCCATCCTTATTGAGTTGCATGCACCAGCTTAGCCACCCAAAAGCTTAAGCTCATGATGAAAGTGCGACAATTCACTTATATTCCAACACTCCCCCTCACGTGGAGGCGTCTTGGGCAGCACTCAACACGTGGAAATAGGAGCGGACGCTAAATTGCGTCTACCAGGACTCGAACTCGAGACCTCCGGCTCGATACTATATTGAGTTGCATGCACTGCGTTGGGCTTCACCCAAAAAGCTTAAGCTTATGAGGAAGGATGGGTCGTGCTTTATATTTCCAACAGTTGTTTCTCCAGGTGAAAGGATCACCAATATAGACAAGTTCTGAGAAACGGCATTGCTCTATAGCTTCTCTGAAGTTCTCTGAAGCTGTTTTGACAACCCTTTTGACAAGGAAAAGGATGTCGGCAGCTTCCGACTTCTGAAGATCCTCGAACTGTCGGTCGGTTCCTAAGCCTCCGGCAGTTCCAACTTATAAATTTCATTTCTACCCGCGGGGCTGTTTTGACAACCCTTTGTTTCCTTTATTTTTTCAGCTTCTTGGCCCCCTGAACAAACGCCTCATCCTCTACAAATAGCTCAGCACAGCCTCCTTGCGGTGCCAACACCAACGCACCGGACTTCTCATCAATACTATCCATAGCGGAATCCTCCTGTTCAGCTAGTCCCTTGTTGGCCAGCCTTTCCTTGGACATGCATTTCTTGTGTAACTTCATTTTCCTGCATCTGCCCTGCTCGTTTCTTGCCTCCTTGCCCATTTCCTTCATCGCTTCTGATATTTGATTTTTGACCATCTGAACTACCTGCAGTACCGAATCACTGCTCTTCCTGCAAGAGCTGTCCCCCTGCCCTTGCCATTTCCGTTGGTTCCTGAACTTCCTCACATCAGGAGCCCGGAGCTTCTTGGTATATGGTAATAGACCATTTTCGTCTCGAAGTGCCGGCGACGGACATTCAATTACCGAATGGCCGATAATGCCACACGAAAAGCAGAAATATGGGACCTGCTCGTATACAACATCGTACGATTCCTTCTTCTGTCTTCTTGATGAAAAAGCTGAATTTCCACGGCGAAGAGGCTCATTGATCGGTGTAACAACTCTTGCCCTTAAATCCTTCCCCACACCACAACACGGCCCTGTTTATCCACATCAATCTTCTCCACTTCCCCGAGCATACCTGCTAACTCCTTCCCCCAATTCTCATTTCTCATACCAAAAGGTAAATTCAGGATACTTACCCAAATTGCCAGATTATGAATGTTGCATCACTCGGAGGATAAAAGGTGATGTTTTAGGTGAATCATGGGTCACATATTGAGTACCCATAAAGAAAATAATCCTGTCGAAACACAGAAGGATTAAAGTCATGACTCATTCCCTGTTCCCCGTGTTTTGCTAAGTTTCCAGCCAGCTGCTGGACAATTCCCGGCCGGGTACTTTTTGGATGTGGTCTACGGCTAAGATCTGTTCTAACAAGTCACCATCCCGGAACTGGTTCGAAATTTACAAAAAAAAAAACAGCTATATATATGGCAGACAATTCTTCCATTATCTAAAAATATATACGGCAGACAAGAACAACTAAAAACAATATTGAAGCCTAAAATTAGAGTTATTTAGATGATTCAATTGTCCCCTTGCTATCTATACAACATATCTGATACATGAAAGCCCTCAACATGACAATTACAGGCATGGATTGAACACACAAGCAAAGGTTTGAGTACTGCAAAGCAATGTCCGTGACACAACAATGGAGCATTTCGTACCAGCAAATACAGCAGCTACTGACTCAGGGGCACGCACTCGAGCTCAATCTCAAGCTCCCCATGCTCGACGTTCTGAAGCCTCAGTGTGATCTCCTGCTTCACCTTGCCGTCAACGATCGAGATGACACTGTCCTTGGCGAGCGTGCTGTCATCGCTTACCAACAATTTGTAGAGCTGTGTCGAGTTGGTGATGGTCGAGTTCCCGTACTCTTTCGCTGCAGAGATCAGTGGCTGGATGTCAACCTCAGCCTCCCCCATTCGGTCGTCAGAGCTGAATGTGTCCTTGTCGAATACTTGCTGTTACGAGGTAGAAAGGAGATTGCTCAGAATTGAGTTTTTTAGATTTCATACAACAAGAATTTACTGGCACAATTGGAGGTCTTAAATAGATATTTGAACTTCAATGGTTATTCCCAATGCCCATCTTTTCTATAACAAATGTTTACTTCTCATAAAACGCAGTCTACCAATTCTCTGTAAATTTATATTATTAGATAACGAAGGGATAACTATACATACATTGATACCGAGATCAGTTTAGGCACTAAATACATATTTCAATACCTGAGTATAATTTTTAGACATTGAATATATACTACAACAGAGAACAACCAATAGTCTTAGTTCTTAGACACCAAAGACTGCAGTGTGCAGACACATTGTACAAGAACACTATGCCATGGGGTATAGATAATAAATTCATTCCATTGAGATGGTAAAGATAATAAATTCATTCCATTGAGATGGATAAGGTAAAAAGATAAATAAATAAATAAAGCTAGACATTTTGTTGTGATTAAACTTCAACCTCTCCACAGAAAAGAACACGTACCAGTTTAAGAGATGGCACCGGGTCGGGGATCGATAACATTAGTCTTTCATTCCATACAGGATTCAAGGTGTTCTTTATTACCTTTGTTTTCGTGGACTAAAAAGGTGAAAATGTTAATTGGAAATAAAAAATACATATCTTTGCTCAACTAAGCTGCCATATCTGTCAATAAAATATGCTTACTTGATGTCCTAGGTTAAGCATAACATATGGATCACTTGACATCACATCACGAACAGCTAGATTTGTGCCCCTTATGATATCAACCTTAATTAATCCAACGAATTCTACCATGCCCACATCCATCTGAAACAAAATAGCAACTATTATGGTAAACATATTGTATAAAGTGCAATATACACTTGGAAAACTTAGGACGTAAGTTCGTCGCACCATTTTCTTTAGTCCTTTGTGATCTGAGTCCTTTCTCCTCCAGCTATTCCTGAAAGGATGACCAAAACCATGCCGGCTGCCGGTGTGTTGCTGGTGATGGTGTTTATCTACTGCATGTTTGCTAGGTAAAGGGCATGAAAACTGTGGATCAGACACAAATTGTTGAAGCTCATATTTTTTCCTGCATATATATAGACAGAAAGAAAACATGCTTTCATCAGACACAGTCAACAGAAAAGTAATGATAAAAAACTAGTCCGATGTATACCTAATGAAATCAGCACGCTCCTCTGTAGCGCAATCTTGTCTTGGTTTTTTATAGTTTTCGGGTAAAAAGGCCTCATATCTTGTGTTCACGGTAGCATTTCCACCTGAATCAGCTAAACAGTTGACTTCTTCATCCGTCCACTCATCTAGATTCACTGAAATCACCTATACTCAATTCACAAATGAATAGTTGATTAGTTCACTGTGAGGTTTGTTAGCTCATTTCATATAGCAAGTACATGCTTTTGATAAGGAATATATCAAGTGACTGCAGTGTAAATTTATTGGTCTTATTGAGAATAATTGGTTAATAGATACATGATACATCTCTTGGCAAGCCTTGCTTTTCTAAGAACACGTCTAAACATTAAATTGGACTGTGTAGAACTGACATAGAATTGGAGACAGAAAGATGGTACGACAAAGGGAATTGAAAGTCCATTGGGCACCTTTGATATGTGTACTCCAAGACTTCTATGGGTTCCAGAGCATTTGATGCAAATGAAGGCACCGAAAGGCAAGGCCCTGCAAGTGCTACACCAGTTAATGGTAGGGAAAAATCTAGAGAACTATCTGAAATATAATCACAAGAACTGGTAGATATTTCAACGAAAAGTACAGTCATGCAGCAACCAAATTGGTATCATGTAATGTATCACTCACCAAGAAACAGCATCTGATTTAACTGGTATCATAGGCTTTGGTTATGTTACCTCAGTTTTTCAGATAGGCCATTTAGCTATAAAGCAATGTTAGATCACTTCAGAGTTAACAGTCCCCAAAATAGGCTCAAAACAGTTCTGCAATATCAATTGATAACCGCAAGGCAACAGGATAAAATACAGCACAAAAGCTAAGTATGGTAGCTCTTTTAGCTCAGAAGAGAGTATGACAACCCCAGATATTTGTTGAAAGCATAAACCACATGGAAATTTGAAGGAAGAATGTTGCTTATATGGAAAACAATTGATACTTACGCCCATTTTGGATCTGGCGTGCCACAGTCTGCGCATAACCTGTTAGCAGGTTGGTTCAACAGATGTTCCAATCTTTCCCTTGCATTAACTGGATCTGTATCTGTTAAGCACGGAAATGATCATTTGCATGCTGCAGCTCAGTGACCGTGTGCAATGGGAACACAGGAATCATGCATTGTCAGGAAAATAAACAAAGCAAATTGTACTCACAAGTCCATCGAATTAACATGCACCATAGAAGGACATTTAATTTATAACATCTGTCTCGCAATGTGCTACGTTTTAGTTTCAGGTATGCAATGCAAATTAAAATGGTAGTGGCAGTGTGACGCGAAATCATCCATTGAGAGAAACGCCTCTCACGATCAATACAAATAAGAAATGAAATCAACGGCTGAAATGAATGTGAATTGGAGAAATTAATTCTGCAGACTACAATGCTCAACAAATATTGACATCCTCCAAAAAAAATGCTAAATTCTTAAAACAAATTCAAGATGGTGTGTGATTTTCAATAGGAATACGAACATCTATTCATTAACGTTGAAAAAATCTCAATGAATTATTCATTTTAATCAAAGTTTGTACAAACAGAATCACGAAGGGAAAAAGGAAAACAAGGAGGGACAAACCTGATGTATCAGAGTGGTCATCACCATCATGTTGGGATTTACATCCATCGCATCGCCTTATAGAGAAAAAAGGGAAAGCATCAAATTGCAATTTATTTCGGAATTCACATGAGCCACAAATCAGAGGGAAAGACACATACCTGCTGTAATGTGCTTTTGGGGTATCAAGAAAATGCAGAAGATTGTTCCCCTCCATTTCCTCTTTGTTCTTCGTTTTACCTCCTAACAATGAAGAGGGCAAGAATGTGGCGACCCATCACCACACCTATTAAATCAAGAATTGGAGTTCTGTGCCCAGCCCTGATCAAACTGGTTGGACAAACAAACGGGGAGTGGCAATGGGAGTTGAACACCAGACAATTTGGTATCGAAACAGTTGGGAGTTGATCAAATTGGTTGGTTGCTTTCGTTGTTTGTTTCTTGCGTTCCTTTCCTCTTCTTTCTTTTTCGTTGTTTTTTTTTCTTTTCTTTTGAGCTGTTTTTTCGTTGTTTCTGATGGGGTCTGAAGCGATTGGCCAAGAATAGGCGGTGAAGGCAATTGTTCTGTTGTGAACAATTTTCAGGAGTCCTTCGTTGTGGAACTGTGGAAGGCGGAATATACGGTCTATCTATTAGGAAGAAGCACTCCAAACTATAAAATTAAATATTTAACCTCTTAAACTTTACAATCCAACTTAAATAATATTTTAACCTCATTTTATATAGCGGTATTGTTCATATAGCACAATGAGTAAAACAGTTACCATACAGGAATGCACGTTGGCTGGGTTATATCAACAATAGGTGAGGCCCACATGGATTGCTCCCCGGCTAAGCTTCTAATCATGCTTGTTGTTGGTTCCTGTAGCTTCATCATCCCTCTATTTCAATTAAGAAGAGAAACTCTTATAACTTTTATGTGTCATTGACCTAAATATGACCAACATGTCACCCTAGGTAGCAAAAATATCTACTGATCATACGCACATAGACAATACCACTATACGAAATCGGGTTAAAATGCTATTTGAACCGAATCACATAGTTTAGAGGTTAAATATTTAATTTTATAGTTCAAAATGTTAGACGGACTTTCAAAAACTTTGGTATCATGAACTTTTTACTAGCTGCAATGTGTTGCGAATGCCAAGAGATAAATTATTACGGGATGATTAGTTGGAATTTTTCCCAAAAGGAGTCCTTGCCAGCCCTGCCCAGCCAAACCTTCACACACGCCGATCCAGAGCGGCAGAGACGCGTGTATGCAAATGTGCGGCCCTCCTGCTCGATCTGGAGTCTTGACCTCCCGACCAGGGTTTGCAACATGTTTTGGGTGGAAAATATAACCTGCTCGGCACCGATTTTCACAGAAAATAGGACTAACATCGTTAAAAGCTGAACGGTTTACAAAGTCAAAGGATGAAATCTGCGATCAAACCGTGGCAAAAAAAAAATCTTGAAAATCGCTCGATTATCAAGCGATTTTCAAGAAAACTTGGCAACTCAATGGAAAATGCAAAAAAAAAAGGAAAATTAGGAAAAATACAGAAAATAGTGAAAAATAAAAAAAGATAAAGACCCAAAAAATAGAAAAATATTAGAAATGCATACAAGAATATAAAAATACGAAAAAAATTTGGCATGGCATTTCCTACATTTTAAGATAATATCAAGTTGTAAAGTACATATTTTACAATACCAGCACAACTATAGAAAAATTAGTATTAATAGATTTGTGACGTCTGACATCAAAATGATTGGAAAAACTAAATTTGTCTGTCTAACCCTGCTGTGAGCTGCCAACTGAGAGTGGAGTGGCAACTGGGTAATCAGGGCTGAGGAGTGCTAGAGTGGGTCTATTGCCATTCGTAAATGAGCTAGGTTTGCTTGTAAAAGGTTACATTCTGATAAGATTCCCGAGAATTTGAAGTATATCCTTGTAAAGTTTTAAAGTAGAACTCAACTTTTTGTAAATTTTTCAATTTTTTTAAATTTAAATTTGAATTAGACCGGTTTGTCAACCGATTTCTATTGTTGAACCTGTACGATAAGCTCGGTTTCGGTGAAAATTGAACTATTTTCTAGACCTGGGCATTCGGTTTTATTGGTTCGGTTTATTCGGTTTTTAAAAAATTCGATTTTTAAGAACAAAAAACCGAACTGAACCGAAAAATTCTAGAAACCAAACTGAATTAACCGAAATAATTTAGTTCGGTTAATTCGGTTCTTCGGTTAACCAAATTTCTAGCAATATACACATACCCATAGATACCCAATTCTAGGGGTGAAAACGGAGCGGATAATATCCAGACCGTATCCGTATCCGGTATCCGTTTTTAGGGAAATGGCAAAAGAATCTGATATCCGGCGGATACGGATACGGATAATTATCCGGATCGGGGCAAACGGATACGGAGCGGATATGGGGGAGGTGATATCCGACGGAGACGTAGCGGATACGGATATCCGGTATCCGGATATCCGTATAGTCAGCAGGTCTCCAGTCTCTAGGCGGGCCTCCAGGAGCGGAGCTAGGATGGGCCCGAGGCCCAACACTTCTAACGGAAACATAAGGTAAGATTTCGTTATTTTATGTTTGTTTTGAATACTATTCTATAAGTTTTGTTATGTTTGTGGATTATGTACTCTAAATCCTAATATTCTGTGTTGAAAATTGTGTTTTCGTGTTTGCATATTATCCGACTAAATATTCGGTTTCATTTCCGCTGATCCGACTTCGATTACTATCCGCTTTATTATTATCCGATACCGATTTAATATCCGATCCGTTTTTAAATTATCCGTATCCGTATCCGCATCCGGGTGAAAAAAATGTGAGCGGATATGGAAATGTTACTATCCGACCGAATCCGCTCCGTTTTCATCCCTACCCAATTCCCAGCAATTTGTATTCATTCACATGCATACAAGACTCACCCATGTATACATATACACACACACACATACACGCTAATTCAACAAATTGTCATAATTAAGCACTCAATTAAACATCCACATTCAGGAACACCAAATCTACTCGATTACATCCATAATACACATGGGTCATCAAATCAATAAGACTCATTCTCATATATATCAGAGTTGAGTTCTACTTTAAAACTTTACAAGGATATACTTCAAATTCTCGGGAATCTTATCAGAATGTAACCTTTTACAAGCAAACTTAGCTCATTTACGAATGGCAATAGACCCACTCTAGCACTCCTCAGCCCTGATTACCCAGTTGCCACTCCACTCTCAGTTGGCAGCTCACAGCAGGGTTAGACAGACAAAACCATGGTTTCAGCTAGCAGGGTTAGACAGACAAAGTCACAAAGACATTACAGAACTCAGAAATGATATCCAACAGGACCAACACTAACAACAGGCATTATAGAATAGTCAGAACTCAAAATATTGCTCATTTGTCCACCATGCTCCAGCACACAGCATAACAAAGTAATCAAATTTTAAAGTTCAACAATCAACACAACAAAAGTGCAAAACCAAACACATAACAGGAATCAGCATAGAAATATAGAATGAGCAACAGGCCAACAGCTAGCAATGAAACACAATAGGTAGCTAGTAGTGAAACACAACATGAACATGGCGCCAATCTTGCAACCACAACCAGCAGCATATGACACTTCTATCCCCTCCACTCCAGCAGGCAGCAACAACAGCAAAACTCTTAAGCAACAGCATCACTTCTCAACAGACAATAGCAGCAAAGATCAGTACTTCTCAACAGACAACAATAGCACTTGAAGGCAGACAGCAGCAGTAAAGTTTGACAATTGAGAAAATTGAGAAAACAAATAGTATTAGAGCAATAGGATGGATTTTTGGCAGTATTCGATTAATATGAATTTTGTTCAACACACAAAGATGGTGGAAGATTAGTAGTAACTTCATGTTAACAGCAAAGATGGTGGAAGATCAGTAGTAACTTCATCCTATTAATGGATGATAATACTGACAATGTTGTTAACATGAGGTAACACACAAAGATGGTCTCTTTATTAATTATTGTTTCATCTTCTTTAATCCTATTCTGCTCTAATGCTATAATGCTCAGAATATTTTAGTTCTACACAACCTATTTTACTAGAACATTCAACAATGGATTCCTTAGGATGCAAAATGATACAAAAATAACTTGGCAATATCTGGAGAAATCACATCACAGGACAGCGCAATCACAAGTTCACAACCAAGAATCCAAGTTCTGGAGATGGGGGGAAGAGAAGCTATACGCCTATACCTAACTGCTTCCTGCTTCTTGTTCTTTAAGCAGATCCAGCGCTGGGAGGACGATGGGTCGATGGCGCCTGGGTCTACACCAGCTCAGGGGATGGTTGGACTGGCGGGGGCCACGTTGGCTCAAGTAGGGAAGGCCAGATGGCGAGAAGGCTAGAAGGGAGGGCAACGCTGGCAAAACCTGGGGGCTGATTTGCTGAAGCCGCGGCACAGCATTGGTAGGTGGCCCGCTAGTTTGCCAACTATAGCCAGCGTCGCTTGTTTGCCCGCTGCCCATTGGTTTGCTGGCGCGGCGGCACCGCTGCATCGCCCACTATGGGTAGGGTTTGGGATTTGTGAATTAAAGAATGAAGACGTGCACGAACTGTGCGAACTGCTGACGGAGTTGGCGATTGGTGAATGGGCCAAAATGGCGAGGACTTGCAAGTCGCAGGGTCAGTGGCTGCCTGACTTATTCGATGAATTGGTTTTTTTGGTTTCCAGAACTGAAAAAACCAAACAGTAAACCCAAAAAACCGAAATATTCGATTAATTCGGTTCGGTTTTTTAGTTTTGGTTTAAAAGTGCCCACCCCTACTATTTTGTCCATTTTTCAAACCCTCTCGCGACCCGTTGCCACCTCAAAAGCAGCTGCCTTGGCCACCGCACTCCGTGCCTCCGTGGCGTGACGCAACACAAGCGGTATGGTGTTCTAATTCAATAGGAACATAGTCGCTTGGGCATCTCAAAAATAGAAAGCGTCACCCCTGTCAACATGTGAAGCTGAGTTCATGGCAATCACGATAGCAGCATGTCAAGGCATATGGTTGTGAAGCGTGTTAAGTGAGGTAACAGGAGAAATCCTAAGTCTAATCGTATTTAACGTTGACAACAAATCAGCAATCGCATTGATGAACAATCCGGTGTTTCATGGAAGAAGCAAACACATTGATACCTTGTTTCACTTTATCAGAGAGTGTGTGAAGAACAAACTGATTGTTGTCGAGAATGTATGCACAGGAGAGCAGCGTGTGGATATCCTCACAAAGGCACTTGCTCGAGTCAAGTTTGTAGAGATGCGTAATCTGCTAGGCGTCAAAGATCTCACACAACCAAGTCTAGATTAGGGGAGAGATTGTTGCAAACTGATCAAGAATTTCCATTGTTGCCTTGCCATGTTATGGAAGGAAAGAAAAGATTAGAAAGTAAACTAGACCTACCATGTTAGGTTTTCCTGTAAAGCAAGTATCATGTTGTAAAGGCAAGTACGGATCACAATGCAATCAACAATCGGATCCAATCAATTTATTCCTTTTTTCTAGTTATAAATACATCCTCAAAGGTTAAGATGAATAATACAAGAGAAAATTATCCCAAAACTTCTATGTTCCCTTGCGTTTGTTTCTTTGATTTGTTATTTGCATGCAGCTGTTTCTAGGGAGGAAACTAACAGATTCCTGGCCCGCTTCCGATGGGAATTCTAATATGTTAGAATTAATTTTATCTACGATTTTGTTCGTATTTACTCTGATGCCTAGTTGAAACTCATCTTTTTCCCGTAAAATGTTGTATGTGTTGTTTAAAACTTTGAATTTTTGTCTAGCTTAGGGGCTGTTTGGGGTGGCTATGCTTCAGCTTTAGGCCAAAAGACCCCCAAATAGCGTAGCTGCAAAGCAACTGGGAAGCTAAGTCGCATCAAAAGCACCCCCAAAAGTTGTAATCACTAGGGAGGAGATTTTCAGTTGTGGCTTCACTCGACCGCCTCCCTGACCTCCGCCGCCCCTCCTTGTAGCCTCCACGTCACCTCCCCGCTCGGCCGCCTCTGTGCTTTGCTAGGTTGCTACCTCTCCACTCGGTTGCCCCCCAAAAACTACAACTACAGCAGCCAGTTTGCCAAACGGAATAACAAGAAAAGTCATAGCCATCAACTACAACTGCTTTATAACCTAGCAAACTAAAAGCAGCTTTTCAGCCGAGCCGCAGCTCCTCCAAACAAGCCCTTAGTAGTTGCGGAGCATTGATGTGTCTGTTCATATCCTTCCTAGTTCCTTCCGATGAAGTGCATCACAAACAGCCCTTCACAAGTGCATTGTATGTTAAAACGGTAGACTTATGTTCTTCTCCATGATGTAATTTAAAGCACAAATTATGCTTGAGCATATACATGTGACTTCGGAAAAAAAATATGAACATGTTATGAAGATGTTATTTCGTGTGAAAGTATCATCTCATCTCGTGTCCATTGAATCTTCAACCTAGCAAAGAGCACTTTTATTGTATTTGAAAATACAGCATTACCATTGCCTGCGAATACTTTTTCCTGACAATTTTGCTTCCAGAAAACAGCAGTAATAGCGGTGTTGCTCAGCACGATGATGTATGGGATGATGCTTCTGATGGTCCAAGCCAGAATCAGTTTCACAAGGTATCATAGATGATTTACAGTTCTATACTACACTAGTTAATCAGGATTTTACATTGGTATCAGATATTTCTAAAAGTATGTAGCTTTCGCTTTTATTTTACATGGGCTACATGGATGGCATAACAGAAGGGCAAAAGGATTCAGCGCAAGAAGGCTTCAATACTGGGTTTAGGCGATCTGTGCAATCTGGTTACAAGTAGGTAGCTTGCATTATATTCTCACATTCCCATTCATTAAATCATTTCTGTATATTACCCTTTAACAGTGCATTAGCTGGCCTTTTGGACAGGTTGAGAGAAAAGTTGGTGCCTGACATCCAGTGTGGAGGATAATTACAGGATTTGTTCAAGTTAGTGCAAGATATTACAGCAGATGATGCACTTCAGATATTTCAGGACAGGATAGTCCAGAGTTATCATCCAGGAGGAGAACACCACCAATTAACATCAGAGGCGGACAGAGCTGTAGATTCTGATAGGCTAGAAAGACTCGAAAATCTTATGTCGCTGTTGCGTGAATGCCCAAACATTAAGGTTGGTGAGGAATAGACGCTGGATCCTTAGAGATGACTAGATCAAGGAAAATTGACAGCAATGTAGAAGAGGAGAATAGTTGACACTGTTCTGAGCTCATATACCCCTATAGAATTCTATGAAAAGCCATATTTAATGAAAACTCGCAACCAAGTCTGCAACTAAGTGATAAACTAAGCGATGGTGGAGGGCTATTCAGATCTTCTGGCGAATGATCTGGATGAGGTAATCCGGGTGGAGGATTTATCAAAGGTATGTTTCGATGAATTGGATCTGCAAAATTTTACTTCGATTTTTGATTCAACGGATCAATCCAAACGATCACTCGTTGAATCAAAATGTGCGGCAAAGGAGGTGGGTTCTTGTCCGGGAGGTCTTTGTGGATCAAACGAACGATCATTCGCAGACGCTCTTTCGACAAAAAACAAACCAAGGAATCGGGTGTTCAACTTCGCCTTGGCGTGGTCCTCTTCCTCGCCCTAAAAGGTGCAAGCAAGTGACTTTGGCGGTTTACGCGCTTCGACATTGTTCTCTACAAGAGATCACCGTCGACATCTTGTCTCGATGTTTTGTCGGATGAGCTACGAAGGATGATGGTGCGGCACCATGGCTTCCGATCTCGATCATCGAGGTCGCCATTGATTTCAAGAATGTAATTTTCCGTCTCTAAAGAAGACGTTGATTCGATCAATCAATTTCGCAATGCAATTTTCCGCCTCGAAGAAGACGTTGATTCGATCAATCAATTTCGCGAATTTCAGAGCCTTTTTTCGAATCATCGATAACTTGGGCTCGACAGACATGCTTTGGTTCAACGGGCCAAAGAATATGGATCAAACGTAATATGTTCGAAGACCCGCTTAGGGTCCGAAATATTGTCTTGCAAACGGAACATCTCCCATTGTCTCTCCAAGAAACCCTCTTACGCCGATATGGCGGCTCGCCACCGGCGGTGATCGCGCCATCGCTCCGTATCAAGCAAGGGGGAGTTTCACGGCTTTTATTCCACGGCCTAATCGCGGGCAATATCCTCCTCGCCGTGGGGGAGCGGAGCTAGCCGTGGATGGGCGGTGCTGGTCGTGGTGGAAGTGGTGCCGGGCGCGGCTTGTATCGTGGTGGGAGTGGTGCTGGTCGGGCGAGACTTTGGTCAAGACCGACGGCCGATACTTCCCATCGGCATCCTCAGCATGCATCAACATCGGTGGTGGGTGGTTAACCCCGATCGAATCGGGCAATCGTGAGGTGGTGGCTCGGTCCAGGAACAAGAAGCACGTCCAATTATGATCGAATCGGGCATTTGGATTCACCAAGGCCAAGAAGCCACGGCCATTGCTTTCATTGTAAGTGCAATGGACATATTCAAGAGAATTGTATCACTGATCTTGATTGTTATATATGCAATAAGCGTAATTCCCATTTGGTGACAAAATGCCCGATTCTGAAAATGCCAAAGTCCTCGTGGTAATGTCAGTTGTGCTAAAATGAACTATGTTTTTTAGAGTCCCGAACGGATTACAAGTTGGAAGTCCTGCACCGGATCCTACAAAGATTGATAACAATCATAGGTGGTAAGCTCCATGTCGCTCGGTCGAGATAGAGTCGCCTGTTGTCTAGGGTGGAATGGAATTGGGAAGCATTGCATCATGGGGAGGACACATATCTTGTGGTTTTTCCATCCGAGAACTAATTAATCCGGATGGCGATATCGAGTATAAGTGAAAAGTGGAATCACTCTTAAAATTAGCCAATGGGGTTTGAATGGTGATGCATCTCCGGCTTACCATTTGGATGAGGTTTGGGTGCATGTGACGGAGTCCCGCATGCGTGGCGGCATTATTTGGGATTCGGTCACTTGGGTCTATGATTGGAACTACTCGAAGTGGATATGTTAACCTATAGGAAGAAAGGGTCATACATCTTTTGGTTGGTCTATTGGACGACAATGAGCTTACCCTTGTCATGGATATTGTATTTCACAAGGTGGGATATGATATTACTTTTACACCGAGTTCATCGATTTCGAGGCTTTGCCACCTCATCTGTCATGGTTGATATGGGGCGTGATAGTGAGGATGGTTCGGGATGTTGTTTCTAAGGAAAAAGATGCTAATCATCAAACAAGAAAGTTAAGAATGGGATCAATTCAATTCTCAAAGCTCTAGTGAACAAGGGTCTGTACCTATGCAAGTTGATGGCAAAGAGAGACATGATCGGGCTTGTAATGTTTTGTCTGGGTTCATTTGTTACCCTTTGGGAAACAAACCAATTGCTAGGTTATCTAGATCACGTTGTTGATTGTGATAAACCGGTTGAGTCGGCTTTGGGTGACAAAGGTATGCTCATCAAGTGTTGATAGAAAATCGATAAGAGGAAGACTTGTCCGCTAATGAGGAAATATCTCAAGAGGTTGTTTCAAGATGTGCCGATGGTAACGCTGTTTCGACTCCAAGATCAGCTTGATTGTGTGCCCAATGAGGACTCCCAATTGGTTTCGGTGGACAATTTTGCTCGGCAAGAGAGTGGTGATGTTGTTGTTCAATCTCCACCACCGTGTTGGAAAACTTTACTCGGCAAGAGGGTGGTGATGTTACTGCTCAATCTCCGTCAACAATTTGGCTAAGGGTGTGGCATTGCGACCTCCCAGAGCATGCGGTTGAAGGAAATGAACAAATGCTAAATACCATTCTCGACGGTCCTAAGTCATCCTCTTCGAAGTGGTGGGAGTTCGGTTCGGCAAGGATCACAATCAGAGATTGCACTTGAGGAATGGAACATCTGCAGGACGCTATTCGGGTTGTCCAAGGATTCATTCTTCCGAGCATGGTGTCAATGGGGATTCATTCAACCGAAACTCGAATCGAGGGCATACAAAAGTTGGACACACATAAAAGAGGTATGAATTTCGCATTGCTAATTCGTTAGTGGTCTTCGTCGCGCATCAAAGAACTAATTTATTTGTCATGATGGCACATCCTCGACAGATGTCAAGATGATGAGTAAAGCAATGAGTCGATGCATGCGAAACTTGGACGTGGCGAAGATCACAAAGACGGCGGCTTCCTCAATAGGAGTGTCCCAATCGTCTTTGGCTTCGATTCCCCTAGAGCCTGGTACGCTTTCTTGTGCTAAATCATTTTCTATTGTTGCAATGCCCGATGATGAATGTGCATTAAAATTACACAACTTAGGTTTCAGAATGTCGAAAACTAACACAGAGTCAAACTCACCAATTACAGAACTCAAAAGGGTAGAAATGAATAGGATTAAGATGAAGCAAGATAGAAAAAAAGAGAACAAAAAGGTGGTGGCTGAAGTGAACAAGTCTAATTCTTTTGAGGCAAATGTTGACGAAGTTGCTGATGAGAACAGCGACTTACTCGCACATTTGCTTACAGACATTTCGGAGGTTGAGTATGAGTCGGAGGATTTGGACATGCGAATTTGTGATCTCATGGACTCCTCTCTAAGTCTCGAGGTTCCGGAAAGGAATATCGGGAAAATTAATATTAATAAATAGTGCAAAATGAAAGGTTTATTTTGAATAGCAGAGGTCTTTCAGACTTGGCTAAGTTTCGTTATATTTTGATGATGTTAAAGATCACAAGTTAGATTTTGTAGCGATTATGGAAACAGCAAACAAGACATGTCAAAATCGAATTTGGCACGATTATCCGGAGGTGCGGATTTCGCTTGGCATTGTTTACCACCTAGAGGAGGTCCGTGGGATTCTTCTAGGTATTAATGCAACATCGTTGGATTTATCCTTGATTGTCGAAGGAATTTTTATAAAGTTCCATCCGACCAATAAGTCGGATATATTCAAATGGATTCTTATGGTAAGGTATGGTCCAGCCAGATGACTTCAAACAAGCATTTCTGGCTGAACTGGTACGAGCGTGCCAACAAAATCCTTTCCCAACCTTGATTGGAGGGGATTTTAACATTATGCGTAATAGCAAGGAAAAGAATAAGGATAGATTCAGTGAGCGTTGGCCCTTCTTATTTAATGCTGTGATAGACAGCTTTGATTTAAGGGAGATCGACCTCATCGGTCGGCAATTTACATGGGCAAATTCATTACCGTGCCTACTTTTGAGAAATTAGATAGGGTACTCATGTTCACCGAGTGGGAGTTCAAATTTCCTCTCGTCTCTGCTCAAGCTTTGGACCGGGCATTTCGGATCATACACCTCTATTGCTTGACACGGTATACCGGCTTTCTCGGGAGATCTATACCTTTTAGATTTGAGTTGTGTTGGTTCGAACGGAGGATTTTTATGATAAAGTGGTAGAAATCGAATAGACCGGTGAAGGGCAAAATTCAGTTCAACGATGGAACCACAAATTGGGGGCTCTGTGAGGTTTCTTCGTGGGTGGTCTTTTCATATTAATGGTGTATACAAACAATGAAAACCAATCTCCGATCGCCTATCTATGAGCTGGATATAGTCACGAGAACAGGATTTGACCGAGAGCGAGCGAGAGTATCTTGCTCAGCTCGGGAAAATCTTGCCATCTGTTGAGGGAAGAAGAAATCAAATATTATCAGCGGGCTAAAGTGAAAGACGCCCTCTTGGGGATAATAATACTCGTTATTTCCAGCTTGATTGCTAATGGCAAACACAGAAGAAAATGATTTATTCCTAGACCATGAGGATGGGAAAATCAAGGACAAAGCTAATTTAAAAATTATATAACCACATTCTATAAAGAATTGTTTGGTGAGTCTCGAGGAAAGTCTCGATGTACCTTCATGAGGATGAATATCATGACATTGTGAGAGTATCACAGATGAAAATGAATTGTTAATCGCTTCACCATCGAGAGCGAACTCAAAGATGCTATTTTCGGATGGATCACAACAAGGCTCTGTGTTCAGATGGCTTCCCAATTGAATTTTATCAAAATTCGGGAAGTTATTAGAGGATCTTTTCTATGTTTCAGAGCTATATGCGGGGGAGTTACCCATTTTTAGTCTCAATTTTGGTGTTATAACATTATTGCCAAAAGTTCAAGAGGCAAATATCATACAACAATATAGGCCAATATGCCTTTTGAATGTGAGTTTCAAGATCTTCACAAAAGTGGTCACAAATAGATCGAACTCGGTTGCTAATAAAGTTATCATTAACTCAAACAAGCTTTTATGCGAGGTCGAAATATCCTTGAGGGAGTCGCATTTTGCATGAGACTTTGCATGAGTTGCATAGAAAGAAGCTTAGTGGAGTCATCCTAAAAATTGATTTCGAGAAAGCTTATGACAAAGTGAAGTGGCCTTTCTTGGTACAAGTCTTACTTAATGAAGGATTTTCGTCCAAGTGGATTTCTTGGATTCATCCTTCATCTCGGGAGGCGTGTGGCGGTTAATGTAAATGGGGAAATCGGCAATTACTTTCAGACAAGGAAGGACTCGTGGAGATCCGTTGTCGCCATTATTGTTCAACATTGTTCTTGATATGTTGTCTATCTTAATTAAAAGGGCTAAAGATCAGAGCTAGTGGGGGAGTAGTACCTCACTTGATTGATGATGGCTCGTCTATTCCGCAATATGCCGATGATACAATCATTTTTATGGAAAATGACTTGGACAAAGCGCGAACATGAAGCTCTTGCTTTGTGCATTTGAGCAAGTCTCGGGTTAAGAATTAATTTTCATAAGAGTGAATTGTTCTGTTTTGGCGAGGCACAAAATTCATTACAACATTATGTGGAATTGTTTGGGTGTAAGCATGGGAGTCTCCCTTTGAAGTATCTTGGTATCCCGATTCATTATAGAAAACTACGAAACTCTGATTGGCAAATGGTAGAAGAACGCTTTCAGAAGAGGCTCAGTAGCTGGAAGGGCAAACATCTTTCGGTGGGGGGTAGACTGACATTGATTAACTCAGTGTTAAGTAGCCTCCCTATGTATATGATGCCCTTTTTTGCAATTCCTACTGGTGTTCTCAAGAAACTTGATTATTTTCGTTCTCGGTTTTATTGGCAAGGGGATGAACACAAGAGAAAGTATCGTCTTGCTAGGTGGAGCATCTTATGCCAACCAAAAGAACAAGGAGGTCTGGGGATCCATGACTTAAAATGTAAAAATATCGCACTACTAAGTAAATGGTCGTTTAAACTTTTAACATCCGAGGGTACCGCAACAGCTTGATTCGAAATAAATACTTAGGCTCAAAGCCATTGGGGCAAGCGAGTGGAAACCAGAGACTCGCATTTTTGGTCCGGCTTGATGACGGAAAGAAAGATTTTCTTTGCTTTGGCACCTTCAAAATTAACAATGGATCACAGGTGAGGTTCTGGGAGGATATCTGGCTCGGAAATTGCCCACTGAAAGATCAATATCCTGGTTTATATAGCATTGTTCGACGGAAATTTGTATCCATTGCGGATGTCTTATCGTCAGCACAACCAAATATTTCCTGGAGAAGATCATTGCTTGGACCAAAGTTAGTGGCGTGGAATGCATTATGTTCACGAATCGCTAGTATTAATTTAACAACGATTGATGATGAATTCACCGAATGTGCCAAGATGGTCAATTCTCGTGAAATCTCATTATCAAGCCCCGATTACAAGTGGTGTACCCAATTTAAATAAAAGACGTGGAAGCTCAAAGTCCCACTAAAAATAAAGGTGTTCTTGTGATACCTTAGAGAGGAGTGATATTAACCAAGGACAATTTAGCAAAGCGAAATTGGCAAGGATGCGAACATGTTGCTTTTGTAGCTAACCCGAGACAATTAAGCATTTGTTTTTGATTGTCGTTTCACAGACTCGCTTTGGTGTCTTATATATGTGGCGTTTGGTATATCTAATCCAAAGAGTGTTGCTAACATATTTGGTAATTGGTTAAATGGTTTTCACAAAATGATAGAAACATTGTTCTTCTTGGTCTGCCGCCACGTGTTGGTCTATTTGGTTAACAAGGAACGATAGAGTTTTTCAAAAGAAAACCAATTCTTCCCTTTGCGAGTTATTTATGCTATTATCCACCGGTTACGATTTGGGCAGTGCTCCGAAGGTGGAGATGCGGCTACTTTAGCGGAGGCTACACATTGTTTGGCGCAGTCTCCAAGGAATTCTATTCACGAGCACATGGGTGGCGGTCTAATCTACGGATTGCTAGTTACTAGATTGTGCCCGTCTACTTTTACTTTTCTTTTATTTGGCTGTGTGCTTTTTTAAGCAGAGGCCGGAAGCAATTTTGAGGACGTGTGTCATCTCGATGTAATGTTCTTGAAATTAATAAAAATCTTCCGTTATCAAAAAAAAGTTGACACTGTTCTTGGATTATTCAGCATTCATTATATTCATGGTTGGTACATATTTGAGAATTGAGATGGAGTGCTACCATCACTGATTCACTGTATTCCTGAAGGGACTCCGAAGTTTTGAACAATGAAGACATGTACATTGACAAAGAGGGTGCAACTAGGTATTGTACAGAGAATTTCTTGCGTAATCTTTCCTTTTCCTTTACTCGAAGCGACATTAATTTTTTTTATTTTTTGGCACGTCCTGCAGATTTATGTAAGAGTAACAGTTTTGACTGCTTGCCTTTTGTCGTATGCTTTTGCTCGTTGTTTGTACTTCATTTGTAAATATCTCCGTCTGCATATCAGCAGTATAGGATGGTTTTGCAACTGTACTCTTCCATGACCGACTGATATGTTGACGATTAGGGGCGGATCTACCAGTATAGTAGGTTGGGCTGCTACCCCACCTATAATTTATAGGGCTTCTTATACCAGGTATGTATATATTGCATAGCCCAACAAATTTGGTCTATAAGTAAGGTATAGTCCAACAAATTTATAACCAGGTGTGTATATACTTCAAGTTTGCCTCACCAATAATTTCTTCCTAGGTCCGCCACCGTTGATAATTGCCCTTAATTTCAGCAATCAGAACACTGATCTTAGTGCTTCAGTCCAAGTATCCCATGAATCTACACATCTGAGAAAGCAAATGCATGGTTAAAACAAAAACTTACATTGACTTTTTTTCCCATGCTTGCGAGAGAGTGACCCTAAAATGGCTGGACGTTGCATCAGGCCGAATGACCAAACATGTGGTCTTTCAATTGGAAGATCCGAGTCTTTTTTCAGTCCCATGTGAATCTTAAAGCGATAGTCCAACTATATTTTCTTCATATTTTCTTCTGCTGCTGCTGACATCCCTTCCGACTTGCCATGATATTTCAGCATAACCGGTCTGTAATAGTCTGCTTCTGTCGCAACTGTTTTGAGCTACAGATCGAGTGTGTCTTTCATTCGGTACCAGGTTAGTGAATGAATACAAACCTGAATTAATACATCTGAATGAAAATACTAATATTGGGTCACAGCGCAAATCAGATCGCATTAAGATTGTGTCAGCTACAACTTTCTACTGAAAATGCAACGAAATTATCTGATGGAAAGAAACGTACGTCTCCTTGAAAAAGCTACGAAATTATACTACATTGAAAACTTAGCTATTCTCCATGTGATAAACGTAGATTTGTCTACTGTAGATAGTAATGTTGATGGTGCCGATATGTTTGGACAATTTGGACCATGTTACGTCTGAAATCCATGATCGGCTACCGTTTGCGTCTGGCTCTTATTCGATGGGACCCATGACTTAGGCTAATCCGTTCGCGTGTCAACCAACATGCACAGATGGAGACTGCTCAACGGGCATAATCTCATTCCGATTCCCGACGGCATGGACTGTTCTAGAGTCTAGCCAGTTAAGCTGCAACTGCTGGATTGGTTATAAGGTATCCCTTCAGACGCAATGGTATCATCACCTTCAGATGACTGGGTAAATGAGAATTTACCATTAGTTGTATTTAGGAGCAAAACATACAGAGTTCAATCTGTTCGGTAATTTGGTCAGCTGAAATAGATTGCTACTACCTGTTCATGTTACAGAACTCGCAGACATTGACCATGTTATTCATTCACAAGCACATGATATCTAGAAATGATCCCTGTTTTGCAAAGAGCAGGAAGTATGAGAAATCGGATGAATGGGCATTCATAGGGACACCGAGGATTCTCAAGATTTACTATCTCACAAATGCACATAATAGTACTATACATATATGATCATCTTCGCAACAAATATGCGCTTAAAAAGAGTTCTATTGATTTTTTTTTTTTTGGTCAAAGGCATACACCTCAACACCTTTGACATCTTGCAAGTCTCAGTGATCAGTAAAATATCAGACATTTATACACACGTTACAGTACTTAAACTCGGTTGGTGAGCTATTCCTTTGCAACTCAGCAACTAGATGGGAATCTCTTGATCAGTAAGTGGTTATCCTTCCTTGCGGACCAGTAGTGAATTACTCCTTAACAACTCAACTAGAGATTTCTAGTGACTAGTAAGCATCTCTCGTTCAACTTGGAGCAGGGCCCTGGCACTAATATTGCAGCGACCACTGAGTTAGTAGCTCGCGAGTTAAGATCAACCACTAACTGCAAGACATAAAAAATAAGTAAGAGGTTAATGCAAAGTATTTGGAAATTTGTTACGACAAAACTACTGCTAGTTTTCCAAAATGTTCTTACCTCTAAAATTATCAGTTGCAAGCTTGGACAGGCCTTGTGGATGTGACGCTTTTCTTATCATCCTCGTCATGCGGTAGGACGGTCTCAAAGGCCTGGACAAGAAGCTCCACTTTCTTCTTTCGAGCAGGACATAAATTATTCACTGCCCTTCTAAGTGCATAATCGATCATCCATTCTTCAGCATTCTTTCGCTCATCCATCATCTGATGCTTGAGGTCAACCTTTTCTGCTTCTGGGTCAAGTTCCAGAGGAAGAAAATTTGGTGCCCTTGGATTAAAACCTCGCATATACTCTTCCTCTTCAGGTGTTTTCCTCCTCCTGGCAATGATCAATCTATTTCCCGGACAAGTTGCAGACTCGGTAGGATCAAGATATACATCTCCTTTGAGGTTCATCACGCTGAATGCATTGCATATGTCGTCGATGGAAGATTCTTTTGTATCAGTCTCCTCTGCTGCTAGGTTCTGGGTCTCTCCATGTTCTTCGGCAGAGGATAAGTCGTGCTCCGGTATATGGGCATTGGACAAGAGATTAGTTTCTTCAGTAATACAAAGTTCTTCACAAGCATCTAATGTAGACATTGCAAACTCCTTTGGATTACTGCCAATTAGATCTGTGGTGTTAATACATCCATTGGCACCTTGAGGCATAGCAGGTTCTTCAGAAGCACCTCCTGATTCACAGGCGGTGATCTTCAGTTCTTTTTGAGCACTAGCATTGACACATGCAGTGTAATCATCTTCATCACCTTGTTGAGTAATATGTGATTCTTCATCAGCATCTTCTAATTCACACATTTCCTTTTGAACACCACCATTTGCATCTGCAGTGTAGTCATTTTGAATAGCTTCTTGGCTAACATCAAATTCTTCAGAAGCATCTGCCAATTCACATGTAGTATGCTCTGATTCATTTAGAGCCTCATCACTGACATCAGCAGAATTACCATCCAGATCAGCTTCTTGAGCAATAACAGATTCGTCAAAAGCAACTACCAATTTGCATGTGGTGAACCCTAAATCATGAGCATCAACACTGACATATGAAGAGTTATCATCTTGACCAGTTCTTTGTACAATACCAGCTTCTTTAGAAGTGTCTTCCAATTCACTTCTGCCAATAGCCCCCATTTGAGCACAATCAATGAGATATCCGGAGTTATCATCATGAATGATTTCTTGAGCAGTATTAGTTTCTTCAGAAGCATCTTCAAACTTGCATGTGGTAATATCTGGTTCCATTTCAACACCATATCCAATATATGCAAAGTTACCATTTTGGCCACTTTCTTGAGTGATACCAGCTTCTTCAGAAGCATCTTCCAACTTAGTTGTGGTAATCTCTGGTACCATTTGAGAAACTTCATTAAAGCATCCGGAGTTAGCATCCTGGCTGCTTTCTTGAGCAATAACAGAATCTTCTGAAGCATCTTCCGAGTTGCATGTGGTTGTCTCCAATTTCTTGGGAGCATCTTTTGTGCCATCCAAAGTGTCATCACGATCGGTTCCTTGATCAATACTTGTTTCTTCTGAGGAAAGTTCGAATTTGTTCATTCTGATATCCAATTCCTTTTGAGCATCATCATGGCTATCTGCAGGGTTGTCATCTTGTTCAAATGTGTTATCCACAGTGCTGTCATCTTGATCAAATGCATCGTCTACAGTGCTGTTATCTTGTTCAAAGACATGGCCCTCTATTGGTTGTTTCTGGATTTCAACATCTGGAGAACCAATTGCACTGAAGTCAGAAATTTCACCTTCTGAAGCAGCTTTGGAGATTACTTCCTCGTAGAAATCCTCGTTGCACTGAACACCAGGGGCAGTCTCGGAAATCTCCATTTCAGACCCATCAACCAGCATGTTCTCTTCATCCATTGCATTCGACTCCTCAGTAACCTCTGATTTGCCAGCAGATTCCATACTGTTCTCATCATCTTTTGCTTCTTGATCTGCTGAAGTCTCCTCTTTGCAGCCTTCGTGAAGGATATTCTCCATCGTTTCCGCTACTTCCTGCTCAGGAATCTCCAATTTACAGACACCAATCGAGATCTTCCCTTCTTGTGTCTCTTGTCCTGTGGAAGCCTCCCTTTGACACACCGTGCCCAGGATGTTGTTGGCTTCATCTCTTCCATCCTGCTCCTCACAGGACACCAGTCTGCAATCAACACCATCTTGATCTGAGATGATCTCCATTTCACGGGCCAAAACCGAAATGCTTTCCTCATCCTTTGCCTCCTGATCTTCAGTGGCCTCCTCTTCGCATTCATCGCCCAATATTCCCGATGTGCCCACTTCATCTTTACCTTCTTGCACCTCAGAAACCTCTGCTCCACCAATCTCCACGTCTCTCACCCCCTGTTCTTCCGAGATATCATCATCCAAACTATCATATTCGTAAACCTGGTACCTCATCCACGGCAAGTCCTCGACGAAATTGCCGGAGATAGCTGGATCACTGCACTCCGACGAACTCTCCCTGCAGACACCAAGCCTCTCCTCTAGCTTTCCTACACCCTCACCGTCACTACAAACACCAGGATCGTTCCCCTTGTCGTTGTGCTCGTCCGCGCCGCACCGATCGAAGACGACGAACTCCATCCTCCTTACCGTCGCGTCCATCTCGTCCAAGGACATGTCGCTGCAGCTCATGTCCGAGCTCACCCTCGGGCCTGCGTACACCTCCACGAAGAAGTCACCCAGTGCCTCTTCATCAATCAAAGGCGCGATCTTCGAGATGCCACCGCAGACGCCGCCGCCGTTCTTGTCCTCTGGTCTCTGGTGACCGGTGCTCTTGCGGAACGCCGAGACGCCCTTGAGCTTCATGTTCTGCTGCGTCTTTATCAGCCGCCGGCACGACGCGAGGAAGCTCCGAAGCGGCACCGCCGGCGCGTGGACGTGGCCGTTGAGGGAGCAGTACGTGTACGGGCACACCCGCAGCGCGGCGGGGCCCTCGGCGTCGGTGGCCCCCGGCGTCAGGTCGAGGGCGTCGGGGAACTTGGCCTCCTTCATGGTCGACGAGCACGTGGCCCGGCCCAGGCCGGTCACCTTCGGGAACAGCACCTTCCCCCTCGTCACCACCCGTATCGGCCTTCGCCTCGGCGGCGACGCGGACGACGGCGGCAACCGCGCGCGGTGCCCGGCCTTGGCGTCGGAGCTGCTCGTGGCCCTCATGTAGTTCGGCACGGAGGCCGGCGACGGGGACATGGCCGCGCCGCCGCGGTTCCTCGGCCGGCTCCCGCCGTGGTCGTCGTCCCGGAACCCCCTGGGCTTGGACAGAGGGGTCAGGAGCGGGTCCTTGATCTTCTTGGGCACCTCCTTGCTCCGCACCATGGCCGCTGCTCTTCCTTGCTTGCTTGGAGCTCAATCTTTTTTTACCTTACAATCGAAGATTTCCTAAAATTTCTTGGCTCCTTCAAAAAGGAAATTTCTTGGCTCCTTCGAAAAGGAATCAGAGGTTTCCTGGAATATCTTGGGTTGTTGGAGTCGAGGTTTCCTTGGCGTTCTTGGCTTCTTGAGTTGAAGGGCGGCAAGAAAGCAAAACGAAGCAAAGGTGATGTGAACTATGAGGGAGAGAAGAGTAGGGGAGGGGATAAGAGAAGAGCACAAACTAGAGAAAAGAAAGGTGGGTTTCTTGGGAAAGCGATGGATGGGTTTGGAGGAGGGAGCAGAGGACAGTGGATGGGCGGCTCAAAGGGGCATCTTTGAGAAGAAGGCTGAAGGCTGATTGAGATTTGAGAGTGACAAATAAATTTGAATGGTGCATCTTCTGTGGGGGCAAATTTTGTGATCCCTGTGTCACCTTGGAAGAGTTGGGTTTTTGTGGATATGCATTTATGAGTTGGTGTTTGATTGAATGGATTTGAGGGGAGCCCTTTGGTTGTTCTTGTATTCATTCCTTTGGTTTGATGGCAACTAACTAAAGCATTGAAATGTGCTTAGCATCAGTGGTACAGTGATACTATGCACATTTAGCCTTCTATATATCGATGTTTGCAAGTCTACCCCCTAAGGCATGTTTTGCAAAAATAGCCCCCTCCTTCACCACAGAAGATGTGACTAGGACATATATCCCATACCACGCCCAGGGAGCGCGAAATCTACCTGACTCCATGGCAGCAAGTGTGAGCGCAGAATGACACTACCGTGTCTAAGGAGCGTGGAAGGCATCCTCCCGCACTACCCCAGCATGGAAGTGAAATGGCCTTACAGTGCACAGCACAACGTATAATGCACAGCGAAAACAACACATTGCCCATTATGCCACCCGCCCCATTACCTGCGTCCGTCCATGCGTTGCTACGCTCGCCCATCGTGCCGTGGAGCCGGCTAGCTTCGACACTCCCCAGACACGACATGTCCCCTGCCGTGCTTTTCGTGGTAGGGAAGGTGGCCATTTTGCAAAAACATGCATTGTGGGCTAGATTTATAAAGAATAATGTACGAGAGATTAGATATATACAGTATTCTGGCCTAGCCAATAGGCAGGCTCCATTGGGCTGGAGGCTTGGAGCCCACCCTCCAGTCGCCACATCCTAAGTATCTATCATGTTTAGAACCGATGCTTAGTTTTTTTGCATAGTGGTGGCAAATGCACCACACTCAGGGGTGGCTGGTGGAAGAAGCAGCTTTGCTAGGTGATGAACTACTTTCTAGACCACGTGACTTGGGGCCGTTGCTTATTATAGCCTAATTTGATAATTGGTAACTTCGCTTGTTGCCTACAAAATTGGACTCAAACTCTAGACGCACGCAAATATCAGAGGAAAAGGGGATAAGTTGATACCTCTTCTTTGAGACGAAATGAGAGCCAACCAAGTTGGGAGCGCTTGACACACGTTGCGGGGAGTCAACAATTGCATGGGCACATTAAAGAGCGTCAAGAGAATGTTGTGGGGCTAGCAGGAGTGCAGGTGTGTGATGATGGGCAACGCACCGCAGCAATGACGAGCGGGCAAGGAAGGAGGCATAGCGTGAGTTCACAAGTGCTTAACCAACTGAATGGGCTGACCACAATAGCAAATAGGCAATGTGAGCCCCCTTTTTCATATATGATTTTTTTGTTAATTGTAGTTGTATCAATGTGTTGAATAGTGAAATAGTTGGTTTGTTTGAATTATTAGTGTTAACTTTTTCATAGATTTTCAAAAGTTTGACAAGTGAATATTGCAAAAGTATTTCTTAAATAATGCAGTACTAGTAGTAACCCTCGAATCGATGAAAACATAACACAAGTTGTTTAATATGTTTACCTTAATTTAGCCTAAACCTTTGAGCCTACCCTCCAATTTTATCTTGGCTTCATCACCGTTGGTATATTAGATACGCTTAAGCCTTTTAGGTTTGTTGTAGGCAAGGTATGAATACCATTATATAGCGGGTGTAGTGTTTTGGTACAACAAGATAACCATGTGGCTTGCTCACCAACTCCTTGAGTACCCGCGAACTCAACTTGTTGATGGTTAGGAGGAATTTTGGAAGGTGTTTCTATACAAGACTATGAAATATGGATAATTTTGTAGTCTTTTGGTAACTTAACCTTCTACTAAATTAATAGTCAACTTTAGAGGTGATATACTTTAGCTAAGATATGAACTCAATATCATGGCATTTTATCTGTATTATGATTTATGAAGCCATAATTGGAAAACCATTTACTAAACATATAGTACCAACCATATTCAAGGTTGTATGCATGCATTTTTTGTTAACAGAGATATAAGAATACGGTCTTTATACAATACAAGTATCTAATTACAAAACATATATTGGCATATGCACTGTATCTTTCATGTTCGGTGGGTTAAATGTAGAAATGGTAATCAGATGACATAAATAGAGAGAACGATACAAAAGATATGATATAGTCCAAGGTGCCTCTGAAGCTTTTGTCTCACGGGACCCTAGAGCTTTGAATACTCCTTACATCCAAGTTTATAAGCCGTACTCGCTTCATCTAAATTTATAAGATATATTTTTTAATAGTTTTATCTGTAAATATAAGGCGTATTTCATATTCTAATACAAAATTAATGTGGTGTTATCCATATTTACTATATTCTCTACGTGCATGCTTTGAATATAATGCTTAGTGATAATAATTAGAGGTAATCTAGTCATTTTTAATATCTTCTTGTCTACATGTCAAGATAAAATACGCTTTATAAATTTGGATAGAGGGAGTATTTCTTTTTGGCATATAGACTAAAAAATATTTGAAATGACTATATTGCCCCTAGTTATTATCACTTAGCATACTATATTCAATACATGTATGTAGAGAACATAAAGTAAAGATGAATAATTATTAGGGGTATAGAGGGAATGTCACATTAATTTTATATTAGAATATGAAATGTCCTATATTAATGGACAAAACCATTCAAAAATACCTTAAATAAATTTGACATATGACGTGGATTTCCACTTTACCGACGGAAATTTGGAATAGCCTTCTCTAGGATTATTGATCTTTAATTATGGTGCGACGGATGGGCCCAAATTTCAATTAGATTTTGATGCTGCAGCACTAGTACCACAGTTAGCTTATTCTCGGCGCAAGTGCAGCTCTTTTTGCCGCGCCGAAGCGGAAGTGTGGCACCACGAATACCGTATATAATCATGTACGCCTTATAATATGAAACAAGGTAGCAAAAAATTTCATGTCCTATATGTCAAAACGGAGGAAGAATATAGTTTGTAAGGATCTATTATAACATTTCATATATGTCTATATATAGCGCTTATGTGATAAGGTATAAATTATATACCCTTTGCTTTATATTCTCTTTAGTAATAAAGACCTTTTTTTTTGGTTCGAGCATCCTGAAGTTTTTGTGGGAATTAAATGTTTTTTAATTTTAAAAATATTTTTGTGAAATTCCCACCTTCAAATAGGGTCTAATTAAAGCGAAACGAGTCGAATAAAATGTTAAATTTTAGGTCCCGTTTGACAACTTGGAACTGGACTGTTTCTCCTAGAATCTGAAATAAATCCAACCAAACGGAATAAGACTCGGAACGTTTCAAAGCGAATCGTTTCTGATTTTTACACGCCGTGGTCGAATCGGCTAGCAACCCGTTCCTCCGGATTCTGATTCTACCTGAAACGTTTCTACCAAGAATCCGGAACCGTATCCGTTTCTACTAGAATCTGAAACCGTACCAAACGGGACCTTAATATCACAAAAATGTTATTTTGATAATGCGTATACTAATTGGAAATCTTATCCAGAACGGTTACAGTATCTGGCCGGTTCTCTGCATGAATCTGATGGTCTAAAATTAAATGAATCAATCATTAGAACCTGACAAGTAATCTACAGCCCTAATCCTCCGTCATCCTCATCTCCATGTGCAGGGTTATCCCACGGACGCATATAATGATGGAATATGTGCACGTCTTACGTGTGATGCGCACGTGGATTTAACTTATCTCCAGCAACTATACTTAATACTAATATTTTATCACTTCAGCAATCTTCTGCCATGGACTCAATTTGGAAAAAGAGAGAGAAAAGGTGAGAATATTAGGTACACACAGCTTTGACCGTGGAAAGACATCCAATGTAGTTTATTGGAGCTGTAACTTGAGCAGTTGTACATGGACTGTCAAATCAAAATATAACATTCTAGATTATGTTGGACGATTCGAATTGTACTTTGGCTCAATTTGATTGTGCCGACAACTAAAGACTGCTTAAGTTGTGACATCTAATTGAAGGGAACCATTTTCTTTCCATAGCGGTAGGTAGGTAGTAGTAGCTTGATGGCATGTCCCTTTCGCGAGCCCTAACTAAAAACTGATATACGCATAGTTTATATGAGCAATCTTCCAAGTTGCTTGCATGGCATGCCAAGGCTGGATAAGTACAGACACTGCAGCTTGGTAATGCAAACCATCAAGCTGGTTGTACCATTTCTGGCACACTTGTAGATGGAGTGTGAAACCGAGAAACAATTCTCAACGATTACAAAGAGATTTTGCTTGCCGTGGTTAATTACATGCTACAACCATACATCACTTCAAGTCAGTGGCGTATCCAGAAACTTAAAAAGGAGGAGGCTAAAATTAAGACCTCTAAACTAATATATATAATATTTTTTTAGAACATAGAACATGACAGAATGATATATATAATATAAAAATACCAACACTTATCTAACAATCGCATATAATATAAATATGTAACATTACAAAGAAAAAAAATGTACCGATCATTGCTTCTTAAGAGTTGATAGTTGATATTTACGGGTTTTTATGTTTTGAAAACGTTATAAAATATCTTCTATGTCTATCTTGGAAAATATATCTCGTTCGATATAGTATACCATGAAATCATTTAACCAGTCATCACTTATCTTATTACACAAATCTGTTTTGATAATCTTCATTGTCGAGAAAGCCCTTTCAATCAGAAATTGCACTCCATGTAAAACTAATACTAATTCAATAAGCCTATAGACTAATGGATAAACAACATACTTTTTTGCTTCAACCATCATCACCGCGAGACTAGCAAGATCATCACAACTTGAAAATTCTTGCCTTCTTAAGTCATCAATGAATAAGTCAAGTTGTGCTTCCAAAACCACACGATTATATGATGAGAAATCATCTGAATAAATCTCTGAAAGTCGAAAAAGCCTACCATGTTCAAAATTTGCAAATGGATCTCTTGAGTCTAGACAAGTAATACATCTCAAAAGCTCTATCGAAAATTCACTGAACTAATTGTTTAACTCGGTACCTTCTCTAAATTTATAGATGATTTTTTTAAAATTTATCTAATTTAGGAGGGAGAGGAGGGGGGGCAAGGGTGGGGCTCCAGCCCACCTTAGCCCCCCCGCTGCAAACGCCACTGCTTCAAGTACAGACAGCTAGTATATAATAGTCGTTAAGGAAATTTAGAATGCAATTACTATACCTTTTGCACCCTTACTGATTTAATAGTAGAGAAGAGTAGCTGCATGTATTCTAATCTTCACAATTCAGTTCCCCTGTTCCTGTTACAGGAGTGCTGTAACTTTTTTCCTGTGCATACGAATTGCTAAACCGAATGCCATTAAAGAAACTAAGAGTGTAATTTTTTTGAGCGGTAGCTAAGAGTGTAATTACTACACCTTTTCCACTCTCACCAGCTCATGCTTTTGAAGATTTATGATTTAGTAGCCCGGAGAGAAGATTAATTGCATATAAAGTCCAATGTTGCTAATTCAGTTCCCCTGCTCCTGTTATAGGAGTCCTGTAGCTTTTTTTTAACCCGTGCATACGAATTGCTGAACCAAATGCCATAAGAACGGAGAGGGGTACCGTGTGCCCTCTGTACAAAAAGGGAATGATGGTGTCTTGAAGTGAAAAAAGAAAAGAACAGTAAGCGTAATATTGTCAAGATTTCAAATTTCGTTTTCAATTCATACTTTGTCACCCTCGGAAATCCCAAATTTCAGTGAGTTTTCAGAATATTGGATGAAATTCAAAAAGTAAATTTCAAGTCTAGCTTTTTTTAAAAACGAGATTCCCGAGATTTGGTGGGAAATACGATATTTCGGCGAGATTCACTGAAATTTCGGGTTTTTTCCAAATCTATTAGACTGTCTCCGGAAGCTACAAAAAACTGAAAAATGGTAGAACGGCATGTGATCTGTCGTATGTATTCTTTGGCAAGAACGGTTCGGTCCAACAAACTTAAAATCCGGTGCGACAGAGCTAAAATCCGGTCCAAATATGTTAGTCGTCGAAATTTCTAAAACTCCTATAGCAATTTAAATCTTTTTAAAATTTCTCATTCCACCGAGATCATCAGAGTGGCCGAAATCCGAGATTCTCTCGAACGGTGTACCCAACGCATCGTCCTGCACGTTCTAATAATCAATACAGTAAACCACACTTGATAATGTGGGCAACCTTTTAACTCGCCAACCCCGACCAACCAACCAATCAACAAACTGTGCAAGGACGGACGCGCCCTGCTCCTCAAGTGCAGTGCCCTCCATTTTAGCCGCACCATCAGCGCGCGAGCGCGCCCCGACCGAGCAGCACGTCACGTCTTCGCCGCACCGCACACCGCCCGCGCCTGCCGTTGGCCGTTGGCGTCGTTGCCACGAGACTTGACTTTATACACGCGTCCGAGACGGGGAACCGCGCCACCCAGCTGGGGCTTTGGGGGCAAGCCCAACACACCACCGGGACGCAAGGAACGAACGACACATGGGTTTGGTGTCACCAGGACAATGATTCAAGACTTAAAAGATCAAAAGACTAGCTTAAATACTAGCTTAAGAACAGTTGACCTATCTGGATCATGACCCGAGGTTTGGGCTATGGCTGGCTTTGCCTCTACGTGATACGGTGCGTTTTGAGTTTTTTTTTTCATGCTTCATCTTATACAAACGAATTTACAAATTTGACTCTCTTTCCAACAAAAGAATCAGCAGTGTGACCTAGTGCAACCTCCTAACCGTGGCACCGTGACAATACATGATCGCGTATAAGTATGGTACCACCACCTGCTACGGTTTGGGTAGCATGTTTCCTGGTGTGATGGACTTACCCTCATACAGAGCCTATCCTACTTGTTGTGATGTGAGTTGTCAAGGTGTCGGCGATGTGCTATGGTACAGGATCGCAGTATGTGATACGTGTCGTCTAATGCTGTTTTTGTAATGAGGAAAAGAGCTAGAAATACAATTTTATTTGGACGAGTGTGAAATATACTCCGTTCGTCGAAGTTTATAAGTCTTATTTTTTTAATACTTTTGTTCATAAATATAAGACTTGTATGTAGATTTAATAAGATATTTTCTTCTGCACCCTTATTCATTCTCTCTCAACCATATGCATTTATTCATTACAACGCACACAAAGTATTATCTCTCATCTTTCAAAACAATTAATTGAGTGCATCTAAATTATTTTCTCTTACATCTTTCTCAATTTTAACATAATCCTAAACCTTATATAACATTAAAATACATCTTATATTTTTAAACGGAGATAACATATAAAAAAAATAGTTGGGCAACTGGGCTAATCAAGCTTCTTGCGTTTCCGACCCTAGCGTGCCGCGCGGGGCGGAGGCGTGTGGAGCAGCGTCGAAATGAGTGCGCGCACGTACGGGGCCGGGCTGGGGCAGGTGGCAACGGCTAGTCGCGAGCGTTTTTGAAACAAATGCTGGGCGCTCGGTCGGGCTGTGGCTCCTAGCGGCGGCTGGTTTCCTCCTGACACCACCGGCAAGGAGAGGACGCTGGGCGCTTGCCTTTTTTGGGGGCCCTTCTCTGGCTTTTTCCTGCACTGCAGGGGCAACTGGTGATTTCTGTCCGCTAGTGCTGTCTGAGTCCAGCTCCAACGGCTAATGCCTGCGGGGGAACTGGTTTTCCGCTTTTCCTAGCCCACTAGACCTCCTACTGATCAGTGTGACTCGTGAGCAGAGAGGGATTGAAATCTCCTTTCGCTCTAAATATCGTCCGTGGTTAAAGAACGAAATCTCAACTAGATTTAAAAATTTTGTATAAATTTTGGACGAACCGCAAAAATGGATTTTCAAATTTGGAATTTTTTCTACCAAGAAAACAGAGATCTTGACCGATTTTGCCGAGAGATCTTGAAAAAATTGTACCGAGTGAAAAATGGTTCAAACAACGTCGAAAAATTTTGAAATTTTTTGTGGAGGTTTCTAACACATTAGTGATGTTTCCATAAAAATTTTAGATGATTATCAAAGCTAAGGAATTGTAAAAAAATTCAAACATTGCAACTGTTCTGATAAAACGCTGATCGACAAGTTTGAACCGAATGAAAAATGAAACAGACCATGTTAGAAAATTTTGAAATTTTTTGTGCATGGTTATGATGCATCATAATGTTCCTATAAAATTTTTAGATGATGATCAAGCTTCATGAATTTTAAAAAATTCGGACAGTGCTACTATCCTGATAAAAGCTATATCAGCAAACTTCAACCAAATGAAAAATGGTACAAACCACATTAGAAAATTTTAAAATTTTTTGTAGATGTTCATGATGTATCATTAATATTTATATAAAATTTTCATATGATGATAAAGCTTCAAGAAGTTTAAAAAATTCTAACAATGCTATGTCCTGATAAAAGCCTGCTGATCAATATATAGATTTGCTTTAATAATAAAAAGGTTTAAAATTTTTAAAAATTTTGCAAAATGGTTCTAAGGAAATTCTTAAGAGGTAATAAAAATTTTGAATAATGATTACACTCCAATGAATTTATAAAATTCTTACAAGTGCACTGTACCATTTATATTCTTTTTGTTTTTGATTTTTGAAATATAACAATTCAAGTTCAATGCATACATAGATTTGATTGAGAAAACAGAAAATTTGAAAATTTTATAGAATGGTACTGAGACAATTATTAATCTCTCATAAAACTTTTGGGTCATGATCACAATCAAGAAAATTTATAAAATTCTGACAATGTTACTGTCCCAATTATGTTCATTCGGTTTTTGATTTTTAAAAGATAACAAATGAAGTTAAATTATTTTGAAAATTTTTATATATGATCCTACACTTCTTAGAATAGTACCATAAAGTTTTCACATCATGATAAAGTATGTAAAATTTTATAAAATATAAAATTCTAAAAGTATTCCTATAGTTTTAAAAAAAAGTCTTAAAATTTGCTTTTTCAACAAATTTTAATAGGAGATAACTTTCTTAAGGGTTATCGATCAATTTCTGGTCAAATCCAATCAAAAAAGTCAAAAACCCCGAGATCTCCGAGATTACTGTAGCAATTTAAATGTTTTTACTCCGACTGGCATTTCAAAACTCGTCCACCTCCGGTAAGCAAGATCTCGCAAAATTTCAGTGAGATTTTAATCCCTGCTCGTGAGGTTGTATGTCTGATCTCTGGATCTCTGATCACCCATTTCCAACCAAACACACCTAACATGCACACTTTTCAAACACATGAATTTTAAAGTATTGTATTTTTTGACAAAATTCCTTTGGAATTCTTCGATTCCAAACAAGGCATAGGTTGTTTGAAAAATGTTATTTGTGGGGTCAAAAGTGATCCAGTATACTGTAATTTTGGTAGTTACACATGAATCGTTGGATAACAAGCAGCGGCCTAGATCTTTCCAGAGTACTATAGCGATTTTCTAATGTAGCTTAGCATTGTTGGTTGATCTGGACTATTCGTAGCCTCGATCCAATAATCTAGACTGATGTGAACTGCTTAAGCATCAGTCCCCTTGGAAACTGCACAAAACCCTATTCTAGTGAGATATGTCTAATATTAACTTTATTATATGTTAAGGCCAGACCCTCGACGACGATAGCAGGATGTATTAGAGCATATCGATATTTTGAAACTTCATTTTACTTACCATGTGCTTCATTATATATCTTGTCTGAACACAATTTTGGAACCTCATGTACCAACAAGGTTCCACTCTCTCTCTCTCTCTAAAAAGATGATGACATATGCATACATAGTTTGGGTCCCCTAGCTTTCGTGGACCCTAGGCGGTCGTACCTGCTACCCTAGCCCAGGGCTGACCCCATCCTCTATTGTCTCCGTCTAAGTTCCACCATGGCATGTTGACACAAATAGGCTCAATTTGATATTTGCAATTTCTATATACCTAACAATAGGAACCGCTATAGGTAGTAGATCATTCTCATGTAAATGTAAAGAAAATTTATTCAGAAAATGATTCATCAGTTAATGTAATTCTCTTGACCTAGCCCGAGTCATAGGTACTTTGTACACCTCTGTATCTTATTTGTCTCTAAAATTACCATTACCGACATTGAATGCTCTAGGATCAAATGAATGTAGAGGTGTGCTAGGGGTGTCCTTATTAGTGAGGTTAATAAGCCGCAGACTCCATAATAAAACCACCGAAACAAGGATGACGATGCTTTCGGCCACATGCTGCGCCTCCGAGGCAAGAGAAAGCCAAGTAGCCCTTTTTGTCAACCGTCCTAAAAAGCCCCTTTGACGAGTGAACGCACCTACTCTTCCATAATTCCATTCCATCCTGAGCAAGAACCCCCGTTGTACACCGCTTGATACATGGTTTCCCCTCAAGTTAAAGACTGGCAGTTTCGACCAAACTACCAAGATACTTGCTCCAATCCTATATACTACGTATATTAAATCCACAAGGATTCCCGACCTCCGTGCCCGCCACGTTGTTTCTTGCCAAAGTATTTCCTCCGTGTTGCGCCACGTCGTCCATTTGCTCAGCCATCTTTACGCGTTAATTATTTTCGCTCGCTTGTTTGGCCGCTAATGCACTGTAGCATGGTTGTAGAGCTCCTCAGTGCGAAGTCAAAGTCATGGGCTTGAGTCTCGCATGCGCGCGCACGTTGACCCGCCGATTTTTGCCGTGCGAAGCATGGCAAGGGCCACGTGGCGCTCGGCTTTTTCGGAAAGGTCCATGGAATTTTTGAAAATTACGCGTAGGTCCTTTTCTTCCTAAAAGACCCATAAAAACCCAAATTTAATATTTCTGAAATTACAAGCAGGTCCTTTTCTTCCAAAAAGACCACTAAAAACGGATTTCGACGTTGCTTTGAAAAGTCCTCTAAAATTTTCAAAAATTGCATAGATTACAAATTTCGACTGTCTCTTTTCGAAAAGCCTCCCAAAAAATGGATTTTGTCGGTTTTTTTTTGCGAAAAAGCACTAAAAAATTTTAGATTTTGCAAGATTTTTGTAGGCAGAAGCCCCTGAAAATTCGAGAATTACATCTGAATGCATAAATTACAAATTTTGTCAGTTTTTTAGGAAAAAACCAAAAATTACATCTCAGTCCTTTTTCGGAAGAAACTGAATTTCACTAATTTCTTTCGGAAAAGGCCCTTGAAAATTCCAAAAATTACATAAAATTTGAGTTTCACTGGTTTCTTTTGCAAAAGCCTCTAGAAATTCTGAAATTACATCCAGGTCCTAAAAATTTTGGAATTCGATGTTTTTGAAAAGGCCCCCAAAATTTTTCGAAAATTGCGTAGATTATCAATTCCGCCGTCTTGTGGACTTGTGGTGACTGACACAGTGTGCGTCACGCCTACGCATCTAGTAGTATATACACTAGTAGTACTTGAACCCCTGCGTTGCTCATAGCCCTATACCTATTAGTAGTAATACTCTTAGAAGTGAAGAATTAAAAGTTGAGGAAGGAGGACTAAGGAAGGCAATGCAGGGGCGGCAGGTTCCTTGTGGCTTTGCAAGTTGCAGCTTTGCATTGGCCATGATGGGTAGGTGTGTAATTGGATTGGATAAATGCTGACAAATTGGATTGTTTGGATCGAATTTGGATAGTCATGTTGGATTCGGCATCGGTTTTGGATTTAGAACATTACTATTTGTTGGATCGAGATATTCCAATTATATTCTCGAATACTTCCAAATAACTCAATTCGGATATTTACCGGCTATATTCTAACAGTTTCAATATATTAGGTCCAACCAAATAACCTAAGCTAGGCTCTTCCTCCATTGCTCCACCGTCCCATCCGCTATCCCACTGGCTGCCAACAGAGCTTGATATGCAAGAATATGCTTCCACTTGTCTACGCAAATAACGGGAATTCTTTTGCAAAATATAAAGGAATATTTAATATTTTTGCAACATTGTTGGACTACCTGATATAATGACTTTGTTAAATTGCGATAATCTTGTTGTATGTTGAACTCATATGTATGATTAATTATTGCTATATGTGTGTTATATGCAGCATCTATTTTCACGCGATATCTAACAAAAAAAATATTCGGTACCACATCGATTCAGCTCCGTATTTATTTTGAATTAGTGACCGATATTATTTATGTCATATTCGTATACGGCACTATCCATATTTGACTTCGAGTCTGATAAAAAGTATGATTTAAGATAAAAAAAAAGAGTGATATCCAGCCGAATAAAACCCAATTGCAACCCACGACGACAGGGCATATGGGAGGCAAAGAAGACTATGAAAAGGGAGAAACGAGCAGCTCTTGCAGGGGAGCCGAGCTGGCCAGCCCAACCTGTGGTCGGCTGGAAAGTGGTGTCCGGTTGAAAGGGACACTCCGTGTGGTCCGGCCCAAATCAACACCCATCTCTCTCTTTCTCTTTCGTTGTACAAACTCTTCGATTCTTCCAACCAAGGTAGAGGGCGGAGAAGAAAGTAAGAAATGCGTGCGAGCATTTCCGTCTGGCCGGTCCGAAATCCGGTGGTCCCCCACTATCGCTTGTTCTGGAAGGTGAATTGATAGCCTTTAGCATGCACTGCTTTATTGACTTTTTATAATACCTTCCTTCTTTTTCATTTGCGTTCTAAGATCCGTATAGTCAAATTTTATAAAATATGATCAACAATTAGTTTAAGACTATTTATATTCGATGTGTGAAAATTATATCATTAGATTTATTTCCCCGTCCTGTGACTCCATTACCATTCACCACGCATCAGACAAAACAATCTACAGAAACCAGTCTGGAACAGTTGAATTTCCGTGAGACAGCCATTTCTTGAAAGGTGAGCATGCTAGTAGGCGTCGGCGTTCGGTACATAACAAGAGATTTCAGCTTTCAGGTGGCGTGCCGCCTTTGCACATGACACACATCTGCCGCAAGTTTTCATGGGAAAGACACCATAAAGGTGATTTTTTTTTTAAAATAATACGTTTTAAAATAATTTTACAAAAACAATATGCCAAAACAAAATTTTACAAAAATACATATCTACCGCCATTTCAAATATCGATAGAAGTTCTATCACCATTTGAATTAGCAACAATGTTCTGTCACCAATTCAAATGGTGACAAAAGCTCTAACCTTATCAACCAAATGAATTCATAACAAAATAATCTATCGGATAAAATTCAATCCATGACTAAACAAACCTGAATCTGTCGCCTTTTGAAATGGAGACAAAAGTGTATTTTTATAAAATTTTACTTCGGCATATCATTTTCATAAAATTATTTTTAAAATGTATCATTTTAAAAAAATTCCCAGAAAGGTGATCGCCCAATGATCACATTCCTTTTTATTCTTTTCCGGCGAACGCGATGATTACATTTCAACGGAGAAGGCTCTGGCGTGCCCGCCACAAAAGAACTGGAAAGATACTCTCATTCGATCAGAGGAGAATCGGTTCATCTTCCTTTCCAATTTACTAGTGCTACCACTAGATTAAGAAGGACGGCACACAATCCTTACTCCGGCCATACTGGCAAAGCATGCATTTTGGACCATCCAACAGTGTATTGGGCTAAAGCATAGCATGGAGGACAGGCCGAAAGGGCAAAGCTGAAACCTCAGCGGGGGAAATATTGAGGCCAACGCTTCCTGATTTTTATAACTGGAAGGATTTTCTAAAAGCAACAAAAGCAACTAAAAATATGGGGGAAACAAGAAAGATCATGTACGGGATGATCTGGTCAATTCCCATGTCAGGTTCATCTAGGCTCGCGTAGTAATTCTTTTTGCCGCCAAATTTGTCAAAGTACCCCTCGTAGCCTGTATTCCGAGGCAAAGGAGAGCTCTTGACCTTCATGAAGTCCATCGCCTTCAGATGGCAGGAAACCAAGAAGAATGTTAGTTAGATGACCACTGAAGGATGTACAGAGTTAGCACCACGCCTAAGCTCTCGATTGTTCTAAGGTTAGCTTAAAAGGAGCAAGAACGGTGTGCATAAGCATTTGAGACGCTTACCTGAAAGCTGAACATGAACATGTTCGCTTTCTTGCTAATATCAACATTCGGATGATATTTAAGTCTGCTATACATGCTCATGGCTTCCTTAGACCTGTCAAAAAAAAAAGAAAAAAAAAAGAGAATGGAATACATATGCAGCAAGTAGAGTGAATATCTGATGTAATGGAACAGACTAACGGCAGCAATGGTTCCATCAAAATTGCAACTATTCAAAAGTATATTGTATGCATGTGAAAATCTGCACATAAAACCGTTCCATTGCCTAGACACATGGGCACAAATGTGCATGCACACATACAGAAATCACAGAAGCTATTGGTTTTAAATCAAACGGGAAATCCCAGTTTCATTCAAAACCGAAGTACAGAACATAGGTTTGTTCAAGGGATTAGGAGTTTAGTATGTTGCCATGCATTTAGACCTGAACATGGAAAACATACATACTTGAATAATAGCAGCGATGCAGGAAATGGGCATAAGAAACAAAGGGAAATACCTGCAGAGTGAATCTAGACAGATGGACCACTGCAAAGCAGCCATTCCATGAAGTTCAGTCTGCAAGCAACTTATTTTTCCCAACATGAGTAATAAATATATAATAGGAAAACAAGAAAGGGCATAACTATGAAGCAGGAACAAAGGCAAATTAGAAGGCACATATGAGAGAGAAAACAGAGAGATTTTATGGATCACTAAGAATAAAAAGGCAAATTAGAAGGCACATAGGATGACATGATGCTGATTAGGTTTTATGTATCACTAAGGTGAACTATACATCTACAGCAAATGTCTCTCTTATTCCTTCAGAAGCTCTGGCCTAGAAAAAATAGGTATTGTTTTTCATAGTTTGATTTTAGTGGAAAAATTAAGAGACAGATTTATCTTAATATGCAAATTAAATTGTCAGTAGACCCACTGCACGAATAGAAGTTGAATGGACCTGCCTAGTAGTAGCATGAGGTTTGATTGGCTGTAGAGGGCAGGGCCTTCTGAATCCAGGAAGCTGTCCATGGTAGGCTCACTATGTTGTCTTCAAGAAGTGAAATCTTATTGTTTCTAATATAGTAAAGCATATAATGATGGCCAGAGTAGGATGTGTCATAACGATGGTATGATTAATCAAAATTAAAACTGTAAAGTAATTTTTTCTCGCCATGAAAAAGAGTATAGGAGAAGAACGATACAACCACACATTTCTTTTGTAGCATAATATCAGTGCTGTAATAGAATACCTTAAAGTCCACAGCCTGCATCACTTTTTCATAATAAGGCAAAGCTTGTTTAAGCCTTCCAGCATTCATCAGTTCATCACCATCCTTCATGGCCTTCAACATGTAAAGTTCACAAATTCCATTATCATAAACCCAAGTATGCAAACTGGAAAGGTCCATGAGGTTAAAGAAGTAATAGGTACATCCGTACAGATAATAACCATGGGGTTCAACATGACAAACTGGGAGTGTTAGTGCAAATTCAACAAACACGGTGGAGGCATGGACATTTAAAACACATTGTATATATTTAGAGACAGTCTAAAGAACGTCAGCAACTAACTTTAAATCTGAATGTGATCAGGGGAAAGAATTATCCTTACTAATAGTTTAACATCAACAAGAATTTGCTTTCTTACTAGTCATTACGCTCAAGTTCATAAGCAATACATGTAAATAAGCAAGAAATATCCGTGTAGCCCATCTATGTGCAGATATAAAATCATCATGGAACTAACTATAATGGATATACAGCTTTGGTTAGCTAGCCAAGTTACCAACTATTTCCCATAAGATGCTGATTTCATATGAGCATACAGTTACCCGTAATCTAACAGTGCACTAAACTACTAATAGAAAAGCATCACTTGGCACCAAATATAAATTGATCTCGACTTGATCTAGTTAGATTTCCTTGTTAGCTATTGCTCTTATTCATCGTATGACTGATTCTAACATTATCAAACAAGTATTACTAGATCAATTTTGTCAAAGTATAAAAATAGTCAAGCATTCAAGTTATCCATCACTGCCATCACAGTCCACTAGCCAAAATAAAACTTATTTATCGTTGATAAAATAAAGTTAATTCGTGAACAAATAAGTAGGAACAAGTTTTTTTATCCATAAATAGGTACAAGGTAACCTTCCAGTTCACTGAAAAAGTATGGTGCAGAGGGGAACAAAAATTAAAATTCCTCTCTCGTGTGTCACAGGAATTTCCACACACATGCAAACATTAAAAGGATACTCAATTAGTAAATCAATGAAGATGAATTTACAAGGCATAATGTTTCAATCATGTACCTCAGTGCACTCAGCCCTTGTCTTTGCATCGATTGTTGTGTTTTGTCTATTCCTATATGCAGCTATTAGCTCTCTGGTACGCTTATCCTTGGCTGCCTTCTCTTCAGCACTTTGAGTCTCTCCACCCAGGCGTATATTTCTTCCACCACCAAACTAATAAAGAAGGGTAATGCAAAAAAAAAAAGAACTAAGTAAACGCAACACTACTGTTAGCAAATTTTTAAACTTGTAGCATATCAGTCAAGCAAGGCAAATAAATGTGGAAAATAGCAAGATCATTACAAGATAAGCTTCAACTGTATTTGAGATGTCTCTGTTAGTATATCAATCAAGCCCAAAGGAATGTAGAAAGCAACAAAATTGTCGAAGTTGTTTATCTTGTATTTCATACATTATTTCCTGGAATCTCCCAAAGATTATGGCAGTCCATATCAAAACAGTATCACATACATGTTAAGTGTTCATTCCTACTTCTACAGGAGATTCTTGGACAATGGCCTAGAACTGGTATGCAGGGAGCTTCTCCAGCCATGGTAGATTATTATATTAGTCGGTGTTGTCCTTAACAAGGCAAACGATGCGATTGGAACTGGAAATGGACATTGTTTATCAGGAGGATTGTTCATATAAGTCTTTGTGATGGATGATTGCCACAAAAAAAACAAGCTTATGGTGATTAATTTCCCAATTTGTGTGGGTAGCCTGGTGTTGCTGTCTTGTATAGTAGTGCATTTCAGAATTACAGGTAGTCAGGTAGCATGGCAAACATTTGGAGATTCAAAAGGAAATTTTACCAGATATAAAAGGGAAAGTTGCAACAGGATCTCACTGTTACTCCAGAAATAGTAAAATACATATTGTATAGTGAAATACTTTAGATGGATAAACAATTTCCGTTAAATTAAATGTCATAGCAAGAATAAATAGTAAATTAGAACATTATGATTATTCTCCTACTACCTTTAGTTTAAACTTTAAAGAGGTAGATGTAACTCCAGAAAATCTTTGGTAGGTTCAGATACCAATTGCCATGGGGAAAATGCCATCAGCTCATAGCAAAAGGTTCATAAATTTCTCCACACTAAGCTACAAGTCTATTCGGGGGATAATTGACATATATATGCTATGCATATCCCTGTATTCTATACTTCCCTTCTAGCAAAATAGCAAATCGTTGTTGTTGCTTTTGGATCACAATTCAGCATAACAGCAAAAGAATCATGCAGCCTAGAAAATTTTAGTATCTGAAAGCAAATGTACGTAGAATCCTTTAAGACTAGAGAGATAGGAAATTATCGTATATTACCGCCTTTGAAATATTTTGTGGCCGTGGAAACATTCCCCATGATGTAACCCTGGGTTTGTATAATTCTGCATTTTCTTCTTCTCCTGATTCAGTCACAGTTGAAGATGGGGTTTCCTCAACCTTGTTATCTTCATTTGGTTCATCGGTTGTTGAACGTGAAGTTTCCTCAGACTCACTATCATCTACTGGTTGAATTTCTGTAGAACGGGGCTTCCCAAATTTACTAGGGTCCCCAATTATTATCTCTACCTCAGGAAAATCTTCATCTGGAAAAGGATCAACCACTGGAGCTAACCCAGGTGGAGGACCTTTATAACGTTTTTTCTCAAAAAAGTCTAGGCCCAAAAAATCAGTCTCATCGTACTCATACTCTTCCTTCTTATTTGCCACTTTGCCAAGTGCAGCATCTTCACTAGCAAACGTGCTTTGACCTAAAAATAAAATTAGTAACATGGTCAAAACTAAAAAAAGATGATATTAAGAAAGTAGACAAAACTGTTTGTGCAATTTAAAAAGTTTTCAACTGTCCATGTGGTGGATTTGATGTTATTCTTACTTGATTTTATATTTTAATTATCAGTATTACTGAAAACAATTAAACAGTGTAGTAACTGTGTATTCCAAAGAACATGCCAACATAATTCAACTTCTGAAGACACACAGAACACAAACTACATAAATTGTAACTTGGCAAGTATACAAGGGAACATTCTTCGATGTATTGACAAAGAAAAATTCAAATGTTGCACCCAACAGCCAACACACTCACAGTCACAATGACAAAGGCCTTCAACCATCTCTTTTAGCTAACCATCTCACGAAAACTTTCTCTAAAGATCCCGCACTCGACATGGCCATCACATGCTTCCATTAAAACACACGCTAGGTGCCTAGGAGATTGCGTCAATAATCAGAACGTCCCAAACCATATCCTCATATGTCACCACAGGAATTTCACGACCGCAGTTCGTCAGCCCATACCGATATGGACACACCAACACGAATGCTACCATATGAAATCCCAAGCATTTCCATCTACCTGCAACCGTTCCTCAGTCCTAACAGTGAACAAATTTTCTGTGGCGCATTATCAACTCGACTCCCAAGCGATTTTATCAGCGCGAACGAAGAAACAAACCAATCCAGAGAGAAGCTTCACCTCTCTACTCACCAAAACTCGGCGATGGCCCGAACAGGGCGGAGCCACCGCCCAGTCCTCCCCCTTCGCCGTTCCTGTACTCCAGCGCCCGCTCGAAGGCCTCCTTCGCCGTAGGCTGCGGCGGAGGCGGGGGAGGGTTAGGCGCAGGCGCAGGCGGCGGGGGGCTATCCCTCTCCTTCTTGTAGGCCGCCGCACGGGCGAAGGCGAGCTTGATGGGGTCATTCGCCTCAGCCTCTTCGGGCGGCGGCGGCGGCGGCGGCGATGAGGAGTAGGAGGCAAGGGTGTGTGGGAAGCGGAGTGACTTTGGGGTAAGCGTCAGGGTTTTGGGGGCGGCGGCGAGGGATTTGCGGGTGGGAGGGAAAGGGAGGATGCGCGGGGAGGTGGACGGGAGGAGGGAGGAGGGCGCGGCCGCCGCCGCGGCCATTGTTTTGCTGTCCCGGCGGATAAGAGGTGCTTGGCGCCGGAAACGGAAGGCGACAAGCCAAGCGTCTGTTATCCGATTATTCGGCCCGGCGCGGCGACTGAGGCAGTGAAGTGTGGATCGCCTGTGCTGACGTCGTGGTAGGTTTTTCTGGCCGTTTTTGAGATTTTTTGTTTGGCTAAGGGGGCCTGTGCAAATAGAGAGATCTTTTAGGATGAAAGAAAGATCTTCCATCTCTTGGTTATCGATCATTCTTTTTGAATTATTTTTTAAAATTAATATATTTTAAAATAATTTTATAAAAATGATATATTGAATCAAAATTTTACAAAAATATTGCATTTCAAATGATGACAGAGGTCTGTTTAGTCCCAGTTTGGATTAGCTGTTAGACTATTTTATCATGTATTCATTTAGTTGACAAGGTTGAGTACTCAACACGTTTTCAGCAATAGAAAATCCAAAAAAAGAACATCGTATCTCCCCGCTGCTGCAGCATGGCCACCGGTGGTTTAGTTCGCACATCGCCTCATCCTAATCCGCATCAAACATGCGAAACCGATGCACAAACGGCGAATTTCTCATGCTTTTGGTTAAGGCGCTAGTGAAGAGACGGAGTTTTGCCTAGTTGAGCAAGAGCAGCCGTCCTACTTGCTATGCTACTAGAGGAAAAATGCGACGTTTCTCTTGACAACAAGCCAGAGCAGAAGAAACTTGTGGTTTTCTTAAACCTGGAGATTAATTGGGAATTAAAGATAAAGGATTAGATGGCCCATATGTCATAGTTATGCTAGAAAGGAGACTAATTTTGGACTCCTCTAATCTAGTTCATCTCCTTGCCTGCATCCTCCTCCAAGAACAGTACAGCCACCGCCGCCGCTCAAGGAATTGATTTGGTAGGACTCCACTACAGCGGGCAGTCGTGATCTCTGGCAGCGCAGCTCTGCAGCTGTGCGTTTGGTCGTGTGACCGCTGGACGTACAGAGCGGCGATTCTCGGCAGCGCCCGGTCTGCTACGTGCGTCGGCGCTTCTCAACTCCGTCAAAGCTCCCGGTGCGACAGCGATTCAGTGCGCGAGCGATTCCTCGGTGTTTCTACGCTGCACTTTGTGGGCCTTGAGTTCGTTGCTCGGCTTGTCACGACCTACGGATAATAGACGTGCAAGCGGGCCGGGCATTTTGAGATGGCCCGTGACACGGCAAACATGGCACAACACACGTGTGTATGGATAGGGTTGATATAGCACAGGTGACACGCCTAGAAGGACCATGTTTGGGTCGGGACAGCACATCTCAAAGTACTATGCTTAGAGCATCTCCAACAGTGCCTAAAATCCATTCCCAAAACCTGATTTTGGGCTTGATTGCAAAAAAAAGTACTCCAACAGTTCCTCTTTCTAGCTCCTCAAATTTTGGCACGCCCAAAAACAACACCCCGACTCCTCATTTTTGTGCGCTCTGTCCGCGCTCCCAATCAACATTATTTCGCGCCCAGGATGGCCCACCGGACCAATTCAAAGGTGTTTTTGGGAGAAAATATAGGAACTGTTGGATAACAAGGTATTTTGTAGACCCAAAATTTTTTGGGAAGATCCCAATTTAAGAATATTGGGAGTCTAAATATTAGGAACTATTGGAGATGCTCTTAGGTCGGTAAGATACGCTATAGGGCAGACGAGTATAATGTACGCACGACATAACTTTGGTACGAGTTTTTATTTATAGTTTTTGACAAATATTATGAAACGTTTAACATTAAAAGTAAAGAAAGAATAACTAACAAACACGAAGCGGTTCGAGTGATTAAGTGTGTGAAAAGAGCTAAAAGGCAAGAAATCTAGTTCATTTTCCACAGCGCTGAGCAGGTTATAAAGAAATCTATGAGTAGAGATTAAGCACTATCTTGATATGCTTTTTTTGCGAAAAATGAAAATTTAGTTCCTTTTCTCCTATATTTTGTGACTACTATTTTGATTTTGTACGTCTTCAACATCTTTCCTCTTCTCGTAATAGTGCAAATTGATCAATTCTGAACCGATATGACATGAAGGTAACATAACGTGTCAACAGGTTGAGGCTAGGCTCAGCTAAGACAAATCAAATTGGTACGACACGACGAGCCGACTGAAACGTAGTGGCACGGTATGATGTAAGACCCACAGCCTTATCTGACCATGCTGGCCCTGGGCGGCAGGATGCCCAGGTTCGGGATAGGTGGGGTGACGTCTCTGCGAACCAGACGCTTGGAATCCCGTGGCTAGACGGGGCGTAATTGTTCTCTGGGACAGAGACTTCGAGAACGAGTAGTCGAGTACCGTTGATCAGTGAGAAATTATGATCCTCTCTTTGCATGCGAAGATATATACTCATTGTGGTTTGTTAATTACTAGTGATTAACTTGTTGTCTTGTGAAGTTTAGTATCGGTAATTAAATTTGATTTCGTTGCAGATTCTCACCTACTTGTTGCAATTGATTTTCTAGTTGAACAGTAGCTTTGTGGATTGTTTTATTTGTTGGAACATATACACTTGTTGATGTCCTGTAGGCTAGACTTTGTGCCGTGTGATTATTTATTGCACGATTAAGAGTCTAAATACAATGTGTAACTAGAATATTGCCGCTATTTATTAGAAACTGGGGATGTCTTTCTGGGGATGTCTTACACAAAAGGTTTATCCACCGTATTACGGAGCGTGTAAATTGGATAGTACATGGAGAGCCATAACTAAACGTGTTTAACTTCGTCATGTCAAATTACGTGATAGACCATATGGTTCGAAGCAACTTGAGAAGCCATGGCTAATGGGAGCATTCTTCTCGCAAATGACGATAAGGGACAGGAGTCAGGACATCGAATAGGTTCCTTCATCCTCGAGAAAGATTCCAATTGGTTGGTCGATTGAGCTTGTTCATGCCAACTTATCGTCGAAGAGTTTACCGGCCCATATATTTTTGGTCCACGGGAAGTCATCTCTCTTAGCAACTTGTACTTTGTTTTTTTTTAAATTTGGCTCTTTTTTAAATATAGTTATAAAAATAGCTTTATTTTTAACCGTGAAAGCATCGAAAGGTAACACGTGTCACCTTCCACGCTCTCCTAACGCAGAAGGTCACTGGAGTTTTCAAGACTGCGTCAGCGCGTGTTCCCGCGCTTTCAAGCTCATGCGCTCGTGCTACCTAGGCGCGGCGGCGCCTGTTTCCACGCTCTCCAGCACGGCAAGGGATAGGGGGGAGAATATGCAATTGTATTCATAACGAGACTAGATTTGTAAAAAAAAGAGATAAAGAGCTAAAAAGCAGAGGCGGACCCAGGATAAAATATGAGTGGGGACACCCTATATGAGAATCCATACTTAGATAGTCAAAAATATTTATGCTTTTCAAATATGACTATATATATACTCACATAGAAGCAAAATTAGTTGATTTCCTAATAAAAGAATAAAAGATAGTTCACAGGTCCCTAAGTACAAGCAAACAAGAAATGTTCTAACCTACACATAAGGAAAATATACATTAGAATCTACTATTATCCAAATATCAAAGGGATGCAGGGGTATAGTACTTATAGGTCATTTCAACTCCTTCCCACGACGACCTTTCATCTTATGGAAACGATCAACAATGATCTCATTAGATATTGAGTCCAATATTTCCTTCTCGACAAAGCAAATGAGACTAAAACTCAAGAATTCATCACCAATTTTGTTACGCAGTGCGTTTTTCACAATCTTCATAGCTGAAAAACATCTCTCAACAGTTGCTGTGGCCACGGGGAGAGTTAGTGCTAGCTTTAAAAGCCGATACACTAAAGGATAGGAAAGATGCTTCCTTGCAACCACCATCAATTTAGCTAAATCACCTATGCTTTGCAAGCTAGCAAACCTTTCATCATGGAGTACATTATCAATGTATAGACCAAGTTCACGCTCAAGGGTCACCATATTATTATGATCAAAGTCATCAGGATAAAGCTTTGCTAAGGCAATCAACTTCTCCTTGTCAAAATGAGAGAATAAATCACATGGGCTCAAAGCAGACATACACATGAGCAACTCAGAGTTCACCTCATTGAATCTTGCATTAAACTCTTCTCCTAACAGGTCAAGGACAGCAAAGAAACAATCAACCCGGTAATGGTGCTCATTGTTTATGCCAGTGCATTGTCGTGGCTTCTTTGGATTTACAAAGTCTTTTTCCATGTCCATCATAGAAATATCATGATTCTCACAAAAGCTATATATCTTGTTCAAAAGAGATTCCCACCCATCTTGGCTTCTAATTTTTTTTAGTTCTCTCTTAGCAGATTCTACATCTGAAATAGCATTCACAATGTCTTTATCCTTTCTCTGTAAGGTTTTTGACAGCCCATTTGTTAAAGCCAATATCATCATCATCATATGCAAAAAAAATGCGAAATCAAAGGACTGGAAATATTTTAAAAGACCATTAGCTTGGCGTTTCTTGTACGCATCTGCACCATCTTCCTCAACATATTCTAGTACTTTGACCACTGATCGAAACATTTTAGACAAACCCAACAATGTTTTATAGTGAGAGTTCCATCGAGTGTCACCTGGTCGCTGAAGACAAAGTTCTTGATTTAATCCAGTTCTTGTTCCAATCTCTCCACTGCCAATTGCTTTTTTCACTTCTTCCTGATGATGTTCTCGAAGTTTGTCCTTTCTCTTGCAAGATGATCCAACCACATTTAGCAAAACTGATATCATATCAAAGAAATCTCCAACATCGAATATCTTTTTTGCAATGGCCACAACAACTAAGTTTAGTTTATGAGCAAAACAATGTATGTAATATGCTGAACCATTCTCTCCCTTGATTTTAGCTTGCAGGCCATTAAACTCACCAAACATGTTGATTGCTCCATCATAGCCTTGGCCTCTAACTTGTTTTAGGCTTAAACCAAGATCTGCAAACAAGAAATCAATACAAGACTTGAGATAAGCGGCTGTTGTCTCCTCCACGTGAACAACACCAACAAACTTTTCCTTGACCAGTCCACATTTGTCAAGATATCTTAAAACCACTGCCATTTGCTCTTTGTCAGAGACATCTCAACACTCATCAACCAATAAGCTGAAAATATCACTACCAATTTCTTCCATGATACGGCCCAATATTTCTCTTGCAAAGCATTCAGTAATATCTCTTTGAATTTTTGGAGACAACAATTGATTATTCAGTGGAGCATTTTTGAATGCCTTGGCAATAACATCATTTTGGTTGATAGTATACTCCATCAATTGCAAATAGTTTCCTTTATTTTCAGACTCTTTTGATTCATCATGGCCACGAAAAGGTTGTCCTTGATGCAACAAGTATCGACATACATCAATGGCAGCATTTAATCGTATAAGATGCTCATTGTCACCAATTTGATCTCGTTTATGCAGAGCCACAGGGATTGATTGATCTAATTTCAGTAGGTCCTCACAGTCGTTGACGGCCTTGTTGTGAAAACTACTACGAGCACCAACATGAGTCACAAATCTTTCAGTCTTGTTCCAAGAGTTGAAGCCTTCTACTACAAATGCATCATGCCCATGGTGGTTGTCTCTAATGCTGTCCCTAAACAAATAACAACATAGGCAAAAAGCTTTGTCCTCCTTCTCATTGTATTCTAACCAATTAGCATATTGATCAAACCACTTAGGATTGAACCGCCTCTTCTTGTTCTTTCCAATATCTCTGTATGGAAAATTAAATTGGCGAGGCTGATGAGGTCCCCATAACAAATATTTTCTCCTTATCTCCTCATGTTGATTAGGGTGATAATCTGCCATTCCTTTTCTTTTAGCTGGATCTCGAGGAAGCTTACTCAAATCAATTAGTTGAGGCACTGCAGAGTTATGCCTTGGTGCATGTCCTGGTGCATTTCCACTTGAACTCCCTACATTAGTATTGCAATTTGCTGTCCTTATCAAAAATTTCTCCATTTTCTTTTCCTGCCAAAAAGTTACAAGTTTGCATAAGAGGGTACATAATTTTACTCCTACAGCACTTAAGGGAATAGCAATTAAGAAAAAGCGAAAACTTTGCATAGTAAATAAGAGAATTACCAAGTTAAAAACGCAAGCATAAAAGTGAGATGCTCCTTCAGGACCTTCACGACGAAGTAATCATGCACAGAGAGAGAGAGAGAGAGAGAGAGAGCTTACAGATCACAGCGAACTTGTAATTGTTCCCGTTGTCCACGTCTCCACGAGCGAGTCCCCGAACACGAAGTAGCACGGCACCTGGGGCGCGGTGCAGGCGAGCCGACTGCCGGTCGATGACTGTGGGCGACGTTTCGACTTCGTTGCTGGCTGCCTGGCTTCCTACGATAGCTTCTGAAGGAAGCTTTACTTTTTCTATTCTCCCACACATCCTGGATGAATCAGAAATAGGTGGTACCAAACATTTGATTCGATGGGGACCTCTTAAAAAAAGCGTTAGGCGTATAAGATCAGAAGAAATTTACTGGAGGCCAAGGCCCCCGCTCAGCTCTGTGTGCGTCCGCCCCTGCTAAAAAGTGATGATTTCCTCTATCTCTCGTACACATATGCAAATATCGTGACAAACGACTGACAGTATATAACAATTTGCAGTTTTTGCTCGTTCCTCTACCTTGCATATCCGCATCAAGCCTAAAGTTTATTTTGATCTTCTCCACAAGAATTCATATTCCAGACCATCCACGTATAGCAAGGAAGTTTCCCTGCGGCTGCGGTTTCTCAGGTTCTAGATCACGTCAATGGCTATCTGTCGTAGTGTCTAACTGTCAACTGACGGTGCATGACCCCTTGACCATCGATCCATGGAACGTTCTAGAGCATCTTGGTCGAGAAAACGATAGGAACAGATGTTCTCCTCTCTGATGGACCGAGGACACTTGTCCAGAAGGTGGTATTCCACCTGTGCGAATTTTGACTAGCCACCGGCTTTTCGCTTGCAGTTCCCTGTCAGGTGCAAATTATTAGATTAAGACAGGTGCAATCATGACACCTTAATGATTAAATCCTTTGCAGTCGACAATCGGATAACTACTGGGTTGCTACAGAAAAAAAACTGACACTGTTTTTAAATAGTACTTTTAAAAGATGGTAAATATTGTTTCTTGATGTAACTGTTCACATGCAAATGTTTAAGTTGCTGTCCCGTTAGAGAGTAGTCATTGACATCTACAGTAGTATTTCCATGAAGATCACGGTTAACGAACCTGCTGCATCACCCGTCGGCCGTCGGCAAGGTCCCAGAGCTGTCATGGTCAGGGTTAAACTTTTCGTTTCTTAGGAAAATTCGGATCCTCCCGAAATCCGAAATTTCGGATGAAATTTCGGTTTTTTGGCTGGAGTACATTCAAAATTCAAAAAGCAAAATTCAAATCCGGTTTGTTTGGCACCGAAATTTCCGAAATTTTGCCGAAATTACCCGAAATTTCGGTCAAAATGCACCGACTGAAAATTGATTCAAACGATGTCAAAAAATTTTGAAATTAATTTTGTAGGTTTCTGACACATTAGAAATGTTCTCATAAAATTTTCAGGTGATTATCAGTTCTGTGGATTTTTAAAAAATTCAAACATTGGTACTGTCCCGATGAAACGTTAATTAGCAAGTTTTAACCGGATGAAAAATAGTACAAACAACATTAGAAAATTAAGAAATTTTTTTTGGAGATTTCTGACATATTTATGATATTTTTCTAAAAATTTCAGATGATGATAAAATGTGAGGAATTTTTAAAAATTCAAACATTGGTACTGTCTTGGTAAAGCACTGAGCGGCAAGTTTCATCCAAATGAAAATGAGAACAAACGAGGTTATAAAATTTTGAAAAAAAATTTAGATGGTCCTGACACATCCATAATATTCTCATAAAATTTTCATATGATGATCAAGTGTCATGAATGTTTAAAAATTCGAACAGTGGTACTATCCTGTTAAAAGGCCGATGATCAATAATAGATTTACTTTACCAATAAGAAAGGTTTAAAATTTTTAAAAATTTTACATAAAGGTGACAAGGAAATGGTTAATATCTCATAAAAATTTTGAATCATAATCACGCTCCAGTGAATTCATAAAATTCATAGAAGGCACAGTGCCATTTATGTTCTTTCTCTGTTTGATTTTTGAAATATAATACAACAAATTAAGTTCAGTGCTTACTGCATTGATAGATTTTATTGAGCAAACAAAGAAAGTTAATTTTTTTTTAAAATTTTATATAATAGTACTGAGGAAATTATTAATCTTTCATAAAAATTTTAGATGATGATCACACTCGAGAGAATTTATAAAAATCTAACAAGTTTACTGTCCCAATTGTGTCCATTCTGTTTTTGATTTTTTAAAGATAGCAAATGATGTTAAATTATTTTAATTTTTTTTGTATGATCCCAAACTACTAATTATGGTATCATAAATTTTTCATATTATTATCAAGCTTGTAAATTTTTTTAAAAATCTGACAGTGTTTCTACCCAAATTTTTAAAAATCTCAAAAAATTAGTTTTTCAACAAATTTTCATAGAAGATCACTTTCTAATAGGTTATTGGACCAAATCCGGTGCTCAAACTTCAAAAACCGGATTCAAAACCCGAAATTTCGGCGAAATATCCTGAAATTTCGCCGAAATTTCCAAAAATTACTGTAGCATTTTCAAAATTTTTTGAATTTTTGAATTTGCCCGGCTTCTGCAATCTCGGGGGTTAAATCCAAATTTTTACCGAATTTCGACAAAAATTTGATCCCTGGTCATGGTTTCGCAAGCACATAAGCCCTTTCCCGTGCACGCGCTTCCTGGATTTGGCTGCAACGTAAGCTCCGTCATGCTGTGCGTCTCTGGCAAAACCATTTGTTTTAAGACTTCTCTGGCAAAAGTTAATTTTTGGGAAGTAGCAAAGTAGTCGGCGAGTTAAAGAATTGCTAGATCTGTTCGGCCTAGTCATCATTGTACCAGTGCCATGCATGGGCATACTTTGACCTCACAGCGGCACCAACGGCCATACATAATTAGAGGTGAGTATCAAGCTGTGCTAGACCAGTTCGGTATGGGTAGTACACACGAATAATATGTTGGTTGCATTGTAAGTTTTTTAAAAAAATTAACAAAAATGACGGGCAACTTCCCAATCCAAATAATAAACCAACGGCTTACTATTATTGCAACTGATGAAGACGGTGATAGTGTGCTCATAGTCCGTACACCGCTCTAACAAAGTATACGTAGAGTTCCATTTTTTCTTCATATCAAGTTTGAATCTTCTTGATGATTTATTGTTGGCCTATAGTACTTTGAGAACTGGGCGTACTTTACAGTTGAACCTCCAATAAATTGAATAGCATCGCGTATATTCAAACTAGGTTTAATTATATGCAAATCTGCCTGCACAATGAGATTAATTAGGTGGTATATTGTCGGGATCCGAATATGCAAATCCGGACACTCTATGTATTCCACACTAGTCCAGGATCACGCTAGTGCACATAGGCTCAACATAGATAAATATCACAATCATACTTAGCGATAACATTATAAAGACTTTTATCAAGTTAAATATAACTGTTGAACGACCTTATGGTCAACCTTACATGAGTATGCCTCACAGGGCTAAGACTGCAAAGTAAATAAACAACAACGGAAAAAAAACATAAGCATAGAAAACTCCTTCAATCTGCTACATGCAACTGAAGGTTTACACCCTAGTTATTCGCTTCTTCCTGGTACTCTTCCTCAAAAGTAGGCATTACTTTTTCTCCAACTGGTGATGTTTTGTAGTAAGGGGTAAGTACATAAAGCACTCAATAAGTTGTGCATAGAATACAAATCTAATATACTATATGCATGGCTTAGTACAAAGGATAGGCTAACATGGTTGATTTGCATAAACAACATTTGTAAAGGAATATGATAAATAGATTGAAAGACAGTAAAACAAAAAATAACAATAATAATTTTTGTAATTTTTTTCAATAACCAATTCATAACCTTATTGTACACTTCAACATACATACCCATATTTATTTTTGATAAAATCTAACCCTTGACTGTAATCACCGAGCAAGGCTCAATACCGCGAGCATGGCTATTTGAATAGGTTTTACACTCTGCAGAGATTATACAATTTCCCCACAAGGTACAATCATACACTACAAAGGTGAGTGATTATAACAAAACCTTTTCAATGCCTATCTAAACCCGGTACTACCCACTAAGGTTTCAACACTGGTGGGACTGGTTACTACATCTAGGGTCCCCCTCTTGCACTATGTGAGGCCACCCGTGCAAGGACTGATTACCACAATCCGGGTTTCACACCACCACTAATAGTACCAAAGTTTAGACTCAAGAAATTAGTTGGCTAGGTCTGTCCCGTACCAAACTTGTGGTTATATGAATGACTCAGTTCAAATTCTTACAAGGTTAAGTCTTTAATTGACCAAGACAAGACTAACTAAAAACCATCATAATTATGAACCAACAATTAGCATAAAAAGCAATACGACCACCTAAGTGCCACATTGGCCCACCACAAATGCATGCTACTTGCCTCAATCTAAATCATTTTACCACCCTGATTGATTTACCATGCACCACGTGCCATCAACAACAACAACATTGTGTGACAACACCCGACACACAAGTTAATAAACGTGTTCCATAATCATTAAATAAGATTAATCATTTTCATATAAAATGGTGACTCATTGCATGTCTAAGCATACTATTTGTGTTCTAATTACCTATATTGGCAATTATAGCTATCAACTAATATGAAACCATTCTAGGGTGACAAATGAAATATGACATACGATATGGTACGGTGAATGTAATTCAAAGTGGACAATTAACTATTCCCAATATATTTAAAACAAGCGATAATTAAATTAACATGCAATACTTTGAAACAATATAATATTTAAAGTATGGGTTCAACATGATCAAATCACAACTTGCCTTCAAACAACTCTAACTCCTACTCTAGACCTTACTCGGGTGCTGGATCCTTAATGACAAACTCACCGGGCAACTCGACGTTTACGCGTAACGAAAGAGAAAGTAATAAATACCAAAGACAAAGAGTAAAATCAACTCCAAAATTTTTAAAAAAATTTACCATTAAATATAGCTTGATTTTACAAATTTTTAGAAACTGGAATCACCTCAATCAGAGTTCATATGAGAAAGATATAGCTATTAAAAGTTTGAAATAAAAGATAAATCAGAAAATTAGAAAAAATGAATTATTTTTATACTAAAAATAGCATTTTTGACGTCATGCTGACATCAGCACCGAATATGATTTTTGGATAATTATTTTCCTAAATAAAACTGAATTATGATGTCATGTTGACGTCAGTGGACACGTAGCCCAATCAGATGCTGACACGTGGCGCAACCACAGTGCGACATGCGTCACCGGTGTATGAACTTGGTCTACAGCTAGTGCTGGTCCATCGTGGACCAGTGGCACTATGCTCGTGCACCAGCTGACGTAAGCCATGGCGTCAGCGGTGACACCGGGCCCACTCACGACGCGACACGCGACTGGCGCAGAGCTCAGCGCAATTTCACCTGCCCAATTCAAAACGAACGCCCTAGATTAGCTAACGCAACGCGGCTATGATCTACTGCAGGTGACACATGGCTGGGTTTTGACCGTTAGATCTAGATTTGATGACTCAGATGATGCGATAGAGACGAAGTGGCACGGCGACGCAGCTACCCTGGCGGGCAACATGTGGGAAGATCCGAAGCACACACTAAAGATCCGACGGCGTAGACGTGGTGGCACGAGGTGAAACGACGATGGCTATGCAGTGCAACCGTAGGTGATCGATGCGGATCCAATGGTGATGAAACGGCGGCAAGGAGATGTCTATGTGGTTACTCCGGTGCGTGACACATGGAGAAGATCTAATGGTGCCTTACCCGATCCGATGGTCGGCGAAGCTCCTGGTGACGGCAATGGTGCAGCGACATTGGTTCACCAGTGACGAAGACAATGACGTGGCCGACAATGTTTGAGGGCGACTCTGGCGACGTTTTCACCCTCCACGGATGCGTCTTGATGCGATGAACTCAAACCCGGACACAAATGCGACGGAAGACGGTGTACAGCAAGGGAAACATTGAAGAACCACGGTGGCACGAAGCGGCAACTACAGCAAGCTCGCATGGGCACAAAACGATGTGTCGGCGGGCGTGCGCTAGGTCAAAAGGTACGGTCCGAGGTGAGGAGTCCAGGGATGTCAACGATGCAATAAATAGGGGCCTAGGAAGGCATGCGTGGCGCAGAAGTCAGAGTCAATTCCGAGGTGGCGACAGAATCCAGTGGAGATACGGTTCACCAACGTGTCTCCATCTCAGGCATCCACACGACAATGATCCGACGGCTCACACGCACTGGCGACGTGGTGCAAAGGTGGTCGACAGATCAAGATCCAATGGCTGCTGAGTAGCGCGGCTAGGGTTTGTGGTGAGGCGAGCTACGCGGGCCAGTGGCGCGAGCGGGTTGGGCCGGACCGGAGGGATTTTGACCCAACACTATCCTCAAAATTTAAAATCATTTTCAAATTAAAATAAATCAGCAAAATAGATTTAGCCAGATAAAATAGCAAAAATACCAGGAAAATTCTAGAAAATACTTTAAGACATTTAGAACTCAAATAAAATATTTTCAACAAAAGATCATTAGTACTTTTCACTAAATAAACAAAAGATAGCAAAAGGCTTAATTTCACAAATTCAAAATAAATTAAATAAAATCCTAGAAAATTCCTAAATAAAGGAAAAGCATAATAAATCTAGTAAAAGCAAAATTTGGTATGTTACATATATGCACCTCTAGTAGAGTACGAAACCTCCAACATAAGTCTTTAGGTGCTGTGAGAGATATTTTATAGCCGTTGTGTTAGCTGATGCATTATCAAGAGTGATGGAAAATAATTTTAATTTCTATTTTAAAGTTAGTAATAACCTCAGGTACACGTGAAATGATAGCCTTTCCAGTGTCTGCCTCATTGATGACCTAGACCCTATGACCTTTTTATCAAGGAAGTAGTCATTGTCCAAGTAATATGCGACAACACTAAGATAGGTTGCTCTTTGGTGGGATGAAGTCCACATATCTGAGGTCAAGGCAAAGGAATAACTAACTCTTATGAAGATCTCTTTCAACTTTGCTAGTTTATTTATATACAATGCGTATATGTCACATGTAGTTATTTTTTTACTAACGTGTTGATATTATAAGCAAAAATCACATTGTATCATCCTTTCAAAACTAGAGCTCTTACCCATGCTAAGTGAAAGATCTTCTGTAACTATGTGACATGCAATTTCATTCCTAACTACCTCAGTGTTGTATACCCATGTACTTACTGAATCGTTAGTGTTGAAATTGGGCTGTGTCTGGATGCCCTCGTCTGGTCTTCGTCCTCCACATATGTCTCTGTGTGTCACTTGAGATGACTTGTTCCTCCACATATATGTGAAGATAATTTAGATTGATAGTATTTACAAATAGCATAACTACATCACGTTTGTCCATACTATTAATGGTTCTATCCATATATTGCTAGCACCATGCCTGTCGACTGCTAAATATGGACATCCGTCTTGGTTGCACTAATGTAGCGACTTCGGAGCTCGGTGCAGAAATCGATGCCCGTCCAAGATGCATCGATGCACCATCGTTGGGAATGTAAGAGGCATCCTTAATGTCGTGTGTACCGACCAGATGACGGTCATGCATGTCATAGTCTCCTAAGTTGGGGAAGAGTTATCACAGATCGATGTCTTGATACCGATGATATAACATCCCAATTTTTATCTTTTAATATTCTAATATGTTATATGTGCTTTTTCTGAATTTATTAGAATTTTCTAAAATTTATTTGGATTTATTTATTATTTTTAAAATATATTCAATATAAAAAGTATTTAAAGTTTGGAAAGTTTAAATAACTTTTGTAAAAAATATTTTATTTGAGTTCCAAATGTCTCAAAATATTTTTTATAATTTTCCTGCAATTTTTTTGATATTCTTACTATTTTAATTGAATTATTATAATTTTTAGAAATAAAATAAGTGGAAAAGCTTTTAAAAATGCTTTGAATAGTAATGGGCTCAACCGAAGTCCTGTGCATGTGGGCTGGCCTAGTCTGCCTTAGCCCGCTTGGCCCACTCAACCACGAACCCTAGTCGCTTGGATCGGTGATCGTTGGTTTCGACTGTGTGGTCTAAATCTTGCCACATAAGCTCTAATGATATCAGCCAATAAATCATAATCAAATGAGTATGGATAGATCGTGCCATTTCAAAACCCTAATGTGTGAGGACCTTAGATTAAGGTAGCATGGAAGGTCAAGATCGTGCCACATCGTGCTAGCTTGGAGATCGTCAGATCTACCTACCGTGGATGAGTGGGATTGTGACACATCACCCACGTGGGAGTCTGCCCAATCGATGATGAGTGAGTGGCTCGGATTGTGTCTCCTTGTGGAGCCACTGCCGTATCAGAGAACTTCGCTGTTGAGATGTTCATCTTCTCATCTGCTACGTAGACGTCAAGACATCGACGCAAATCACCGCCGCGCCGCCGGTGCCGGAGCTCCAGATGGGCCCTCAGGTCCCCACGGCTCGTCGCGGAGCTGGGACCTTCTTCTTGCACGCCCTTTCCTTTACTTTAGCCCGCTTGGCCAGAGCGCTTCCCAGCAGGGCGGCTGGAAGCTTGAGTGCGCTCAACGGGCACCCTTGGCTGAGGGGTACCGATGGTCCCAGACCGGTTGGGCATCACTACATGGAGCTGAGCCACGTCCATGAGGCCAGCGATATCCCGCAACCACAGCGTGGCCGGGGTGTCCCCTGCAAGTTCCACCGGAGGGTGGTCCAGGAGGAGACGGACCGCATGCAGGTTCTGGGCCGGAGTGGCGGCCTCCATGGCCAGCCGACGTCGAACTGGAAGCTCGGCCACCACCGTGGGGGCGCCACTGCCCTCCTGCGGGGGCGGCGTGAGGCGATCCCTCGTTCGGCGAGAGCGCCGGGACATGTTCTTAGTGCTACTAGCCTCCGCCACATCTTGTCGCTGCGAGTGTGAACCCGCCATCACCAGATGCAAGGTCTTTTCGGACGGAAGACCGAAATCTGCCGGAGAGATAGCTGGATAAGCCAACCACTAGCCCCCTACCTAGCACGCCCCTGTCGGCGTATTTCACCTGACAAGATCCCGTTAATGGAGTGACTACTCTCTAGACGGAAGATATGGTTCGGTAAAGGGCATCTTTGTGGCTGGAAACCCTAATGTTTCTCGACGACGGATCCCGAGAATCAGCAAACTGATGGACACCACGGTTTTTACCCAGGTTCAGGCCCCCAGTTTGGGTAATAGCCCTACATCCTGCTGGTTCTTTGTTGAGGAGAATGTGGGAGTGTTTACAAGGGTTCCCTTCTATGTCTGCTTCTCTATACTCTCTTCTCTAGCCGGCCGACCCCCTTCTCCATGCACCGAGGCGCCCTTATATAGACGAGGCGGCCTGGGCAGGAGAGAATGGGACGCCATGCTTATCTACAACACATTAATTACACCCATCATTCCAACCTCCACGACGACCCACGACTCATTTATTAAGCACGCTTCTGTGGCCTTGTCCTTCGAAGCTCATGTAATGTCTATGAGAGGTCTCACCCAGTCTGCCCGGGACACGACGCTCCTGCGATGGGTTTGGTAAGAGGCGTCAGAGGGATGAGCCGTCGTCGTGTCGATAGCCGAGTCCTTCACAATTAATGACCCTAACACGAGGTGCTAGGGGAGGGAAACTTCGAGGCAAAGCCTCCCTCTCATTCTTTTGGTTGCCTCCGTGGCCTGACAAGGGGGGCCCGAACGCCCGCCCACTCGCCAGGCCGCCACGCGGGCCACCCGCCAGGCGAGTAGGGCGTGATCGCCAGGCTGCTCACTAGGGGGCCACGTGGGCTCCTCGCCCGTGGCGGCGTGCTCACTCATTTGCCCGCCAGGCGCCGTCAGTCGCTCACCCGCGAGCAAGCGTGATCGCCAGTTGCTCGCCGAGGCCATGGGGCCGCTCACCCGAAAGGCGGCGTGATCGCTAGGTTGCTCGCCGAGGCCACGTGGGCCCTCGCCCGGCAGCGGCGTTTCGCCCATTGCCGCCAGCGTAACGCTGCCCTCGCCCGTGAGCACGGCGTGATCGCCTGTTTTCGCCGGGGCCCGTGGGCTCCTCGCCCGGCGGGTAGGCGTGCTCTCCCGTGCGGCGGCGTCCGCCGGCTACCGCCAGCGCCACACGACCGCTTCGCCAGCTAGTAGGCGTGATCGCAGTCGCCGCCGGGGCCACATGGGCTCCTCACCCGTGGCGGCGTGCTCGCCCATTGCGCCGCCAGACGCCACGCTGGCCGCCGCTGGCGAGAAGGGCGTGATCGCTAAGTTTTCGCCAGAGGCCACATGGGCTCCTTGCATTGCCGCCTTGGCGCATGGGCGAGCCACTTCTTGGGCCTGTCTCTTCTACGGCGAAGAGGGTACCCCGGTGCAAAGTACACCAACAGCAGTAGAAGGAATAAGGGTAGGAAGAAGTAGATTGCCACATCATGACTGCTGTCGGCACACCTCGGCAGCTAAGACCGATGCCATGGCAATTATTCAACTATTGCACAGGGGCTTGGAGGTGGGAACTTGTGGGGTCATGCTGTAGAAAGAAGAAGACTGGTGACGCCGAAGTAGGGCAAGGCGACGGATCGATGGCACCAGTTGGGGAAAGACCGACACGCCGAAGTAGGGCAAACGATGAGACCAATGGCTGTGGGGTCATGCTGTAGAAAGCAGAAGACTGGTGACGCCGAAGTAGGGCAAGGCGACGGATCGATGGCACCAGTTGGGGAAAGACCGACACGCCGAAGTAGGGCAAACGATGAGACCAATGGCACCGTGGGACAAATGATGGAGGCAATGGTGATGAGATTGATAGCGTTGCATGGGAGAAGTGACAGGGCAAGTGGCATCGATTGGGGGAGAGTGACACAGCGGTGGCAATAAGGCAACCAATGGCCACTGATTTGGGGGAGAGCAATGTAGCGGCGATGGCAAGGCAACTGACGTCTATCGACTTGGGGAGAAAGTGACATAGCGGTGACAGTGAGGCAACCGATGACCACCAATCTGGGGAAGAGCAACGGGGCGGCAGCGCTAGTAGGGGAGGTGATGGGGCAGTGGAAGTGAGGTAGGCGATGTGGTGGCACCCAAGTCGGAGGCACTGGAAGCATGGGAAGAGACAATGGTGGTGGATGAGGATGGATCAGGGAAAAGGTAGGCTAGGGATAAGATGAGGGGGCGGCTAGGGTTCAGCCAGCCATGGGCCAAAATAAAGGCTAGCCCAATGGGCAAAAAATGGCCCAATAGAAAAAAGGAATAAAATAAAATAAATCGAGGCAATAAGATAATAATCATAATAGGGATATTAAAAATTTTAATAGGATAAAAGGAAGACAAATGCAAATAGATAAATAAATAATAAAATAAATAGTACTAACAACAACCACTATAATTAAAATAGGAAACAATATGACAAATCGAGTAAATACGTGACTTGAAATTGTAATGTTCGATATAAAGTGAACTAAGCCATGTTAATACATAACACTCACCATAATTAAGAGAAAAGTCAGGCTTCGCAAAACACGTAATAAATCAACAACAATTTGAATTATAGTATCCCAAAAATTTAAGAAAACAAGTTAAATCAAGCAGGAGACCTTTGGAATCCAAGTGAGGACGAGTATTTCAACCCAATTTTAGGCAAGCATTTCTTGATCATATTTGGAATAATTTCAATTAAATGTATTCTCGTATACGTATTATCACCTGATGCATTAGAAAACTCTTTTCCTTAAAAATTTATAATCCAAAAATCGAGATGGATGGAAATTGATTGTTGGATTGACATATGATTGGATCTCTTTGGGAGATCTGGGATAGTCTGTACAATTATAGAGAATTAACACACATAATATAATTGAGGTGAGTAGATGGTGCCGATGAGAAGGTGGTAAGTCAGTGGGGCACTCTACATAAACTAGAATATAAGGTTGTGAAATCATGTGCTGAAAAATTGGCTGAGTAATGAAATTGACATTGCAAAGTGGTTGTGATTATGGCATGTGTGGTGCTTGTGCATATGCTGGTGATAGCATGATGATGGTTTTGCTTGATGCAACACGCTCGTGTGAGTGGTTGCATGGATTGACTTTGAGTTAAGTCATGGACTTGTGCTCGAATTTGTTTGATATGCTAGTGATAGCATGATGATGGTTTTGCTTGATGTAACGCACTCGTGTGAGTGGTTGCATGGATTGACTTTGAGTCAAGTCGTGGGCTTGTGCTCGGATGCGTTTCTTGTTTATTCATGTGCAGGTGTTGCTCGAGGGTGAACGTGGTCGATGACGGGACCGGAACTAGGTTCATGGAGGAACTGAGGTTTGGGACTAGGTTCAGGGAGGAATCGAGGTCTTGGTGGTCAAGGATGTCATGCAGGACGTTCGGGCTAGAGAACATGCACATGGAGGCTGGTTAATCATGTATTTACAGCATGTGGGATGTACATGCATGCAAGAGTTGTTTTTGGCCATGTTGGGCCAGGTTGAGATGTATACGAACTCTTTCCATGTGGGAAGTGGAGTTGTATTCAATCTCGTTATGTTTGCTCTGTATAAATAGGGGGAGGTGTCTCCTGTTTATGTAGAGAGCTAGGTTTTAGGGTTTATACTCTTTTGTGTTGGAGTACTATATCCAGATAAATAAAATCCTTCTTGCAAATCTGAGCATCCTGTGCATCGCGGCGTGAAGAAGAAAATCCTTGCAACTAGAAGTTTTTAGCGCTTGATCTTTGTTCTATTGCAGCGTAGTTGAAGCGAGCAAAGGAGCAGGCAACTAGAAGAATTTGAAGAGCTCTCAGCACCTTGAGTTGTTTTTTTAGTCTAGCGTAGATTGGAGCATCGACTGAAGGTTTATCTGTCGCAGCAGTCACGAAGTTCATCACGGAGATTGGTTTCTTGCAAAGGTATCATTTTGCGAAGGTAATACCTCAAGATCTATAGATTCGATCGAATTGATTCTTTTTGGGTTAACTTCAGAATTGAATCTAGTTTCTACAGTTAAAATTTCACATCAATCCAATGGTGGGATCTTTGGGAATTACTATTTTTGTGAACTAATTGCCAGACTATTCGCCTGGTCGCCCGACTGCTCGCATGGTCGCCCAGATTCAGTCATCTTGCAAAGAAAATAACTTTAGATCCGTAGATCTGATTGAACTGATTCTTATTGCTTTAGCTTCACAATTGAGTCTAGTTTTTACAGTTAAAATTTCACATCTATCTAATGGTTGGATTTTCTGGAATTACTATTTTAGTGAACATGTATCAGTTTGCTCGCCCAAACTGCTCGCCTGGTCGCCCGACTGCTCGCCTGGTCGCCCAAACTACTCTAGGTCTACTGGTCACCCAACTGGTCTACTGGTCGTCCAGACTGGTCTACTGGTCGCCCGATTAGTCTACTGGTCATCCAGACTGGTCTGTTGGTCTCCCAACTATGTAAACTGGTCTCCCAACTACGTAAACTGGTCTCCCGGCTGCGTGAACTGGTCTCCAAGCAATTTGAGTTTAAATTGGGGTGTGTTAGAAAAATAAAGTCTAAAAATTTGATTTTAGCTTCCGCACAATTATTCACCCCCCTCTGATTGCTACATTAGTATATTTCGATCCTACAAAGGTTAACCTACTACACTCGGGAAATGGGTTGTATATTGTCATATCAACTGTAGTGTGTAGAAACGACTAGAAAATATTATCCTATGAAGGTGTTACAATCTTCACATTGGGTATGAGTAGATAACTAAAAGTGAGAACCCGAGTAGGCTGGAAAGCCTAGCGAGACCATGAATTGGAATTTAGATGTGGGCTAACTATTCTGGGGTACTATATTTAAACGCCATGAGATGAATATCATTATTATATGGAAGGCATGATACAATTGGTATGTTGCGAGCAGGCGAGGAACGGTTGAGGACACAATGACTCGTTAGAAACCAGGGATGGGGATCTAATACCTGAGTAGTGATAAATGTTCTTTTGTTTCAAAAAATTTCGGGGTCACTAATGGTAAAGTGGTACAAACATACGTAATGTCAAAATCATGAATTCATGCCTGTCTCCCGGATTAAAGGATATAGAAGCTAAGTCTGTCTCATTTATGAGTGCTAGTAGAACTTTCTAATCTAAAAATTGACAACACAACTTTTTTTAATAAAAACCCTACTTTTAGAAAAAAAAGGATGTGAGAAAAGTATGGGAATGTTTCGTATCATGCATTTTTGTTATTAATGGTTGCTGAGTACTCTTTGTACTCACTCATGCTTAACTCCCCATTTACTTAGAAAATCGAACCGATGATCATGTGTCCGCTGGGACATGGATCCCTGTGGATATGCCTACGAGGCATGTGGTGAGTATCACTCATAGGTTCAGGGTTATAAGGAGGACTGCTTGGAGGACTAAGTGGAGTAGTGGACCATATGGCAGCTTCAATCGATCCACGGGGTATTTTGTATTTATGTATATAAACTTTTGTTGTACTTGGGATATTATGTAAAGTTAATTGTGTACTGGACTTTAGCCTTGTGTGGCAATGGTTGTAATATGTTTCCATTTAGTCTCTAATTATTGTTCTGCTGCAACATTCTGAATATGCATGGTGTATTAACTGATAAAATTTTGAGGGTTCCTGATATTTTGTTAGCTAGCATGTTGAGATTAGTGTAATTATGTTAAAGTGATGGCCGTGTCACTGTCATTGCCCTAGTATAATTATGTGGGTCACCACACTTTCGTGATGGCCTATGTCTATACGAGGAGACATCCTTTCGATGCAAACATACCCAAGAGATTTCCTCCTTATTCCTGAGCATTGTGCTACCTGGTTTCTCTATCCCTTCATCTGTGTGTGCTGGTGCAGGGCGAGCAGTGCTCCGAAACCATTCCCTCTCTTGGTCCTACGCAGTAAGGGGCAAATTGGGGGTTTTTGGAAAGCACTTCGTCCGATTGCTTACTGCTTCCTACTATGTCTTCGTCTGCAACGCGACCCGACTCTGCATCAACTTTCGCTGGAGCGTTTATTCTGTAAGGCGCATTTGAACATCCTTTGATTAAATCCTTTTAGGAACACTTAGCAGTAGCAATATTATTTATATGTGCTAGTAGCATTTCTGCTCTTGTTAGCACAGATATATGAAATAGGTGTATTTGAGTACATCATTATGCTACAGTCTGTAGTTCCTAATATACCTACTATATATGTTGCGACTATAATGAAATCTAATTTAGGAATTAAAATAATCACAAAAACGCTTCTACTTCTAACAATTTAAAAACCTGATAGGCATTTTGTGATGATTGGTTTTACCGAGGCTATGAAACTGGAGAAGTTCACTAGTGTGAACTTTAAGTGATGGCATACAAGGATCCAACTATGGCTCTCAACTATGAATGTATGGCAGTATTACTTAGTCCTGAGGTTGGACCCCTTTCTGTTGAAATAGAAAGAGTTCGAGATGGCTACGATAGTTTTTGTCGACTGCATAATGAGCTTATTGTCTGACCAACTATGTGATGTGTGTATATGCACATTAAAAAATACTGTAGAACTATGGGAGGCACTCAAACATATGTCCACTACCTTAGATGTTGGACATGAGCTATATGTTATGGAGAAATATCATGAACTACAACTCATTTTGGAGGAACTTGCGCACCTCCGTTGTTAGCTGCCTGACAAATTTGTGGTGGGGGCGTTATTGTCAGATTACCTCCATCTTAGAGAAATTTTGCCTCGTCTCTAAAACATAAGAGGCAAAACATTTCTGTTAAGGATCTAGTTGTTGGTCTTGACGATGAAGAGAAGGTTCGGACAAAAGATACTATACTGAAAATGCAAGAGGAATAGCCTAGGTTAATGTTATGCACCACGCAGGGGAAGGCTAACATCATGCGCTCTCTCACACACGTCTCACACACACAAATATCGTTGACAATCGTCGTGCAAACATACATCAATTTACAGTTTTTGCTCCCTACTGTACCTTGCATATCCGTGTCGGGCTAAAGTTTATTTTGGCCTTCTCCACAAGTATCCTTATTCCGCACAATCCGTTTAGGAGTGAATAACTCACAAGAGATAGTTTGTCAAGTAATCATCCACGAATAGCAGGGAAGTTTCCCTGTTGTTTCTCAGGTTCCAGATCACGCCGACGGCTATCTGCAGTAGTGTCAACTGACGGTGCGTGACCCCTTGAGCATTGATCCACGGAACGTTCTAGAACATAGTGGTCCAGAAAACGACAGGGAGGAACACATGTTCTCTTCTCTGATGGACGGAGGACGCTTGTCCACAAGATGGTATTCCACGTGTGCGAATTTTTACTCGCCACCGGCTTTTCGCTTGCAGTGCCCTGTCAACGACAAATGACAGGTGCAAATCATGACAACTTAGCCAATAGCCACTGTGTACTGTTTTACTAATCTTAAAGCCGAAGGAATCGTTGATGGGAGATTCACGTCATCGTTTTTACGGAAAGGTCCGCGTGGATTCTGAAATTGCTTCAAGGTTCAGAATCCCACACCCTTTTGCAAAATAAATAAATAAAATAAAATAAAATATCATAGTTCTGAACATTTTTCTCATGCCTTGGATCCCTATTTTTATGAAAATACCCATAAATTTCCTGAGCCTTCATGTCACCTTTTTCTGAAAATACACATAAATTTTCTAACAGGCTTCTCTCGTTAAATCAGTTGACAACAGACATTATGTCGCTAATTCCCTGTGGTCAACTGAATTAGCGACATAGTATTAATTTTGTAATTTTTTTGGCTGCATATTTTTTTATACAATTATTAAAAAATGAGTTTTTTTTTAAATCGACAATACAAAGGCCTGATGCATGGGTTATAATCAATGGATCGGAGCTCAATCGCAGCAATTTGAGTTGAAGAAAACTAGGGATCGCAGCAACTAAAAAAACGATGGTTGATCTCTCCTCGGTTGCGCCCTCCTCCTCTCATGTCCATGCTCTTATTTTCAAGGCTACATGTGTATGGAGAGCGAAAATGTCATGTATAGTGAAATACTAGGTTGGATTGCGCGCGATGCCGCGCCGTGAGGGAAAAATCTGGTTGAGTGCAGCGATGCAGCAAGGTACATGAGGAAAAATCTGGCTGTTTTTTTAAAAAACTGTGTTGCGGGACCTAAACGCCATTTCGAATTTTTTCGGGTCCAATCTACAAAAAAAATCGGCGAAAGGACCTAAACGTGATTTCCAATTCAGCTATAAACCGTGTGCAGGGACCTGGACGCAATCGATATTTCTCGGGGCTATTTTACCTAAAAATTTGAATTTTTCAGTCAATCTACAAAAAAATCGTGAAAAGGACCTAAACGCGATTTCCAATTCAGCTATAAACCGTGTGCAGGGACCTGGACGTAATTTCAATATTTCTCGTGGCTATTTTACCTAAAAACGGCCGGAAGGACCTAAACGCGATTTTCAATTTTTCCAAAAGGACCCAAACGCAATTTTTGAATTTTCTGAGGTCCTCCCCGGGGGCGACACGTGGACCCCTTGGGAGGCCGGCAATCCCATGGGCTTTAGGTTGGACAGTTACTTTAGTGACATTTTGGAAAAGTGTTATAGATGAAACACAAGTCATTATTAAAAACACAAAAACTACGATGATTCTGCAACTTCATTAAAAACTATGTAATTGTGGCAATGCCAACAAGAATCGTTGTTGATAAATTTGGCGGATTTTCAAATTTTAGCTCACTTCTGCTAGTGTCAAAGAAATATAAATCTTGTGCATTTTCACTTACATCCTTCTTTGGCCAATATCCCCATTCCACACGACCACACCTATACTGGTCACCCAAACCCTCTATTATACCCTCTACCTGAGTTCAAATTTTCGTTTGCATGAGAAAAACCGGACCAAGCCGAAATCCGAAATTTTGGCCGAAATTCGGTAATTTCGGCCGGAGGAGATTCAAAATGTAAAATTCAAAATTCAAATCCGGTTTGATTTCCACCGAAATTTCCGAATTTCGCCGAAAATACCCGAAATTTCGGTCAAAATGAACTGACTGAAAATTAGTCCAAACGATGTTGAAAAATTTTGAAAATTTTTTTGTAGGTTCCTCGCACATTAGAGATGTTCTCATATAATTTTCAGGTGATTATAAGTTCTGTAGATTTTTAAAAAATTCAAACATTGGTACTGTACCGATGAAACGTTGATCGGCAAGTTTGAATCGGATGAAAAATAGTACAAACGACGTTAGAACATTTTGAAATTTTTTATTGAGATTACTAACATATTTATGATATTTTTTTAAAAATTTCAGATGATGATCAAATGTGAGGAATTTTAAAAAAATCAAACATTGGTACTGTCTTGGTAAAGCGCTGAGCGGCAAGTTTCATCCGAATGAAAATTACAACAAACGAGGTTATAAAATGTTGAAAATTTTTATGGATGGTCCTGACACAACCATAATATTCTCATAAAATTTTCATATGATTATCAGGTGTCATTAAATTTTAAAAATTCCAACAGTGGTACTATCCTGTTAAAAGGCCGATGATCAATAATAGATTTACTTTAGCAATAAAAAAGGTTTAAATTTTTCAAAAATTTTACATAAGAGTGAAAAGGAAAATTTTAATATCTCATAAAAATTTTGAATCATGATCACGCTCCAGAAAATTTATAAAATTCGTAGAAGGCACAGTGCCATTTATGTTCTTTCTCTGTTTAATTTTTGAAATATAATACAACAAATTAAGTTCAATGTCAGAATTAAATGAAAATATTATTTAATAATTTCAATCTGAAAATTTTATATTATCTTTACCAGAAATAAATGCATCAAAATTAAAAATATCAGAAATTAATAAATTAATTTAAGACATTTAAAAATTCAGAAACAGAGAGAATTGAAAACTAGTACTTTGAATGTCAGAATTGTTATAAATTCCTGGAGAAGTATTTTGAGTTGAAAATTTTACATAAGAATACTTAGCTCAAATAAATTTTAAAAACAAAATTTCAAAAAGTTATAAAAATATTTGAATTGCCTGATAAATCCTTAGCTCAAATGAATTGATTTTTGAAATATAATACAACAAATTAAGTTTAGTGCTTACTGCATTGATAGATTTTATTGAGCAAACCAAGAAATTTGAAATTTTTTGAAAATTTTATAGAATGGTACTGAGGAAGTTATTAATCTTTCATAAAAATTTTAGATGATGATCACATTCGAGAAAATTTAGAAAAATTTAACAAGTTTACTGTCCCAATTATGTCCATTCTGTTTTTTATTTTTTGAAGATAACAAATGATGTTAAATTATTTTGAAATTTTTTTTCTATGATCCCAAACAACAAGGTATGGTACCATAAATTTTTCATATGATTATCAGGCTTAAAATCTGACAGTGTTTCTGCCTAAATTTTAAAAAATCTCAAAAAATTAGTTTTTCATCAAATTTTCATGTAACAAGACTTTGTTAAGGGTTATTGGATCCATTCCGTTCAAATCCGGCCAAAACATTTGAAAATCCGGATTAAAAACCCGAAATTTCGGCGAAATTTGCCTGAATTTCGCCGAAATTTTCGAAATTACTGTAGCAGTTACTGTAGTAAAAACAATTTTTTTAGATTTTAAATTCGACAGGTATATCCAAATTCGAGAGGGCCGAAAAGCGAAATTTCGGCGATTTTTTTATCCTACCCTCTACTACCAATGCCATCCTCCCCTTCACCGTTTTCTCTCTCCTGTTCCTAGTTTCTACCATTTGGCACCTAGCGCAACAACCTACGGGCTTCTACAATGCGCCAGTGCACTCCGTCCTAGTCTGCAGCTTTCTTGCAGCTTTCTTCCTTCTATTCCCGAGTATTCTCTACTCTTCACAGACCATACACAACTAACACCGGAAATTTTTTTATTTTATACAAAAAATTAGTCGTATTTACAGAAATATACAACAATCTCGCGTATTTACCGAAATCTCCACCGATTTCGCAATCTGAAAACGCGAAACCTCAATTCGCAGTTTGAAAACCCGAAATCTCGAAATCCGGTATTCGCAAATTCAAAACGCGAAATTGAGGTGCCACGTCAGATTTCGCAAAGTGAGGATGCGAAATTGGGTTGGCCACGTCAGCATGCTGATTTCGTCGAATTTTTTGCACGCTCTTCTGGCCGAAATTGAAAACTTGTAGAATTCCGCGGATCCACAGCGCGGATTAATTTTTTAAAATTTTTCCAGCGATTTTCCGCGGATCCAGTGCGTGGAATATTTTTTTATTATTTTTCCCCAGCAAATTCCGCGGATCCACAGCGCGGAATAATTTTTTAATTTTTTTTTAATATTCCACATCACTCGTCCGCGGATTAATTTATTTTTTAATTTTTTTAAATTTTTTTAATATTCCCACAGATCGGTACCGCGGAATAATAATTTTTTATTTTTTTATTTCTCCGCAGATCAGCACAGCGGAATATTTTCTGGTTTTTTTTACGACGCCTTTTTTTTTTTTGCGGAAAGGTGGCTGGGACGAAGGGAAATTATTGCAGCACAGGGAAACATGTACTATCCAAACATGTACGAGAGCTTGGTTGATCCTTTTTCTCTAACTGCATGTCACGTTGCTATTTCCCTCATATAAACTTACCTTTTATGTTTCTAACCGCTTTTCCTACATTTCGTGCCGATCCTACTAGCCGTAAATAACATTGCACATCGATTCACATTGATCGAAAAAATTCTCTACCGAGTGGATCCGCAGAATATTAAAAAAAAATTTAAAAAATTATTCCGCGTTGTGGATCCGCGGAGAAGAGCAAAAAATTCGATTTCGTCAGCAATCTTTCGTCAGCAATCTGAGTTATAGGTTCCAAAAATTTGGGCAGAGCAATTTTCTTGTGCATTCAAGCGATCTCGCTAATCTCGTCTCAATGGCGGAGCACCCTATGCACTTAAATCACGTGTTAGTCACTCGAGGAATATTGTAAAAATCGCTATCTGAGGTATAGAACTATTAAGAACTGCTTGATCATTAAAAGAACTACTTGATCATTTAAGCGTTTTTCGACATCTTTGTAAAATGTCACGTAAAAATATACAACATTTCGTGTATTTTTAAAAATTGCATAAAGAGTAATCGTCTTAATTTTAAAAATTTGAAAAGCTTGATAAAAATTTTATGGGAATATTAGTGATGCATCATAACCATGGACAAAAATTTTCAAAATTTTATGGTCGACAACAACTCATGTTATGAACACTTAAATTATTTGTTGAACATATATAAGGGCACATACAAGAAAGTTCGGATGATAAAATAAGCAATAGATTAGATGATATTACAAGGAATTACAACAATGGCGAAATTGCTTGATTTAACTAACTAACGAAAGCAATGTTCGTCATGGTAGAACAAATGATCGTTGATTTATCTGGGTACGGCCGAATGATGTCCAACATTTTTCGCATATTACATCCGTGTTAATTTTGCGATTTGTCCTCGGACACCACTCGATCCCTACTATGAAAGAACTCCATGGGGATCCGCATTCTCCCGGTATGCCGCCGAATGGGTGGCCTATGCCGACGTCTCGGTGTGTAAGATTTAATTTTTGGTCTTTTTATGTGGATTTACGCCCTCCCATATGGGCATGTCATCCCGATTCGGCGCCCCTATGTTAATACCACCGGGTTCCGGTTGGTCTGCGAACGCCAATGATTTGTTGCGTCTTTGCGGACCTTGGCCGGTGCTTCCCTTGTCCCTTCTTCGAGAGGAGGAACCATCTTGCACCTCGGTGTGTTGGTACATTAGCGGAGGCATGCGAGACGCCGCCTGCTGTTCGCTCGCACTCCACTATATGGTGCAGGAGGTGTGTGTTGGACTTATCCTTAGACAACCGGAAGCGTGCCCGCATCAATGCAAGATGCCCTTTGGTCGTTGAATAACACCGAGGCGCATTTCTGGTCGACTTTTACGGGCGGTAGTGGCACCACGGAGATGGTTGCTCCCCCCAGTTATCCCATGCAGGAAGCATGAGATGTGGGTGGTACGTCTCCGGGTCCACCCAGTTGAAGTACCAACACCGTTCATCCTCGGCCAAGGGGCACCGGTAGAATCTCCGGTCCGCTAGATCATCGTGGTAGGTATCAACCACTGCCTGCAGGTCATGTTCGCAAAGTTCGGGCTTGGGTGGCCCCGAGGAGGTTTCTCCTTTGACTTGAGCAAATTCGCAAGTTTCCTTTTGAACTCCTGTGCGATGAACTGGTTTAGAATTACTACTTTGTGAGTTTAACATGAGTATGTCGATGAAACTCATCGATTGGTTGGCCCCTTGCCCACCGCTCTAAGCTCGGGTCGATCTAGAAAAGGACATATCTGGCGGCCTCCCCCGGGTGAAGTTCTCGGCGAAGCGGGGTAGGCGTCGTGGCGCTTGTAGAGAAATTCGTAGTCATGTCGTTCCGGCCCGTCGATCCATTGGAAGAAGCAACACCGGTCTTTGTGCTGAGAAAAGAAAGAACGATGCATGAGATGGTAGTGTCACCCTGTATTGTGTGGACACTAGTAGGTTTACCTTGTAGGTGCGGCCACAACAGTAGTGAGTGCAGGCGGCCATCTCTCCATGGGTAGATTGCATCATCTTCGCCGGTAGGTTGCAGTCGCATTTGGTTCGGGGCAACTCCGGCAGAACTTCGGCATCGACGCTACTGGCATCCGGATATTCGAGGCGGGATGACTTCTGCTTGCTAAAGAGGTGACGATAGAACGACATTGTGCCCTAATTTGTGTAGATTCAGCTGACGTTTATTGCTGGTTTGGCTGTGTTGGATGTCTACCCCTCGGCCCTGTTTTATAGTAGTGGAGAGGGGAGAGGGGTTACTCCACACAATTACAGCACTTGTCCATATTGATGGCTTGGCATCATCTGTGAAAAGCTGCACGATGTGTCACCCATCATCAAAGCTGCACGACCTGTCACTTTCTAAGAAAAGCTGCATGACTTATCACCGATTTCGCAATCAGAGGTGGATCGGGCGGGGGCACGGGGCGTCCTCGTTCGTCTTTGCGGGGGCTTGGCCACGCCCGTGTAAAGGGGACACGTGGCGTCGAGGTGGATCGGGCGGGGGCCCGGGGCGTCCTCGTTCGTCTTTGCGGGAACGCCACGCCCGTGTAAAGGGGACACGTGGCGTCGAGGTGGATCGGGCGGGGGCCCGGGGCGCCCTCGTTCGTCTTTGCGGGGCCTGCCACGTCCTGTGTAAAGGGGACACGTGGTCGTCGAGGTGGATCGGGCGGGGGCACGGGGCGCCCTCGTTCGTCTTCGGGGGCCTGCCACGCCCCATGTAAAGGGGACACGTGGCCATCGAGGTGGATCGGGTGAGGGCACGGGGCGTCCTCGTTCGGCCGGGGGCACTCGCCACGCCCGTGTGAAGGGGACACGTGCCGTCGAGGTGGATCGGGCGGGGGCACGGGGGCGTCCTCGTTCGTGCTACGGGGGGCCTGGCCACGTCCCCGTGGGAAGGGGGACACGTGCCCGTCAGAGGTGGATCGGGCGGGGGGCCTGGGGACGTCCTCGTTCGTCTTTGCGGGGGCTCGCCATGTCCCGTGTGAAGAGGGACACGTGGCCGTCAGAGGTGGATCGGGCGGGGGCCCGGGGCGTCCTCATTCATCTTTGCGGGGGCTGCCACGCCCCGTGTGAAGGGTACGTGCCGTCGAGGTGGATCGGGCGGGGGCCCGGGACGCCCTCGTTCGTCTTCGGGGGCTCGCCACGTCCGTGGGAAGGGGGACACGTGCCCGTCGGAGGTGGATCGGGCGGGGGGCCTGGGGACGTCCTCGTTCGTGCTGCGGGGGGCCTGGCCACGTCCCCGTGTGAGAGGTGGATCGGGCGGGGGGCAGAAAGCAGAAAAACTGTTTGATGCACGAAGACAAGGTGGACGTGCCTACAAAAGGACTCTTGGACAGGAGAGGCCAAACCACCACCGTTTCTCGAGAGGCTTCCCCACAATCCTTCCACATATCGAAGAGCTTCCATGGCCTCTCCCTCGAGCTCAAGTGCGCCTGCGAAGAAAAGCACGACGACAGGGCTCCCGTTGATAGAATGCCCGAGATGCAAATCCACAATCTTTGAGGGCATGTCACAAACTGCCCCAGACCAATTCCGATTCTTCTTCAAGTGCACGAAAAACAATGAGGTCAGTTCTCTGTTCCTTTTGAGTTGTTACCATGTGTTCCCACTAACCCTGCATTCCTTCCGTGAAATCACCAGGCATTAGGTCCCAACAGCTGTAGTTTCTGGGCTTGGGAAGAGGAGTATTGAACGCAACTCCACATTTCGAGAACCATTATGCCAAGTTATGTACAGGCAAAGCCACATGCTCCGCGGGCACCTTCCCAAGTCATGTCCAGGCAAGTTGCCATACAATCACGTGAATTGGTACAAAGAGATGAAGTAGAGCCTGAAGGGGATGTAGAGCCTGAAGGTGATGTAGACCCTGATTTGTGTCTTCCTTACGATTACCAAAGTGATGACGAGGGTAAACGTTATGATTGGCAGTACTGTGCGGATGAGGGTATCGATATTGATAGTGATGGTTCGGGAAAGTTCTAGTCCTGTTTTAATGTTTAGACTTGTGAACATATTGTAATGCTGATGCATGTTGGTAAGACTTCTTAAGATATTGTAATATTGATGGATGTTGCTAAGACTTGTTAAGATATTGTAATGTTGATGGATGTTGCTAAGACTTGTTAAGATATTGTCTATTCTTATGTTACTGGTTACATATACAGGGTTTTTAAGAAGATATTGGTGAGGTAAATATTTTAAATATAGATTTCTTCATTGTTTTCGAGTTCGTTTATGCATATTATAGCTTACAGAAAGCTTATTACTTAAGGTTGTTCAGTTATTAAGATTTATATGAAAAACATAATGAAATAAGGTTATGACGCTAATACAATTACAGCACTTGTCCATTTTGATGGACTGGCATCCTCTGTGAAAAGCTGCACGACATGTCACCCATCATCAAAGCTGCACGACCTGAAACCTTATGAGAAAAGTTGCACGACCTATCAACCTCTGTCAAAGGCTGCACGATGTGTCACCCTCTGCCGAAAGCTGCCCCGGCACGAAACCGCGTGTTGTCGCTTTGATCAAAAGGGATCTGCGTGTTGTCGTTTCGATTTGAAAAGCGGGTGCGGTGTGTTGTCGTCTCGGCCGGCGGCGTGGTGCAGAGTGTTGTCGTTTGACCGATAAAGGTAATAGGTGTGTGACAAAACTAGTAGTTGATGTAGTATATAGGTACAATTGAAACACATCACGAGCATATGATGTACCAAAGTTAGGTATTCTTGACTTTTGGACTCGAGATAGCCATTACGGTGGTCCAAATCAAGATACGGTGGTCATTTGTCAAGATTTATAAATGCGATCAATCCTTCCGCCTTTTCTTTGTGGCATGTGTCATAATCTCAGTTTTAATAGATTTGTTGATTATATGATTCACCGCCATGTCCGATGCTTGTCACTTATTCATGTAGATCTAGATGTCGGTGACATTGAAAGGCTTCGATCTCAAAAAGATAAACATATGAAAGATATTGAAGGCATGGAGGAAGACTTGCAAACGCCCATAAAACACGGATGCAATTAGAATATAGAGAGGCAAAAATACGCAAGCAAAAGGTTTCATTTTTTGTTTATTCACATAATTAGATTTAATTAGTGTCGATTGTTTCGATAATGCTTACCAATCTAGTTTTTTTCCACGACATCGCTTATCTATCCGGTTGTTTCGATAGTGCCTATCTTTTAATTGTCATAATTCCAAAGAAGGGATTACCGACGTGATGAAGTCCCAAAAGAAGAGGCAAGAAGAAATACAAAGGCGTGTTGGTATGAGACTTTTTCCTGTTCTTTTGCATGTAGTTTTGTTCTTACTTCAATTTGATTTAAATTCTCTCAGAATTTGCTTATTGAAGTTGTTGCTCTCGACTGGAGTTACATAGAAAAGAACATGGCTTCCATTGAGCTTGATACAAAGGTATGCTCTGCAGGAAACAAGTTACATTTGCGGAAATATACTTCTTAGAAGGGATTGTACAAAGCTCCTTGCCGCTACTTCACCAAGAGAGAAGCATCTCGAGAATGCAACTACGTATGGAAATACCGCTATGATGAGTACTTGAGAGACAATAAACTACTGATTGACCTACTGGATAAAGAAAAAAAGAAAAAAAAGTTTGAAGAACTCTACCAAAAGTACAAGCTTGTAAGTATGCAATCTTCTTCAAGAACAAAGATACCGAGGATTCTACCAACATTCAAAAATGGTTTGTTAACCTGCAGATGCTCTACAACGCTGCTGAATTTGAACAAACACCAAGAAACCTCGACGATGTGTTCACCGATGCTTGCACGATATACCGGATTGTCAATAGCCTGACTCTTAAGGTTGGTACTTTATGCAGCCAAAATCTTTTGCTCCCACATTTCACCAAGAGAGAAGCATCTCGAGAATGCAACTACGTATGGAAATGCCGCTATGATGAGTACTTGAGAGACAATAAACTACTGATTGACCTACTGGATAAAGAAAAAAAGAAGAAAAAGTTTGAAGAACTCTACCAAAAGTACAAGCTTGTAAGTATGCAATCTTCATCAAGAACAAAGATACCTGAGGATTCTACCAACATTGAAATGGTTTGTTAACTGCGGATGCTCTACAACGCTGCTGAATTTGAACAAACACCAAGAAACCAGCTTCCGTGCGTCGACACGCGGGATAAGGGTACCATGTTGGCCCATCAATGGTCTTGTAGTTGGTCCCAACGGTGAAGGAAGACATCTTGGGGCGCCACGTGTTCTTCAGTGCTTGTGCGGTGTAGTACCACGAAATGAACTGCGAGGCATCGTTGCCGCCCATGTCTCGGCAAGCGGCAAGCACGTGGGAGCACGGAATATGTTGAAGCTTAGGCTTATTACAGGTGCAAGTAACGTAGTCGGCCCCTATCTCGCATTGTTGTGACGTGTCGCCAGCGCTAAACCCCGATGCATATTTCCGCTTGCACAATACCTCGAATTTGTTCGTAGTAAGGTCGAAAATCCTTGTGCGGTGGAAGTGCGCCTTTGCCCTTCGCTGCTGCAGCAGCTTCTCCACTCTCGGTGCGTACGCCGTGTCGCACCCCTCGGCGGTCGGACCACGGTCTCGGAAGTAATCCGCGGCCCGGTAGAATGTCAGCTCAATGATGGAACACAGAGGTAGGCCACGAACACCCTTAAGAACATTGTTGAAAGCCTCTGCAATGTTCGTGGTCATCACATTGTACCTGAGATGTCATTCTTTAACGTGAGCATCGCACAAACTTTTCAGTGGATAATACGAGGACGTACTAAAGCATTGTTTTACCTCGCTCCGTTCGTGTCGTGCAGGAGCGCCCACCTTTCCGCTGGTTTCCCGGCGATCCACTGGCTAAAGGTTGCGCGAGCACGGGTACGCACTGTTTGACCTCCAACCATTTGAGAACGCAGATGATCCTCCTGTGTTCCCTCTTCTTCCATCATCCTCCGAGTTGACTCGTTCAAATGGGCCCAAATTGCGTTGAACTTGCAATCCTGATTTTGAAGGCACAAGGACTTGAAGGTCTTCACAAGTGCCTTGTTCTTGTACCTTGTGTACAGGTTGGCTCCAAGATGGCGCATGCACCACCTCCTCTGCAAATCGGACCAACTCAACGGGATTGACGTGCTGTCATGCATCACGTCTAACGCGTGCAGAAGGCCCTTGTTACGGTCCGAGATTACACAAACCTGCTCCCTCGTACCCACTACCTTAGTCTTTAGCAGACTAAGGAACCACAACCAGCTATCGTTGTTCTCACTCTCAACGAGGGCAAAGGCAAGTGGGACGATCCTATTTTTGGCATCAGCCGCCAGGGCTGTTAGTAGTGTCCCACGGAACTTCCCACTTAGAAAGGTGCCATCTACACATATAACTGGCCTGCAATGCCTGAAAGCTTCGATGCATTGTCCAAAAGACCAAAACAACCGAAGCAGATATCGTTGAGCCGAGGTGTACGACCCGTCTTCGAGCTGTACTGGCTCATCGCCCATTGCAAACTGCGTCCCTGGGTTTGTCATTGCAATCTTCTGTAACAATCTAGGGGCATAGTTAAAGGACTCTTCGAACCCTCCGAAGAGCATCTTCAATGCCTTCGCCGCCCTCCAAGCCGTCAGACGTGATGACCATCCCAGTTCTTGTGTGAACTTCCTCTATTATTGTACTAGGGTCATCCTATGTCCTTCCCAACGATGGTCACGGGGAGTTGCGCTATGAACCTCGCATCTACAAGGCCGCTCATGTTCCTAATCGACTCCTCCGCGGCACGTATGAGCTCTGTGTCTCGATCACAAAGAACTCATCGATATGCGGGTTTGTGTACTCGAGCGAAGAAGGGACACGCAGGTACTTCGTGCACCTAACCTCATAAGCGGTCGGCTCGGACCTCAAAAGCACAATGCTCCGTCTTGTCGTAATGGCATAGTTGTTTAGGAAGTGGATGGCCTCCGACTTGCTCCCAAACCGGTGTCGGTTGGATGTCGCTCTCTTTGGTACCCCCACACGGATAAGGCATTGTAATCCGCTATGGTACGATCAAGGTGACCGATCCCACGGAAATACTCTATGGCGGGAGCCGGGTCGTCGTGGTCTGCCGCTTCCTCGTCCCTGCTTCCCCCGTCTTCTTCATTCGTGCTGTGCGCATCCACCTCGCCCTCGTTACCTTCGACTTCCGCAGCGCCTGACAGTCCTTCCTCCTCTGGTGCTGCCTCATGAGGTATATGCACTTCGGCAAGCTCGGGAGGATGGCTACTTGTCCCAGCCTCGGCAGAGTTCTGCCGGGCCGAAATGTCGACGTACATGCCAACCTCAAAATTCTCCTCTGCTGCCTTCCGAACATAAAGATCCCATGCATCATGAGTCCTTAACAGGAAGAGTGTGTACACCACCGCAGTTGTTGGGAACAAAGCGTGGACGGACCCCTCTAGAGCGAACTTTGTGGCCGGCGGGTCGAGACCAAGCAGACGCACAACATGTGCTTTAAGGTCCGCCAAATTATTTGGAGTACCTAGCCTTGTCTCTAAGTGCTCACAATTCAAGTAAATCACGAGCCTACGTGCAAAAGCAAGAGGCCGCTTCCTAAATATATTCTAGCAAACATTTCCATCTGTTGCAAATTTATACGGTAAATATGAGTACCTAATTGTCTTTAGTCCATTAGACAAAACAGCTACATAAAAATAGGTCGCTACAACAAAAAATAGAAAAATTAATGTCGCTAATACAACTACAAACAACTACACAAAATTTAGATCGCTAAAACAGCTACATAAAACTAAATCGCTACAACAAATAATTACACCTAAAAAAATTAGGCCGCACAACTACACAAAATTAATGTCGCTAATACAACTACAAACAACTACACAAAATTTAGATCGCTAAAACAGCTACATAAAACTAAGTCGCTACAACAAATAATTACACCTAAAAAAATTAGGCCACACAACTACACAAAATTAATGTCGCTAATACAAGTATAAACAACTACACAAAATTTAGATCACTAAAACAGCTACATAAAACTAAGTCGCTACAACAAATAAATCAATCAATTAATGTGGCTATTACACCTAAAAAAATTAGGCCGCTAACACAACTACACAAAAATAAATTTCTAAAACAAATACACTAAATTTATGTCGCTAAAACAACAACATAAAACTAAGTCGCTACAACAAATAGATAAATTAATGTGGCTATTCCACCTTTAAAAATTAGGCCGCTAAAACAACTACACAAAAATAGGCCGCTAAAACAACTACACAAAAATAAGTCGCTACAACAACTACAAAAATTAATGTCGCTAATACATCTAAAAAAATTACCCACTAGTACAACAACAAATCAATATGTAAGCTAATCGTAATAGAAACTCTTCTTCTAATCAGTAACCTAATTACAACTAATATAAATACTGTCTTTGTGGTAGTCGTTTCTTCATAAATCAGCTCCTCACCACTCCTACAAATTAAATTGTTCTATCGATTCATTTAATCGCTCTGTGAATTAAATAAATTTAGCTCGCTAAAACAGCTACATAAAACTAAGTCGCTACAATAAATAAATAAATTAATGTGGCTATTACACCTAAAAAAATTAGGCCGCTAAAACAACTACACAAAAATAAGTCGCTAAAACAACTGCACAAAAATTAGTCGCTACAACAACTGCATAAAATTAAGTCGCTACAACAACTACATAAAAATAAGTCGCTACCTTCTATTTGTTTCGAAACTAACTGAAAAGTGAAAGGGAAAAGCTCTTTGTTCCCCATGTTCCATCATCGACTTATGTTCTTCATGTAGCTTTCAGATCTAGTTATTCTATTGAAATTATGCCAAAATGAGCTTATTGATGTTATACGTGATTACAATCAAGTAGCAACCGGATCTTGCCCTTCTCAATGGTGGTCTAGGCCGTCTAGCTTCTGTTTTCTAAGTCGCTAAAACAAAATTTAGGTCGCTAAAACAACTACGTAAACCTAAGTCGCTATAACAAATAAATAAATTAATGTGTCTATTACACCTAAAAAAATCAGGCCGCTACAACAACTACACAAAAAAGTTTCTAAAACAACTACACAAAAATAAGTCCCTACAACAACTACATAAAATTAACTTGCTACAACAACTACATAAAATTAAGTCGCTACAACAACTACATAAATTAACATCGCTAATACATCTAAATTAGCATCTAAAAAAATTACCCAGCCAGTACAACATCAAATCAATATGTAAGCTAAGCGTGATATAAACTATTCTTCTAACTGTAACCTAATTACAACTAATATAAATACTGTCTGTGTAGTCGCCGCGCAATGCTATACTCCTTTCTTCACGCAAATCAGCTCCTCACCACTCCTGCAAATTAACTCAGAAAATGATTAGCATCGCCCGGGCTCCTCACCACTCCTCACCTACTAACTCAAAAATCTCTTACCGTCAGTTCGTCTTGAATGAGCGAACGAAACCGGAGAGGCTCGATTTATAGCTCCCTCTGCGAGTGCATGTACCTGCAAAAGCAAGGCAAATTGATTAGTATCACCGGTCCGGATATAACAGCGTGCGCTTGCTTAGCGTGTGAGCTTTCTGCAAGCGAGCCGAACCGGCCAACTCATTTTCGTGGAGGCATGCAAGCGAGCGGGACCGATGATTGGAAATCGCCGAAAGCACCGACAGAGCCCCGGAATTCTCGGCCAATTTCGCAGCCTCAGAATGCGAAATCTGACGTGGCATTCCAATTTCGCATTTTCACTTTGCGAATACATGATTTCGTTTTTTGAAAACACGAAATACCTCAATTTCGCAGTTTGAAAACGCGAAATCACTGATTTCACGTTTTCAAACTGCGAAATTGAGATTTCGTATTTTCAAAATGCGAAATCGATGGAGATTTCGGCAAATACCCGAGATTGTTGTATATTTCTGTAAATACGACGCGTTTTTTGTATAAAATAAAAAAATTTCCACTAACACCCTCAAATCTGTAGCCCTAGCTTGTGTCAGGTGATGAGTGGAGTGGCAACTTAGGTTCTGTTTGATAGAGCTCTAAATTTTAATTTCACCTTAGACCTAAAACTTATAGGCTAAAATAAAGTAAGTTAAGTTTATATTTTTAGTATAAAATGTAAATAAGACGATACACCTTAATACTTTTAATATATTCATAGCTCCAGCTCCACGAATCTAGTGGAGATAGGAATAATCAACTCCATTAGATCTACGAATCTGATAAAACTAGAGCTATACCAAACACAACCTTAATTAGATCTTACGATATAGATCCTGGTTGAGCAAAAAGCCAATGGGATTTTACAATGCCGCAGGTGCTGAGCTTATATAGCCCCACGCCCCCACCTCACCAACTCAGTCATTCCTCGTTCTCTCTTCACTATAGGTTAATCCGTATCTAATTTGTCCAAAATATGATATGTGGTGTTACACATGCATTAGGAATGGTGCTTAATATTAATTATAATTACGTGAACATGTGTGGAATGTTAACGTATGAATCCATACATTTAAGACAATTGAGATAGTTTTGTCATTAAAAATGAAACACAGATATGACATTTCGAGCTGTGCATCATAGAATGTTTAGCTATCAATGAGATATCAAATGAAAATATTAGGTATTCGACGATGCCACATTTTTATCAAAAAATACTTTTGGGAATACCAAATCCGAAACTTTTCTGTCCCTCTCTTTTCTCTGGTCAACATCCCACACCGCGGCCTTCACTGCCGCCAACCAGCTCCAGCGCACCATCGCTTCCGCTGCCTCCAGCTCTGATGGCTCTGGTGGCCACCCACGTCATTTTCACTTGATCACTTCTACTCCATCCATGGAATGGGAGCGTCGAGTTTGAGAGAGCAGAGCGCTGAAGGATGCAACCAGGTATGAATTGTTTGTTGGGATTCGGTTTTGTGGATGAATTTTGTATTCTAGGCTGTGTTTGGCATAGCTCTAGCTCTACTAGATTTGTAGATCTGGTGGAGCTGGTATTCCTAACTCTATCAGATCCGTAGACCTGAAGCTATGGGTATATTAAGAGTGTTTAGATGAGTCATCTTGTTTACATTTTAGACTAAAAATATAAACATAATTCACTTTATTTTAGTCTACAAGTTTTAGATCTGAGGTAGAGTTGGGATCTAGAGCTCTACCAAATAAAGCCTTATTAGATTTGCCATTCCAAGAATCCATCTTTTTTTTAAAAGGAAGAATCCTACCTTGTGTTTCATAGCTCCAAATCCAAATTCATTTGCTGGCCATACTCTAAATAATTCAAGTATAGTTGTAGATTGATTTTACTTTGTACTGATATCATGACATCAAATATAACTTTACCTTGTCCCTAAGTATGCATTGTTACACAATATCCTTGTTACCATATATACAAGATTGTTAATTGTCTTGTATGGAGATTGTTTCCTTTATATAGTTATTATCTTATATAGGCTTTCCTTCTATAACCTCTTGTACATGTATATATACCGGCATATTGGCCTCATGTTAAATACAGGTGCTATTTATAACATGGTATCAGAGCCAATTTTTTAGGATTAGGGTTTTATCGGTGTTGCACTTGCGCCCTCCCAACACCTGAAGCTGGTTCCAATCTATGCATCGTCGCTTTGTCTTCAGCGCCGGCCCATCGATTCATCTTCTTCTCGGCGATTCCGGACGCCAGCCCGAGCCCGATGCGCCGAATGCTCGCTGCTCCGAGCCCAAGCCCGACGTCGGCTTCCCCATCGTTCCGCCTGCTCGCGGTTCTGCCTTGATCTGCACCGAGCGCCGACTACCAGGTCTCCTTTCAGGATCCGCACCAGGCCGAGCGGCCGGCATGACGCCCGAGCTAGCCGTCGCTCGTGCACTCAGGGGCAATCGTTGTACCTTACTGTTGTACGACAGGAGCAATCGTTGCAGTAGGGTGATTCTACTGTGGATAAGTTCTATGCATAACTGTTCTCGGTGTGGTATCAGCTTGATTCTTTTGGACCGGAGGTTTGCCACACCTGTCAGTGTTGCCAATGTCAGCACTCTCATTTGGAGTTTCGTCGCATCTACAACTTTTTGACACATTTTCGGGCTGGATTTGAGCAGATTCGTGCCCAACTACTTGCTCACCATCCTTGTGTGATCTTATTAGAAGCCCTTGCAGCTATTCGTACCGAGGAGACTTGTCTTCGTGGTGCGGGCCTGCTAATATCTCCTTCAGTCCTAGCGATGCCTCATGCTACTCCTCCACTAGTGGCGTCTACTCCAGTATCGGCTATTGGGGGTGAAGGGCTTCACTGCACCTACTGCAACAACAACAAACTTGTGGAGCAGTTCTGCTCTAGAAAGAAGAAGGATCTTGCTCGTCGAGGTGGATGCTCTTCTAAGGGCACTAGACTTCTAGGAACCTCCCCTCAGCAAACCTTTGGTGGCCCTGATTCTACTCAGGAGATTCTTACGTTGCTACATCACATGGCTACCTCTGCACCTTCAAGTTTTGTAGGATCTGCTACTCAATCTTCCAGTGAGAGACCACCTTCCTCCTCATCAGGTATCACACCATAGATTATTGACTTTAGAATTTCTTTTCATATGACATCTGATCCCGTGAGTCTCTATTCCATTAGTCCTCTTGCTGCTCATATCACTATGCAGACCACAGATAGTACCTCTCTTTATGTTGCAGGATAGATACTCTTTTGTCTTTTTCTTTTCATGTTCCTATTGTTTCTCATGTTCCTAAATTAACCATGTAGCTTATATCCACTGGCCAGCTCACTGATCATGGTTGTCGTGTTATCTTTGATTCTGACTCTTGCTGTGTTCAGAATCGTCGGACAGGGTCTCTAACTAGTATTGGCCCTCGCCTCTGTGACTCTCAGTGCCTCTGAGAGCTTGACTGGCTTTGCCTTCCTTCCACTGCCTCTGCCAGTCTCGCCGTCTCCTTTACTGCTTCCACCTCCATTGCATCATCTACTAGGTCGTTTGCTTAGTGACATCGCCGTTTAGGGTATATTTGTGGGTCACGTCTGTCTTCTTTAGTTTGTCGTGGTCTTTTAGGGTTTGTACTTGGTGATACCTCTTTAGATTATGCGGGTTGTAAGCTTGGTAAACAGCTACAACTCCCCTATCCTTCCGGTGAGTTTGTATCCTTGTGTCCCTTTGATCTTATTCATTTTGATATTTGGGGTCCAGCTTCTTTTATTTCAAAAGGAAGTTATAAATATTACATTCTTTTTATAGATGATTTCTATCGACACACTTGAATATATTTTATGTCTTCTCGTAGCGAGGTTTTATCTATCTATAAGAATCTTGCCACTATGATCCGTACTCAGTTTGATTCTCCCATTCGAATTCTTCATGCTGACTCAATAGGGGAGTATCTGTTCATTACCCTTCGTGCTTTTCTTGCTATGCAGGGCATACTTTCTCAGTTTTCTTGTCCTAGTGTTCATGCTCAGAATGGTGTGGCTAAGCACAAGCATTGACATCTTCTTGAGACAGCTCGTACTCTTTTACTTGCTTCTGTTGTTCCACCTCATTTCTGAGCTGAGGCTGTTTCCACTACTACTTACTTGAATCAATTTCTCGAATTAAAATAAATCTGAAAATCCGTATTTCGCTGACACATGGGACACACGGTCTATGGACCGAGTCCACGAGATGTTAGCGTTTCGGGAGATGGGAGAAGGTGCGGTGGATGCGGCGTGCGACGAGCAGCTCGCACGGAGGGTGGCGGCGCATTTATAGCCCTCGGGAGGCGGGCCCGTGCGGAGAATCCAAGAGCGGCGGTTAGGGTTAGGGCAAGATGCGGCGGCGGCGACGGGGTGACGTGGCTCCATCCGGAGCACATACAAGGCGCAGATCGAACGGCCTTCGTCGCGCGATGCAGCTGGGCTGGTAGCTGGCGAGGTGGGTCGAGGCAGAGAAAATGGGCCGAGCCGGAGAGAATAGAAACGGCCGGAAGAAAATATTCGGCCCAAGAAGAAAATAGGAATTAAAATCATTTTTTGATTTAATAAAACTCTAGAAATTCAAATCAAGCAATTAAATTCAAATAAATAGCAAATAAACTCAGAAAAATTCTCCAAAAATACAAAAAATTTCCTTGGAGCACAAGAAACCCAAAAAAAAAACTAAAAATCTTTAGTTTGATAAATAGATTAAACAAATTAAATCTTCTTATTATTAGAAAATTCGAATCAAGTTTCGATTAATTCAAGGAAAAAGGCAGATTGTTCATTTTCAACTTTAAATATTCCAAAACTCAAATTTTGGGATGTTACAACCCGCAACCTAATGACATAATGGGTTTTGCATGTTTCTCAATATAAGCTAACTTGACCGCTACTCTATCATCTAAACCGCGATCCAACGACTCCCCTTAATCCTAGTAGTTCCAAACTAGTATCTCAATAGTTCTCTTATTTTCTAGGCTTGTAGTGACTCCGTCTTCCGTCATCCTCCGGTGATCCTCGACCGTCTGGACCTCCAACACACCTCTCCTAGTCTCGATCATCCTCTGCTTCACTATGATCTAGCACCATCGTCCTGCAACTATTAAAAATAAGGAAACACATCACATAGCAATGTCCAAATTGGTATGCAATAAACCTCACATAAATTCAAAAACAAGGAAACACATCACATAGTAATGTCCTAATTGATATGCAATAAACATCACACAAATTCAAAATTCAATTCTCAACTTCGCAAATAAAGTTGGCATTGCTGCATACTGAGGATCGGTAGTACTGTTGGCTGGCACTACTGTTCCCTAGTAGCCGGTAGTGCCGCTCGCTCTCAAACCCATGCGAAGACCTTTTCTGAAAAATAGCTACCTCCATCTATGGGTCTGTAGTACCGTGCGGGTCAGCTCAATTTAGAGGAAAAGTCGATATAATTGTAGGCCGGCACTACCACTGTCTGGGTACAGTAGTTCCGTAGGTCGGTACAACCGCCCCAGGGCCATTAGTGCGGCATAACTTAAATTGTTTTATTTTAAAAATCAGTTGTAAATCAAACTCAAACTTAAACATATTTTACTTAAATATAATCGAATACTCATCATAAATATAGATAGATCTCTACATAGTTTTTCAATTTTCATGTTAGGTTAGGCTTTTTATGAGTTAATCGGTACATCCAGTCCAATTTCGCCCATCTGCCGGCCACGTCATCTCGACGTCGTACCTGATCAGCCATCTGGCACGCCATCACTACCAGCTGACAGTGTCCTTGCTCCTTCCGGTCGTCCAGTGCAGACATCAACCAACCGACCAACCAACCCGGGACGACAGGACGGAGCAGCACCTTCCTGGCGTCCCAAATCCCAGTCCCATGGCCCCCGGTTTGGCCACATCTTACGCGACGGAAACAAAAACGTCCTCGCGGACGCGATCCGCTCTGCCGGCGAGGGCTCCACGTCGCGCTCGCGCGCGCCCCGGATGGCGACGCGGCAGCTAGCTAGCGCACGGCCGCACGAAACGCTACGCAACAAATAGCCGCTACAGTACACCAGCTTGGACGCTCTCGGAGTAACTGCTGGATCTTAAGTCGCGTGGCTGGCCTGCGCTGTGACCACTGATAAGTGAGGACTGAGTATGGCTTGATGCTGATGATTTCCACCACACGCCAGGCCGTAATTGATCATTTTTTTTAGCCTATGTATGGTATTTTTTAAAATTTTTTGATATTCTTCAGAAAATAATTGCAAAAATAGTTTTATCCCTGATCGCAGAAGCTTCTCCTAGAGCACGGTAGCGCCTACTAAGGTACGGGAGCACAAAAGGTGACACATGTTACTCTCCGGTGCTTATACGGTCGGAAATGTAACTATTTTTACAATTATATTTGCAAGGAAGCCACATTTATCCAAATTTTTTGAAAAGTGATGACTTCACAAAGCTGGAGTAAGGGCCCGTTTGGTACGGTTCCAGATTCTAGTAGAAACGGAAACGGTTCCAGATTCTTGGTAGAAATGTTTCAGGTGGAATTTGAATCACCGTCTGGAAACCGTTTGGCTAAGTGTCTGGATTCAGATTGTGGAAAGAGGATGAAGTGGTGAAAATGACCGAAGTGCCCTTTGTATTTGTGATGGATTTGTAGTACAATTTAATGTAAAAAATGACGATGGAATACATGCATCCATAATAATCTCATTACAGAATTTTTGTACAAATATTTGGCCATTCAAATATAAGAGGTAGCAAAATATATCATTGTATTAATATTATAAAAATGATAAAGTGAACTACGATCTAGATTCCATAATTGCCTTTGCAAGATCATCACGAAATCTATCCATATTTATGTCATTTGCATCGGTTGTACCGTATTTGATGAATTTTGAGGCGGTGATGTCTTGCATATCTTTGTGGTATTGTTGGCATGTAATCTGGATTCTCGTCACACATTCGAAAATCTGCATCAAGCACATGATTTTCACGAATGTAGTTATGGAGACACATAGTTGCTGCAACGATCATCTTCTGTTTGTTCATCGGGTACGTAGGCATCTTTAGAAGTATCCTCCACTTCATCTTCCATACGCCAAAAGTACGCTCAACCACATTACGAAGGCTAGAGTGCAAATAGTTGAATACCTCTTGCTGACCAAACGGCGCCACACCTAACTGGTTTCGATAAGTACTTTGGTGAACCAGCATTCAAGTAGCACGCCTAACTTATGAAACTCTTAGGTTATTGAATGAGTATATTAACAAAAGCATGTTAAAACCTGATTTCAGAGAGGTGCTAAAATTTTATACTTGATAAAAACCACAGGTCCAATTTACAGTACAAGTGTGAATATTTACAGTAGAAGTGTGAATATTTACATGCGTATATCACAATAATGAAGCACAATAATGCGTATATCCAATTGGACCTACTACAGAATGTCATTTTACCACTTTGCATAACCAACCAGCGAATCATCAATAATGAAGCACCAATCTTCAACAATTCTTGCCATACACATATTTCCATTCAACATGAAGATTAAAAAACTACGCTACGATCTTCCGCACAACCAAGAATGCAAATGAAGCTAACGAAGACCAGATCCACGCTCATAAATCACTACCATCTACCCAACCAAGAAAACCCAAAGATTTCAAAGAATGAATAGAGTTCATGTAGCATCCAAAGACACAAAGCTACGAAGACGGAAGACGATGGAGAGGCGAAGATGAGGAGGGACGCGGTGTGTACCTTGACGGCGACGGTGGGGTGCGCGGTGGAGTTGGACTCCGGCAGTAGTAGGAGGAGGCGGCGGGGGAGTTCGAGGCGGCACAAGCAAGGCCGACGGGCAAGGCGGCCGGGAGTTCGGAGGCGGCGCGGCGGCTGAGCGGGGCACGAGGCCGGGGGGTAGCTCGGGTGGCGGGTGGGTTTCATGAGTTCTCGTGAGGTCGTTTTGGGAGGTTTATCGAGCGAGTTGAAATCGATTCCACGAAACCGGAGGAACGGGTTGTAGCCGGATTCGTGAACGGGGGATAAAACTGAGAAACGATTCACTTTGAAACGGATTGAGCCGGATTCCGTTTGGTTCGATTTATTTCAAATTCTAATAGAAACAGTCTGGTTCCAAGTTACCAAACGGGCTCTAAATTTGCTCTACTCCTAGAAAGTAGATATTGAATTCATCATTCATGAGAAAAATATGCCGAAGCTTCCAGAAAGAGCCGGTTACTGCCACCGTTTAGTTGCTTCTAGACCGCAAAACAGCGGCTTGCGTGGCGCGTTCGCTTCGCATCGATCCAAAAGTCGCGCCAAAACCGTTCAGCCAAAGCGGGCCGCTCGGGAAGCTCCCGACCCTGGCCCCACCTGTCATCCTCTCCACCTCCACCGCCAGCGTGAGACGAGAGCCCCGCGCTGAACGGCAGGAACAACGACCTCCTGAATAGCCGCGTCGTCCGCGCCGCCTATAAATTCAGTTCCCCACCTCCCAAACCTCAGCCATCCCATCATCAAATAAGCGAAGAGGAGCCGAGACATCGGAGCAGACGCACCTTCTGTTGCGCGAGCGCAGAGAGAGAAACAGAGAGTGAGGAGGGAGGCATCGCCATGGGCAAGATGCGGTCGCTCTTCTCCCGCAACAGCCGCGCCAAGTCGCCGCGGACGCCTTCTACCGCGTCAGCCGCCGAATCCCCGAGGGCGGCGCCGGACGACGAGATGGAGCGGGTGTTCAGGAAGTTCGACGCGAACGGGGACGGGCGGATCTCGCAGGCGGAGCTGGCGGCGCTGTTCGAGAGCGTGGGCCACGCGGCCACGGGCGACGAGGTGGCGCGCATGATGGAGGAGGCCGACGCGGACGGCGACGGATACATCAGCCTCGACGAGTTCGTGGCCATCAACGCCGCCGCGGCTGGCGACGCGGCGGTGGTCGAGGAGGACCTGCGCCACGCGTTCCGGGTCTTTGACGCCGACGGCAACGGGACCATCTCCCCTGCCGAGCTCGCGCGGGTCCTGCGCGGCCTCGGGGAGGCAACCACCGTCGCGCAGTGCCGGCGCATGATCCAGGGCGTCGATCGCAACGGCGACGGGCTCGTCAACTTCGAGGAGTTCAAGCTCATGATGGCCGCCGGTGGCGGCGGCTTCGGCAGGGTCGGTTCTTGAAGCCCATAAACGGATTTGCTCATGTTTCTTTATTCTTTTAATTGTACATACACCGCCACGAAAGGTTATCTGCTAGCTGGGGATCACACGAATATTATCGGAATCCAGTTGGTTTTTTATAGACATTGAAAAAAATTATTTTCTGTTAAATTTTGTTCTTAAGGCTTTGATTTTTAGTCGAATTGGCGATTTGGCGTTTGATTCCAAGTTTATAGAAGATATATGGATGCGCGTGTGCACAACTAGTCTGGACCCGTTCGAATTTCGTCTTCATTGCCAAAATAACTCGGTGTCTCAGTCATCAAATTTGGCCTTAATGACAAAATACCTCGGCAAACTCCTGCGGATCTCACAATAAAGTGCTTAATTCCTCACTACTACAGAAAATTTACAAATTGTACATTTAATTTCGACGCTAGATTTCTCTTCCAAGTGATAAAGCGTGCAAGCTTCATGCGAAATTTTCGACTGATGCATACTTGGACGAAAGAGAAAAGAAATCTAGTCATCTTGGTGTTTCTCAAAGTTCTTTTTATGAAAACAACCCGACAGAATTAAACAACAAAACCTGCAATTGTAGCCGAAACTTGCAATGCCCAGTTGAGTCAAAACAAAACTCTCAAAGAAATGACACGCCACCAACAACACAAATTGCACCTATTATATACTCACATCGAAGATTTTAGAAGACTAATTAAGTAGTTAAGAGTTGACTGGATCTGACTGGTGACTGAGCAGTGACAAAGAAAGTTTGGAATCATCACTATATTAAACTTCGCAGTATTCACGGTCAGAGAGAGGGCCACGTCGTGGCTCACCCGCGGGAGTCGGCTTGACCGACCGGTCGGCTCATAATTTTTTTGCGTATAGGTCTCTCTAAAAATACATAATTATGTGTAGGTCATTTTGTGATTTTTTTACTAAAAGGACCTTCTGGTTTAGAAAAATCGCGGATCTTCCGTGGAAGGGTCCTAAATAAATACCAAAAAACGTAATTACATTTGGATCATTCTAGCTATTTTTCACGAAAAGGATCTTTCGATTTAGCGCAATCACAGATCCTTTCAACCGTTTCACGCATTTTCTCGACGATTTTAAGAAAAAATACCGCCGAAAAAAACAAAGTTGTTTCTGCGAGAAAAACAACGCATGCGACATATTACGTCGCGAAAACTGTCCTAGTATTCTCGAGAAAATGGGCGGATTTGGAGGAACAATGAATTATGTAGTGAACAAAATCGACGATGTGATTTTTTCAACAAGGTCATCACTCACAATTCGTACGACATGTGGATGGCGCTAAGAGCCTAAGAGGATATCAAATCATCGCGTCCAGAGGACAGATAACCCACGAGGAGGCAGCAAACTTTCCCTCCTTGGGGACATACGGGAACAGGGTTGTAAACAAGCCGAGTCTTGTTTGGGTAGAAGCTTGAGTTTGGGTTTAAGTGTAAACCTAGTTTAAACTCAGCTTAAGCTTAAATAGGCTCGAGTTTGAATCAAGTAAACAATATGCACTAATTTTTAGCAACAAGAAAAGCTTAAGTTTGAGGTCAGTTTGAGTAAGCTCGGTAAGGGTTAACACACTGTAATATTCAACAAATGATCTACAACATATACTAAATTTACGAGCCTTGATGATGCATTGGAGCTCAGCTCATTGAAGCTCATGAGTTTGAGATCATGCCCAAACTTGATTTGTTTTGAAGTTCAAGTCGAGCTTGAATTAAGTTTTGAGTGAGCAGAGCTTAAGAAACCCGAGGCTTTAGTATTTTTTTTCTTCTTTTTACAGCCCACACGGGAACCTCGTGTTTAGTGTCAATCCAGTTATTATTCCTGTGCAAGACATGCTACATCGATGGACAAGGATAGAGAACAACAGCTAGCAGTGTCACATTTCACTCATAGGGTAGCGTAAGGTAACGAGGCAGCCATGGACAAGACGAACGTACCGGTGGTGGTGGCTACACATGGCAGGTCATAATCAACGCTTGGCCATGCGTGCTAATTGCCATGTTTTCACACCCAGTTTGATTCGAGGGAATCAATGGATGGAGCATGATTGGAAATTCAACAGGAAGCACCGATGAAACTTACATGACATTATAAGTAGTACTATTATTGTTCCTTTGCAATTACATGATCATTTCCCTGGGGTACTACGTTTGTTCTAGGTATGACTTTAGGTCTCCAAATTTTGTTGGGTAGCCCTTAGTGGTAGGCTGGAAATTTACAAAAGTTTCTAAGAAGTTCAGTTGGTATCTTTAGTCCTCCATTTCTCAGCCCCAGAGTCAAGTATGATTCCTACCTAGCAGGCGAAGTGTAGCATAAAGAGGCTGCTTCTCATTTTGGCAGTTTCGGTCAGAATGACTTGCAGGAGAGTTGGTATCTTACTAAAAAAAAAGTGGTGACATTTGGTTATCTGATAGCTTTGTGATGTAGGCTAGCCGGCAAACTTTAGTTTGGCTTTTCTTCTTTCTGCAATTCATTTGGTAGACGCTTCGGTCGGTTAGCCAAACCTTTTAGACAGCGAGCCAAGAAAGCATGACGGTCAGTTGAAATTGGGTACTGCCAGGAATCGGTGCAAAGTTGGTGTCTGTGACACTTCAGTTAATCGATCGCTTAGGAGTTGCGACCTAGACCTAAAAGTGGCGAAGTTGTTAAACCGAATCTTAAGGTGAAGACGCTCTTATTAGCGATACACAGTGTTCTTGCCGAATTTGCATATTCCATTTTTTTTTATAGTAATGTTTACTACTTCACGTTCTTGCTTGATCATCTTGAGGTTTGAAGATCCTGTGGCATGACAGACACAACACTGTGCCTGCGATGAGCATGCTTTATGGGGTGCTTGATTTTGCTGCATTCTCTGAACCTGAGTACAGTATTCTTATTGTTTGTGCCATTGCCTTCGCAACTAATGCGAGAAATGTTGCCATGATGTAAATTTCGGCAAAAGTTTGTCAAATACTTGGCACTTGGCATGTCTGTTTCAATTAATCTACGCACTGTTCTCTGAAATTCATACTTTTGGAAGGCCAGTTTTTGGTTTGGTACGAACCTTCAAGCACACTGCAATTTTTGTGGCTGGCTGACAGCCGATAATCAAAGATGCTACTTAGTTTGGACTTTGGAGCATATATATCCAACGTGCTACAATGTATGCAGATTTTTTTGCAACATATGATTTAGGTTCACTTGTATTTCGGCATTTCTGCTCTGGGGGCTGGTGTACCGTGTACATCAAGTACTGATTTCACGACGTACACATGAAGCTTCAAATACAGTTGGATATGGTAGTAGGTATCAGTTTGTGTGCTGGCAGTGCTGCCTCTGAGGCTGTGACTTGGCAAGATGTGAGCTGCATGCTGCGTGCATGAAGTGTAGATTCCACCACATAACCATGACAGTCTTCTTGAAGAAGGATAAATTTACCTGGAAACCCTGCTAATCTTCTTTTTCCAAGGTCATGCCATTACTGTGTTAGATTCATGCATTGCATCCCCTCTCGATCAAATCATAGCCCACTACACAAGCATGAAAGGAACCGATATGCCACTCTAGAATAAAATCAAAATTTTCTATCACGTAACTAAGAAACCACAATAAGTTATAAATAATAGAATTACCACTATACGCGTAGATCCATAGTAGAAATAGAGTCAATGTAACTTATTAGTGCGGTTGTAGTTGTACTAGCCTCGTGCTTCCTCTAACAGTTCATTGTGACCGTCACATACTGTGGATCGTCCTAGCAGTGAAGCTTTACAGCAACGCCTGCAACGTACTCACAGGTATGGGACAGAAAAGCCACACGCTGGAGTGCTAGCGCAGGTTGTGCAGTTTTAGGCGAAATAAGTGTGACAGTTAGGGTTTCGAGAATTCTGAATTCCTATGATATCTTTTAAGTCTATAGTCACCACTCCTTCCTTTTTATAGATGCACCACTACGGGTCGTTACATTAAAGGCCCATTAGGTACTTAATGCCCATTGGAATTCAGATCACCATCCGAATTAAGTCCTAACTCTTTAAACGTGTGACCCTATAGGTCCATATATACTTGGACATGACCCGAGTTCTTTTACTTGACCATTAATTGATATCGATCCCTAGCAGAATGTGCCGACTCTTGAGTATATGTCAAGATCACATTGGATGAATCTTAACAATACTTAGTTATATTCATTTCCCTTTGCCTCGTGATATCGATCAAACTCAAGGCGATTATGTGCCATCCTTGTTTAGATAGCTCCACCACTTTTTCTTGATTACATGACTCAAAATCACCGACTAGATTAACTCTTTAACCACGAGTACACACGTCAACATCAAATCTAAGGATATAGCATATCCATTGTATATAAGACCAACTAGTGACAAAAAAAGATTACAACGCTCTTGCAGTGTCTTAAGGTGGATTGATCTAACTCTATGTTCTCTAACATGTGTCTAAATTATTGGTTTGATATCTTCATATCTATGACATGCGAAACATGGCATCAACTAATACATATGCTGGTCTATTCATATGCATCCTCGTATGTTTATCAACTAGGGATTACTTTTAGAATAATCATTACAAAATCATATATAGAGTTTCACAAACAAGTCACATACTTGCTAATAAATAATAATGACATTATTTGAGGAACAAGATAATAAATCATGAATATAAGAAAATATAATTATCTTTATTATTGTCTCTAGGGCATATCTCCAACAAAGACAAAATTGGTGTTATTTGTGTGAAACAATCCACCTCTTTTCTAACGAAAAGGAGTCTCTGTGTCCCAGTGAACTTTCTATAAAATTCACCATGGCTTGGAAGCACTATGTTATTTTATCAAATACCCCACATCGTAGGATCGTTGTTACAAGGCAGACACCAATGGAAAAAACAAGAGTAGCAAAGGTCTGTATCACCACTGCCACTGGAAACGTGCAAAACTTGATTTGTCGTTGAGATAACAGAGGAAACCTGTTGACACCAAAAACTTGACGGAGGGTTTTCAGCCTCAACACACCGGACGAACACCGGGTTCAAGTGTGTAGGCGTGCCAGCCGATTTGACCTTGCAATCGGCAAGAAGATAAATGGATCTAATCGACTTATGCAAGTCGATTTCGATCAAAGCGACAGTAAGTCTAGTCGATCCGGCGAAAAATGGATGGGGTAAATAGGCCACTTCTTTCGAAAAAGGCGATGCGCAACAAGATCGAAGAAAAAGATGAACCAAAAGGGTGTAATGCAACAAAGATCAATACGGCGATGCACAACTCGATTGATCAAAGAGTATTACAGATGAAAGATTACAAGCTAAATTGGCTACTCTAATTGACAGAAAGTAAAGGAAAAGTAGATGCGTGTTTGTGGGTTGGCTCTGGCGTCCTCTTCTCCTCGCCTCTGGATGTCTTATATAGCCTATAGCCGACGAGTCCCGATAGAATCGTTGTCAATTAGTATCCATATCGGCCTCTCCTTTCCAAATATGACGAGTAGTATTGGTCGGTCTCTTCTTTTCCAAACTCGATGAGCGATGTCGTGTCGGTCTCTTCCTTCCAAACAGATTTTCCGAGATATTCCTAAGTTATATTCTTTCCATGTTTCATTGACCCAGGACTTGCCAATATTGACCATACCTGCCAAATTTGGGTGCAAACATATGCCCCCCATTTTTGGGAGATAACTTGTTATCTTCCAAAAATCTCTATCATCGGCTTGTACTTCATTGGCTATTGAATATTAAGTAGCCGATACACACTCAGCTTCCTCGTGGCCAATTCATAGCTGGATGAATGCCTCTTTAGCCGATTCTGACTTTATTTTAATTTTGATTGGCAGAGTAAACACCATGTTGACGTCCATTGGGGGGGTGTCGTCGGCGAGCTCTTCCCAAATTATTTGGCCAATGAGAACGCTGCCCTTTGAACTGGACTGAATGTTGACCCGTTGGATCAGCTTAGGTTCTTCGTTCATAGGTTCCTTTCCTTTGCGTGAGTAGTGGACCATGTTGATCGAAAAAGGGTTGACATCCTCTTTCATGGCTGGTTCCTGTACGAATTGTAATCGGCTATCCTCTAAAACCGATTGTATATTGTCTTCATTATTCCTAAATTCATTTTTGAAGCCATTATCATTGGAGAAACGACTTTCTTGAGCGATACTCGGTGTAGTAGGTGACTCAAATCGGTGAATTCTTGCCCGCCAAATCTTTCCTTTAATGGAATTTAACCCATGGAAAGCCAAATCGGCTAAGCGATTATCGGGCAAAGTTACACCAAAACACCGATTCCTAACCTTTCGAATCTCTTAATGTACTCAATTGCGATTCTCCAGACCTCTGTCAGACTGAGCTCAAATCGGCGATTCGAGCTCTGGCTTCGGTGAAGAAGTATTCATGAAATCGACTCTCTAAATCGTTCGAAGTGGACCGAATTTGGAGGAAGATTTATGAACCACGGAAAGCGTTCGATCAATGATAATGAAAACAATCTAATCCTTAGCCCATCGGACTGGGCAGCTTCACCGCATTGGGCAATAAATCGTCCGATGTGTTCTAAGGTGGTAACGGAATCGTCCCCTGAGAATTTGGCAAAGTCTGGGACTCGGTAATTACGTGGATAGGCCATGTGATCAATGTAATCCGGGTACGGCTTTCGGTAGCCGACCGTCCTACCCCTTGGTTGCGCCAAACCGGTCTCTCAATCTGATCGAGATTTGGTTGACCCAGTTGACATCCCGCCCCCCGAGTGCCAACTCGGGTTGCCGATTAGGCCTTTGGTCATAAACAGCATCCTGCCCCCCGAGTGCTAGCTCGAGTTGCCGATTGGGTATCACCTCCTTGTATTGTTGTGGCGCTTGATCACGTCTATCGGCTCTGGGTGCAGGTGGCTCTGGCACGGGTGCAAAGGGTTCCGTGTAGGCAACCACTCTGTGAGTCGCCTGATTCGCGGTCGGAATCGGCCTGTACATGTGCTCGTTAATTTGTGTAGCCGATTGGGTATAGACACCAGCGTCTGAAGGCAATAGCGTAGCCGACGTGCTGGGTTTTGCAGCATCGGTATATGCATAGTACTGAGTGAATCCATCGGATTGTTTCAGCACCGTGGGTTGAGTCGGTATTGCAGGAATTGCTGATGCCGACTTAACTGCCACGTTAGTTGGCGCCCCCGCGTAGGCAGGATACGTCGGAAGTTGTTGCAATGGTTCTAACAGACTTCCTGACGTGGCCAACTCTTGAGCGATTGTCTTAACGCTGTTTTCTATCATCGGCCCCAAGGTTGTGACCAAGGCCGATGATTGGTTGATCAGCGCATGATGTACCGACTGCTCAATCATAGAAGATAACTCGGCCTGAGCCGGCATGTATCGACTTACCTGATCGGCTGGTTTGTTGGTATCGCCGATAGGGTTGAGCGTCGGGAGAGCTGTTTTTTGGATAACCCCTCGTCGGGTTTTTTGGTAGCAGCTCAACATCATCTCCTCGAAAGTAGCTTTTCTTTCTTCGATCTCTTATCGCTGCTCAGGAGTCAAGTCCTCCATTGTGGCGGCGATGATCACCTCCGTGTTGACGTCGACTGGAGTGATGGACTTGTTTGCGTTCATCCTGTAGATTGGTTCTTTGGTCCCACCGTGCAAAAAATGTGTTGACACCAAAAACTTGACGGAGGGTTTTCGGCCTCAACACACCCGGACGAACACCGGGTTCAAGTGTAGAAGGCGTACCGATTTGACCTTGCAATCGGCAAGAAGATAAATGGATCTAATCGACTTATGCAAGTCGATTTCGATCAAAATGAACAGTAAGTCTAGTCGATCCGGCGGAAAGATGGATGGGGTAAATAGGCCACTTCTTCCGAAAAAGGCGATCGCTTAACAAGATCGAAGAAAAAGATGAACCAAAAGGGTGTAATGCAACAAAGATCAATACCGGCGATGCGCAACTCGATTGATCAAAGAGTATTACAGATGAAAGATTACAAGCTAAATTGGCTACTCTAATTGACAGAAAGTAAAGGAAAAGTAGATGCGTGTTTGTGGGTTGGCTCTGGCGTCCTCTTCTCCTCGCCTCTGGATGTCTTATATAGCCTATAGCCGACCGAGTCCCGATAGAATCGTTGTCAATTAGTATCCATATCGGCCTCTCCTTTCCAAATATGACGAGTAGTATTCGGGTCGGTCTCTTCTTTTCCAAACCTGATGAGCAGTATCCGTGTCGGTCTCTTCCTTCCAAACAGATTTTCCGAGATATTCCTAAGTTATATTATTTCCATGTTTCATTGACCCAGGACTTGCCAATATTGACCATACCTGCCAAATTTGGGTGCAAACAAAACCAAATATGTTATTTTCCTCTTTCCAACCCAGATATATGACTCGGCTCTGATTGGATTGTTAGTTTCTTTGAGCGGCCATGAGAGGATGCCTGAGATAATACCAAACATAGCTAGAAAGCTATGCAGATGGGCAAACACAAAGTGGTTTTCTATAGGGCCTCTTGGATATTATTCCTTGTCGGGGGCCTCTCTCTCTCTCTATAAGTCCACTTATATGAGTGTAACATCCCAATTTTTAGATAATTTAGATTTAATATGCATTGTGTGAATTTTCTGAATTTATTGGATTTTATTTGCATTTATTTACTATTATTAAATATGGCCTATTGTGAAAAGTACTTAAATGTTGAGAAAGTCTAAATAAAGTTTTGTCAAAAATATTTTATTTGAGTTCCAAATATCTAAAAGTATTTTTGGGAATTTTTCTGGTATTTTTATTGCCTTAACTAAATTATTCTATTTTCTAGAATTATTTTAATTGGAAAATTTTAAAAAACGTTTGAACAGTAGCAGGCCAAAACCCGTTAGGTCTCAGCCCAGCCACGCTGGCCCAATCTCGCGCCGCCAGCCCAGGCCAGCCGCTCAACCCGATTTCTAGAAGGCTTAACACCAGTCGTTGGATCAAGATCTAAGGGTGGCTGTGTTTTATGAAACCTTAGCAATATGGGCCATTGGATTTAATCGAACAGTTAAGATTGAATCATGTCGGTTCGGGTCATTAGCTATTTGCTGCCGTTAGATTCCATGTGCGCCTTGAATTGAGCCATGCTGCCGCACATCTTAGCCGTTCATCCCGCCACTTGTACAGTGCTTGGTCGTCGTCTCCACGAGTCCATCCCGGACTCTGCTTCATGGCTGCCGTGGACTCTGAGCTCATCCCCGTGCGCGGCACGGATGCCTAGGCCATTTTAAGGAGTGCACTGACTGTGCAAGATCATTCGCAATAGTGGCCCTAAGTCAATTGAAAGAATTGAGCCACCATTTCGCCACAGTTAGAGATCTTCGCCATGCGCCACCGCAAGCTAGGGTTCATAGATTTGCCCTCGAGGAGGGTAGGTTCGGATCATCTTTTGCACCATTGGGATCACCGTCATTTATCGTGTCTGGTGCGCACGCTAGCTTGGCCGAGGAGACACTGACTTTCTTGTGCACCGGGGTAGAAGGTAATAGCGTCAGAACGTGAACGTAGTCGAGTTGATGCTAGCATCGCTGTCATCGGTCTCCGGCGGTGTCCCTAGGGCTTTGCACACCACCAGTTGACGTGGCTTGATCTTTTGTTGACGCATGGCACCACATGGCTAACATGTCATCGAGTTGCCGAGCTGTCGTCTCTGTCGGTGCTTTGCACGTGCAGTCCAGTCAGCAAATGGTGAGTTCCACGCGTCAGCGAAATAGGGCCATGTGCACCAGGTCCATGGTGGACAGATCATGTCTTGTGGACTAGGTCCATGGACCAGTGGCCACGTGTCACATCTTAGTTGGTTCAGACCAAGGCTGATGTCAGCTGATGCAATAAATAGAGTTTTTTAGTATAAAAATAATTTAATTAAATCCAATTTTATCTTTTTTCTGTATTTTCTTTATTTTTAAATCTTTCAAGAGCCCGTTCTTCCTCATACGAGCTCCGATTGAGGCGATTTAAATTTATAAAAATTTATAAAATTGAGATATACTTAATAGTTAATTTTCTTTGATTTTTGGAGTTTGTTTGCTCTCTATTTTGGTATTTTCTTTCGTTACACATAGACATCTTAGTGCTCGGAGCATTCGAGGAGGATTCGTTAACTCAAGACCAAGGTCAAGAGCAAGAGTAAGAACTTTTTCAAGATAAGTTGTGTTTTCATCATGTTGAACCTAGTTTTACAAAATTACTATATTGTTTTACTTATTGCATTTTGTTTTATGTGTACAACTGTTTCAAAATAGTTTAGGATCTAGTTAATCCACCCAATTGAATTATACTCTACCTTGTCATTTGTATGCCATGATTATTTGTCATCCTAGGAAGGTTTATTACTAATTGGTTAATATTCAAAATTAACATGGGTTGGTTAGACCATGTATAGTATGTTTAGCCATGCCACGTGTAACTCATAACTTTGGAATATTAATTTAATCTTGACTAATAGAATATAGAACATATTTATGGAATTAGTGTGTCAAGAGTTGTCATACAATGATGTTGAGTTATAGTGGCGGAGAGGTCACGCAACGATGTTGACTAATTGATGGAATGTGGTGCTTGGTAATCAACCAGGGTGGTGATCATTTAGATTGGGACAAATGGCAACGGACAATTTGCCAAGGTGGGCTAGAAGGGTAGAGGGTTTGTAGAAGTCTTGACTCGGTCATATTAAGGATGTAAGCATTTGACCTTAGTCAAACATACAACCACATGTCTGAAATGAGATGGACTTAGCGAATTAATTTGCAATGTCTTAGCTTGGTACTACTATTGGTGGTGTGAGTCCTAGGTTCACGGATCAATTCACATGGGTCTAGAGAGGAGCTCCATTGTGGTAACCAGTCCTTTCAGTGTTGAAATCTTAGCAGGTAGTACTGGGTTAAGATAGAGCATTGTAACAATTTTGTCATGATATCTCTGCGACACACTAAAGAAAGTATGTTAATATCGATTGCACAAAGAGATGTTTATATCATGCGGGTAAAGTGCATAACCGCTGTAGAGTATAAAATTATTTGAATAGTCGTGCTCGCGTTATTGAGTAATGCTCGGGAATTACAGTTAAGGGTCAGATTTTATAAAATAAAAATCTGGATGGGAAGACAGGATGCCATGGGAAGTTTGGAACATAACTTAGGGTTGGATGCTGTAACATCCCCAATTTCGGGTTTCTGCTAAAAGCTAATTTAAAATTAATTAATTTTAAAATTTGATTTTCATCGGTGTTATATTTAACCTGGCATCCTTATCCATCCAAAATTAAAGTTCGATCCTTTACCATCCGCAAAGTTAGAATTCCTAATTCTGGTCCTTACTCGAAATTTCACCTACATTCCAAGATGCTCTAAAAATCCCGAAACCTATTGCATTAAGTTTCAAATATTCCAAAACATTTTTAAGAATTTTCTCAAGATTTTTGAAATCTCTTTGCTATTTTATCTCTCGCGGTCTTTCATCAAAATCAGTATATTCATTCTGGAATAATCTAAATTCCAAAATTCATCAAAATTCAGTGAAAATACTTTTATTGGGTTACAAATAATCTCTAGTATTTTTAGGAATTTTTCCAGGATTTTTAAATCATTTTTACTATTTTATTCCTCGCGCTTTTGTCTCTTCATTTCTTCCAACCAATGAGAAAGCGACACGTGGCATGTTTGAACTCCATGGAACCAGTCCTGTGCATGTTTGAACTCCATGCCTTGCTCAAATTTCAAACCTTCATATCTTCCTCCACGCTGCACCAAATCGCGTGGGAGCGGAAGCATCACGAAGGTATTAATGAGAGAATTCATTTCCCTGCCATCACCCATCCTCAATTCGCGTGAAACGGCCGTAATTAATCGTTAATGATAAATTATTGCTCGGCCATTATCTTGGGCGTCTCTTCACCTCCCCGAGCGTATGAGTACTCAAAAGTTGCGTATCGACGTCCTATACCCCGTGCTCACCTTGTCCCGTCGATTCAGTGCCATTTCCCTTCCCAAAACTCGAGAAACCCCGACGTCCGGCGCACTTCAAAGACACCGGCGAGCCATCTCTTGCTCCGGTGAGTTTCTAGACAAACCAACCGCGTCACTTTGTGCCTTTTGCCTCCGTGATCACAACCATTCAATCGGATTTGATTTTCGTTGCAGTTTGACCCCGGATTTCAAGTTTGTTCATCGTCGGCCGTTGTTCCGTTCGTCGTCGATTCCTTCCAATCCGGTAACTTCTAGCGCAATTCCTTTTAGCCTTAGAATCACCTTGTTATTCTCTACGCGATGCTCTCTTTCGTTTCGCGAAATTTTGAGTTTTTGTGCGGATTTGGCCGTCGTGCCGCCGGCCCGTTTTTCGCCGTCGTGGCTCGTCGCCGTTGCGTCTTGTCTCGGTGTTCGCGCCTCCGTGGCCGCCTTGTCTACAACCCGCCGCGCCTCGCCCTCGCGCTTGAAAGTGCTCGCCGCCGCAGCGCTTTGTGCCGTTCCTGCGCCTTGGCCATTCTTTGCCGCCTCGGCGTCGTCGGCCGGTTGCCGCCGCGCCCCATCACGCCGCCTCTTCTGAGCTTCTCTCTCTCCCTTGGCCTCTCTCCCATTCCTATCTCCATGGCGCTGCTCTCTGCTCCTTGCATTTCCTCTGTACATAACACATGGAGAAGAAGCCTATAGCCAATGATAGGTGGGACCGCTTGTAAGTGAGGGAAGGAAATCAGGAAAGGCTGGAAAAAGAAAGATTCCAAAGGAATATTCCTCGGTTTTCCAATTTTCAGGATTTTGAGAATTCAAACAATTGTTTCTCCTCCGTCGTAACTCCGAATCGAGTGATTCCAATTGCTAAATTCATCTAAATTCATCCTCTATCTGCAAGTATTTTTATTATAATTTGTAGTTTCTATTTAATTTATTTTATTCTTTTTCGTGCATCGTTTTGCGCGTAGTCGACGAAGCTGCCGTAGTCGCCGACGAAGGAGAAGAGCTTCAGTGCAGCGCATCGCATCTCGTCGATGAAGGCAAGTCTCCTTGACGCATTTTGATCCCATGTTTGCAAATGTTTTACAATGTTTTGGTAAACATGCATTGCTATCTTTATAACCGTATATCAAATATAGATTGTTAGTTATTCCGAATTGCTATCATCTCCTTGATTGTTGATATCCATGTTTAATTGTAATCTTAGGACACTTTGCTATGTCATGCCTAATTTATATTGTGACATTTGATGGTTAGAACGGTAGTTCTGCTTAGTACAAAAATTGATTAAATGACTTACGGGTGGGATTATATCAAAAGTATGATTTAAAGTATGATTTGGAAATTGTAGCAAAGTTCTTGCTGCTGTGATTGTAAAATAAAAATAAAATAAAAATGGTTTGGATAGGGGCGGAATGGTTTGTCGGTAGTGCGGATGGAGCTTCGGTTACGGTTTGTGAAAGCCGCCTAATCAATTTAAGGACCGACGCTTATGACTGCCCATTCTAAGCATTACCGTGCAACCACATGTCAAATGGGTTCTGACCTGGCTGAATAATTTGTAGAAATCTAATTTAAACTCACCAGATGGTGGAATGTGGATGCCGAATGGAGGCAGGTCGTATTTTCCCACACGACGCAAGAGCGGGCTTCTATACTGGGCAGATGGAACCCTAATAGCGGTGAAACCTCAGCAGATGAGTCGGGTTAGGCGTATACATTGTAAAGGCCTTGTCATGATATCTCAGCCGGCACACCTAAGGAAGTGTGTTAATAGCTTGACATCAAGAGAATATTATGTCTTGTGGGTAAAGCTGTACACCTCTGCAGAGTTAAAACTATTCGAATAGCCGTGCCTACGGTCAAGGGCAAAGCGAAGAATGCTTTCATACTGGTAGACTTGATTTTGGTTTTAAAAAAAATAACTGATGTTTTGTTTTGGGATTCGGGAGTGGATAGAACTCTCGGATATTTATATGGCGGATTGAGCCAATCAGGTAGATGGAACCTGTTTTGATCATGACGGATGGAGTCATGAGTTGGTTTGCCTTAATCTTTTAAATGTGGCGGATAGAGCCTTTATATTAGTGATGGTGGATAGAACCTTCGCTAGAATATTAAATAATTCAATTGTTAAAATAATTGTCAAAATGTGCATTGTGAAAATTATTATTATGTATGGTTTGATGAAACTGTAGGAGAATGCGTATGCTACGCTAGCCGAAAACAAAATTTTCTACGCATTCAACCAGGATACATGCGAGTAGTGGATCATGGATCATTACCCTTGGAGCACGTTTGCGCGAAAGAAGAGTGGGTGAAGCGTCCGCGTACTCCAAAATCTGATAGTAGATGCCGGAGTTGATCGTCTCCTCCTCGCGATCGCAAGACGCAACGTAGAGAGGAAGTAGACGTTCTCGCCAATCAGCCGAGGCGGATGCAATCGCGCCTCTCGGTATCCACACGTCGAGTAGAATCACCGCATATTGGTGTGCTAGCACCCACGCGTGCGGCTAGGGTTTAGGAGGCGGTGGGATGCAGCGACGGCTAGGGTTTGTGGTGGGGAGAACCCTCTGGCTGCACACCCCCACGCCCCTTTATATAGAGTGCACTAACGGGCCTTCTCGATAGAAGCCCACTAGGACTCACACTAATGGATCTTCTCGGAGAAATCCATTAAGACGCCAGATGATCCAAATCCGTGTAAACCCACTAATGGATCCAATCCATCAGACATGATCCAACCCGTTAAGTGTGTGACCCGTTAGGTTCATGCATAAACGGCCATAGCCCTGAAACCTCTTTTCCGAGACCATCGGACAACGATGGTTCTTAGCGGGACATGTTGTCCCCAGAATGCAGAATGATCGTATCGGTGAACCTTGATATACTCATATACCAATCCTTTTACCACGTGATACCGGTCAAGCTCAAGGCAAGATCGTGCCATCCTTGTGATAGCTCGACCCATTCACTCGTCAATGTAATGGATATGATTCGTGATTAACACTTTAATCACTTTGGCATGGCCATGCACTTTTCCATATCCATCCACACCGAGGGGCCGAGATATCTCTCCGTTATCAAGGAGGGGCAAATTCCATCTTGATCTCTTATATCTCATGTCATGTTTCATGGCATACTCGTAAGCTACCTTTATAACTCCCCTGCTACGGAGAAGCATTTGATAGCCCCAAAGTATGCAATTACACATGCTGAGAATCAATAAGAATCTTAGGTCAAAGGATCGTATAGGTATACCACTCGAGACTACACCCTGATGGCACTTCTAAGATAACAATCTCATCAGTGTCTCGGAGCGGGTCTATCCAACCCCATATTCTCTAACATGTGCCCACATTATTGATTTGATATCTTCATATCTATGGTATGTGAAACATTACCATCAATCAATACATATGCTGGTCAGATCACTATTGTCCCACATAATGATATATGACTAGGGATCGTTTAGAATAATATCATATAACCAATGTGTTTCACAATTAAGTCATACTCAATAAACAAAGGAGTGACATTTATTTATGGAACTGATAAGTACATGAACATAGACGTATGATACAATCATCTCACATGATCACCTATATCACTAACAGAAACTTGGCTTTATGCAAAAGAACCCTATTAAGCCTTTCTTTGGAAAACTCTACATGTTGCATTTTCCCAGACTTGCGGAGTACCTTTGTACTCACATGCTACACAAAATTTTGTCATCAGAGAATTACCAGGACGCAGTTGAAGATGAAGATTTCTATACAGAGGAGTTTGATGAAGGTCGCCAGGATAACTAAGCTCGTGCTCCTAGTAAATACTTTGTGGTGTCTTTTGGGTTTTATCCATACATTATTTGTTTCATTGCTTTGAACTCTGGTCATGTGACGAAGATGTAATAAATAGCCATGTGGTGGTACTTTATATTTATGATATTACTTAGTTACATTCGTTATGATTATCTTTGCTTCCTTTGTGTGTACTAGCAACTGATCTGGGACTAGTACATAAATACACAGGAGATTCTGGATGGTAAATCTGGGGTCTCACAGATGCCATGTTTACTTGAGAAATAACTGCAAGTTACTTATTACTATTATCTGTTTTACTGTCTTTTCAATCTACCTATTATATTCATTTATAAATACTGCTTTACTGAAAAATAACCATGTTAGCCGATCCATTGGAATAAGCCTAGCATATAGTTACCATATAATTGCATTTTGTGGTACTCACCGTTGCCAACAAAAAACCACTAGTTGAGGAGTCTACACCCACTATGGAGAAGTACTAGGAGGAGATGATTATTTAAGGTGCGAACATTGTCAGTTGCCCATGGTATACTGAAGGGTTATCAACGTTTTTCTATTCTGCTACAATATTTTAGTTTAACATTCTTAGTTTAGCCCTGCGTGGCATAATCATATAAGTTGATCAAAAGGCCAATCAACATGATATAATTAATATATGAAGTCTTTTATTATATTTTTATAGTGTATGATTGTGATATTCATCTATGTTGAGCTTGTGTGCACTAGTGTGATATACATAGAGGGTCCGGATTTGCATATTTGGGTCCCGACAATGAGTCGGAATAATGTCTAGAAAAATTTCAGATTGGTGATCGCAGTGTGGGTTTGTTGGCGTCGAAAAAGAGCCAATCGACCTCAGCACACGCGAACTCTGGGTTCAAGAGGTTTAAGGCTTGCCAGCCGATTTGATCCTACAATCGACAAGAAAAATTAAAATCTAAACAACAATATCAGCCAATTAGAGTTTTCAATTCAGATCAGATCTAAACAACTATTTAGTCGATTAAATCATAAGTGTAAACAGCTTGTTATAGTCGATTAGATGGTTTGGTAAAGGCAGATTTTTCCAAAAAAATGCGATGCGTAACAAAATCGGATAAAAGCAAAACTGGATAAATTGGCGTAATCAAAGATGATCAATAATCTACGATGCACAACTTTATTGATTAAGAACGAATTACATAGTCTAAATTGTAGGAGCTATTCCTAGTCGATGAAAAGTAAATAAAAGTATATTCGAGTTGTTTATTTAATTATTGTTGGCTGTCCTTTTGACTTGTTTCAAGTCCCCTTTTATACCGCACAGGCCAACTTTATCCTTCCCAGATCCGCTGTAAATCATAAATCATGTCGGCCTCAAAATCTTTAAGATAAGATTCCTTATTTAAACCGATATCGGCTAAATTTCCAATTTTATCTTAGCTTACAAATCAGTCGCATATTTTATCAAATTTTGGTGTTAACAGGGTTCCAGCGAATTTATTTATATGAATCAATTGCGTTGGATCAGGATTGAAAACCAGAAATAGGAGGTGAAGTTCATATAAAGAAGTAATTTTTATTGGCATCTACGGAGGTACTACAATACAGTTCAATATGCAATCCTTGTTGTCACTCTGTTAATCATTTGAGGAAATACATCTGTATATGACACTGATCTTATGTGAAAAGACTAAAAATATGACATCGGATATGCTGTAGTTCGTGCACCTGCAAAAAAAAAAAAGCAAAAAACTGATCGCTTGTGTATTGCGCAAAAAACAAAAACAGAAGAAAATATATATGCATTGCAATGAAGACCTATATATATGCATTGCAAATATATAGGTCTTCTTTGCACAGTGCACAGATGACCATATTTTGGAAGAAAATTTTGCAATTGCACATATTATAGCATAATTTACATCTTTGATTTTTTTTCCATATTTTATTGAAACGCACAAGTACACCTTTAGTACGCACTCTGAACTTCCGGCTGTTGAACCACTACTACAGAACGAGACATCACTATCACTGTATCTGTGTCGGTTCTTAAGTTTTTCGAAAAAAACGATTGTGATAAGTAACCGGAGGGTGTTAGTAATAATCACTATCGGTTACGAGATTATAAGTGATTGTGATGTAGCCTTTGGACACATCCGAATCGGTTCTCTACTAAAAGTGATAGTGATGTACACGGTCATCACTATCGGTTCTTTCATAAAAGTGATAGTGATGTGCGTGATCATCACTATCACTTCTATGAAAAGAACCGACATCTTGATGACCTACACATCACTATCACTTTTTAGTAGAGAACCGATTCGATGTATATATGGTTATCACTATCGGTTCTTTTTATAGAAGTGATAGTGATGACCGTGCACATCACTATCGCTTGTTGAAAAGAACCGATTACGATCGCTCGTGCTCATTACTAAAGGATGGCCGTGCACATCACTATCGCTTTTGAAAAGAACCGATTCGATGTGCCTCGCTAGGTTATATATACCACTCGCTTGAACTCTTCTCTGTTGTTGCTCGGAGGAGATTTCTCGCCGCCACCCGAGAAAATAGCTCATATTGTGTGGTTGGAAGCAATACTTGAGTGAGAAAATTTGAAGTCCTCATGGGTGGGTATTAAGAGGGCAAAATTGAAACCCTATCTTGAGGAGATTCCCTCTTTTGCCCTCTTTTGCGGTTTTCTTCAAAATGTGTACGTGCTTTCAGATTTCACACTCTTTATTTGACAAGCACTCTTTATTTTATGAAAAGTTTTGCGGTATCTGAAATATGTTTCGCAAAATTTCTAATAATTTCAACAATGTATGACAAAGTTATGGCATTTTCTCTCTTTGATGAAATCTGAAAATTCAGAACTTGCAGATGTCTGAAAAGGAATAGTGCAATAAACTACATCAGTGTCGGTTTTATTAAAAAAAGTGATACTGACGACTAACATCAGTGTTCTATTAGAAAAGTGATGATCAAGCATCAGTATCGGTCTTCTTAAAAGAGTGATCCTAATGATGAAGCATCATTATCGGTTTTCTTAAAAGAGTGATACTAATGACTAATATCAGGGTTCTATTAGAAAAGTGATGATAAAGCATCAGTATCGGTTTTATTAAAAAAGTGATACTAATGGTGAAGCATCAGTATCGGTTTTCTCAAAAGAGTGATACTAATGATTAAGCATCAGTATCGGTTTTCTTAAAAGAGTGATACTAATGATAAAGCATCGATATCGGTTTTATTAAAAAGTGATACTAATGACTAACATCAGGGTTCTATTAGAAAAGTGATGATAAAGCATCGATGTCGATTTTATTAAAAAAGTGATACTAATGGTGAAGCATCAGTATCGGTTTTCTTAAAAGAGTGATACTAATGATAAAGCATCAGTATCGGTTTTATTAAAAAAGTGATACTAATGACTAACATCAGGGTTCTATTAGAAAAGTGATGATAAAGCATCAGTATCGGTTTTCTTAAAAGAGTGATACTAATGATGAAGCATTAGTATCGGTTTTCTTAAAAGAGTGATACTAATGACTGAGTACTAGTTTTTGGTCAAAATGCACTGAGTGAAAATTGGTCCAAACGACGTCGCAAAATTTTCAAATTGTTTTTGTAGGTTCCTGACACACTACAGATGTTCTTATAAAAATTTGAGGTGATGATCAGATCTGTGGAATTTTTAAAAATTCAAAAAGTGATACTATGTAGATGAAACGTAGATCGGCAAGTTTGAACCGGATGACAAGTAGTACAAACGATGTTAGAAACTTTTGAATTTTTTTTTGAAGATTCCTGAAATACTTGTGATATTTCTGTAAAAATTTCAGATGATTATAAAATTTTAGGAATTTTTAAAAATTCAAAAACAGAGAGAGTTGAAAACTAGTACTTTGAATGTCGAATTTTTATAAATTCTGGAGAAATATTTTGAGTTGAAAATTTTACATAAGAATCCTTAGCTCAAAAAATTTGAAAAACAAAATTTAAAAAGTTATAAAAATATTTGAATTGCCTGATAAATCCTTAGCTCAAATGAATTGATTTTTGAAATATAATACAACAAATTAAGTTTAGTGCTTACTGCATTGATAGATTTTATTGAGCAAACCAAGAAAGTTGAATTTTTTTGAAAATTTTATATAATGGTACTGAGGAAGTTATTAATCTTTCATAAAAATTTTAGATAATTATCACAGACGGTTTTAATTTGAAACCGTCACAAATAATAAAAAATAGAAAATTTTAAATATTGATAATTACCTCTCCAGCCTTCTAATTTGAAAGAATTGAAATTAAATAATATTATATTTGAAATAATTGGAACTAATATTCCATTTGCAATAATTAAAAAGAACGGCCGAAACAGATTCAAAACTTCGGAGGCCGTTTTGAGGCCCTAAGCGACCTTTTTTGGAATTCGTCACAAGACGCTCTCTTTCGCACAAACCAGCAGGATCCGACCATCGATTCTGAGCCAAAAGAACGCCCGATTAGATTCTGAGTCAAAAGTTATGACCATTTTAACAAAAAGTGCTCGTATTTCTTATTTGCAAACTAGAATCGGTGCCCAAAAGAATATAATCGGAGAGCTCATCATGTGATGATTCCAGAAAGCTCAAGAACACCAAAATTGAAGGTACGAGTCAAAAGTTATGGTGTTTTTACAAGTATCGTGAATAGTAATGACACATATATTGCAAGCATCATTAATAGTCAAAAGTATGAAAAATAAATTTGAAAACTTTATCGGTGTTCAGGGTGGTATTCTCATTTTTTTCCATTATAGCCGAATGTCCGTGCTTTGCAACGGATAAAAATATGTTTAGTTTCTGTCGCTGGACTTAGCTTGCATCATGGTCCCAACTCCACTGCAGTACTTGATGGACCTTTGTCTCGGCGCACACCGTTCCTCTAATGTCGAGCTTGGCTTCACCACTAGTGCTTACATTGCACCTCCACCGCACACCACAAAAAGAGCGAAGAGGTGTTATTATGATAAGTTTTAATTTTTTTAGTAGTTAATTTGTTTGTTATGGTGTAATTGTTTTTGTTTTTTTGTTAGAGATTTTGTCGAGATGGAGGAAGTATTTAAGACGAGGTGGGTGAAGTTGTTAGAGATTTTGTAGAGATGGAGGAAGTATTTAAGAAGAGGTGGGTGAAGATTGAGAAGGTAAAGCACGCATCATTCACCGCCGCGGGACTCTTTTAAAAGAGTAATGATCATGCCATTACTGTGTTGGCTTCCTGCATGCATCCTCTCTCGATCCATTCATGTTCAATGAACCAGTTGTCCACTACACAAGGCATGATAGGTGCTATATGTGTGAAATAACCCACCTTTTTTCTAACGAGAGAAAGGTCTTTGAGTCCCAGTTAACTTCCCATAAATTCACCCTGGCATGGAAGCACCATGTCATTTTTATCAAATACTCGTACCAGATACAGGATTCCTTGTTACAAGGCAAGCAACAATGGAAAAATAAGAATAGCAATGGTCTATATCTCCACTGCCATTGGAAACGTGCAAAACTGCATCCGTGATTTAAGATAATGGAGGAAACCAAATATAGTCTTAAGTTATTCAATTCCCACCCATATATTGGACCCAGCTTTGGTTTTTTTCGTAGTTAGCTTTGGTTTACAAAGGGAATTGCTGGGTGGTTAATGGTGTGGAGTGAGAATTTATTTATAAGATTCTTATCTACACTCGGGAGGATGAAAAAGGATTTTGCCTATGAGTCGGAGGACACTGTTTTCAGGCTGCATCCAAGTGGACGTGCTTCTCAACGCTAGAAGATTAATGATCGAAGAAGAAGCTGCCATAGCAGTGCATTTGGCAAAGTTTGCTGCTGCTCAAGAAAAGATCACACGAAGGATACAACTCAAGAGTTGAATCAAGTGCATTATAGCGACTGAGAAGATCATGGTGTTAGAGAAGACCTTGTATGATGATGCTGACCAACCTATGCAAGAGCAAGACGAGAAAGATGAAGAAGACCCTCGAGAGCTTCAGACTCCTTCCCCTTGGATTCGGGCTCCAACTCCTCAAGGTCCTTCTCAGACTCCTCTTCCTCCAGCTCTAATTTAGTTTCCTCTTCCTTGATGTAGAGGGTCTACTCCATCTCAGCAATCCTCTCCGAAGCCATCCTCTTGGCCTCACGAAGATCCTCCTCTGCCTTCTCTGTAACATCCTAAAATTCAATACCAGTATTGAATAAATAGTTGAAATGATTTTTGGTTTGCATTTGAGTTGAATACTTTCTGAATTTTCTGAAATTTCCAAAAACATATTAAATAACCCAAAAGCGGGTTGTAAAATGTTAAACTTGAAAATTCTAAACTACAAAAAACTCTGCAATAAATTGTTTAAACCCTAAATGCTCTCAAAATCACCTCTGAAAAAGTTTCACAAAAACTTTAACTCATTTATCAGTTATTAGAAAATAAAAATCTGTCTTAGAATACTTCTCGGAATTATAGAAAAATAATTAGACAAGAAATTGGCATGATAATTTTACAGTAACACCCTAAATACCCCAGAATCACTCAGTAAAAATTTTAGAATATTTAGATGTCGTTTGCTACCTCTATAAAATCAAAAACCGAAAGGCCAATAATCAGACCATTAGATTGTCAGAATTTTATAAAATTATTAGAGTCATATTTTAAGCTATAAATTTTATGGTAGGTCTATAATCTCATTAGGATTCACCCCAAAAAGTTTTAAAAAATATATAACTTGATTTTCATTCCCAAATAAACCCGAAACAGAATTGCAACCAAATTCTAGAAACTCGGTTTTTCTTTTTCCCTTCTCTTCTTGTGCGCCTCTCCCTACCAGGTGGCCCCTAGCCTTTTTCCTTGTGCTGCTGACTTCCCTGGCCCACTAGCAACCCCACCAAGCCTTGGCCCCACCATGGTGACCCTCCTCTCTTCTCCTTCTCCTTGCAAGAAGCGCAAAGCTTCACTTGGCGGCATTTTTGGGCACAATTCCTTAACGTGGCAGCACCTGGGCAGGCTCTAGCAGCCAGTCTCTCCCAACGCCATGACAAGCCGCTGCCCAGTCGTGTCGTGGCAGTCTTTCTGCAGCCAGAAGCTTGCCGTGGCAAAAGTCCGGCAGCTCTGCGCCAAGCCCTTGCCACCCTTGCTGCCCAATCGTCGCCGTGGCAGCATTTTCGCCAGCTTTTCCTTGCTGCAGCAGAAATCGGGCAGACCACCAGTGCCTAGCTAAGCCGCGCCCCCTACCAATTTGCTGCCATCGCAACGTTTTTCCCGGTTTTCTATCGCCATGACAATGCTTAGGCAGTGCCGTGCCGAGGAGTCGCCGCCCCGTTGCCCAGTTCATGCCGTGGCAGCCTTCCCGCAGCCGATTGCTTGCCGTGGCAAGAGTCCAGCAGCCGTATGCCAGACTTCACCGCCCACCTCCGCCAATCCTTCGCAACATCAGGCCGGCAACGACCCTCCTCCTCCATGGCAAAGTCCTCTCGCCCGGAACTTATGCCACCGGCCACCGCCGCCCTTCCCTGTGTGCGTCACACCAAGCCATCACCTCGGTCAACTTCTGTGCGTGCGCTATCACGCCGAGTTCCCAGGCATCCTGCCCATTCCGCCCTGCCGTTGAAACCTGTCCCATCCCCGCTGCTCCGCCAATTTTGCATGTACGCACGGTTTCTGTAGAGATAGAGCCGGCTGCGCCATTCCTCCCTATCATTGCTTGCCCCGAACCAGTTCTTGCGCCCTCCTTTCTCAGCTATATATTCAACATCACCTCCCGCCTAGCCCTTCGCTTGTGCCTGGGAACCTTTCTCCTAGCCCGAGCACAAGCCCCACTCCACCGAGACGCCGTAAGCCGGTAAGCATCAAAATTTGGGGGCACTTCCAATTCAATCACCTCAGTGAGCCAATCTTCTCAATTCCGTGCTAGTGGCACCTCCTAACTCCGTGAACACGTCCCTGTCTTGATTTCAGTCGAGCTCCCTTGAAGCTTCGCAGCGTCACCCCGTTTCTTCTCCGCCTCCGGTCGCACGGTGCCAAGCCACCTCGAAGCTTCTCCTTCGCGGTAAGTCAGCAAAATGAATTCCCCTCACCTTGGTGATGCTCATCCCCCAACCCATCCGAAGCTAGCATTGCTCCTCCACCCTCGCCACTCGTCGCCATGACCGCCGCCGCCCCTCACGGTGGCACGCCAAATTTGGCCACCTCCTTAGTAGCTCCGCTACCCATTCCACCCCTCCGGTCCTCCCTCACCGCCGGCGAGCTCTGCCACAATCTCCTCTACTCGGTGAGACCGACAGGCGGGTCCCAACCGTCAGTGCCTCGCTGAGCTATTTCGCTAATCGGTCGGGCCCGCATGTCAGCGTCGTTTCTCTCGCCGCACTGTGAGTCTGATGCTGAGTCCAGGGTGTCATCCATTGCCTCGCGCGTGACACTACACTTCGGTCCCACACGTCAACGTGACAGCACAGTCTTGAGCCACAAACGGAAAGCGTATTCCTAGCTGGAAAACGTACTTTCCCAAATTGGCAAATTCCTATTTTCAGCATTTTATTCCAAACCACTAACTTCAAACTTAAATATCTTTTGCATTTTAAATACAAATTTAGTCAAACCAGTTCCTAAATTCGTATTAAATCATGATCTATCTGAATATCCAAAAAATATTGGATTCTTGAACTCAATTTTGAATTTTTGAACTTAAAATTTGAATAGGGCTTTTAATATGCACTAATATAAAATGTTGCACCCCAACTCAAAAATTTATGAATAAAATTTTGAAAACTCCAGAAGACCCAATAACTTTGATTCTACAAAAACAATTAAATTTGAACTGGACCTTAATTAAGTTGAGCCTTTTATGTAGTAAATATTGGAAATTCAATAACTTTTGCAAATGAACTCTAATAACTATGAAACTAGTGCCATAAATTCATTTAAATTATGATCTTATGTCTCTATAAGTTTGGATAAAAACAAAGAAATTTTATACTTAAAGGACAAGAAATAAGATCGATGCCCTAAATAGAAACTTAAATAAAAACCTCGCTCATTTAATTAAACTTTAAGAATTATGAACACACAAATAAAAACTCAATATAAGACCAGAGTTTCATGTTTCTAAAATCTTTATTTGGAGTTGATGTCATTTGATCTTTTTTTGCTTCTTATGGTTGCAATGTGACGAACTGCGTATAGACGCTGACGTCTCTGATGCTGCTACCGTCGACACTGACTTCACCACTGAGACCAACGAGCAAGGCAAGCACCTCCTTGAACATGTTGATCCCAATATTTTAAATTAAGTTATGTTGTTTTACCAAATCTATTATGCATGCGCGTACTTTCGTTTAAATGCTAGTTTGAGGGAACTGGTAGCTACACCTATGATTTCATGTACCTTCCTTAGTGATCATGAAGATGTGAACCTTGATAGCCCTAGAACAATGCTAGACAATACTTAATGTCATCATGGGCGTATGCTAATACATACTAGAATGCTTAGCCATGCCTTAGCTTAGGAGCAAACATGTTGAATAGTCTCTTGAAAAATGTAAATTGTTGGGTTTGACAATTATGAGTGTTGATATTTTATCCTAAAAACTGAAAATAAAAACTAAAGTTTTGACGCGGGCGATTATGGCAATAGCCGAAAGTGTAAGAGACTTGCATGTAGTGTAGAGGGAGATTATCGCCCGTGTCGGTTTAAGGACCAAACTATGAGTAGTTTTCGAACCAAGAAACACGTACAACCACAAGTGCTAGTATGGGATAGCCTTAACTTATTAAGTTATTTAAGTCTAGCTTTGCACTATGGGAGGCTGTAGTAGTACGGGCTTTTTTGCGATGGATTGCTCGAAGGGGCGCCCACACCACGGTTATGGGAGCAACGCTTGCCAATATAATGGTGTATACCTTAATATGGGGAGAAGTAGGGCAGTGGGGCGTTTAACCACTTGCTGTGCTAAAGGAATTAGTAGGGCAGTGGGGCGTTTAACAACTTGCTGTGCAAAAAAAAAGATCAACCCTCTTCTGCCGCTATATTAAAGGGTTTGTCGTCATTGGGCTGGTGCAAAGTTAGGGTTAAGTAATGTAACGGTTATGTTATGATCTCCTTACCGACACACCAAAGGAAGTGTGTCGAATGGCCTAGCAAAAAAGGCTGATCATTTCTTGTGGGTAAAGTTGTACACCTCTGCAGAGTGTAAATCTAATTGATTAGCTGTGCCTACGGTTATGGGCACTTGGCAAGATCATCACATGGTTACAAATTTTATTATTTTGCAAAACAGGGATGAATATGGAAATATTGTTAGAAAATCTGTATTTCAGGTATTAAGAAAGAAATTGGTAAGATCATTGTGATGCTCACATTCATGAGGAAACTGTGAGTTACTATGTTATGAGTACTTGTTTATTTTCATATTCGAAAAGCTTTCTCTTGTAAAATACCACTTGCAAATTACTATTTAATATTTATGATCGTCTTTGCTCACTGCAAAATAACCGTAGAAGCTTTCACCTTTGTTATAGCCTGTATTTTATCTTATATGCATTTGTCGTACACTATATATCTTGCTGAGTACAAATGTACTCAATCTTGCTTAAATTGTTGGTTCAGCGAACGAGGAAAGCAAGATCCCCGAGGACTCTTCTTTCGCCACAGGTCACGGGGACTATTCCAACGAATTTGTCTAGGACCATCTCCTAGTCAATTGCCTGTGGTATTTTGGGTAAAGGCATACTACTAGGCCTTGTATCTTCCGCTGCATTTTGATTCGGCCTCTAGGCCATGTTGTAATGACTCTGTGCTATATATTCACGTTATGGATTCTTGCATGGATGTGATATCAATGTTGTAAAATGTGCATACTAGCTACTGATCGTGGGACTAGTACATTATGCATATGAGACCTTCTCGGTATTCCATACCAAAAGGAGGGCTCCAACTCATTAGCATAGCCTTAAGTAATGTGATGGAGTGCTAAGCGTGCGGACTCTTGGATCCTTGCCTCGAACGATGATCTCCTCATGGTGATATTGATGGGGCGACTTCCCATGGTGTTCTCCCGGGCATAGATTGTAAGCCTACAAAGTATCCCTCGTACTTTTTCATTAACAACCCAGTTGGTACCTGATAGATGGGAAATAGTGAAAGGTTAAGTCAACCACATCAACACAGATGGAGCTTAGGATGCATCGGACGTTTATACTTGGTAAGTTTCCGGAACTCAGTACCCGCAATAGTTTTATTTGATTCTAGAGCTTCATATTCTTTCGTTTCTTGAGTTTTTATGGTTAAAAATGGATTGGATGTTAAGAATCTTAAGTGTGTGCTATTAGTTCATACCCTAGGATCAGGACTTTGATCTAACCTTGAGTGTTTGGGAGTTAAGTTACTCATTGAAGGAGTAGAGTTCCTAGCGAACATTATTACATTGGATACCCATATCTTAGATGTTATTTTTGGAATGGATTGGTTGTCCAAACATAAAACTGTTTTGGATTGTGACCAAAGAGTTATGTCAGTTGAAAGCCCTAAAGGCGAGAAAGTGGAATTTCAAGTAGCGCAGTTCGTGATTGTCAGTTGATGATAAACAGTGCAAAAGTTGTCAGTTTAGAAGATGTGCCATATGTTACAGAATACCCGAATGTTTTCCTGAGGATTTGCCTGAAATGCCGTCATACCAGGTTATTAAGTTTATTATTGAGTTAGTGTCTAGTACAATACCAATAGCAAAGAGACCGTATTGAATACCTAACAATGAGTTGGTAGAGATGAAGACGTAGATTGAAGAGTTGCTAGAAAAAGGTTACATTAAACCTAGTTCGTCTCTATGAGTAGCGCCTGTTTTATTTGTAAGGAAGAAATATGGAAGTCTAAGGATATGTATTGATTATCATGCTCATATTGAGGTGACAATAAAGACTAAGTATCCATAGCCCATGAATGATGATTTGTTTGATCAGTTAAGAGGAGCTGTAGTTATCTCCAAGATAGATCCTTGATTAGGATATCATTAGTTGAAGATTCATGCGGAGGATGTTCCTAAGACAGTGTTTTCTATACGATATGGACATTATGAGTTTACGATTATGTTTTTTGGATTGACCAATGCTCCTATATATTTCATGAACATAATGAATAAGGTTTTCATGGAATATTTGGAAAAGATTGTTGTTGTATTCATAGATGATATTCTTATTTACTCCAAGTTGAAAGAAGAGCATGTAGGTAATTTGAGATTAGTCCTTAAAAAGCTGCGAGAGCAACAGCTGTATACTAAGTTTAGTAATTGTGATTTTTGGAAAAAGAAGGCTGCATTTCTTGGACATGTAATGATAGCTAAAGGAGTTGATGTTGACCCAACCAAAGTGGAAGCAGTGCAGCATTGGGAACAACCGAAGTCAATTATACAGATTCATTGTTTTCTAGGGATGGTGGGATATTACCATTGATTTATCGAAGGATTTTTGATGATTACTAGACTGTTTACGCAGTTGTTGAAAAAGGAGAAGAAGTTTGCAAGGATATCAGAGTGAGAAAAGAGTTTTTAGGAATTGAAAAAGTGCCTAACGACAACACTGGTGTTAGTGTTGTCAGATATTCAGAACAGTTTTGATACATGCTGTGATGCTTTCAAAGAAGGTCTTGGATGTGTATTGATGCAGAATGTCAAGGTTGTTGCATATGCGTCGAGACAATTTAAGCCGCATAAAGAGAATTACCCTATGCATGATTTGGAATTAGCTGTTATAGTGCATGCTTTGAAGTTGTGGTGTCATTATCTCATTGTAAATAGATGTGAGATGTATACAGATAATAAGAGTTTGAAGTATATATTTACGCAATTGGATCTTAATATGAGATAAAGGAGATGGTTAGAGTTGATAAAGGATTAAAATATTAGAATCCACTATCATCCTAGAAAAGCTAATGTGGTCGCCGATGCCTTAAGTCGTAAGAGCCACAATGCTAATATACTAGTGTTAAATGATCAGCCAGAATTATGCAGAGAATTTCAAAGGTTGTAACTGGAAGTTGTTCCAAAATGATTTCTAGCTACTTTGAAAGTAAAGCTAACTCTAGAAAATCAGATCAGGGAAGGTTAGAAAGATAATGAAAGGTCAATAGAATATAGCCCAAGAAGGATGAAAGCTTAGCCAAAGAATTTATTTTGGATGGTCAAGGTACTATGTGGTTTAAAGGTCAAATTTGTGTACTGAATAAGAAAGAGTTTAAACAGTTGATTCTTAAGGAAGCTCATGATTCAAAGTATTCGATTCATCCAGGAAGTGCCAAGATTTATCAATATCTTAAGGAAAAGTTTTGGTGGCCTAACATGAAACGTGAAGTTGCTGAGCATGCTGTGGCTCTATCGCATCTAGGAAGAGGAGCAAAGGATAGAATAACTTGCAGGATTGCCATGTGTAGGAAAATTGGTTCTGAAATTTTATATAATTAGGAAGTATGCGGGAACAAGTTTATCTGTTCTCGAAGTCTACTGCTTCAATATCTTAAAAGTTGAAACGAAGTGAGATAAGCTTATATGCATTTTGAACAATCCCTCCATGAATGCTGGAAGTAATTAATGAAATATATCTACAAGATCTGAAGTGTTCAAAACAAATAATCTCCACTACTTATAATTACGAATTGGTGATGGTGGTCCGTTCTCCCTCCGGGCATACCCACGAAACGGAGAAAGTTTTAATTCGGTCCGATATACATGTATTCGTGATCTGTGGCATATCAAACTCTTATCTCAATCAGTTGATTTTATTTCTAAATACTGCACGGCCAATTCTTTTTTCATATATTGCACGCATATAGTTTCTAAGTTACCATATGCCTTTGAGTTGCCATATGCATCATTTTCATTAAATATTTACTTGCATGTGTAGATAAAATCTTCTTTTCTTTTTATCTAATCACGTATGGACTTTATCTCTATCTCTACTAATTCTAATTAGGAGTTGGTAGTGGTGCGTCCGTTCTCCACCCTCACCTCGACACATGTACGCACTCGTATGGCTAAGTGGGAAGCGAGCAGTGGTCACCCTAGTAGATTGGATTGGATCATCCCGTCGTGGAAGGTAAATGAATATTCATAACTCATTTATTGCTTTCCTTTCTCTCATTGATCTGGCATTCGAATCGGCGGCGATTGTTCCCGATGCTTTTTAGATTGGATTGATTGATTCCCTTTTGAAGGAAGCAGAGCTCTGATTCATGGAGTTGGGTCTCTTCTCACCTCTTTCCCTTTTGTTGGCTTCCTTATTCGACGATTTCTTAATCTGGATTCCATAGATAACCCCACCACTTCTTACCTCTCCTGCAGATGTATTGAGTTTATCCGTTGAGCGGAGGTAATGAACGACCTTCTTGATCTCGTCAATGCGGCACAGAGGTAGGTCGCTGCTGGTAGGTGGCGAGATAGGCTGGCGGCGCTGCTGAAGCTCGTCGTGGTGGATGATATCAATAGGTTGAGGGAGGCGCTCGCAAGGGGAGGCGAGGAAGCGGTGGAGCTGGTTCATGGGGTGGGGCTATTGTATGGCCGGAGAAAAGCGTATGAGCTGTGCACGCCGCTGATGGTGGCAGCCACATATGGATGACGTCAGCCACATATGGATGACGTCTACCTCTTAAATGCCTTTGTGCCTATGGGGCAGCAGGTGATGCCTCTCTCGGTCGATCGATCGATCTTGAATTATGGCGTTACAAATTTACAATCCCAAATGCTGTGATGTTATTATTTAAGTTTGTGAAATTAAAGATAATTTTAAGCTCAAGTTTGTAAATAGGTGCTTGGAATTTGTATTTTTTGATGAATTGATTTAAACATTTAACTATTGCACATTCAGAGTGAAAATTATTATTTAGATAAGGTTAGTGCTCTTTGCAAATAAATTTTTTATTGCAAATTGAGTTTCCGTTACAATGCATGGGCGCATGGCTAGTTTAAGATGAAGCATGAAGTAGTTAATAAAACATATCTACAAGATCTGAAGTGCACAAAACAAATAATAGAAGATGAAGCATGAAAGTATTTGAGGCAAACTATCTCATAATATTCCGGTCATCATCCACCCAATCCCCTCCATCATTCTTTGTGCAAGCTAACTGGTGGTCTCTTCTCAGCGGTTTTAAGTTTTAGGTGGGCTCCCAACCGGTATGTACTGTTTTGGCACTTTGTACCGTACCAGCCTTAATATAGGTTAATACCGATCATACAAGCTTCGATATCAATCGGTCAATACCAGTTTTGTTGGTGGAATTGATAATATAGTCTATTGAACTATATGTCATATTCGACAGCACCACTATGTATTTATAGTAATATTATAAGTGAAATTTGGTTTACATAAAATTAAATGTGTATACTTATAAATATGTAATTTATATTTGTAGGACCAAAACCGGTGACTAGAGTGAGGTAACTAGGAGTCAAATAAAATTTTTCTCAAAAATTCAAACCACATTTCTAGCTAAAAGAGCCAACCAAAAACTTAGCTAGGCCAGCTGTTGGCGCCGAAAAAGAGCCAATCGGCCTCAACACACGTGAACACCAGATTCAAGTTAGGTTAGTGGCATGCCAACCGATTTGATCCTATAATCGATAAGATAGATCAATACTTGTTAACTGATGTGATCGGCTTCAAGCAGTTGGTAAGGTAGATCTAGATAATTGTTTTAGCCGATTAGATGATAGGTAAAGATCTATTTCCACCTAAAAAGGTGATACACAAAAAGGTTGGTATGAAAAGCAAACCTGAGATAACTGAGATAAATTGAAGATGACCAAAATCGGCAATGCACAACTTTATTAATCAATAACAAATTACAAAGAGAGATTCTAAGTCTAAAAGCTACTTCTAATCAATAGAAAGTAAATAAAAGTAAATGTGAGTTGTTGATTGTTTGTTTTTTCAACTCGTCTCTTGACCCCTTTTATAGCGCATAGACCGATCGTGTCCTTCTCCAACACTTCAAAATCCTCAATTCATATTAGCCTCCCTCTTTTAAAGATAGAGTCCATTTTAAACCAATATCGGCTTGAAATATCCAAATTTATCATGGGCCTAACAAATCGGCTATAGCTTTCCAAATTCTGGTGCCAACATATGCTCCCTATTTTGGAAAATGATATAAATCTTCCAAAAATCTTCTTCATTGGTTTAACCATGGATTTTTATGCTATTCTCGTTGCTCTTCTCCATAACTACCCCATTTATCATGCTGTAAAACCTCGAGACATGCAATTTTTTTGCCATAACTGCTCTTGAAAGTTCGAAGAAATTACCTGTCTTTTGCCACTGGGTTTACCCTTCTATAAATACTGTGCCTTACCCTCTGTCATTTTCACGCACTCAAGCTCTCTATTCCCTCATCATCGGCTTTGAACGTATTTTTTTTACTTCAATCCTTAGCACTTCATCCCCATCGGCTCAAAAAATCATCCCCATTGTCTCAACGGAGATGGACCTAAATCATGTATTCTTCCCTATTCCTGACTGTGAAATAGATACTACCTAGATCCAATAGGAAACCTAGACCCATCGGCTATAATAGAACATGATGTTCCTCGACTCTCCTTACATGCTCCTAAGTATAATATCCATAGATGGAGCAAGAGTTTTAGGGCTTGGCCGATGTCATTAAAGAGTTGGAGACACTAGTATAACCAGATAGCATCAGAAAAAAATGCCTTTGTGGGAACAAATGGGCGTAGCAAAATGCCTTCCTCTATCTTTAGCTGAGCCATTAGTGGCCAAAGCGCGTTACTTTTTTCGGATACACTAAATGCTTTCATGTTCAGAACTGGTCCCATCAGCCCAACTCTCTTGGACGTAACACAGCTTTGCTGCTTAAGGCCTGATGGGGACCAAGTAACGGATTTCAATGGTAAACCCCAATATAAATTAGTTTCCACCAAAGGAGAAGGTTGGAGTAAATACATTAGTGATAATAAAGGGATAGGCCTAGTATCCGATCAGGAACATGTGGCTTGACCGATTTATATTCTGTGATGCTTCTTTGAGACCCACCCATGTATATCAAGTTATAGCCGAAAAGTTAGTAAAAGGCCATCAGCTTGCTTTAGGAAAAATGTTCCTAGGAGCAGTATTCTAACTGATGCATGTTATTCGTAGTTGGCTATTTAGGTGGTCCCTTGTGGTTCATTCAGGTCTGGCTGTAATACATGTTTAGCCAATATTTTAAGATTGATGTTGCTATAATGACTCCCTTTCCTTGTGAAGAAACTCCATAAACTCTAGAAGGTCAGAAGACTGAGTACAGAAATAGCTAATCATTTGGCAAGAGATTTATCCTTTGCTCTTGTAATGAAGCCAAGATTACACCTATCAGAGAAAGAAAGTATTTAGTCTTCTTTTTTTAGCTTGATCATGAAGATTTTTGTTAGAGTGATTTCTTTAGTTACAAAGAAGCTAACAGCTACCCTTGCCCATCCTTTTCTCCATCTGACAATTGACATTGACAATATGCTTGAAGAAACTCTAAATCTATTTAAGATCTTTATCTCCCCAAGTGTATTTTCTGTCAGCTTGGATGCAAAGGATTGAACATTCCAACCATCTTATGAGTTTACCACCCATCGGTATACACAACACAATTTGGCTTTGGACAAGTCCCTCCAAGTTTCTACCTCTGTAATCGACTACAGCCAAGAGACTGGGTGTGTCATGCTTCAAGGGCTAAAATTGCCCTGCACATAGCCAACAACCTCTAAGTTCAAGACTTGCCTCTTTCATACTACAAACTCAGATAGTGAGAGGTTTTATTACTTGATGGTCAACTATTGGCCATTGTTGCTAATTTCTTTCTAGGCCTTGCGCCTAAGTCAATGATTCATACTAACTCCGATAGTAGTAGCTCAAGCTCTAGTAGCGATGTTAGTTCTTCAGGCTATACTAACTCGAGTTTCGTCAACATAACCAGTGATATATCAGCTAAGGTAGTTGTTTTAATTTGTCTTTAGACAATGTTGAAATCTTTCTCATTAGCTTTCTTATCATTTTTCAGGCGAAACAAGCTGGCAAGAAGGTGGCGGGTGGATCATCGGGCAACGGGCACCGGCCCATCAAACAAATGACCTCACTTGGATCTCTAAGTCGATATTGCTGGTTGCTCATCAGCTTCATTAGGCATCCAATCCCCTTCCTTGTTTGATTTAGACAGGCAACAACCAAGTAAGGTTTTGTCAAATAGACTTATATTCTTCTGTTGCTCTTTGCAAACTAACATTTTAAGCTAATTTCTTTAATAGAGAAGAAGCATGGACGACCCACTAAAAAGGTCATCACTTCAAAGGGCCCTCTACTCCATGAGGGATCAGCTGATCATTCGCCGCAAGGATCGGCTTTCAATCAGGTAAACACATGTTTTAGCCGATTTAACTCATTTCCTTTTAATGATTTACTAACAGTTCTTTTTACAGCCACCAATGCCTTCACCCATGACTGCTGCCATCCTGCCAACACATCCAACCCCACCAACTCCAATCGTTGCTGCTACTACTACCACTCAACCCGCTGACAAGTAAACCCAATCCCTCACTCATATGCTGCAGTTCGACTTGTCAAACTTGAAAGACGAAGAGAAGTTGGCGGAGGTGGAAAAGATCCCCAATGTGATCGAGAAAATAATCTTAGCCTCAAAGGGCATATCGGCCCAAATAACGTCACCTCCAGGCATGAAGGAGAAGCTCAAATAGTTCTTCGACCTGCTCCACTCGCTATTGGCTTCACTAGTGAAGAATGCTCAGCCAATATGTGACACAATGAATGCGTTCCAAGCAAAATTGCTCCAAGAGGTGACTGTGGCATTACTGGATGAATGCTTCCTGGGTGATAAGAAGGAATCGTTATGTTCAGTGAAGCCAAGGATGGAACACCGATCTGCACAGCATGAGGACCAAAGGCTTCTTGACAAACTGATAGCCAACACCAAGGCACGGAAGACCAAGTACGATGAAGAATTAAAAAGCACAAGACCAAAAAAGAGGAGGTGTCCAAACTAGAGTCAACCAAAAAATTTCTTGAAGCAAAATTGGCTGAGGTTGATAACCAATTGGTCAAGGCCCAAGAGATTCTAACCAAGTCCTCATCAACTCTTAAGGCACAAAAGGCCTCGATAACCTCATCAGTTGCGGTCATAAAAGACCAGCTGGCCAAAGTCATTTCAGTACTAACAAGCCAAGAAGTAGACCAGAATATTCTTGACGATATTGAAAGCACAATTGCCAAGGCAGTGGCTGCCCTTTTGGCCTTGTTCGAGGTATTTAATTCATGTCTTGTGTAATCTTATTAGACTTGCTATTAGAAAACATTGATTGAAGGAATAATTTTAATCGGCTGCTTAACCGATTCAATGTTTAAACTTTCATTTCCTTATGCTGTGTGATGACTCTAAAGGATCGAGATGGCGAACAGAGGGGGGTAAATGGTAGCAAAACAAAATTTTTCTCCCACAAAAATACTCCAACTAAGACCTCAAAGAGATCACGCAAATCAAATTTAGCAACCCTCTAAAACCCAAACAACTAGACAACTATGTGTACCTCTAGCTTGCATGGATGATAACCATGGAATATGTGGGGAATTTTTTATCACAATCCTGGTTTTCAATTGTCCAAATAAAAAAGAATCAAATCAAATCTTACTTTTAGAAAGGAGACCAAGTCAAATCACAAAAGTCACTTTCTGAAAAGAAAAAGAAGATTTTTTTTATAAATTGTCTTCAATTGGAGCAGGTGGTTGGTGGGTTTCTTGTGCTCTAAAAATTTTAGAAATTTTCCTCCCTATGTAAAAATGAGACATGAATCACTCTGCCAAAGATCACCTCAAAAATCCATGTAGAAAAATCAGGAAAAATCAAACATCATAGACTGTCAGGAATTTAGAGCAGAAAGCTTGGGGCTCGGTATTCACCTCATGGCGCCCAAATGGTGCGACCAGTGGACTCCCAAATTTCTTCACAGATGAATATGAGAGTTACACACCTTCTCCAATAAGAATTGCTCAAAATGATTTTTTTAGATTTTTCTAAAAATCAAATACTGACTGTTGCGCGAAGAACAAGTTCTAGACAGAGTTGCAACTTGATAGAAAAGTTGATCTCTACTCTATACTAGAGTGCAAAAGAAATGTAAAACCATATGAATACACTCAAGACATCTAAGATCAGCAGTATTTAGAAAGAGGGGAGGCAAATCCAAATTGCGAGAAAGTAAATTGCAGGAATTTAAATGTTGAATTTAAGATATAAAGTAAATGCGTAATGTAAATTCAAGCATGAATGAAAAAGATTTGCATTTCTAGAAGGAGGAAGTTTACAAAGCCTCACAACAAAGTGGGCAAATCTCAAAGGAGCACAAAAACCTCTACAACCTTCAAGAGGAGGAGGCTACCCCTCCCCCTCTATTTATACTACTCTTGGGCCACCTACCCCCCTTGGATGAGTCCCTCAATCCTAGAGCACTCATCCAAGGGCTAGGATTAACCCACTCATACAGCCATGCAAGGGCTAACCCAAAACCCATACACATAATGGGTTTTCTTGCACGGTTTTCAAAGCATACTACCTAGACCCGCTAACCTATCAACTAGACTGTGATCCAATGGCCTTCCTTGATCCACGCAGTATCTAGCTAGCATTATCTCCTTTCCTTGTCTTCTTGGCTTGCCCAAACTCTGTCTCCGATCATCTTCCAGCGATCTTCGACCATTTGGACCTCTGACGCACCTTGCCTAATCCCGATCATCCTCCGCCTCATCATGACCTAGCATCGTCGTCCTGCAACTATCAAAGACAAGGAAAACCCATCACATAGCAATGTCCAAAAGGATATGCAATAATTATCACAAAATCATTAATCAAATCAATTACACTCAGAAGGTCCAGTGCTACCGCCCCCAGGCCGATAGTACTGGAAAAGATAGACAAACGTCAAATTGCTTCAAATTGAAAATCCAATTCAAATCAAACTCAATTCCAAAATAAACCAAGCTCAAATCCAGTCAATTACTCATCACAAATATGGATAGACCTCCACATGGTCCTTCAGACTCTAATCAGCTATAATTTATTTATCATCACACCCAAAGTTAATTGCAGTGAGTTAATTTAGCTTTTGAAATCGACAACTATCTTTAGGCTAAATCTTATTTAGCCGATTAAGATTAGACCCAACTGCTTGTATGATATTTTTTTTAAATATTTGCCATTGACTACTTTAGAAAACACCACCCCTTCTAGCGTCTCCAGAATATAGGAATTACAATCCATAATCCGATGCACTCTATATGGTCCTTTCCAAGTTGGGGGCCATTTACCAAATTGATAATCTCTTGAACCAATAGGCAATATAGTCTTATAGACAAGATCAACTTCGTGGAATGATTTTGGCAACACCTTTTTATCATAAGCTTGTGCCACTCTAGCCTTGTTCTTTTGAATCTGATCCAACATACGCAATCGTATTTCTGCCAAGTCATTTATATTATCGTTCATCGAATCTTTATAATCCTGAGCTGATAATCCATCTTGTCTGGCTATCCATATTGAGTCAATATTGATCTCCAACAGCAATACAACCTCTTATCCATAAATTGGTCCCTTTACCTTGACTGCCTATCATCTTGATTTGGTCACACTACATTGGACATGTATATGCTAATGGCAAAGCTAATCCCTTCTCTGAGTAGAACTACTAGAAAGGGCACCGTTGGTGAACTCTTTTATGGCCATTCAACGATACATATTCACCGGTAGACACAGAGGACTTTATCATGGCCTCTCATTTCTCCTTTCGTATTTTGCCAATAATTGGGAGAAAGTGGGTTTCGGTATATGCCTCGTCTTACATGGTAGTAATGCTCTTTTAGCCTTATACCATTTGCTGATTTGTAGCTCTCCTTTTGGTTTGACCATTCTTGAAACCTTCCCTTTACAGTTAGTTTATATTTGAATAGAGCCGACCGTAATCCTAAGGGTTTCATGGCCATTAGAATTTGCTTTCACATTGACTTGCCACACAACTCTCGTTGATGATAACAGTTGTGCTTGACCCTTAGTCTCTGTAACTTGTGTCGTCTCTTGCTTCTTTTTAGAGCAGTGGACCATGTTGATTGGGAAAGGATTAGCATCCAGCTACATCATCGGCTCCTCGGTGAATTTCAATCGGCCAACTTTTATAGCCGATTGTACCTGTTGTCAAAAAATATTGCAATCATTAGTCTTAGAGAAAAAGAGTGATGCCACTTGTAGTACCTTCGCTTTTTAATCTCATCAGTCAACAGTAGAACATGTCCTTCAAGCAAATGTACTATCTTTTCTTATACAGTAAATCAAAAATATGATCACACTTTAAGACATAAAAAGCATACTTTACTCCCAATCGATTCTTGATCGGCCATGAACAGATTAAAGGCTTTTTAGAACCTTTGACACATTTGGCTATATAGATTTATTTCAGCCTCGTCCTCTTCAGATGAGTCATTTGACTTATACTCGATGAGGTTAACCTTTTTATCTTTATCTTTATTATTTCTAAATTTATTTTTAAATCCCATATAATTGGTGAAACGACCTTCTTGCGCTGATACCAATGTAAGAGATGGCTTAAATCGATAAATTCCAGCCCATCAAATTTTTCCTTTAACTGTGGTACCAACCCTTAAAAGGCCAAGTCAACTAATTGATTGTAAGGCAAAGCAACATTAAAGCACCAATTTCTAATTTCCCTTAATCTTTTAATATATTCACTCACCGATTCTACAAATTTTTGTTGGGCAGAACTTAGATCCAAATTATAAGCTCTAAACCTTCACAGAAAAAGTATTAATAGAATCAACTTTTCATATCGGTCCACGAATTGACCGAATTTGAAGGTAATGTAGTGAACCATGTATGTGCTACCACCAATAAGGATAACAGGAACAATTTAACCCTCAAACCATTGTAGTAGGCCACTTTGCCGCATTGTGTGATAAATCGCCCAATATGCTTCAAAGTGGTAGTTTAATCATCTCCCAAAAATTTTACAAAATTAGGAACTTTGAAGTTGTTAAGGTATGGAATTCGATCAATATAATAAGGATAGCTATTTGATCAGCCCAATTCAACTGTATGCCGAATTGATCCCATAACAAGATAGCTATTTGATCGGCCCAATTAGCTGTGTTAGCCGATGGTGGGTTTGGTGCTTGCCAATTACGATCATAACTAGCATGTTGTCCCCTGAGCGTAGGCTCTGCTTTGATATGGCACCTGAACGAATAGAGGTTGACAAGGTCATTCATAGCCGATACTTAGCCTCCTAGCCATCAGCTCGTAACGGAACAAAGGGTTCTGAGTATGTCACAACCCTATATGGGGCCAAATTCCTTTATGGAATAAGCTCAATATATTATGGACGTGTGGGAATTCAATCAGCTGTGAAACCAATTACGGATAGATATAAAAAGGAGCGGATGGTGGCAAGCTGGCCTAGGAGTATAACCATCAGTGTGAGCGTAATAATGGGTAACCCCACTAGCACGGGGATCTTGTGGCAAGATTATGGTAGGCTGAGTTGGCATTAGGGTCAGGATTGGATTCGATTGTTTAGGATCGGTTACTAGCCTAGAATTTTGAGTGTTTGGTGTCACAGAATAGACCGGATAGTTTGGCAATATTTGCATTGGGTCTAGTAAATTCCTAGTCGACAGAAGCTCTTGATCCATAGCTTTGACACTGTTGGCTATCATCGACATAAGAATTGTTATTAGAGCTGATGATTGGTCAATCAAAGCATGGTGCATTATTAATTAATTATATCAGATAATTCAGCTTGTGTTGGCATGTAACAGCTCACTGGCCTATTATCCAGTGCAACTATAGCCTCAATGTTGTCAAAGATATTGACTGTCGGCAGTGTGGCCTTCTGGGTAATGCCACGTTGAGTCTTGTGATAGCAGTTCAACATCATCTCCTCGAAAGTGGCCTTCCGATCTTCAATGTCTTTCCATTGTTCTAGCGTTAATTTGTTCATTATCAGGACAATTATAGCATCAGTAACAACATCAGATGGTGGAATAGAATTTCCTGAAGAAGACATCGGGTCCCACCGAGAGTGCCAAAAGTGTGTTGGCACCGAAAAAGAGCCAATCGGCCTCAACATACACGAACGTGGGTTCAAGTTAGATTCATGGTGTGCTAGCCGATTTGATCCTATAATCGGCAAGATAGACCGACACTTGTTAACCGATGTGATCAGCTTCAAGCAATCGGTAAGGTAGATCTAAATAGCTACTTTAGCCGATTAGATGATAGGTAAAGATCTTTTTCCTCCTGAAAAGACGATGCACAATAAGATCGGTACAAAAAACAAATCTAAGACAACTAGCATAAATCGAAGATGACCAAAATCGACGATGCGTAACTTTATTGATCAAGAATGAATTATAAAGAGAGATTCTAAGTCTAAAATCTACTCCTAGTCAAAAGAAAGTAAATAAAAATAGATGCTAGTTGTTGATTGATTATTTTTTTTAGCTTGCCTCTTGACCCCTTTAATTTAGGGGGTGTTTGGGACAGCTCCAGCTCCACCAAAATCTGTAGAGTTGGTGGAGCAGAGTATTTCTAGCTCCAGAAATTTGTGGAGCTAGAGCTGTGGGTACATTAAGAGTGTTTAGGTAGATCATCTTGCTTACATTTTAGACTAAAAATATAAACTTAATTCACTTTATTTTAGCCTATAAGTTTCAGCTCTGAGCTGGAGCTGGGATCTGGAGCTCTCCCAAATAGGGCCTTATAACGCATAGATAGATTGTGTCCTTTCTCCAACTCTTCGAAATTCTCAATTCGTAAGAGCCTCCGTCATTTAAAGATAGATTGCATTTTAAACCAATATCAGCCAAAATAAGATGCAACATAATAAAATCATGTCATCGCTGCAACTGCCTTGTATTTTTTTTTCTTATATAGTGGTACAGTAGCACCTTCAAACGACAATATTTAAGCTAGGGCAACTAACAGTTGGGAATTATAGGGAAACTACTCAAACTAGCTATACTTGTCATTACATACAGTATGTCCTATTTTGGCATATAAATCAGTACAATATATTACTATATATCGTAACAGCCTTGATATTACTCATATCGATCTAATATTAGTTATACTAGCAATAATAGCGCGCTACGCTGCGCCGTTCTGTAGAGTCGATGAATCCGCTTTTTTTTTATGTATTTCCTTTTTTAAAAGGCTGTTCGGACCTGTGGGCGAATCTATGAACCGCTATAAACCTTCGACGAATCTGTTTTTTTTGTTTTTTTGGTTTTCTGTGTTTGTTAAAAAAAATGGGTCGTTAGGACCCGCCGGCGAATCTATGGGTCGCTATAAATCTTCAGACGAATCTATTTTTTTTAAAAAAAAATCCGCGGTTATGACCCGTTGGTAAATCCATAAGTTGTTATAAACCTTCGACGAATCTGTGTTTTTTTGGTGACGAAAACATTTTTTTCGGGTTTTTTGGGTGACAAAAATATTTTTTCCGGGTTTTTTGGTGGTGAAAACATTTTTTTCAGAAAAAACGGAGAAAGGACCTGAACGTAAGAAGTAGGGACCTGTTTGTTATTTTTTTTGGACCTGTTCGCTATCCTGAAAAATTAGAAAAGGGTTTGTTCGCGATTTGAACTTAACGGGAGGCTTTTTCGTAAAATACCGCGCCAGGGACCCAAACGCAAAGAAAAAAAATTATCTTCCTCTCACAAAAAATCGCGAAGGACCTATTCGTAATTCATAAGGACCTATCCGTAATTCGAAGAAATGGAAGGGTTTTTTTTGCAAATTGGCTTAGAGGACAGGTGGAGGAGCTGAGCTCTCGCCAATTCCTTCCAGTATAAAGGATGGAATCATTGGTCCGACACCAGTCCATCGGCTTTAATACCGATTAATACCAGTCATATTAGGCCCTGTTTGGCAGAGCTCTGCTCCCAGCTTCTGCGGAGTGAATCGTGAAGCTCGCCAAACAAATAGCTTTTCGAGAATCGCTCGGGGTGATTCCGTGAAGTGATTCTCTGAAATGATCTAGGAGCCGGAGTGAAAAAGTCGCTTCTCTGATTCACTCCCAACAAAGAGTCGGTTTCTCCATAGAGTTTATCCTATGGATTCGTTAGAGAATCACTTTCAGCGACAGAATCACTTCTCTCAGAGAATCACTTCTAACAGAGAATCAGAATCAGAGGGAGCTCTACCAAACAGGCCCTTAGTGAAATCGCTAATCTGATCTAGCGAAGCCTAGATGATTCGTTTCGCTGCTCCTCTCGAGTCTCGACGCCAGTCGATGCTTCGCGCCGAGCGTTTTCCTGGAGAATAATAACTGTAACGTCACGCTGTACCAGAACACGCACCTGTTCGACAAGTATAACCCTCCTTTTTTTTTCCGGACGCGACTCACGGCCAGACGATGCTATTGGTCTTCTGAGTTCACGTGCTACACTAATGCTTTTGCCTCTTGGCTTTTTTTTTGTCGCGATGAATTTATGAATCAGATGGTCTCAGAGAAAGAAGTAAAGCTTGATATATCAGGTCTAATTTTTGATCTAGCCTCATCAAAGATAACATTATATATAGATCTCTATGATCCTATTCGCATCATAACTATAGATCATATAGCTACGAGAAGAAATCGAGTGACTTAGAAAAATACCATCAGAAAAGCGAGATTCAAACTTATCTAAGCTATCAGATTTCAAAATAAAATACTTGCAACCAAACATATAAAAATAAGAGACACTGAGCTTTTGCTTATATCTTAACTCGTAAGAAGTGAGTACAAATGTGCTCTCAAGAATACACGATTAGAAACATGAGAAGCAGTAGCTATAACCTTAGTTCAAAATTTCCTAGAAGTACTATACTCGTCTATCATCGTTCTAGCCATCCTAACCAAGATTCTATTCTTCCTTTCCACTACGCCATTTTGCTGAGGGATATATGGAGAGGAAAATTGATGCTCTAAACTCCTCATATAAACTCTCATAGTATAAACTTTTGAACCCCGTACCATTATCACTGCGTATAACTCGTAAGGCACCAGGGAGCTCAATAAACAACCTACGAATCAAACCCCTGAAATAGGTAAAAAAACTCATCTTTTGAGACTATGAAAAACACCCAAGAATATCTCAAAAAATTATTAACAATGACAAGAACATACCACTTCCCACCCGCTGACTGCACTCTAGCTGGACCAACAATGTCCATATGTACAAGTTGTCCTAATGCATTAGTCATCACAATAGTGATTGGAAAATGAGAAGCGGCAACCATTTTACTAATTCTAGTCAAATGAGATCATGGAGAGCAAACTAAGTTTTTGACCATCTTGATTTCAGACAAACCACGAATGAGATCATGGTTGCTAATTCTGGTCAAATGATCAAAATTGATGTGACCTAATCTCCTATGCTAAAAGGAGATATCACGGGACTCGGAAGCAATAAAATATTAAAGGGAATCTCCAGAAGAAACAGAAAAACCAATACGAAAAATTATCCCAAATCTAAAAATCCTGCAAACTAACTCCCATAATAAATCAAGAATTCTACATACGCTACTCTTGAAGCTTACCTTGAAAGAATCATCGATAAGCTAAAAGATAGAAAGCAAATTATATGTAGCTTATTTACTAAGACAACATCTTTTAGAATGAAATTGTCATTAATAGACATAGTACATTTAGCAATGACTCTACCTAAAAAAGTGTCCCTAAAAGTGAACATCACCAGGAGCTCGGACAAGGAAAGAGAACCATCTAGAGTCTCCAGTTATATGACGAGAACAACCGGAGTCAACAATCCATACATCTCCCTTGTGAAGAATCGAGATGGCGATCAGAGAAGGTGAATGATCAAAAAATAAAATTTTCTCCCACAAAAAAATCTAACCAAAAACCTCACTTCATTGAAGCAAAGTGGAGAACACAAAATTCCAAAAAAAATTCAAAATCGCAAATTGGTTGAGTAGTGTCGGATGAACAGTAGCCTAGCACTACTGGGGGTACTGTAGCGGTACTTCTAGGGATACTGTAGTTACAGTAAAACAGCACAAGAATAGTGAAAATCAGTCCGTCTCGAAAGAAAAATTGATGAATCTTTAGATCAACTTGAAAGACCATGTGGAGATATATCCATATTGGTGATGAGTACTTGACTAAATTTGAGCTTATTATGTTCTGGTTTGAGTTTGATTTAAATTGGATTTTTAACTTGAAGCAATTTGAGTTGAGACTGCCAAGTTTTGGTTTAGTCGATTACTGCCAAGTTCTAGCTTAGTCGATTACTGCCAAGTTCTGGCTTATAATGCCCCGCTAGCTTGTGATCGATTGATTCGAGTATATTGGAAATCACTAAGTATCGAGTAGGAATGTTGTCAAGTCGAGCGGTGTAGTGACCCGAATTCACCAATTCGGATCCACCGTGTATGCCGCACTATTCCCAGGATCAACGCTAGTGCACACGGCTTAACATCGGTAAGCATCACATCATACACAACGATAATAACAATAAGACTTCATTTATTTAATATAACTGGTGTATGATCTTATGACCACTTACATTTATTCGGCCTCATAGGGCAAGACTAAGATAAAATAAGACGAATGCAGCGGAAAATCGTAGAAGACGTAGTGACTCATCAGTACACCACAGGCGACCGACAAGGCTTGGCCTAGTGACTCGCGTCCACCTGAAAGTCCTCCTCAAGCACAGGCGAAAAACTCCTCCACTGTTGTTGGTTGTTAAGCAAGGGTGAGTACACCAACACGTACTCAACAAGTTGTGCACAGAATGCAATTCTATTATAACTATATGCAGGCTTATTCCAAAGGAATGGCTAAGTGGCTCATAAGCAGTAAGCAGCATTTTCAAACATAAGCAATATGTAGATTGAAAAGACAGTAAAACAATTAATAACAAGTAAGTAGATTCAGTGATTCTCAAATAAACCCAAGTTCTCCATCCTAAATCAAGTTTTATTATCCATATGGCATCCTGCCATCCCATCCAGTTGATAAGTTTTAATTAACTACCCCTTGACTGTAATTCCCGAGCTTTGCTCAATACCGTGAGCACGGCTATCCGAATAGATTGTACACTCTGCAGAGGTTATGCACTTTACCCACACGATATAACCATGCACCACACAGGCGAACGATTATAACAAAGCCTTTACAATGCATCCTCTTAACCCAGTGCCACCCGCTAAGGTTTCAACACTGAAGGGCTAAAACCACCACAACAGGGCCCCCCTCTTGCGCCATGTGAGTTTCCTCCGTAATACCCGGACTCACACCACCAAGATAGCACTTAAGTTAAGCATTTGCAAATTAGTCAGCTAGGCTGCCCCATAACAGACGATGTGGTCGCAAGTTTGACTCAGGTCAAAGGCTCGCAAGGTTAAGTCCTTAAGATTGATTAAAGCAAGACATACACATACCCTTTCTCGCCCATCGGGCCCACCCTGGCACCCTTGCCCCTTTCCACTTGCTTCAATCTAAAGTGATTATCTCCCGGTTGGTTACCAAGCACCACATGCTCTTCACAAATCAACATCGTTGCGTGACTCCGCTGCCACAACAACTCAATCTCTTTGTGCGACCACACATGGCCTACAAATTATCATCATTGTTCCATATTCCTTTAGTCAAGATTATTAAACAATATCTCCTGAACATGTGATGACGTGGCATGGCTAAGCATCTCTAATTCGGTCTAACCATCCATGTTGATTTTCTATTAACTAACTATAATTAACCAACCTAGGGTGACAAGTGAATCATGGCATACAACTAGCAAGGTAGGGTGTAATTCAAAGGGTACAATAGCTAATCCCGAAGTTAAGTTGAAATCATTTATAAACATAAAATAACAAGTGATTAGTTAAATCAAAATAGCATGCAATCTAATCTATGGGTGCAACATGATCAAAGCACAACTTGCCTTCGTTAAGCTCCTGCTTCTCGATCTGAGAATAATTCCCGAGTTGTGAAATCCTTAGAAGCCTCGCACAATTCAACGTCTCACGCGAATCGAGAGAGAAAAGCAAATAAAAACCAAAATCATAGAGCAAACAAATTCAAAAATTCAAATAAAAGCCACCATTAGAAAGATCTCAATTTTACAAATTTTAGGAATTTGAATCACCTCAATCCGAGTTCGAATGCGAAAGTTATGAGGTGTTGAAGTTTAAAATCCTGAAAATACCACGAAAATATAAATTCCGAATTTAGCGAATTATTTTTATACGGAAAAATCCGATTTTTCTCTGGTGACGACACGTGGCTCGGGTGAGCTCGTCTCCTCGATGATTGGGTCCCGTGATCGTCCACATGTGTGCAAGACGCATGCGGTGTGACGCAGGTTACGCGACGCCACCTCATCGCTAAGTCGACAATACGGCCTACGTGGCGACGCGTCAACGAACTAACAACTCACCTCAATTGGCGACGTGGCCTAATCTCGGGCGTCCGATGGCGATCCGACGGCTCCGAAGCTTTCCGGCGGCAATGAACGTCGCGCGGTGGTCTTGGCGCGCTGGGACGACGACCACCCGAACAGCGCCCGCGCAGCCCGACGCGAGGAAGTGGTGATTCCGACGCGTCACGTGGTGAGAATCGAATCTGGTACCGGTGCGGCGGATGGAGTCCTCGGCGATGGCGCAGACGCGGCGCCAAGCTTCGGCAACTCCGGCGACAGCGTGCGACTGCTACGGTGACTCTCCGGCGATGATGCGCGAGGGAAAAGGCGCGGCGCTAAGGTGTGGTCATCAAGGGGTGCTCGGGGTTTGCTTTTATACTCGGCGGGGCGCGCAATCCAAGGAAAGTCTCGGCGGGGACGAGCCGGACTTCGAGGCGGCAAAGTGTCTGGTTGAAGACGACGAACACGAGCCGTCTGATGCTCATCCAACGGCCGGATTGTTTAGGGTTTCCTATTCGGGCGCGGCGTGACGAAGGCCGTTGGATCTTGATCCAACGGTCGGCATCCAATCCACTTAAAACCCGTCGGGCCGCACAGTGCATGGGCCGGGCCCGTTACTGTTTATTCCTAATTTACTTCGGATTTTCCTTTTAAATTAATTCCATAAATCGTTTTGATTTATTTGAGGCTTTATAAATACTCTAAAAATTCCATAAAAATTCCCATAATTATTTTGAGCTATTCTGGATTTAAATAAAATATTTTTATAAAAACTTTATTTTAACTTTATGTATTTTTAATTATTCTTTGATTGAAAGAAATATTATTAAATTCAAATTAATTCCAATAAATTCCAGAAAATCCAAATAAATCCAGAAAAATCATAGAAATCATAAATAGCAATAAAATAATATTATTTAATTAAAAAGCTGAAATTTTGGGATGTTACAAGCGGAAGGTTTGCTCAAGTGTTTGGTCGATTATTGCCAAGTTCTGACTTGGTCGTGTAATACCCCGCGGACTTTTGGTCGAATAATTCGAGTAGATTGGGTATCGAGAAGTATCGAGTAGGGATGTTGCCGGATCGAGCGCTCTACCATCAGCCCATCTTGAATCCTTGGGTTAGCCTCAAGTTACTCGATGTTGACTCATCGACTCGACTCTTAGGAGAGTTACTCGATGTCTTTGGGATACGCATTTTGAATTTGTGTGAAGTTTATTACATATCATTTCAGGTAATGCTATGTGATGTGTTTTCCTTATTTTTGATGGGTGCAGGACGACGGTGCTGGGTCATGGTGAAACGAAGGATGATCAAGACTAGACAAGGTAAGCTAGAGGTCTAGACGGTCAAGGATTGCCGAAGATGATCGGAGACGGAGTCGGTGCAAACCTAAAAGACAAGGAATGGATGAGATGCTAGCTAAGAGCTGCTCGGATCAAGGAGGGTTGTTGGATCACTGTCTAGATGATAGAGTAGCGAGTCTAGTTAGTATGTTTTAAGTGACGTACAAAAACCCGATATATGTGTGGGTTTCGGGTTAGCCCATGTACGAGTGAATGAGTCAATCATAACCCTTGATGGTGGTCTTTAGGGTAAAAGGAATTCATCCAAGAGTGGAGGGTGACTCAAGAGTAGTATAAATAGAGGGGTAGGGGTAGCCTTTTCCCTCTTGAAGGTTTTAGAGGTTTTGTGCTCCTTTGAGCTTTGCCCACTTTGGTGTGAGGCTTTGTAAACATACCTTCTAGAAATGCAAATCATTTTCTCCTATATTTGAATTTACATTACGCATTTATCTTATGTCTTAAATTCAGTATTTAAATTCTGCACTTACGTTCTTGCAATTTACTTTCTAGTAATTTGGATTTGTCTCCCCTCCTACATGCTTTTGGTTCTTATACCAAGGATGGTGATTGATGGATGAATTTTCTTTAGATCATATCCTAATCATCTAGGCAACTCCATGCAACTTCCTTGCAAGAAACTGGTTTTGAGCTCTTAAATGAATCATTCTCGTTGGTTGTGTTTCTAAGGATTTGGACTTATGTTCTTGTTGTGACGTTTGGGAATGGAAGTTGCCAAAAGCAACTTTTGTGGGTCCAATTGTGCAGTTTACCAAAATTTTTCGCATCAGCTACAAATTTTTCTATTTGAGTTTCGACTTCATCTCCCCTTAAATTCCTAGGTGCCTCTTCAAGCATTATTGTGTTCTTTCGAAATGCATTACGTTGGGTTCTAAATTCTTGCTCTCTAGGTAGAAAGTGTCTATGACAAATCAAACCAACAAGCCTAACGACCGTTACAGAGTTGAAATGCTTTGCCCTCACATAAACATTCTGGGCACGCAAATGAACCATGTGTGCTCCAACTGAAAAAGTTACCATAAGGAGGGAAATCATGGACTAATCATTGATATGCTCCCCGCATTGTAAAGTTCTACTTAAGTGAAGCATCCCAAGTTTGTACACCCCCCCACAACTTGATAAGTTCATCAACTAAAGGTTGCATTAGAATATTTAATTTCTTTCCAGGATGTTCAAGACTAGGGATAACAAGGCCAAGAAAAATGTATTCCAGCTTCAAGAGCATGCTTGGGGGAAGATTTAATGGAGACACACATTGGCCAACATGAGTAAGGAGCAGTACCCAAACTAAATGGTGTGAAACCATCGGTTGCTATAGCAAGTCACACATTTCTAGGATCGGTTGCAAAGTCTAGGAAGTCCTCATCAAATTGTTGCCAAGCTTCCCCATTACATGGGTGCACCATCCTACCAGATGTTGAGGGGCTATGCAACCGCATTACCTTTCATGTCCCCTCGTGTGCATACAACCTTAGTAGTCCATCTATGATGGGGAGGTACCGTAGTAATTTACGTGGGACTTTATTCTAGCCTATCTCATAGCGAGAGATGTCACAAAACTCAAACTTATTTTTATGCTCATTATCTTTCCAATAAAGCATGCAGTTATTATAACACACATCAATTTTCTCATATGGCATACCAAGTCCCTCCAATAACTTTTTTGAATGGTAGAAATCCTCAGGTAACTTAGACTTTGGAGGCAAAAGTTCATGAATTAATTGTAATATATCATCGTAGTGTGCAATTGACATATTGTACTGTGACTTTATAGCTAGCAAACGAGCGATAGTAGATAGAATTGAGTGTGTTGTGTTCTCATGGACTAGTTCATTAGCACTAGCAACCATTCTATAGAAAGCTTGGGCAGAGGTTGTTGGCTCCTCATCAACTGCCAATAGATGGTCACCACCTAGGTCATTCAACATATTGTCCATCCGATCATATCTATTGATTTCCTCATTATCTATTGAAGGGTCATGTTCTTCATGCATATTGACAAGGCTATCACCGTGTGCTGTCCATGTTTGATAGTCTACCCTAAACCCATATTTACTCAAGTGCAACTCTATAGTATGCCTATTATGCCTGAAATAGTTTCTACACATTGCACATGGACACTTAATGGTGTCACCTTTAACTACCCCATGATTAGAGAATGCATGATCTAAGAACTGTGTAGTGTGTTCAATCCATTCATTAGAGGGAGCTTTACCACGCTGCCAGCCACTATACATCCATTCATGTTCTGCCATGGAATAGTTCTGTGCATGACAACATGAATGTATCAGTTATAAATTTATATTTTTAAACTACATATGTTGCATTTGTATAGTATGAATATAATATAGTGTTGTGACCAATTTAAGATGAAACCACCAAGATAGAATCAATTTATTAGACAAGATTCTATACTATAACCCAATTGACTAAGCAATATCAATCTTATTCTCATAATTACCATAAAAGAGCAGCTTCACGGAATTAATAATTTTCAATACTCAATGCGCAAGAATCCATGTTAAATCTACAATTAATTACATAATACTGGTAATAGTTGTGCAGTAAAATAAGATAGGCTATAGCTTACCAATAATAGTTGTTAGTAAAATAAGGTAGCCTTGGAATGAAGAGATTGAGCGTTTTGTAATATGCTATGGAACAAGGCTTTCTTCCTTTGATCAAGTTGTTGATTCTTTATTTGCTAGGATTTTGCAGCAAACCAAGATTTAGCATTAATCTCTTGGCTACAAACTCAATCCATAATGGACATTTCATGACATAATTTGCGCAGAGTCAATGCTAGAAAAGTATGTAAGGACTAAAGAGATATCAAAAAGAAGGAAATGATTAAAACAGCAAGCAATGTATTATACTACTTCTTGGCTACAAAAGCTTCTTAGATTACTTCTCAAACTTCAATTAGCACAACAAAAAAATGGATTAGACAGTTTTTTAGCTGTTGGTGTTGGATATGTTGCAACAATATAAGCAGCAGCAATGTTAGTTTGACCAATCGAATTCTAGACTAACATTGATGAGTACCTTTGCACAATTGTTTAAGAACACCAACAACCTTTTTATATTATAAGAAAAATGGCCTAGAATATTACTGCTACAGTACTACTATACGAGGTTAGATTGGAAGTTGGAACTTAGTGTTGAAAAATAAACATATTTCATCCAGAGAATATATGTTGCTAATCATTTTTTCAGTTGTGCTATGATTAATGGCCTCTAATGCAGAGTGTATAAAAATGTCAAACATTTATCATCATCACATGATATACATTTGTCGGTGATTTGAACGGCATCTCAACACGTTATCTACTTTTGGTTAATTTCTATAGTGTATACATATCCTAAAAAATTGTCTCTAGAATGTAAAATTCCTGATTCTAGAGATAAATTGGCAAACACCACTATAAATGTCTGTACACGGGTTTATGCTGTACATGATCCCAATCTATCTTTTCATGCATATATATATGACCAATTTAGATATTTAGAGATATAATATCATTACAAGATTGAAATGTTTTTCTTCCATGGAGAAGTATTTGACTCTTTATGAAGAGCATATAATATATACTAGCGAAAAATTTCTTGTTGGAAAAAATGGCCACTGCACAAGTATCAATATAATTTTTGTGTGTGTGTGTGAAATGGATATGAAAAATGGATGAATTAGATATTGAAATATAGACAAAACTGTAGAATAAAAATAGTGTATATTTCAAATTAAACCAAATTTTAGTGTGGCTACGCCCTAGATGGTTTTTATTGGCTCAGCACCTGGCCGATTTCCAGTTACTGACTGATCACCACCAAGATGGTTTTTCATTATATAGTACACTTAATTGTCCATTCCCTTGATTATCATTCACGACAACTAACACCTTTTTAAGTTTTGTCGTATCATTATAATCGTGACAAAAAAAACAAAACAAAAATACTATGTGTATCAATTTACCCTTTGTCGTTCATAAGTAATCATCATTTACTCTTCATTTATACTTTAATATTTATGCAACTATAAAAAGGAAAAACATAGGAGCACTTCTCAAAAGGGAATTAAAATTGATTAGGAACAAAATTACGATGCTGAAGGATCTAGACCTATATATTGGCAATGCAACTATGCATGCATTACATCATCTTCCCTCAGATTTTCCACGAGGTAACCAAGTGAGAAAGCACTAACTAAAATTGCATGGAAATTATTGGATTCCAAACGCGTTTAAAAGCTATCTGCCAGCTGGAACTGCAAGATTTCTATGAGCTGACTATTCTAGATTGCTAGCTAGCTAGTAATATATATATAATCCTATCCTTGGCTTGATAGCTGTTTCTTTTGCAGAGCAGAGGACTATTTTATCACTTGATGCCTGTTGGAAATTAGGGAGCCTAACACGACCATAAGCCCGGATAAAAAAACAAAAAAAGGCCATATGGCTGTCGATTCCCTCGGTACACACACAGCTGTGCCTATGCCCTTGCTCATCACGCTAGTCCACGCATGTTAGTGCTAGTACAATGCAATTGACCTGGAAGGATGGAAATGGAACATATGTAAAGTATTTAAAGAGAACTCAGAAGACTATCTCATGTTACTAATTCACCAAATTACAGTTAGAGTCATTAATTTTTGATAATTTCTTTGATGTTTGTTCAGAACGTTAGTACACTCGGGTAAGCAACTAGTTTCTGTAATAATTAAACTATATAATGTGTATAGCTCAAAAGGGGGAAAAAACAATACTGTCGCACATGGTTTTAAAACAGGTTTCGAAACTAAGCAGAGCGATTTAATCTGAGACCTAGCTTGGAAATTGAAAAATGATGGAAGTGGATCATGTAGTCGCTTTCTCCTGCCAAACGTACTTCGGGGTATGGAAAAGCAAATGCGTTACGAAACTCAAGGTATTTACTTGGCTGCCACTGATGGTATTTATTTGGCTGCCACTGATGGTATTTATGCCACTGATGGTATTTATGCATAGAAGGCATTGTAATTTCGAAGGTAACCAATTATGTGTTAATCTTATTTATGATTATTTTCATGCATGATTAAGGGCCCGTCATTCAAATGCAAGAATTTGCGTGCAGTGGAGTAATGTTCAATGAATTGCTGCCTAGTTTTGCCATACAAAATATCTTGAGTGAACACAAGGCAGGCTCAGGTCTTAAAACATCCATAAACAGATGTTGATACACACACCTCCCATTAACTGTAGGCTTAGGTCTTAAATCAGTGCTAGTTGACTTACAAGCTACAACCAGATAGTATGTATATATAATTTCTCACTTTATGATGTCATCATGTTTTCCTAATCTAGTATGTGCACAGTGCTAGAACGCCAATCTATTTTGAACCAAAAGTAGTAATCTATATATTATATGTGGTGATTCTATGATCAATCATGATACAGGTCGAGGTGATTTCACTATTGTTGATTGATCATATATCTGGTATCATACCAAAATGCTACACCTTTGTATCCACAAGTGATAATTCAAATGGCTAGGTAGTGATTAGAGGTCAGCCTAATTGGTTGGAGACTGAGCAGGCGCATGTAGCCGGCGACGACTTGACCATTAGCAAAGATAAGTTTACTCACCAACAAAATCCCTCAAATATGACATAAGAAAGTTGCAGATTAATAAAAATCCCCACAGTTGAAGTTGCTCTGGTCGTGGTCCAGAGTGTTAGACAGTTGATTTGTTTCCTATTTTCCTGGCATCCTTCCCGGGTGGTTGTTTCTATAAACCGGACGTGGATTGCCTATATATTGTAATCATGGCTGTGCTAATCAAGTCAAGATGTGATTACCCCAAATTTCCCACGTCTTCATGGTATCAGATTGGTTTTCCTTTTCCCGCTTCCGCTCCTAGCCCTTCCGCCGCCATGTCCGATGTCGCCGCCCAAGAGGACGAGCGCCGCGTGCTGCCGAAGCGCCTCCCAGAGGCCGACGCTGCTGCTGCGCGGCTGCCGCTTCGCCGCCAACTCGAGGACGACGTCGCTCGCCACGAGAGCGCCCTCGATGACGCCCGACGCTGGCTTCAGGCAGCCGTTGCCACCGCGGACGGTGCTGACCCCCCTCCGCGTCCCGATGGTGATGCCGACGCTGTGTCCGTCCTCCATGCGCAAGCCCTCGGCATCCTCAACGTCCGCGCCCTCGTTCCGGTGGTCCTCGACCTCGCCGCGCCGACTTTCTCCAAGTGGCGCCGTCTCCTCGTCCTCGCCCTCGGCAAATACGCGCTCGCCGACCACGTCCTTTGCGACGCCGCGTTCCCCGCCGTTCCGCACTGGGTGAGGATGGATCTCCACGTCCTGTCATGGATTTACGGCTCCATCACCACCGAGCTCTTCGAGATCATCACCACCGCGTCGCCCTCCGCCCGCGGCGCGTGGCTTGCTCTTGAGCAGCAATTCATCGGCAACAGTGAGACCCGCGTCCTCCACGTCGACACGGAGTTTCGCACCCTCTCCCAGGGGTCGCTCTCCATCACCGACTATTGCCGGCGCATGAAGACGCTCGCCGATTCTCTCATCGAACTCGGCGAGCCCATCTCCGACCGCATGCTCGGCCTCAATGTCCTCCGCGGGCTGAACGCCCGTTTTGAGTACATGCGGTCCGTCCTCAAGCGCCAGCGCCCCTTCCCCTCTTTCGTCGAGATTCGCTCTGAGCTCCTGCTCGAGGAACTCTCCATGGCGCCGGTGTCCGCCTCCCCGACCACGGCTCTAGTCGCCGCCACGCCCGCCCCGTCCGGCTCCGCTTCCTCAGGCTCCGGCGGAGGCAACCGTCGCCGTCGCCGTGGCAATGGCGGCCGCGCTCCTTCTGGCGGTGGCGCACCTTCCGGCGGCGCGCCCGTCCCTGGTGCCACCTCGAGGCTGTCAACCGGCTGGCCTTCGCTGTACAACCCCTGGACCGGGACCATACAGATGTGGCCCGGTCCGGTCCAGGGAGGCCCTCGTCCACCGTCACCTGGTCAAGCGCAGCAGGCCCTCGTCGCCGCCGCTGGGCCGTCCTGGCCTGTCCCCTCCGGTTGGGCCCCTGGCTCGGGCGTCCTTGGACCGCCAGCGAGCGGTGCGCCTGGCGCCTATGCTCCCGGGCCCCAATTCATTCCGCCGGCCCAACCTGTTCCGCAGGCCCCCCTGCTGCCCCAACAGGCCGGCGGTGCCTTTGGGCCCTGGGATCAGCAGGCCCTTGCCAGCGCCTTCAACACCATGACGCTTGCGCCACCCCCCTCATCTGGCGACTGGTATATGGACTCCGGAGCCACCTCGCACATGGCTTCCCACCCCGGTATCCTCTCCCGTTCCTCCCCTCCTGATTCCTTTACTCCCTCCTCCATTATTGTCGGTAATGGGTCGCACTTACCCATCACTGCGACCGGGACTGCCCTTGTTGGCCCTCTCCGTCTCGGTGATGTTCTTGTGTCTCCCCACATCATTAAAAATCTCATCTCTGTCCGTCGCTTTACCACCGACAATAATTGCTCTGTGGAGTTTGACCCGCTTGGTTTCTCTGTGAAGGACCTCAGGACCCGGAGCGTGATCGCCAAGTGCAATAGCTCTGGAGATCTTTATCCCCTCCGCTTTCTGCCGCCGCCCTCCGCCCAACCATGCGCCCTCCTCGCTGGTGCCTCTCCGCAGTTGTGGCATCGCCGCCTCGGTCATCTTGGTCACGAGGCCCTTTCCCGCTTAGTTAGTGCTTCGTCTATTTCCTGTAATAAGGGTGCTCATGCGACTGACGTTTGTCATGCTTGTCAGCTTGGCCGTCATGTACGCCTCCCATTCCCCTCCTCTCAGTCTCGCGCTTCTCATAATTTTGACCTTGTGCATTGTGACCTGTGGACCTCACCGGTCCCCAGTGTTTCAGGATTCAAGTATTACCTTGCCATTTTGGATGATTGTTCTCATCACTTGTGGACTTTTCCTCTTCGCTTGAAATCCGACACGTTCTCCACCATTGCTCACTTTTTCTCCTTTGTTGCCACACAGTTTGGCACCACTATCAAAAGTGTGCAAAGCGACAACGGTCGCGAATTCGACAATTCGTCCGCTCGTGCCTTTTTCCTCACACATGGCGTCACCCTCCGCATGTCATGTCCCTACACCTCCCAACAAAATGGCAAGGCCGAACGCATCCTCCGCACTGTTAATAACATCATCCGCTCTCTTCTTTTCCAGGCATCCCTCCCCTCCTCCTACTGGGTCGAGGCCCTTGCTACCGCCACCTACCTTCTCAACCGGCATCCCACCAGCACCCTTCATTTTGCTACCCCCCACCACGCCTTATACGGCTCCCCTCCCACCTACGCCCATCTTCGAGTTTTTGGTTGTCGGTGCTATCCCAACCTCTCTGCCACCGCCCCTCACAAACTCGCCCCGCGTTCTACCTTGTGCGTCTTCCTTGGATATTCATCGGACCACAAAGGCTATCGTTGTCTTGATCTTGCTACCCACCGCATCATCATCTCTCGCCATGTCGTCTTCGACGAGTCTTCCTTCCCTTTCTCCGAGGCTTCCTCCTCCTCGTCCTCCAGCTCAACTAACCTTGATTTTTTGGATGAGTTTGATTGCCAAGTCTCCCCGCCGCCCATACAGCGCCCCGACAGTTCCTTGGTTGCTCCTACTCCTGTCGGCCTGGCGCCGAACCCGACGCCTGGGATGCCTCCTCCGGCCCCTGGCGTGGTTGCTCCTACTCCTGTCGGCATGGCGCCGAACCCGACGCCTGGGCTGTCTCCTCCGGCCCCTGGCGTGGCTACGCCTGGGCTGCCCCCTCTGGCCACCGACGCTGAGTCGCCGTCCTCCGAGACGTCTACCCGGCCCGGCGCGTGGCCGCCCGCTGCTTCGATCCTCTCTTTGTGCGCTTGGCCCTCTGGCGCCCCATCGCATGGCGCTGGGCCTTCCCAGTGCCCGTCCGCCCGCCAAGACCCGTGTGGCACGGCCGTCCCCGCTCGCTTCTGAGTGCCTCTCGGCTGTGTTGTGCCGATCTTGCCGTCGACAACCAAGACAAACATGCGCACCCGTGCTAAGAGTGGTTTCCGTCAGCCGCGCCTCAATCTTCAGGCCGTTGCTCCCTCCCCGGTGCCTACGTCTTACCGGCGTGCTCTTGATGACCCTCACTGGCGCGCCGCTATGGAGGACGAGTATCGGGCGTTGATTGCCAACGACACCTGGTCTCTTGTCCCACGGCCGCCCCGTGCCAACGTGGTCACAGGGAAGTGGATCTTCAAGCACAAGCTCAACTCTAATGGGTCCCTCGATCGATACAAGGCTCGTTGGGTTCTCCGCGGCTTCACCCAGCGCCCCGGTGTTGATTTTGATGAGACTTTCAGTCCCGTTGTGAAGCTTGCTACTATTCGCACTGTCCTCAGTTTGGCTCTCTCCAGTGACTGGCCTATTCATCAGTTGGATGTCAAGAATGCTTTCCTTCACGGCACACTTTCCGAGACAGTGTATTGCTCACAACCCTCCGGTTTTGTTGACGCTGCCCGACCTGATCACGTCTGTCGTCTCAACAAATCACTCTACGGGTCAAGCAGCGCGTGCTTGAATACAATTGTTTCGCCTCTCACCTGCGATCCTTTGGGATTTCTCGAAGCCAAATCCGACACCTCCTTGTTCATCCTTCGCCAGGGTGCCGACACCGCCTACCTGCTGCTTTATGTGGATGATATTGTCTTGACTGCTTCCTCTACTGCGTTACTTCACAGGATTATCATGGCTCTGCAGACCTCCTTCCCTATGAAGGACCTCGGTCCGCTACAGCACTTTCTGGGCATCACAGTCACTCGCTCTTCTGTCGGGATGCTTCTCTCTCAGCGCCAGTACACCCTGGATATTTTGGCGCGTGCTGGCATGACCGATTGCAAGCCTTGCAGCACGCCTGTCGACACTCAGGCTAAGCTGTCCGCAGCTGGTGACCCTGTGCAGGACGTTACTCTCTACCGCAGCTTGGTGGGTGCTCTCCAGTACCTGACGTTCACTCGGCCGGACATCACCTATGCCGTCCAGCAGGTTTGTCTACACATGCATGACCCCCGAGAGCCTCACATGACCGCTGTCAAGCGGATCCTCCGCTACCTCGCCAGCACTGCCGACCTCGGTCTCTTCCTTCGCCGCACTGTCCCGGCTACTCTCACCGTCTACACCGACGCCGATTGGGCTGGTTGTCCCGACACACGCAAGTCCACCTCCGGCTACGCTGTGTTTCTTGGTGACAACCTTGTTTCTGGTCGATGGCGTCGCAGACGTGTCGCGCTCAAATCGAGGCCGAGTAGAGGCGGTGGCCAATGGCGTTGCTGAGGCGTCTTGGCTTCGCCAACTTCTTCAGGAGCTCCACCAGCCCATTCGGCGTGCCACCTTGGTCTACTGTGACAACGTGAGTGCCGTCTACCTCTCGACCAACCCGGTGCAGCATCAGCGCACCAAGCACATCGAGATCGACCTCCACTTCGTCCGGGAGCGCGTGGCCGCCGGTGCTGTTCGTGTCTTGCATGTCCCTACGACCTCCCAATTTGCCGACATCTTCACGAAGGGACTTCCGTCCACCGTTTTTCTGGAGTTTCGGTCCAGCATGAACGTCCGCTCCAGCGACGTTCACACTGCGACGGGGTGTTAGACAGTTGATTTGTTTCCTATTTTCCTGGCATCCTTCCCGGGTGGTTGTTTCTATAAACCGGACGTGGATTGCCTATATATTGTAATCATGGCTGTGCTAATCAAGTCAAGATGTGATTACCCCAAATTTCCCACGTCTTCACAGAGCAGCCTGAAATGGATTGGCCAAATACTATTTAGATTAAGAAGCTAGTACCACAAACAAGGAATGGGGGGAGGAAGAGAGAAGGAAGAAGAAGATCATGTGGAAGAAAGTGCTTACCAGGTGGAGACTCGCATCCAGGTCTACGATGGCCACAAATCTAGGAGGAGGCGAGCAAGACTCGGCATTGCTAGGGTTGTGGATAGAGGAGAACGCAATTCTAGTTGGAGGTGGACAGAGATTGGATGGGGGTTGAGTCGACCAAGAACAGACGGTGCTAGGGATTTGGGGGAGGAAGCAAGGATGGAGCTAGGGATTTGGGGGAGCAGAGTCTGGTCTCTTTGGGGAAGAAGTGCATAGAGGCTAGGCTGCTAGGGCGTTGAGATATTTTATCCTATAGTTATTTTTACAGTTTTGCTTTACACGTCAGGAAAATTACAACAATAAGCACACCGCGTGGCATAGTAGAGTTTGGTGCGGTGCATGCCAATTTTTTGCGCTCGAACAACTCCCAACGCCGTGTACCGTGACCAAAGAATAAACTTGGCGGTTTATGCTGGTTAGAAAAATAATTTTTATGACGATACTTCTATAACGGTTAGAAAATATATTTTTGTAACAGTTATTCGTACCCTTCAAAAAAATTACAATTTTTCTGACAGTCTTGCAAGTCCCATCAAAAAAATATGAATGCCTCACAGCCTTTTGCGGGCTTGTCAGGAAAAATTGAGACAGTAAGGGATTCTACGCTTTCTGATAGTGATAGTCCAATATCAGTATATCACTGTCGATTGTAGACCGAACTGGCAGTGATAGCTCTTATCACTGCTAGTTCCTGAGCCGGCAGTGATAATCCCGAGTATCATTGCCGACCAATCACTGTCGGCTCCTATAATTTATAGTGATGGTGTTTTCACTACTACAGAACGACACATCACTATCACTGTATCTGTGTCGGTTCTTAAGTTTTTCGAAAAAACGATTGTGATAAGTAACCCGGAGGGTGTTAGTAATAATCACTATCGGTTACGAGATTATAAGTGATTGTGATGTAGTTGGACACATCCGAATCGGTTCTCTACTAAAAGTGATAGTGATGTGCACGGTCATCACTATCGGTTCTTTTCATAAAAGTGATAGTGATATGCGTGATCATCACTATCACTTCTATGAAAAGAACCGATAGTGATGACCGTGCACATCACTATCACTTTTAGTAGAGAACCGATTCTCGATGTGCAGATGGTTATCACTATCGGTTCTTTTATAGAAGCGATAGTGATGACCGTGCACATCACTATCGCTTGTTGAAAAGAACCGATTTCGATGTGCTCGTGCTTGTCAACAAGTAATGACCGTGCACATCACTATCGCTTTTCAAAAGAACCGATTCGATGTGCCTCGCTAGGTTATATATACCACTCAGACTTGAACTCTTCTCTGTTGTTGCTCAGAGGAGATTTCTCCGCCACCCGAGAAAATAGCTCATATTGTGTGGTTGGAAGCAATACTTGAGTAAGAAAATTTGAAGTCCTCATGGGTGGGTATTAAGAGGGCAAAATTGAAACCCTATCTTGAGGAGATTCCCTGTTTTTGCCTGTTTTGAGGAGATTCCTTTGGAATTGTGTCGTGCTTTCAGATTTCACACTCTTTATTTGACAAGCACATATCTATTTAATTTTTGTAGTGCGATCTCCTGTTTATATGGAATTATTATTGCTATCATGTAGTAGCTTGTTATTAGAGTTTAGGCGGCGTAACCTCGTCTCCCGTTCGAGGTGCTTATTTATAAATATCTTGAACAAAGGGCATATTTATAAGCGGCGATCTCGAATTGTCCACGTTTTTAGACGGTTCGAGGATATATGGTTCGAGCAAGTTCTGGGCTGTGTTGTACAACTTGAGTAGATTTGGTAGCGTCTCTCGGTGTTCTCCGGATACACACCCTCTTGACTGTTGTCGAGGCGTGTATCCGGAGAACAGCAGGAGATCTTGAAATTTTTCTCGAGTTGTACAACGGCTTAGGAACTTTCCGAACCATATATCCTCGAATGGGATTAGGTCCTAACCTATTTAGAGATTAGGAGTCATCGTTGGTACCCTTGTTTTGTTTAGTTGTAGTAGAAAGATTTGCAAGCTCTTGCACTAGCTATATAATTAGATTATTTGATATCATTGTTGATGTTAAAATTTATGTCTCTTATGTAGGAATTGGAAGCTTTAAACTAGGGAAGAAGCTAGCTAGGTATCGATCGGGAGTACATTTATATATCTTGGAACACATCCACTATTTTGCAAAGGTAATATTAATTGAAATGATGTCTCAATATTTAAAATAGCTATAGCTAGTTGTCGCTCGCTTTTTCCTTAATTTATTGTGCGAAATTTAATTGCAGATGGACCGTGAGGAATGGATGTATCGGAAAAGCCGTGTGAGTGCTGAATTTGAGAGGGTGTTAAGGAGTTCAAAAAATTGCGAAGGCGACATGGTGAGGAGGGTGTAAACTTCATATATTGTCCTTGCATTGATTGCACGAATCGAGGAGATTTAACAACTCATCTCAAATTGAGAACCACGATTTGGCGTGGCCGTGAGGAATTACACATGTTGGATCCATCACGAGGAGGCAGGTAGTACCCTTCCGACATGCAACGAAGATACGGTGGAACCGGATGACGAGTTGCATCCTGATATGTTTGAGGAGGATAATTTGGAGCAAATGTTGCGGGATGTGGAGGGTAATTACACGGAAGAGAGTTTGAAAAGTTTAAAAGCTTGATAGAAGGCGATGCCAAACCGCTATTCACAAAGTTGCAAAGCGGAATACACCAAAGTTGGGTTCGGTCCTTGCATTGTTGAGCGAAGGCAAAACACCGTTGGATAGATACAAGTTTCAATGCACTACTAGTTCTTCTATCGGATCGCTTCTTGAGGGAAACGAGTTGCCAACAAGCATTTATGAAGCGAAGAAGCTACTATGTCCCATGGGAATGGAAATAGAAAGGATACATGCATGTCCGAATGATTGCATCTTGTACCGTAACGCACATCGGGAGCTACGTTTGTCGGTTTGCGGTGTGCCCTGGTACAAACAAAAGGAGAAGCGTAACGACAAGAAGCGAAGAGCCGGGCAACGACGGTGAAGAGGTCACTAAAGGTGCACCGCCAAGGTATTGTGGTACTTGCCCATCATTCCCGTCTGGAGCGATTGTTTGCAAATCCGAGAGAGGCAAAATTGTTGCGTTGGCATTACGAGTCTTGAAAGGAAGATGGCAAGTGAGACACCTGGCGATTCGGCTCAATGGAGAAACATCGATTAGAAACATGAGGAGTTTGGTGCGAAATGAGGAACATAAGATTTGGGTTGAGTCTTGTGGAATGAATCCGTTTGGTAACATGAGCACTCGTCACAAAGACACCTAGCGATTCATTGTGTATCTACAACCTCCCTCCTTGGTCGTGCATGAAGCGGAAGTATATCATGATGTCATTACTAATCTCGGGACCCAAACAGTAGGAAATGATATTGATGTGTACCTTACACCATTGATCGAGGATTTGGTAAAATTGTGGAATGAGGGGTCGTCGTGTGGGATGCGTACAAAGAGAGCATTTCACCCTACTTGCTATGGTATTTTGCACCATAAATGATTTCCGGCCCTTGGTAATTTGGCGAATTCTGATCTGAAATGAGCCAAATTGTGTCCTATTTGTGAAGAGGAGACTGAGAGTCTATGGCTGCCGAATTCCAAGAAAATTGTGTATATGGGTCACCGTAGGTTTCTACCTCGAAGTCATCGATACCGTAAGATGGATGACAAATTTGATGGGAAGAGGGAAGTCCGTTCGGCACCGCAGCCTATGAGTGGAAGCCAAGTATATTCACGTGTAGGGAAGTCCGTTCGGCACCGCAGCCTATGAGTGGAAGCCAAGTATATTCACGTGTAGAAGATATCGATGTTCAGTATGGAAAGAGCTGTAAATCTGTTCGTCCTAGGACCATTTGGAAGAAGAGGTCAATATTTTGGGACTTACCGTACTAGAAGGAGTTAGATGTCCGGCATTGTATTGATGTCATGCATGTTGAGAAGAATGTCTGCGACAACTTGGTTGGCATCCTGCTGAACATACCTGGGAAGACCAAAGATGGTGTCAATGCTCGTCGCGACATGGCATACATGGGAATCAGGCCCAGACTTGCAGTGATAGAGGAGGATGGAAAAGGTCCGTACATCCCTGCTGCATGCTACACCCTGTCCAAGAAGGAGAAAGAAGATCTCTGCAAATGTCTCCAAAGTATTAAAGTTCCATCGGCTACTCATGAACATTAGAAAGCTTGTGTCTATGGATGATTTGAAGTTGTTGGGCATGAAGTCCCATGACCGCCATGTCTTGATGACCCAAATGCTCCGGTTGCAATCCAAATATTCTCCTAGAGGATGTCGGGTTGGCAATCACAAAGTTGTGTTATTTCTTCAATGCGATCTCTGCAAAGTTCTTGACCCGATGTACTAGACAACTTCTGAGTGAGGTGGTGCGAGACTCTGTGTCACCTTGAGATGCATTTCCCACCGTCGTTCTTTGAGTAATGGTCCACCTTGTTGTTCACCTTGTCGAGAGATTAAGATATGTGGACCCGCTTTCCTACGTTACATGTATCCGTTCGAGAGGTACATGGGTATATTAAAGTCGACGTGAGGAATCGATTGAAGCTTCGAGGGTAGTATTGTTGAAGGTTATGGGGTGAAGAGGTTATTGAGTTTTGCGTGGATTACGGGTAAAGACAAGCAATCGGTGTTCTGTACCTCGTCATGAGGGCGGACTTCTTTGTAAAGGAACCGTTGGGTCCAAACTAATGAGTCCGAGGTTTGATATGTATTGCAAGGCGCATTTCACGATCTTGAGAATAAGCGCAGAAGTTTGTCCATACATTGAGCAAACATAAGTTGATATTACGGAAGAGAATCCACAAATGGATGAGCTTTCCATCGCACAAGAACACAATGATCGATTCCTCACATGGTTCAAAGAAAAAGCGGAGGTCTCCTTTAGTGAGAATGTAAAATGGTTGGCTGACGGACCAAGATTTAATGTACAAACATGGCAGGGGTACGATATTAATGGTTACACCTTTTACACTGAGAGTCAAGATGCCAAGAGTACTGTCCAAAATAGTGGTGTGAGTATAAATGCTTTCTCTGATGATCATCACTCGAAAACAGTCTCCCCAACCGCAATGAACTCCTACTATGGGATGATCGAAGAAATTTGGGAGCTCGATTATGGAATATACCAAGTTCCATTATTCCGATGTAAGTGGGTACGACTTCCACATGGAGTGAAGGTCGACAAGAGAGGCTTTACTATTGTGGATCTCAGTAGACTCGCCTACAAAGATGATCCGTTTGTCCTTGCGAAGCAAGCAACTCAAGTCTTTTACGTGCGCGATCCGGCCAATCCGAGGTTGCACGTCGTTCTTCATGGCAAGAGACGGATCGTAGGAGTTGAAGATGTTGTAGATGAAGAAGAGTATAACCAATTCGATGAGATGCCTTCATTTGCGAGATGGGGCTTGTCTTAGCGGGGATGGCGACACACATGGAGCCAATTACATGCGAGTAGATCATCATGAAGGGCGATTGTAAATAAATGGACTATTATAATGTATGTAAAATTGCTGTTTGGAGGCTTGATTGAAATGCATGCAATTTCTCTTTATGCTGCACTTTGTGCCATATGTTGTGAAAGAAAATTCCATTTGACAAAATTACTTTTGGGAAAGCTTGTAAATAGTCGAAAGTTCATTTTCGGAAATTTGCGTACAATTCAGATTAATTTGAAAAAGTTTTGACTTTTCTCGCTTTTACGCACAAATCATGTCTCTGAAATGAATTTTGGCATATTTCTTGAATGATGTCGCTTTTCCAAAAATTATTTTATGAAAAGTTTTGCGGTATCTGAAATATGTTTCTGCAAAATTTCTAATAATTTCAACAATGTACGACAAAGTTATGGCATTTTCTCTCTTTGATGAAATGCTGAAAATTCAGAACTTGCAGATGTCTGAAAAGGAATAGTGCAATAAACTACATCAGTGTCGGTTTTATTAAAAAAAGTGATACTAATGAGTAACATCAGTGTTCTTTTAGAAAAGTGATGATCAAGCATCAGTATCGGTTTTATTAAACAAGTGATACTGATGACTAACATCAGTGTTCTATTAGAAATTGATGATAAAGCATCAGTATCGGTTTTTATTAAAAAGTGATAGTAATGATAAAGCATCCAGTGTCGGTTTTATTAAACAAGTGATACTGATGACTAACATCATTGTTCTATTAGAAAAGTGATGATAAAGCATCAGTATCGGTTTTTATTAAAAAAGTGATACTAATGATAAAGCATCGATGTCGGTTTTATTAAAAAGTGATACTAATTATAAAGAATCGATGTCGATTTTCTTAAAAGAGTGATACTAATAATAAAGCATCGATGTCGGTTTTCTTAAAAGAGTGATACTAATGATATATCGCGATGTCGGTTTTCTTAAAAGAGTGATACTAATGATCAATCATCGGTTTTCTTAAAAACACGGCCCATTCTCGCGACCATAGCCATTAGCCAGCGCGCCACGCTTAACCCTAGTCGCTGAGTGCCCTTCGACGCCGACGCCTCCCGCCCGTCGACGCCGACGCCGCCCCACTCCCGGTGCCGACGCCGACGCCGCCTTCGCGCCACCCCACACCGCGACCGGTGCCTTCGACGCCGACGCCCCCCCTCCCGGTGCCCTTCGACGCCGACGCCCCCACGCCACCCCCACACCGCCCCGGTGCCCTTCGACGCCGACGCCGACGCCGCCCCCACTCCCCGATGCCTTTCGACGCCGACGTCACCCCCACACCGCAGCCCTACGAATTTTGTAATGCAAAATCTCGTCTTGATATTGGCATGTTCACAGTGAAAAATCTCGTCTTGATATTGGCATGTTCACATGTTCACAGTGAAAATCTTTTATGCCTTGGGGTTCAGATTACTCTCTTCTTGTTCTGCTGCCTGTGGGGTTGAGATTGGTATTGCCTCTGTGATGATTATAGGGTAGAATTGATATTGGCAATTTATTTTGAGAATAAGGCCTTGGTGGTAGACTTAGATGCATTAGAAGTTTTGATTATTTCACTGTTTGATAGTCAGATTGTTAATCCAGTTCAGTTTTGGCTTATATGTGACTATTGCTTATGATTCATCAATTCGGTTAGCGACTTGTTGATCGATTTCATATATGCTCCAGTAGCTTTTCTTGTTCAATTAGCCTACTGATCTGGATCTTGTTGATAAAAGTAATAAACTGCAGATACTACATTCTGTCTATTGGGTTAGTTACTTCTTATGTTGGCAGGTTACAATAAGCTATATTGACATGATTAGTATATCTCACTTATATATTAATCTGGATACATACTGCTCTGAATTTAATTGAGGACTTTACATAACAGTGAATCTTGATATCAATTCCATTTGTGCATGTTAAGGTGGTAAGGGTTTGAGGCCTTATTCACTCAATTTATTGTCTTGCCCATTCATGAGTAAGGTTGAAGATTTATAATCTTCAAACCAAACCCTAAAATCTGAGAGCAATCACATATTATTTCCTCCCTACTACCATAGTAGACATGATTCTTTTCATGAATGCCATAGTCTACATAATTTATTTCATCTTCTCAAATATGTTAGTATGGTCATTCTTGAATCATGTATATGTTCTCATATTGTTGTATGGAATAATATATAAAAACTTGCTCTTATGTCAGCTCTATACAAACATGGAAATTGGCTGTGAGTCCATCTCGATTAGTAAATAACAACATATTAAGTACTGGTGGATGCAATAGTTAAATTCTAGCTTCGTATTACATTTGAAACACAAACCAAATAATAGATAGTACTACGGGGTTATTTGCAAAGTTGATTCTGAAGAAGTTCAATTTTTGAAAACTACTTGGCGCCACGCCGCCAGTATAGTGCTTTTTTTGTACTTGTATTTTTTAATTGTATGTTATTATTGTTACTGTAATATGATCTACGTTAGAGTTCAAAATCGTAACATCGTCTCCGTTCGAGAGTACTTGATTATGAATATGCCATTTCAGCATATTCATAAGCAAGCAGTCTCGAATTGTCCACGTTTTTTGGATAGTTCGAGGATATGTGGTTCGAGCAAGTTCCTGAGCTATGTTATACAACTTCAGAGTTGATTTCGGTAGCGTTTCCTGGTGTTCTCCGGATACACACCCTCTTGACTGTTGTCGAGGCGTGTATCCGGAGAACAATGTGAGATGTCACAAATTTTCTCCGGTTGTACAACGGCTTAGGAACTTGCTCGAACCACATATCCTCGAATGGGATTAGGACCAAACCTATTTAGAGATTAGGGGTTATCGTTGGTACGTATTTAGTTGGTCAACAGATATTGCATGTTATGTCGCTTACTAACTTGACCTTCTTGTGTTGCTATTCTTGCAAGTATCGAAAACCAGCCTATTGTTCACATTGTCTTGCAAGTATCCTTGTGTTGCTATGTCGCTTACTAACTTGACCTTCTTGTGTTGCTATTCTTGTGTTGCTATGAATTATCTGTTGATCCTTTACAAGATTTATTGTCAAGTGCATATAGTAGCTTCAAATTGCTTTCTCTCATGTCACACATATGACCTTATCAGATAAGAAAACTCAAAATGTCGCAAATAGAGAGCATCGGCTCGTTGCGAACAGTAGAAGAGTCTTCTTGAGGGCCGAGCATGGTTCCAATTACTAAAGGGCCGAGTAAGGTGAGGAAGACCCGAGGACCAAACAAAGGGGCTCAGGAGAACGCCGCAGTTCTCCGCTTCAATGCCATGGGGTGCACGGGCCCTCCTAAGTACATGGGGCGTCACCGGTCATTTCTTGGCCAATTGGTGAGGAGAGAGTGCCCATAACAATTAAGGATTGGAGAAAGGAAGTCGCGCTAAGGTAAGAATCGGTTGTGGGACGAGGTTAAGAGTAAATAGATTATAGAGGAGGAAGATGAACCCAGAGCGAGGCAGACGCCTTTGAAGAGGATGGGTGTGGCCTTGAGGCACTTCAAGACCCTTATGCACAATGTGATGCGTCTTTGAAAGGCCGTACACCATTCGAGTGGTATCCATTTGTGACCCCGATGTTTGGGTAGAATTCACGAGGATGAAGGGTACGCCGAGGCAGAAGCGAGAGAGAGGAACACCGCTGTCCGTGAGGCTTAACACGCACCCGCACCACCTCGACAAAGTGGCTATGAGGGAAGAAGGCGAGTGGGCGCGACTAGCCGAGGAGTGCACTCACTCCGGACGGTGATGCCTTACTCCCACATATCGAGGAGCGGCACGCAATCGGGTATTAGCGAGGACAAAGAAAACTCGACGGGCAGCTTGTAGTTGCAAACCTCGCTACCGCTCAAGTCGTCTCTACCATCGTAAGACATCTAACTTAGTACAATACAATTGACCCAACTTGTTGTATTTCAAATCTAATTAGTACTCGCTTATTACGGGAAGAGGTAAGCCGGTGAAAAGAACAGGGACCTTCTGAGCCAAGGGTCGAAGGACACCTGTCGTCTGCGATCGGAAGTCCGACCATAAGGCGGTGCTTGCCGTAGGGGCGGACACACGAAGAAGTCCTACTTTCAAGATGATGCCTGCGAAGTTGTATCAAGGTCATGGCGAGCACGTGAGGGCGCCTCAAGGACACACTAAGGGAGCGGTGAGGGAGGAGATTAAGGAGGAGATGAGGGGAGATGACACGACGTGAGGAGGAGATAAGAGGGAGATGATGGCACGTGAGGATCGCTGAGGGCCGAGATGATTTCCCAGTCGAGCAGATGCCCTCGATTGTCATAGAAGTCGTGCCCGACCTAGCATTGCGGTTCCAAAAATGATAAGACCGGTCCCGGTGAAGGTAATAATTAATTTTTCTGAGTTAAAGCTATGAGTGTAACTCCGCAATGTTTTCCTCAAGTTGTACACTTCTTGCGGTGCTGCGAAGTGCCAACTCACCATCATGACGGAGGATGGATTTCCGTCGAGGTTGACGCTGAGGTTGCATTTCCATGCAACGAGACCGACCTTGTGCATGGTCACCGGGGAAGGGCTACATGAGGGTCTGAGGCGGACTCGCCCACGAAGACTTCTTATCACATATGCTCGATTTCCCCCCCAACGAAGATATCACCACTCTCGGGCAAGCACGCATGTCGTTCATCAAGTGGCCCACGACGGGTGTCGTCTTGGTCAAGGTAAAAAGTCCTCCACGTCTTCTCTACCATTCCAAGATTTCTGCAGAAGTTAAATATATGCGTGCCAGAGGTTCCTCCTGCGCCGCCTCCTGCTCTGCGCTGATCCTGCCTCCCGCTCCTCACTTTGCTCCTGCTCCTGCGCTCGATCTTGCTTCGCTCCTCCTTTGCTCTGCTCCTGCTCCTGCGCTTGCGCCTCCTCCTGCTCTGCTGCTCCCACTTCTGCTCCAACCGCAGTGATGACACAGAGTCTGAACTGGCGTGTAAAAGGACAAACACGACACCGTAGAACCACAGGAGGCCTCCGAGACTCCTTCCGCCAAGAGGGCAAAGGCGACAGAGGCCTGGCGCCCCTTAAGGTACTGAAAAGCCCTTGCCCGACCTCGGAGACTCCTTGACCCAGAAAGAAAAGTCGGCCAGCCCAGGCGAGGCCTCCGAGACTCCTTCCGCCAAGAGGGCAAAGCCGACAGAGGGCACTGGCGCCCTTAAGGTACTGAAAAGCCCATCGCCCGACCTCGGAGACTCCTTGACCCGAGAAGAAAAATCGTCAAGACAGCCACAGCACCAGTATGATTATAAGGCCTACGAGCATGGAAAGCCCCGATTGCATCGCCTAACTCAATTATCTAGGCGGTGGACTCGTATACTCCATGGATGGTACCTTGATAAGGTGAAGGCGGAAGAGCGTCGAGTCGACTTCAACGTGAAGTATAAAATGGTACATTTTCACCGTGACGAGGATGGAACATTCCCCGTCAGTTTTGAGGATCTATTCTGTGTGTACCAAATGAAAGCCGTCGATATTTTTACTTTACGATCATGGACGCTGTGAGTATCACACCATATAGCTTGCGCTCATGACTTTTATAGGATTTTGCATTATGTTTTCTCACATTCAACTCGAGTTGCAGGATAATGAGACAACGAGCCGTGACGCATCTACACGAAGTTGGGTTTATCGACCCCGAGCTTGTGTCTGCGACCTTGGCTAGGCTTCAACCGGTGTTCGTTGCTAGCTACATCAATGGGGTATTGCATGCTGAGTCGAAAAAGGACTTCATTGTATTGCCGTACCAGGAGTAAGCGATACTCTTGATTCAATTACTTATGCGCACTTAAAACCGTATGTGAACTTATTTCCTTGCACTACATTTTATTTAATAAGCAACCATTGGGTTCTACTCGTCCTCGTTAGGGTGAAAACACAGTCTACACATTTAACTCGATCGAGAAGAGACCGATGGTATCTGTGATCAAGCCTCCTTTGCGAAGTAAGCACATTATTGTAACCTAACACATCGAGGAATTTAACTACGTTTATTTTTTTGACTCAATGGTGCTCTCCAATGTATGCGGGGTTTCTCGGACTATGTCGATGAAGGAGGGCCGCACGACGACAAAAAGGGCAAGACACTGCAGTATAAGCGATTTAAGGTACAAGTGCCTAGCATATATATGATTAATTTTTTTGACATCTAATCTTCGTGGGCTGAATTTCTTTTCTCTCTTCACAAGTGCCATCAACAGGCAGCGGTGACCATTCGGCTTCTATGTCATGCATTACATGCTCATCGTGGTCGGCAACTCGAACTTTTCCTAAGGTATATGCGTGCATAATAATATACTTAGCCTTTTACATAGAAATTTTTAAACTAAAATTAATACAGTCATTTCTGATTTCCAGAAGATCAATATCCCCCAGAAGATTTTAGACAGCAAAGCACTCAACAATTTACGAGACAACTTATGCGTTGGTCTTGGTTAGAAGTTATATCGAGAGGATGGCAGGTTTAGAGATCTGAAGCATCCTACTAGTCCATATGAAAACAATATTAATAATATATGTCAATTTGATATGTATCAGAGGAAGTCCATGTACTGATTGTCAAGCATGCTTGAGTTGTATATTGTGAACGACTATGATATATATGTGTTGTAATTAAAGCGTTTACATTACGTGAATGTGATATATGCATCCTGTGTTACATTACGTGAATGTGATGATATATATTGTGTATTCGTATTGAGAATTTAATCATGCTTTTTTGGAGAATTTGCAAAATGGCACACCCCAATGGGTCATCAGAATCGGTTCTTTAAGGGAAGTGATTCTGATGACCCCCTCATCTGATGACATTTTATCACGATCGGGTCAAAACCGATTCTGATATAGCTCCACCTCATCACTATCTAAGGACATTGTATCGCCACTAGAACCGATTCTAATGCTAAAAAAGAACCGATTCTGATGTACCGTTCTGTAGTAGTGTTTGGAGCCAGCAATGATGGCCTGTTCTGTAGTGGTGTGTCCTTAGCCACCTACGTGCTGCATGTAGCAATATTTGGTTTATTGGCATGCAACAACCAAACGACGCATGCATGTTAATCCGTCGAAGAAACTCTTGCAAAGAGGTGTTTGATTCACATAAAATTAAACAACTAGTCATGCAAGGAATTAATCCACTGCAAACAATTAATTGTACCTCTCATAACGTGATACACGTACAAAACTACAAATGTTGCGTGACGTGATACTGGTACGGAGCGGAACTACAAATGTTCCATGACATGCATGATAACGGACGTGCCCAGGGAGCTCACCAAATCCACCCTGGTACTACGTACGTACAGATCGACGATGTTCCCCCGGATGGCACAACAGCGAAAGGAGCACTGCAAGCAAATTTAAAAGCTTGTCGCCCGATCGAAACCCTTAAACTAGTCTAATAGAAATAGCTAGCACAAACGACATTATTAATCCAGATCTCCATCTTTGGTGAAATTAAACAGCATTTCTCCCTCAATGCATGGCTTTGACATATATGGTACGAATTCCCCTCTTTGATATATCAGTCGCAGCACAGTTCGCAGAGCCAGCAGCAACAGAGCGCAGCAATGCTGAAAGAGAAGAGAACATGACAAATTTTTTTTAAAAAAAAAAACAAACTGTATTAGCCAGAGCTGCTAGCTAGACGTACGTGCAAAAGAAATTTAAGCCTCTTTAGCAGATAAGAGACTCCAATGGCGCGGCTATATATGTATGTAATTCAGTACGTACCATCCTTCGATGAAGCTCGTCTCTCCCCGTTTGGTCGTCGTCGTACGGCGCGATCCCTTCTTCTTGCCTGCACCCTGCCGCTCCGAATCAACCGTCGTCGGGTAGCCTACTCATGATTCATGAAGGTTAATTTACAAACGATGTCAGGAAATATGACTAGAATTATGACTAAATATCACTAGCTAAATCCTAAAACCTCTCCATGAATATATCATGAGTAGCCTACACAGGTAGCATACATGACTAGAATTATTGATTAGTACTCTCTGTCTCTCTCTCTCTGCTAGGAGATCATCCAACGATTACCTATATATTGATCAACATAATATAACTGTACTCGTGTTCTTGGAGTACGTAGACAGGCAGTGATTAATTCTATCGATCGATCGCCCCTCACCTGGCGGAGGCTGCACGTTGTTCTTGTTATTCTCCATCGATATTATAGGATCTACTTAGCTATCTAAGACACTTGTACGTGTAACAACTGGCTGCCGCTGCCGCTGCTAACTCCAGTGTAAATTAAGCTGGGAAGCGACCGGCCTGAATATATAGGCAGGCAGGCCGGCAAGTAGGCACGAATATATTCTCTCGCTAACGAGGCCGAAGCAAAGGTCCACACACGCATACAGCAACCTTTCTTACTTTCTGGAACGTGCATGGATGCGCGTGCGCCCCAAAGAGATCGAATATATCATGTATTGACAGGTAGCTAGCAGCCAAGAAGATGATGGTTGAGTAGTTTGAAACGGCCGGAATTCGCATCTTAGAGTACTGATGGTTGAGTAGTTTGAAACGGCCGGAATTCGCATATTAGACTGTGTTTGGTATAGCCCTAGCTTTACCAAATTTACGGATCTAGTAATTAAAGCTAGGTAGGCTGCGTTTGGTACAGCTCCAGCTTCACTAGATCCATGGATCTAGAGTTGTGGGTATATTAAGAGTGTTTAGGTAGATCATCATGTTTGTATTTTAGACTAAAAATATAAATTAATTCACTTTATTTTATCCTACAAACTTCAAATCTGAGATGAAACTAAGATCTAAAACTCTACCAAACAAAGCCTTAATTATTAAATTACGCGATTTGTATTGCTTTTTGACAACGTGCAAATGGATAATCGTGGAGAAGAATTAAGCAGCAGGTCGGCGAACGCGCTTTGTGGATCATCGACGGCCGTGCTCTGACCGGCGGCGCCGCTCGCGCGTGAGACTACGAGGGTTTTCTCGATCGATCGATCCACTTCCCTCCTTCTGGAGTAGTTGTGGCTGCTGCATGCATGTGGCGAAAAGCAGCTAGCTGGCTGGCCGTCTTGGGGCCGGACCATGCAGAGGATCGAATATATGTTCGCCTGTGATGGCCTCTCTCTTTCAATTTTTTCATTGGCGGTTAATTCCAACTAGGATGGCTCCCCATCACCGATACCCGGTCCCTGGTCCCGGTTAGGTTAGCAAGTGATCAAGTATGTAAGAATCAAGTCTCATACTATACTATACTCCTATTCGTCGGCACTCGGCAGGCCATGCCAGCCAGGCTTCCCAGCTCCCATCTCGAATCGCCTCCCTGCAGCCTGAGTTCCCCAATCCCTCGTCCGGCTCGCCTCCCTGCAGCTCGATCTACTGCTTCGTCTGGCTTCGGCCTTTTGCTCCCTAGCATCCTCACAGCCTCGCATCGCACTGCTCCTACTCCCTCCAGATCCGCCGTTGGGCCGCCGTAGTCTCGCTCCATACCCGCCGCTGCATCACCTTTGTGGCTCCCTCAGTCTCATTCCTCACCCTCGGAGGCCGAATCTCCGCAGGTCCTCTAGACCTACTGCTGGCCCGGCGCAGGCTCAAAGTCACCCTCCAGATTGGCCGCTGCACCCCCTCTGTAGCTCCCAAAGTCTCCTTCCTCGGCCTCGGATTCCCAGCCCCTAGTGCAGGCCCCACTAGCAGGGATCACAAAACCAAAATTCGAAATTCGTGGTACGGTTTTCGTAAAAATCGCGCGAAAAACCGCTCAAAAACCGTCAAAAACTGAAAGATTTAAAAATAAAAAAAAAATAAAAAATAAAAAACGGTTCGATTTTCTATGAAAAATCGCTCGGTTTTCCGTTATGCCCATTTGAATGTTCTTCAAAAACGGTTTTGAGCGGTTTTTCGAGCTTTTAGGGGGGCAACCGAGAGGGGAGGCAGCAAGCTACCGAAGCACAATGATAGCCGAGCAGGGAGGTGACACAGAGGCAGCGAGACGGGGCGGTAGAGGTTGGGGAGGTAGGGTGAGCGAGGTGGAAGGCGGTCGAGCGAACCTACAGCTGAAAAACTCCTCCTTAGCGGCTGCAGCTTTTAAGGGTGCTTTTGCTATGACTTAGCTTCCTAACTGTTTTGTAGCCATGCTGTTTGGTGGGCTTTTGGCCTAAAGCTGAAGCGCAGTTAAAGCACGGCTCTCCTAAACAGCCCCGTAATCTATCGATGGTTTTGCTTATTACTGTCATGATGTAAAAAATTGCATGTTGTCATTAAGAATACATACCTAGTAGGTTAGGTGTACTACTGTGCTCACAATCACAAAGAGCAGGGAAGGCAGTAGGTTAATTCAATCAGTTGAGCATCCGCATCACAATCAGTTTAGCAAGTTGTCAGAATCGCAATCTTGAATTAGATTGAAGGTTCAGTTGAGTATCGATTCACTTTCAACTGAGCTTGTCTTTGCTATGTTCATGGTCTGTATCGTCTTTTTCCTTCCTTTCCTCTGTGTCTGACTCTTCATTCCTGAACTTTGGCCCCTATATTGACCTGGCGTTGTCTGCAATGCAAGATATATTGATTATGCTGAACAACTATTCTTTCTCATGTGCAGTGTCAATCCCTAAACTTTATCTTTTGCATTAAGATATGAGAATATGTTTGGTCCAGCAGGTCACATTTATATGAGCTATTTGCTTATTGTTGAGTTGAGACTTTTCATGCTTCCCTTCAGCTGCAAAATGGTTGGAAGTACAAGAATTTATCAAACTCGCACTCACATCTTGCTTCAGATCTTGTTTCTTTTTCAGTTTCCATGACATGTAACGATGCTATGTTAGCTACAAGAAGTTGTCGATACTATATTTTTTAAGCACTGTTTTTTCCATAGAATTTCCGTTAATGAACTAGGTTACTTTTCTAGATTATAGAAGATTGATCAAATTTTTTCCTGTCCACTTTCGGGGATTAGTCCTCATCGGAGCCCTATGAACCCGTCAAGGGTCAGGGACGAGGACGAAGACAGGGAAGCTTTGGTTATCGAGAATCAGGGATGGAAGGACACTCTCCACAGGGATTTTCCCCTTTGCCATCCCTAATTCCAACCATTCTGTTCAACCGGTCGGGCCTGCTCATAACTGCATAAGGCCCAAAAAATTAAGAGCCACAAAATTTTACGTAACTCTTGCTCCCTCCGTCAAAGTTTATAAGATGTATTTTTGGCACGTAGACTAAGAAGATATTAAAAATTACTAGATTACCACTAATTATTATCACTGAGCACTAAATTCATACATATATGTAGACAATAAAGTAAAGATGGATATTTTTTAGGGGTATAGAGGAAACATCACACTAATTTGTGTTAGAATATGAAATAGGCCTTATATTTTTGAACAATATCATTAAAAATACATCTTATAGATGGAGTAATTATTTGTATTAGTCATTAGTCAATCTCAGCCTTACAAATCTGAATGGAAAGATGTATTTTTTGGCACATAGACTAAGAAGATATTAAAAATTACTAGATTACCTCTAATTATTATCACTAAGCACTAAATTTAATACATATATGTAGAGAATAAAGTAAAGATGGATATTTTTTAGGGGTATATAGAGGAAACATCACACTAATTTGTGTTAAAATATGAAATACGCCTCATATTTTTCAACAATATCATTAAAAATACATCTTATAGATGGAGTAATTACTTGTATTAGTTATTAGTCAATCTCTGTATTAGTTGGAATCAAACATCTTTTTATTGTTCCTTGACTTCCCCATACCATTCACTCTCCAATCCCCACCTCTCTTTTCTCTCTCGTCATTTTCACTTTGCAGCCGCACAAAGCAGACTACTATTTGTTGTGAAATCTAACTCCCCTCCTCCCAAGTAATTCACAATTTTTCCAAAATAATGGCAATGAATCGATCTACTCCACTCTCACCTATTTATTCTGTGTTTATTTATGAGCTCAAGTATATGATTTTCCCTTCTCACTCTTGTGTTCTTATTTTGTTCTTCTGATTTTTGTGCAACGTTTTGGCCTCAGTGATACGTGTCACTTCGTCACTGAAGTAGTCCATCTTTGCCGTGCTAGAGCTTCCAGGAGGGAGCCACATGTAATGCACCTATCAATCAAGTGGATTCATCTCTTTTCATTACCACGTTGAAAAGTTTGAAACATTGGTTTTGTTTGTCAGATTTAAATACCTATTATTATTGTTGTTACTTGTATTTGTGTGTCTGGGTGGCACATGAAAATGATATTTTTGGAGAATATCTACTATATAGTGGAGCCTGGGAATGCCGGCCTCCCACGGGCGGCCACGTGTCGCCCCTTGGGAGAGGCCTCTGGAAAGTTTGTTAATCGCATTTAGGTCCTTTCGAAAAAATTAAAAATCGCGTTTAGGTCCTTTCGGCCGTTTTTTAGGTAAGATAGACCTGAGAAATTTCGAAATTCTGTTTAGGTCCCTACACGCGGTTTATAGCTGAATTGAAAATCGCGTTTAGGTCCTTTCATCGTTTTTTTTTGCACACGGTTTTCTAAAAAAACAGTTTTTTTAGATCCTTTTGTCGATTTTTTTGCACACGGTTTTCTAAAAAATGGTTTTTTTAAAAAACACAGATTTGTCAAGGGTTTATAGTTGAATTGGAAATCGCGTTTAGGTCTTTCGTCGATTTTTTTTTAAAAAATTGAAATCGTAAATAGAAGAGACCCGTGATTCCACAAATTCGATTTGCAAAAAACTCGTGCCAGATTTTTTCCTCGCGATGCGGCATCGCGCGCAACTCAACCTAGTATTGCTTATGTAGACTTGATTGATGGGAAATCCTAAAATTGAAGATTTCATTTCGAGGAATGCTAGGAGCATGACATCTCACAAATAAAACTTAGATACTAGTTTAGAGTTTTAAGACTTGTTTTCTTAGCAGGATTAATTCTCATAGAAATTGTATTATAGTTTTAATATTCAATGATTTATTTTTGTAATTAGCTCCTCACGTAAGGCTCATCGGATCCCTAATTTATCATGGTACTGCCTAGTAGGGACGAAAATGAAACGAAAACTGTCAGTAAATAGCTATTCTGTTTCCGTTTCTATATTTTTTATTGGTAACGGAAACGAAATCGAAAACCCTACAAATGGATACAAAAAATAGATAGTGATAGAAATGAATGCGAAAAGGAACAGAGTGGATACGGAAACGAAAGCGAAAAATTCTATCCATGTATGTTCCTAGTTGTAACACCCTAAAAATTTTTAAATTCTTTAATTGAGAATTTAATTCTGATTTTACAAATTTTTTTGAAATTTTGGCATTTAATTAATGATTTTTTCTCTTTTTATAGATTTACATAAATATTTTATTTGAGAAAAACAAAATGAAAATCTTGCTACAAATAATTTTTCTAAGTTCAAAATGTTATAAAATATTTTTGAGAATTTTTGTAGAATTTTTGAACTATATTTGATATTTTCTATAAAGCAATATATATTTCTGGTATTATTTAAATTAGAAAATGAAATTTCCGTTTTTATTTATATGAAATTTTTATTTCTGTTTTCGTTGGAATTAGCTCTTTCATTTCTGTTTTTGACAAAAAAAATTCGTTTCTGTTGTACTGATATTTTCTATTTCCATTTAAAAAATACTTTTTTTTTGAACGGTCCAGAAAATTCGGTTTGTTTTTAACCATACTCCCCAGCCGCCTGCGAAGTCAGCTTCGTTCGTGATGCTACGCATTCAAGATGCGATATGCCTGCTGTCGTCTCGGGAAGATCAGATCTGATGCGACGCGGTACATGTGTCCGTCGATCGTCAGTGCACGTCGAGAGAAGCCGCCCGGAGTGTGTTTACGTTTCTAGCTACTATGGGCTAATGCACAGTGTCACTGGTAGGTAATGTTGGGGTCATCGCGGCTACCAATTAATAGATCCTTATGGCAGGAACGTGCGTCCTCAGGCGACGGCGGTGCTACCCACCTCCTTGGTGGTGTCCTTCTCAGGCGGTAGTGACCGGACGCAGGGTTCAGGCTCGTGGGGTCTGGTTTTAGGTTGATCAGGCAGTGTCGGGGGATGGCGGCTCAACGGTAGCAGCACAGCTTCGACGAGACTAGCTGTTAGGTTTTGAGAGAAGCTGGCTACACCAACAGTAGGCAGGGTAGAGGTAGGTGTCGTGCCACGACTCGGCACAGATTTACTGTACTTCGTATTTGACTCGTGTCGGACCGTGACGGCCCGTCATGTCCGTCATGTCATGTTGTGATGGCCCGGCTCGCCTTCGGCAAGCCCAAACACGACTCGTTTGCTCTTCGTGTCTACTTTGTGCCGTGCTGGCTTAGATTCAGTCCATTTACACTATATTATGATGAGAAGAAATCAACCAAAAACGCACAGATCGAACTGGGGCAATTGACACAAATGTTGAGGGGGGAAAAGAAGTAAATTTTATTCAATTTTGAACAGGTACATAGCGACTGTCTCATTAAAAACCTTACATCCCTATGTGAAGTACCCCCAATAAGGAAGAGAGTACATAACTACGTACATATGCATACACTACTCGATGGCGAAATAGTCAAAGTCGACTATCACGCCTATGATCTCCGGATCATCGGCCTAATGTTGTGTCATGTCATCTGCACGCTCTCAGTCTTTGAGGCATGTAATTGCCTCAACCATCTTAGATCAGAGAGACGATCTACTCGGCTCAAGTATCCTCCCCACCAAATTAAAAGTGGCTTCCGATGAGACAACAGATGTCAGAACCACAAGTACTGACCGAAAGGCGTATCGAGGTAGTGGTTGATCTCTACTCATAGATTCCATTGCGACTTACTCGGTGCTTCAAAACGAACTAGACGCCTTACTTTTTAGCTTCTTTTATATATTTGAAGCGGTCGAATTGCCTCATACTTGTTGTGTTATTGAGGTAGATTTTCTTGCTTCACTTCTGCTGTCAAACTTTTCGTAATATTTGTCGAAAAATCTGAAAAAACTTGTTATAAACATGAGTATAGGCCTTAGAAAAATCATAATCGAATACTTCATCTATTCCCTCGAAGATGCCCTACAAATCAGATAATTTTCATCAATAATCCAAAAGAGTAGCAAAATAGTAGAGATGTGGAATAGTTTAAAAATATTTTATATATTTTTATCCATTGGTTCTATAATTTGTTGTAAAATATAATTATCTATGTTTTCTTTTAAACTGATAGCAATAGTCTAAAGTCACTCAATAACTAAGTAAGAAGTTAGGTAGTACACATCGGATAACATATTGATTGCATTGTAAAATATTTCTAAAAATTGACGAAAATGACGGGCAACTTTCTAACCCACATCATGAACAAACGGCTTACCATTATTGCAATTGCCAAAGACAGTGATAATATACTCGTAGTCCTTGCACCGCTATGGCATAGTATGCGTAGAGTTCCCTCTAACCTTTATATCAAAATTAAATCTTCTTGATAGCTTATTGTTGGCCCTTAGTACCGCTATGGCATAGTATTGCGTGCCTTATAGTCGAACCTGTAACAAAATTAATAGCATCGTGTATGTTGTTCAAATTAGGTTTCATTATATCCAAACATACCTACACAACAAGGTTAATGATGTGGCATATGCATCTCTAGCAGAGTACGAAACCTCTAACATAAGTCTTTAGGTGCGGTGAAAGGTGCTTTATGGCTGTCGTGTTAGATAATATATTATCAAGAATGATGGAAATAATTCTATTTTCTATTTAAAGTATTAATAACCTCAAGTGCATTGTTATCAATAACCTCTCTAGTGTGTGCATCATTGATTAGTCTAAACCCTATGACTTTTTTATTTAGGATGTAGTCGTTGTCCAAGTAATGTGCGACAACATTAAGATAAGTTGTTCTTTGGTGAGAGGAAATCTATATATCTGATGTTAAGGCAAAAATAATTAGCTCTCATGAAGGCTTGTTTCAACATTACTAGTTTATTTGTGTACATTACGTATATATTATGTGTAGCTGTTCTCTTACTAACGTGTTGATATTGTAGACAAAAACTACGTTGCACAATCTTTTCAAAACTAGAGCTTGCACTCATTCTAAGTAGAAGATCCTCTGTAACTCTGTAATGTGCAATTTCATCTCTAGCTACATCTTCGTTGTATACCTATGTATTTACCAACTGTCAGTGTTAAAGTTGAGCTGAGTCTGGACACACTCGTCTGGTCTTCATCCGGCCGATATCTTCTTCAAACATGCTTCACGCATTGCTTGAGATGACCTATTTCTCCACATACACATACAAATAATTTAGCTTGATAGTATTTACAAATAGCATACACTATCTCACGCCTGTCCACAATTTCGACAGTTCTATTTATATGTTGCCAGCTGCATGTCTGTCGATTGCCGAATATAGAAGCCCATCCCAAATGCACCGATTTAGCGGCATAGGAGTTCAATGCAGATACCAACTCCTGCCCTCAGGAATGTAAAAGGATTCCTCGATGACATGCATACCATCCAGATGACTATCATCCATGCCATAGTCTCTCATGTTGGAGGAGAATTGGCACAGATTGATCTCTTGATCCTAACAATGAGGACTTAGAGAGCGAGGGCATGCTTTCCTGCTCTTACTCTTGCTAAACATTTTGTTTTGTGGCAGGAGAGCAAACAAAGAGAACAAATAGGAGAGCGAGCAGGGGTGTGCTGAACAAATGAGAGCGAGCAGGATGTACTAAACAAATGAAAGAGCGAACTGAGAGTAAAAGTTGGAATCGGGTACTGAGAAAATGAAAACCTAGGGGGGGTTACAGTGAGCAAGCTGAACATTTCTCACTCGCTGTGATGCAAAACCTACCTATTGCACTCGTTGTTTGGAATCTCTTTTCCCTCTCTTTCTCTCTTCCTGCACCTCCCTTTGTTCCCTGTCTTCCTACCCCTACCTCTTTTTTTCCCTCACTTTTCTCTCTCTCCCTTACTTCTCTCTCTTTCTCTCTTTGCGCCCTGACTCTGCCTCACCCTCTCCCAAGTCTCGAGTCCCCTGGTCCCGGCCTCCCCACTTCCCCAGTCCTGCTGGCTCCCTCTCACCATGGCTTTCGGCCTCCCGCTACCCTCGCACAGCCTTTGGCCCCTGTCAGCCCCCCACCGCCCCCACGGCCTCCGACCGCCCGTCCCCAATGGCCTATGGTCCCCTCCGCTCCCCTACCACCCCTCCTCGACCTCCAGCACCCCTCCACTCCCCCATGGCCTCCGGCTCCCCATTGTCCCACCACGGCTTTCGGGCCCCCTCCGCTCCCCTGCCGTCCTCCACGGCCTCCAGCCCCTTGCGGCCCCCAAGGCCTCTAGGAAGATGAGCGCAAACACATCCTTCTTGTCCAGGCCACCACCTTCGCGCACGATGGCTTCGTCATCAGCTTTCGGTTTAGCCCCATGGTCCTCGATGGTCTGGTGCGGCGCAGTTCATGTCCTCCGTTGATGAGCTCGCCCAAGGCGCGGAGAGCATCACCGCGGAGGGCGCACGGCGAGTAGGTCTGCCCCGCTTCCCCCTCCCCACCGTCCCCCCGTTGCACCCGGGTGCATGCCGCATGCACTGCCACGTGCCCAACTAGGTGCCACGAGCCCTGTCGTGCCCATGGTGCATTGTGCCATTGGCATGCTAGCGTGCCGCCTAGTCTTTGTGTTGCAGCACGACACGGTGACGTGACATGCCGTGTTGCTCATCGTGCCCAGGTCACAGGCCTGGCACAACCCATTTGAGCTCGGGCCGAATCAAGCTTTGGGCCAACCTGTGCTTGTCGTGCCCCGTGCCAGCCTGTAAAAACCTGGCCCGATGCCCACCTCCTACCGTGGAGGACATGCGATGAGGCTGGAAAGTCGTCGCCGGCCACAGGAGCGGTGGCTGGCAGTGGCAACCGTGAAGTCAATCGGTAACGACAACAAGATGAATGAACAAGGGTTATTAACATCCTATGTGTCGTTACCACAACTTGCCAACTAATTAACTATATAGTAGCCATGATATATTGTCCATGCGAAATAAGTGTATGATGAATGTCATATAAAACAATTCAATTACCAGGGAAAATTTCCCACGGTATGTAGCCGGAACTAATTTCTATGCATGTTCGATTCTTATGGAAAAATTGCCGCGTTCAATGCATGACCTGAACTAATTTCGATGCATCGCACTTTGATAAACAAATGCTTTGCTTTGCTCAATCGACACTTCGACAGATTAGGCTGCCGACAACTTTACCCGATTCCCGGCTCGATCGTACCTGCTGCCATCGCCTAGCGGATCGAAACTTGTTCTCTTTGTGGCACTCGCTACCCCATAATACCAGCACTTATTCCAGAATGAGATCATGAAAGGATGGAAAGATCGAAGGAGCTTGGCCGGTGCAATGCCCTCAGGCCACCGTCACAGCCAGAATCGTAAAGAAATGCTGCTTGCATAAGCAAACACTACAAGGATGGATATTTTCCCCGAGTATTTTCCACACTCAGGATAGGAGATAAAACACTCGGGATACCCTATCCTGAGTGGGCACACTCGGCGTAGTGCACTCGGTATTATTTTATCGAGAAAAATTGGCTATGCCGAGTGTACTCTCAGGACAAAAAATCTATACATGAGTGCACTCTCGGGATAGCGCTAGGATTGAGGACCGCCTCCGTGGCGGACAGGGCAGCGACACGTCAACATCTATGCCGAGTGCACTCTCAGGATAGGGTGTTGCGGTCTATCCCGAGTGCACTCTCGGGATAGGTGGCGGTGGGGTCTATACCGAGTGCCCTCTCGGGCTAGGTGGCGGCGGCGTGGTAGCCCTAGCACATGCGCGAGCCTAGGGTTTGCCCCTACTATGCCGAGTGCACTTTCGGGATAGGTACCAGACCCTGGCCACAAAACAGCTAGCTCAAATTATCAATTCACATCCGCAATTCAATAATATTTCAAACCACAATTCACAATTCAATAATAACAATTCACATCTACAATTTACATCCACATTATCAAGCCACAATTCAATAATAACAATTCACATCCACAATTCACATTTCAAACCACGATTCAATAATAACAATTCACATCCACATTATCAAGCCACAATTCACATATCACAAACGAAGTCCGAAATTCAACAAGTCCGAAGTTCAACAAACGAAGTCTACATACACAAAGCATAAAAAGTTATACATATCACATCCATACCAAATCCAAAACCACTCCTCGAGGGCTAGATGAATCCAATTAGCTTCTGTCCCTTGTTTCTTCATGCCCTGCACATTACATTTCAAGAATAAAACATATTATATCATTTCCATTCAATATAAGGTTACATATTTATAGAAAAGACATATAAGTTAAACGTATTCGTACACACGATATATCCATACATAACATCAAGTAGGGCAAATTTTTTGAATGGCAAGTCATCAACCAAATCAGATATGATTACTCACCTGGAGATGCAAACCAGTCTATATCATGATTTGGAATCCCAACATTATCTTCACCCGATAAGGCATCCCCTGGACTATTCCTCGATGATTGTCCAATGTTAATACCATGATGAGAGTTTTGGGTGTCCTAAGCAGAAATTTCAATTTAGTATCTATAATGCATAGTTTCATATATCTACCCAATATGGAGTTATATACATACCTCTTGTCTCGGTTGATGTTGAGACATCGAGAATGTATTGAAGTTAAAGTTCAATATAGGCGGTGGAGGTGGATTTTCTGAAGAGGTTGCTAGAGCATAATCCTGCCAACAAGAATGTTACAATTTGACTACTATGAACATCTCAAATTTAACACAAATGTCAATTACTTTTTTACCTGCATCCACTGTGCCATGGCCGTGAATCCCGTATGCATAGCATTCCGCATATCTCGGTTCTCATCCTGCACGCTCGCAAGCTCACGTCTCAACTCTTCATCGCTTTGCCTCGTAGAAGAAGCATTGCTTGAAGTGCCAAATGGGGCAGAAATCAAGCGCACATTCCTATCATCAAATGCACCATCAAGAAGCGCATAACGGCCATGAGGCTTCCCACCTGTATTCTGGTACATTAATTGTGCATCAAAATCCCCATGCAGCCAATTAACATCAGGTCCATGCCTTTCTTGGTATGCATCTCGATACCTCCCCTAGAAAGGTATGAAAACATTGAAATACCACAACTATTGTGAAAAACAAAATTAGCTACGTGTTAGTGTTAGTGCTACGCACCAAGTTCATCTGGACATGTGGGTTGGTGGCGGTGGAATCTCGGAACCATAAAGTTTTCCATGTCTTGCATCGAAACCCCCCCATGAACAACATAAGCCTCTAAAGGTGTCATAGGTCTTCGAAACCTCCTCTCCTGCAACAAAACAAGGAAAATGTATTAAGTCCGAGTGTTAGAAATGATGGTTTGAAAATACAGACTTTCTATTACCATTTCCTGCTGGGTTCGACTAATAGAACTAGATCCACCTCGGTTCACCCTTGCCCCTGAAGTGGCACGGAGATTCCGCTTCATTTCACTAACACGCTGCCATGCTGGATCACACCATTGTGTAATGAGATGCCCCCAAGCCTCGTCATCGATCCATGCAGGTTGGACTTGGTTATACTCAGCAGCAGTGAGAAACAATGGATTCTCTCTTGTGTCAATATCTTCATCTTCACACACATCCTTGTAGTACTTGGTCACAGCTGCTACTCGAGTGTTGTACATTATCTGCTCAGCATGGTATTGGCAAGCCGCCTGTAAAGTTGCCTCCCATCTCGCCCCAGTGTCATTCGAGTAACCTTCACCTTCAGGATATGTGTACCGAGCCTGCATTCCATAGACTTATAAAGAACATAACAAGTAAAGAACATAACAAATCTACCAATGTCATATAGCAGGTCCTTAGTTTACAAAATTTCGGCATGACCTCTCTAGAAAATAGGACATCCACTCAGCAGACAAAATATTTGCAGCAAGATATCATTCTAGCAGGTCCTTAGTTAACCAATCACAGTATCACACATCCAATAGAAATTTAGTAAACTCCACCACGACGAACAACACATTACAACCGCATTAATTACAGTGACATTAGGTTGACATATACATAAGTAAAGCATAAATTAGCATATACATTAATAAACATAACAAGTCTACCAATGTCATATTTGCAAATAACTTACACGGAAATCTTTCTTCACCCGATCTGCCATTGTATCACCCGTTTCACCAACAGCATACCAATGTCTCCATTTTGTAGCTGCTACGATAGCTGGAGGACTCAATGTCATATCTTGCACTGTTTGTGGATAGTGATAGTGCAACAAAGGCTGCAACACAGTGTTTGGTCCACGTGGCCTCCCGACAAATGAAATATGTTTCCATTGCCTAGAACCATATTCAAGATGGCAAGATTATATGGATGTGAGAATTAATTACATGATGACATATAGCAAAACTTACCTTTTTTCCTGCTGATACTATCACCTCCCTCCCTGCAGGCGTGGGAGGAAGTGGAGGGATTGAATTTTGCCCCCGTGACTTGCGGACTTCAAGAGTTGCATCTGCCTGAACTTCTTCTTCCCCTGTGTAGTCAGGACCCTCAGCCTGTATTTCCTCTTCCTCAGCGTGTGCTTCCTCTTCCTCTGCAGCCTGTGCTTCCTCTTGTGTAGCCTGTCTAGATGAGGCTGCCCTAGCTTCAGATCGCTTTAGTTTTTGCAAGAAATTTTCTTCAATTTATGCTTGCATTAGTTGAAATGTTAGTAACAAATCATATATGCAATAAAATCAATAATGTAATGAAAAAACATAAGTATAATGTAATTAAAATCAATATTGTACCATATCATCTATTCATTGTCCTCATCATAATCTGGTTCACTAGCATTAGAGCTAGAATCAGTGAAGGCATCAGAATCACACTCTTCATCTGAATGAGATTCTACTTCTACACCAGTACAAACATTCCGTAATATTGTAAGATCTTTCTCATTGCATATTGTATCCACTTCATTTGAGACATAAACGACATCCAACTCATCTTCTAGATCGATAGCGAATGTGCCGCTCAACCCTTCCTCCTGAAAGAACTCGGTGGACGTCGTACTAGTTGGAGCTTGATTAATGAAATGTGACATGTCTCGTTTTGCGACATGATAGACCACCCACCAATCTTTCAAGTCAATCTTCTTACTTGTTTTGTTTTGGGACCTGACATATCTCGTTTAGGGACCTTACATGGGTACGGGGTGTAGTATACTTGAGAGCACTGATGAGGTAGAACAAATTGGCTCAAAGACAGAATGTTTTGATGTATGTTTGATCTCAACCAAACTAATATTTGGAGAGCGCCGCACACCGGTTGTTGGATTGAACCAATGACAATCGAATAAAACTAAGTTGAAATGTTTATCACCAGGGAATGTCACTTCAATGATATCTTCAATTATACCGTAGTATTCGATCTTGGAACTACCCTCTCCAGAGCTAGTATAGACACCACTGTTAACAGTAGTCAAATTTGCCTTTTGCCGCTCATACTTTGCAGAACGGAATCTATATCCATTGATATCATATCCATTAACTGATGTCACCTGGATCCGACATGTACGAGAAATCTACTTTAAGTCCTGATGGACGCTTGGAGTTTTCATGCACTGCGGAAATATGAAAAAGGGAGTAAATAAATCTATCTAATTTATTTCGTAATCAATGGAAGTTTGTTCACTTACATATTTTCAGAACTAGTCAATGAAATTGGGATGTCCAACTCCGGCCCCATTTTTCCTTAACCTATCTAGTTCAGTAGCAGATGGTTGTCCCCTACCAGGCCAGGCCGTTTTATCATATTGGCTATCAAACAAATTAACAAATATATTAGTATATATGTATTTGTGTTTGTGTATATGTAAATTAGCAAAATAGAGGCACTTACTCAACAAAATCATCCATTTCCAATGTGTTTGTGTATTTGTAAATCATTATTGCTTTATGCTCCTCCGGTGTCAGCATACGAGAGCCATTGTTCCCTTGTTTCCACCCTGGGACTTGCATAGTGCTAAGTGTGCAATTCGGAGTGTTGACTTCATACCCATCATCATATCGTGGCCGCTTATTTCTAGAAGACTGAACTTCACTTGAGAAATATAACGATACGAAGTTTGATATCTCTTCCGCAATATAAGCCTTTACAATGCATCCTTCCACTCTAGCCTTGTTTTTTACCCGTTTCTTAACATGCTGAAGAGCCCTACACATGTAAACCGTGATATTTAGCCATCCCATCACACGAGAATAGTTTACAAAGTAGGGACATCTTACGTTTCGAATGGATACATCCACCGATATTGAATAGGTCCACCCACACGTGCTTCATATGGTAAATGGATAACCATGTGCATCATGCATGTGAAAAACCCTGGCGGAAATATTTTCTCAAGTTTACACAAAAGAGCAGGTATCTCTTCTTCCAATTCCCTCATTCTTTGTGGATCGATTTCCTTGGCACATAATTGCCTAAAAAAGTAGCTCAACTCAGCCAGCGAGATCCACATGCTCTCGGGAAGAAATCCACGGAAAGCTATCGGCATGAGAATCTCAATGAAGATGTGAAAATCATGACTTTTCATCCCATTCACACGGAGTTGTTGAAGGTTGACTCCCCGTCTAATGTTTGCTGCATACATATCTAGAAACTTCAACTCTTTCATCCATTGCAGAACTATTATTTTTTCTGATCTATTTAAGAAGAAAGCCGCCTTTGGCTTTTCCCAAGTACGATTAGATTTCTCTTTCAAATGATAGTTTGGACGATCGCACAACTCTGCAAGGTCTAGTCGGGCCTTTACATTATCCTTAGTTCGATCAGCAATATCAATGCACGTCGACCAAAACAATTCTGCCACATTTTTCTCTGTATGCATGACATCAACATTGTGACGCAACAAGAGTTTTTCAAAATATGGCAAGCTCCAGAAGTCTGGTACGTGGGTCCAATTATGTGTCCTTGAGAAACCTTCAAATTGGTGTTTCTGTTTACTCTGGCTTGGTACTAGATCTAGAAGCTGCCTATGAATTTGGACACCTGTCAGACGAGGTGGAGGGGGATCGAACACGCCTCGCTTAGAATTCCTTTTGACTCACTTTGAATGGGTGTTCACTTTAAGAAATTGTCGATGTGATCAAACCAATTGTACTTTTTACCATTCCTCAACCATAATGCAGACAAGTTTCCCAAATAAACTGGACATGCAAATTTCCCATGTGTGATGTGTCCAGATACCATTCCAAGAGTAGGCAAATCATTAATGGACCATAGATAGCATGCTCGCATGTTGAATGCCTGTCTCGAAGATCTATCATATGTTACAACTCCATCCCATAACTTATGTAGATCATCATACAGAGGTTGCATGTATATGTCAATGTTTTTGCCAGGATGCTCCGGACCAGGAATAATTAGAGTGAGAAACACGTATTCCTTTTTCATGCAGTGTGTCGGAGGTAAGTTATAAGGAACAACAAAGACAGGCCAACAAGAATACGGTGCAGCGGCAAAACTAAATGGAGAGAAGCCATCTGTGCACAGACCCAACCGTACATTTCTGGATTCTGCGGTAAATTCAGGAAAGTCAAGATCAAACTGTCTCCAAGCTTCACCATCAGACGGGTGTACCATCATGTCAGGTTTATCTCTATATCCATCTCTATGCCATCGCATGAGTGCGGCAGTGTTGGCATCCATATAGCACCTTTGAAGTCGAGGAATGAGTGGAAGATAGCGCAAAATTTTTCTTGCAACTGGTTTTCGACGGCTTGTTCTGGAATCATTCTCCACCTGCACGTACCGTGCTTCTTCACACACATCGCATTTTGTCTTTTCAATGCTGTCCTTCCAGAATAGCATGCATCCTTTTACGCAAGCATCGATCTTGTTGTACGACATACCTACACCACTTAACAGTCGTTTAGACTCGTTAAATGTCGAGAGCATTTTGAATCCGGCGTGACCGGTAGAAGATCATGCATTAGGCGAGATTTGCATCATATGCAGCATTTGAAAGGTTGTCTTGAGATTTCATAGACATCAAGCGAGAAAGCTGCGGAGAATCTGATCTCTTTAGTGTCTTTATGGACCATTTGCATGGTGGACTCGACCAATTTGAAGAAAGAATCTGCTGCAATAGATGCGTTTGTGTACTCGATGCTTCATGAGCATTCTGATATCTTCGACATGTCACTCATGTGGTGAGATTCATCGACCTCCTCATGTTGACGAGGCGGACAGACGGTCTTGCCTCTCCATGTGAAGTCCACACGAGGTATTGGTGTAAAGCTATTCTTCACTAAATGACTGTCTGGTTTGGAGATCTTGTTTCTTGTAATTTCCACATGTCTGACAAGGGCAACTAGACAACATTTGATTAGAGTTTAGCCCAGGAAAAGCGATACTAAGAAACTCTCTTGTTTTTCTAAACCAATTAATATTTGGCCTCCCATTCTCCCAATCCGTATACATCCATGAGCGATCTTCAGCCATTGTTTCGAACAAACTAAAACATAAAGCATAAGTAAAGCATAAATTAGCATATACCGTGACAAACTAAAGCCATTGTTTCGAACCCTAAACTAACACAATTTGTAACACCCCGATGCCAAACGCACCACGGATGCTACCAAACCTCTAAACTCTTAAGGACCGGCTTAAAAGCTAAGCCACCAAAATTTACAAAATTTCGGCATGACCTCTCTAGAAAGTAGGACATCCACTCAGTAGACAGAAAACATTTGCAGCAAGATATCATTCTAGCAGGTCCTTAGTTAACCAATCACACATCCAATAGAAATTTAGTAAACTCCACCACGACGAACAACACATTACAACCGTATTAATTGCAGTGACATTACGTTGACATATACAGTGGTAAACCAAAACTAAAGCATAAAGCAAAAGTAAAGCATAAATTAGCATATACAGTGACAAACTAAAGCCATTGTTTCGAACAAACACAATTGTTACTAAAACTATTGTTTTGAACAAACTAACACAATTGTTACTAAAGCCATTGTTTCATCACGTTTAAATCAACATACACAGTAGTAATCACAATAAAACAAATATAAATAATGACAAAAGTAAAGCATAAATTAGCATTCATTAACTTACATTTTTCCTTTTAACAACAATAGAGCAAGGCTACGCCGAGTGCACTCTCGGGGATAACACTGGAGCAAGGCTACGCCGAGTGCACTCTCGGAGACTCACCTATAAAGCACCCAAAGCAAGCACGTTCAATAATATATGACGGTATCCACGTGGTCCAGTAATCAAAATTTTCATACATACCACCGAAAGTAAGCAAGGAGAAGGTCGCGGCGGTGGGAGGGCGTGGCGGTTATGAAGCGATGGGGAGGGCAGCAGCAGCGCGGCGGCCAGTGGGAGGCGGCGAGGGAGGCCGGACGGGAGGAGGCGGCGGCGAAGGAGGCGAGGCGAGGGGGAAAGCGGCGGTGGGAGGGCGGTGTCTGGTGGCCGGTCGGAGAACGAGGCAGCGATGGAGGCGAAGCAGCAATGCAGCGGACGGCGGAGCGAGACAAGCGGCGACTGGCGCCGGAGGCGGGGACGAGGCGGGCCGGCGGCGGCCGGGAGGAATCGGCGGTGCTGGGCGGGAGAGGCGGCATCCCAAGTGAGGAGCTGGCGGCGCCAAAGGGAGAAGCGGCAGGCGGCGGTGGCGCCGACGGGCTGGCGCGGTGGCGCAGCGCGGCGTCTTGACAGTGGCAACGGCGGCCGGCCGAGAGGAGGAATCCGGGTGGGGAGGCGGCAGCCCAGGCGGGTGGCGGCGGCGACGGCCCGGTTGGAGGCGGAGGACAACTTCGGCAAGGAGTTTTTGGCTGGCACGCGTTCTGGCGCTGGGTTAGCTCCGAAACGAAGCTATTCGGGCATCTGAGCCGAGTGCCCACTCGGGCTAGGTGGCAGCGGGGTCTGAGCCGAGTGCCCTCTCGGGCTAGGTGGCGTCGGTGTGGCAGCCCTAGAAGACGCGCGAGCCTAGGGTTTGCCCCAACTCTATCGAGTGCCCTCTCAGGAAAAAGATATGACGAGTGCCCTCTCGGGTTATGTCGGGCCTATGCCGAGTTTACTCTCGGTCTAGAGGGCGGCGGGCTCTATCCCGAGTGCCATCTCGGGCTAGGTGCGGCGGCGTGGAAGCCCTGGTACATGCGCGAGACTAGGGTTTGCCCCTACTATGCCGAGTGCCCACTCGGATCAGTACCCACAAATCCTAGCCCTCCACTTGAATCGACGGCTGAGAGTTGCTAATGGCCTTTACTGTAGTCGCGCCTAGGGTTTTACTGCTACGCACGGATGATCCAAGCCGCTCGCTGCGCAATCAACGGTGCCCACACCTATTCCGAGTGCCCTCTCGGGCTTGAGGGCGGCGGGCTCTATCCCGAGTGCCCTCTCGGGCTAGGTGGCGGCGGCGTGGAAGCCCTGGCACATACGCGAGCTGGGGTTTGCCCCTACTATGCCGAGTGCCCACTCGGATCAGCCCCCACAAATCCTGGCCGTCCACTTGAATCGACAGCTGAGAGTTGCTAACGGCCTTTACTGTAGTCGACCTATGCCGAGTGCCCACTCGGATCAGCCGTCACCTATGCCGAGTGCCCTCTCGGGCTAGAGTGGCCGGTGGCTGTGCCCTAGCGGCCGGGCGAGAGTTGGATTTGAATCTCGGCATATTTTTAATCTTCACCGAGTGGCCACTCGGGATAGTGTTCATTGCCTTTGCTGACATGGCAACTGGTGGTCCATACCGAGTGTGCCCTCGCATTATTTTGGCCTATGTGGACGAAACCGTCATATTTCGAGTGCACTCGGTTTGTTATTTTCACACTCGGGATAGGTTCATCTACTCCGAGTGTGCACTCGGTTTGTTATTTTCACACTCGCCCCAAAACTGCATTCTTGTAGTGAAAGAAAAGAGGCAGTCTAGCGAAATATGAAAAGGCACAATATATACCATCTTGTTGTAAAACATCGTCGAACGCCAACAATCAAATTCCGAATTCGTAGATGCAATCCAAGAACAAGAACAATAGGCACACAATGTAGGGTGGAATTCTCTCTCGCTTTATTGATTTTTTTAATCGTTTACAATGAGGGGGCACCCGATATATATAGCAGTGAGAGAGAGAGTTCGGATTCGACCATATTAGGAAGAGATAGAGTTCTAACCATATTTGGTTTAGGTTTCCTTATCTCATAACACTCCCCCTTGGTCGAATACCGCGTAATGCATATGTCTCGTTAAAAACTCACTAAAAACCAAGTGGGGAAAAGGAGATGGAGAAAAGAGTACATCGCACTCGCATGCTATGTTGCACTAGTTGCCTCATTAAAAACCTTTATGTGAGAAAACTTCAGGAAAACTCACAAAGGGAAAAAGAGTACAACTTATTACCTTCAGGGCTTTATTAGGATCTTCAGGATCGCAATAAGGGTTATGGTTCAAGGGTTTTCTCCCCCTAAACTCCGCATCTCTCTAAGTCTTCTCATTCCAATGCCTTTAACATATCTTTGAAATGTAGATTTAGGTAAGGACTTAGTGAATAAATCTGCAAGATTTTCACATGACTTGGTTTGTAAGATCTTTATCTCACCTCTCTTCTGGAGTTCATGAGGATAGAATAACTTAGAAGCAATATGCTTCGTGATGTTGCTCTTTACATAACCCAATTGCATTTATGCAATACAAGCAGAATTATCTTCACAGATAATTGTGGGGGTGTCGACAGTGTTAAGGCCATATGACTTCTGGATATAGCTAATCATACGTCGCAGCCAAACACATTCACGTGAGGCTTCATATAGGGCTATAATCTCTAAGTGGTTGGTAGAAGTTGCTACGGCGTCATTTACAAGATCGCCGACAAGCAAATTGTACCACCATGAGAGAAACATAAAACCAGTCTGAGATTTGGCACTGTGGAGATCAGACAGATAGCCAGCATCCGTATATCCCACCATAGTCAAGTCTTGGTTCTTCTGAAAAAACAACCCAAGATCTTGAGTACCTTGGAGATATCTGATGCAGATCTTTACACCGACCTAATGTCTTACGGTTGGGTGAACTATATCTTGCTAGCAAATTTACCGCGAATGCAATATCAGGCCTTGTGCAGTTTGCAAGGTATATAAGTGCTCCAATAGCACTTAAATATGGGACTTCAGGTCCTAAGACTTCCTCATTTTCCATCCTCGGTCTAAAAGGGTCTTTATCCACTTCAAGGGATCTTACGATCATGGGGGTTTTCAAAGGATGCGATTTATCCATATTAAACCTTTCCAATACCTTCCGGGTATAGGACGACTGGTGAACAAGAATTCCTTCTGGGAGATGCTCTAGCTGCAGGCCTAAGCAAAATTTGTTTTTACCCAAATCTTTCATCTCAAACTCCGTCGTGAGGTAAGCACTTGCTTTTTTATCTCCTCTGTGGTTCCGATGATATTCAGATCATCGACATACACTGAGATGATACAGAATCCATTCTGGGATTTCTTTATGAACACACAGGGGAAATCATCATTATTGGAGTATCCCTTCTTCAGGAGGAACTCACTAAGCCGGTTATACCACATTCTTCTAGACTGTTTTAATCCGTATAGCGATCTCTGCAGTTTGACGCTATACATGTTGCGATTATTAGGATCCGGGATTTTTACTCCTTCAGGGACTTTCATATAAATGTTTGAATCCAGTGACCCATATAAATATGCGGTCACCACATCCATCAACTGCATTTTTAAATTTAAGCCTGTTGCCATTGATATTAGATATCGGAACATTATTCCACTCATCACAGGAGAATATGTTTCATCGTAATCGATGCTGGGTCTCTGCGTGAACCCTTGTGCTACAAGCCTCGCTTTATATCTCACCACCTCATTGTTTTCATTTCTCTTCTGGATGAAAACTGATGCGCACTAGGTCGGTCCGATCTTACGATGAGAACGATATATCGGTTTGATAGCGCCGAAGTAGATGGATCGGCTACTAACCACGAGATCGACAACCAAGCAATGCATAGCGTCACTACGAGGCGATCAACCGAATCAAAGACCCGATCGATCCTTGTACTGCTGCAGCGAGAACAAGCAAGAACAAGGTTAGAGCAATTCGATCCAATAATCTCAAAGATAGAAAGGTGAGGTTACATTTTCTCGTCACGGGTGGTCTAGTCGACACACGCGAACACGAGGAGGGGCGCACAAGGGTCTACAAAACACAACAAAACCTAAGCGTCAAAAACGGCGGCGGCCACATATATAGCGGCGGCCAAGAGGTGTAGGGCAGCCAAAACAGCGGTGGCCACCAAAACCCTAAGATACATGGGCCATAGGCCCAAAAGTGGGGTGATGCAGCACCCTGAATTTCTGACCCGTGACATTGTTCCGCATTTTCCCGTCGTTTTGGAGTGAATTTGGAAGTGGGGCTGGATCCATTGGAAAGCTTATCTCCTAAGCTTTCAAACGGGTGGTCGCACACTGAAAACGGAGTCCGGGAGCCCAAGTTATGCCCGTTTGAAGTTGCCATGCTGCTGGATGGCCGAACCGGACTTTTTGGCATCTTGGGCTTCCATATGGGCCTTCCTTGACGTGTGGGCTGTTCTCGGGGTGTGTGCTTGAAGCCCTGGTCTATTAATGTGGGCTTGAATAACTGAGCTTTTGGATTAAGGCCTCTCGGCGATGAAGTTGCCGCAGCGTCGATCATTTGTGACGAAGATGGAGCAGCGTCGGAAGTCATTGGAGAAGCCGGAGAGGAAGGAGGGACAGCGGTCACGCTGGTCGTATCCATGTTGGTGATGTCCTCATCAAAAACTTTCCGGATGAAAACCCATTTTGATCCTACAGGGAACACTTTAGGAGGTGTCCGGTCAACAGGACCGAATACATTCCTTTTATTAAGCGAGTGCAATTCCGCCTCAATTGCTTCTTTCCGTTTGACCCAATCTGAGCGCTTCTGGCACTCTGCCATGGACTTTAGTTCTGGATCCAGTTCAATAGTTTTAGCAATTTTAGAGGCGAAATAAATGTCGATAATTGTAGTCTTTCTTTTATATAATTCTCCTGAATCCACATAATTGGTGGATATTTCTTCATTCATTTCTTCCAGCTCCTCGTGATTTCCCACAACGATGGAGTCTGGGTGTTCCGACTTCCCGGCGTTAAATTGTGTGTGCAAATGTTCACTGGGATTTTCATCTTCAGGATGGCTCACTTCAGGGAGATTACCATCATCAGGATGGGTCGCTTCAAGGATTTTATCAACAACTGGTTGAGCTTCTTTAACTGTCTCAGGTAGTGATCTCTTTTGCTCGGTTCTCTATTTCTGTGGACGTCTCCGCATATGGGAAATACTTGGTTCTTTCCCACGCACTAGCTGCAAGGGGGAAATTCATGGTATGCAGTTGGTCTAAGTTGAATTAATGATGCAGCGTGCAGCACTGCATGGCCTCAACAGCTGGTGGGTAACGTACAATTCTGCATGAGTGGCCTAGCTATAAGCTTTACTCTCTTAATTAATGACTCTGCAAGGCCATTTTGGGTGTGGACATGGGGTACAGAATGCTCTACATTAATGCCTAGAGCCATACAATAATCATTCAATGCTTTTGAGATAAACTCGCCAGCATTGTCCATTCGAATGGACTTAATCCTTTCTTCTGGAAAAGAGGCTCTTAATCTAATTATTTGGGCTATTAATTTAGCAAAGGCATGGTTTCTAGTAGATAAGAGACATACATGGGACCATCTAGTAGAAGCATCTATTAGCACCATGAAATATCTGAATGGGCCCGACAGGGGCTGAATTGGTCCACAGAGATCACCTTGAATTCTCTCTAGGAAAGTCAGTGATTCTTCCCTAATTTTAAGATGAGATGGATGAACTATCTGCTTTCCTTTAGCACATGCAGGGCACATAAAAGCTTCAGGTTTAGGAAAGGCTGTTGTTTTTATATTATGGCCAGCATAATTATTTATTATTCTTCTCATCATATTCAACCCAGGATGACCTAGACGATCATGCCAGATCTTAAATATTTCTGGGGTTTTAATTATGGTTTTTATCGCAATATAAACTTCTTGTTTTATATATGTGTAATATAACCCGGATGAGAAGGAAGGAAGTTTTTCAACCACACGTTTATTACATCCGTTAAACTTGGTCATGAGTAGGTATTCAGTACCATCCTTATTTTCAGTCTCTATATGGAAACCATTTAGACGGATATCTTTGAAACTCAGAAGAGTACGACTAGACTCAGGGTATAATAGGGCATTCTCTATAATTATACGAGTGCCCATATAGAGAACTATGATGGCTCTTCTGGTGCCAACAATAAGAGCATCGCTTCCTGCGATGGTCATAATACTTCCAGTTTTCTTAATCAATGTCTGAAAATATTTAGTTTCCTTAAGAATCATATTTGTGGTGCAACTGTCTACAAGACAGATTTCCTCCTCCGCCATTGGATTATTCATGGAGTTCTATATTAAACAAGTAAAATTAATCAAACATTTGTTGCATCGGGAACAAATAATATAGAACAAGCATAGCATGATTAAATAAATTCCCTAGGAAAATCACATTTTATTAAATTTGACTGATAATCGCTCAACAAGAGCGTTGACCATTGTTCATTCAGGAACACAAAGACTAAACTGATAAATAAGGCTATTAAGAAGTCTCTAAAGGATAATATGACATCAACTCTAAAGGAAAAACTGGGAGACTACTCCATGTCTCCATATAGATAATTTATATCATCCTCTTAGGACATATCTTTATTCTTCTGGAATTCTTTTAGCTCATCCCCAACGAAATCATCCTCCTCCATGGGATATTCGGTCTTCAGGTCCGTATGGAGAGGGTGCCTCGAGGAGAAGCGAGGAGCACCGACTTTAAATTTGGAAAATTGTGGCTCCAAGGGATCGGGCTGTCTAGTTAATCTTGGCATTCATTGCCCAAGTAGTTGCTGCCATTCAGGGCAAGCTCAGCAAATTCCTTCTTTGCGATGTCAAACATATCCTATATGCAAACAAAATAGGGATTTTACTTCAGGTAAAATATTGTTTTGCATGCTTATCATTGAATCAGTAAAGTCTGGTCTATATCTATTCAGTAGATAATTATCACAGATTTTTCAGTATTTTCCTAGCATTTTTGTAATTTTCTACTAATTATTAAGCAATTTCCAGAATTACTAATTAACAAAGGGATAAATTTCAATGTGAAATAATCCTTGCATGATGCTAATTACATCTTATGTAGTTCTTATTGATTGGGTATGAAATCATGTAATGAATGCCTCCGTCAACATAACTCTTGGCCAGGTCAACCTGCCCAGAGGGCTCACATGAGGGAGGAGCACTTCCCGATTTTGGGCGCCAATTAAGAAACCTAGCCTCATGTGTGTTTTCCTTAGACACCAATTGTTATGTATCCGTTCCTTCAAAATTGAAATAAAAAACCCAACCACTTATGCCCTCAAGTCCAAAACTATTTTGGTAGCTCGATTATTTTCATAATTTTCTAGCATTTCTGTTAAATACTAAGTAATTTTCAGAATTACTTAAATAACAGAGATATAAATTTCAGCACATATAAACATGGCATAAAGCTAGAAAATAAACCTAGATCATGAAACTTTCAAAGTGGGCTAAATCACAATTTTCCAAATTTTATGAGAGCCCATAACCTAGAAAAACTAATTTCTTGAATTTATTGTCAATTTTTAGCATTCATATTTTTTTAATTTAGACTGGCGGGCCAAATGGACACCAGGCCATATGGCCTGACAGAGGACTTTAGGCCCGAAAATTGCCCATCTACTTTAGGCGGCTAGGGAAAACCCTAGCCGCCACTTGCTCTGGCTCACGCGAAAGATGTGCCCGCCGCCACTAAGCAAGAGCTCCAACTACACGGGCGCCGTCGCTAGCCAAATGCCTTCACCTACTCGTGCATCGCCACCGGGCAAGAGCCCCTTCATAGATGACCTGGGGGCTTGACCTCCCGTCGCAACCGAGCGTGCTAGGGCGCAAGGTGCTGCCATGGCGCCGACGGAGCGGACACCGAAACACAAAGTGCCAACGCATGGAGTCTGGAGCATCGGCAAGCACGGCGGAGCACCGACAAGCGCGGCGGAGTAGCGGCGGGCGCGGGAAGCCAAGGCGACGTCTCCGTGGCATGTGTGACGATGCGTGTGCTAGACGCGAAGCGCCGCCTATGCTGCGGGCGCTGCAGGGCCGAGGCGCTGCACCGGCGCGGCGACGTGGCTTCGGGTGCATCGGACAGGCAGCAGGCTGCGCATCGGACGGGCAGTAGGCGTCGCAGCAGGCGACGCATCGGAGGAGTAGCCAGGGCCGGTCCTGGCATTTTGGGGGTCCAGGGCGAAAACTTATATGGAGGCCCCTTCCACCTCCTCATATATATATCATTGAAGAAATTAATATTCGATGCACAAAAAATACTTCTATAGAACAATTTAAAGTTTATGAAATGACAAATGTAAATTGTAATCATAAACACTTACTTGGCATTTGGCATCATCTTAAAAAATTTCTTCTAACATTTTGTGATACAAAGTCATCGATTATACTATTGATTTCAATCTCGTCCAATAACTTTTCTCGATGCATAAAGTCACTAAATCATTTAACCTTTCTTGAGTCATTGTTGATCTCAAATAGTTCTTCAACAATTTCAATTTTGAAAAGCTTCTTTCGGTAGATGCAAGCGATCCGCGAGCACGATAAATAAGATTCGATAAGCAATAGAGATATTAGGATCACAATTCACATAAGCGACATGCTCGAAAATCTCTATAGCGAGACAATCGTCATCTAGCAAAGTGAATTTCATAATCTTTAATTCAGAAATAAGATCATGTACCTCAACAACAGATGAACCATCATGAGAGAAAGTGTCTGTAAATTTAGTGCAACACTCTTTAAGTTCACTATCATTTAATGACTTCAGCGTGCTTGAGCTCAATAAAAATCTGAATATATCTTTAAACACCATGAGTTCTTCGAATCTGGTCTTCAAAGAAGCGATCGCCATATCAACCAAAACCAAAAAATATTTAACTTCAAAAGCCCTCTCAGCTTCTAAGATTTCTTCTTGGTAATTACTTTCATCAGATCAACTCAAAGTGCGTTTGCTTTCATGTTGGGCAAAAGTCTATAGTGTAGTTGCATACCTGGGGGGCCTATGACTTTGGGGGCCCGGGGCGGCTGCCCACCCTGCCCACCCCCCAGGGCCGGCCCTGGGAGTAGCGCGACCAGACCCGCGACAGGGGGCGTCACTGTACGGGCCGACGTCCGGTGGAGTCAAGCAGGCGCTTCAGGCGCGCGACTTTACTGCGGCGTGGGCACGAACACGAAGTCGAGGTGGCTGGCGGCGAGCGATGAGGTCATGAAACCAGGGCGACCGGCTTGGCGCGTGATGGGCGCAAGGCCGAGGTGACCGCTGTTGGTGCGGATCGCGGGAGCCGATGTGACGGCGCTGGGTGCGGCTTCTGGCGCACGAGGAGGGAAGGTGGCACGGCGGGCAACGGCGCACACGGAGTGGCGGAGACGTCCAACGAGAGTACATACTCCCATCTCTAATATACCATTTAAATAAACATTTTATACGCCTTTATCACTTTCGGTATACTCCAATAATAATTATAAGATACTCCAATACAACATGATTAAAAAAAATTTCATCAAACCCTTTATTTTTTTGCTACATACCTTTTTCCATATGTATAAGGAATATGTAAACAAATTATGCTATAAAGGGTGGATTTTAATGAAATTTTTCGTGGAACTCACTTTGGAGTATCTTATAATCAATATTAGAGTATACTCAAAATGATAAAGATGTATAAAAACATCATTTAAATGGTATATTAGAGGTGGGAGTACATACACCCAGGAGTATGGAATCATTTTCCTATATATATATATATGTACATGCTATTCTATACTTGCGTGTAGAATAGATCATTCTACACTCATGTCATTTAACACAAATCGACCGACCACATAAAACCGAACAATCAGTGGAAACACAACTAGTAAATGATGTAACCAAACAGTGATTAGTGCAACACAACTAGTAAATGATAAATAAATACTACTTCTAGTTTTTCTAGTTTGTATATGATTCATTCTTTTTTATTTTAACTATATCTTTCAAATGAAGATATTTTTTGTCTTAAAATTTTGCATGGTTGTAGAATATCACCTCCCCTATGTATAATATTTTTTTGAAATTTTTTTAAAACATGTACATCTGATTTTTATAGATTTTATGGTTCACACAGGATATGTTGACTTTTACTATCCAGAAAATAACATATTACTCACTATTACATAAGATGTTACTGATTTTATAGTTCACACAGGATATATTGATTTTTATTATCCAGAAAATAACATATTACTCACTATTACATAAGATATTATTATATCTGTATAAACCAGCCTTATCTTGTAAAATATGTTAAAACCAAATGTACAAGTTTTCAAAAATTCTCAAAAACATTATCATTCATAGAGGAAGTGAGATTCTACTTTCTTGTAAAATTTGAAGATAAAAATCAGTTTTATTTAGAAGATATGAAATTAACAAGCGCAAATCAGTTATGAATAGTAAATTTGTTCTTTTCATATCTTTCAAATGCAATTGATTTTGGTATTCAAATTTTATAAGGATGTAGAAGCTCACACCCCCTACCTATGATAATTTTTTGAGAATTTTTTAGAACTTTTATATATAGTTTTCATAGACTTTTACTGCTAAATAATTAAAAAATATATGTAAAAGTTCTAAAAAAATTTCAAACAATTACCACACGTACGAAATGTTTGTAGTAAAGTTTGTGAAAACTATATGTGTAAGTTCTGAAAAATTCTCAAAAAATTATCATAGGTAAAGGATGTGAGCTTCTACAGTTCTGTAAAATTTAAATACCAAAATCAGCTGTATTTGAAAGATTTAAAAATAACAAATTTACTATTCATCACTGAATAGTATTTGTCAATTTCATATCTTTCAAATGTGACTGAGTTCGGTATACAAATTTTACAAGGCTGTAGAAGTTCATAACCCCTATGTATGATATTTTTTTAAAACTTATACATATAATTTTTTAATTATTTAGCAGTAAAAATTTGTGAAAGCTATACGTACAAGTTTTAAAAAGCCTAAAAAATTACTATACGTAGGGGACGTGAGTTTCTATATTTTTGTAAAATTTGAATACCAAACTCATTCGCATTTGAAAGATGTGAAAAGAATAAATTTACTATTCATCACTGATTAGTGCTTGTTAATTTCATATCTTTGAAATGAAATTGATTTGGTTTTCAAATTTTACAAGGAAGTAGAATCTTACCTCCCCTATGTTTGATAATTTTTTGAGAATTTTTAAAATTTGTATATATGGTTTTAATATATTTTACGATAAGAATGGTTTACATAGATATAGTAACATCTTGTCTAATAGTGAGTAATATGTTATTTTCTCGATAGTAAAATTCAACATATCCTATATGAACTAAAATCAGTAATATCTTGTGTAATAGTGAATAATATATTATTTTCTAGATAGTAAAAGTCAATATATCCTGTGTGAACCATAAAATCTATGAAAATCAGATATACATGTGTTTCAAAAATTCTAAAAAAAAATCATACATAAGGGAGGTAATATTCTACAACCGTGCAAAATTTAAAGACAAGTAGAATAATCTCCACCCTTCATGACAGAGGGACAGTAGTTGCACTTTAACCCTTGGCTAACACACTCCCTATGCTTCCTTATGTTACTTACACAATCTACCATCACGAGAATTTGCGACGGAACAATACCACACATTTTAAATGTATGCTCAATTGCTTATAGTGCACAGGATATAAAGTTCAATATCTGCAAATGGCAATGTTCACGCACATATAGAAAACCTAGCTTTGAATGCTGTCGGGGACTGAGAAATCTCTGATAGGTCAACGCACGATCAATAGGGTCCCCAGCTCGGGACAGTGCAGCAACAGGCCTCGACCATGACCTAAGCGGCTCACGACCTCGAGCTTGGGCAGTAGGGGGTTCCGACCCCGCACGACCTCGACCTTGGCTCGAGGGTGTGCGTGTACTCGGCGGTTACCAAGACCGAAGGTCCCGGAGTTAAAGCGGGCGTGGGCGCGGATCCGGACGGTTTAAAGACGTCTTCAATGCACGTCATGAACGTCCCGTGAATCTCTCTGGCCGTTTACGCAATGGGCGTGAGGGTATAAAATCCCTTGAAGCAGAGTGGCGAAGGACGACATCAACATACCAGCAATAGGCCATTAGACACACCAAATACGCTCAAGCTCGAGCTATATCCGCACTCTGTACTCAAGATAGTGAATTTCTCCGCCTCAGGAGAAGACTGGAGTAGGACTGTTACCCTCAAGGGGGCTCAAACCAGTATAGCTCGCTGTCTCTTGCTCGTTGACGCCTCGCCCCGACCTACGTTCGATCCATCGTTGAGTGCAGCGCTTTTTGGGTTCCTCGCTTACACTAACTCTGTTTTCATATTTGCGGTCAGGCGATCCCGATCGTCGACAAATGCAATTTTAGGAAATTAGTTCCAAAATATATAAAACCTAGCTTTGAATGGTCGTCCTGATATTTTTGTTGGCTTGCTTAATTACCATATTACTGAGCCAAACTACTACACTAGCTTTGCCAGTCACTAGCAAGCACAAATGCTCGGGGATGACATGCAAATGATGGAAGACAGCATGAATACAATCTGTCATGTTTTACAAAGAGCCAACAACAATGGTCCGGCCAGATCTGGCCCTTGTCTCCAAGGGTTTCCCTTCCCCTCATTCCCTTCCCAGCTCTGAAGGATTCCTTCGATTTTCATTCCTTCACAAAGAAAGCACCGCAATGATTCCTTTCCCCCATTCCCTTCCCTTCCCAAAAGTACCTAACTTTCCTCATCCTCTCTCATCCCAGCCAGCAATTCTATATAATGAGGGGTTCTAGTCTTCATGTTGCTCACTCAAACCCCATTGCCAATATCAGGAACTCACCCATTGAGCGTAACCATGAGTTCTTTCAATCCATTGAGTCGTGAGTACCTTTCGTCGTCAAGTGATGACGACGAGGTCCTCATTCTTATGGCTGCAGCAGCGGAGGAGGAGGAGGCGCAATCTAGAGTCCGTCGAAGGGGGTCGGTTCTGGGACATGCGGTTACGAACAGAGGTCACCGTGAAGGAGCGGCTAGGCTCTATGCTGATTACTTCGCCACTCCCCCTGTGTATGGGCACACATTGTTCAGGCGAAGGTACTAAAAACCCGAACATCTCACGAAAATGGATGATGCATAGGTCATGTCTGTTGGTCTTTGAATTTGTATGACATTGTGTTACGCAGGTTTAGGATGAGCCGATCCCTGTTCATACGCATAGCCGAAGCCGTCGAGGGCGACGACGATTGGTTCACGCAAACAAGGGATGCCACCGGGAAGCTCGGCTTGGATCCTCCTGCAGAAGATGACGGCCGCTATCCGTCAGCTAGCGTACGGTGTCCCTGCTGACGGTGTGGACGAGTACTGCGGATTGGGGAAAATCTTGCGCTCCTAGCTCGAAGAAGTTTGTAAGGGCGGTGGTGGAGGTGTTCGTGGCGATACCTCCGTTCTCCGAACGCGGTGACAGCTAGACTCCTACAAGTTGGGGAGCAGAGAGGTTTCCACAGGATGCTTGGTAGCATCGATTGTATGCTGCTGGACTTGGAGGAACGCCTAAGGCATGGCGGGGGGCTTCACGGGGCATACGGAAGCCTTCCATAGTCACGAGGCGGTGGCCGTGCGACCTATGGATATGGCACGCCTTCTTTGGGATGCTGGTAGCTTGAGCGATATTAATGTGCTACATCGTTCTAATATATTTTCGAGGATAACGATGCTTCAAATCCGGAGGTGGCGTACTACGTCAGCGGAAACCGATACAACATGGGATACTACCTGCGCCGATGGGATATATCCCGAGTGGGCCTCCTTCGTGAAGGCCATTGCTGCCCGATGGGAAACAAGAGGATCCACTTCTCCACAATGCAAGCGCGGCGAGGAAGGATGTCGAGAGCTTTTGGAGTCTTTGCAAGCGGGTTTGCCATTGTACGAGGTCGATCGATCTTGGGATCGACGGCGCTTTGGTACATTATGGCTGCATGCATCGTTTTACATAACATGATTATCGAGGGCGAGAGAGCGGTCCAGCTCGGGAGAGTCGTTCGACTATATGGGTACCCGGCGGTGTGAGGACCTCACCGCGAGGTCGGTCTTCTGATGCATCGAAGCAACTCAAAGACGGAGAGACCGCGAGCTACACCATCGGTTACAGTCGGACCTTGTCGAACACCTCTGGGCACGCCACGGCCAGTAGTACTATCGTCTAAGCGTGATGTCGTTGCTTGTTCCTGATCGTGTTATGCACCCTTTTATGTGAGCTTGTCATGTATTCTTCTGAACCCTCTTGTGTCAGTGTGCCATGTACGCATGTCAGGTTTAATAATAAATTCAGCCTGTCAGCTATGCTGACCTTGTGTCATGACATATCACACAGCAAGTAGATAAGTACGATACATGAACCAACAAGGACTGAGCATACAGAACATCTCATAACAGAACATATAATAAGTTAACCGAACAGGTCATCAAACAAAGTGCACATGACATAATAGATCATAACAAAAGGTCCATACACAAAATAACATCATCCATGAAACAACAAGGCTATGGTTCTGTAGTGAAGTCCATGCACATAACCATCATAGTCACCAGGATACCAAACACACATAGAGATAAGCAATCAATCAAGGAAGGTCGGTCTACACCCTCCTCAATATCTCGTCCTGGCGCTTCTGATAATACTCACGGACCGGACCTGTCAGGTTGTTCAAATCAATGTTCATAATCCTCTCGTCCTCCGCATTCTCCATCAAGTGTACTTGTCGACGCTTTATGTCCACCATTTCGTGTTTGGCTTGGCTGATCTTGTCGAACTGCTCAGTGTAGACACCCACTGAAGACGCACTGCTGGTACTGGCCCTCTTCCTCGCCGCCTTGGCTGCATCCCGGCCTATGGGTCTTGTGGACTCGTCACATGAACCAACAGGGTCGAGCTGGTCTGGAATGGTATTGGACCCCCCTGGAGCGTCACCACCGGCTCCGTCCCGCATTGTCCTTTGCCTTTTGTTGCCCATGTGCGCAGCCCACTTTGGGTGATCGGCTAGAATCACCCTTGATCTTTGAAATCGAAGGCCTTCCCTCAACGTCTGGTACATCCTCGCCGCATGGGCCATCTGTCCATGCAATTTATAAGGAAATTTATTCAACAGTGCGTTAGTACATTGTAGTGCGACATTATTAAAAGTAATGAAGCGTGCACAATGCTTACCCTGTCACGCTCGGTGGTACCACTCTGGTTCAAACCATCAACCTGACTGAGATACCCAGAGTACTTGCTGACAGACTCATTGATCAACGCCCAGTGGTTCACCATAGCCTTTGTGGATCGCTCGGTGCCATTCTTCGTGTTATGCTTTTTGAAATATTCCACAATCCGAGTCCAGTAGGTTTCAGATGATTGGTCCTTGCCCACAATAGGGTCCTGGCTCACATTCAACCAAGCGCTGACTAGGACCTCATCCTCGTCAGCACTCCATTTCGTCCTGTCGGTCTTGGACATTTGCTGCTTACCCTTCTTCCTGACGGGTGGCCTAGCTTGCGGGGCAGCCATGGTAGGTGAATGCCCTGTAGTATCAGCTGGCCGAGGGGGGACACTGCTATCATCATTGATGTTCAGCTCGGGAATTGATGGCGAAGGCCAAGTTATCTGATCGGACTCATCCCGCATGTAATCCGCGAAGAATGGTTCCATAACTTCTCCCCTGTTATGATCACAAACCAAATAGGTCACATACCAAACTATTGACAGTAACATTAGTAAGAAAGAAGTGACATATATGTGGAGGGCAATTTGAACCGGGCAGTGCTTATCAGAGAGGTCAGTGTACTGTGTTTGCTACTAGTTCTGTGTTTACCAGCTAGTGTTCATTGAAGATGCATAAAAGGAAGTTGTCAAAAGAGAAATGCTCTTCTGGTAAACCAAGTGAGCATCCAATACTGCTATAGTACACAATTGTGACTGGCAATAGGTACCTACATCAGATTAATCAGAAACCAACTTATGCAGGAACTTACACATTCTGTGGGCAATTCGAACCAAGGAGTAGTGTGTGTACTAGTTAGTGTTCTGTGAAGATGAAGCCAAGACAGTGGTCACAAAAGAAATGCTCCTCTGGTAAACCAACTGAGCAGTCAGTACTGCTATACTACACAACCCAGCTGAAACATTGCAGTTAAAAAGGCCATTTCAGTATGCACAGACAGCCTGAAATGAAAATTAAAATTGGCCTGAATTGATAATCCAGTATGCACAGACAGCATTATGGTACTCCATACCAGAATATTATAACAGTGACATTCATGGAAGCAACAACATATGAAAATACCGCTCAGAGACCTGAAATGGCCTTGATTCACGCAAGTCAAAAGGTCATTCATGGAGGGAACTTCACGCAAGTCTGAAACTGCTCTTGATTCTAGCACATTCATGGAAGCAAGAACATATGAAAATACAAATCTGGTACTGGATCATACTCACAGACCTGACAGCACTTAGACATCAGGGCTGAGAACCATAAGTAACAAATAATCTGCTAGTTTAGGAAATACACATTCCAGCTTTATACCACCAGTTACTCCAAGGTATGGATGATTCTTGCATACTCTACTGGTCTTGCCATTTTTGTGGTTAAGTACAAACACCTCTCCCCTTATATGGAAAGGAAAGGATAACAAAAAATAACCAGCATCAGCTACAGCCCAAATGACATAAAAATCCTTCGCTAGTAATAAGCACAACTTGTCAGAAACATTTGGGCTGTAGCATGGGAGTGCAGTCACAGAGAGGGGTATTTATTTTTAGCAGCCGGTTTTTACAACTTTCATATTGCATAAATCATGGCCAATGAACTCCTTGAACAGAACACCATACATTTCAGGTGTGCAATTCATGTTACATCACAATCCGTAAAATGGAAAATTCAATTATTCACAGAACTACATGAGCACAACGATAAACTTGAAATTAACATGAAGAACCCAAAAAGAGACTCTCCATGCAGCTTGACTGTAAACACACACAGCTCTCCATCCAAATACCGGCATCGTATGCATCACCAATCTAAGCGTGAAATTAAACATACATGAACTTGTACTTTGAATGAGTAGCACAGGACTGAACGTTTTGCACAAGTGTACAAAACTCTTCTGTAAACATCCAAAAAAATCAGTGTAGACAACATTTGTTTGCATTCCATTTGTAACTACAAAAGGAATTCACGACTGGCATTGGTTTTATCAATGCCAGTACCTGAAAGAATAATCATAGCCAACCTTAATATACATATGTTCAGTGAGAATAATTCACTCTTAAATCTAAACTGTAAATATTGGAAATTCGGAGTGACAGTCCATTTCCCATTACCATGCTGTGATTCCTCTATAATCCCTTCTTGACAGAACTAATTTTCCCACATAACATAGGCACACAACATAACAAGAAGGCAAACAACCAAATAGTAAAGCCTAAAAGCAACCAGACTTGAAATCAATCATCCAAATTCAATTGTCTGTCGCAACCCCAAAACTCAAGATGTAACTAGGCCTTGGTTTCAACATGAAAAAACTTGTTTCCCAGTCCAACTAGGCCTTGGTTTCCATATGCAGTTCAAGATGTAAGGTGGCAGCAATTCAAGAAGAATGGCATGCAAATACAGAGTATACTCAGAATAGATGCAAATACAGAGTTGTATTAGTGATTCAGTGACACCTGGGAGTATTAGTGATTTAGTGATGGCAAAACATAGCCACTCCACACCTGGGAGTATTAGTGATTTAGTGATGGCAAAACATACTACTGCTATCACTAATTTGTACATCATACCAAGTTACCAACCACACCATAAGTCAGGCCAGAATCACACAACAAAGTTCCATCTATTCTGAAATTGTTAGCAAGCACTGCCAGTACGTAATAGAGGATTATGCCAGGCAAAAAACCACATTTCAGAGGTGCAGATAATGAATGGTTGCACATAAGTTAAGAGGTCTCACATAAGTTCAGAGGTTACACATAACAGAATAAATACATTGCACATCTCAGTTCATACGTTATAACACACCATGCATAAATACCAAAAGTCATTAAGCCGACTCATTCCGACAACACTGAAGGTTCGACACACCAACGACCGACATAGCAGTACAAACCCCAAGATCAGCGTCCAGCTAGTACTACACGTAGTGAAGATGCCATGACCGATCGGACTCGATAGACCAGCCACTACCGCCACAGGACTCCGGGCTGTCCACAACAGAGTTAACGAGGTCAGGGTCATCCCCGTTCTGTGGCCACGACAGATCGGAATGATCGGCGTCGACCTCATCCTCCTGAACGTCCTCACTGCGACCCGGGACATCCCCGTACTGTATGGTGTCCAACGACATTTGAATCAAGCTCTCCGCTATCGCCTCCACCTCTAGAAGCGCCCGGTTCTTGTCGGTGCAGCAAGTCGCATCGCTTGCACTGAAGTTATCTCCCACAACCTTTTTGAGATCCCCGGCCTTATCCTCTATCATCGCTCGCAGCTTCGAGATGACTTCGCGTAGCATGCGTGCCTTCATCTAAAAAACCAGAAGAAGACACAACCACCATGCTTCAATGTAGATGTTCATCTCACCATAACAACGCACAACCGCCATTCTTGTAGCATCTCATAGTTCCAACTGAGCAGCACATAATTCTACCATGCCACACCACCACGTATTTCTGTCAGTTCAGTACTGCGTCAAGCTTGTGAATTAATTCTACCATTTTTTCAGGTGTTGTTGTTCTGCTAATCGAAACTACAACCGCAATGAACAAGAATCATTCCTCCCAGGGATCACACTTCAAGTGGTCTTCACCACCCCAACCGTGTTCTTCTACTGCTACTGACAAATTTTCAGGTGTTCATGTACTGCTACACGAAACTAGAACCACAATGAACAATAATCTATGCTCCTAGGGATCATTCTACTGCTAATGACAAATAACCAGTGCTCTTCAACCGTGTTATTCTAACCATAATGACAAATTATCAGGTGTTCGTCCAGTGCTAATCGAAACTACAACCGCAATGAGCTCGAATGTATGCGCCCAGGGATCACGGGATCTTCTACTGCCCGGAAGGTTCTAGTTTCCATTGCAACGAAATCAATACGACAAGCAAATCTGTAGTATGGATTCGAACCAAATCCCCCCAAATCCCTTGTTTTCCCCATCTATTCCACAGCGCAAAATCCAAATCGAACCCAGATCTAGGGTGGTCCAAGGGGAATACCTCAGCCAGTGCAGACGGAACTGGACCTCCTCCGCTACGGTGGGTGCGCCGGATCTGGTTCGTCGCTGGAAAGCTCGCACTCCGCCTCTTGCAGTCGCCGCTTCCGTCGAAGCCGGAGAGGAGGTCGTTAGTCTCCCAGATGCGCGAGCAGCGATGGGAATGCCAGCCTTGCCCGACCACGGGTTTCTCTCTCATACTGAAGGATTCCCTTAGGGACGGGCCGCCGTTCTGTGCTTCGGTCCCTTGATCGCCTTCCCTTTCCCATGCGGACGGGAACGGGACGCTCGACGGGAGGTCGTTGGAGACAGTCTTAAGCTGACAAATCCGGCCATATATACATCATCTAATAGGCGCAAGAATTCCCGAGCAACCAGGGGGGCCACGTGTCCCCCTAGGCGTTTTCGTGGAAAAGCCCCTCCGTTTCTTTAAATTACGGATAAGTCCTTGTAAATTATGAATAGGTCCTTCGCGATTTTTTGTGAGGGAAAAATATTTTTTTCCAGATCGCGTTTGGGTCCCTCTCGCGCTGTTTTGCAGAAAAAACCTCCCGTTACATTTAAATCGCGAGCAAGCCCTTTTCTAATTTTTCAGGATAGCGGACAGGTCCAAAAACGTAACAAACAGGTCCTTGCTCCTTACGTCTGGGTCCTTTCTCCGTTTTTTAAGTAAGATAGATCTGATAAATTCCGAAATTCCGTTTAGGTCCCTACACGCGGTTTATAGCTAAATTAGAAATCGCGTTTAGGTCCTTTCATCGATTTTTTTCTCACGGTTTTCTAAAAAAATGAAAAAAAGGCTTTCTTAGAAAACACAGATTCGTCGAGGGTTTATAACTGAATTGGAAATCGCGTTTATGCTTTTTTCGTCGCGGCGCGGCATCGCGCGCGATTCAATCTAGTATAATAGGGCATCCAAGATCTCAAAGGAGACGATTTTTTTTCTTCAAAAGCAGAGCAAGTTGAGGTATGACAGGCAGCCCGCCCTTGTGACAATACGATCGAGCGAGCAACTAGAATTGCACTGCACGTTTTTACCACCAGACTCTGTAAATTCTACGTATAAATTAGTTCCTTGTTTTCTTACCTTCATGAGCTGACAAAGTTAATTAAGCCGGCCAGGGTGGTTAACCAGAGATCTAGGAGGACAGGGAAGCCACACGATTCGGCATTGGACGGGCATGCATGCCCATTTCTTTTTATTGGCTGTTGGTTGGGCAAGATTATCTGATTCGGCTGCAGTGTGCGCTGGTGGCCATGGCAGGGGCAGTTGCAGTGTGATTGATGTCTATGGATCTGCAAAGAAAAAAAGGGAAGGGAGGGGAGAGAGATGCAGCTATGGTTGAATTGGTCGTGGGCACGGGCAGCGTGTTGCCTTGTGTTGATGGTTTCAGAGGACAGGGAGGTTTCTTGGGGTCCGTAGAAAGGCTGGAAACCCCATGCCATGGTCCTCCTCAAGACTGAGGTGAGGTGATGTACGGTTGTACCAGTTCACTTCGGGCCTGTTTACTGCTGCTGCTGCGAAAAGGAGCTCATATGCCTCACTAACACTGTTACTAGTAGAAGGTCAAGCCGGCCTAAAATGTCACAATCTCGGTCCAAGCAGATGAGATTTCGGCAAGAAGAGCCGACATTTCGGCGAGAAAATCGACAATGTTTCGTTGAAAAAAGTACCTAGTTGGACGAAATCTCGGTCTAAACACCCGAGATCTCAGTGAATCTCGCCAAGATTTAAAATTCTGCTGACCGGAGCTGAGCTTCTTTAGCCGGATTTCTGCCGGAGATCACCGGAGCGGGAGCTCGGTCGAGAGGAGAAAATGACAAAACTGAGTGAGATGGGGAAAATGAGTAGTTCTGTTCGGACAGCTGAGTGAGTGAACATCTTGTGTAGCCTTTGGACAGTGGAAACACATGTGAATGACTAAGGACTGAGTACAATCAGATAGAGAGCAAAGTGAGCTAAAGGGCAGTTAGTCATGTGCTTAGCAAAGTGAGCTAAAGAGCAGTAAATTATCAAAATCTTAGTAAATTTCAATTGAATGAAAAATAATTCAAACTAAGTTAGAAAATTTTAAACATTTTTGTGGTTGCTCCTGACGCATCACTAACATTCCCATAAAATTTTCAGATCATGATCAAGCCTAAGAAATTTTCAAAAATTCTAATAGTGCTACTTTGCTAAAATGGTCTCCCGAAACTAGAATTTTTTTTTAAATGGTCTCCATGGCATGAAGTTTTTCATCCGAGTTTGTCTAAAGTGCTCGAATAAGGCTTTGTCTTGACTGAGGTCATAGGTTCAAATCCCACTCAAAACATTAAATTTTTTTCACTTTCTTTTTTAAATCTAATGACCTGTCCAACTCCTCACCAAACTCTAGCAGTGCAGGTGTCAGCGTAGTACACGCTAGGGTACCCTCTCCACCGCATAAAAATACAAACCTCACGTGGCGGCTTGCGTCAGGCGGGCGATCACGGCCGCCGGCCGAGCGTCGGCCACGTGGTGTCCGGTGGCGAGTGGGCGAACACGCCTGCTCGCCCGGCGCCCGGCCTACGTGGCGGCAGCAATCAGGCGGCGATCACGGCCGCCGCCGGCGTCGGCCCGTGGCGTCCGGCGGCGGTGGGCGACCGCCACGCTTCGCCGGCGCCCGGCCTACGTGGCGGCTTAGCGTTAGGCGGCGATCACGGCCCGCCGGCGGCGTCGGCCACGTGGCGTCCGGCGGCGGTGGCGAAACACGCCTGCTCGCCGGCGCCCAATCTCGTGGCAAGCTTCGCAATCGGGCGGCGATCACGGCCGCCGGCGGCGTCGGCCACGTGGCGTCCGGCGGCGGTGGCGAAACACGCCGCCGCGCCGGCGCCCAATCTCGTGGCGGCAGCAATCGGGCGGCGATCACGCCCGCCGGCGGCGTCGGCCACGTGGCGTCCGGCGGCGGTGGCGAAGCGCGCCGATCGCCCGGCGCCCGGCCTACGTGGCGGCCTAGCAATCGAGACGGCGAGGGCGTCCTGCTCCTCCGCCGCGAGGCAAAAAGGTGGAGCACGGTGGCTCGCCTCGAAGGCTCCTTCCACTCTGCGTACCATGTCGAGCAGCGCAGCTGCCATAGCGAGCTTATCGGTACAAGGGTTTACGCAACAAGCCCATTCCTCGGCGCCTCTCACCTACATGCCATAAAGGGTCCCATCCGTGGACCGGGCAAGAACGCAGCGTAAGCATTTAATGAAATTTGGAGGAGCACGGACGGCCGAGGAAGGAGTAATAAATGTATGAGGATCGACATGATGACCTCCTTTTACCTACTCAGTTAGCTTTGGCCTATATAAGGGCCTCCGGGTGCATGGGAAAGGGGACGGGCATTCGAGAGAAGAAAACTTGTAACTCAAGAGCTTTGTATCGACTTCACACCCTCTAAAAACAATCGGCAGAAGTAAAGGTCATTGCAGAAGGAAAAGGGGCTGAACACAGGTAAAAATCTTCGTGTCATCTGCGGTTAAATCGGCCGGAGTCCTTGGCGTAGGAGTCCCTAGGGTTTCGCCCTCTAGATTTAGCACCGACCAAGCGAGCCCTCCTCCCGAACCAAACCCGGCTCGCATCCTCCGGGCTGTCGGTGGAATACGCCGGCAGTAGCGCCGAGTAGGGGCTAGTGGTTGGCTTTTCGGCTAACTCCGGCGGACTTCGGTGTTCGCGGTTGAAGCGAGCTCGCGCATCGAAGATGGCGGATCTGCGGCACGACCAGATCTCGCGAGGCGGCGGCGACCAAAGCGCCTCCGGCCGTCAGCGCCGGTCGAGAACCGCCGTACCCGCCCTGCGGGCGGCGCCCATTGCTCTCCGAGCGGTGGAGCAGCCCGTCGTCGAAAGGTAGCCATGGGGCGGCCACCCGCCCGAGAACTTGCACCTGTTGCCGTGCCCTACGGACCACCGCCGGTGGAGTTCGCGAGGACTCTCCGGCCCTCCGTGGGCTGCGAAGCATTCTTGGCCTCGTGGATCGGCCCAACCGGGTAGGGCTCCCGACGGTCGAGCACCGAAGGCGTACCTCGGCGCCTAAAGCGCATCTGGCGCTCTCAGGCCTCGAGTCACCCCAACGAGAAGGGCCCTGGCCAAGTGGGCCGGGGTCAAGGAACGGGCGCGCGCCATCCCGGGCCCGGCTCCTCGAGGAACCGTGAGGACCTTCGCTCTCATCTGGGCCGAGAGCCGCCCGGCGGCAGTGATGACCTTCGCGGTCGTCTGCCGCGCCATCCGGACCAAGAGCGTCGCCATGGCAAGCAGGTGGCGGCCGACAATGAGAGTCCCCCTCATGGCTCTCACCTTCGGGACCGGGAGGAGGTCCACTCCTCCGGACTGCAGCAGCCAGGCCTCACGCTCCAGCGCCACAGTCTCGGCAAGGCTTCGATGGCGGCTCGGCTCCTCTCTGGCGTCGGGTGCAGGCCTTCTCCGGCAGGCTGCGCCGCGTGCTGGCCGGACGAGTTTCGCCCGTGACCATAGAGAAATATGGCGGCACCACCAACCCGGAGGAGTTCCTCCAAATCTACACGACGATGGTGCGGGCGGTGGCGGATCTGAAAAGGTCATAGCCAACTACCTCCCAGCGGCCTTGGCGGGTTACGCCGCTCTGTCTCTTGAATCTCCCAGTCGGTGCACTCGTGGGGACGGTTGTCTTGACATTTTTGTCGCTAATTTTCGAGGCTCCTTCGTGCGGCCGGTGTGGAGATGACCTCCACGCCTGGAACAAGAAAAGGGGAGTCGCCAGCGACTTCATCCGGCGATTACATCCTTTGCCGCAACACCATCCCCACATCTCCGAGCAATCGGTCGTCATCGCCTTCAAGAGGCGTCTGTGACCATAAGATGAAGAGAAGATGGCCACCGTACCATCGGCTCAACCTCAGAGCTTTTCTCCCTCGCACATAAGTGTGCGAGGCTGGAAGCGAGGGCGGCCGCAGCCCCAAGGGTGGCCAAAGGCAAGGACGAGGCAGGGACATCGAAAGGTCCGGCCGTGCGGCAAGAAAGCGCGAAGCCTTGGCGAGAGCCAGGCGAGTCTTAGCCACCGAACGCGGCAGCGAAGAAGACCAGCGCCTCGAAGCGCAGCCGCCGCGACCGGCGTGATGACCGCCATGGCCGTATGACGACCGTCGTGGCGGCGTAACGATCGCCGTGATCGGCGCGATGACCGCCCGCGACCGTAGGGGCGACCGCCGCGATCAAAGGAGGCGAGCCCTCTTGCCGATACATAAAACCAATACCCATGACCTGAACAAGCTGCCGGGTCGTGGGCGAGATAGTGAAGCGGCTCAAGGCGCGCCATACGATAATGATCAAGATGAAGATCCATGCGGCTTTTCGTGAGGCGGATCACCTTGTGGCGTACATCACGGTGGTTCATCCACCATTCCCTCAACGCCGCTTACAAGCGGTGAAAAGGGAGGTATCGCCCCGGCGTCGAGCTCGAGGGCGGGTCGGACCTTTGAAATGGTGAACAAGCGATCACCTTGATCGGGCCGACCACCACGAGGGCACCCGACTGGGGCATCTCCGATCGTGGTAGCACCCACGGTCCGGAATGTATGGCTGGGGCGGGTGCTGATGGACGGAGGCAGCTCCATCAACCTCTTATCTGCGTCGGCATTCATGGCGCTGCAGATCCCGCGCCAGGACCTGCGCCCGACCCTGCCGTTCTTCGGGGTGGCCCCAGATGCGGGCTTGTTCCCCTTGGGTCAAGTTGCCTCCCGTCACTTTGGGGAGAAGGATAACTACCGCACCGAGATGGTGGATTTGGTCATGATTTCGACCTCCCATATACGCCTTACTTGGTCGTGGTCAAGTTCATGGCGATTACCCACTATGCTTACATGGTGGTGAAGATCTGGGGCCCAATGACCCCATTGTTATCAACGTGGATAGGTCTGAAGCCTGTCTTTGCCTGGCGAGCTTGGGATCTGGCGGTGCCACTTGCGTTGGCAGCGCCGACACCACTTCCTCGGGAGCCCTCGGGCCGGACCCGTGCTCACACGGCTCGCCGGTGAAGTAAAGGTGGTCGCATACTGAGTGAAGCGAACCCGAACCGTCAACATTGGCGCCCACCTCGGCGCCAAATAGGAAAACGCTCGTCACCTTCCTCGATCAAAGCGCAGAGCGTGTTCGCGGCAACCGTCCGACATATTTGGGGTCCCAGGAGGTGATCGAGCACCGATTAGCGGCGCTCACGCGCGACGCCCGATCCGTGAAGAAGGTCGGGAGGTAGCCGGAGCGGCGGGGCGCCATTCGAGAAGAGGTAGAAAGGCTGGCGGCCTTGGGAATAGTCGAAGTCTCTCATCTGAGTGGCTTGCCAACCCGTGCTCGTCAAGAAGTCAACGGAGGTGGCGCGTAATGTGTCGACTTCACCGACCTCAACAAGGCCTGCAGAAGGATCCATATCCCTGCCAAGGTCGATCTCATTAATCGACTCCACGGTAGGGTGCGAATCTTGTGTGCTACGGGCCGATTGCAGGTACCACCAGTTAGCATGGCGCTTGAAAGCGAAGAAGCGCTTTTGTAACCCCTACGGGTGTATATTGTTATGTAAGAATGGCTTTTGGCTTAAGAATGCGGTTCAACTTACGGCGTGCTATGCATATCACCTTAGCCCACTAGGCGAAATCTGGAAGTCTATGTTGATGACTTGGTTGTGAAGATTAAGAAAAGCGATGAGTTGATCCAAGACACGGAGAAACCTTTGCTAACCTCCGGAAGAATTGTTTGAAGCTCAACGGGAAAAATCGTGTTCGGTGTGCCCTCCGGTGATTCTTTGGGTTTCTGGTGTCGGTAGGGGCATCGAGGCCAATCGACAAGATAGCGGCCATCGAGCACATGAAGCGCCGGTCGCGACTCAAGCAAGTTCGATGTTTGGTGTCGCTTTGGCCTCCACGGGCGATTCATTGCCGCTTAGGCGGCGAAGCTGCCTTTGTTCAAGTTGTTGAAGAAGGCGAACCACTTGAGTGGGTGAAGAAGCCGAAGGCATTTGAAGACTGAGCGATACCTCTCCTCTCCCGGTCTTTGGTTTCCCCAGCGTCGGAGAGCCTTTATACGTATATCGCCGCCACCCCGAGGTGGTAAGTGCGATGTTAGTTCGCGGAGAGGAAGGCGCCCGAAGCGGTTTACTACATCGATGAGGTATTGCATGAAGCGAAACTTCGGTATCCTCAAGCTCGAGAAGATCTTTGTCTGCGGTCTGGTTGCATCGAGCTACGGCACTACTTTCGGCGAAATCATCGTCGTCACGGCCTACCCCTTGCGGAAATCCTCCTGTCGTGAAGCGAAGGCCGCATTGCTAAATGGTCGGTGGGCTGGGAAATTCAACATCAAATTAGTGCCCCGCACCGCTATCAAGAGTCAAAAGTTGGCGGAGTTAAATCATTGAGTGGACTCCGCCACTCTGGCCGAAGAAGCACCGTGTCTTCCCCACGGGCGTTATTCTTTGATGGATCCTTGTTTGGAAGGCGCGAAGTGGGGTTGTCTGGTCTCCCGGCCGGTGACACCCTCCGATGCGTGGTCGCCCTTGAATTCAAGGCCACCAACAACATTCTTTGAGTATGAAGGTCTGCTGGCGGAAATTGCGCGTAAACCGGCGTTGGGCATCGAGCGTCTCAAGTCAAGGAGATTCCTGCTGGTCATTAATCAAGCTCGGAAGGAGTTCAATGTTTCGACCCCACCATGGCGGCGTACTGGCGGAGGTCAGAAGAATGGGCGTCGTTTTGAAGGTTTGGGGTATATTCATATCCTCGGCGTGACAATCACCTTGCGGACGAATTTGTCGGCTTGCATCCTCAAGGGCTCTGTTCGGTCGGGGTCTTGAAGAAAGACTACATGACCGTCCATCGCACCCACAATTCGGTGGGGATGATGGTGTCATTGTCATGACCCCGGTCAGTGGGGGACGGCGGCAAAATTGTCATGACCTCGGCTCAGTGGGGAAAGCGGTGCATTGTCCACGACCTCAATTCGAGGAGGGAAGGCGGCGTGCCGCCTCGGCCCAGTCCGGGAGGGAAGGCGGCGGTCTTCCGAGGCGACACCAGGAAAGCTTCGGCCCGGTAGTACCAGGCGAGCACCGAGTGGTCGCCACCCTTGGGCGGGAAGATCGATGGATGGACCCTATCACGGCCTTCTGCGTGACCAAGTGATCCCGGCGATGATGCCTCGGTGAGAAGATTGCACGAAAGGCCAAGTGCTATACTCACGGTAGGTGGGGACCTATATCGCCCGAGCGAAGCGGAGTTCTCTTGAAGTGCATCACTCGGGAAGAGGGAGCACGCTCTCGATATCCATGGGCGTGTCACGGGAGCCATATGTCGGCGGACTCTAGTCGGCAAGCGTTTCGCCAAGGATTTTATTGGCCTACCGCCCTCCGGGATGCTGCGGTGGTGAGGGCGTCTGGCTTGTCGATTCTTTGCCGAGCAAACCCACCGACCAGCCCAAGCTCGCAAACCATCCCACTCTCTGGCGTTCGCGATGCAGAAATTGAATATCTGGGTCCGTTCCGCGAACCACGAGGGGCTTCACCCACCTCTTTGTCGCCATCGATAAGTTCACCAAGTGGGTCAAAGCCGAGGCAATCACGCGGGCCATCACGGCCATTGCGGCTGATAAGTTCATCTTGTGGGATCTTCACCGCTTTGGAGTCGCCAATCGTATCATCACCGACAACGGCACCAGTTCACCAGTAGCGGCTTTTACGGAATTGCAGTGAAGAAATGGGCACCAAGGTATGTTTAACCGGTGGCCCATCCATGAGCAATGGTCAGCGGAGCGCCAATCTGTTGTCTTGAAAGACCTCAAGACAAGAGCGTTCGATTGGCTTCACAAGAGGGTCTTGTGGTGGCGGAAGAGCTCCCGCCGTCTTTGTGGTCGCTCCGCACCACACCAAGGCGACAGGCGAGACGCCTTTCTTCTGATATCTGAGGCGGAGGTGTCCTCCCCCTCCGTGTCGCTTTCGGTTCCCCAGCGTCTCGGTGTTCAACGAAGAAGACCAAGAGGATCTCCGGCGAAGATGTCAACCTTACGGAGGAGGTGCGGGATCGTCTTTGCTCTCCGCGCCGCCCGCTTCTGTGAGCTCAGCGGTACCACGCCACCGGGTCTCGAGAGAACATCGGCGATGGGCGACTGGTCTTCGCGAGATTGAGCGCATCATGCCGGGTTGCATAAATCTCCCGATGGGAGGGCCCTTCAAGGTGGTCTCGATATCTCGACCGGGCGGTCGGTTGTGCCGAGGGCGGTGAAGAGCCGGCGAACTCCTACAACATAGCCTTGTTGCGGAAGTTCTATCCCCGAGGGAATTGTAAGTACCAATGACTTGCTCCAATCGACCTCGAGTCGTCCTCTTCTTAGGTGGTCGGTGATTCTTGGCGATCGATAAAGCGATTGCCCGTGACTTTTGCTTCTCCATTATTATTCCTCTTAGTTGTGCTTGAGTGGCAATTATGCGCATGTATGTTGCTGGTTACGTGCGTTTGCTAATTCCTTTGTGAAATCCATGGCGATCTTGGCGTCTGTGTACCTGCTTAGCCCGGCGTAGGGGCGAGTTAGATGCAGTGCTCGACGCGGCTCGCACACCTCGAGTTAGCTCTCTGAAGCACCGCTGGTCGTCACCATGAGCACCGTCGACCTAATGCCACCCCCAGCTTCATTGCTTTGGTACCAAACACCGCATGATTCGGTTTCTGGCGATTCACAAGGACTTAGAATCCAAACAAAGGCGAGCCAGGACACTTCATCTTTGGGACTTAGAATGTTCAGGCCTACCTTGCGTATGCTCTTCGGATGTTTACTCACCTTTCGGTGAGTAAATGCATGCTTGTGAGGTAAGCATAAAAGTGTTGGCTTACTTTCACGACAAGCCCTGCGTCTAAAATTTGGTGCTTCGCCTCGTCGAGAAATTTGATCGCCCGATGGCTCGAAATTTGCTGCTTGCGCCTAAAGCTGCTTTCGCCAGCGCTCAAGGTGCTCGCCGGCGCCCGTTGGTGGTCGCCCGGCCTTCGGTCGGTTGCCAGATGGCTCGGGGCTGCTCGCCAGCGCCCTCAAGCTGCTTCGCCAGCGCCCGTTGGTGGTCGCCCGGCCTTCAGCAGTGGTCACCAGATGGCTTGAAATTCGCTCGCCCGTGCCCCAAATTGCTCGCCAGCGCTCGAGTTCCTTATCTGCGGCATATAAAACAAGATAAGCGATCTATACCGCATTTTTGGCCATTTCCTTACGATCATATCACGAGATGGGTCAAGCTACGGCGTGATTATGCATAAGTATTGAAACCAATGCCCCCATGATAAAAGAAGAAGGTGTGCTAAAGTGTTAACGTCTGGCGAGGCCGAGTTATCGGAGTGTCAGTTGGGCACCACGCTCCTGCACGGCTCGTACGCCTCGGGTTGGCTCTGCGAAGCACCACTGGTCGTCTCCGTTGAGCGTTGCTGGCCTAAGGGCACTTCCGAAAACTTGCTGTCTCGCCACGTTACGCCGTGGCGCATTCTCGGACAATCATCGGGGTCTAAGTTCCGGAAGGCCGAAACTTGCGATTATCTCGCGCAGAAACTTGACGCTAGGGCCTTGCCGTGTCCTGCGTTCCTCATTCGACTTAAGGCCATTTTTCGCCTACGTTTTATGTGGTTCGCGTAATCTATGCTTGCGATCTAGCAGCACATAAAATCATTTGGCAGAACTCAGAAACGCTACCCTAATTCAAGCGTTTTTACAAACGTTTTGCCTAAGTCGAATGGCGGCCATCCAACAAGCAAATATAACGGAAATTCAATCATACGAAAATAAACGGACACATGAATAACGATTGAACATCTAACATTCATCCAAAAGCTGTCGAGTTTTTAGCGCGAGTTCATCAACAGAAGCAACAAAAAAAAAAGAAACAGAAGAAAGCCGGCCGCCTTCACTCCTCGTCCTCGCCGAAGTCGAGTTCTTCGTCGGCGCCTTCGATAGCTAGGGGTGGAGAGCGTCCATGACCGGTTGCTCCACTGCAGCATTCGACCACGTATTCAGCGACGCGCACCAGCGCCTCGCTTGAAACCGCTTTGCTCGCGTCTCCCCAAGACCGGCCGTCACCACCGCCATGGGATCAAAGGCGGCGTCGCGGCCGGGCGCAAGAGCAGCGTGTGAGTTTGCGGCCATGATCGCGACTGGCGTCCTTCCGTGGCGGAAGCGGCGGCTAGAAGCGGCGGGAGTCTTCATGCGCCTCCGCGGCCTGGTTGGTCGCATGGGCGAATTGAAGCGCCGAGTCCTCCAGGGGCGCACTCAGCCTCACGCCCAAGGGTTCCAGGCACCTCTTGGTGCGCTCGAACGCCTTCTTCAGCATGGTCGCGAGATTGCGCCGCAGCCGGAAGGATTCAAGTGTCGAGGTCTTCAGCGCCGCCTCGGCCCTCTCCGCCCGTGTCTCGGCCCGTTCCGCCCGCTGCTGCATTGCGGTCGTGTTGGCCCTCTCCTGCGCCAGTTCCGCTGCCGCCCTCTCCCGCTCCCGCTCCAGCTCGCCGCTCACCGAGGCAAGCTGTTGGGCCGTCTGGGCACCATGCCTGGAGGCGGCGGCAAGAACGGTGCCTAGTGCCGCGCGCATCTCGTTTACCTAGGTGAAGAGTTCGACGGCCTTGGTGGAAGCGGTAGTGGCGGCGCGAGGGCGAACCTCGGCGGCGGTGCCGGAGTGTCTCCGACCTGGCGGCGGTGGCGGCGAGGCGCTGTGCAGAACCTCCGCCGTCTCGGTGGCGGGTGTTAGCACCTTGGCGCGTTCGAAACGCCCTTGGTGGCGCCCTCAAGCTCAAGCCGGCCGTCGGGGCGTGAGGCCGCCTGGCTGGCGGTGGCACAGACTCCGCGACCAAGGTTGCGGCGCCGCGATTGTCGGCGCCGAGGTGAAATCGCGGCATGGGCGTCTGTGCCCCGTCCCTTGAGAAATACCGCCACGGCCGGTGGTGGTGGCGGTGCTTTGGTCCGTGGCTTGAGCCCTTTAAGTCCGAGCCCATGATGTCGGCAGCGGCCGCCGCCCGTAACCCGTCGCGGCGGCGAGCACGTCCCCGATCACCTGCAGAGCATGGCGGATTCTGGCCGGCCCGTGGAGTCCATCGGCGGAGTAGCTGACGACCGCAGCGTTCGCGTGCTCGGTCGGCGGCGGCCGGGCCTCCGCCGAGAAAAGCGTGTCGATTGGGACCGGCGACATCGGTATGGCGAGCCACCGGCCCAGGTTTGGCTCCTCGAAGTTGCCCTCTTTGTCGCGAGAAAGAAAAAAGATGGCGGTCGGTTGGTAGGAAGCGCGGGAGAAACATGTGCGAAAAAACTAGAAGAAGACAAGGGCTTACGTCAAGACCGCGTCTTGCGTCGGTCGTTATCGCCGTGTATCGCCATGAAGGCCGGACGCGCCGGCGAAGAGGCGATCCTCCGGGCGTGTAGTCGGGCTACCGACCCTCCGTTCGATCCGGCGTCCGCAACCCGCCGTCACGGGCCGCCATTCGCTGAACTCTGCCGTCTCTTCGGCCGTGAGCTCCGATTCTCAGCGTCTTGGCCGTCGTGCGGCACCCCGAGCGTCGATTCATTGTCATCTGGATGTCTGACCGATCGGCTGCGCCATGCCCTCGATTGGACTGTCTTTGGAAGGAATGTAGCGGGAGGCCATCCGTCCGGCGGAAATAGCAACTCCCCACTACGCCGTGCGTCGTTGGTGGCTTGAGAATGAAGAAATGGCGAAAGAGAGAAGGTTCGGCATCACCCCCATGAACATTTCACGAGAGGTGTGCAAAGATGGCGAGGAAGATGATAGAATTGGGGGTGAGATGAAGATGATGGATTTCGTAGAAATGGAGGGCGGTGAAAAAAATTGAGAAAAAGGCGGAAGAAGGCCGCCATCATGGCCAGTGTGCGAGGACAATCTCGTCGGAGAGGCACAGGCGTGGCGATCCCGGACGGTGTCGGAAGGTGCCTTCCGGCGTGACCATCCCATCCGCCTCACGGCGGCGTCAACGATGAAAGGTGGAATGGAGTTCACCATGGTGGCTCGAAGAAGACAAAGAGCTTTGGGAAGAAGAGGCGAAAGGACAAAAAAGGAAGCGTGAACCGCTCGTCTGAGATGCATCTATATATCGTTCCCCGTCGGTGGTTCACGAAAAAGCGAATTATCGCCGTTTGGTCCCAAGGAAAACGGCAGGATCGTCACGAGGAAAGCGGCCGTATCGTCATGAGTAGTGGCCTGCCGAAGAGAGCGCTAAGCATTGAGTGCATTAAATGAAAGTTCTAAAAGGAGTCTTAGGCTGCGCTCTAGGGCGGCCCGGCTCTTGTCGGCGTAGTACGCTAGGGTACCCTCTCCACCGCATAAAAATACAACTTAGGTGGCGGCTTGGCTTGTCGGGCGGCGATCACGGCCCCGGCCGACGGCGTCGGCCACGTGGCGTCCGGCGCGGTGGGCGAAACCGCCTGCCTCGCCGGCGCCGGCCTACGTGGCGGCTTAGCAATCGGCGGCGATCACGGCCGCCGGCCAAAGCGACGTCGGCCACGTGGCGTCCGGCGGCGGTGGCGAAGACGCCTCTTCGCCCGGCGCCCGGCCTACGTGGCGGCTTAGCAATCGGCGGCGATCACGGCCCGCCCGGCGGCGTCGGCCCGTGGCGTCCGGCGGCAGTGGCGAAACACGCCTGCCGCCCGGCGCCCAATCTCGTGGTAAGCTCGCAATCGGCGGCGATCACGGCCCGCCGGCCAGCGTCGGCCACGTGGCGTCCGGCGGCGGTGGGCGAAGCACGCCGCCGCGCCGGCGCCCAATCTCGTGGGTACGGCAATCGGGCGGCGATCACGGCCGCCGGCCGGCGTCGGCCACGTGGCGTCCGGCGAAACGCACGCCGCCTTCGCCGGCGCCCGGCCTACGTGGCGGCCTAGCAATCGGGCGGCGAGGGCGTCTGCTCGTCCGCCGCCGAGGCAAAAAGGTGGAGCACGGTGGCTCGCCTCGAAGGCTCCTTCCACTCTACCGTACCATGTCGAGCGGCGAGGCTGCCATAGCGAGCTTATCGGCAAGGGTTTACGCAACAAGCCCATTCCTCGGCGCCTCTCACCTACATGTGTAAAGGTGTCCCATCCGTGGACCGGGCAAGGGAACGCAGCGTAAGCATTTAATGAGAAATTTGGAGGAACGGACAAAGACGGGAAGGAGTAATAAATGTATGAGGATCGACATGATGACCTCCTTTTACCTACTCCGTTGCTTTGGCCTATATAAGGGCCTCGGGTGCATGGGAAAGGGGGCCGGGGCATTCGAGAGAAAACTTGTAACTCAAGAGCTTTGTATCGACTTCACACCCTCTAAAAACAATCGAGCAGAAGTAAAGGTACATTGCAGAAGGAAAAGGGGGCTGAACACAGGTAAAAATCTTCGTGTCATCTGCGGTTAAATCGGCCGGAGTCCTTGGCGTAGGAGTCCCTAGGGTTTCGCCCTCTAGGTTTAGCCCACCGCAAGACGCCCTCCTTCGAACCAAACCCGTCTGCATCCTCCGGGACTGTCGGTGGAATACGCGAAGCAGCGAACAGCATAAAAAAAGGTGATGATGAAACACGAACCTCATAGAGGTCAACACTCCACTCTACCAACTGAGCTAAAGTCAGGTTGTAAGTTCATTGCAAAATTTTTACATGTATTCCTTACAAAAGGCATTACAATTCTCCATAAAAAATTTGAAGCGAAATCCGGTCCTAAAGACAACAAAACCGATCACATTTGTGGCACTTTCAGTTAAAATTTTACCGAAATTTCTGAAATTACTATACCAATTTATTTTTTTTAATTTTTTATTCGGCCAACACTTTGAATCTCATCCGGGCCATCATCATTCACTGTATGTAATTGTAGCTTTCATGACATTTATGTTCATTCTATTTTTGATTTTTGAAATATAACAAATGAAGTTCAATGCAACCATAGTTTGATTGAGCAAACAAAAAAGTTTAAATTTTTGAAAATTTTATATAATAGTTATGATGCAATTATTAAGCTCTCATAAAAATTTTGGATAATGGTCACACTCAAGCAAATTTATAAAATTCTGACAAGGTTATTCTCTCAATTATGATCATTCTGTTTTTGATTTTTTAAAAAATAACAAATGAAGTTTAATTCTTTTAAAATTTTTGTATATGATCCTAGACTGCTAAAAATGGTAACATAAATTATTCAGAGTATGATTAAGTTTGTACAATTTTACAAAAATCCGATAGTGTTTCTGCCAAAATTATAAAACATATGAAAAATTTGGTTTTTCAATAAATTTTCATGGAATATGGCATTCTTAAGGGTTATTGGGCCAAATATAGTCAAAAAGTCAAATTTTGGTAAAAAGCCAGAGATCTCATGAAATTTCCGAAATTACTATAGCAATCTGAATTTTTTTTCAAATTTTTTTATCTGGTCGGGATTTTAAATTTCGTCCCTGATCGAAATCCGAGATTTCATGAAATTTTGTTGGGATTTGTAACCTTGATCATATTAGATCTACTTGTCCTTAAAAATACAGAAGTTGATGCTAGGCTGCACACAAAAAAATGCCTAGATGATGCGACTTTTAGCTTACATTTCATACTTTGCTATGAACGGCAAATCATTAGGTTGAGAAACAGGGTAACTAAATCACATGCATAATTCTAAATAGCTAGCTATAACTATACTATAGTTTTTGGACTCCAAACATGAAGCTATGAGATAATGTTTCGCTTTAGCTCCGCTATAAGCCATAACTTGTAGCTAGCAATAGTTAGGGGTGCAATTGGATCGATAGATGCCGACTGATTGGATCTGTTCGGATCGACTTCAGATAGTCATGTTGGATAGTTGTCGGATTTGACATCGGTTTCGCATAGTTGGTTTCGGAATTTGTATCAGATTCGAGAAATTACTATCCGTCGAATCAAAATATTTTGATTACATTCTCAAATAATTCTAGATAACTCTATTCATATATTTACAGCCCATATTCTAGCAGCTTTAATTGAGCCTAACCAAATAATATAATATTATTATTTTTATGCGATAAATATTTAAAAGCTAAAAATTCTTTTTAATATAAAAATTAATGAGAACAGCTAAAAAATTCTAGAAAATTCCAAAGAGTTGAAATAGGAATTTTGAACATATTAAAATTATTTTCAATATAATAATATATTTTTATATATAATTATTAAAATTTAGAAAGGCTTTTAGAAAATAACAAATAAAGTTCACAAATTTAGGAAAAATTCACAAAAATTCCTTGAGATATTTTGAATATAATAAAATATTTTCAACTAATATTTGGTTTTTATTTTTACATATAAATTACTTATTAATTTTTTAAAATGGAGAAACCCTTTTAAAAATCCGAGAAAATTAATAGAAAATACCAAAAATCATAAATAATTATTAGAAAATCTGGAAAATTGAATTATTATCTAAAGTTCACAAAAGCCAATAATATTTTGAATTTCAATTTTTACTATTGTTTTTAAAGATAAAATTATAGGATGTTGCATATTGCCATCAGAGCTTAACATGCAAGAATATGCTTCCACTTGTCTACGTGAATACCTAGTACTGTTTTGCAAAACATAAAGGCATATTTGATACTTTTGCAACTCATATGATTGATTAATTATTGTTATATGTATGCTATATGCAGTATCAGTTTTCATGCAATATCCGATAAATAATATTCGGTACTGTATCAATTCAGCTCAATATTCGTTTTGAATTCGTGACCGATATTATCTGTGTCGTATTCATATTTAGCATTATCTGAATTTGACTCTGAATTCGATAAAAAATATGGTTTAGGACATGGAAAGAGCGATATCCAGCCGAATCCGAGCTAATTGCACCCTAGCGATAACTCCGATATGCTACATACTACATAGGTACCCACAGACCAAAACATTAGGCCTTTTTAGAAGTCCAACATTACTAAAAGGCTCAAATGCATCTCTTATAAGCCTAAGCTATGAGAAAACCTAATAAAAGACCTCATCTTGCATTTTTTAATAATCCAACATTCATATTTCTTAGTGACTAAGTACTTGTTTTCAAGAACATTATGATATAGTTATGAGTTATGTTCTTTCATAGTGGCAGAGCCAAGATTTTTGTACGCCTCGGGCCAAAAATAAGTGATTATTACTATTGTCAAAGACTACATACATTTAAGTATATCAAAAGTACAACATAAATATACAATTAAAAATAAATTTGAATTCCATACTTAACATTTCAATAAAATAGATAAAGTATGTCAAAACAATATAGCGTAGTGGAGTGGTAGAAAAGGTAATACCTAATTAACGAAGGCTTGGTGCATTTGTGATGGAAAATAAGATGACAATGGCTTTGACCTCTTCATTGTGTATTTCTGTTGGGCGGGAAACGATCACTGAAGACAACAATAAAATTCCAACAGGAAACGATCACTGAAGACAACAATAAAATTTCACTAACTTATGAAAGCATATTGAAATATTTGTTACTACTATGTATAGCTCAAGTTCATGGTCTCTTGATTCAGAGTGAAAAACATAGAGCAAGATGTATGTCTAAGATCACAGAAAATAAACTACGAACTCATCATAATAGATCCAAGATCAATATTAACCTTCATATTCTTTGCACACGCTAATACTTTCTTTTCATTCTTCATATTCTTTGCACATGCTAGTACTTTCTTTTCATTTCCTTTCTGCATGGGAGATAATAACTAGAATTTGCCCCTCCAAGGAGATAATAGTTAAATGGAGGTGGCAGCAAAGATGAATATATTTTCAGTCGAAGAAGTCAAAATACTATGCCGCTTATTGTTGAGATCAATATTTTTTTTAATTCTAACAGCTGATTCCAGACATCAAGCATCTAAGAGAATATGAATGTTCATGCTTTTCTATTGCTAATTTGCTACAGCCATAAAAGTGCAAATGTGCAATTATTTAGAGCAAATCTACATATGAACAATAGTACAGCACACCAATTATCAATTACGTATATTCTTACAATCTTACTCTAGAATAAAAGCAACAACCAATCTGACAACCAAGATCAATATTAACCTTCATATTCTCTGTGGAAGACGGAGGACCAGAGGGCGGAGGGCGGCTGAGGGGGGCTGGGAGCATGGCCGGTGGGCCATGCCGCCTCACCCGTTGGTGGTATCTGCGAGCGAGCGGTCATCGCCCGTCGGTCTCAGCGAGATCGATCTACAAGCTCTGAGGCGGCAGCAGATCGGGAGGGCGTCGGCCGTGGGGTGGGGGTGGGGCGGTGGTGGCGGGCCGTCTTGCGGGTGGGAGGCGCCGGCGGCGGTCAGCCATGCCACCTCACTCATCGATGGGATCTGTGGGCGAGCAGTCGTCACCTATCGATCTCGGCGGGATCTGATCTGCGGGTGTGAGACCCCAGATTTACCATCCGGAGTCTCCTGTGTATTTCTGTACTAGTCCCAGATCAGTAGCTAGTACACACAGTCAAACAGTGATGAATCATTACTGAATAGAATAAAGTAATAGTATAAATATAAAGTATCAGCCACATGGCTATTTATTACATCTTTTGGTCACATGACCAGAGTTCACAGCAGCAGAAACAAAAAAAACAACAAGATAAAACCCAAAAGACGCCACAGGCGACGACTAGGAACGCGCGCTTAGTTATCTTGGCGATCTTCAACGAACTCCTCGTCATAGAACTCATTGTCTTCGACTGCATCTTGGTAATTCTCTGATGACAAAATTTGTGTAGCATGTGAGTACAAACGTACTCCGCAAGTCTGGGAAATTATGCAACATGTAGGGCTTTCCAAAGAGAGGCTTAATATGGTTCATTTTGCACAAAGCAAATTTTATTAAACAATACATGTATAATTTTTGTAGAGCAGTTTTATCAATTATTTGTAACATTTGAATATATATATATACTTTAGTGAAGGTTCTATCCACCAATCACTAGCTAACAGGCTCTAACTGCCACAATTTAAAATGATCAGGGTTCCATCCAACCGCCAAAGACACACTCGAAAGTTCCATCCACTCTTGGATTCCCAAAACTCATTTTTAAAAAGAAAACATAAGACTACCAATGTGAAAGCATCCTTCGCCGCCTTTGACTGTAGGCACGGCTATTCGAATAGTTTATTAATACTCTGCAGAGTTTATACACTTTACCCACAAGACATGATCGACTCTTGGTGCCATGCAATTAACACACTTCCTTTGGTGTGTCAGCAGAGAGATCATGACAAGGCCTTTACAATGTATACATCTAACCCGGCTCACCCGCTGAGGTTTCACCGCTGTTAGGGTTCCATCAACCTAGTACAGAAGCCCCCTCTTGCGCCGTGTGGGAACATACGACTTGCCTCCATCCGGCACCCACATTCCACCATCTGGTGAGTTTAAGTTAGGTTTCTACAAATTATTCAGCCAGGTCGTGCCCATTTTGACATGTGGTTGTACTGTTGTGCTTAGTTTGGACAATCACAAGCGTCGGTCCTTAAATTGATTAGAGCGGCTTTCACAAACCAGAGCCAGTGTTCCATCCGCACCAGCCCGACAAACCATTCTGCCCTAATCTAAATCATTTTATTTTATTTTTATTTTACAATCACAGCAGGAATCACCTTGCTACAGTTCGATAAAACACACTTCAACAACATTTTAGAATTTATCCCAACATAGGCATTTTGATCAACATCAATCCTAAGCACAGTCTATCGTATTAAACAAGGTTAATCACATGATACATGATTTCATGATTAAATCTTAAGGTTACAAAGGCATGGTAATCAAACAACAAGGATGCCATTTCGAAATGGGTATAACTAACATCCTATATTTTAACATCATCAGTTTATATAAATAGCCATGCAAATTGTAAACATTTTATAAAACAGTTATAAACAATGGGATCAATGTGTGTCAAGGAGACTTGCCTTCGTCAACGAAGTGCGCTGCGCTGTTCTGAAGGTCTTCTCTTTCGTCAGTGACGACGTCCGCTTCTTCGACTACGCGTAAAACGGTGCACAAAATAAATAAAATAAAATAAACAGAAACTAAAAATTATAATAAAAATACTGGCAGATAGAGAATGAATTTAGATGAATTTACCAATTTGAATCACTCGATTCGGAGTTACGACATAGGAGAAACAATTATTTGAATTCTGTCGGATTGGAAAATAGAAAATCGGGAATATTCCTTTGGCATCTTTTCTTTTTCTCCATTTTTTGATTTTCATGAGTCTTTTACACGCGGCTCCACACGTTAGAGACTCAAGTGCTTCTTCTCCATTTGCTCAGCCTGAGGAATGCAGAGGGCAAGATCAGCGATGGAGGGGGGCCGGCCGGGCAGCGGGCCAGTGGCTGCGGCAAGGAGGCGGCGGCGGCAAGTGGTGGAGGGCTTGGTTGGTGAGGCGCGCGTCAGGAGGCCGCGACCGACGGCGGCGGGGTTCAGCGAGGTGGCGGCCTTGGCGCGCAGATGGCCGGCAAGCAATGACGAGGTGAAACCGGTGATGCCAAAAACGAGCCGGCGACACGACGGCCAAATCCACTCAAAAACGTGATTTTTCTCGAAATTAAGGTGAGCATGGGATAGCTAGCATCAAGAGGAGTCTATGGGTGTAAGGAATTGAATTACCCAAACGGGAGAAATCGACGACGAATGGAGCGACGACCGACGATGAACAAACTCGAAATTCGGGGTCAAACTGCAACAAAAATCAAATCCGATTGAATGGTTGTGATCACGGAAGCAAGAGGCACAAAGTGACGCAGTTGGTTTACCTAGAAACTCACCGGAGCAAAAGATGGCTCGTCGGTGTCTTTGGAGAACGTCGGGCGTCGGTTTTTCTCGAGTTTTGGAAAGGGAAACGGCACTGAATCAACGGGGAAAGGTGAACACGGGATAGAGGACATCGATACGCAAATTTTGAGTACCCACACGTCCGGTGAGGTGAAGAAACGCCCGTGATAATGGCCAAGCAATAAATTGTCATTAACACTTAATTGTGACCGTTTCGCTCGGATTAAGGATGGGTATCGGCAGGGCATTTGTTCTCCATTACAACGCCGTCACGATGCTTCAGACCTCACTTAATTTGGTGCAATATATTGAGAGATATAAGGGTTTAAAGTTGGAGCTAGACATGGGAAACTTTGTTTATGGGATGGCTAAAGGTTGAAGACGATGAATAGTATTGAATCAAAAGTGCGCAAGATAAAATAGATAACAAGATCTAAAAATACTGGAAAAGATCCTAAAAATCCTAAAGAATAAAATGGAACCCAATAAAATTAGTTTCGCTAATTTTGGATGAATTTTGTAATTTAGATAATTTCAGGACGAATATAATAGATTTGATGAAAGCGCGAGAGATAAAATACCAGAGAGATTCTATAAATCTTGGAAAAATTCTCAAAATCATTATAGAATATTTGGAACCTAATGAAATAGGTTTCGATATTTTTAGAGTATTTTGGAACTCGGGTGAAATTTCGAATAAGGATCGGAATTTGAAATTTTGGCTTTGCGGACGGTAAAGAATTGAACTCTAATTTCAGAAGGATATGGATGCCAGGTTAATTAGAAAACTGAGGAAAATCCAAATTTTGAATTTAATTAATTTTAAAATAATTTTTTTTGAAACAACTGAAAATCTGGGATGTTACAGTGGGCCTAATAGCGAGCAGCAGCCAGGGCAGCAGCGGCCACCGGCTGGCAGGGGCCGGGGCAATAGCCGACAAGCTGGCAGGAGCAGCGACGTGAGCTCGGATTGGGCGGAAGCTGCGGAATTACGGGAGGGTGATAGCGTGAGCGAGCATTTCTCTTGCCTGGCCGAGATCCCAAGACCGAGACGCATGGTGCCCTAGTTAAGCGAGCGTGCCTGGCCGGACTGGATATGAAGTACCAGGCCCCAAGCCCAAATAGAATATGAACAGTGTTGTCCATTGTTATTTGGGCTAGGCCTTGGGCCTAGGCCCCACTGGCCCGAGGCCCAGCTCCACCCCTAGTCTTTCACATGTATTAGCATGTTTGTTGATTCTGAACTTGACTCAGATTCTTATTATAAAAATATTAATACCTTCGAAAGTACCATGATTCTATGATTTGTTTATAGGTGACTTATATTACATACATATTTAAGCTTTTAAATTTTTTAATATTGAAAATATGATGAAAGATAGCTTCCATGATAGCTATTTTAGCTTTTTAGGACCTTGCCATAAAGCCGCAAAAATCATAATTTAAAACCTTGACCACATGCCATCGAGTTTACGTGGACAAATTATTTATTCCCATAGGTGTTAGGAACTAGTCAGACAGCAAACCGGCACCTAGTGTCTAATCGCTACCTGGATGGGCTAGGTTGTTGTCTAGATGGGATAAATTAGCCTAGGCAGCTAGGCGGGAGGTAGGAGCCTAGCACCTAGGTGTCATCTAGGCAAGCCAGGCAGCTGCCTACGGGAATAGTGGTGACCATAAATCAGATATATCTCGGTAATTAACTTGTGCAAAATCATCGAAGGCATGTTCAATCATTTCGAGTATAATGTAAAATTAAAAGGTTTTCACATTGCTGTTGTGATATTCATTAGCTTCTCCCAGATAACAGGAATGTCCTCATCTTTTCTATATACTGGTGGAGCTGAGTATACAAAATACCCATTAGGTCGCAAAAGACGATCTACCCCTTTCAGCAGTACTCCATCTGAAAAATTTATCATAAGTTAAAATATGGATTGTGTATTTAGAATGTAAAATTCATAAAGAAAGGATCGTCATCAGAAGAAAAAGAAAACTTTTTGAAGAAGCAAAAGAATCACTATAAAAAAGTACAGATTCGTAACTGAACTTTTTGAGCAATATCCCATCTGAAAAATAAATCATAGGTTAAAATTCATGAAGGAAGGATCATGAGAAGAAAAACAAAACTTTTTGAACAAGCAAGAGTCACTATGAAAAAGTACAGATTCGTAAGTTGAGAGTAAACTGATTTTTGAGTAAACTTGTTATAATCAACCATTTATAACAACTACACAAAAAAACTGGTGTTGCCACATAAAAATGTGTTGTGCAACAAAAGATCTCATAAATAGTTGAAATGTGCTCAATAACATAGCATAAAAAGTATGTGAATCTTACCATTTTCCTGCCAGTCAGCACGACATCGGGGCAATGAACCATTTCAAATGAATTTCCACTCCAGGATAAGGTAACTGCTTTGTGGCCAACAACGAGATCACTGCACCAATCCCACGTTCTAAAGCAAACTGGATCTGGTTCTCATGGCCAACTTTTGGGGCAAATGTCATAGTATGAATGTCTAGGGGAAGAAGATAAAGCAGAAAATCTGGCAACACCACATTCGGCATCCAAAACTTGAACCACTCCTGCCGAACGGAGATCACCAGTACTATTTGTTGTCATATTGCCTAGCCTGCATCTATCAATTTCATCAGGATTTCTTTTTACAAGATAAAAAAGAGCATACATTAAACTGCTATAATAAAATGGTGCTCCAACTTATGGTCCCTTCATTATACATACTCTTTATTGCTGATATCCTCTAGGGTTTATGACTTTATGCTGCCAATATGATGTTGATCAAATTTGAATATTTGATAATGTCAGCATCCACTGCTAGTTGTCACATCCAACTAATCATCTACAGGAGATTACAAGCAATCAAGCACCATTTTACACCACGTGCATTCTGGGCCGTGAGAAAGACAAAACATTCTACAGTGTAAATATGAAATTTTTTCAAATCTGAGTTTGGCAAGCAATTCAGTGTTACCTCTCTATGTACTCTGACGCACCATGCTTGAAGGGCGTACCACCTCCAGGAAGCCACTAAGAGCATCTCCAGCAAAGCCCCTAAAACAGAGCCTCTATTTTGGATTTAGGGACTCTCCTTATTTTTTAGGGTCTTGTTTTCAGAGCACAAGTCCAGCAACATCCCCTAAATCTCATCCTCTATTTTACTTTTTCTCCTATTTTGACATATCCGCGCTATGTATAATCTTCATTTGACACCACTAAAATTCAATCAAAAATATTTGTAATACATAAAACATAAGCATATTAACATTTACAATTTAAAAATATGATATTTAAAATTTAAATTTAAAATTTTCAAAACATGATAAATAGATAAATAGAAACTCCGAACAATGAATCAAACTACGAAGTGCTATGAATTGCCCACAAATGCTCAATAAGATCGTCTCGAAGTCTCTCATGTATTTCCCTGTCTTTAATCTCCTGGTGTATCTTTAAGAACTCCCTATTTTAAGGTTTAGGGGCTGGTTTAGGGGCTCCCTGGGAATTGGGGCTGAGGAGGCAAATTTAGGGGCTTCTTAATTTTAGGGGCTGAATTAAGGGTCCTGCTAGATCTGTATTTTTTACTAAACTCCCTATTTTAAGGTTTAGGGGTTCTGCTGGAGATGCCCTAAGGCCTGCCCTTCTCATGCACCCAATTCTGCCCTCCTTTGAGCTTAGCAAGACGCGAATGGTTGACATTACTACGCCATACGTAGTCCCAACTTGTTGGCCATCTTATTGGTATCTTGTAGTCATTTGGTGGGGGCACCGAACGGTGAACAGAACAAGCATTTCTCTCATGGAGGGCAAATACTTTCAAGATCCTCATGCCTAGATCTAATTCAGATTCTTTAACCTGCTTATATAGGCCGCATCATGACAGGGGACGTACTCATTGTATTTCAAAGGACACGCATCAACTCCACAATCTGGAACTGAGATTGGTGCTGTTCGATTCGATAAGAGAAACTCTGTTCGTAAACTTTGGAGCATCTGCAACTGAAAATCAAACAGGTTTTACCATTTTGGCATGGAATATTCTACAATTCATATGGTACGTTAGGAGTCAAGGACGTGTCAAATAAGTGTACATTCCAGATGTCGGCATAATTTGCAGCACATGGAAACAGAGGTAAAAAAAAATCTGGAACTAAGGCCTACTGAAATGCATCAAGACCTAACCGATATAATTTGGTGAATTATGAACTAGAGAAGACTCTTAACACACGGGCCTGCACTCTGTTAAACTACTTCTGCATTGGAGGCACAAAACAATTCCCAATCAAGTTTATACTGACCAGCCTCAAAATTTTAAGGGAAAAGCATAACAGCTTGTCAAGAAATACTTGTTATTTCCTAAATAAATTTCCATCAAACTATTACCTACAAATTAACAAAGCCTTCGCTAATCTGCCCCCTGTACCTTTTTTGTGTTGCAAATTTAACCCCTTCGTGCATGCATATGCAAATTTAGCTCTCTCCCCCACCGCTAAAAGCGTAGCAGGCGATACCTGTCGAGGTGAGCGGAAGGTCACCGGTGCCACGGCAGGGTGAGAGACCGTAGGAGCGGGTGCTAGAGCGCAGGAGGAAGCACTGCCATGCTGCAGTAGCACGGGAGGCACTGCTAAGCTGTGCCAAAATAGCAGATGGGGCTTGCGAACTGGCTACCGTGCTAGGGTGCACCCTCCTCCAACGCTACCGCAACACAACAGCGCCTCCTCCCACATTCCAGTGCCCGCTCCCACGGTCCCTTGCCCTGCCAGAGTGCTGATGACCTTCCGCGCTCCCTGAGTGCGGTCCGCTGTGGAGAAAGGGGCTAAATTTGCAAATGTATAGGCGGAGGCTATATTTGCATAAAAAACGTACAACAGACCAGATAAGCGAGATTCCAAATTAACATCTCGTGGCACACAACTGGAGCAATCCCAGAGTGCTAATTGCTCAATAAGAAACTTTGTACTAACAATTTAGGAGCATCTAAGACATGCTGCAATTAGAAACTTCAAAACCACCACACGAATTGGGAAGGAGAGCAAGAAAACACGAAGCACCCCATGCGCCACTATTTATAGGAATGCCCCAAGAACTGAGTTGACAATGTGATCCAGGAGCAGATCGGCACAGACGCGCGCTCGGCCCTTCTAGAGGGTACGTAGAGAGGTACCTAGGAACTTGAGGAATAGGGCGATCGGGAGCCAGATGGGGGCAGTATGAGCACAGGGGAGAAGGAGGAGCGGAAGAGGGTGCTGGCGTAGGAGGCGGTGATGAGGGCAATGCCCGATAACATCAATTGCACTGACCACGGCTCCAATGCCGACACCGGCGACCATCACCGCCCCACTTTGCTGCCCCCCTCTTTCTCTCTCGCACTAGAGATGGGTTATGAGTTTACTTCTGTTGTAAAACGTAGTTGTTCACCCACGATCAATCAACAGTATATCGATGAAATCACAAGAACAAGAACCGGAGCACACACGAAGTAGGGGGGCAAAGTTCTCTCGCTTTATTAGATTGATCTCTTGTACAAGAGGGATGCCCAATATATAAAGAAACTGGCAAGAATTCACCCATACATAAGAGATAGATTGTAACCAAAGCGGTTATAGAAATCTTATCTCATAACACTCCCCCTTGGGCGAACACTATGTAATGCATATGTCTTATTAAAAACTCCACTTAAAAACCCAATGAGAAAAAGGAGATAGAGAAAAGAGTATATTGCACTCGTACTTTATGGTGCACTAGTTGCCTCATTAAAAATCTTCATGTGAGAAAACGTCAGAAAAACTCACTAAGGGAAAAAGTGTACAACTTATAATCTTTTGGATTTATATTAGAATCTTCATAATCACAATAAGGGTTATGGTTCAAGGGTTTACTCTCCCTGAACTTTACATCTCTCTAAGTCTTCTCATTCTAATGCCTTTAACACATCTTTGAAATGTGAATTTAGGCAAGAATTTTGTGAATAAATTTGCAAGATTTTCACATGACTTAGTTTGCAAAATCTTTATCTCACCATTCTTATAGAGTTCGTGAGGATAAATAACTTAGGAGCAATATGCTTCGTGATATTGCTCTTTACATAACCGTGCGGCTGTTGCAGGCACGGGCTCAACCGCCACAGCCGGACGAAGGCCAAGGCATCACTGCTGCAGGCTGCGCGGCCGAGCGGATGACGTAGCAAGCGATGCGGCCGGGCGGGCTGTAGGCACGGGTGGAGCCAAGCCGGTGGGATGGGTGAGCGCGCTGCGAGCACGTAGACCGGTTAGCGTGATGGTCGTCGTGCAGCCGAACGGCCGTGATGGCGAGCGCATTCTTGGGACGCGAGAGCAAGGAAACCAAAACCTCATAGGGCCTCTATATTAGATAAGATGATCGATAAAAATTTCAATTACAACACTAGTTAGATCTAACTAGAAAACTGTACTTAGTAAAACAATCTGCAAGATTTGTTTGTTTGTTTTTGTGCGATCAACTGGTGTAGATTGAACTTACGTAGGGCTTAATGTAGATTGATCGTGTGTTGTAGAATGAAATTCGGTGCAGTGTCGATTATTGCAGGCAGACGATCACGATCGGTAGTCTTGGTAGAGCTTCATTCTGATAACGTATTGTAAAACGTAATTATTCACCCATGACCAATCAACAGCATACCGACGAAATCACAAGAACAAGAACCGGAGCACACACGAGGTAGGGGGCAAAGTTCTCTCATTTTATTAGATTGATCTCTTGTACAAGGGGATGCCAATATATAAAGGAATTGGCAAAAGATAAGTTCAGATTCACCCACACATAAAAGATAAATTGTAACCGAAACGGTTACGAAAATCTTATCCCATAACAACTTCTTCCCTTTTTTAATCCAGTTTTTTAAAGGGAGAATAGATCATTTGCCCCATTTTAGTCAGTGTAATTGATCATTTGTCCTATTTATCTTACTGATATGTGGCTCTAGACCCGCATATCAGTGAGACATCATAGGACAAATGCTCAATAGCACAAGTAAAAAAAGGCAAATAGTGGATTGTTCCTTTTTTTTAACCGGAGTACATTTTTCATCTCTTTTGTTACTCTTTTGAATGGGCAACTAGGGATTGTCGCATCTGAATGGGGGGAACGACTGCTGTGCAATCATGCTTCCCGTGCAATCACCGTGCAATCCAACTAAGAAAAGTTTCAAAAAATTCTAAAAAAAATCATGGATGTACATCTCATCTTACCCCATCTACATATAAAATTTCATGATCAAATTCGTCATATGCTAGAAGTTACAAAAAAGACAAATTTCACTCCAAATTTGTCTTTTTTGTAACTTCTAGCATAGGACGAATTTGACCATGAAATTTTATATATAGATGGGGTAAGATGAGATGTACATCCATGATTTTTTTTAGAATTTTTTGAAACTTTTCTTAGTTGGATTGCACGGTAATTGCACAGCAGTCGTTCCCCTGAATGGGTGTCCGCTTGGATTTAGAACATTAGAGAAAGGATTATTCTGTTCTCTTTAGATTTTTTTTAAAAAAATGATATTCTAATTTAGTTTGGAAAGAACATCGTTTAAGATCCCGAGATAACCGGCTGAAGGTTCTAATGTAACAAATGCATCTTTCAAGAAATTCAAAGTTCCACATATGTTCTTGTTTTGTTGTCAAGAGCAGATGGGAAGCAATAAGAGATGTACAATGGTCAAATATATCAGGACTCGGAACATAACAAGAGCTACAAGAAACACAAGGCACTATGTACTCCCAGCATCTTTATTTTCAAAAACAAATACAAATGCTATTTCATGTGTATGAACTATGCCGAAGCTCAAGCGGTGTCTCAAGGAATCAATGCCTACAGGATGACGGTACAAACATATGTGGTGCGCAGCTGAATTAAACACAAGTTAGCTCGTGGCTTGGGGCAATGCAGATCCAATTTCAAGCATCAGAGGATACACTGGACTGAACTCCTTGTCTCCGCGAGACCTGACTACCATCTCGTAGTCGTCCAGGGTTGCCTTCACCCCCTTCCAGATCTGATCTTCACCCTGTGAATCGAGCCACAGGGAGTACTGCAGCGGCGTGAGCTTGTTGCGCTGTAAAGGTGACTGCAGTTCATCAGGCCCTCGAGAATATAGGTGGTGGAGGATCACGCTAGGGGGAAGGTCCTGAAGGAGTGGAGACTTATCAAGCTGAGACGTCTCCAGGAATAGGACAGGGCGGAATGCACGCAGCGCCCGGTATGGTGCACCCAGCTGCTCCACTGGAAACAGATTCTGTCCAACGGCAAGCTCCAGCTCAGCCATGTCCCTGGCCATTCTCAACTTACCTGCTTCAGAGAGTGGCCTAACAAGAGAAGCATGCCTTATGAAGAATATGAGGACCCTTGAGGCCATCCTTCTAACCATTACAGTGCATATGGTCTCTGAACGGGAGGCTGATGAAGGCAGAAGCTTCGATAAGAACTCACTACGGAAGTGGACAGCACATTTCTGAAGCTCCTCCATGTAAGCTGATGCATTGTTATCCATCGCTGCATCCATTCCATGAGCTCCGAAGTCCTGCTCATGCATTTGCAGGATGCATGACTCAAGTCGATCAAGCATCGCTTGGAAAAGAGAGGTCACTGAATCAAAAGCAACACCATAGATGACCCCAAGGGATGGGGAAAGGACTTCAGTAGCAACATTTGGGAGTGTTGATAAGATGCCTGAAATGCGCGTGTGAACCTCCTGGAGGTGTAGACACAGAGCAAAGTTTTTGAGTTGAGCTGGAGTCACTGTGCCAGTAACTTGACGGGCTTCAGGGCCAGTAGAGATCTACATTTGAAGCAAAATATACGTCAGCAAATGCACACAAAACAAAAGCAATGCCAAGAAAACAAAATATGTTAGATTGCACTGCATAAATGTCTGTGCACGTACAAGGAACGGAATGGTCTATGGAGCAAAGTAATCATCAACAAGAAATGCATGTAAAGTGGTTAGTCAGTAAAACTATCAACAAGACAAATGAAAAATAAGATTGTCATGTACCAGAACCAACAGATATTACAATTGTAATGGTATGGTTAGATCATGAAGACATTTTTACTTTCCTTGAAAGGCATGACGATCTTCTTTGGAGAAGACTGCAGATGAGCTCAAAAAATCGAATGCTGTCCTTGTCTCATGATCTCCTTGAGTTGCAAATGAAACCTAAGATTGCACAAGACTACAGGGATTCATGCAGCAGTGTGCTATGGGATGGCATTTTCTCATGATTTAGCTTGTTTACTGTATCACTTTAATTATATTTACTACAACGTTCAATATGCAATTAGTCAGAACTCAGAACACAGATTTTAATTAATTAAACTAATATGAAAATACTCATTTTTTTAAAGCAACCAACTACTGCAACAAGTTCGTTTCCACCAGGGATAACTAGATAAGACCTACAATAAGTTTTACTCAGTTGACCCCAACAACCACAAAGCTGACAAACTTGCATCACATTCTATTGGTCTCAATGGATAAACTTGATTTTTCTGGTAGTGTGGGAGGGGACTTTGAAGAGCAGAAGAACACAAGCACCTCCAAAGTCATTGAACATGATGAACAATGTATTATTACAGATTGGGAGGTGACTGATTAGGTTCCAACTCAATTGATAATAGTGAAGAATCATCCCATTAAAGATAAGGAGCTAGCAGATACAATTATAATCATCCAACTAAAATAGGTTGCAACACCGATTTTTTACTTCCCAAACATGTGGGCACCATATGTATGGCAGCAGTTAATGGATCCATCCAGCTTTGCGCTATTTGAGTGAGCTCAAGCTTCTAGTAGCTTTAAAGCTGAAGCTCAACTGCCCAAGCCCTTCAAAATGTGACATGAGTAAAGCTTGAAGAAATTGTACTATATATTTTTTTTTAAAAAAAATCTAGAGTGCAATCAGTGAAACAGTTCCTGACAGGGGTAGACAAAACAAGAGCAAAATCAAGTACATACAAGTTTCAAATCACATCATCAGAAACTTGTAGCAATTGTAGCTTGCCATAAGGATTACATTTGTTAATAATTAATGAAGAAACTGATAAAGCATAAAAAATCCCTAGAGAAAAATATAAATATATAACTTGACTAGAAAATAGTAAGTGAATACCTGATATTCAGCTCTTTGTGCTAAAAGAAGCAAGATCTTTCCAATTTCACGTAAAACAAGAACAAGCAAATGCCCACGAGTTCTCACAACTTCGATTTCCTCTTGGATGCGAGAAATTAGCCTTGATATTTGGTCCTTTGAAGGTATGGCTCCACGGTTTGACATAGGAAATATGCTATTGATATAATCAGAGAGGCGGCTATGACAGAGAGCCAAAAAGGCGGTCTGGAATGTCTCAATGGCTGCAATCATGTGATCTTTTCCTTCAGGAGTAAGACCTAGAAGGGTACCCTTTACATCGGTATCTCTTGAAATCCTGTCAAGAAGGTTCTCAATCATTGAAAATAGTCTTGGATATCCAAGAGTAAATATTTCCTTGACAAAGCTTGATGCCGTAAAGGCAGATTTCAGTTGACTTGCAAAAGCCTTAACAATTGCATCCCACACTCTCTCTGTTAACAGAGGCTCACCCTCCTACAACAGATTGTTTGTTAATACTACTGAAGCAAATAGATATCAAAATTATTTATATGGAAGAAAAGGATAAAAAAATTCTGTCAATACCAGATTTTAAAAACAAGGTGAGCATACCAAATAGATCAAGATATTGTCACTGGTGTAAATAATTGGCAGGTAAATATAAGAACTAGAAGGAAAAGTTTAGAACCTAATCCCAAAAGAACATGGAACATCCCTACATCAACTTCAGACGAAAAACTAGTTATGGAAGCCAGAAAAGTCTATATGTGTTTACCAGTTTTGTCACCCAGTGTACATTACAACACTGAACACCCTGAAGATGTTTCATTTTACCATCTGACATCTTAAACCTGACCCAAGGCATGCAGTAGCTTAGCTCAACTGTCAAGAGTCAACTACTAGGTAATAGTAACATCATTAATATTGGCACATAAGTTTCCATAAACGTTTTGATATACCATATATCACCACTGCGAAAAAAGCTAAATCAACATGGACATTGTAACTTCAACAATAACTAAACATACAACCTAAAACTGCAATGTGTTCATTATAGAAGATGTACTGATTCATTTTGGATCTCTATGAATGCTTCTATATCTCAGAATTCACAAATGGACATCATACTATCAGCAATCTCATGTTATGTTTCAAGCTGCTCTAACTTTGATAATATCTTAAGTTCTAATTTGTCATTTCCATTCATTTGTGATCCATGTCATTAGTTAAGTCTCACCTGCCAAACCTCCTCAAGGAACAGCATTTGCGTGAAGGGCACACGCTTCTTGGTGAGCACAGTCTGTAGCTGCCAAGCGGCGCTGACTGCCCGGTGCAGCTCCTCCATGCACTGCCTCATCCTTTCCCAGAGTGCCTCCGCTGCCTTCTTACTGCCGCCTATCTGAGGTGTACCACTCCTCTGCACCCCTCCAGGGCCACCTCCAGCACCTGCAGCCATTGATATTGCCTTCATGTCCAGCGCCACAGCCACGCACTTCGCTCCTGCTGACTTGTACTTCCCCACGAGCCCCTCAACTGCCGGCTTCAGTTCCCCAAGATTGTAGTACACCTGAAGCCCGCACCAGACGTCGTTCTGGTTGGAATTCGACAAACCACGGTCGATAATGGCACTAGCCTCTGATCGGAGATTGGATGCGGCGGCATCAACCTTGCGCATCTCCTCATCCACTGCATTGATGCCGGAGAGGTTCTTCTCCTCGTAGAGGAGGCGGATCTCGCGGAGTAGCTCTGCCTGGCGGGCGAGGTCCGGGGCAGGGGAGGAGGTGAGGAGGCGGGAAGAGAGGCGGACGAGGCGGTGGGAGTGGAGGAGGAGGTCGGCGGTGGCGAGGAGGCTGGAGAGGGAGGAGGAGGAGAGCGCGAGGTGGGAGCGCGGCGCGGAGAGGTGGGAGGAGAGGAGGGATAGGTGGGAGGAGAGGAGGCGGAGGTGGGAGGGGAGGGAGGAGAGGGAGGCGGAGGCGGAGCGGAGGGAGAGGAGGTGGGAGAGGAGGAGCGGGTGGCGGCGGAGCACCTCGGAGCGGAGGTGGCGGCGGATGAGGCGGATGGCGTCCTGGAGCTGCTCGGCTCGGGAGGCGGCGAGACCTGAGGAGAGCGCGGCGGAGGAGAAGTCCGAGGGGGAGAAGGACGGGGAGAGGAAGGCGGAGAGGACGGGGTCGGAGGCGAAGGCGTCGAGCGGGGAGGCGGGGTCAGGGGACGAGGTGGGGGATGGCGGCGAGGGGAAGGAGGCAGCTGCGAGGAGGTCCTTGGAGGTCGGCGAGAGGAGGAGGCGCGGTGTGGCTGGCGCGGCCATGGCGTTGGCCGTCGGCGGATCTGGGAAGTGTAGGCTTGGATGGAATGGGAGAGATCTGGGGAGCCCCTCGGTGGTGTTACTTCACAGTTTTGTCCCTCAAAACATCAAGTGAGGATTAATCTCGAAAAAATTAGAGTACTCTACAAGGATCGTTAAGGGTTTTTCATTTTTTTTAAGTTAATTATTTTTGTGCGCTTTAGGCCCGTTTGAGTGCGGTTTGATTTTAATAAAGCAGCGGTTCTAGATTCTTGGTAAAGCGTTTGGTAGAATCGAATCCGGAGGAGCAGGTTGCTAGCCGATTCGACCACGGTGTGTAAAAATCGTAAAGCGATTCGCTTTGAAACGTTCCGAGTCCTATTCCGTTTGGTTGGATTTATTTCAGATTCTAGGAGAAACAGTCTGGTTCCAAGTTGCCAAACGGGGCCTTAGTTTGTGAAAAGTTCTGTTTCACTTATGTGTACATCTAAAAAACCAAAGTACCATCTAGTCAAATAGTGAAAAACTCATGTGACAATCAGGGTTCAAAATTTCGGTGAAATCTCGAATTTCGACTAGAGATGAGGTTCAAAATCGTGGCGGAATGAAAAAAAATTGAAAATTAGGATTGCTACAGTGATGTCGGTAAATTTTGGTATTTTGGAACGGTTTGCGTAGTTTTTGGACAGGATTCGCACCAATTTTTTCTTGTGAAGAATTGTAAAATCTTTCATGAGGAATACATATGAAAAGTTTATAAAATTACATATGCAAATTATATAACCCTAACTCTAAACCCTAAATTGGATTTTAGCTTTAAATGATGTATTTTGACTTAAACCCTAAACCTAACTTAAATTTGGTCTTAAATTATATTTCAACATAAATGTTAACTTAAATTTCGGCCTTAAATTGTATTTTGGCCTAAACCCTAAACTCTAACTTAGATTTCGGCTTTAAATGATGTATTTTAGCCTAAACCCTAGTTTGGATTTCGGCCTTACATGATTTTCGCCAAATTTTTGGTGATTTCGACCAAAATTTTGGTTTTCCTAGTTTCAAATTTGCTTTTTAAATTTCATCTAGATTTCATCCGAAATCTTATCGAAATTTTGGATTTCAACCAGCCCCAACATAGTATAAATATTAAAGCATACTGACCTTACATACAATCAATATGTAGTTCTTACAAAAGGGGCCATTAGGCCAAATGGACATGAGTAAAGTGCAGCGGAAAGTAGCAAAATAAAACTCTTGGGTGCAATAGTATGTCTCAACTAGGGGTGGAATCGAGCCGAGCCGAGCCGAGCTCGGCTCGGCTCGACCGAGCTCGTCAGTTTGCGAGCCGAGCCGAGCTCGGCTCATTGTCATTGTCAAGCTGAAAACTGGGTTCGGCTCGGGCTCGGTCGAGCCTCGAGCCGAGCCGAGCTGGCTCGTGAGCCGCCTGGCATGTGGGCCCGCCTCATTGCGTCAACTCTTAAGTATGTTCATTGTATGTTCCTTGTTCAATATGACTGTATGAATGCCAAGCCGATTGAATATACAGGATGTGGCTAATTTTGTATTAAAATTAAGCCTCATGTAATTTGGATAATCAATTAATGATTAGTGATTAGTGAAAGTGATTCTGAATATCTGAATTTTACCGAGCCTAACGAGCAGCTCATGAGCGGCTCGGGCTCGACTCATTGTAGCACAAGGCAGACGGTAGGCTCGGGCTCGGCTGATGATGCCGAGCCGAGCCGAGCCGCACCGAGCCGAGCCGAGCCCGAGCCGAGCCGCGAGCCTCGAGCTATTTTTCCACCCCTAGTCTCAACCCAAAACTACAAGCAACTGACTAGATCATGCCTTAGTAAAGACCATCATTGTATTCTCTGGAACCTATAAAGAAGTAAGAGTCGTCGGGGACAACAATTCCTTCACCCTCTAAGTATCAACAAGCAAAGGTGAGTACATTTGTACTCAGCAAAACTTGTAGTGTATCACAATATAAGTATATGTATGGCTATGTCAAAGCAATGGCCATCCTACCATGTTCTCAAATTTTGCATAAAACAATATATATTTAGACATAACAAGTAGTACGTTGCAAACAGATTTATAAAGAGCAGTTATTACGTATGCAAATAGTAAGTATATAACATAAATATGAGCAAATCATAATCCTCAATGGATCATCGATCCATTCCTAGCCATTCACTTGGCATAACATCTCTATCATTGCTATTCACTATTTTTTAATTCAATATTTTTGCAAAAAGATGTAAGACTAACTAAGTGTCAATGCACCAAGTCGCTCATGATCGTGAGCATAGCTTTTCAAAAAAATTTGTACTCTACAGAGGCATATAGTTTTACCCAAAAGATATTATCAACTTGTACTGCCCGCTCACACGCAACATGATAGAGTGCAACTAAGAGATCATAACAAAATTGTTACATCATCTAGACCTAACTTTGCACCAACCCAATGGATGTTGACCCTTGTTATGGCAGCGAAATAAAAGTCTCATATACACAATATCAATGATAGTGCTCCCTATATCATAACCATTTCTCCCATCTCAAGGTATGCACCGTTGCATCGGCAAACTTTAGCCCCAACACCTCAATAAGAGAATCTCTTCGAGTAAACATACCCAGAATACCCATACTACTCTGGCCTTCCAATGTGGAAAACTAGTCCTATACAACTTAATAAGTTAGGGTCACCCCATAAATAGCACTTACAGGTGCACTACATGTTAAGATTTTATTATTTTTGGAAAACAGCTCGTAGGTGGGGTCTACATGTCAGTTGCATATAACTAAATACCAGTTTGAATTATAAACTATGTTATTAGTCCTATTCAGGCCCACATGTCATAGACTTATGTTTTAAATGGGATATTTCACTCAGATAAATGGGCCCATATGTCATAGAGACAGAGCAAGGGGAAAGGCGGGGCGCCATGGCAGAGATCACTTTCGAGCTCGCTGGTAGTGAAAAGGATAGGGCAAGGCTGAAGATGGAAGGAGAGATTCATGGTGAAGCTTTGGGAGGTGATGGTGTCCTTAGTGGTGCCTAAAGGTGACGGAACTGTGGTGATGAATGATGAGGCCTCTCGGGTGGGTGAGGAACTAGATGGAGATGGAAACAATGAGACCTAGTCATCGCGCTAGAACTAGGTGTCGACGATCGGGATCGCCAACCGCAAGAAATGAGATGGGGGGTCAGTGTGATATGGGACTCGAGCTGTGCTTCGCTTCGAACGGAGGAATGGAGTGGACGCGACGATGGTCGGAGCCAGACGACAACGAGCGTGAGACAGAGGTTTATACTGGTTCAAGCCCCTGTGAAGGTAATAGCTCTACTCCAGTCGCCTTGCGGCAGTATTCTTAACTGTTTCTGAGTACAGGGGTGTGTTACAGCTCAAGTTCGACGATGGCTATCTCTAAGCTCGAGCTATGGCGTGTTGTCCTCGTGTCCCTTGAGAGACTGCGCATCCTTGGTCTTACACCTCCTCTGCGCGCAACAGACGGGAGAGATTCCTGGGAAGTGGCCTTCATGCACGTTGAGGGCTGGCAGTAACTGCTCCGGACTTGATGCACGCACCTGCTTCATCCCCACGACCCGCGTTTTGGCAACCGCTGGTCAAATGCACGATCCGAGATCCAAGGGTGGACCTCGGCTTCGAACGAGAGCCGATCCGAGCCCGAGGTCGTGCGGGGCCATGCTCGGGTCCAGTGCACTCTAGGTCGAGCGTCTCGGCATACGCATAGGTCGTGGTCGAGGCCTCCCGGGCTTGGGGGGTCCGTTGACCGTGCGCTGGCCAGTCAAGGGGCGCCCAGCCCTCGTCAGCTAGCCCCCGAGGCTTAAGGTCGTGGCAAGAACACGGTCCGACCTTGAGCCTCTGCAATCGGGTTTAATTTCCGGAACCTTTAAGCTCGAGGTCGAGGTCGGGCGGAAAACGTAATGCCAGGCCGTGATGAGATGACACCTGGCGCCTCTTGATCTCCGGAACCCTGGTACGGATGCAAACGCTTGGTGGACACCTGCTATGTCTCGAAACCGCAGCTTAGGCCTTAATTGCACCTGTAAAATCGTGGCCGGCGCGTCCTTCGAAGCGCCGCGGACTGGATTTGGCGACAGTGCGGCCTATAAACTCAAAACCGCAGCGACTGTTGAGGAAACTTCCCGACCAGCGCCCCTCGTCCTCCAAGCCTCCGTGCCCAAGCAAAAAACCTCCTCCCCCACCTTCGACCGGAATCGCCGCGATTGCCATGGCCAAGTTAGGGAGGAGCACGTTGTCGCCTGCAAGGATGAAGGAACTCGAGACCCTAGGGCTGCTTGATCCATTCACATGGCGGCTGCCGGGCAACGAGACCGAGCCACGCCCCAGGGACGATGAGATCGTTTGCACCGAGCACTACGTCCTCTTCGGCCTGCGAACCCCGGAGTGCGAGTTCCTCTCAGTGGTCCTCACCAGTTGCGAGATCGAGCTCATAAACCTGGTGCCAAACTCCATTCTTACTCTCGCCATCTTCTCCCACTTGTGCGAGGGGTTCATAGGAATCCTTCCCAACCCCTCGCTCTTCTTTCGGTACTTCAGCCTCTTCCGCTCTGGGAAGGACCTCGTGGTCGGATGCCTCTATTTTCAACAGCAGACGGGGCTCAAGTGGTCCTTCCCCAGGATCCAATCCCGGGACTCCCTCGGGCCATGGTCCGAGCGGTGGTTCTACCTGAAGAAAGGGGAACTCGGCACGCTGTCATACGAGGGAAAGCCCATCGGCGGGAAGAAGGAGACCCCAGAGGCGGACGATCTCGAGGCCGACGAAGAGGCCATCTCCGCCATTCATCTCTGCACTGAGCGCGGTCTCACTGGGCAGGCGATCGTTGTCGACTTCCTGCGGAATCGGGTGTCCCCCCTGCGGAGGCGGACGCACCCGTTCTACGAGATCCAAGGGCGCATTGACCCGACCCACGAGGGTACATCTGGTATGCCTCCCTGCCTCGTGGTCTTGCTCGAGCCTGCCCCTCGATCTTCTCTGAGGGTCGTTCCCCTTTGCAGCGCCGAAGGAGTCTTGGGTTGCCGCTAGGATGAACGAGATGTTCGGGAAACTGGCGCACAACTACTCCATGGACGACTCTGTCAAGAAAGCGTGCTCCACCGAAAGCCGAGGTAAGCCATCACGACCAATGGCTCGACTGAGCGACCCTGGGGCCCTCCTTGATCCTTTCATGTATGCAGGACCATCAGGAGTTATGCGATCGGCCAGCGGATGCTCCATTGCCGGGGGCAAGAGCAAAAAAGGGAACAAGAGGCCTTCCTCGGCCGAAGCGGACCGCCAGGAGGCGAAGAAACCTCATGCCGAGTGGGGTGACTGTGCCATGGTAAGGATCCCGCTGGTCGAGCCCCCGAGCCCGTGCTCGTGTGCCTTGATAGTTGATGAGTTTTTCCTCCTTGCAGCAGCAGAGCGCAGCGGCCGTCGCTAGGTCCTCGAGCCCTCTCCCGGCCCCGGGGCCCCGAGCTAGGACCCCGCCACGCGGCGAGGCGATCTCGGAGTGGCTCGGACTTCGAGACCCTGTGTCGCGAGGACACATAGCGAAGTGCCCGTTGGCCGGGGCAACAAGACCTTCACCGACCCTCGGCCGAGGCGAGGCTGGAGACCAGGTAAATCCGGCTTCTTGGACCTGCAGCCCCTCGCATCTTCGGCTTAGTGTATGTTTTGATCGCAGACCTTGAGCACCCGAGCTCGAAACTTGCCCGTTTTGACGATGGCTGTTGTCCAGGGCGAGTCCGAGTCCGGGGAGGAGGAGAATGTCTTCGAGCTGGTCCACGTTGAGCCCGCCCGACGGACCCCGGGGCCGCCAAGCCCGCCATTGGCGAGTTCTACCAAGGGTCGACAACACGGACGAGGAGGAAAACCACCCCGACCAAATGAGGATTACAACCTTGGCGAGGCAGAGCTGCTTGTGCTGCCGACCCTCCTGAGGTCGACGCGGGGGCGGGCACCTGCCAAGAATGACGCCCACTAGACTTCTTAGAAACCTCATCACAAATGAGCTTTACAAGAAAGACAAGGAAGAGCTATTGGAATAAAGCTCTTCGAAAAAGAAAAATATTGCCTTCAAGGCAAAGGCAGAGTCAAGTGATGAGGCACTTGAGAACACCGAAGATGAAGACACTGAGGAGGAGATGGCACTTCTCGTGAGAAGAATGAAGAAGTTCATGAGAAGGCGCTCAAGCTCAAGCGGTCCTCAAAGGTTTAGAAGAGGGAAACACTCTAGCACCAACCGGTATGCAAACATTCGATGCTACGAGTGTGATGAGAAGGGGCACATCACCTCTCATTGCCCTAAGAAGAAGGATGACAAAAATAAATCACCCAAGAAGAAGAAGTTTTTTCAAGGTAAGAAGAAGCTCTTCAAGAAGCTTCAAAAGGATGGCAAGAGTGAAGCTCACATTGGAGAGTGGGATTCCGAAGAATACTCGGATTCCAACTCATCCGAGGAAGACACACCTTCAAAGAAGAAGGGCCTTGCCGATGTCGCCATCAAAGAAGCTTCATCACCATTCGTCACTCCTTTATGCCTTAAGGAGATTTTAAGGTAAATTCAAATGATGACGATGAACCTTCATATGATGAGTTGATGGATATGCTTGAGAATTTAAATGAGAATCTTGGCAAAGAAAAATCAAAATTTAAGGTTTTGAGAAAAGAATTTCTTTGTCTCAAAAATTCTTATGAGGAGCTAAAGGAAGCTCATGAGATTCTTCTTGCCAAGGATCATTCAAAATCCACAAAAAATATTGGTATTGAATGCAATATTATTGATAATTTGCTTAAACTAGAAGTTGATTCATATCATGTAGCAAAATCAAGCATAGCAACTTCATGTGATGATTTGGAAAATATGTCATGCTCTAATGAAAACCTATGCCATGAAAATTTGATTGTTGAAAACAATGAGCTTAAAGAACAAGTGAACAAGCTAAATAAAAGTTTAGATAGATGTTTTAAAGGCAAGGATACCCTAAATAAAATTTTGAATAGTCAAAGATGTTCTTACAACAAAGAAGGATTAGGGTATGTTCCTAAAAAGAACAAGAAATTAAGTAACAAGGCTCCTCCCTTTGTGAAATCAAATGGTAAATTCTGTTACAAATGTCATGACGTAGGACATTTAGCAAATGATTATTCTTTGAGTAAAGCATCTAAAGAAAATATTCATGATTCTTGCTATATACTTAAGAGGGATAAGAATGGTAAAGGATTTGCTAAATTTGTTGGGACCCCAATAATCGGCCAAAGAAAGAAAGCTGTTTGGGTTCCCAAAACCTTGGTTACTGTCGACGATTCGGGAACCGGTCCCCCGTCGAGCTTACTTGTTGAATGAGGGATCAACCTAAGGCCCCTTTCCCGCGAGGGGTATAGCTTCCGAGGTCCTACCGAGCTACAAAACACAAGGCAGCAAGACAATCGCAACGAGCAGGGAGATCATTTTTTGCCTAGTTCGGGCCTCTCGCTAAGGAGATAACAACCCTACGTCCAGTGATTGAACTGATATGTGAAGGTGGTTTACAATGTGCTATGCTCTGCGTACATGTGTAAAAGTAGATGGATGCCAACCCCCAACCCTTCGCGGGAGGGGGTATTTATAGGGATTCTGAGCAACAAAGTAGTTATTACGGGGCGCTCATCGTGCTAGACATGTCAGAGTCATTGCCGCGCCACCCGCCGGGCACCACGCGACGTGGGTACAGTGAGCGTAGATTGCGGGTGCGCAGACCACGGGCGGTCGCGCAGTTAATGCCACGTCTTCTTCGCAAACCGTGCCCAGCTTTTGGGTGAACTTTGAGGTATCTTCAGCGGGCCACGTCGTCCGGCTGCGGACCTCAAGCAGGATTGCTCGAGGGGGGGGCTCAACGAAGGTCAGAGTGGCCCAGAGGTCGGACTACCCGGGGACGCGTCCCGAGCAAGGGCATGCTCGGAGACCACCGAGCTACGATGGTCACCTGCGGCGAATCTCTAATCCCCGACAGCTAGCCCCCGAGGCTAAAGGGGGGAGGTGCCTCGCTGAGGACTCCGCCTTAAGCCTCCATACGCCCGTCAAATGATTGGAGCCTTGCGGTGAAGATCTACCGAGACTCCCGAGAATCCCCGCTCGAAGACGGGAATCCCGCGGCGAAAGACTACCGCAACATTCGAGTGACTTTGCTCGGGGATGGAAAGCTTGCGGCGAAAAAAACTACCGTAGCATCCGAGCAACCTTGCCCGGGAACGGAGGTCTTGCGGCAAAAAAAAACTACCACAGCATCCGAGCAACCTTGCTCGGGAACAGAGGTCTTGCGGCGAAAAAAACTGTCGTAGCATCCGAGCAACCTTGCCCGGGAACGGAGGTCTTGCAGCAAAAAAAAACTACCGCAGCATCCGAGCAACCTTGCCCGGGAACGGAGGTCTTCTTGTGAAAAAAGCTGCGCGACATCCGAGCAACCTTGCACAGGAGCGGAGGTCTTCGGCGAAAAAAGCGCGCGACATCCGAGCAACCTTTGCTCGGGCGCGATGTTGCCCAAGGATCAACAGGCAAATACGCCTTGAAAACGAAGGCGGGAAGCCACGACGATTCCTTCTCAGCGAAGCTTTGCGGGTACGACTCTAATAGTTTTTGGAAACCGCGCCACTATAGGACAGTTTTGAAAACCGATCCGCCATGCGCCGCCTCGCCGGCCCGCTTCGGCTCCTTTGCCCATAAATGCCAGGCGGGAACAATTTTTGCAGGCTTTTCTTCCCCCGTAGCTCACCCTTTGAACCCAGAAAGGCACCCCTGCCCCCAAACTTCTTTGTCTTGCACCAGCGCCCCCCCTCCTACAATCCTCCTCATGGCGAAGTTCGGCGCGAGCAAGACCACCACAGAGAGGCTTCGGGTGCTCCAGGATTTCGGCTACCTTGATTCGTACTCCTAGCGGGTCCTTGAAGGCGAATCAGCTCCAGCGCCGCACGACGATGAGATAGTCTCGTGTGAGCTATACACCGTCAACGGGCTTCGAATGCCCGAGAGTGAGTTCATGGAATCCGTACTCGTGTATTGCGAGTGCGAGATCACGCATCTGAACCCCAACTCCATCTTGATCCTGACCATTTTTGCCCATCTTTGCGAGGCCTTCGTGGGCGTCGTTCCCCACCGACCTTTTCTTTCATTTCTATTCTTTGTTCCTTGCCTGACTCTCGCACGGTGCTCAGACTACCGCTGGCCCCAACGCCGTCTGAGTACCCTTCTTGACCTCAAGGACTCGGTCATGGTGGTGATTTGGTTCTACCTACTAAGGCGGAAGGAGCGCTGCGTTATACTGAGGTGGCGGCACCCAGCGTTGAGACACCGCTCCCGCCCATCGCGCGTGAGGAGGAGCGAGTCCTGATGCTAATCAGTGAGCTCACGAACATGGGGCTAACTGGTCGAGACATCGTGCGCAACCTCCTCAAGAACAGGGTGTCCCCCCTAAGGAGGAGGGAGCACCCCTTCTACGAGATCACCGGGTGGGACGACATCACCCGCGAGGGCCCCTCTGGTAAGCTTCACGACCTTGGAGACTCTCTGCTCTGCTTCCGCCGCTTGGGTCCGTGCTGATTGTGTTTGCTGACTGATGACAGTGCCGGGCTATGACTGGCTGGAAAAGAGGGTCGGAGAGATGTTCGGCACCCCCAAGGGCAAAAACTCGAGCGCAACCGCAAGTCTGGCGATGCTCGGCGGGCGGCGTGGTAAGTTGCTTCATAGTTTATGCTCGAGAAAGCATCCGAGCCCTTCCGACGCTTCCTTAATGCATTCTGCGAGGAGAAGACCGCCTGGACTTGCGGTGGCGAGCTTCCGCCTGGCGGCGGCAAGGAGTGCTTATCAGCCCGGACTAAGGGCACGAGGGTAAGAGGAGCGCCACCAGTGACCACCCGGTCATCGAAGAAGCGGTGCATCAGGATCCGTCGGCGCCCATAAGGAATCGCCCGTCGGAAGGAGGAGGTAAGCCGCCTGAGGCTCTGGCTGAAGAACTATAGTCTGAGGGTTCAAGTGGAACAGATCGAGGCGGAGGGAAGACTGATCAAAGGGATGGTGCAGGCCGAGCGGGAGGCACTGAAGAGAGAGCTCGCCGATTTAAGGGCCGAGGTCGAGCAAGCTAAGAAAGCCCGGGCCCTCGCAATCGTTGACCAGGACGCGCAGCCCCTCGCGACGAACCGCGGAGGTTCGGAGAGGGCGCTGGTGGAAGTCGACATGGAGGAGGTCGACCCTCGCCTGGAGAGGATCACCCATGCCGCGGAGAAGAAAGCCGAGATGGTGGTCGCGGCGGCGGCGAACCCATCCGGAGGTGGCGACGAAGGCCTGGCCGAAGGTGAGTCTTGAGCCTTGTGTGCCTCAGTTTCGTGTGTTCTTTACCCGAGCTAGCCCCACCCATCTGATGTGGGCGACACAGCTTGTAGGTCTTCTCCGAACTTCCGCAAAATGTTTGACGAGCTCCTCGATCGTGTCGTAGAGAGGGGGATCGCCCGCGTCGCTGACATTGTAATGGCAGAAAGCGTGGCGGCGGTGGACGCCCTCGTCGCCGACGACCAAGGCGGGGTGGATCCCACTGCCCTGGAGGAAATGCATCCCTGAGACGAGCTTCTCGCTCTCCCCAGCACGGAGGGTGCACGAGGAGAGGAGGGGGTTGATCTCGAAGCCTTGGGCGGAAAGACTGCCCAGGAAGGCTCGAAATCCCCGGGCGCACCGCTTGCCCGGGACGAAGGCGCGAAGCCCCCGAGCGGACAGCATGCTCGGGATGAGACGGTGCCTGCCCAGAGCGGACCGCATGCTCGGGGTGATCCTCTACTGCCACCGAGCGAACAATATGCTGGCGGCGGCGAAGACCACGAGCAACCGCCACACAGAGGAGGAGGCGTGGTGCCCGGGGCAAACCGTGCCTGGGGATGATTCAGCGTCTTCAATTAACCCGCCCTCCTGGAAGGACTCGGGGGAAGCCCCCAGCCCCCTGCGGAAGCTCGCAGATCTTCGGGGGCATGAGGTCACCGAGCGCTTTAGGGAAGTCGTCAGCACGGGCTTCGGTTTGGTGAGAATGCTTCTTTTTATCGCTGTAGTAGTTTTGTCTTTTCGAGTTTTAAGGGCGGCGCCTGAGCTTCTCCCGTCTGCATTTTCTTCAGAAGACCCTGGAGGAGTTTGATGCGACGATGACCGTCTCCGAGGACGTAGCCGGACTGCTCGAGGAACACGAGGCACGGATAGCCAAGTTCGAGTAGCGCGAAGGCGACCTCAAAGCCCGGGATACCTTGCTCGTGCATAGGTGCCGCCAGGCGGAGGCGGACACCCAGGCATATAAGGAGAAAAGTCTTGGCCTCGAGTAAGAGTTTGAGCAAGAAAAGTTGCGCTCCCGCCAAGCCAAGGACGACGCCACCGGGGCCAAGGAGAAGGTCCTTGCGCTCGAGGAGAAGCTCGAGAAGCAGAGGCTGAACTCCTGCCAAGCGGAGAAGGATCTTGCCGTGGGCCGGTTGAAAGTTCTTGAGCTTGAATCGAAGGTGGCAGACCTAGAGCGGGCAGCGCGAGCGGCCGCCGACCTTGTCGCCCAAGGCAACGAAGAGCTAGAGCAACTTCGCGGGGAGGCCCGCGAGGGTCGCAAAGCTCGGCGGAAGGTGCTCGACCTCGAGGTCAAGATTGACGATCTGCGGCAGAAGCTTCGCCGCGGCGCTTAGGGCGTTCTTTCTTTCCTCTTCCGATGTTTCTAGTTGACTTTTGACTATGCTGTCGGAGCATGTAACTTTGTTTTGCTTAAGGGTTGTGCCTGGTGCAATGCTTCTTTTGCTCTTGTTTGGCTTTTCCCTGTAAATAATGACCACGAGGCAAACAGCGAAAAGTAGGTTGATCGCGGGTTAGAACGAAACGTGGGTGACACAGGCCCGAAATGCGCGAAGGATGACCTTACAAAGGTAACATGTCCTTAAGAAAGAAGCATGTTACACTGGCAAGATAGAACGAGGAACTCGGCTGCGATTTTTTGAAATGATGCTAGCGTGGCAACTCGCTCCCCCCAAGCCCCCGCTGCGAATGAAGGTCGTGCACCTATGTTGCGAGCACGGGCTCGTTTGCAGGAGAGTTGAGAAAGAACGTGCCCCCCCGACCAAGGCACCAGTTTCTCCGAGCAGCGAATGAGGTTTTGGTCTGGGGGGAAGAACGAGCAAGGCCTAGGCTTCCTTAACGCTTAGGACGCATACCCCTGAGTTGCGAGTATGATCATGGGCGAGGAAAGACACACGGTTGGCCGACAGGGTGCGCGACGACCAAACACACGCACGGCAGAGTAAATCTCCGGACCAACTAAGGGGTTGTCTGTATGCGACTTGTGTCGCGCAACGAAGAGCTACTGCGGACCAAGGTCAGCTTATTGAGGCTGGAGCCCCAGGTGGCGAGATTTTAGTGTCGGGGTGTTGGTCGTGGCACCTTGTGCGATTGCGCGTGCGCTAGCCTGAACTTGGAGTAGGAAGAATTTGTAGCGACTAATTGCGCCCGACGCACTTGTCTCGCCACCAAGATTGTGAAACAAAAAGAAGAGTGTGCCCTTGCATGAGACTAGGTCGGCTTTACCAAAGGCGGTGACCTTATATATATTTTCACAGCATCTTGGGGGAACACAGACATTGCGTGCATGATCGCGACGAAAGTGCTACTTTCTTAAACAGAAAAGGAAAAATGCAAATGTATATAAGGTGCAAAGTAGAGCATAAGTTTTAGACATAGAACTTGCGCAGCTGGTCGATATTCCATGAGCTTGCGAGCACGCGGCCATCCTCCCTTGCAAGGCAGACAGCCCCCGGGCGTGCTATCGAGACGACCGTGAAAGGACCTTCCCACCTGGGGGAGAGCTTGTTGGCCTTCGACGTATCCTGAATACGCCGTAGGACGAGGTCCCCAACCTGTAGGGCTCGGGGCCGAATTGACTTGGCCGCGTGCCTGCGAAGAGCTTGTTGGTAGACGGCGGATCGGAGCAGCACCCTAAAGCGCGCCTCTTCGGTGAGGTCGAGGTCGAGGCGACGCTCGTGACCTTGGTGAATATTTTTAGCCAGGTGAATTCTCGGGGATCCGAGCATGATTTCGGTGGGCAGAACAGCCTCGGCACCATAGACGAGCTGGAAGGGCATTTCGCCTGTAGCTCGGCTCACCGTAGTGGGCACAGACCAGAGGTCGGAAGGAAGCTCGTCCACCCATGACCTGCCATGCTGGGTGAGGTCTTTGAAGACCCTTTTCTTGATCCCTTGAAGGATTTGGCCATTTGCTCGCTTGGCTGCTCCGTTACTCTGTGGATGAGCTACAAAGGCGAAGCAGACCTTTGTTCCGATGTCTTCGCAGTAGGCTTGGAACAGTTCGCTCGTGAACTGGGTGCCATTGTCCGTGATGAGGCGATTGGGTATCCCGAAACGCGTCACCACGTTGCTGCGGAAAAATCTCTTGGCTGCTTGAGTCGAAATGGTTGATACAGGCTCAGCCTCGATCCACTTAGAGAAAGTGTCGATGGCCACGAGCAAGTATTTGCAACCCTTTCGACCACAGGGGAAAGGCCCGAGGATGTCAGCCCCCAAGTCGAGAATGGCCATGAGAGTGGGATGGTCTGCAGTAGCAGTCTGTTGGTAGTGGGCCTTCGGACGTGGAAGCGGCATGCCGGCAGTCACCACGAAAGTGCGGCGTCGTCTAAAGCTGTTGGCCAATAATATCCCAAGCGGAATGCTTTGCTTACGAGCGTCCGGAAGGACGAGTGAGCGCCACACATTCCTTCATGGATATCTCTGAGAAGGAAATGGCCCTCTTCTCGAGATACACACTTGGAGAGGACTCCAAGTGCCCTTTTGCGGTATAAGGCGCCCTCTACTAGCTTGTAAGTAGAGGACCGCCTTTTAAGCTGGGAACGCTCGGCTTCCTCCTTGGGCAGTGTCCCGTGGGCAAGATACTGGACGAATGGCGTCATCCAGTTTGCACCATACTCGAGGAAGGAGACGTTACCGCATGTCTCTTGTGCCTCCTCTACAGAGGGATTGGAGGGCTTGTGCAGATGCTCTGCTGGCGCCCCGGGCAGGGCAGGCATCTGGGGGGTTGCCTCCTCTACAGAGGGAATGGAGGGCTTGTGCAGATGCTCAACGAGCACCCCCGGAGGGGCGGGCATCTGTGAGGAACCGACCTTGGAAAGGTAGTCGGCCAGGGAATTGTCCTTCCTAGGGATGTAGAGTACTTCGAAATTTCTAAAGTACCGCTCCATCTTCCTCACCTCAACCAAGTAAATCGCCATTGAGTGATCGGAATACTGATACTCCTTGTTGACTTGGTTGACGACTAGCTACGAATCGCCCTTCATAGTTAGTCATTTGGACTCCGGCGCCTTGCGCTCGTGAGTCTGCCAAGAGGCCTTCATACTCCGCCACGTTGTTGGTTGCGGCGAAGTGTAATTGGATAACGTATTGGAGCCGATCCCCTTGAGGGGACACCGAAGATAACTTGACCCGAGCATTCGAAATCTCGGGACCCGTCGAAGTACATGGTCGAAAGGTCGTCCGAGATTCACGAGACTCAGCGGGCTGGGAGAGGTCAAATCCCATACGCTCTGCCAAGTTTGCCAAGATCTGGGACATAATTGCCGTGCGGGCAGAGAAGTGGATGTCGAACTCTGCGAGTTCCATGACCCACTTCGCTATCCGGCCGCTGGCGTCTGGATTTCTTAGGATCTCCCTAAGTGGGAAGCTGGTCGGGATGACGACCTTGTGGGCTTGGAAGTAGTGGCGTAACTTCCTAGAAGCCACGGCGGCAATCTGAGCACGGACCTCGTGGTAACGCTCCTTTGGTTCATGCAAGACCTCGCTGACGTAGTATATCGGACGCTGCGTCCCTTCTCGCTCTACCGCCAGCACCGCGCTTACGGCATGGGGTGTCGCTGCGAGGTAAAGTAGGAGTGGCTCCCCGACCTTGGCGTGGCCAAGATCGGGGGTGAACAATCTTGCTTCAGCTCCTCGAAGGAGCGGTCAGCCTCTTCTGTCCAGACGAAACCCTCGTGCCTGCGGAGCACCTTAAAGAAGGGCAGACCGCGCTCACCTGACCGGGAAATTAAGCGACTTAGGGCCGCCATGCGCCCGGTCAAGGTTTGGATTTCCTTAACAGAGCCCGGAGGGCGCATCCTTTCGATGGCTTCAATTTTCTCCGGATTGGCACCGATGCCCTGCGGCCCGATAAGGTATTCGAGCACTTTGCCCGCTTTCACCCCAAAGACGCATTTCTTGGGATTAAGCTTTATTCGATGTCTATTGAGATTACTGTAACACCCCGGCGCCAAACGCACCGCGAATGCTACCAAACCCTAATCAACTCAATGACATCTCTACAAAATTGTCTGAAATCAACCAAACTCTAAGACCGGCTTAAAACTAAGCCACGAAATTTACAAAATTTGGCATGACCTCTCTAGAAAAGAGGGCATCCACTCGTGATCAAAAGAACAATAGCAAATATAAATATCATTTATTCAACCAAGATGAAACATTCTAGCGGTCCTTAGATATCAATCACACATCCATCGACCATTGATAAATTACACCACAACAAACAACACTTTACAACCACATTAGATACAATCGGGCTTTATGAATTTATTTAAGGAGATAATGACCGAAGTCGCACGTGCTTCTACTCCCAACAGACAGCCAACTTCAAGATACCTAAAACAGAAAACAAACAAGCGTGAGTCCAAGACTCAAAGAAAGTGCAACAAGTAGACAAAGTAAGAAATTAAACTAGAATACTGACTACTTCAAAACATAGAGTAACAGTTTCTTTAATTGGCGTTCATAAATAAATGAAGGCAGTTGAATTCATAAAAGATCCAAAACATAAGAGAACGATTACTCCCTCACTTACCATAATCATTACTTAATTGAAAACATCCAGACATAGAAGCGATAATTGACTCCACTTACATGACCAACTCAAAGCGTAACAAAACTTACCTCTGCCTCAATAAACATTTACGGATGAGTCCGCCTCAATCCTCAACTTTGTTCTTCCCATTCTCATCAATCCCATTTATCGGTTGCAACACACAATGCAAGGGAATGAATTTATGCTTTCATACTCAAGTGCACAAAACATGCAAATGAAGAATCTCATATCCATACATCACAATCAACTCATTAAACATGATTCATGATCGTAAATGCAATTCAGATGCAATATGCCATACAAATGCAGAATATCATATCCATACATCGCAACCAACTCAGTAAACATGATTCATGATCGTAAATGCAATACAGATGCAATATGCCATACCAAAAGAAGAATTCATATCCATACACCACCAAAAAGAAGAATCTCATATCTATACATCACAATCGATGCATAAAACATGATTCATCATTGACAATGCAATGCATATTGCACAATTTTCATGCATATGATGCATCATGCATGCTCATCTCCTCTATTAGCACATACCAGTATGGCCAAGTGCACACCCGTCGGTGTGCACCCTCTCATTCCCCTTCCACCCCGTGGTGGAGGGTGTCTACTCTTACTGACTCGCTCCCATACAACCATGTATATGAGACTACGAGGTAGGACTTTCGTGCTCACTACATGTGAGCACAGAGGCCTGCATCAGAATGGGTCGCCTCTTCCATCATGAATGCACAAATGCAATTAACATAACCAAATTTGCAATCTACATTCAGTTCTCACATTTGCATAGCCATAGCCAACTACATAATCATCAGCCACTTCTCACATCCATAAATTACTATTCTCAACATTCAAATCACATTCTCAACACTGGTATCCATATTTTCAACAAATCTCATCAACATGGTAAATCTGTCATTAACACTCGCACCAAAGACATAATTAATTTTCAAGATAGCAAATCAACTTTTCCTATTAATCCAACCTCACAACTTTATTATTCACGTTCACCTCTCATAGTAGTAAGCAATCTTATGAACGTGTGATATAGCAATATATCCATTTGGCGATTGTACGGGGTCCAACAAACAACCCACAAAGCATTCACTCCAAAGATGCACTTTTCATAAACACATATATGAAAAAGGCCATTCTCAACTTTCATATCCATAAGGTCACATATATCAGCAACACTCACATAACCGCCACAATCGCATATCATGACCACAATTCGAGCTATTTTCATAACGCAAATCTTATATCTTCTATGTTCCCATTAGCCTAATCATACTAGGGAGCATCATAAAGGCATATATAAAATGTAACACATGGCATATTGACAAGGCATATGATTCGTCAATCAACACACATAACAAACAAACAAACATTGATGCACTTCTTATAATCTAGGTTTGAACGATAGCATAACCAATTAACCATTTCCATTCATCACATCGCAAGCAAAATCAAACATGAAAATATTAAAATAACACATGGATAATTATATGCTTGCAAAACCAAATGGCCACCTAAGCCACAACCGAAGACAATACACTTGCCTTCAACTACTCGAGACGGTGTGGTGAGGCGAGATTGCCACCCCGGGTCACACCACCTGCACATGGATATAATCCACTCAAAAACACACCCACAATTCAGCATAAGACTCATAACTAAGTTGGCTTCGCACCCTACTCCTAAAACCCGAAAACAGAAATCTGCCAGCCCGGGGCGGCACTTGGTAAAATGGGCATAACTTTCAAACGGCTGAACGAAACTTAGCGATTCCGGACTTCATTGAAAGGTAATTCGATTATCTACAACTTTTTCTATAGCCGACCGACCGGGAAAAGCACCGATTATTACCAGATTTGCGACGAACAGCAGACAGCCGCAAAAATACTTCGCTCTGGACAGCACGCAATAAAATAGTCATAACTTTTAAATGGCTGAACGAAACTTGATGATTTCGGTCTCTATTGAAAGTTAATTCAATTATCTACAACTTTTGTTATATCCAAACCCCCAAGAAATGCTTGGAGAATTTTCAAACAGCAGCTCTAACAGGAGGCAAAAATCTGCTCGAAACTGAAATTTCAAATCACTCTAGTCTCTCAATCCCTCAACTAAATACATTGCAAAACAGGAATCCTAGCTGGGCATTTCATCAAACACCATACATGCAAGCCCAAAGGATCCCCACCACCTAGGGTTTTTACCTCAAATCTCTTGCTCATGGAGGGAAGGGAGGTGGGGGAGAGCTGCATCGGCCCGGGGGAGAGGGGCTCGCCGGATTCCTACCGGAGTTGGGCGGCGGCTGGCCGGAGCTGGGCGACCGGAGGGGCTACGGCCAGGGAGAGGGAGACATCACCGATCCAAGGCTGCTGCTTGCTGCTGCTTGGAGAGGAGGCGCAGGGGAGAAGGCGCCAGGAGAGGGGCGGCAGGAGGAAGGCAGCCATTTGAGTCGGATAAGAAGGTGCAGGCGCATGAGCAAACGCCAGGAGTTTGGTTCGGCCAGGAGACAGCCAGGAAAAATGAAAGAAGGGGAAAGAAGGAAAAGGGGGAGTCGGCACATGCTAGGCCCAAGCAATGTCAACCACACAATAAGGAAGGAGAGAGAAATCAGGTGAGGGAGGTGAAATCCCCAAAAAACCCCTCTTACAAACAAAAAATCCAACTTTTAATTATTAGCGCGAACCAAACTACTAAATTCTTGGCGCGAAATGACGATTGACAGGAAAATACTGCCGCCAAACAAAACGGCTCAAAAGATACTTCAACTGAAAAACTAGCGCAACAACCAAAACCTTTTTCTAAAACCTTCGAAAACGCGGCAATCAATATCTTCTCCTGGCAAGGGCTGGGCGTCCTTTGACCGGCTGGCGCGCGGTCAACGGACCCCCCGAGCTCGGGAGGCCCCCGGTCTCGACCTGGGTGAGTGCCGAGGCGCTCGACCTAGAGCGCTAGACCGGAGCACGCCCCGCTCGACCTCGAGCTCAGGCGGCCCTTGTTAAGCCACGATCCGCCCTTGTATTTTGGATCAAGCATTTGACCGCGGTTGCTCATGGCGCTGGTCGTAGAGGCGAGTGGATCGTACAACAAGTTGAGCGATTCGCTGGCCCTCAGCGCACGAGGGCCACTTCTCGAATCTAGCCCGTTGCGTCTACGAGGAGGTATAAAAACCTAGGGAACCACAGTCCTTTGGGCGCATTTAAGACAACACACAACGCGCCTAGCTCGAGCTTAGACTTAGCCATTGTTGAACTTGGTTGTCAAAAACACCCTTGTGCTCGAAATTAGCTAAAAGAAGCGCCAAAGCGGATCGAGTAAACTATTACCTCCCTAGGGGCTCGAACGAGATAAATCTCGATCTCCGCCGCCATTGTCATCTCACTCCGACCATAACGCGTCCATACTTTTCCTCCGACTAAGTGAAGCGCAGCTCGGGTCCCGTATCACACCGACCCCTAACTCACTTCTTGCGGTCGGCGATCCCGATCGTCGACAGCTGGCGCCCACCGTGGGGCCCGGTTGCTTCACTTATTCGTAGGAACAACATCAAGAACCCAGGAGCATGGCGCACTTCATCAACGGACTTTCCTCAAGCATGGATTCGGGCACGGACTCCGACTCTGTGTCCTGTTTACGCCGCCGCCGCCGAAAGCAAAGACGTTCGATGGCGGACGGCCAAGGCGCGAGGGAAATGCGATGATCGTGATCCATGAACCCTGAAGAGCGCCTCCGGATGGTGCACGTCGCCATCAACAAGCCATAACCGCCCTCGTGAGGCCCGAGAGAGGGCAAGCCGTCCTCTGGGCCCCCAAGCTCCCTCTCAGCGGGGCGCCTCCGCTATATCGTTTGGTCATGGCCGACCCGATAGAACAAGGTCGAGCTCTTTGGCCAAGCCCCGCGAAGAGCTCGTCAGCCGCGACCGAGGTCGCGCCTCCAAAGAAGTCGACACTGGGGACCCGCTCCCGAAAAGTGATGACAACACGTCGCGCCATCGCGCGCACCCATCAAACGCCTCTGCGCGAGCTGGCCCCGGCAGCGGGCTCGGGATGAGGCTTTGACTGGCGGCGGCGCCCGCGGCACCGCACCAAGCAGGGCCAGGCCCAAGCCAAGCCACACGAACTCCGAGTCGACCGGCAGCAGGTCTGCGGACCTCTCCCCGGACATTCCGCCCAGCGCCAGAAGGTCGGGACGCTGCGCTACCTACTGGGTGATTCCCGCGCCCGGCACCGTGGTCGTTCCCTCCGAAGGTCGGGCCGTCGGGGGAGCCTCGACTCTGAATCCGGCAGCAGCAGGGACCTTGTCGGTGATGACCACACCGGCGCTTTGTCGACCTATGGCATGGCGTATTCCACGGTCTCGCCAAGTCGCGGTGGCGGCTCGGTTCAAACCAGCGTTGATCGGCGCCGATGGGACTAAGAACCCGGCGAGTTCTTGTCCATCTACTCGACCGCCATCTGGCGGCGAGGGGACGAGTGGTGATGGCAAACTACCTCCGGCCGTCTTTGGGCCGGGCCGCGAGGACGGCTTTTCAACGAAACTGGTTCCTTCGGTCGTGGCGCCAAATCGAGCGCCCTCGCTCCAACTTTCGAGTTGTTACAAGCGGCGGGGAGAGATGGACTGGATCGTGTCATCGAGGGCAAGAACGAGCCGCTCGTGATTTTGTCTGGCGATTTATCCGCACAAGGAACACGATTTCGAGCATCTCCGACGGCCGTCATCAAGGCATTCAAGTTCGGCGTCGCGATCGGCGCCTTCTTGAAGACACGGAGATCACCTCGAGGCTCGGCATCAACAAACTTTTTCATAGATGGCGAGCGATATGCAGACGCTAAGCAGCGCAATCCATTGGAACGCGACCACGACCAAGGTAAGCTTGGTCTAAACCAAACAATTTGCCAGTCAATTCGTGGGTGCCGACCATGGCACCACCGCTAAGAAGCGGAAGCGTGACCGTCGGGGCGGCGGCGGTCTGCTGCGGGTGATCGTATCGGCGGACGGCCAGCGCGAGGTCCTCGAGGTCCGAGGTCAGGCTTGAGAGGGCTCCAAACCTCGCCAAGGTTGGCCTCGGCCTCGTCAGGCGTAGAACCAGCCCCAGCAAGGGGGCCAACGACCTGGGCCTCAGCGGGCCGATGCCCGGCCACAGGGGGCCGAGAGGCGCTCGGGTTATGATGAGGTAAAGTTCTGCTTGTTTCATAGGGCGGTCGGCCACGACCTGCGAACTGCGAGGCTGGCAAAACAACCGGCGCCTTCTATGATGGGCGGGGCGAGATTCCCGTGCTCCCGAAGGATGACGATCAGACCGACAGGGTAAACGCCGGCGCGGAGCACGACGACCTCGATTTAGAGTTCCAGCAGGGCGAGCGCCGGATCGATGTCATCTTTGGCGGCTCATCGGCTTACCAGTCCAGGCGCGAGGTCAAAGCTGCCGCGCGAACCATCTACCAGGTCGCCGCTGGAAGGCCCATCGAGCGGTCCTACAAGTGGGCTGGGGCCACCATCACCTTCTCTCTGGAGGACGCCCTCCCAGGTATGGCTCGAGACACGAAGACCGCCTTGTCGTGACCCGACCATCGGCAATACCATGGTCGGGCGCGTCATGGTCGGCGGCGGGCTCTCTAAACTTGCCGCAGCGGAGCGCTCGGCAGGATCAGATTCCCCGGTCGAAGGTCAAGATCGTCGCCATACCCTTCTTCGGGATCGTTCCGGGCAGGTGGTCTTGCCCGTGACCTTCGGGGACTCGGACAACTTCCGACCGAAATGGTCACCTTCGAGGTGGTCGAGGTGACCTCCGCATAACGCCATTCTCGGCGGCTGCCTTGGTCAAGTTTATGGCGGCCAACCATTATAGCCATCGATGTATGAAGTCGCTCGCCCGAACGGCATCATCACCGTCGAGGGCGACCTGCGGCGGCGCATGGGTGTGAGACCAAGGCCTTGGCTCTTGCGGTATGTCGCCCGGTAGCATGTCCGGAGGCGGCGGCAAGAACGCCGCCGAAGGCGGCGATCCAGCCGATGGGGCGGCGAAGGCCGTGCCGAGGAGGGCGACCGACCAAGTGCATCCACGTCTCCTACCGAGTGAGTTCCAAATAGGAACTCGAGCTCATCACCTTCCCAGCGCCAACAAGGGTATATTAAGCAGGAACCAGCGGACATGCGGCGTCGAGGAAGCGATCGAGCACAAATTCTGGTGAGATCCGGCTCTCGACACGTGTGCGAAGCTGCGTCATTTCTCCCGAGAAGGTCGCGGTCATCAAGGAGAACCTCGACAAGCTCTGAAGGCGGCTTCATCCGTGAGGTTAATTACTCGAGTGGCCGCCAATCCGGTCATCGTCGCGTAAGAAGGGAGAAAGTGGAGAATGTCGTCGACCATACGGGGTTGAACTCGGCTTGCGAAGGATAACTTCCGCTCAGCGCATCGACGGATCGTCGACTCCACCACAAATGCCAAGATGTTGAGCTTCTTGGATGCTTACTCGGGTTACCACGGATCAAAATTTGGCGGTTGGCAGCGAAGCAAGACTTCCTTCATCACACCGTTTGGCACCTATTGCTATACGACAATGTCATTTGGTCTGCGCAATGCGGGGGCCACATTTCAACGTCTGATGACCAAGACATTCGAACCCCAGATCGGGCGAAACCTTGAGGTCTACGTGTACGAGATCATCGTCAAGAGCCCCTCCGAGGGCGACCACGTTCGCGACCTCGAGGAAACCTTCGCCAACCTGAACAGGCACAAGATCAAGCTCAATCCCGAAAAGTGCGTGTTCGGCGCGGCGTCGGGCAAGGTGCTCGGCTACATGATCGGGGGCTCGGGGGTTGGCCCGAATCCGGAGAAGATTGAGGCGATCGAGAAGATGGCGCCCCCGACCTCGATCAAGTAGGTGCAAAGCCTCACCGGCCGCATGGCCGCCCTCAGCAGGTTCATCTCGAGGCTCAGCGAGCGCGGGCTCCCATTCTTCCAAACTCTGCTTGTGAGCACGGGGGCCGAGAGGACTCGAGGCCTGGCCGGTCCTTCGACGAAGTAAGGTATACTGTTGTCCCCACCCCTCCTCATAACGCCACAACTGGCGAGAGGTTCTTTGCTCTACCTCGCGCCACCGCCCACGCTGTTGTCTGCCGTCCTAGTGGCGAAGCAGGGGTCTCAAAGAAGACCCAATTTATTACGTCGGCGAGTCTTGCACGCCCGGCGAGCGCTACCGCAGTCTGCTGCCTGTATGCTCTCCTCATGGCGTCGCGCAAGCTCCGGCACTATTTTCAGGCGCATTCCGTGGTCGTCTCAAGCAACTTCCCGCTTGGAGACATCTTGCGAAATCCAGACGGCGGCGGGCGCGTCGCCAAGTGGGCTATGGAACTGGCGGCGTTTGATGTCCAGGTCGTCGCTCGAACAGCCATCAAGTCACAGGTGCTCGCCGACTTCGTGGTCGAGCAGGTGTCGCAATCTGCGCCCGAGCCGGAGGTCGAGGACGAAAAGCCTTGGGTCATGTTCTTCGACGGCTCGAGGTCCTTCAAGCGCTCGGGGGCTAGCATCCTTATTCTCACACCGCACGGCGACGAGCTGAGGTACGTGGTTCGTTTTGGGTTCGCGGCGACCAATAATGTGGCAGAGTACGAAGCTCTCTTGGCGGGCCTCCGAGCTTGCAAGGCTTTGGGCGTGTGCCGGTTGGTCGTAAGGGGCGACTCCCAGCTCGTCGTCAACCAGTACAACAAGGAGTACTAATGCTCGGGAGACTCGATGGCGAAATACCTTGCCAAGGTGCGCAAAATGGAGAAGTCGTTTCATAACTTGGAGCTCAAGCACATCCCCAGGAAGGACAACTCCAGCGCCGATTTCCTCTCCAAGCTCGCCTACTCCGACGACGAGGTCCCACCCGACGTCATCCTAGAGACGTTGGCGGCTCCCTCGATCTCCGAACAGGAGGCCTTGCTCGTGGCGGTCGAAGGTACACTTTCCTGGGCCAAATCCATCTGTGATTTCCTTGCGTGAGGCGACCTACCACCCGACCTTGCCGAGAGGAGCCGGATCAAGCGCCGGGCGAGTCTATACACGCTCGTCGAAGGGAAGCTCTACAGGCATGTTTAGGCATCTGGAGGCGGTGCGTCTCCACGGAAGAGGGTAAGTACCTACTAAGCGACATCCATTCAGGCCTCTGTGGAGCACATTCTTCGTCAGGCGATGGTGGAAGGCCTTCCGCATGGGGTATTATTGTGCGGCTCTTCAAGATGCTCGTGATATCGTCCGCACTTGCGCGCATGCCAATTCCACGCCGAAAGTCGCACCACCGCCTCGCGCTCAGACCATCCCGCTTGCTGGCGCTTCTCGACATGAAATTTGGATATCCTCGCCCTTTTCGCCAAGCGGTCGGAGGAAAGAAGTTCCTCGTCGTGGCCATCGACACCTTCACCAAGTGGATCGGCGAACCGGTCTCGACCATCACTTTGCTCGGCGGCGATTCGTTTTTTCGCTTGTTCGTGGTCACGGTGCACGGAGTTCCATGCAAAATTATCACTAACAACGGTACCCGGTTTACGGCGAGTTGTTCGGGAGTTTTGCGAGAACTCGGCATCAAAATATGCTTCGCCCGTGGCTCACCCCGAAGCAGCGGAGCAATGAACGCGCCAACAGCAAACCGTCGTCGTAGGCGTCAAGAAGCGAGTTGCGAGATGAGCTCGAACGCTACGGCAAGACACAGGTGGGCGAACTTCCCCCGTCCTATGGTCTATCCGTACCACGACAAGCCGAGCCACGGGTCCACACCCTTCGGCTCGTGTTGATGATCGAAGCCGCCCCGCCTCCCGAGGTTCTGTTGGCTCTGCCGATGTCGGCAGTCGACCAAGTCGACTTCGAGCACGAACGGTCTCTTGACCTTACCTCGGCGTAAGTAAGATGCCATGCCTTCGCCACGATCAACGATTACACGCAAGCTCTTCGCAGACATGCGTCTCGGTCGATGCGACCTAGGAAGCTCCTTGTTGGGGACCCTAGCCACGAGGCGGATTCGAGGCTCGTCCAAAGACCAACAAGTTGTCCCCACGGTGGGAGGTCCCCTATAGAGTCGTTTCAACAGATCGCACGGGGGCTTACCGGCTAGCGATGCCCGATGGCAGAGAGCTCTCTAGCTCGTGGAACATAGATCAGCTTCGGAAGTTTTATGTGTAACCTCTATACCTTACATTTCAATAAAGCTGATTGCTCCTTTTTCACCCTTTATGATTGCTTCCACTTGTGTTGTTACCATTCTTTGTACGAGCCTTTTTTATGTTCGAGCATGACCTTTCGCGCGCAGCACGTTTGCTCTTGGTCTATGTGTCGCGGGTTTGACGTTCACCCCCAGTGGACGAGCTAAACGTAAGTCGAACCTCTTCGCGATCTAGCTCTCCCCTGTGCCCGGGCCCGAGCCGAGGGCCTCGCCACTTTGGTTGTTGAGCAAATGCGCATGGTCGTGATGGTTGCTCGAGCATTAACCTGAGTGTGGCCATCCGCTTAGCGGGCTCGCTTTGTGTCACTACCCTTGCAGGCTTTTTCCTCTACTCTACAGGTTGTGGCCGCTCGTCTGTGTCTACGTCTTGTGCCCAAGGCACGCGTCGCTCGACCTCGGGCCCAACGGGGGCTGGATAAGGCTATCCTATCGGCGCACGACCAAGAGAGCGCGAGCGTGGCAAACGGGCAAAGCCGGAGGGACAAGTATCCGCAACTATGAATTTAAATCAGGAACAAGGTTTCCTCGTTCCCCCAAACAAAACGATCTGTTTTCTATTGGAACATTACTTGCTTCATAACGTCTTTTACAGCTCGGCCATCTCGCGGGCGAGCTTCTCTTGCACGAGCTCGGCGACCTTGGCCCTCAGGGCCGATAGCTCACTCTGGTTCTGGAGGGCCACCGTGGAGGCATCCGCAGCTCGGTGCCGTTCTTCTTGGAGTTGGGCCATCGCGCTCGTCGCCGCCCTTTTGGCGCGCTCAAGTCTCCCTTCGAGCTCCGAGACCTTGGCCTCGAGCTCGGGGGACGCCTTCACCGAGGAAGACGACCGGTCCGTGGCGGCTTTCTCCAGTGCCTCGACCTTGGCGCGCTCGTCCTCGACCGCCTTGTTGGCGTGCCCAAGCTTCTCTTTGAGTTCTAGGACCTTGGCCTCGAGCTCGGAGGACGCCTTCGGCGGGGGAGACGTCAGCTCGACAGCAGCCTTCTCCAGAGCTTTAACTTTAGCCCGCTCGGCCTCGAGCGCCTTGGCCGACCGTGCGCGTTCTTGCTCCACGGCCTTAAAGCCGTGGTCGCGTTCGGAGGCCCTGGCCTGCTCGAGCTCTGCCGCGTGAGCTACCTCCTGCGCCCTCATCGTCCGGCACAGATTATCGAGCTCTTGGGCCTGCTACTCGAGCTCCCCCTGCTCGACCTCGATGGTCCTGATGAGCTTGGAGCGCTCGACCTCCCGCGCCTCTATCACGTTCAGAGGCCCTCGGACGTCAAGATGCTCTTGAAGGCCTTGTAGCCCGAGAGGCTTGGTCGATCACCTTCACGATGAAAAGGGGGCCCAAAATGTGAGTGGACAAGGAGCTCGGACTACGAACTAACCACGGCGCGCAGAAGACCCTTACCTCGCGGAGATGGCCCTCCAGCGTGCAGGTAAATTCCTCATGATCGTCAAATGCGATCGCGAGGATCTCCTCCTCCTCATCGATCCGCCCGTCTTTGAGTCGGGCCAGCCATGGTTCTGTTGGCGCGCTTGGGCGAGGCAGACTCCGCCCGATGGCGGCTGGTCTTCATTGCCTCTTAGGTGGACTCAACTCGCCGGGGCAGGCAGCGAGATCGATCCCGATCTCATGGCCGGGGCCTCACTTGTCTCCGGCACTAAGGGAATGGCGGCCGGGTCCGTCGCGGCATCCTCGACCTCCACGGCACAGGATGTTTGCGGCCTCGACACGGCGTACCGCATTTGGAAAGATTTATGAGCACCGCGGCTGGTCACCTTCGGTGGCCGGCGGTGTCACGGCCTCGACGCCTGGAGCGTCCATGGCCGGAGGAGCTCGGGGTATCGCCCCGAGCACGGCCGCAAAGCTCTGAGTGTCCTCCCTCGCGGTGGCACCGGGAGAGACAGCGTCGGCAGCTGCGTCATGGTTGACAGCTGCGTCATGGGCCTCGCCGGTGTCAAAATCCACGCTGGTTGCAGGCTAGGGCTCGTCATCGTCCGTGTCGTCGAGGCCTTGGTCGAACTCGCCGGCCGGAACCAGGCTCGGTGACCCCGACGGTGTTCGCGTTGGGCGCGAGAGGCGGTGCGGGACCAATTCGAATGTGTCCTCTTCCTCGGACTCGGACTCGCCCTGGATAACAGCCATCGTCAAAACGGGCAAGTTTCGAGCTCGGGCGCTCAAGGTCTGCGATCAAGAGCATACACTAAGCTAGAAAGATGCGGGGGGCGTTGCAGTCTAAGATGCTGGGGGTTTACCTGGGTCACCAGCCTCCGCCTCGTCGAGGGTCGGCGAAGATCTTGCTGCCCCGGTGCCACGGGAGCACGTCGCTTCGCGCCCCACCAGCTTGGGACCTCAGGACTCGGGCCGGCTCCGCGTCGCCAGCAGCGGCGGTCCCAGGGCCTCGAGCCCGAGCACCCTGGGCCGGCTGGGGGCTCGAAGTCCGGGCGGCGGCCGCCGCGCTCTGTTGCTACAAAGAGGAAAAACTCATCAACCGACAGGTCACGCGGGCGCGAGCTCGGGGGCTCGACCGGTGGGATCCTTACCATGGCACGGTCCCCCCACTCGACGTGGGATTTCTTCGCCTCCGAGTGGCCCGCTCCGGCAGCGGGAGGCCTCTTCTTCCCTTTCTTGCCCTTGCCCCCTCCGGGCAGCGGGAGCATCCGCCTGGCTGTATCAAACAGCTCTTGATGGTCCTGCGCGCACGAGAGGGTCAAGAAAGGCCTCGGGGCCGCTAAGACGAGCCCTTGGTCTGATTGGTTTACCTCGGGTTTTCGGCGGAGCACGTTCCTTGGGACGGAGTCGTCCATGGAATAGTTGTCGCCGATTTCCGAACATCTCGTACATCATCGGCGACCCAAGACTCTTCGGAGCTGCAAGAAGGAGCGCCTTCGAGGACCATCGAAGGCGGTCGAGCAAGACCACGAAGCGAGAAAGGGCTTACCGGACGTACTCTCGGCGTGTCGGTCGATCGCCCCTGGATCTCGAAGAACGGGTGCGTTCGCCTCCGCAGGGGAGACACTCGGTTCCGCAGGAAATCAACGGTGATCGCCTGCCCGGTGAGACCGCGCTCGGCGTAGAGATGTATGGCGGCAATGGCCTCTTTGTCGTCCTCGAGGTCGCCCGATTCTGGGGTCTCCTTCTTCCCGTCGACGGGCTTTCCCTCGTATGATGACGTCGAGCTCCCCTTTCTTCAGGTAGAACCACCGCTCGGCCCACGGCCCGAGGGAGTCCCGAGCTTGGATCTTGGGGAAGGACCACTTGAGCCCTGTCCGCTGTCGGAAATAGAGGCACCCGACCACAGGGTCCTTCCCGAGCGGAAGAAAGGTGAAATCTAGAAAGAAGAGCGAGGGTGGGGAAGGATTCCTAGGAACCCCTCGCAGTGGGAAAAGATGGCGAGAGTAAGAATGGAGTTGGCACTGTGTTTATGAGCTCGATCTCGCATTTGGTGAGGACAACGGAGAGGAACACACTCTCCGAGTCCGAGTCAAGAGGACGAAGTGCTTTCGGTCTGAGCGATTTAAATCGTCCTCGGGGTTGGCTCGGTCTCGTTGCGGAAGCCGCCATGTGAATGGGTCGAGCAGCCCGGGGTCTCGAGTCCCTTCATCCTCGGCGACAAAGTGCTCCTCCCTAAGCTTGGCCATGGCGATCGCGCGATCTCGGTCGGCGGGGAGGAAGGTTTTTGCTTGGGCGGAAGGGCTTGGAAGGCGAAAAGGCACCGGGTCGAAGCTTCCTCAAGAGACTATAGTTTTTGGGTTTATAAGCCGCACTGCATCAAATCCGCATCATGGGCGCGGAGGACTCACGCCACGATTTGTGAGATGCAATTAAGGCCGGGCGGCGGTTTGAGGCACCAAGCAGTGTCACCAACTGTTCGTGATCCGTGCGGGCGACGGAGATCAGAGCGCCAGTGTCGTATCCTCAAGACTGGCGTTACATTCCCGCACGACCTCGACCTCAAGGAAGTTACGGGAATCGATCCGGCTATGGAGACTCAAGGTCGGCCCATGTTCAGCCACGACCTTAAGCCTCGGGGCTAGCCGACGAGGGTGGCGTCCTTTGGCCGGTGGGCTTGATCAGCGGACCCCGAGCTCGAAGGCCCCGGTCTCGACTGGTGCGTCTTGAGGCACTCGACCTAGAGCGCGCTAGACCGAGCACGGCCCGCTTCGACCTCGAGCTCGGGCGGGCCCTTGTTCGGCCACGATCCGCCCTTGGATTTGGATCAAGCATTTGACCGACAGTTGCTCAAAGCGCGGGTTGTGGGGCGAGTGGATCGTACAACAAGTTGAGCGATTCTGCCGGCCCTCAGCGTGCACGAGGCCACTTCAGGAATCTAGCCCGCCGTTGCGGCCGAGGAGGTATAAAAACCTAGGGAACACAGTCCTTTGGGGCGCATTTAAGACAACACACAACGCGCCCTAGCTCGAGCTTAGACTTAGCCATTGTTGAACTTGAGTCAAAAACACCCTTGTACTCGAAATTAGCTAAAAGAAGCGCGCAAGGCGGATCGAGTAGAGCTATTACCTCCCCAGGGGCTCGAACCAGTATAAATCTCGGTCTCCCGCTCGATGTCGTCTCACTCCGACCATAACCGCGTCCATACTTTTCCTCCGACTAAGTGAAGCGCAGCTCGGGTCCTGTATCACACCGACCCCTAACTCACTTCTTGCGGTCGGCGATCCCGATCGTCGACATCTCCCAAATACAAATCCCTGAATCACGAAGGTGGAATAATTACCGACCGAAAACCCTAGCAAAAGAGATTTGCGGTATTACAATTACAAAAGGTCTCCTCGAGGTCGGATATATGACCTAAGACGAGCTTACTTTTAACCTCCAAGGACCCAAACAAATTTGGGTACCTAAAAAGATTTAATTTTTCTTTTGTAGGTGAACTACAAGACCGGTGGATGGCATTGGGTGTTAGATAGTGGATGTACCCAACACATGAACGGCAACCGGAAAATGTTCACCACGTTTGATTCGGAAAGCGGACAACATGACAAGATCACATTTGGCGATAATAGCAAAGGAAAAGTATTGAGCTTAGGTAAAATTGCTATATCAAATGATCTTTCCATTTCTAATGTATCCCTAGTTGAAACATTAAATTTTAATTTGCTATCCGTTGCTCAAATATGTGATCTAGGACTTATTTGTAACTTCTCTAAAAATGGTGTAGTTATCACTAGAGAAAATGATAATTCTTTAGTATTTAAAGGATTTAGATTTGAAAATTTGTATTTGGTTGACTTTACCTCAAATGACTCATATCTTCAACATGCTTAATGGCAAAAACCTCTTTAGGATGGTTATGGCATAGAAGACTAGCCCATGTTGGGATGATTCAACTTAAGAAGCTTTTTAAAAATGATTTAGTTGTGGGCATGAAAGATGTGAAGTTTGAGAAAAATAGACTTTGTAGTGCTTGTCAAGCTGGCAAGCAAGTGGCTAGTTCTAATCCTTCAAAAAGTATCATGTCCACATCTAGATCATTAGAGCTATTACATATAGATTTGTTTGGCCCAACAACCTATAAGAGCATCGGGGGTAATTCTTATTGTTTAGTTATTGTTGATGATTATTCTATATATACATGGGTATTCTTCTTAGATAACAAATTCGAAGCCTCCGAAATTTTCAAAAGATTTGCAAAAAGGGCTCAAAATGAATTTGAATTTAAAATAAAGAAAATTCGTAGTGATAATGGTTCCGAGTTCAAAAATACAAGAATTGAAGATTATTGTGATGAACTCGGAATAAAGCACGAACTTTCCGCAACCTACACTCCGGAACAAAATGGAGTTGTAGAACGGAAAAATCGAACATTAATTGAAATGGCAAGAACAATGCTTGATGAATATGGCACTTTCAATAGTTTTTAGGCGGAAACCATTAATACCACTTGTCATGCAATAAATAGACTTTATTTGCATCGACTTTTGAAAAAGACCTCTTATGAGCTCCATGTTGGAAGAAGGCCGAATATTTCCTATTTTCGAGTCTTTGTTTGCAAATGTTTTATCTTGAAAAAGGGTGTTCAGCTTGCTAAATTTCAAAGTCGTTGTGATGAAGATTTCTTGCTTGGTTATTCTTCGAATAGTAAAGCTAATCGCGTTTTTAACAAAAATAAAGGTCTAGTAGAAGAAACTTACGATGTTGAATTTGATGAAACTAACGGCTCTCAAGGAGAGCAAGAAAATTTGGATGATGTAGGCGAAGAAGGATTAAGAGAAGTGACGAATACTCGTACCAGGGGTACCCCACAGCAAAGTATACATCTATTTCAAGATCGCTTCTCTCTCTGCCATTCGGACATGGCGGCGCGGTCAGCGGCGACGCAAAGCATCGAAGGAAGTGCTGCCCAAGTCGCCGTCCCTCACCGATGGGATTATCGCCAAACATTGGCCGGAATTCCCAATGGGCCGTCCTAGGCCCAGCCTCAACCGAATGCTTCGTCGGGTCCCGAAAGATCTCTGGTCTCGATCTAGCCCGCCGAGAAGACTCCGACCAGGCTTCGGGTCCGGCGCCCCCGCAGACTCTGACCCAGACCCGGGTCCAGCGCCTCTGCAGGCTCCGACCCAGACCCAGGTCCGACGCCTCCGCAGGCTCCGACCTGGCCTCAGGCAGGAGCCCCAACGAGCTTCGATCCTGCGACCTCGCCACGTCGGCAGACGACGGCAAGCTGGTCGCCTGCCCCACGGACATGACGGCTATGATGGGATGGGAGGTTCCTTCCCTAGGCGATCAGCGGGCCGCAAGAGTCAAGCACCTGTCTCTTCGCGCCGTCGCCGTCTGACAGGCCCGGAGGGTAGGCGCGCACCTTCCCAACGGAGCACTATCCGTTGTGTCTACTGACCCAGCGTGGGGCAAACAGGAACCTGTCAGTCACCAAGACCGAAGACCGGGACTCCCGGACGCTGCATACCCTCACCCTTTTTCTAAACTCCCGTGTAACCTGCCCCCTCCGCCTATATAAAGGGAGGCAGGGCCCTCCGGGAAGGGCAGCTTTTTCTCCATCTGATAACCAACCTACACTTCGCGATTGAGTCCTTCATCCGACTCAGGCGAACGCTCCTAGCTCCCGAGCCTCCGACCCCTCGCTCCTCTCACTCGGACGGGCGCTCAAGGCCTATCTTGAACCCTCGCTTGTAACCCCATGCAGCCTGCTGCACCTCCATAGCAATACAAACACCACCACCGCAGACTGGACGTAGGGATATTCGGCCCGAACCAGTATAAATCTTGGACTCCCTGCGTCTAACCATTCAAGGAGAGAGAACGCGCGGCCCCCTACACCTACAAATTTATCTGCCGGTTATACGAAACACCGACAAGAAGCAATGAAAAATATGACTCTTGGAGATGTGAAGCCGGAAGTAGACAAAGAGGATCAACCCTCATCCACTCAAGTCGAGCCTTCCACTTCCGTCACACCAAGTCAAATTCAATCCATCGACATAGATGAGAAGGATAACGAGCAACAAGTTCAACCTCTACCTCAAAGAATTCATCATGGTCTCTCCAAAGATCATCCAATAGATCAAATATTGGGTGACGTGAGTAAGGGTGTTCAAACTCGATCTCATGTCGCTTCCTTTCGTGAACATTATTAATTTGTGTCATCATTTGAACCTACTCACGTAGATGAGGCTCTAGATGATCCGGATTGGGTAAATGCAATGCATGAAGAATTAAATAACTTTGCCTGAAATGATGTTTGGACGTTAGTAGAAAGACCTAAAGAATATAATGTGATTGGCACAAAATGGGTCTTCCGAAATAAGCAAGATGAAAATAGCATTGTTGTAAGGAATAAAGTTAGATTAGTGGCGCAAGGTTTCACTCAAGTCGAAGGTTTGGATTTTGGTAAAACTTTTGCACCCGTAGCTAGATTAGAAGCAATTACAATCTTGCTTGCATTTGCATCTTGTTTTAACATTAAATTATTTCAAATGGATGTAAAGAGTGCATTCTTAAGTGGACAAATATCCGAGTTGGTATTTGTAGAGCAACCTCCCGGTTTTGAAAACCCTAAACAACCAAATTATGTTTACAAACTCTCTAAGGCGCTATACGGTCTCAAACAAGCTCCAAGAGCATGGTATGAGCGACTTAGAGATTTTTATAATTTCAAAGGGGTTCAAAATTGGGAAGGTTGATACAACACTCTTTACAAAAATAATTGATAAAGATTTCTTTGTATATCAAATCTATGTTAATGATATTATATTTGGATCTACTAACGAAGATTTTTTGCAAAGAATTTAGTGATATGATGTCTAGGGAGTTCGAAATGTCCATGATTATAGAATTGAGTTTCTTTCTTGGACTTCAAATCAGGCAACTCAAAAATGGGACATTCGTGAACCAAACCAAATATATTAAGGATCTTCTCAAAAGGTTTGGCATGGAAGACGCAAAGCCTATTAAGACTTCAATGGCATCAAACGGACATCTTGACCTAAATGAGGGAGGTAAACCGGTAGACTTAAAGCTTTATAAATCCATGATTGGTAGTTTACTTTATCTCACCGCATCTAGGCCTGATATAATGTTTAGTGTTTGCATGTGTGCTCGTTTTCAAGCTTCTCCTAAAGAATGTCATTTGATTGCCGTAAAGAGAATTCTAAGATATTTAAAATATTCCTCAAATATAGGATTATGGTATCCCAAAGGTGCTAAATTTGATTTAATTGGATATTCGGATTCGGATTATGCGGGTTGCAAAGTGGATAGAAAAAGCACATCCGGAAGTTGTCAATTGCTAAGTAGATCTCTAGTTTCATGGTTCTCAAAGAAGCAAAATTCCGTAGCCCTATCCACCGCCGAAGCCGAATATATATCCGCCGGTTGTTGTTGCACTCAATTATTATGGATGAGGAAAACTTTGATGGATTATGGAATAAGTTTTAATAAGGTGCCTCTTTTGTGCGATAATGAAAGCACCGTTAAAATAGCCAATAATCCGGTCCAACATTCAAGAACCAAACATATAGATATCCGCCATCATTTCTTAAGAGATCATGTGAGCAAAGGTGATATTCTGATTAGCCCTATTAGAATTGAAGATCAATTAGCGGATATCCTTACTAAACCCTTGGATGAAGCCAGATTTTGTAAATTGAGGAATGAATTAAATGTCATAGATATCTCAAATGTGCCTTAATTGTAAATCTCTAAATTGGTTCTCTTTTGGATATTCATTGGTTTTTATTTTGATCCTCGCTTTTCTAAATGTACCTCACATCAAGAGGGAGTGTTATACTTTTCATGTACATATCACACCCTCTGAATGTGGAAATATCAAAATAGTGCTATTTATTTTCAAAAGTGAATCTAAATCCTTGTTGATTAAACTATATGAATATAACCTATCTTGGTTTTGTAAAATTGCAAAAGTTCTTAAAACTTCATTTACAATGTATTATTGTATAAATCTCATCTTTTGAAACTCTTATCATAATTAAATTCTCCTTATATTAATGATAAAATAAAATCTTTTGCTTTTGACCAAATTGTTAAGATCAAAATCTTGATCTATAATGATCTACTTAAGGCACAAATCGAGTCTTGCCAATAGAACTAGATTGTAAATATTTCTAGCTTTCTATACGGTGTTTTTGACTCGAACAAGTAAATCATGTCTGTTTATTTGCTCTCTTTTTAAGTTAAGGTTTCTTGATAATTTTTCTCGGTTGGAAATGCTCTAAAATAACTTCATAATGCTATGAAAACTATAAGAGCAATTTTGCAACCTAATTTCTTAAGTTTGCCTAAAAGTCCCCCTGTTGTCGGCACTACCGGATATATGGAGCATGAGTACCGGTATGCTTGATACTCTAGGAGTTTGAGTGGTAGTCTTTGCTCATTATCTTGATCTGGGGGTAGGGGCAGGTAAACATGACCGTTTCTCTCCCCCCTCTCTATTCAATTCTCTCTCTCTCTCACCCAAATCGCCTCACTCCTCTTCATTTTCACCCGTGCTCTCTCTCACTCTCTCACTCACAAACCCTAATCCCAAACTCCTCCAAATCTTTGTGTTTCTTGGTCTTTCCTCCTTTATAATTCATCCTTGTGGTTCTCTCCTTCAAGAGGTATCATTCTTTTCTATTATCCTTTTTATTTCATCTCTTTTGGAGCATTTTAGGGTTTCTAAGAATTGATGAATTATGTGAAGTTTAGCAAAAATATGTGCCAAAATCTTGGTGGATTAAGTCAAAAAGGAAGTAATCTTTCATGGCTCAACCTCTAATCCACACAAAAACGATTTTGTGCCATCACATTGCCCTCAAGAACTTTCGGGCCATACTCCGGTCGTGCATGGCCAGCACTACCGGCCTCATGCGCGGTAGTGCCGCTCATGCACCGATGGCATGCGCCTGTTAAAGTTCCTGAGGTTCCGTTCAAATGCTAAAATTCACATCTTTCAATTTCTTTCGGAAAATCCTATTTGAATAATGCTCTCATCCTGAATTCCTTGCAAATTCACTTTAGATCATGCCTCATGCAAAGAATCCTACCGCTAGGGTTAGGTCTTCTGGAGGTCAAGTTCGAAGAGGGGTTCGAAAAACTACTCGAGGTCGTGGTATTCCTACGCATGACTCAGACAGTGACAGCAGCCGTGACTCATTCAATTTTGCCATAAGACCTCCGACTGCCAAAGGAAAAGCACCGGCTAGGGCATCTAGGACTAAGAAAAGAAGAGTCCCCGTGGATGTGCCTCAAGAGGAGGAAATTTATGGAAGTAATGATGAAACTGAAAGTGAAGAAGAAAGCTTTGATGAAATGAGAAGGAGTTACCCCAAGTTGGAAGGCACAAAAATGATCCTTCTTAAATTAAAGGAGAAGAATATTTTGTTCTTAGAGCAGAAAATCAATATGTTCAGCCTCGGACCGCAACAAACCCAAAATTCCACTCCCTCTTCCAGCAAAAGGTATATGATCATATTTACTTGGAAAAGGACTTTTCTAATCAGAGGTGGGTAAGTTGGAATCATGTTAGAGAACAACCTAATTTTGTGGGGATCCCTGAGTTATTTAGGGGAGCTGGATTATATCATTTTCTTAGAGGAAGAACAGATTACAATGAAAAAATTATTAAGCAGTTCTACACCACTCTGTTTATTCCTGAATCTTTTGACTCTATCACATGGATGACAGATTCTCGCGCTTACACTGCCTCCAAGGAAGATTTTGAGCATGCCTTGGGGATCTTCGATAGTGCATTCCCCAAAATTCATGATGATCCTGTGTTGAGCTTGGATAAAGTTATGGAGTTTTATGATCGGTCCTGTGCCATCAAAGTGGGAAAACTTGGGGGACTTCGACTTCAGCCTAGCATGGTTAACAAGATCATAAGGGTCTCCATCCATCCAAAGAGCGGCAACTTTGATGATATAAGGGGCTATGCATGGAATTTGATTGCTAAAATCATGGCAAAAGAAAAGTTTGATGTGGTGGATTTTATTATGAGAGAAATGTCTCAGTCTGCTAGAGAAAGGGGGAGGACAATCTACTTCGCCCCATATATTATGGCACTAATCAGAAGAGTAGCAGGGTATAATGGTCCCACTCCCACTCCTCACAAGCCATACAAGCCTCGAGTTGCACCTCCTCAAGTGCTGCACCACATTGCCCAACAGCAGTTTCAGCAGCAGCAAGACAGGGATCAGACCCAAGACCAAGCTGCTCAAGCTCCACAAGTGCCTTCAGCGCCAGATGCTTATTTTGCTAGTTTGACATGATGGGTCAGTTTGCTCTTGTCCTTGAGCTTCAATATCATAACCGTCAGATGGTGGAAGAAGTCAGGGAATGTATGGATGCTCTTAGCACTTCTGTTGATCAAATTCGAAATGAGCTTCTTCCCGTCTCTTTCCGTCGTTTTGGTCGTCGTCCAGCCAGCAGCAGTGTTCCTTCACCTCATCCTCCTCAGCCTTCATCTTCCATTCCAGGATCTCCCAAGGAAGGAGAGGCATGAAGATCTTTTTATCAAACCCCTTTTGGTCCTTAATGACAAAGGGGGAGAAGAAGGACAGCTGAAGAATTGAAGACCACTTGAAGATCAGAAGCCGTTGGGGTGTGGAGTAGTTTAGCGTGCTAAATATTTATATATCTTATGTAATAAACCGTATTTCCATTTGGTTATGGTCGTTGGATATGCTTTTGGTCTATTTGCTTCTAGTTATGAAAGATGGATGATGAACTATTTGCGCTTAAATTTTAACTAGCTTATCTTCTGTGTTCATGCGCTTTAGCTCCTAAATTGTTTTGTTATTAGTAATATCTCAAAATTCCGTCTTTCTCTTAAAAGAACTTATTTACAAATGTGCTAAACTCAAATCTCTCATCCAAGCACATTTGTAGGGGGAGTTTTTCTCATTTAACAATATTTTGATTCTTATACCTTCTTGGTCTCAAAAGACAAAATATTGTTAAATAAGAATTTTTGTGTGTGTAACTAATCTTCTATTAGTTGCTCACTCAAAATCTTTACTTACTTCAATTCATCCATAAGGATTGTCATCAATTACCAAAAAGGGGGAGATTGAAAGCATCTAGTCCCCTACGTGATTAAGGTTTTGGTAATTAATGACAATCAAAGGTTAAATGACTGACCGTGTTTGTATGAGAATCATGAAAAGCAGGCGAGTCTAATTACTTCGAAGACCACAGAAATGTCAAGTGAATGGAAAAGAGGAGTATGCATCAAATGTACAAGAAATCAAGGTATAAAAGCTTAAGGTTAATTTTTCTTTAGTCATTTTGCCGATCTTGGTGTTGAAGAAAAGATCGGTTTGTTAGGATAGATGCCGTACTATAAAAGGGGACTTGACTAGTAGCTTGAACTCAAAAGTGCAACCAATATGGCTCAAATTTGATATTAGTTCATGCAAGCATTCAAATTAGTGTTTAAATTTGTGCTCCCACTATTATGACTGGCACTACCGACATGATAGAGCGGTAGTGCCACACCTGCGGTACTACCGGTATGATAAGGTCGGTAGCTTTCTAACAGTGAGCATGTTCTACGAAAAATAGTCGACCGGCACTACTGTGTGCTAGAGCGATAGTATCGCACCTGCGGCTCTACCGCACTAACAATGGCGGTAGCTGTCGGGACCCGAATTCACAATCCGGAAACCCCCTGAGTTTTCAGCACTAGTCCCAGGATCAGTAGCTAGTGCCCACAGTTAAGAAAGATAAATATCACATTCATACACAACGGAATAATAAATAAAGTATTCATCTTTTAATATAACATGTTGAACAACCTTAAAGTCAACTTACAAATGTGAAGCCTAGATGGCGGCTTCAACTCAAAGTAAAACGAACAACAGTGGAACGAAGAACGTTGGTGAATCCCATCAAAATACCATAGACATTTGACAAGGTTCAACTCCTAGATATTCGTCTTCTTGCAGAACTTCTCCCTTCTTCGAAGACAAAGACTTCTCCTCAACTGGTGATGTTTTGTTATAGCAAGGGTGAGTACACAACCGTACTCAATAAGTCGTGCACAGAATGCAAGTCTAAATAACTATATGCACAGCTTATTCCAACTGAATGGCTGAATTGTCTATTTTGCATAAAACAGCATTTCCAAATGAATATCATAAATAGATTGAAAAGCAGTAAAACAAATAACACCCATAATAAATTTCGTAATCATTCTCAAGTAAAGCATTTCTCTTCCTTAACCAATTTCCATATCACATTGTCCACATTCCCAACCTCATTTTTATCAAAATCTAACCCTTGACTGTAATCCCTGAGCAATGTTCAATACTGCGGACATGGCTATTCGAATAGTTTTACACTCTGCAGAGGTTGTACACTTTACCCACAAGATACAATCAACTCACCACGTCAGCAGTGAAACACCATACAAGAGTATGCGAATGAGCGATCATAACAAAGCCTTTCAGAAACTTCTAGCTTAACCTAGGAACCTCTCCGGGTTGCCTTCACTATCACTTCCCTCACACTGAGCCGAAGTATAGGACAGGCGAACACCATTGGATGGGTACCAAGCCGTAGCACAGGTATGCTCCCCATACAGTTACCCCCGTGTAACTGCCACCCCGAGGTATCAAAGGTGAGATATCAGAATCCTACTAAACTAGGTCTTTCCATTCAGACATGTGGTTGTACGAGTGACTCAGGTCAAAGGCTTGCAAGGTGAAGTCTCTAGGGTGACCAAGGCAAGACTACCCCGAATAATTCTCCAACAATACCATCACATAATTCACCAACAACACCGCTAAATACCAAAGCGACATATCCAATGCCACTCTTGCCACTTGCCTCAGTCTAAAACATTTTTCCGCTCCGAGACAATGATGAGATTGTTATCTTAGAAGTGCCATCAGGGTGTAGTCTCGAGTGGTATACCTATACGATCCTTTGACCTGAGATTCTTATTGATTCTCAGCATGTGTAATTGTATACTTTGGGGCTATCAAACGCTTCTCCGTAGCAGGGGAGTTATAATGGTAGCTTACGAGTATGCCATGAAACATGACGTGAGATATAAGAGATCAAGATGGAATTTGCCCCTCCTTGATAACGGGAGAGATATCTCTGGGCCCCTCAGTGTGGATGGATAAGGAAAAGTGCATGGCCATGCCAAAGTGATTAAAGTGTTAATCACGAATTATATCCATTACATTGACGAGTGAATGGGTCGAGCTACCACAAGTATGGCACGCATCTTGCCTTGAGCTTGACTGGTATCGCGTGGCAAAAGGATTGGTATATGAGTATATCAAGGTTCAGCCAATACGATCACTCTGTGCATTCGGGGGGCAACATGTCTGCTAGGAACCATGTTGTCGATGGTGCGAAAAGAGGCTTCCAGGGCCATGGCCGTTTGCGCATGAACCTAACGGGTCGCACACTTAACGGGTTGGAACATGCCAAAATGGATTAGGATCCATTAGTGGGTTTCGCGGATATGGATCTGCGGGGACGAGGTTCCTAATGGGCTTCTATCATAGAAGGTCCATTAGCGTGCACTCTATATAAAGGGGCGTGGGGTGGCGCTGCGGTAAGGAGTTTTTCCACCACGAAACCCTAGCCGTCGACTCCCTTCCCTTGCCAAAACCCTAGCCGTCGTGTACGTGGTGCTAGCACACCGGCGCACGGCATTCCAGCCCTGGAAATGTGGATACCGTAGTCGTTGCATCTGCCTCGGCGCTGATTGGCGAGAATGTCTACTTCCTCTCTGCTATGCGTCTTGTGATCGCAAGGAGGAGGCGATCAACCGGCATCTACTCTGTACTTTGAGTCTGCGGGGCGCATCACCCACTCTTCTTCCGCCGCTAACGTGCTCCAAGGGTAATGATCCATGATCTACTACTCGCATGTATCTGGTTGAATCGAGAAAATTTTGTTTTCGCCAGCGTAGCCTCGCGTTCCTTGATGGTATCGAGCCGATCTTGCGTTATGCAGGATCGGATCTTTGTGCATATGTTGATATGCTGTTAGATTAGTCACGAGTTGATGTGATCAATCGGTATAGGGTTCATGAGGTACAAGTTGGTAGTGCAACGAGGCCAAAAAGATTAGTTCGTGCTTTATCTAGATCATGTTGCGACTGGTCCATACCGGCTGGAAACACCATCTGGACCTTCATCATGTGCCATCTATGATATTAAGCCAGCGGATCGAGGCGGCGTGTGTGCAACCTTCTCGAGGGCCTCACGCATTTGATGTATGAGTTGATGGTTCTACGATCAAAAGATTAGTTCGTGCTCGTTACATTTCATGCCGTGCATTACCCCCTAATTTGGTAACACCATCGGGTAGTAGCCCGTCTTTGAATAGATCGTGCCAACAGATCGAGATCGGTGTGGTCGCCGCCTTCTCAATAATCTTATGGAAATTGAGGCATTCTGGCTCAGAATCGGTATGATTTGTTCAATCCGATTGAATTTCCATAGCGGGACCGCCGTGATAGTCACAGTAGCGGCCGTTAAATAAAACTTGATTCCCATCACAGGGTAGAATACGATTCTGCGCTTAACTTATTTTTGCAGGGAATGATGTGAATAGTATGGCTCCCTTGTGTGTATGTGATGCATTAATGTAATTTTCATAGCCTACGTGCTATGGTTAATTGCAGCTTGGGCTGCCATGTTATTGTATAACGGCCTGTGTGTCGATTTGTGATGCTTGAAATCCTCATGTAAGTTGTTTACTAGCTATTAGACATAGTAGCGTGGTACTCGATCATGGAGGCCGGCTTCAAGCATGATGGCTTGGTGGACAGGAAGCGCGACAATGGAGATTGGAGTGCTTTGGGCCATACTATTTCACAAGTTAATGTGATTATCTGTGATGATTCCTGTCATGCTATTCTATCATGTTTGGTGGATATGATTGTCATGTTAGAATGTTTTCCCTCGAAAAAAAATTAAGAGTTTCATGCCCTTCCAATAGCTGCACCTATAGAGATCTTGTACATTGAATGGTAGTTTCTGCCAAAGCAGGGTGCCATCAACTTCCTTGATCAATAGGGTGGATGTCGGACATCCGCATGCATAGTATCGGTTTACTTATCGAAACTATCAAAACGGTTTTGGGCTTCGGGACATGGATGTTGGGAGCCGGGGCATTGGATGCCACCCAACAAATAAGAATCACATATGATGTGATTGGCAATGTTATGCCTACCTATGTTACTGGGTTCTAGCGGTGATGCCAAAGCTCACTAGGACTTTAGTGAATATGGAACTTATCCTACTGAAAGTCGCCAGAGGGAAAGTGACTTTAGTGGGAGTATCTTTTATTAAAATGTTTAATAGAAGATTTACATGAACATTGTGCTAAGACTTTGCGTATTTATTTACATTGTAGATGGCACCTAATCTTGTCACTCAAAATCTTGGTTTTAATTTGCGATCGATTACGGAGAAAAGAAACTCTCTGGAACAAACTTTATTGATTGGTACCGAAACTTGAGAATTGTTCTCAAGTAAGAGAAAAGGAATATGTCATTGAGGAGCCATATCACGAGGAACTAGTGATGATGCTATCGCTGCTTTGAGCGGCGTGCTTATGAAAAGCATGTCAATGATGAGGTTGATGTTGGTGTCTCATGCTTGCTACAATGAACTCGAGCTTCAAAAGCAATATGAGAACACGAATGCCTATGCTATGATCACAGTCTTCATAGCATGTTTGAGAACCAAGCTAGAAATTTGAGAGATACTCGATCTCAAAAGCTCTGCTTTTGCGTGCAAGCTAAGCGAAGGTAGTTCGGTGAGTCCTCATGTGATCAAGATGATTGGTTACATCGAGAACTTGGAGAAACTGAACTCCCTTTAAGCCAAGAGTTGGCCTCGATGTGATTCTCCATCGCTTCTTGCAAGCTTGAGCTTTTCATTATGAATTTTCATATGAATGGCATGGAGAAAAACATGTCACGAACGCATGGGATGCTTAAGGCAAGAGAGAAAGCATCAAGAAAAGCAATAATCATGTGATGATGGTCCAAAAGGATGGTGGTAAGAAAAGGAAGCGGAGCAAAAGGCAAGGGTGTGGATACGATCCCCAACCTAAACCTAAGACTAAAAGTGGTCCTCGCTACGATGCATGTCACTCTTGCCATAAGAAAGGTCATTGGCGAAGGCGCAAGAAATACGGAGGATAAGAAGAATGGAACTCTAGCTTCCACTTGGTATTAATGTTATAGAAATTAATCTTGCTACTTGTCCTAATGAGTCATGGGTATTTGATACCGGATCGATGATTCATACATGCAAATCGTTGCAGGGACTAAGAAGGACTAGAAGATGTGCAAGTGGTGAGGTGGAAATTCGCGTCGGCAATGGCGCAAAGGTTGCTGCAATGGCCGTTGGCGTTTATCCCTTATCGTTACCTTCAGGATTAGTTTTGGAATTAAATAATTGTTATTATGTTCTAGCTTTGAGCAGAAACATTATATCTTCTTTATGTTTGGAAGAAGATGGTTTTGATTTTGTAATAAAGAACAAATGTTGTTCAATTTATTTCAATGGTATGCTCTATGGTCATTGTCTATTATTGAATGGGCTATATGTGCTAAATCTTGAATATAATTTTGTCTATAATGTTAATACGAAAAGACTCAAAACAAATTATTTGAATTCCGCTTATCTGTGGCATTGTCGCTTAGGCTATATAAATAAGAAGCGCGTGGAGAAGCTCCATAAAGATGGTCTTCTTGATTCATTTGATTTTGAATCATTTGACACGTCATGAGCCTTGTTTACTTGGCAAGATGACTAAAACGCCTTTCCTTGGTTCAAGTGAGAGGCGAGTGACTTATTGGCCTTAGTACATATTGATGTATGTGGACCGATGGTATTTGGGGCAGAGGTGGATTTCATGCTTCATTACCTTCTTGATGACTTTAGTAGGTATGGCTATATCTATCTAATGAGGCATAAGTCTGAATCTTTTGAAAAGTTCAAAGAGTTTCAGAATGAAGTGCAAAATCATTTGGGCAAAACAATTAAATTTTTGCGATCTGATCGTGGAGGTGAGTATTTGAGCCATGAGTTTAATGATCATCTTAAGAATTGTGGAATTGTTCCTCAATTGACTCCGCCTGGAACGTCTCAATGGAATGGGGTATCCGAACGGAGGAATCGAACTTTGTTGGACATGGTTCGGTCCGTGATGAGTCAAACTGATCTTCCATTGTCATTTTGGGGATTTGCTCTAGAAACAGCTGCGTTCACACTAAATAGGGTTCCATCAAAATCGGTAGAGAAGACGCCATATGAGATATGGACTGGGAAGCGTCCCTCGTTGTCTTTTCTAAAGATTTGGGACTGTGAAGCCTATGTAAAATGTATGACGTCAGATAAGCTTCACGCCAAGTCTGATAAGTGCTTCTTTGTGGGGTACCCTAGGGAAACTAAAGGGTATTATTTTTATAATCGGGAAGAGGGCAAAGTGTTTGTCGCTCGGCATGGTGTCTTTTTGGAAAAAGAGTTTTTCAAAAGAGCTAGTGGGAGCAAGGTGCAACTTGAAGAAATTCGGGAAACATCTGAAAATGTTTCAGCTCCTACTAACCCTGAGCGGAAATGCAAAATGTTGCGAGAACCCGTGGTAGAGGCACCGACCACGCAGAGTCTCGAGGACTAGCCGTGCACCGAGAGGTACATGTTCCTCACGACGGACAGTATGACGTGTTGTTATTGGACAACGATGAGCCCAAAGACTATGAGGAAGCAATGGTGGGACCGGACTACGGGAAATGGTTGGAAGCCATGAGATCTGAAATAAAGTCCATGTATGATAATCAGGTTTAGAACTTGGTTGATCTGCCTGATGGGGTAAAACCTATCGAGTGCAAATGGGTCTTTAAGAAAAAGATAGATATGGATGGAAATGTTCACATCTATAAGGCACGATTGGTGGCTAAAGGTTTCAGGCAAATTTAAGGTGTTGATTATGATGAAACTTTTTCACCCGTCGCTACGCTTAAATCTATTCGGATCATGCTAGCAATTGCCGCATTCTATGATTGGGAATTGTGGCAAATGGATGTCAAAATGGCTTTCCTAAATGGAAACCTAAGTGAGGATGTGTACATGACACAACCTAAAGGTTTTGTCGATCCAACCGATGCTGGCAAGGTATGCAAGCTTCAGAAGTCTATTTATGGACTGAAGCAAGCATCTCGGAGTTGGAATTTTTGTTTTGATGAAGCAGTTAAAGAGTTTGGATTCATCAAGAATGAAGAAGAACTTTGTATTTACAAGAAGGCTAGTGGGAGCGCACTTGTGTTTCTGATCTTATATGTAGATGACAAATTGTTGACTGGAAACGATATTCCAATGCTTGAAGCTGTCCAATCTTATTTGAGAAAATGTTTCTCGATGAAGGATTTAGGAGAAGCAGCCTAGATACTGAGCATAAAGATTTATAGAGATAGATCGAGAAGGCTAATTGGATTAAGCCAAAGTACATACATTGATAAAATATTGAAACGGTTCAGTATGCGAGATTCCAAGATGGGTTTCTTGCCAATGTTGCATGGTATTCATCTAAGCAAGACTCAGTGTGCTTCGACACCTGATGAGCAAAAGAAAATGAGTGTGATTCCATATGCCTCCGCTATTGGATCCATCATGTATGCTATGTTATGTACATGCCCAGATGTATCATATGCTCTAAGTGTTACGAGCAGGTATCAATCAAACCCGGGTGAAAGTCCTTTGGCAACAGAAGAACATCCTCAAATACTTACGTGGGACCGAGGACATGTTCTTGGTCTTTGGAGGAGAGGAAGAGCTGGTTGTAAAGGGTTACACGACGCGCTAGCTTCCAAACCGATAAAGATGATTCACGATCACAATCCGGTTTTGTATTCTGTCTCAATGGTGGGGCGTTGAGTGGAAAAGTTCAAGCAAGAGCGATGGGTGATTCCACGACCGAGGTTGAGTATATTGCGACCACGAAGGCGCAAAGGAGGCCTGTTTGGATCGAAAATTTGTTTACGAGTTGGGAGTTGTCGCTAGTGCATCTGTCGATGGACCTCTATTGTGACAATAGTGGTGCCATTACTGTGAAGGAGCCTAGGCCTCACCAAAAATCCAAACACATACTCAGCGTTATCACCTCATCCAGAGATCATCGATAGAGGAGATGTGAAGATTTGCAAAGTGCACACGGATCTGAATGTCGATCGATCCGCCGACAAAACCTCTTCCGCATGGCGAAGCATGAGGCACACACAAAACCATGGGTATTAGATACTTGCATGATGCACTCTAGTGCAAGTGGGAGATTGTTAGTGATATGCCTAGAGGCGATCATGTGAGATGATTGTATCATACGTCTATGTTCATGTACTTATCGGTTCCATGAATAAATGTCACTCCTTTGTTCATTGAGTATGACTTAATTGTGAAACACATTGGCTATATGATATTATTCTAAGCGATCCTGGTCACATATCATTATGTGGGACAATAGTGATCGACCGGCACATGTATTGATTGATGGTAATGTTTCACATACCATAGATATGGAGATATCAAATCAATAATGTGGGCACATGTTAGAGAACATGGAGTTGGATAGACCGCTCAGAGACAACGATGAGATTGTTATCTTAGAAGTGTCATCGAGTGTAGTCTCGAGTGGTATACCTATCGATCCTTTGACTGAGATTCTTATTGATTCTCGGCATGTGTAATGTATACTTTGGGGCTATCAAAGCGCTTCTCCGTAGCAAGGAGTTATAAAGGTAGCTTACGAGTATGCCATGAAACATGGCGTGAGATATAAGAGATCAAGATGGAATTTGCCCTCCTTGATAGCGGAGAGATATCTCTGGGCCCTTGGTGTGGATGGATAAGGAAAAGTGCATGGCCATGCCAAAGTGATTAAAGTGTTAATCACGAATTATATCCATTACATTGACGAGTGAATGGGTCGAGCTACCACAATGATGGCACGCATCTTGCCTTGAGCTTGACTGGTATCGCGTGGCAAAAGGATCGGTACATGAGTATATCAAGGTTCAGCTAATACGATCACTCTGTGCATTTGGGGGACAACATGTCCTGCTAGGAACCACTGTTGTCTGATGGTCTGAAAAAGAGGTTTCCAGGGCCATGGCCGTTTGCGCATGAACCTAACGGGTTGGAACATGCCAAAATGGATTAGGATCCATTAGTGGGTTTCGCGGATATGAATCTGCGGGGACGAGGTTCCTAATGGGCTTCTATCATAGAAGGCCCATTGGCGTGCGCTCTATATAAAGGGGCGTGGGGTGGCATTGCGGTAAGGAGTTTTTCCACCACGAAACCCTAGCCATCGACTCCCTTCCCTTGCCAAAACCCTAGCCGTCGCGTACGTGGTGCTAGCACACCGGCGCATGGCATTCCAGTCCTGGACGTGTGGATACCGTAGAGGCGTCATTACATCTGCCTCGGCGCTGATTGGCGAAACGTCTACTTCTCTCTCTGACGTTGCGTCTTGTGATCGCGAGGAGGAGACTATCGATGATCGGGATCGCCAACCGCAGAAATGAAGCGGGGGTTAGTGAGGCGGGACTGGTGTGCCTTTGCTCAAAGCGGAGGAAAGGGTTCGATGTCGGGCCGAGCAAAACGACAACGGCGAGAGCGTGGGTTTATACTGGTTCGAGCCCCTGAGAAGGTAATAGCTCTACTCCAGTCGCCTTGCGGCAGTGTTCTTTGTTACTATCGTGTGTAGGTGTGTCTTACAGCTCAAGCTCAACAATGGCAATGTCTAGCGCTCGAGTTCTCTCTCCCTCTCCCGGCTGCACATCCTTAGCTTTATATCCCCCCTGCTCCCAACGGATGGGAGATATTCCTGGGTGGTGGCCTTCGTGCATGTAGAGGGCTGGCAGCAACCGCTCCGGACTTCTTGCAAGCGCCTGCTTCATCCCTACGATCCGCGTCTTGGCAACCGCCGGTCAAATGCACGATCCGAAATCCAAGGGCGGAATACGGCATGAACGAGGGCCGACCCGAGCCCGAGGTTGTGCGGAGCCCTGCTCGCCGAATAGCGCGCTAGGTCGAGCACCTCGGCACGCCAGTCGTGGTCGGGGCCTCCCGAGCATAAATTTGTTGACCGTGTCTTTGGCGGTCAAGTGGCGCCCACCCCCCATCAGCTAGCCCCCGAGGCTTAAGGTCGTGGCTGGAACACGGACCGACCTTGAGCCTCTACAGATCGGGACTGATTTCCGGAACCTTCGAGCTTGAGGTCGAGGTCGGGCGGAAAACGTAACGCCGGGCCGTGACAAAACGACACCTGGCGCCTCTTGATCTCCGGAACTCTGGTACGGATGCGAACGGTTGGTGGACACCTGCTATATCTCGAAACCGCAGCCCAGGCCTTAATTGCGCCTATCGAATCAAGGCTGGCACGCCTTTTGAGACGCCGTGAACCGGATCGACCGACGGCGCGGCTTATAAAACCGAACCCACAGCGACCGTAGGGAAACTCTCGACCTTGCACCCTTCTTCTAGCTTTCCTTCCTAAGCAAGACTCCTCTTCCCCCTTCAACCAAATTCGCTGCGACCCGCCATGGCCAAGCTGGGGAGGAGCACTTTGTCGCTGGCGAGGATGAAGGAGCTCGAGGCCACAGGGCTGATTGACCCGTAACATGGCGGTTCAGCGGCGGCGACCGAGCCGTGCCCGCCCTGTGGACGCGAGATCGTCTGCAAAGCATTACGCTCTCTTGACTGCGGACCCGGAAGCGAGTTCATCGCGAGGTCCTCTCAGTGCGACATCGAGCTCATCAACACAGTGCCAAACTCCGTTCTCCTTCTCACCATCTTCTCCCATCTATGCGAGGATTCCTAGGGATCCTTCCGACCCACTTGCTCTTCTTAGGTACTTGACCTCTTCCATTAGGGAAGGACCCGTGGTCGGATGCCTCTACTTCGATTCTTGGTCGGGCTCAAGTGGTCCTTCCCAAGTTTCAACCTCGGGACTCCCTCGGCCGTGGTCCCAGCAGTGGTTCTACAAAGGGGCGAGGTCGGCCTGTTGGTGTCTGAGGGGCCCCATTCCCGGAAGAAGGAGACCGGGAGGCGACGACCTCGAGGTCGACGAAGAGGCCATCGCCCTCATACACATCTGCGCCATCTTGGCAACCTCACCGGCGGCGATTGCCAATGACTTTTTGCGGAGTCGTGTGTCCCCTCTGCGGAGGAGGATGCACCCGTTTTACGAGATCCAGGGGCGTGACGACCCGACCCGTGAGGACACGTCTGGTAAGCCTTCTCGCCCCAAGGTTTTGCTCGAGTCCACCCTTCGATCTTCCCTGATGGTCGTTTCTCTTGTAGCGCCGAAGGAGTCCTGGGTCACCGCCAGGATGACCGAGATGTTCGGGAAGCTGGCGCACGAGTACATCATCGGCGACCCTGTCCCGAAGAACGTGCTCCGCCGAAAGGCCGAGGTAAGCCGTCTGACCAAGCGCTCGAGTCGTGTGCCCACGAGCCCCTTCCTGAGCTTCGCATGCTCACAGGACCACCAGGGTTTGTTGGAGACGGCCAGGAGGATGCTCCATTGCGGGGCAAGAAAAAGAAAGGGAGGAAGAGGCCCCAGTGGAGCAAGGCTGCGGAGGTGAAAAACCCCACGTCGAGTGGGGGGATCGCACCACGTTAGGACCCTCCACGATCGAGCCCCCGAGCTCGTGCCCGCTCATCAACTGACATCTCCTTCCCTTCACAGCAACAGAGTGTGGCGGCCACCGCCAGGACTTCGAGCCCCCAGCTAGCCCAGGGCGTCCAAGGTCAGGCTCCTAGGTCTACCGCCACGGATGACGCAGACCCGGCGCGAGCTCCGATGTCCCAGGCCAGCGGGGTGAGAAAGCGAAGTGCCCCTGCAGCATCGGGGCGGCAATACCTCCGCCGGCCCTCGTCAAGGCGGAGGCTGGTGACTCAGGTGAGTTTTTTGGCTTTTCAGTTCGCTTTGCCCCCTCCGTGTCATTCCTGCTTAGTGCCTGTTCTTGATCGCAGACCTTGAGCGCCCGCGCTCGAGACTTGCCCGTTTTGACGATGGCTGTTGTCCAGGGTGAGTCCGAGTCCGAGGAGGAGGAGAATGTATTCGTGCTGGCCCCGCGCCAACCTTCGCGCCCGACGTGGACCCCCTCGGGGCCACCAAGCCCGGTCCCCGTTGGCGAGTTCTACCATGGGGTCGACGACCCGGATGAGGAGGAAAACTAGCCCGCGACGGTGAGGATTCTGAGATCGGCGGGCGGAGCCGCCATGACGGCCGACCCTCTGAGGTCGGCGGGAAAGGCACTCAGGGTGCCACGGTCACCACCGCGGAGTCGCCCCAGGCTCACCCGACCACGGCCGCTTCGGGTGCCCAGGTCGTGACGCCACCGGCCACCGAAGATGGCACCGCTGCAAGGGTGTCGCAGAACTTCTGCAGCCACCTGGCGGCGCCTGCTCGAGGTCGTGGCATCGAGCGCGGAGATCGTCCACACCGCGGGAGGCCTTGCTGCGGAGCCGGTCATCGCTCCCTCGGAGCCGGAGGCGAGCGGAGCCCTGACCACGAAGGTAGGGGCAGCGTTGTTGCCGCTCCTCTCCTGTCGTGGCCGAGCCCTCTGGAGGCGGCGGAATCCTGTGTCGCGCCCGACACGGAGCCTAAAGATCTGGCCCGGTCTTGGGGTGGGGTTGCGGTCGACCTCATCCGAAGCGATGGGCTAAGAGGAGAAATCTCCGCGACCGCGTCGACGATCACGAAGAATATACCCGCTCACGCCTGGAGAATCGACTTCGCGGGGTAAGGGCCCCTCCGCGCACCCCGTAGCTTGTAAGCCTGAGTTAATTCCCTGTTTCCTTTCTTAATTTGGGCCACCCTTTCTGTTGTGAAGGCGATCGACCACGTCTCCCTAGGGCTGCAAGGCCTTCAAGAGCACGCCGATGTCTTTGAGGGCCTCTGAATGCGGTGGGCGTGGGAGGCCGAGCGCTTCGAGGCTCATCGGGACCATCGAGGTCGATCGGTAGAGCTCGGCGTAAAGCCGGGAGCTTGTCGATCTTCGCCGAGCGATGAGGGCTTAGGAGGTAGCCCAGCGCCGAAGCTCGAGCGGACCAAGACCTCCGAGTGAGCATGGCTTCAAGGCCGTGGAGTCTGGCGCCTGTGATCGGCCAAGGCTCATGGCCGAGTGAGCCAAGGTCGAAGCGCTGGAGAAGGCTGCCATGGAGCAAGCGTCCTCCCTGGCGAAGGTGTCCCCCGAGCTTGAGGCCAAGGTCCTGGAGCTCGAAGAGGCTTGGGCGTGCTAACGAGGCGGTCGAGGCGAGGCGGGCCAAGGTCGAGGTATTGGAGAAGGCCGCTGCGAGCAAGCATCCTCCACGGCCAAGGCGTCCCAGTGGAGGCCAAAATCCTCGAGCTTGAAGGGAAGCTCGAGCGCGCCACCAAGGCGCTCGAAGCCGAGCGGGCCAAGGTCGAGGCGCTGGGGAAGGCTTCTGCGGAGAAGGCGTCTCCTGGGCTTGAGGTCAAGGCCCCGGGGCTCGAGGAGAAGCTTGGGCGTGTCAGCAAAGCGGCAAAGAGCGCCTTGGCCCAACTTGAAGACGAAAGGCGCCGAGCCGTGGACGCCTCCCAGCAAGCCCTCCAGTACCAAGGTGAGATAGCGACCCTGAGGGCAAAGGTGGCCGAGCTCGAGCAGGAAAAACTTGCCCGCGAGATGGTCGACCTGTAAGAAACGCTTTAAAACAAAATGTTAATGGAGCTAAATTCCTTTTGGAGAAAAAAGAAGTTCCTCTGTCTTGGTTTGATTTCATGGTCGAGGATGTCCTTGTTGGGTCCAAGGTCAAGCAACGCCGGCCTTGGACGCAAGACCCAGACGCAGGCGAACGAACACAACTTGGAGTCCTTCCTGTTTTGCTCGCTAGCCACGCTCACGCTATGTTGGTCGTGTGCCGATAGGATAGCCTTATCCAGCCCCTGTTGGGTCCGAGGTCAAGCGACGCCAGCCTTGGGCACAAGACGTAGACACGAGCAAGCGACCACGACCTGCAGAGTTGAAGGAAGGTCCGCAAGGGAAAAAATGACGCAAAGCGAGTCCGTTAAGTAGATGGTCACACCCAGATGAACGCTCGAAGCACGACCACGACCATGTGCATTGCTCAATGGTCAAAAGCGCAAAATTTGTTGGTTGAACCAGGTAGGGGGAGCCGGATTGCGAAGAGATTCGGCTTACGCTTTAGCCCGACCTCTAGGGGTGAACACTAAGTTCGCGTCGCGCAGACCAAGAGCAAGTGTGCAGCGTACGAAGGTCGTGCTCGAAAAAAGGTCGTGGACAACAAGCACAGAGCATAGTCAACAAAGGAAAGAAGACTGATAACAAAAAGGCAACTATCATTAAGAAGTAAGGTATAGAGATTACACGTAAAACTTCCGCAGTTGATCTATGTTCCATAAGCTAGAGAGCTCTCTGCCATCGGGCAGCGCTAGCCGGTAAGCCCCCGTGCGATCTGTTGAAACGACTCTATAGGGGCCCTCCCACCGCGGGGATAATTTGTTGGTGTTGGACGAGCCCTGAATCCGTCTCAGGGCTAGGTCCCCAACAAGGAGCTTCCTAGGTCGTACCGACCGAGACGCATGTCTGCGAAGAGCTTGCAGGTAGTCGTTGATCGTGGCGAAGGCTGCGGCACCTTACTTCTATACGCAAGGGTAAGGTCGAGAGACCGTTCGTGCTCGAAAGTCGACACAGTCGACCAAGCTAACCTGGCGAGCCAGTGACCTCGGGAGGCGGGGCGGCCGATCAACACGAGTGGAAGGAGTGGACCACCTGTGACTCGGTGGTCGTGGTGCGAGCAGCACCATAAGACAGTAGGAAGTTCGTCCACCCAGGTCTTGCCGTAGCGTTCGAGCTCATCTGCAACTCGTTTCTTGATGCCCTGGACGATTTGCCCGTTGGCGCGTTCCGCCGCTCCGTTGCTCTGGGGGTGAGCCACTGAGGCGAAGCATACTTTGATGCCGAGGTCCTCACAAAATTCCTGGAACAACTCACTGGTAAATTAAGTACCGTTGTCAGTGATAATTCTGCATGGAACCCCGTACCTGGTGACCACGAACAGGCGGAAGAAACGAACGGTCGCCCGAGCAGTTATGGTCGAGACCGGTTCAGCTTCTATCCACTTAGTGAAGGTATCAATAGCGACGAACAAGAATTTCTTACCCCCGGCCGCCCGAGGGAAAGGGCCGAGGATGTCCAGCCCCCACGTCGAGAAAGGCCAGGCAAGCGGGATGGTCTGGAGCGCGTATGCGGGTTGATGGGACTTCCGGGCGTGGAACTGGCACGCCCGACAGGTGCGGACGATGTCACGAGCATCCTGAAGCGCCGAGGGCCAATAATATCCCATACGGAAAGCCTTGCCGACCATCGTCCTGTACGAAGAATGTGCTCCACAGAGGCCTGAATGGATGTCATTTAGCAGGTACTTACCCTCCTCCGTGGAGATGCACCGTGTCAGGACACCGGAAACATTTCGCCGGTAGAGCTTCCCCTCGACGAGCGTGTATAGGCTTGCCCGGCGCTTGATCCGGCTCCTCTCGGCAGGGTCGGTCGGTAGGTCGCCCCTTTCAAGGAAATTATGGATGGATTCAGCCCAGGAAGGTGTACCTTCGACCATAGCGAGGCAGACCTCCTGGTCGGAGATCGAGGGGGCCGCCAACGTCTCCAGGATGACATCGGGCGGAATCTCATTGTCAGAGGAGGCGAGCTTGGAGAGGGAATCGGCACTGGAGTTGTCCTTCCTGGGAATGTGCTTGAGCTCCAAGTTCTGAAACCATTTCTCCATCTTGCGCACCTCGGCGAGGTACTTTGCTATCGCTTCTTCTGAGCATTGGTACTCCTTGTTATACTAATTGACGACGAGCTGGGAGTCGCCCTTTACGACCAAGCGGTGCACGCCCAGAGCTTTGCAAGCTCGAAGGCCCGCCAAGAGAGCTTCGTGCTCTACCACATTGTTGGTCGCCGTAAACCCGAAACGAACCACATACCTCAACTGGTCACCGCTCGGGGTAAGAATGAGGACTCCAGCCCCCGAGCGCTTGAAGGGCCTCGAGCCGTCGAAGAACATGATCCAGGGCTGCTCTTCCTCGACCTCGGGCTAGGGCTCAGATTGCGTCGTCTGCTCGACCATGAAATCGGCGAGCACCTGCGACTTGATGGCCGTTCGAGCGACGACCTGGACATCGAACGCTGCCAGTTCCATTGCCCACTTGGCGATGCGTCCGCCACCATCTGGGTTCTGTAAGACGTCCCCAAGCGAAAAATTGCTCGGGACGACCACAGAATGCGCCTGGAAGTAGTGTCGAAGCTTGCGCGAAGCCATGAGGAGAGCGTACAGTAGATTTTGTACCTCTGGGTAGCGCTCTTTTGGGCCGTGCAAGACTTCACAGACATAATAGATTGGGTGCTGTTGGGGTCCGCGCTCAGCCACCAGGACAGCGCTAATAGCTTGGGCGGTGGCAGCAAGGTAGAGCAGCAACCTCTCGCCAGGTTGCGGTGTGTAAGTAGGGGTGGGGTTGACAAGTATACCTTCAGCTCGTCGAAGGACCGCTGTGCCTCTGGAGTCCACTCGAAGCTTCCCTGCTTGCACAGAGCCCTGAAGAATGGGAGTCCGAGCTCGCTGAGCCTCGAGATGAATCTGCTGAGGGCGGCCATGCGGCCGGTGAGGCTCTGCACCTGCTTGACCGAGGTCGGGGGTGCCATCTTCTCGATCGCCTCGATCTTCTCCAGGTTTGGGCCAACCCCGAGCCCCCGATCATGTAGCTGAGCACCTTCCCCGACGCGGTAGCGAACACGCACTTCTCGGGGTTGAGTTTGATCTGGTACCTATTCAGGTTGTTGAAGGTTTCCTCGAGGTCCCGAACGTGGTCGCCCTCGGAAGGGCTCTTGACGATGATGTCGTCCACGTAAACCTCAAGGTTCCGCCGTCGAGGGTCGAGCGTCCCGGTCATCGACGCTGGGCGTGGCCCCGCATTCGCAGCACCAAATGACATGGTCGTAGCGATAAGTGCGAGCGGCGTGATGAGCGATGTCTTGCTTTCGCCGTCAACCGCCGGTTTGATTTGATGGTACCTGAATAGGCATCAAAAAGCAGCATCTTGGCATTTCTTTGTGGAATCGGCGATCTGGTCGATGCGCTGGAGCGGAAGTTGTCCTTCAGGCGGCCGAGTTCAACCCGTGTGGTCCACACATTCTCCACTTCCGCCCTTCTTACGGGCGATAACTTGGGTTGGCGACCACTCTGAGTAGTCGATCTCGCGAATAAAGCGGCCTTCAAGAGTTTGTCAAGGTTGTCCTTGATGACCGCGACCTTCTCGGGGAAAGCAGCGCAACCGGTGCATGTGTCGAGAGTCGGGTTTCACTGTAACTTATGTGATCACCTCCTTGGGACGCCTGCATGTCCGTGGCTCCCAAGCAAATATCTTTGTTGGCGCAGAGGAAGGTGACGAGCTCGAGTTCCTATTGGAACTCGGCCCAAACATGGATGCACTTGGTGGTCGCTCTCCTCGAGCCTGCCTTCGTTGCCCACTAAATTTGGATCGCCGCCTTCTGTCGAGCGCTTTTCACCGTGGCCTCTGGGCCTCGCTGGGGTAGCATGCCGGCAAGGGCCAGGGCCTTGGTTTCGCATCCGTGCGCCGCCTGGAGGTCACCCCGCACGGTTATGATGCCGTGGGGACCTGGGAGCTTCATGCACCGATGGCCATAGTGGTTGGCCGCCATAAACTTGACCAGGCGGGCCGCTGGGGATGGTGTTGTCACGGAGGTCCCCTCGACCACCTCGAAGGTGATCGGCTCGGTCGCGAAGTTGGTCGAGTCGCCGAAGGTGCGGGCAAGACCACCCGCCCCAAGGGGTGGTCGAGCTCGAGGACAATCTGAAGAAGGGACGACAATGTTCTTGACCTTCGACCGGGGTATCTGCATCCGGTCGAGTGCCCCAGCCTGCAGCAGGTTTAGGGAGCTGCCGCCATCGACCATGACGCGCCCGACCACGGTGTTGCTGATGGTCGGGGTCACGACCAAGGCGGTCTTCAGGTCTCGGGCCATACCTTGGAGGGCATCTTCTTGGGAGAAGGTGATGGTGGCGCCAGCCCACTTGTAGTGTTGCTCGATGGGCTTCCCGGCGGTAACCTGGCAGATGGTGCGTGAGGCGGCCTTGAGCTCGCGTCGGGACTGATAAGCCACCGACCCGCCAAAGATGACGTCAATCCGGCGCTCGCCCTGCTGGAATTCGAGTCCAGTCATCGCATGATCCGCCCAGCGTTCACCTGTTAATTTGGCGTCCTCTTTCGGTAGCACGGGCATCTCCCCTCGGCCATCGTAGAAGGCTTCTAGCTTGCCCTGCCAGGCCCGGCAGGTTCGCAGGTCGTGGCCGGCTGCCCTGTGAAAAAGGCAAAACTTCGCTTCATCGTACCCTGGGCGCCCCTCGGACCCTGCGGCGAAGCCGGCCGCTGAGGTCGGGCGTCGGCCCTCTGCTGGGCCGATTACGTACTGGCGAGGTCGGCGATCCTTGGCGGGGTCTGGATCCCTCCCGGGCTTGATCTCGAACTTCGAGGACCTCGCGTCGGCCATCGGCCGACACGATCACCCGCGGCAACCCCCCGCTGTGTCTGCGGTCGCGCTTCCGCTTCTTGGTCGCGGCGCCGTGGTCGGCGCCCTTGGAGTTGGATGGGCCAGCCTCTGTGGGGTTCAGACCAAGCTTACCTTGGTCGTAATCGCGTTTCCAGTGGACAGCGTCGTGCTGACTTCGGTGCTGCGGAGGCATGATCTCGGTCGCAGCCCGATCGAGCTCTTCGGCCAGGGCTCGGCCAAAAAGCTCCGACCTCGCCCTATCGGGGTCGGCCATGATCCGGGCGATAGCGCGGAGGCGCTCCCCCGAAGGAGGGAGCCCGTGTTAGTGATATGCCCTAGAGGCGATCATGTGAGATGATTGTATCATACGTCTATGTTCATGTACTTATCAGTTCCATGAATAAATGTCACTCCTTTGTTTATTGAGTATGACTTAATTGTGAAACACATTGGTTATATGATATTATTCTAAACGATCCCTGGTCACATATCATTATGTGGGACAATAGTGATTTGACCAGCACATGTATTGATTGATGGTAATGTTTCACATACCATAGATATGGAGATATCAAATCAATAATGTGGGCACATGTTAGAGAACATGGGGTTGGATAGACCCGCTCAAGAGACATCGATGAGATTGTTATCTTAGAAGTGCCATCGAGTGTAGTCTCGAGTGGTATACCTATACGATCCTTTGACACGAGATTCTTATTGATTCTCGGCATGTGTAATTGTATACTTGGGCTATCAAACGCTTCTCCGTAGGTGAGAGTTATAAAGGTAGCTACGAGTATGCCATGAAACATGACGTGAGATATAAGAGATCAAGATGGAATTTGCCCTCCTTGATAGCGGAGAGATATCTCGGCCCCTCGGTGTGGATGGATAAGGAAAGTGCATGGCCATACCAAAGTGATTAAAGTGTTAATCACGAATTATATCCATTACATTGACGAGTGAATGGGTCGAGCTATCACAAGGATGGCACGCATCTTGCCTTGAGCTTGACTGGTATCGCGTGGCAAAAGGATTGGTATATGAGTATATCATGGTTCAGCCGATACGATCATTCTGTGCATTCGGGGGACAACATGTCCTGCTAGGAACCACTGTTGTCTGATGGTCTGGAAAAGAGGTTTCCAGGGCCATGGCCATTTGCGCATGAACCTAACGGGTCACACACTTAACGGGTTGGATCATGTCTGATGGATTGGATCCATTAGTGGGTTTACACGGATTTGGATCCTCTGGCGTCTTAATGGATTTCTACTGAGAAGATCCATTAGTGAGTCCTAGTGGGTTTCTATCGTAGAAGGCCCGTTAGTGCACTCTATATAAAGGGGCGTGGGGGTGTGCAGCCATGAGGTTCTCCCCACCACGAAACCCTAGCCGTCGACCCCAACCCCTGCCAGAAACCCTAGCCGTCGTGCGCGTGGTGCTAGCACACCGGCGCATGGCGTTCCACCCCTGGACGTGTGGATACCGTAGAGGCGCCGTTGCATCTGTCCTCGGCGCTGATCGGCGATCGGTTTCACCCTCTCCAACCTGCATTGTGCACCCGCGGCGAGGAGACGTCAAGGACTCAGGCGATCACTTGGCGAGCACTCGGGCGGTCCGGAGACCACTCGGCGAGCACTCGGGTGATCTCGCAAGTACTCGGCCGGGCAGTCGGGAGTACGTTCGACTACGTACAGTGCTTCGGAGCACGCGGGGAGGCTTCTCCCACTCTACTTCTGCTGCTAACGTGCTCCAAGGGTAATGCTCCATGATCTTTGACTCGCATGTATCCTGGTTGAATGCGTAGAAAATTTTGTTTTCGGCTAGTGTAGCATCGCGTTCTCCTTGACTGGGGGCCGAGAGACGCTACGCCTTCTCTGGTCCTCCGCGAGGGCGGTTGTGGCCTGGTTGATGGCGACATGCACCATTCGGCGAGCGTCTTCAGGGGTCTGGGGATCACGGCCATCCGCATCTCCGCTCGCGCCTTGACAATCTGCCATCAAAACGTGTTGTTCGAGCGGCAGCGGCGTGGGGGAAAACAGGGATGTGGATTCGGAGTCCGCGCCCGAGCCCACACTCGAGGAAAGTCCGTCAACGAAGCGCGCCATGCTCCCAAGATCTTGATGTCGTTCCTACGAATGAGCAAAGCTACCGGGCCCCACGGTGGGCGCCAACTGTCGACTATCGGGATCGCCAACCGCAGAAATGAAACGGGGGGTTAGTGAGACTGGGACCCGAGCTGTGCCTTTGCTCAAACGGAGGAAAGGGTTCGATGTCGAGGCCGAGCAAAACGACAACGAAAGCAGAGGCGTGGGTTTATACTGGTTCGAGCCCCTGAGAAGGTAATAGCTCTACTCCAGTCGCCTTGCGGCAGTGTTCTTTGTTACTATCGAGTGTAGGTGTGTCTTACAACTCAAGCTCAACAATGGCAATGTCTAGCGCTCGAGTTCTCTCTCTCTCTCCGGCTGCACATCCTTAGCTTTATATCCCCCCTGCTCCCAACGGACGGGAGATATTCCCGGGTGGTGGCCTTCGTGCACGTAGAGGGCTGGCAGCAACCGCTCCGGACTTGTTGCAAGCGCCTGCTTCATCCCCACGATCCGCGTCTTGGCAACCGCCGGTCAAATGCACGATCCGAAATCCAAGGGCGGACTACGGCACGAACGAGGGCCGACCCAAGCCCGAGGTCGTGCGGAGCCCTGCTCGGGCCCAACGCGCTCTAGGTCGAGCGCCTCAGCACACGCCCAGGTCTTGGTCGCGGCCTCCCGAGCTTGGGGGGGCCGTTGACCGTGTGCTGGCCGGTCAAGGGGCGCCCAGCCCCCGTCAGAGACGATCAACTCCGGCATCTACTACTGTACTTTGTACGATCATCGGCACTGGTTCTTCTACCTTCTGGAATACTTCATCGGCACTCTTTCCTTGAGCTCGACGATTCTTGTCTTCAAGATCTTAAGGTTCAGCAACGGCACTCAGTGCTTTATCCTAAAGTGTGAAACATCGTTATCTATTCAAGACAACTGAGGTAAGATTTTCAACTTAAATCGGCGGGGAAAGTTAGAAATTTCAGCAAAGGGAAAAAGAATAGAAGAATAAGATAAGTCAAGAACTTGTTATTCTTCAAGTTAAATTTTCTCTTTAGAAAATAATTTTGAAGCTCCTAAAGAACGGCCAAACTATCTCGGGTCAAGACCTACAGTCAGTATGCTCTGATACCACCTCTGTCGAGACACGAATTCACAATCCGGAAACCCTCTGTGTTTTCAGCATTAGTCCCAGGATCAGTAGCTAGTGTCCACAGTTAACAAAGATGAATATCACATTCATACACAACGGAATAATAAATAAAGTATTCATCTTTTAATATAACATGTTGAACAACCTTAAAGTCAACTTACAATTGTGAAGCCTAGACGGCTTCAACTCAGAGTAAAACGAACAACAGCGGAACGAAGAACGTCGATGAATCCCATCAAAATACCATAGGCATTTGACAAGGTTCAACTCCTAGATATTAGCCTTCTTGCAAAACTTTTCCCTTCTTTGAAGACATAGACTTCTTCTCAACTGGTGATGTTTTGTTATAGCAAGGGTGAGTACACAACCGTACTCAACATGTCGTGCACAGAATGCAAGTCTAAATAACTATATGCACAGCTTATTCCAATTGAATGGCTGAATTAGCTATTTTGCATAAAACAACATTTCCAAATGAATATCATAAATAGATTGAAAAACAGTAAAAGAAGTAATACCCATAATAAATTTCGTAATCATTCTCAAGTAAAGCATTTCTCTTTCTTAACCAATTTCCATATCACATTGTCCATATTCCCAACCTTATTTTTATCAAAATCTAAACCTTGACTGTGATCCCCGAGCAATATTCAATACCGCGGACATGGCTATTCGAATAGTTTTTACACTCTGCAGAGGTTGTACACTTTACCCATAAGATATAATCAACTCACCACGTCAGCCGTGAATCGCCATACAAGAGTATGCGAATGAGCGATCATAACAAAGCCTTTCAAAAACTTCTACGTCAACCTAGGAACCTCTCCGAGTTGCCTTCACTATCACTTCCCTCACACTGAGCCGAAGTATAGGACAGGCGAACACCATTGGATTGGTACCAAGCCGTATACAGTCGCTCCCCAAGCAATTACCCCGTGTAAGCGCCACCTGAGTATCAAAGGTGAGATATCAGAATCCTACTAAACTAGGTCTTCCCATTCAGACATGTGGTTGTACGAGTGACTCAGGTCAAAGGCTTGCAAGGTGAAGTCCTTAGGGTGACCAAGGCAAGACTACCCCGAATAATTCTCCAACAATACCATCATATAATTCACCAACAACACCGCCAAATACCAAAGCGACATATCCAATGCCACTCTTGCCACTTGCCTCAGTCTAAAACATTTTACCACCCCAGTTGATTATTGCGCAACACAATGCCAACAACAACTCAACATCCATGCAGAACCACATTGGTTCCACATATCAACATCATCGTATGGCAACACGTCACACCATTTCACAAACACATTTCATAATCCATTAATCAGTATTAACCTTTTATTTTCAAAAGACATGAGTTGCGTGGCATGGCTAAGCAATTATACACGGTCTAACCAACCCACGTAGGCAAGTAATAACAATCAACTAATAATCAACCATCTTAGGGTGACAAATGAATTATGGCATACAATTAATCATGGCAAGGTGATATTTAGCAATTGGGTTGAACAACTAATTCCCAAATTAATTTAAATCATTTTAATCTTGACCTAGCATGCAATAATTTGAATCAAAATAAATTTATAAAACTGGGAGCAATATGATCAAAGCACAAGTTGCCTGGCACTTGCTATAAACTGCTCTTTACTCTTTTAAATTGATCTTCGACTTCCTCAACCTTTGGCTCTTCCATCGAATGCTTCGACTTCCTCGTCCTTCAGCTACTTCGGGTAACTTCTGGAGGACACGTCTAATGACAAAGAAGCACAAATACAACAAATCTCAAAAGGCAATTCAAGTAAAATCCAAATTAAGATTAGATTGGTACTGAATGAAAGGGATTGTATTTAGGAACTTGAATAGATTTGATCAAAGATCGGATGAAAGAGAATTGGCTTTCAAGAGATTTATCGAGAAGGTTACGACTGATAATTAGGGAAGAACGGAGTATGTTCCAGGAAACATTCCATGAGATTTATTAACTCTACTGGACAGATACTAACATATGGGCCAATGGTCTATTGACCAAGTCCATGAATGATTTCCCAATCAATAGCATATTTGATTTTCAAAGATAAGACAAATACAAGTGGGATCAACATCCACTACGATTCGATATGGGGTTTAGTCATACATCGATGAAAAGGCTCGATGATGACAAGACGGCGATGATAAGAAGACGGGGCTAAACTCAAGGTGATAGGGCTAGATCACATCAAGGTGATAGAAAAGATGATGACATCGCACTAGGGCCTTTACTTGCATGCACACATGTGATGGGAGCAAAGCGTTAACGGTGGGTCGTTAACGACGAAACATTAACAGCAGAATGTTAACGATGGAACATTAACGGCGGAACGTTAACGGCGGAACGTTAACAATGGAATGTTAACGGTGAAGGTGAAGTGATGATGGGACGCTCATGAAATAACAAGGTGGCGACTGTCGGTGCAATGATATAGCAGTGATAGAATGCTACCAAGGATGGCTAATCGAGACGCGAATGGATAACAGAGGGCTAGGTTGAAAAGACAACGGGTAGATTCTAGAACATGGCTTTGACGGCAACCGGGAATCAATTGAACTTCTCCGATGGACAAAATAGGGGATAATGGTCTACTGGACACAATGGCCTGGCCACGTCAAACCAAAATGGTTGGCGGCATAAGACGAAGCGTGGCGGCGGCAAAAGGCGGCGGCCGACGAATAAAATGAATTTCGGTAGATGCAACAGCAAAGGGAAAATATCCATCGCGTAGAACGTGACGAGACGAACTCAATAGTATAGGCGGATTTGGCGGCGACCCACCGGATTGATCATAAACTGCCGATGAACGGCTCCCGGAGCTAATAGATCAAATGGTCATAACTATTAAAATAATAGATGAAACCTAACCAAATTTTACAGAGAGCTATCTGGGAGTATTTGGCACAATATGAAGTGAACGGACCTGCATTTTACCTTTTGGATCAACGGGAACGCCCAAGGAAGTTTTTGGCTGTCCGCAATGCAGTCTGATCGGAGAAAAGAATTTTCTACGTAAAATCACGAGGTAAAAACTGTGGGTTAGGGTGAGCACCATGTAGGGAACATCACCAGGAGTCTACAAAAAAAATTTCATGGTCAAACTCGCAGAAACGAGGGAGAACGGGTAGAAACACGATTTGAGATTGGAACAGCCATAACTTTTGATTCCATGAACCAAATTGCATGAAATTTGAAAGGGCGACAGAGGGTACCATAGAGCCCGCCGTGACATAGGTAGATTACCAAAAATCATGATGAGCCGACAAGGAACGCAACGCCAAAACAGGGCGTTAAGTGGCGATGATATTTGGCGGGCAAGCATCAGTGGTGCTTGCGCAAGGGGCGGCATGGGGAACCGGCCGGGAGGCGCAGGTGGGGCGTGGTGATGTGAGGAGGCATGCTGGGCAGTCGGACGGGGCCAGGATGGCGCGGGAAGGCGGCGCGGCGGTAGCTTGGTCGGCGCATGGCACCGGCGTGGCTCAGCGGCAGGGAAGGGCGGCCAAGGGGTGGGGTGGGGGCGGCAAGGTGAGGGGATGCCCATGGACACGACGACCGACGGCGGGGAGGCCTAGGGCAATGGCGCCATGGACGACCGGTGACGAGCAAGATGACCCGAATGGCATGGTGCTCGAAATCACATTAAAATGCAAAATTTCCTAAAACTAGCGAGAGCACGGCGTAGAGCAAGATCATACTAGGCTATATCTATAAGGAATTTGATTGGGGATTACTAGCTTGAGAGGAATCGACGACGAACAAAGCGACGACCGACGACGAACAAACTCGAAATTCGGGGTCAAACTGCAACGAAAATCAAATCCGATTGAATGGTTGTGATCACGGAAACAAAAGGCACAAAGTGACGTGGTTGGTTTACCCGGAAACTCACCGGAGCAAAAGATGGCTCACCGGTGTCTTTGGAGAACGCTGGGCGTCGGGTTTTCTCGAGTTTTGGAAAGAAAAATGACACTAAATCAACTGGGCAAGGTGAGCACGAAATAGAGAATGTCAATACGCACATTTCAAGTACTCGCACGTCCGGTGAGGTGAAGAGATGCCCGAGATAATGGCCTGTAACATCCCAATTTTTGAAATTTTTAGTTATTAAATATTATTTCATTACAATTTATAATCCTTGTGAATTTTTTTTTTATTTATTGGATTTATTCTGAATTAAGGTCCCTTTGCCTTTCACTAAAAAGATTATTATCAAAAGATAATTTTAAAATAAAGTTTTGTCAAAAATATTTTACTTAAGTCCAGAATGTCACAAAATATTTTCTAAGAATTTTCCTAGTTTTGTTTCCAAGTATTTTTAGTGGCTTAATCAAATCAAAAGTAGTTTCTATAATTACTTTAAAAGGAAAGATCGAAATATCGGTAAATAGTAAAGGGTGTGGCTCGATCGTTTCACACGTAGCTATACCTTTATTCATTGTCGGGTTAACCCGAGAGGAATTATCGGAGCGCCGTTTGGTTTACGTGAAGAAGTAGAAATCGAGTCGGCGTGGCTCGCATCCGGACCGTGATGGCGTGAAGCCTCGCGACGCGTTCGCGAGGACTCGATCGATTGAAAGGCCGCCTCGAGGTGAGCGCGAAAAGCTAGGGGCGTCTCGGCGTTTGGTGCCGTAATTGTCAAGGAGTCTAGTGCACGCGCGAAAAAGGAAAGTCTTTGTGGCGTGATCGACTCAACGCGTGTCGCCAAAATTGGAAGGAACTCGGAGACCTGCCATGTTCGGCGGGAAAGGGCGCATTTGGTGCTATTTAAGTGGTACAGAGGCGACGAGTCTTGAACCAAGCGGAAAGGAAAAATCGCGAAGGAGCGCGGCCGTCGAGGAACTGTTTAGCGACGAGCAAAATTGGGGAAGCGAAAGCAGAGGTCGTCGCGGAGGAATCGCGCGAGAACAAAGCGTCGAGCAATTTTCGAGCACGCCGTCGAGTTATCGCCGAGAAGCCTAGGAATCATGTCGCCTTGTCGAGAAGCATCCTCTTGCGCCGTAGTTCTGCCGAGCATCGCTAAGGAAGGAGATCGCCGTCGGGATCGTCATTTTTTCAAGTTCGGCGAGTTTAGACGTGGTCCATCCATTGCCGATCGGAAGTTTAAATCGCCACCGTCGGATCATAATCAAGTGAGCGAAATTGCCCACGTTATCGGAATCGATGGCGTCTCGATTAAATATCGGTAGTTGGATTTAAGTCGGATGGTTGATACTAGGCCACGTAGTAGATTTACTCGTAACAGATTAGATTGAGTTTATCGGTCTAGATTTCATCACGTTTTGTCCGTACAAGCGGGCGGAAAATTCGGATTTTCTTTATAAAAATAATTCGGAAAGATTTAGAATTTCTAATTATAGAGTTTAGTTTATTTTCTAAACTTCTAAATGTTATAACTTTTGCATATAAACTCCGATTTGGGTGATTCAAATTCCTAAAAATTTGTAAAATTGAGATCTTTTTAATGGTGGTTTTTATTTGAATTTTCGAGTTCATTTGCTATTTGTTCTTAGGTGTTTATTTGCTATTCTTCTCGATTAGCGTGAGCGTTGAATTGTCGAAGCTTCGGAAGGAGATTTCACGACTTAAGAATTATTTCAGACCAAGAGCAGGAGCTTAATGAAGGCAAGTTGTGCTTTGATCATGTTGCACCCATAAATTAGGTTGCATGCTATTTTGATTTACCTTATCACTTGTTATTTTATGTGTACAAGCGATTTCAACTTAACTTTGGGATTAGCTATTGTACCCTTTGAATTATACCTTACCTTGCTAGTTGTATGCCATGATCCACTTGTTACCTTAAGTTGGTTACTATAGTTGGTTAATAATGAAATCAACATGGATGGTTAGAACGGAATAAATTGCTTAGCCATGCTACGACATCACATGTTCATGGAATATTGTTTATTAATCTTGACTAATGGAATATGGAACTATGATGATAAATTATGGGCCATGTGTGGTCGCACAAAGAGATTGAGTTGTTGTGACAGTGAGTCACATAGCGATGTTGATTTATGAAGAACACGTGGTGTTTGGTAATCAAGCGGGATGGAAACTTCATTTAGGCTGGGGCAAGTGGCAAGATTGTTTATGGTGGGCCAAGAGTGGCAATTGGACGATCGTATTTGGTTTTTATTTGGTTTTGGATATTGAGATCACTTTTGGATAGTCTTGCCTCGGTCAAAACTAAGGACTTAACCTTGCGAGCCTTTGACTGAGTCTAACTTGCAACCACATATGCGGAATGGGACGACTTAGTGACTAATTTGCAAATGCTTAACTTAAGTGCTATCTTGGTGGTGTGGGTCCGAGTTCACGGAGAAACTCACATGGCGCAAGAGGGGCCCCTGTCGTGGCGGCGTAGCCTTTGGTGTTGAAACCTTAGCGGGTAGCATCGGGTTAAGAGGATGCATTGTAAAGGCTTTGTCATGACTCTCTGCGGCACACCAAAGGAAGTGCGCTTGGCATCAAAGAGATTATCATGTCGTGTGGGTAAAGTGCATAACCTCTGCAGAGTGTACAATCTATTAGGATAGCCGTGCTCAGTATTGAGCCATGCTCAGGAATTACTGATCAAGGGGTAGTTAACTAAAACTTGTCAACTGTTTGGATGGCGAGATGCCATGTGGTTAATGGAAATTGAGTTAGGATGAGACTTGGGGTTGATTTGAAAACAATGGAATCTACTTACTTGTTATTATTTGTTTCTTGTCTTTTCAAACTACATATTGCTTATGTTTGAAAATGCTGCTTACCGCTTAAGAACCACTTAGCCATTTCTTTGGAATAAGCCTTGCATATAGTTATGATAGAATTGCATTCTTGCACAACTTGTTGAGTACGTGTTGGTGTACTCACCACGGCCTACAAAAATCATCGATCTTTGAAGAAGGAGTACCATGAAGGGGCGAATGTTTAGGGTCGAGCCTTGTCGGTTACTGTGGTATCTTGAGGGTTATCTCGTCTTCATTCGGCTGCAGTTCAATTTGTTGTTCGGCCTTGTGAGGCATTGCTAAATAAGTTGACCATAAGGTCATACAACTAGTAATATTTAATATATTATGTCTTTTACCTTATTTACGTTGTGTATGATTGTGATATTCACTAATGGTGAGCTGTGTGCACTAAGCGTGATCTGGACTAGTCACGATATACCAGAGGGTCGGATTTGCATATTCGGGTCCCGACAAAGGTGGTATCGAGCCATCTTGTTGTAGGTCTTGACCCTAGATAGTCGATCGTCTCTATAGGTCCTTCAAAATTATTTTCTAAATTAAAAGACCTAACCCGGAAGAACAATGTGTTCTTGACTTATCTCATTCTTCTATTTTGTCCTTACCCACAAGTTCTTTCTCTTCCCTTGCTGAAATTTCTTTCCCTTACCTCTGCTGAATTGAGTTAAATTCTTACCGAGTATCTGAGTAGAAAGCGATATACCACACTTTAGGAGATGGCATCAAGTACCGCTACTACCATAATGATCATGACGGAAGGAATCATCAAGCTCATGGAAGAATGGATCAATGAAGTGTATCAAGAGCTAGAAGACTCAGTACTTCAAATAGCCAGTTAAGACTCATGTGTGGGAGTCGCGTTCCTGAAGATAGGAGTGTCGCCCATGTAGACGGTAGTTTTGTGTGTTTAGGTTGAATTGGTTCTTCTTGACTGCTGAGTGTGCAGTATGTGTTGCAAAGCTTTTAGGCTTACATAAGCAACCATACCAAGTTATTATTATTGATTGCTTAAAATATTGGGTTAAACCTATCTCCTCTGTGTTAGGATTTTTGCTCCTTACCTATGCTAATTTCGTTTCCTTAACCCTTGAGGTAATCAAGCAGATGGTCCAGAATAGTGATAGCAATGGAAATAGTGAAAGTGGAAACTCTAAGGATGGATTAGTTCCTCAACCATCAATACCGATAGAAATGCAGAACTTCAAAGAGTTTTTGGCCGCTCAGACTCAGTTGATGCAAGCAATGCGAAACAAATCGAGAATATCACCGAGAATGATATGGCGCAATAAATTCAAAGAAGAATACCACCAATGTACCTCGTTAGAGATCCGGACAGCTAGGCGAGTTAAAGGATCGTCGTGCATTATTTGTGGAGAGATAGGACATACCATGAGACGAGCATGCGATCAATTGCTCGATTGTGAAGGAAGCCATTCTCTGGAGAATGTCCTATGGGCAACATCACATGTTACCTTTGTGAAGGTCGAGATCACTGTCCACCTCAATGTCCCTGGATCCGATAATGACCGCCGTGATACAACATCAACAGAAGAATCTACGGACCCTAGTTGCTCGAGAATTATCAATAAGAGGGGAAAGTTAAGCGCTCGAAGGCGCCGCTTGGAGAATTAAAAACACAACCTCCTAAACCTCACAACCACGATCGGGAAAAGCGATGAAGTGGCAATCACCAACGGCATATTTCTTAAGTGATAAAGAAGGTCATTGGTCTAGAGAGTGTCCTCTGAAGCAACCAACCTTGGATTATAAAAGTGAAGATGAGTACACAGTTGCACCCATCAAGGCAAAACGATTGTGCTACTACTGTCAGGAAGAAGGCCATTTTGTTAAGCAATGCCCACGGAGAGAACAAGTATTTCCTACAGCCATGGGAATACCAGAAGTTACTTCCGTCCGGTGAAGAGCTCATCACCTCTGAAAACTGAGACACAAGAGAGTGTGAAGAGCCACAAAAGATAATATAGTCCACATAAATCTGGACGAGAAAAAAATGACAATCCTGGAATTTGATGAACAGAGTCTTGTCTACTATACCCATCTTAAAACCATGACTAAGAAGATAGGATTTAACCCTCTCATACCAAGCTCTAGGGGCATGCTTAAGTCCATATAAAGCTTTGGAAAGCTTGAATATATGGTTAGGGTATTTGGGGTTCTCAAATTCTAGAGACTGCCTAACATATACCTCTTCCTCAATAAATCCATTGAGGAATGCACTCTTGATATCCATCTAATAAAGCTTAAAACCTTTGGATGCCGAAAATGCAAGCAAGATCCTAATAGCCTCTAGTCTAACTACAGGGGTAAAGGTCTCCTCAAAGTCAAAACCCTCAATCTGAGTAAAGCTCTGTACAACTAGTCTAGCCTTGTTTCTAAGGATAACCCCATCCTCACTCTGCTTATTTTTTAACACCCACTTGGTCCCAATGACATTATGACTGGATGGGAGCTCGACAAGTTACCATACGTTGTTCTTCCCAAAGTTCTCAAGTTCCTCATGCATAGCATTAATCCAAAACTCATTGGATAATGCATAAGAAACATCCTTCGGCTCAATTGAAGTAACAAAGGCAGAGTGATGGTAGAAAGAGGATAACCTAGATTTTGAGCGCGTGACACGCTCAAATAGATCGCCAATGATCTGATCAGGTGGATGATGTCTCTGAATATGGCGGGAAAGTCCAAAAGCAGAAGTGGCCTTTACCTCATGTACAGAAGAGACAGGAACAAAGCCGCTCACTGAAGGAGAGTCTGAATGCAGGGCTAGTCTCTCTGAGGTGCAAAAATAGAAACAGGAGGCACTTCAGGTGTAGAGGGGACTAGATCAGATAGCACACCATCATCTCCATCATCCTCATTCTCTATAAAAATGGTCTCTGAGAGAGAAGAAGAGCATGATATATCAAGTCTATCTCTTGGGCAAGCCTTATCAATGGTCACATCACAGGTCTCTATGATCCTATTCAGATCACAACTCCAGACCCTATAGCTACGAGAAGAAGTCGAGTAACCTTGAAAGATGCTATTAGAAGATTAAGACTCAAACTTAGGTTCCCAGACTTTAAAATAAAACACTTGCAATCAAACATACAAAAATGAGAAACACTGGGCTTTCGCCCATACCTCAACTCATAAGAAGTGTAGTGCAAATGTGCTCTCAATAAAACTCGATTAGACATATGGCAAGCAATTGCTATAACCTCAGCTCAAAACTTCTTAGGAGTAATGTACTCATCTAGCATCGTCCTGGCCATCTCAACCAAGGTTCTGTTTTGCCTTTCCACTACACCATTTTGCTAAGGGATGTATGGAGAGGAAAATTAATGCTCTACACCTAACTCCTCACAGAAGCTCTCAAAGTAGGAATTTTTTGAACTCCGTGCCATTATCACTACATATAGCTTGTAAGGCACTAGGAAGCTCAATAGACAACCTATGGACCAAACCCCTGAAATGGGTAAAAGACTCATCCTTCGAAGCCATGAAAGACACCCAAGAATACCTCGAAAAATCATCGACAATGACAAGAACATATCACTTCCCACCCGCTGACTATTCTCTAGCTAGACCAATAGTGTCCATACGTAAAAGCTGTCCTAGTACATTAGTCATCACAACAGTGACTGGAGGATGAGAAGGAGCAACCATCTTGTCATGTCGGTAAGAAGAGCAAACTAAGTCTTTGACCATCTTGAGTTTAGGTAAACGACGAATGAGATCATGGTTGCTAACTCTGGTCAAATGATCAAAGCCAATGTGACCAAGTCTCCTATGCTAGAAAGAGAGATCACGAGACTCAGAAGCAATCAAACAACGAAGAGAGTTTCCAGAAAAATTAGAAAAATCAGTACAAAAGACTCTCCTAAATCTAGAAATCCAGCAAACTAACTCTCCTGATAAATCAAGGATTCTACAGGCACTACTCTTAATGTTTACCTCGAAAGAGTTATCGATAAGGTGAGAAACAAATAGCAAATTGTATTGCAGCTTACTCACTAAGGCAACATCCTAAAGAATGAAATTATCATTAATACAGACGGCACCTTTTTCAATGACTCTACCTGATGAAGCATCCTCAAAAGTGATAAACTCATCACTGGGAGCTCGGACTAGGGAAGAGAACCATTTAGAGTCTCCCGTCATATGGCGAGAACAACCGGAGTCAACGATCTATACCTTTCCCTTCCCCATCCTACCAACCTGGTCAACACACAAGAGAGAGAGATGACTCAGTACTGGAAAAAATAGAAGATCTAGGAACCCAATACTGAACCACACGATGTTTCAAAGTACCAGCCATAGAAATAAAAGACTGGACTTTGGTGTCTCTATTATGCTCTACTCTCACAAGACTAAAAGCAACCCTAGCAAAAGATCTAGGAGCTAGAACTGGGTTGGCCCACCATCGTGCAATGGTCAGTCCATCCCAGTGAAGCTGCCCAAATATCCTATTAGGAAGCATCTCACGCCGACAATATCTACCTCGAGGAGAAACATGAGGAATATTAAAGGATAGTGAAGAGACTGTCCAAGATCAAATCTAGGATGAAAACTCGAATGAACAACATAAAATCCAAGTCTTGAATGCTGTCTAAAAACTGACGACACTCTATCCTGTCAAGCAGCAGTGTACACCTTAGAAGCACCTAGAGTCTAGGGATGGCCCTGAATACCCCTAAGGGTATGAACACACTCGTGCCTCATGATCTTGGCACGCCTGAAGAAAAAATCCACATGGTGACCATCCTTTTGACAGAAGGTGCATGAGTACTTCACCTTGTTAGAGGTAGAAGTGGCAGGAGTAGAAACATTCTGGTCAGAAGTCCCATGAACAACCCTAGAAGACCTAAACACAGTAGTGCTCACCCTAGGAGTAACCACAATCTCATCACTCTTGGAGCCACACACAATGGTAGGAGGATGAGTCCTAGCGTGCTCCAAGTAGTCAAATCTTATATCCTGATTGAATCGACTAATCTTGGACTGGTCTAGGATGAGATTGAGCTTCTTCTTACGTCCTACAAACTTCTCAAGAGTATTCATAAGATACTCACACTCCTAGAAGAGAGAGGCACAGGAAGAACAAGGGGAAGAAGATGAAGAAGAACCAGATAAGAAAGAATTACCAATACGTGTATTTTTCTCCCTCAACACGGCTACCTTAGTTTTGAGAGCCTCACAAGAAACGCAAGGGACATTTCTAATCCTAAGGGTCAAGGCCTCTAACTTCTTCCTAAGTTCGACTTGGATTTTATCCAAGTTCCCCTCGATCTCAACACATTACAAGAACTCTCTTGTGACTTAACTAGTAAATCCTTAGCAAGTTCAGCACACTTGATATTTAGAGATTCATTGTCAAGTTTTAGTTGCATACATCCCTCATATGAGCTGACTTAGTCATTAGAAGCATGCAATTCAAGTTCATTGTTTCTAGTAGATAGCTTTCAAAGGTAAGTGCTCATGACATCAATTTCATCAAGCAATTTAGGATAATTTTCACATGATGCTCTAGTGTGAGCATGAAGAAAACTACCATCTACATAAATAGCATCAATAGAATAAGTGCTATCATTCTTCGACCTAAGACTCTCAAGCTTAGAAACCACACTATCATGCATAGTCCTTAGATTCTCAAGCTTCACAAGCAAGGCATCACATAGAGAAAATTCATCAGAGACTCGAGAGGAAGATTGTAACACCCCAATTTTTGCTTTTCTTGCATTTAAATGGTATTTTGAATTTTTGGGAATTTCTGGAATTTATTTGGATTTATTTGGAATTATTTTGAATTAAACCATTTATCAATTAATTAAATAATGGAAAAAGTTAAAATAAAGTTTTGCTGAAAATATTTTATTTGAGTCACAAATGTCTTAAAATATTTTTGACAATTAATTAAATAGTGGACCGTTTGACAAAGGTCGCCCACTTTATACCAGTGAAGACTACCTATTCGGGGGACCGCTTAGCAAAATTGTATATGTCAAGGATTGTGTGTTTGCATGGAGTTCCGAAGAAAATTGTATCGGACAGAGGTACTCAGTTTACCTCAAGATTTTGGGATAAGTTGCATGAGGCCCTAGGACCCTTTGAACTTGAGATCGCATATCACCCATGCATGAGATGGGCAAGCGGAAAGAGTTAACCAGATCTTGGAGGACATGTTGAGGGCATGTGCATTGGCTTATACAACCGTGGGATAAGTGTTTGCCATATGCCGAGTTCAGCTACAACAATAGCTACCGAGCAAGTTTGAGATGTCGCCATTTGAAGCACTATATGGAAGACCTGTCGACGCCGTTGAATTGGAATGAGACCAGGAGGCGTCATATGTTCGGTAGGACATTCTTCGAGAAGTCAAGAGCGGTAGCCATGATCGAGGAACGATTGAAAATTGCGCAATCAAGACAGAAGAGTTATCCGATAATCACCGCAGGATTTGAGCTTTGAGCCCAAGATTTTGTGTATCTCGAGTTACCCCACTCAAAGGAGTTAAGAGGTTTCACACTAAAGGGAAGTTAGCGCCAAGATATGTTGGCCCATTTAAGATATTAAGCCGTAGAGGTGAAGTAGCGTATCAGCTGGAGTTACCACAGTCTCTAGCAGGTGTGCATGATGTGTTCCATGTGTCACAATTAAAGAAATGTCTCCGAGTGCCAGAAGAGCAGATGCCGTTAGAGTCGGTCGAGCTGCAGGAGGATTTGACTTATAAAGAGTACCCGGTGAAGATCTTGGACACGATGGATCGAGAAGCGAGAAACAAATCGACCCGTTTTGCAGAGTTCGAAGGAGTAACCATTCCGAGAATGAAGCCACTGGGGCCTTGAAGAGGACTGAAGAAGGAATTCCTAACCTATTCCTTAGTCATTACGAATCTGGGTCGAGATTCCGTTAAGGGGAGGTTTGTAACACCCCAATTTTTGCTTTTCTTGCATTTAAATGGTATTTTGAATTTTTGGGAATTTCTGGAATTTATTTGGAATTATTTGGATTTATTTTGAATTAAACCATTTATCAATTAATTAAATAATGGAAAAAGTTAAAATAAAGTTTTGCTGAAAATATTTTATTTGAGTCACAAATGTCTTAAAATATTTTTGAGAATTTTTCCAGAATTTTTACGATATTTTTAATGCCTCAAATAAATTATTTTATTTTTAGGAATTAATTTTATTAGGAAAAGGATTAAAATCGATGAACGATCTTGGGCGAAATTTGTGCGGCCCGCTCGGAAAAACCCTAGCGCTTGCCGTTAGATCTTCATCCAAGGGCCCACGTTGCCACGTCGCCAATCCGATTCGTCGCCGGATTTATGCCGCCGCCGTGTGGGCCTCGGTCTCGCGCTTTCACGGACGTCGAGGACCCTATTTAATGCGCCGCCACGCCTCGGGAAGACCTAGATCGCCGCACCTTTTGCCCTAGCTCACGCCGCCGAAGTCGCGTCGCCTCGCCGCCGCACGAGCTCGCCGAAGTCTTCGACCCTCCGCCGCACTTCTTCGCGCGTTTTGCCGCCGCCGGTGATCCTCCGTCGTCGCCGTTGGTCCTTGAGTCCTCTCGCCGAGCCGCGTCGGAGTGTTACTTTCACGGAGAAGCACGGAACGCCACGCCACGTCTTCGTCTCCGTCTCCGGTTGGACCACGCCGCATAGCGTCGCCGGATTCGCGAAGCCATGGCCGGACGATCTCCATCCGGCCACCGAGGTGAGCCCACGTCGCCTTTAGGAACAAATGAACTCCATCTTCTAATCTCCGCCGTTAGATGCAAACCGAGGGCGCCGAGAGCCACGTCGCTCTTCATCAGTGCATGAGACGCCGACAAAGCGGACCCACGCGTCGGTCGCCGCCGACGAGCGATCAGTGCCGCGTGTCACCGACAACACGGACCCACATGTCGGCCGCGCCGTGTGTCTGATGAGTCGCCGACAAAGACGGGCCCACCGTCGGCCGACGCCTTCGCGTGTGACGCCACCGTTGACGTCATGCTGACGTCACGGTGGGACCCACTTGTCAGCGAAATAGCCGGTCAGGGCTGACGTCAGCAAGGCCGCGTGTCACTCTCTGGTGGCGACACGTGTCACGGATGACGCAATAATTAATTTTCCGAAAAAGAAAATATTTATTTAATTCGGTATATTGATTTTAAATATATTTTGAAACTTCAAATGCTTATAACTTTTGTGTTTTAACTCCGATTTGAGTGATTCCAATTTCTATAAATTTGTAAAATTGTGATCTTTCTGTTTATGAATTTTATTTGAATTTTTGAGCACTGTTTGTCTATTGTTTATTTATTTTATTGTTTTGTGTATACGTTACGCGTAGACGTTGAAGTGCCCGAAGGTTTCAAGGGAGAAGTTCTGACCCAGGAGCAAGTTCAGGAACCAGAACCAGCACTTTTTGAAGGCAAGTTGTGTTTGATCATGTTGAACCTATTAGAGCAAATTATTTTGATTTAAACTATTGCATGCTAATTTGATAGAAATGAGTTTGAATAAGTTTTGGGATTAGTTAAATGCCTAGTTGCTGTATGCCACCTTGTCGTATATAATTGTAGGCCATGAATCCTTTGTCACCCTAGGTTATGGATTAATAGTTGGACATTAATAATTTGCCAACATGGGTTGAGTAGACCGAAGTAGTATGCTTAGCCCTGCCACGTGGACATATCATGATTTTGGAATACCAAAGTAAATATTGACTTAATGAGATATGGAACATGATTTGTGAATGAGACATGTGTTATTGAGTTGATGATGGCACGTTGTGCAATGGTAAAGAACCGGGGTGGGAAAATGATTTAGACTGGGGCAAATGGCAAGGTTGTTTCCGGTGGGCCAAGAGTGGCAACTGGGCGGTCGTATTTGGTTTTTATTGGACATGGATATTTGAGTTACACTTGGTTAGTCTTGCCTCGGTCAACTAAGGACTTAACCTTGCGAGCATTTGAACTGAGTCTCTCATATGACCACAAGCTCCGTAATGGGACGGGCTTAATGAGTAAAGCGGGAAATCTATTCTTTGGTCTTGTCGTGGTGGTGTGAGGCCCGAGAAGCGGAATGAGAACTCACATGGCGCAAGAGGGGGCCACAGGTATGGTAACAGTCCCTCCAGTGTTGAAACCTTAGCGGAGCGTCTTGGGTTTAGATGGAACTTTGGAAAGGCCGTTCGGTTATTTGCCTTGGTGGTATTTGGTGTATCTCGTGGGTAAAGTGTATAACCTCTGCAGAGTGTACAACCTATTGAATAGCCGTGCTCACAGTATTGAGCATCGCTCGGTGATTCTGATCAAGGGTTAGATTTTCATGAAAATGACTTGTTTATGGAAAATGCTTGGGTTGGTAATGATGAACTGGACTTAGGACGAGAAAAATGATTCTGATTGAAATGTTTGTGAAAGCTATTATTCCTACTACTGTTTTACTGCTTTGCAATCTATTACTGTTTACTTGAAATGCTGTACTGCACATGAGCCATAATCTATCCTTTGTACAAAGCCATGCATATAGTATATTAGCATTGCATTCTGTGCATGACTTGCTGAGTGCTCAAAGTACTCACCCCACAACAACACAACTTCAGTTGAAGAAGAAGTAACCCCTGCTCAGGAGGAGGAGTACCAGGAGGAGCCGACGAACTAGGGAGCGAGCCCAGTCAGTTGCATGTGGCAAATTGGTTGGCGCCACGAGTTTATTCTATTTCCGCTGCATTTGGATTTTATAATAATTCTTCGCCCTGCGAGGCGTATCTTTGTAACTTGACCATAAGGTCGATCAACTAGTTTGAGTATTTAATCAAAGTACTTATTATTTCGTTGGTTATGAGTGTGATATGTACCAACGTTGAGGCTGTGTGCATTAGCGTGATCTCGACTAGTGTTGAATACACGAGGGTCCGGATTTGCAAATTCGGGTCCCGACAGAGGTGGTATCGAGCCATACCGACCGTAGGATGGCCCTTAGTTAGAATGGTCGAGTGAGGATAAAACTATTTTCTAAAAGCTAAAATGTGCCAAGATGATAATGCAATCTCGACTTACCCTTCTCTTCTTTCATACCCCTTGCTGAATTCAACACATATTAGCTTTGTTTAAAAATTTCGAGTTTCACGTGAGTGTCCTTTGGCGATGAGGATGATCCACTCTTTTGGTGGCGCCTTTGGAGGTACGCCATGAGCTTTAGCGTATGATGCAGCAGCTTGGAGGATATGACAGGCCGATCTACCGGGGGACTACTGTGGATCGGGCAGGACTGGATATTGCCTAGGATGTCACTATCACGGTCTACGCTAGGGATAGGGCGAGGGCTAGTCGTCCCATCCGCATTACTGACCAGAGGTTGTCATTTGTGTTGGGATTCGGGAGACATCGCGTCTGGCGATGAGGCGATTGCTCGTACCTACCCCAGGGAGTTGGATGGCACAGTGTTTCGTCACCACCCACGCAGAGACACTCGCTACAACCGAGAGCCCATAGAGGAGGAGGATGCCACGATCACTCACTGGCGAAGTTATGTCATCGCTCAAGAGGATACTATCGACGAGACGGTTCAGAGCTGCAGAGGTCTCGTGGCGAGTTCACGCAGCGAGGGCGATCTGTTGCACTTGTGAATACTTGGCCCACTCTATCCAGAGGATTGGGAGCTGGAGACAGTATGTCGGACGAGCCGGAGCGATCTTTGGAGCTACGACCTGAGACCGGAGGAGCCACAGCAGAGCCGCAGGCGAGCGAGCAGTGGAAGTGAAGTCGGAGCAAGTGGAAGTGAAGCCCGAGCCTATGGAGGTCAAGCAGGAACCAGTGGAGGTTGAGCTTGTGCAGGAGGCGCATCCAGCAGAGGATCTTGGGATAGGTTTGTACCAGCACCAGCACACCCGCCGGTGTATCCACCAGGGAGTTCCGGTGGGGGTTGGCTCGAGGAGTGAGCGTTAGGGTTAGCAGTTGAGACTCCTGCGACGAGTTGCGTCTTGGAATAAGAGTCACCCTTAGCGGTGTTTGACTCCAGAGTGTTAGTTCGATTTGCTTCTTTCATGCTTGTGAGTGATTGGTATGTGTTACAAGGCCCTTAGGCATTGTGAGCAACCATACCCAGATATTAATAAAGTAATAAAGTTAGATTTTGTGTTATACCTTTGTCCCCGCATAAGTACTCCATTACTTGTCTATTCTTATTTCCCTCTCGTCTCTAAACCATGGCGCAATCGGCAGATGGTGAACACCCGTGGAAACCAAGGAGGAAATGGGAGTGGTTCACGCTCAGCTGGAAACATCGATGGTGAAGGACAAGGACCTCAACCAGCACCGCCGGTTGATATGCAGAACTTTGGAGCCTTTATTGCTGCACAGACCCAGTTAATGCATGCCATGATGCAGCAGATGCAGCAGGTCACCGCCCAAGCCGCCGCTGCCGCCCAAGTTAACCAGGTTAACCCAGTGTAGAGGCCACACTCAAGGCTGTCGGAATTCATGAGGACACGACCGCCTACATTTTCTGGGAATGCCAATCCATTGGAGGCAGATGATTGGCTAAGGACGATAGAGAGAAAGTTGCACATTACCCAGTGTGAAGGAAATGAGAGGGTACTCTATGCCTCTCATCAGCTTGAAGGAACCACAGCTGAATGGTGGGAAAACTACTGCGCTGCTCATGAGCACCCACAGGACATCAGCTGGGAGGAGTTCACAATTGCTTTTCGGTAGTACCATGTGCCCGAAGGCATCATGGAGCTGAAAAAGGAGGAGTTTAGGGCACTGAAGCAGGGCAATCAATCAGTGTCTGAGTATCTGAATAAGTTCACGCACCGCACGCCACGCTTTTGAGGATGTAGCAACGGATAAGGCCAGCGGTCTCGATTCATGAAGGGACCGAACCAGATCTGCAGTGGGACTCATAACCCACACTTTTCCCGATTTTCAGAGCTAGTGAACAAGGCGCCGATATTGGAGGACAAGCGCAAGGAGCCGGAGGACAAGCCGAAGCGCAGAATGGCACAACAAGGAGCACGCCAGGAGCGGCGTTTGAGGGTTACACCAAATCAGTTCTTGATTTCAGCCAAGGAATGTGATGACGACGCCGCCACCGATACCAAGACTGCGGGATGAAATTTCGAACACCGACACGGTTGGGAACGCAGCATGGGAGCCGTTAGATTAGCGCTAGACGTTGTTACGTCTGCAATGAGCCAGGGCATTTCGCCAATTATTGTCCAAAGAAGGGAGGAGGAGTGACACCAGTTCGTTTCAATCTTGGAACTACTCCAACGAAGACACCCGCGACAAGAGCAAGCCGTGGAGCTACACAATCTGGAGCTGCCACACAGACTGTGGTAAGAGGCAGAGTCAATCATGTCACCGCCGATGCAGTGCAGAATACATCGGACGTCGTACTGGGTAAGTTACTTGTCAACTCAGTACCTGCAACAGTTTTATTTGATTCTAGGGCTTCACATTCGTTTATCTCGGATTTTTGCTGTGAACAATGGGTTGAAGATGGTGAGCCTTAGGCATGTATTGCTAGTACAATCCCCGGGGTCAGAACTCCGATCTGATGTAGGATGTTCTGGGGTAAAATTGCTTATAGATGGAACAGAGTTCCTAGCAAACTTAGTGGTGTTAGATACCCAGACCCTAGATGTTATTTTGGGAATGGACTGGTTGTCTAAGCACAAGGTTGTATTAGACTGTGGACGAAGAGTCATATCAGTCGAGAGTCCTTGTGGGAGAAAAATAGAGTTTCAGAACAAGCCGCCGTTCGGGATGGACAGTTGATGGTCAATAGTGTGAAGGTCGTTAACATAGAAGATGTACCGGTTGTCGAGAATACCGGATGTATTTCGGAGGATTTACAGGATGCCACCAGACAGGACATAGAGTTTATAATCGAGTTAGTCTCGAACGGCCCGATAGCTAAGAGACCTTATCGGATGTCAACCGATGAGCTGGTCGAAATGAAGAAGCAGATTGAGGAGTTATTGGATAAGGGATTTATTAGACCTAGTTAAATCGCCATGGGGAGCACCGGTTACTGTTTGTCAAGAAGAAGGACGGAAGTTCTGGGATGTGTGTGGATTAAAGCTGAATGAAGTCACTATAAAGAACAAATATCCGCTACCCAGATCGATGATCTATTTGATCGCTTGAGAGGAGCCGAGTTTTCTCCAAAATTGACCTAAGATCGAGGATATCACCGGTGAAGATTCGACGGAGGATGTGCCAAGACCGCATTTTCGTCAAGATATGGACATTACGAGTTTCTGATTATGTCTTTTGGTTTGACAAATGCACCTGCATATTTCATGAACATGATGAACAAGGTTTTCATGGAATACCTGGACAAGTTCGTTGTTGTGTTCATAGATGACATTCTAGTCTACTCTAAGACGAGAGAAGAGCATGCCGAACATCTGAAGCTAGTTCTGGAGAAGTTAAGAGAGCGGCAACTTTTCGCTAAGTTTAGCAAGTGTGACTTCTGGAAGAACAAGGTGGAATTTCTTGGACATGTGGTGACCGCCGAAGGAGTCGCAGTTGACCCAAGTAAGGTGGAAGCAGTGTTGCATTGGGAGCCACCCAAGACGGTGACTCAAATCCGTAGTTTCCTTGGAATGGCCGGTTATTACCGCCGATTTATTGAAGGATTTTCAACGATTGCGAGACCTCTTACGCAATTGTTGAAAAAGGAAAAGAAGTTCGCATGGACGCCGGAATGTGAGCGGAGTTTCCAGGAGTTGAAGAAACGATTGACATCGGCACCAGTGTTAGTTCTACCGGATTTAAGCCAGAGCTTTGATATATACTGTGATGCATCGCGCCAAGGGCTTGGTTGTGTGTTAATGCAAAATAGAAAGGTCGTCGCATATGCGTCAAGGCAGTTAAGGCCGCATGAGGAGAACTACCCAACACATGACTTGGAGTTAGCAGCCGTAGTGCATGCTTTGAAGTTATGGCGGCACTATCTGATTGGAAACAGATGTGAGGTGTACACTGACCATAAGAGTCTTAAATATATATTTACTCAATCGGATCTGAACATGAGGCAGAAGAGGTGGTTGGAATTAATTAAGGATTACAATCTGGGGATTCATTATCACCCTGGGAAAGCCAATGTGGTGGCCGATGCTTTAAGCCGAAAAAGCGATTCGGTGAACATGTTGGTGGAAGCAAGTCAGGTTGAGTTATGCAAGGAATTTCAGAAGCTGAAGCCGGAGGTTGTGCCTAAAGGATTTATAGCCGCTCTAGAAGTGAAGCCTACCCTGGAAGATCAGATTCGTGAAGGACAGAAAGACGATGCCAAAATTCAGAGGATTAAGTCTAAAATGGAGGAAGGCAAGGCAAAGGATTTCAAGCTGGATGAGCAAGGCACATTGTGGACCAAGAAGCGCATTTGCGTACCGCACAAGAAGGAACTGAAATAGCTGATTCTGGAGGAAGCTCATGACTCCAAGTACTCCATTCATCCAGGAAGCGCTAAGATGTATCAAGACCTAACGGAAAGATTTTGGTGGCCAAGCATGAAGCGTGAAGTTGCAGAGCATGTTGCGTTGTGCGACATATGCCAAAGAGTCAAAGCAATGCATCAGAGGCCAGCAGGGTTGCTACAGCCACTGAGGATACCCGAGTGGAAATGGGAAGAAATCGGAATAGATTTCATTACCGGTTTACCAAGGACCCAGACAGGGTATGACTCTATATGGGTTATAGTGGACCGTTTGACAAAGGTCGCCCACTTTATACCAGTGAAGACTACCTATTCGGGGGACCGCTTAGCAAAATTGTATATGTCAAGGATTGTGTGTTTGCATGGAGTTCCGAAGAAAATTGTATCGGACAGAGGTACTCAGTTTACCTCAAGATTTTGGGATAAGTTGCATGAGGCCCTAGGGACCCGCCTGAACTTCAAGATCGCATATCACCCATGCATGATGGGCAAAGCGGAAAGAGTTAACCGAGACTTGGAGGACATGTTGAGGGCATGTGCATTGGCTTATACAACCGTGGGATAAGTGTTTGCCATATGCCGAAGTTCAGCTACAACAATAGCTACCAGCAAGTTTGCGATGTCGCCATTTGAAGCACTATATGGAAGACCACGTCGAACGCCGTTGAATTGGAATGAGACAGGAGGCGTCATATGTTGGTAGGACATTCTTCGAGAAGTCAAGAGCGGTAGCCATGATCAGGGAACGATTGAAAATTGCGCAATCAAGACAGAAGAGTTATGCCGATAATCACCGCAGGGATTTGAGCTTTGAGCCTCAAGATTTTGTGTATCTCAGAGTTACCCCACTCAAAGGAGTTAAGAGGTTTCACACTAAAGGGAAGTTAAGCGCCAAGATATGTTGGCCCATTTAAGATATTAAGTCAGAGGTGAAGTAGCGTATCAGCTGGAGTTACCACAGTCTCTAGCAGGTGTGCATGATGTGTTCCATGTGTCACAATTAAAGAAATGTCTCCGAGTGTCCAGAAGAGCAGATGCCGTTAGAGTCGGTCGAGCTGCAGGAGGATTTGACTTATAAAGAGTACCGGTGAAGATCTTGGACACGATGGATCGAGAAACGAGAAACAAATCGACCCGGTTTTGCAGAGTTCAGTGGAGTAACCATTCCGAGAATGAAGCCACCTGGGAGCGCGAAGAGGACCTGAAGAAGGAATTCCCTAACCTATTCCTTAGTTAGCCCTGAATCTCGGGGTCGAGATTCCGTTAAGGGGGGAGGTTTGTAACACCCCAATTTTTGCTTTTCTTGCATTTAAATGGTATTTTGAATTTTTGGGAATTTCTGGAATTTATTTGGAATTATTTGGATTTATTTTGAATTAAACCATTTATCAATTAATTAAATAATGGAAAAAGTTAAAATAAAGTTTTGCTGAAAATATTTTATTTGAGTCACAAATGTCTTAAAATATTTTTGAGAATTTTTCCAGAATTTTTCTGATATTTTTAATGCCTCAAATAAATTATTTTATTTTCGAGAATTAATTTTATTCGGAAAAGGATTAAAAATCGATGAAAAGATCTTGGGCGAGTCTTGTGCGGCCCGCCCGAAAAACCCTAGCGCCACCGTTAGATCTTCATCCAAGGGCCCACGTTGCCACGTCGCCAATCCGATTCGTCGCCGGATTTCGCCGCCGCCGCCCGTGTGGGCCTCGGTCTCCGCGCTTTTCACGGACGTCGAGGACCCTATTTAATGCGCCGCCACACGCCTCGGGAAGACCTAGATGCGCCGCACCTTTTGCCCTAGCTCACGCCGCCCGAGTCGCCGTCGCCTCGCCGCACGAGCTCGCCGAAGTCTTCCAGCCCTCCGCCGCACTTCTTCGCGCCGTTTAAATGCGCCGCCGGTGATCCTCGTCGTCGCCGTTGGTCCTTGAGTCCTCTCGCCGAGCCGCGTCGGAGTGTTACTTCTTCGCACGGAGAAGCACGGAACGCCGCCGCCACGTCTTCGTCTCCGTCTCCGGTTGGACCACGCCGCCATAACGCCGCCGGATTCGCGAAGCCATGAGCCGGACGATCTCCATCCGATCACCGAGGTGAGCCCGTCGCCTTAGGAAGCGATGAACTCCATCTTCTAATCTCCGCCGTTAGATGCAAACCGAGGGCGCCGAGAGCCACGCCGCTCTTCATGTGCATGAGACGCCGACAAGGCGGACCCACACGTCGGCCGCCGCCGAAGCGATCAGGCACGCGTGTCACCGACAACACGGACCCACATGTCGGCCGACTGTGTGTCTGCGATGAGTCGCCGACAAGACGGGCCCACCGTCACCAAGACGATCTTGTGCGTGTGACGCCACCGTTGACGTCATGCTGACGTCACGGTGGGACCCACTTGTCGTGAAATAGCTTGTCCGGGCTGGCGTCGGCAAGGCAGCGTGTCACTCTCTGGTGGCGACACGTGTCACGGATGACGCAATAATTAATTTTCCAAAAAGAAAATATTTATTTAATTCGGTATATTGATTTTAAATATATTTTGAAACTTCAAATGCTTATAACTTTTGTGTTTTAACTCCGATTTGAGTGATTCCAATTTCTATAAATTTGTAAAATTGTGATCTTTCTGTTTATGAATTTTATTTGAATTTTTGAGCACTGTTTGTCTATTGTTTATTTATTTTATTGTTTTGTGTATCGTTACGCGTGAGACGTTGAAGTGCCCGAAGGTTTCAAGGAGAAGTTCGACCAGAGCAAGTTCAGAACCGTAACCAGACTTTTTGAAGGCAAGTTGTGTTTGATCATGTTGAACCTATTAGAGCAAATTATTTTGATTTAAACTATTGCATGCTAATTTGATAGAAATGAGTTTGAATAAGTTTTGGGATTAGTTAAATGCCTAGTTGCTGTATGCCACCTTGTCATATATAATTGTAGGCCATGAATCCTTTGTCACCCTAGGTTATGGATTAATAGTTGGACATTAATAATTTGCCAACATGGGTTGAGTAGACCGAAGTAGTATGCTTAGCCCTGCCACGTGGACATATCATGATTTTGGAATACCAAAGTAAATATTGACTTAATGAGATATGGAACATGATTTGTGAATGAGACATGTGTTATTGAGTTGATGATGGCACGTTGTGCAATGGTAAAGAACCGGTGGGAAAATGATTTAGGCGGGGCAAATGGCAAGGTTGTTTCCGTGGGCCAAGAGTGGTGGCTCAGGCGGTCGATTTGGTTTTTATTGGACATGGATATTTGAGTTACACTTGGTTAGTCTTGCCTCGGTCAACTAAGGACTTAACCTTGCGAGCATTTGAACTGAGTCTCTCATATGACCACAAGCTCCGTAATGGGACGGGCTTAATGAGTAAACCGGGAAATCTATTCTTTGGTACTTGTCGTGGTGGTGTGAGGTCCGGAGAAGCGGAATGAGAACTCACATGGCGCAAGAGGGGGCCCTGGTATGGTAACCAGTCCCTCCGGTGTTGAAACCTTAGCGGCAAGATCTTGGGTTTAGATGGAACTTTGGAAAGGCTTCGTTACGGTTATTTGCCTTGGTGGTATTTGACGTATCTCGTGGGTAAAGTGTATAACCTCCGCAGAGTGTACAACCTATTCAATAGCCGTGTTTCACGGTATTGAGCATCGCTTCGGTGATTACTGATCAAGGGTTAGATTTTCATGAAAATGACTTGTTTATGTAAAATGCTTGGGTTGGTAATGATGAACTGGACTTAGGACGAGAAAAATGATTTCTGATTGAAATGTTTGTGAAAGCTATTATTCCTACTATTGCTTTTATCGCTTTGCAATCTATTATGTTTACTTGAAATGTCAGATCGCACATGAGCCATAACCTATCCTTTGTACAAAGCCATGCATATAGTATATTAGCATTGCATTACATGCATGACTTGCCGAGTGCTCAAAGTACTCACCCCACAACAACACAACTTCAGCTTGAAGAAGAAGTAACCCCCGTCAGAGGAGGAGTACCAGAGGAGCCGATTTAACTAGGGAGCGAGCCCGATCGATTGCATGTGGCAAATTGGTTGGCGCCACAAGTTTATTCTATTTCCGCTGCATTTGGATTTTATAATAATTCTTCGCCCTGCGAGGCGTATCTTTGTAACTTGACCATAAGGTCGATCAACTAGTTTGAGTATTTAATCAAAGTACTTATTATTTCGTTGGTTATGACTGTGATATATACAAACGTTGAGACTGTGTGCACTAGCGTGATCCTGGACTAGTGCTGAATACACAGAGGGTCCGGATTTGCAAATTCGGGTCCCGACAAAGTTCTAAGTGAAGCTAACTCCCGAGTCAAGGTACCTCCCTCCTTCTCTAGTTCCATACACCTAGCTCTAGCTCTACCATGAAATTTCCCTAATTTGTAGAAAGTTTCATTGAACTGGTCAGAGGAGGGAACCTCATCCGAGTCACTGTAGAGCTCAGAGTCGCTGATGCCATTGGCGTTCGCCATAAAGCACATCCCGATGAAGTCATCACCACTCTTGTTCTTCTCTTGCAGATCATCCTTGCCCTCGTCGCTCCAGGTCTCTATGTCGGAGATGTTGATATCGTCAAGTGTAGTGAGGACACGGTGGAAGAGGTTCTTGTTCATAGAGAAGTTGTGGTACTTTTTCTCACGCGTTGGGTCATGAACTGGAGGCTTTTTGTTGCAGTTCTTGTTGGTGTTAGCGTTCTTTCCTGAACCGCAGATGTTGTTCTTGCCCTTCTCCAGCTTAGGACAGTTCACTCGATTGTGGTTGGGGCCACCACACTCGAAGCAAATGATCATGCCACCTCTCTTCCTCTCCCTCACCCTTTTGTAGGCATGAGAAAATTTAAGAGTTAAAAGAGTAAGCTCATTTTCTTGAAATTTATCCAGTTGTTCATCATTTAGCTCGCAAAGGGCGGTAAGAGAGAAACCAATCGAAGTCTCAAAAATGGATCCAATGGGATCGATGACCAAGGCCATGGACTGCGACTTTGTCTTACGAGAGACAACGTCAATCTCATGAGTCTAGAGCCGGGACTAAATCCCATCAAGAGTTGAGGTCGATAAGTCCATGGTGCCCTTGATGGTGATCACCTTCATCTCCCAAACCCGAAGATCAAGTGCGGTGAAGAAGTGTCGATTGTTCTCTAAATCAGGGTATGTACAACCAACTGCTCGTAGATCGCTCAAAATTCTTGTAAAATGACCAAAGCACTCATCAAGGATCTCACCAGCATATTGTTCAAATTTGTTGTATTCACGCTTGTATTGGTTCTGTCTCACTGTCTTGATTTAAGTGGTGCCCTCATGGTAAGCATCGAGGGTCACGCAGATCTTGTGAGCAAAACAAAAATGAGAGATCTTGTCATACTCACTGTGGCTAAGGCCCTGTATGAGGATGTTCCTTGCCTTAGCATTCACCTCAATGTTAGCCATATTGCCAGCCATGACCTTCTCATCGGTAGGAACTTCATACGGGAGCTTCACCTTCTGCCATATTAGGAAGCCCTGGGTAGTGATGTATGACTCCATTCAGGACTTCCAGAAACAAAAATCAACTCCAGAAAAGATGAGAGGCTTGGTGAAATATTTTCTTTATTCAGTTGCCGATTTGCATCAATTTTCTTTATTTTAATATGGGATTCTATTTGATATATCTGCAACATTCTGTCCTCCTTGTTAAGAGTATTCGAAATAATTTCAACTATGTTCACAAAAGGGTGTGCTGCTTAAGTGGAAGTTTTTTTTTCACATTAGAGATCCTCTGGTCATTTCTGAACATTCAAGCTAGGGAAATGCGTAAGAACATTGGATCTAGCTTTTCCAGGCTGACAACTGAAGTTGATGTTCTTCAAGCAATTTCTTTGGGACATATTTCAATAAATTCGAGAGACAACTGTCTTGCCTAGGTTTACGATATATGCTATTAGTTTTATGTGCCATTGTCAGCTCCTAGAATTATCATCCCCCTTTAATGAATTTTACTTTGATATAATGCATTCAAAATTGCGTGATTGAAACTAAATCTTGACTAGGAACTATTGCTGTTTTATGGTCAACCTACTTGCCATACACCCACTCGATAGTTTTTCAAACACATGGCATAGTGTCATAATTTGTCAAGTGTGGATTATTGAAGAGAGTAATTCTTTCGGTGTAACTTAAGGATCTCCATGAGGACCATGTCAATACTTTGAATCTTTTATTCTTCAACATCTAATCACTAACACAGATTATTGTGGTGGATGTGGAAGGGGGCTTAAACTTGCAGGGTTATAGTACTGCTAGGAACTTGTGAAGTCATACAGCCTATTGAGGGATAGCCCGGTTAGCCATGCTTGTATTACATCAGTTTGGATAAGGCAAGATGGCCAAAATTGGATCTGCACATTCCCAACTTCTGTAGTGCTCTAGTCCCTGTACTTGCAACAATCAAAAGATCACGCTTACGTAAATTTGTTTTTTGTGCTGGCCATTTGTTTGATGCAACCATGGCATGATTGTGTCCAAAATATTCTAGTAAGGAACTACAGTTTCAGCTTCTACTAAAGTCAGTAGTGTTTTCCCTCCTATCTCTTGTAGGAACTGGGTTCAAAAGACTATCGTGGAATTGGGTTTGTCACTTTCCAGAGTGCAGGTACGTGTATAGAATCGTCTAGGTGTGATATTTAATTGATCTATTGATCATGTATGATTAAACTAATAAGGACAATTGATATAATTTGTGGCCTTCCATTTTATTAAAAAAAGATATTGCATTCGTACTACTGGTGCTGGCAATGGTGCCAGCAGTTTGCACCAAGGCCCTATATGAGCTTTCTGCTCACCATCCACATAACCTTAGATCCATGCAGTAGGGTGAAAGAATTAAGAAGTAGATTGGACTGCCAAAACGCAAGTCTCTGCTTGAGATTGTATTCATATATATAAGCAATTACACGAGAGACGGATCCAAGATCCGAAAGAACAGGGGAGTAACGCTAGTCCTGCATGTATGCTAACTAACTAACGGCAGGCTTAAGAAGCGGTCATACAAGTACAGATTACATCGATATTTCTAACACGCCCCCTCAATCACAACATGGTCTTCTCAGGTTGAGATTGTGACATATTTCGCTGAATGGAGCTTGGGTCAACGGTTTGGTGAATATATCAGCAAGCTGATCTTTGGAAGAGATGAATCTTACCTCCAAGGCTTTGCGTGCAACCTGCTCACGAACAAAATGAAAGTCCACTTCGATGTGTTTAGTGCGTGCATGAAACATTGGATTAGCCGTAAGATAAGTTGCTCCGAGATTGTCGCACCAGAGTAGTGGAGGTTTGAACTGAAAAACACCAAGCTCTCTCAACAGGGACTGAATCCAGATTACTTCCGCTGTTACATTGGCTATGGCTTTGTACTCAGCCTCTGTGCTTGATCGTGAGACTGTGGGTTGTTTTCGGGAGCTCCAAGAGACCAGATTTGATCCAAGAAACACCGCAAACCCGCTTGTCGAACGCCGATCATCAGGGCACCCGGCCCAATCCGCATCAGAAAAGGCGCTGACAGTAGTTGTTCCTGACTTCAGCAGTTTTAGTCCTTGATCTAGGGTCCCTTTGACATAGCGAAGTATTCTTTTAACTGCACACCAGTGAGTATCAGTGGGTGACTGTATATATTGACAGACACGATTGACAGCAAAGGCTAAGTCAGGTCGTGTTATTGTCAAATATTGTAACCCTCCGACAACACTTCTGTATTGGAATTGTTCATCCCCTTTCAGTGTTTCTCCCTGATCTCTGAAAATCTTTTCACTCGACATGGGAGTAGAAATTGGCTTGCATTTCTCCATATTAGCTCGCTTCAAAAGGTCAGAAGCATACCTTCTCTGTGACAGCAGAATTCCATCTCTTTCAGGCTTAACTTCAATACCCAAAAAATACTCTAGCTGGCCAAGATTCTTGACAGCAAAGTCACTTCGGAGTTGTTGAATCAACTTACTCGCAGCTGAGGATGAAGAGCTGAGTATGATTATGTCATCTACATAAATTAACATGTAAATGGTTACCTTCTCCTGGTTGAAAACAAATAGTGAGGCATCAGCCTTGGAAGCCCTGAAACCAAGCTGTTGAAGCTTTGTGGTTAAGCGGGAGTGCCATGCGCGCGGAGCTTGTTTCAATCCATACAGGGCTTTCTTGAGACGGCAAATATAGTTGTGAGGCTGTCGTGGATCTTCATAACCGGGTGGTTGCTTCATATAAACCTCCTCTTGAAGCATCCCATGAAGGAAAGCATTCTGTATGTCGATTTGGCGCATAGTCCATCCTCTAGTCACAGCAAGTGAGAGAATGATGCGAACAGTTGTAGGTTTAACAACTGGGCTATAAGTATCAAGGTAATCAACTCCATATTTCTGCTTAAAACCTTTAGCTACAAGTCGAGCTTTGAACCTGTCAATAGAACCATCAGATTTTCTCTTTACTTTGAAGACCCATCTGCTGTCAATAATGTTTATTCCCTCCTTTGGCGGCACCAGATCCCAAGTATCATTCTTCAGTAAGGCTGTGTATTCACTTTCCATGGCTTGTCTCCAATCAGGGTGTTCCATCGCTTCCTGGAGACCGCTGGGTTTAGAGACATCAGCATCGGCCGAAAGGGCTGTTGTCGGAAAACCGACAGTGACCGACCCTGAGAAACCACGGCTTCTTCCAGAGTAGCGAATGGTTCCGTCTTTGTACTCCTTTGGTTGAACAATATTATCACGAAGTCTGGTGCGCATAGGGTGTTGATTAGATGCTGTATTCAGACGATCTTCAGAGTTACTGCTAGCTTCTTCTAGGCTGAAACGTCCTGACTGGGAGCGTGATTCAGAGTGTCCTGAGCTGTTTACTGAAGGTCCTGCAGGAGACAAACTACCAACAAAGTTGTCAAGTCCATTAACAGGTTCGGCTATACTATTACCCATGTGAGAGTTGCTCACTGCTGGATTACTTATGTGATCATGGACAGAAGGGATAGAACGAACAAGTTCATCTTCAAGATACTGTATGGCTCTCGACGGCACAGGGAGAATTGTGGGAAAAGGAGAGGTTTTGGGCAAGTGTGTTTGGCTGACAGTTTCAGTGGCGAACGGAAAAACATTTTCATCGAAAACGACATCACGTGAGATATAGACTCGGCCGGAAGATCTATCAAAGCATTTATAACCTTTGTGAGAAGAACTGTAACCCAAAAACACACATTGCTTAGTCCGAAAATCTAATTTTCTGGAATTGTAGGCTCGCAGGTTGGGCCAGCAAGCACAACCAAACACGCGCAGAAAAGAATAATCTGGTTTAGTGCCGAGAAGTCTGTGAATAGGGGTATCTTGATTTATTGTTCGACTGGGCATCCTGTTAATCAGAAAACAAGCCGTGTTGAACGCTTCATCCCAAAATCTAAGTGGCAGTTTAGATTGTGCTAGAAGCGCTAAACCGGTTTCAACGATATGTCTGTGTTTCCTCTCAACGATTCCATTTTGTTGATGTGTGTGAGGGCATGAAATGTGATGAGTGATTCCTGTATGATTAAAGTAATTGTGAAGTCGATTGTATTCACCCCCCAATCGGACTGAACTATACGGATTTTAGAGTTGAGAAGAGTTTCTACTCGTTTTTGAAACTGAAGAAAGACAGGTTCAACTTCAGACTTATGTTTCAAGAAGAAGATCCACACGAACTTGCTGTAGTCATCGACAAATGAGACATAGTATTTGGCATTATTAACCGACGGGAGAGCTGGTCCCCAAACGTCAGTATGAATCATATGCAGAGGAGCAGACGATACATGAAAGGAAGAATTAAATGGGAGTTGATGTGCCTTCCCTTGTTGACAAGCATCACAAATCAGGGAAGGAGAGACATTTGAAGCTACAGCAATGTTATTATTTTGTAAAATCTGAAGAGTAACAGAAGAAGCAGGATGTCCTAAGCGACGATGCCATTGTTCTTGAGTCAACTTGGCCGAAAACAGCGCTTGGCTGGGCCTTTTATTTGGCAGAACGTAGAGACCATCTTTACACTTTCCTTTGAGAAGAATGGCCTTCGTTGCTTGATCCTTGACAAAAAACGAGTTTGGGTGAAATTCAACAAAGGCATTATTATCCATGGCTAATTTTCGGACAGAGATTAAGTGTCTATTAATGTTTGGAGTACGAAGAACATGATTCAGGTAAATAGTTCGATCTAATCCAGCAATAAAGGAATTCCCAATATGAGTAATAGACAAACCTGCACCATTCGCCACCTGGACCTGATCTCCTCCGTTGTAGCGCTCCCTGGTAGTTAGGCGATCTAGTTCATTGGTAATATGATCCGTTGCACCGGTGTCAACATACCAATTCGGGTCAACAGAGTACCCGTTGGTTACAGCAGCAGCAATCTTGTTTGTGTCGTCGGCTTGATAAGAGTGATCAAAACGGTACCAGCAACGAAGAGCATCATGACCAGGCTTGTGACAGACCTGGCACAATACATCACTTCGTCCTCCTTGATTGGTTTGGCCACCGTGATTTGGGCGGTTGTTGCGACCACTTTGGAATCGACCACCAACGCGTCCACGGCCGCGATTGTTACGGCCTCCATTGCTGCCACCACGGCTGATGTTCCTGCTGACATTGTTAGCAGAGAATACCTGGTCGACAGAATTGTTGTGTTCTTGTCGCATCTCAAAACTCAGCATATGTGCATAGACATCGCTGATTGTGTAAGCATCTGATCTTGTGGTGATACTTGTCACCAGCGGGTCATATTCAGGGCCAAGACCACGCAGGATGTAGGAGATCAATTCTTCATCTTCTAATGGCTTGCCGATGGCAGAAAGAGTATCGGCTAGACGTTTTACCTTGCGGAAGTAGTCGGCGATGCCAAGATCCTTCTTCTGAATCGTGGCAAGCTGCATGCGGATTTGCATAATCTTTGCACGAGAGCTTGATGCGAACATCTTTTCCAAGGTACGCCAGACCTCATGTGAGGTTGTCATACCCACAACATTGCAGAGGACTTCTTCTGTGAGAGAGGAGAGAATGGCGCTTAACACTAACTGGTCTTGATGATACCAGTTGGTGTACTCTGGATTAACAGCGACTTGACATCCGCCATTTTCTTCACTGGAAACCACCGTGATGGTTTGGCTGGGACATGCGATGGATCCATCAACATATCCAAGAAGTCCTTGGCTTCTGAGATACGGCAGAAGCTGCGCAGTCCACAACAGGTAGTTCTCCTGTGTGAGCTTTACATTGATCATATGGCTAAATGATGGCGTAGGCAGAAGTCCAGGAAGGACAGAGGTTGAAGATGAGTGGTTGTTGGAGGCGGCCGACTGTGAGGTTCTAGACATGATGAAAATTTCAGAGTATATTGGATCGTGGCTCTGATACCATGAAAGAATTATGAAGTAGATTGGACTGCCAAAACGCAAGTCTCTGCTTGAGATTGTATTCATATATATAAGCAATTACACGAGAGACGGATCCAAGATCCGAAAGAATAGGGGAGTAACGCTAGTCCTGCATGTATGCTAACTAACTAACGGCAGGCTTAAGAAGCGGTCATACAAGTACAGATTACATCGATATTTCTAACATAGGGTTCATGGTGATGGGCAGCAGTCAGGTGGCAAGGCTGCGGTGTTGCTGCCGGCTACAGATGGAAAATGTTTAGTACATTACCAATATTGAGCAGGCGCCATGAAACAGCCAAAAGCAGCACTGAATCTATATCTGCAAATTGATTCTTATCTGTTTTGCACTGGAGTTGTCTCAGATCTACGATCTTTCATTCTTATGCTTATTCATGCTCATTCTGAATTACTTTGCTTTTGCATGGAGCTAGGATTTATTTAAAATTTTTAAGTTGCATTCCTAAAGTATGCTTGTAACTTCCATTTGCTTCACCATTTACCACTGCAGTTTTAATATCCCCAACAAATTATCCAGTTTTAATTTTTAGGTGCGTTTCTAACTTTGAACTGTAATTTATAGAACGTGTGGACAATGTCATGCAAGAAACACATGAGCTTGATGGTAAAACTGTAGTTGTTGACCGTGCAACTCCAAAGGTCTATTACCCAAATTGCTTAGCTCATTGTTCGAATACATGTATTATATTCAGGCTATCTCTAATACTTAACTCCTGTTAACTAAAATGCACCAGATGCACAAATTATTCATTTATGATATTTCATTTTCCCTACATAGCAGGATGAAGATGTCTGATACCCTCTGAGGAGAGTAGTTCAGGGTGGTTATGGTGCATATAATGCATACATTACAGCTGCTACCGGATATGCAGCTTTGGGTGCACCAACACTGTATGATCATCCACAGGAAGCAAATACCGATGATCTATGGGATTACTTTCGCCGATTTGGCCAAATTATGGATGGTTTGGCTGTGTCCCTCATTCTTGGTCATGTTCTTAGCTTTTCGACATCTTATGTTCTCTAGTGCTCTTTTAGGATCCTAAAAAAAGTGGCCACCGAGGTTTTGGTTTTGTTACTTTTGCTGATGATGGTGTGGCAGATCGTATAGCACGGAGAAGTCATAAAATTCTTGGACAGGAGGTGAGATCATAAGAGCCACCGCCTCAGAACAATCTGTGCACATATGCATGTACTCCAAATAATCTGCACAAAATTCATAATATTGGTCTTGACTTGTGGTGCAAACTTTTTTTTCAGGTTGCTGGAGATACAGCTGAGCCACTTGAGGGTGGTTCAAGTGGCGGTTACATGGAATCTGCTGAGACAAGTGGAGCTTATGGGCCAATAGTGTCTTATGGCCGATTCTCTGGTAATCTTGATTATGATGTAATTAGACATCAGTATTAAAGCTACATCTAAATGCATTTTCCAGAACAGAGGTGTTCATGTGGTAGACTTGAGATCAGTTTGCCACTTCCTTTTTGTCAGTTGTTTTCTTTATATTTTTGACACTAGATAGGCTTAGAGATTAGTTTCTCATTTTTTACTGTATTTTTTTGTGTGGTCAATTGTGAGTTGTGACACGTGAAGATACTATTTATGTGAGTGCGGTGAAAAATGACGGTGAATGAAGATATTCTGTTGTCAGGATGCAATTGGTACCTCATGTTATGTTTATCATGGAAAAATATCCTGTGCAATCACCCCTCCCGGTGAAATCACCGTGCAACTGAACTAAAAAAAGTTTCAAAAAATTCTGAAAAAAATCATGGATGTACATCTCAACTTACCCCACCTACATATAAAATTTCATGATCAAATTCATCTTATACTAGCAGCTACAAAAAAGACAAATTTCGCATGAACAGTGATTTTTTTACTGTTCATCACTATTCATTTTTGCTATTTGTTTTTTTTGTACCCGCTAGGATAGGATGAATTTGATCATGAAATTTTATATGTAGGTGGGGTAAGTTGAGATGTACATCCATGATTTTTTTCAGAATTTTTTGAAACTTTTTTTAGTTCAGTTGCACGGTGGTTTCACGGAGGGGGGGTTGCACCGGATATGTTGCCGTTTATCATAGCCGGGATATGTGCAACCCGTTTATTCATGATGTATTCGGTATTCATGTGCCAGCGAAATTTCACGCCTGGCATTTTTTGTTTCACATCCAAGCCTGTAAACGAGCGGAGTGAGCCTTGCCTCCCAAGTTCGAACTCGGTAAAAGCTGTAAGTTAAGTTCAAATGAGTCTAAGTTGGGGTCTGAGTCTAGATTTAGGTTTGAGTTTAATTCGATAACTTAAGTAAGCTTAGTAACCATCAATAATTTAATATGCGCTAATTTTTAGCAATAAAAATACTAAAAAAATCGAGCTCGGTTCGAGTAAGTTTAGTGAGAGTTAACATCAGGGGCGGATCTACAGGGTATGCCCAGTATGCCACGGTATACCCTGTAGATTCGGCCTAATACAGTCTATAATACCGTCATTATTTTATACAGTCAGCTTGTGAAGGTCATAACTTTAGATCCGTAGGTTCGATTGAGCTAATTCTTGTTGGGTTAGTTTCAAAATTGAATCTAGTTTCTACAGTTAAAATTTCACATCAATCCAACGATTGGATCTTCAGAAATTACTGTTTTAGTTAACATGTGTCAGTCTGTTTTTCTGAAACCGAAGTAGTTTTTTATAATTTGTTTAGGGATGATTTGAGAATCAATAAAAATTTGTTTTAGCTTCCGCACAATCATTCACCCCCCTCTGATTGCTATATTAGTGTATATCGATCCTACATGTAATTTGAGTGCAAGACTGCTAGTTGATTTATAGAGTAGAAACAAATATAATTGCTACTTTGCTAGAGACTAGAGAGTTGCTTGTTGATGCATTGCTTTTTTTGTTTGTAGAGTTGTTGAATTATAAAGAGTAACGGAGACATTGCATCTCTTTTCTAGAAACATGTAGCAATGAAGGTCTTTGTTGTTTCATCTTTTTTCGAAATATTGCAAAACGAGAAGCAAAGAAGGTTTGCCGCTTCATCTCTTTTCGGAAACATTGCATCTCTTTTCGTAAACGTTTATTGAACGAGATATTTTCTTTCGAATTGATGAAAATGATATAATCAAGAGTTTCATGGCTATTAGAAGGCGGAGGCCAAACAAGAAGTAATATTATATTCTTTAAACTATTGTAGGTGCGTAAACTTCTTTTATGCATATTTCATACTTAAAATGTTCGAACTATTTATATTATAATTTATACTTGTATTATCATGTTTCTAGTTATTTTATACTCGTATACCGAATTTCTCGACAATATTTATAGTTGTTTATCGAATTGTTCATTGGATTTTACCGAATTATATATTATAATATTAGCTCGGCATACCCTAACTTAAAATCCTAGATCCGCCACTGGTTAACATGAAGTAATATTTAATAAGTAATTTGTAAATTTACTAGACTTACAAACTATTTGAGCTCGACTTGTTGAAGTTTGCGACTTTGGGATAAGCTTGAATAAAATCTAGAGCAAGCCAAGCTCGAACATACCCGAGCCTCTGGCGTCTTTTACGGCCCTACTCACAACTTCGATCATGCTGTCTATCAAAGCGCCAGTTATGCAGTTTGATAACATTCTTATCTTCAGAGTTGTAAGGCTCGTTGATAATATACAGATCTTGGCTAATTCTCGATATTTCAATCTGACACAGCCAAATTGTTTAAAAGTCAACTAGCAGTAGTTGCTACGATGATGCAATAATCCAGCTCACTTGAGAGCGAACTCTCGTGCTAACCCCGTCCTTTATAATTTTCCTAATGACTTGTGCCCGGACGTCCGAAATTTTCGGATACATTGCAACATTTTTTTCCTACACGTGCAACATTTCTTACCAACGCGTGCAATATTTTCCTTCGACAAACAGTAAAAATCGCTACAGTAAATGGATGTTGCAAGCGTTCAAAAAAAATATTGCATAAGGAGGAAAAAAATGTTGCAAGAGACGTCTGATTGGATGAACAGTAATCGAACGTCCGAGCGCTAGTTTCACTCATATATTTTTGCTACCCAATCAATCAATCCCTCGCCTGCTCTCGTGTCTCACCGCTGTCAACTACTAGTCACCTGCCATGGAGAACCCGGTGTTCGCGGTGGAGCTGGACCTCTCTCGGGGCTCATCTTATGGTGGGTTCATCACCGGCGTGCGCGATCAGCTAGTGCTCCACGCTGGCGCGACGCGCCACCTGGAGCTTGTCGTGCTTCCTCAACAGGAAGACGACGCCCGGAAGGCCCGGTGGTTCGGCGTCACGCTCCGGTGCAGCTCCGGAGACTCCGTACTCCTCAGGATACGTGCAGATAACCTCTGGTTGTGCGGTTACCGGAGCCCTGCCGGCTGCTGGTGGGAATTCCGCGACAGCTCGCTCATCGACGGCGCGATACCGCTGTCATTCACCGATAACTACGTTGACATGACGAAAGTGGCCAAGATGGCACTCGAGGCAGTTACCCTCGGCAAGGAGGAGCTCGACGCCGCGGTGAAGCAGCTCGCCGTCGCAGGAGCCAACGCCGGCAGCCAGCAGGAGACTGCCAGATCACTGATGACCATCACAGTGATGGTCTGTGAGGCCATCAGGTTCAGGAGCATCGGCGGCGCGCTTGGACACATGTTGTGCAACCCCGCGCGGCGCGGCGCACTGCCGGCACACATGGTCAGGCAGGTGAAGAACTGGGGGAGCCTGTCTGAGAACTGGCTCGGGGCCGTCCTCTATGGACAGCCGTTCCTGCCCCCCTACGTCGACGCCGGCTGCAGCTGGCAGTACGACTACATCCCCCAGCATCTGCTTGGGCCGGTGAAGATCGACTGCCAGGACCACGCCATGGCGGCGCTCGGAGTCGCACTGAACCGGCAGAGGGAACTGCAAGACAAGCACAGGGTGGCTCTCGACGAGCATTGGCGCGCCGTGCGCTCCCTCGCGTGCAAGCTTGACAAGGCAAGAAACTGATCATTGCATCGGGTATGATTATGAATGAAATGTAGTGGCACTAGAACTTGCTCTTTTCTATACCTGATATCTTTGCCTTGGAAATGTGATCCATGTTACAGAAGTTATCCTTTTAGGATGTGGTATGTGTGTATCAGAAAAATGAATGTACAGAATTGCAAATGGGAGAACAATTCAACCAGATGTTGCAATCATCCATGTCTTGAAATAATACGACCTCTGATGAACGGTTCGATGTCACCCTCCATGACCGAGTTCAAGTCTGATAACTGGATGCCTGTGCTGAGATCATGGACCAATTTCTGAGGCCCCAAAGTGTATCTTCTTATTTCACGGTTGCATTTGTCCTCTATAGCTTGTTTCTTGATCATCTTCACGTCTGATACTCTTAATTCTCTAGCTATAACAAGGAGCTTTGCTTTCAACCTGCACATAGCTTTCAGCTTGTTTGCAAAGTAGCTTCTTTCGCCTGTGGAGACATCACCCTAGGTCATTAAGTCTCATATACATGCGATTTCACGCTTGCATAAACAATAGGCATTTGTTTCCGTACCTGAACTTACAGCAGTAGCTCCACTTGGAATGTGTTGAACCCTAACAGCTGCACCATGTCTGCGATCTCGCTCTTTATATTCATTAAGTAAAGGAGAGATCTCCAGATCATTATCATCCAAGTGAAGATTAACTGGTCTATCCAAGAAGACAGGAATTATATCGACTCTGGCTGACAATGCCTGGAAACTTTGGCACATTTTTGGTTAGCAATTCAGATATAAAGCAACATAAGGAAAAGATTGTGATAAAATTGTGCACAAAATCTGGGATTCAGATCTTCTGCCAAAGTTTCTCCGATTCCCCAGAAAAGTAAATGGCAAAAAGGAATTGTATTAGGACGCTTAGCATTGAAATACCAAGTTAGACAGCTTTACCATGTAATCTGCTCTTTAAGAGGTCAAATAATCAGAGTTTATAGAATGCAATGCGACAGTTTGACTGACATCAGCATAATTGGGTGTGACAAAATCCTGTAAGAATTATAAATATATTCTTTGAAAATATAAATTAAACTTGATAAGTTGAAACTTATACCAAAATGTGACTCATATGACTTTCCCCAACACCTCTTACGGGAACCCGACATAAATATCATTTGGTCAGTATCTAGCTGACGTAGTTCTATATTTGGTAAGTCTCTAGCCGGCATAGTTCTATGCTCAGAATGTGCACATCAGTCAGCTTCATTGAAATTACTTAAAATTTTGAGGTGCATGTTTTATTTGCTATAACCTGTGTAATCAATTGCTTAACTATCTTGCACAGCAGCTAGTAGTGCTGTACAAAAAATTGTATTGGGGGGTCGTCATGTATGCTAATCTAATAATGGCATTCAATACTGACAATGGATCAGCATGGACAGAAAAAAAAAGATATATAACAAATATGAATATGAATTGTAATCACCTCGTAAGTGCCAGAATTGTCAGTGGAAGAGTAGATCATTCTGTGTGCTCCTTTTTCTCCAGAAAGGGTGCCAAACATGTACTCTGATTCAATCTCCATTGCTGCATACTGGATATGACCACTTGTTGATGCAATCTTCTCAACCAGTCCTTCCTTGCAACCTTGCTTCTGAGCCCAACTTGTATAAATGCCAAAGAGCTTCTCTGCCCATAGCTGCAATGGAAAAAATAAAAAATAATGACAAAACATTAAAAAAGGCGGGGATGATTACATTTGATCCAAAATAACCATTAACTTTTTTATACAATGGCAACAAAGTGCTGATAACTATGGACTTAAATTTGGAAGGAACATTTACAATGACCATCCATGAGCTTTATTTATTCATTCATCAATGATTCACTTATCCAATATCACTACAATTTCTTCATAAAACAAAAATGTCACTAAAATCAACTACCTGAGAAGCAACACCCTCTGATCCAGCAGTTACAATGATACAAGCTCCCTCCTTGTCATATGGACCCTTAAGAAGCTTGTACATCTGGTAACGATCTAGAAACTCGGTAGCATCTACAGACGCCTCATATGCTTGCTTAAATAGCTCAACATTTATGACATCCATCTCTGCCAGTTGACTGATCAACTTAGCCTCTTCAGCCTGCACATATATCTAACGATCATCAGCAAGAAAAGACACTAAATTCTATTTCATAATTTCTGTTGCACAAAATCAAAGAAAAATAGGGATGAAATCTAAACTAGTAGAGCTGCATGAAGGGAATTGACCAAGCACATAGCATATTCTCTTAGGCATGATCCAGACGCATGAACCACGACACTGTAGAAAGCATACTTTGTTTGTTCAAATCTTGAGGAAGCAAATTGTTTGCTGAACTCACATTATGCGTCTAGGAAAGCACCTTATATTGAAGGTCTTTGAGATGGTCAACCACCCTGATTGCATCAGCAAGAGCAGAAAGCGTCTCGTGTGACTTTGCTGGATTGTCCCACAAGTTACGCCCCCGCAATACTTCTTCCTGTTTAATTCTACGTGCTTCCTCCCATTCCAATGCACTGGATGCAGTCAGTTCGATCCGGACAACTGCATCTTCAATCCTCTTTTTCAAGGAGTACAAACCTTAAATTGGTCAGCACACAACAGTCAGTTTATCCAGAGCATTTACTTTTTAGAGTTTAGGCTTGCAGTATGTTCAAGTTATGTATTTATTTACTGCAATGTAGTACAATGTTCAAAATACTGACTTGCGCATTGGGGTTGTACGTTGAACTCAAATTAAACTGCATTAAGGACCACTCTTACTCAAGAAAAAAGAAACATATCTAGGACCATAAAATCGCCATACAATTAAGCATCGTTGTACGATTCTTGGTGATACAAATTTTGGTTACTACCAAGAAAAGGCACCCTTATCAAGTATCATCCGTATCAGCAAATGGCAGGGTATGTATCGACAAAATTGGATTCTCTGCTTGCTTAGGCCCTGTTTGGCAGAGCTCTGCTCCCAGCTTCTGCGGAGTGAATCTGTGAAGCTCTGCCAAACAGCAGTTTTCTGATAATCGCTCCCAGGGTGATTCCCGTGAAGTGATTCTCTGAAATGATCTAGGAGCTGGGAGCTGAAAAAAGCTGCTTCTCCTGATTCACTCCCAACAAAGAGTCGGTTTCTCCATAGAGTTTATCCTATGGATTCGTTAGAGAATCACTTTCAGCGACAGAATCACTTCTCTCAGAGAATCACTTCTAACAGAGAATCAGAATCAGAGGGAGCTCTACCAAACAGGCCCTTAGTTAATTCACCAAATGATCCTCCTTTTGACATTCAGAATGATAGGGTTCATCAAAAGATTTCACGGCATCTCTACTTGTTTCCACAATCAAAACACACGGAATTAAAGATGCGCGACAGCGGACCTACCAAGCTCCTTGTACGTGGCGGCGCCGTCACCACGGCCATCCGCCGGGAGGGCGGCGCGGGGAGCGAGGCGGCCGGCGCGGGGGCGGACCGCCGCCGCCGCGGGCGAGGGCGCCGTAGCCATGGCTAGGAGGGTCAGGAGGAGAATGCCGACGGTAGCCGGTGGGGTGAGGTGGGGGTGTGTGGCTTTAGCGGGCAGAGGTTTGGTGCGTTGTGCGGCGGAGGGAGGCGTAACCTAGCGCGGTGTGTCTCACACGCGCCTCATCCTCGCGCCAATTATCTCGTGCTAAAAAGAAAAGAAAATGACATTTACATGGAGGGCTGAATCATTTTATTTTATCATCTACGTGAGCTGAGACTAACTAACCTTTTTTTATTGAAAATTGAAATAGATTAATTTTAATTTTAAGCTTATTAACTTCTGTAATATAAACAATTTTGATTCGAGCCATAACGAGTTTTTTTCCAACCTTATCATGGAATACTGTATTTCTTTCCCTATTTGATACTTTTTTATTCTTTTTTCTAAAATGGCCTCAAGAAACTAATTCCAAGAATTAACCTTTTTAACAAGCCAGCCTGAACGACTTGAACATTCAATCATGGTTGAAGGGTTGGTGCCACCTCAACTACCGAGGCCAACATGGTTAGGTGGTTGCCATTCTAGCCAAGAGTCAGCGTCATTATATTTGGTACGGACTAATAGAATTCAGCCACTAATTATAGCGCTAATGTCTAAACCCAAGAGGAAATCATGTTTGACATATTTTCTTGAATGAATCATGGATGAGCCATTTGGGAGAGTTTGGTTATTTGAGGAAGTATTAGTTTTTTGTTAGAACAGGGCTCTTGGTTAGGGTTTAAGGAGATGTATCTTCAACTATATGCACATAGGTATAGGAAGATAATAGACATGCGGTGTATGTAAATAGGGCATAATTATGTTTGAACATTAGTTGGATTTAGGGCCTCTTTGAGGAGCTGTGTTTTAGCTTTGCTTTAGCTTTGAACCAAAAGCTCCCCCAAACAGTATAGCTACAAAGCAGTTGGGAAGCTAAGCCACAGCAGAAACACCCTCAAAAGCTGCAGTTGCTGGGGAGGAGCTTTTCAGCTGTGGCTTCGCTTGACCACCTCCCACCTCGGTCGCTCTGCCTTCTCAACCTCTGCCACCCTACCTCGTTGCCTCCATGTCACCTCCCCACTAGGATGCCACTGTACTTTCGCTATAATGTTATCTCCCCGCTTGGTTGGCCTCCAAAAGCTACAGCTGTTACAGCTAGTTTGCCAAACAGCATAACAAGAAAAGCCCACCACTTGACTCAACATGCTTACATTTCAACAAACCAAAAGCAATTTTTTCGGCCATTGCAGCTCCCCAAACAGGCCCTTAGTTGAACAATGTAACACGGAGATACATGGGCGCGTGGTGTTTGTAGGTCACGGTACACATGTCAACAAGCATGAAATAATACATGAACTGTAACTATGGTACATGTGTGCCTTTTGAAAATTAAACAACACAGTGGGTTAAGTTCTACTCGGGCTTGTGTACTTACACTTTAAGGTGAAAATGGCTCGCTGTAGGGCACTCACATGGAGTGCCGATCATCTAGGTGACATGAATGTGGTTAGTTGTCATGGTAATGGCAGGCTTAATTGCAACACGGGTTGACACAGCAGTAATGTAGGTGGTAGTTGTTGCTAAGGTTGACCACCTCCTCATTGTTTCTCTCCCTAATCCTTTGCTTGCAAAGCTCATCGTTAGACTAGGAATAATCCTGAAAAGTTTGGTCTCACTATTCCTCTCTCACATAGAGCAGAGGGGGTGAATGATCACAAATTAAAACTTTCCTTCGAAGAACTAACCAAGAACCTCACTTCATCAAAGCAAAGCAGAGAAAAATACAATTCCAAAGTTTTTTTAACAAGGGCGGCACTATCGTAGTTCAGCCTTGGTACTACCGGATGAACAGTATCCTGACACTACTAGGCTACTGTAGCAGTAGTGTTGTGCTATAATAAATTAGGGCAGTGAATAGTAAAATCAACACGACTTCAAAATAAAAATTCATGAATCTTTTGATCGGCTGATCCAAACCTTGTGAAACTTTGTAGACACCTTCTTATGGATGTCAGAAATCTATTTTGACCTTCAATCACAAGGATTGATGTAAAGTTCTAACTTTTTTCCAATTGAAGGAAGAGTGCACAAGAACAGATTCAAAAATAAAAACTTAGCCCTAAGCTTACTCATGGGTTCTTGATGATCAAGATGATTCTAGATGGTTTCCCACATATCATAACAAGCTAGAACACAAAAGATCTAGCCCTTAAAACTCAAGAACACGATCTACCGAAAATCCTTCTCTCAAGCCAAAATGATCGGTTTCTTGCATAAACTTAGAAGAGGTTGTAGATTGCTAAGATGATTGGGATATGATCTATAGAAGATTATCTAGTAATTATACATCCTCGGCACAATTAGCACAATCAAGTAGAAGGAGGGGAGGCAAATCTAACTTGCGGAATTGTAAATTGCAAGAATTTAAAGTGTAGAATTTAAATATTGAATTTAAGGCATAATATAAATGCGGAAAGTAAATTCAGAATTGAGTAAATAACATTTTCATTTCTAGAAGGGAGGTTTATAAAGCCTCACAACAAAGTGGCAAAGCTCAAAGGAGCACTAAAACCTCTAAAACCTTCAAGAGGAGAGAGCTACTCCTATCCCTCTATTTATATTACTCTTGAGTCATCCTTCACCTTTAGACGAGTTCCTTCAACCCTAAGGAACACCATCAAGGGCTAGTATTGACTCACTCATACATGGGCTAACCAGAAATCCACAAACATATAGGGTTTTACACGCTTTTTAAAGCACACTAACTTGACTCGTTACTCTATCCTCTAGACCGCGATCCAATGGCCCTCCATGAATCGAGCAGCTCCAAGTTAGCATCTCATCCATTCCTTATCTTCTAAGTTCGCAGCAACTCCGTCTCCGGTTATCTTCCGATGATCCTTAACCATTTGGACTTTCGACACACCTCGCTTAGTCCCGATCATCCTCCGCCTCACCATGCCCTAGTACCGTCGTTCTACAACCATCAAAAACAAGGAAACCCATCACATAACAATGTTCAAAATGATATACAATAATAATCCAATTACTAAAAATAAATTTGATCTCATTAATAAAATCGGCACTACCGCCAGTTATAGGTTCGTAGTACCGCAAGTTCGGTACTACTGTGCCTTGCCGTCGGGAGTGCCGGTTTCGCTGAAACCCCCAAGACACCACGCTCTAGAAAATAACTATTAGCTCAGAAAGGCCGGTAGTGCCACTCGATCGGAAGTACCACCATTACAAAGCCATTAGTGCCGCTTCTGACTGAAAATAGTTTAAATTGCTTCAATTTGAAATCCAATGTAAATCAAACTCAAATCTAAGCACTCTTAGATCAAATACAGTCAGATACTCATCACCAACATGGGTAGACCTTCACATGGTCTTTCACAATCAAATCTTGCAAAAAGGATAAAAGGGTAACAAAATCATGTCCATGTTACTTTTTTATTGTATTGAAAAGTGTATGTTCCGTACACCTAAAAACATACATATTAAATTGTTGCGGATACTCAGTTTTAGAGAAAATGTTGAAGCTTTGAGGAATCTTTATTCATGACTTTGGAGACCTTAACAAGCTTGATGAAGTTTTCAATCTGATAATAACAATTGTTCAAAGTTAGTAGAAAAGCAAAATGGGAGGGGGGCAAAAATGAGTAAAATAACTTGTATGAATGTTCCAACTAGATTATTTGTTGCTAAACGTGCAGAAGCATCCTTTGAATTTTTGATTGAGTCATAGCAGATGATTTGGTTATACACAAATGTTGACACAGGTTAGGAACCAGTGCTTGTTGCATACAATGAGAAAGAAGAGCTGGATTAGCAAAAAAAATTGTGTGTGTTACATATGACATTAAAAAAGATAAACAAAATATAGTGAATCTTGGCAACACAATTGAGTAACCGAAAATAAATAAATTTACTAGATCTTTTTTAGCCATGTTGTACTTTCATCAATTCTTTCGAGGTCTTTGAAGCAAGTTTGTGGCATGAATTTTTTGGGGTCCATAATCAATTGAGAAAGTTTTTAAAAAATGGAACAAAAAAATGTTGGAAACAAGATGGATACGATATATGAGTATGCAATAACAAAGAAAAAGAGTAAAAAAATTTTGACATAGAAATAACAAGATAACTAACTATTTTACTATAATGACAGGAGAGAAGATAAGTTTCTTTAAAGAGGTCTTGCTTGACAGTGGTTTAAGTACATCCTCATTAAATTTCTCGACAAAAATTGTCATCAACTCATTGTATACTTTCCATCTAGACTTTAGTGAATTGTAAAAATGGTCATAAGATATGTGAAATTCACTGATATCAACAAATATGGAGCAACAAAAAACAAACTGGGAACAAATTAGTATGAAACATTTGTGTATATGTCATGAAACATTTCTTAGAACCCATTGCCACATATTGATATTTCATTGTGTACATGGATAAATAATAACAATGATATGTAGATACTATAACATTCATGTACATGTAATTCAACAGAAAAATATACCGTACTTAGAAGTAAGTGGGAGTGAACAAGTAAGAAAACCAATGAAACATTTTTACAAAGTTGGTGAAACAAGTAAATAGAAATGATGCAACCTATTATAAACAAATATCAAAGTATTTAGCTCAATAACTGTATGCAGCAAAGGTTTAAGATGCTGCAGCAAAAAGATATAAAGATAATGCATCAACGAATAAGATACACTACAACCTTGATCATAAGTTGAAGTAAAAAAAAGATGTTCACGATTTGACTCCCTTCCTAGTCTTCTTGACACATCTTGTAGATATGTATTTTGCATATATATCCTCGACCACGGTACTCACCTTAAGCTTCTTCTAACTGTTGGTCAAGTTTAGTCTATTCTTGTCAACCATCTCCACAAATTCGAAGTCGTCATCACTAATATGGCAAATCCTAGGCAATGAATAGTTTATTGCGTGGTTATGAAGGCATCCTGTGCAAAGTTCTAGATGATCTACATATACAATGTACAAAAAAATAAATCTAAATAAAATGAGTCATAAAAAAGCATCATATAATATCTGCCAACAAAAGAAAATGAATTAAAAAAGGTAGTACATGCATGGCAAGAAGGGACAAACATTCACCAATCTGGAAAACACTAGAGAATTGCTCTAGCGTCAACTTCTAGTGCCTATCAATGTCCTTCATCAGAGCATTCGAAACATCCCTAGCCTAGTCATACTCTTTTAGCTCTGCTATGTCACCTAAGTTGAACAAGTAATCAAACGAAATCATGTTCCTAGTGCCAGGACATAACACAGAATCCAATAAAACAAGCATGAATGACCTCATGAAGATACCATCATCCTCCCTGCCTTTCAATACTTCAACAGCCCTTGCTATAGGTGACCTATCCCCAACCATGCACATATCACAAACCTCTGCAACATCTTTCAGCTTGACCAATAGTTTTAGAGGCTCTCCCTCAGAAGGTATCCCAAGGACTTTCTACACCATCCCTTTGGTGAAAACAGTTACCTTGCCCTGGTAGCAGAACTCACACAGCAATTGATGAATCTTGCCCATTATCCACTCAACTAGATTACTTGGTAGCACAAATTTTGAAATTGATAGCAACTGTTCAAAGCCATGCTTCACAACAAACTCTTGCTGCCTCGAAGTAAGAGCATTCAGAACTTTTGTAACCTTTTTCTACAAAAATGATGCTTGAAAAATGATTTACTAGCCTCATCAACCATGGTAAAAAGAAGTATCATGTAAAAATGTCAAGAGACACATGTGTTAGAGGGACCAAAAACAGAACCCAATCAACACAAACTAAGGCCCTGTTTGTTTCGGCTTTTTCACTGGCTTAAAAGCAAAAAAGCCAAAGCCGAAACAAATGATTGACTTTTAAGCTGAGCTTAAAAAAAGCCTAAAGCCTCCATATAATTATAAGCCAAAAGCCAGATGAGTGGTGCTTTTTTGGGCTTTTTGGGATGAAATAATCTTTTGCCACTAGAAGTCTCCAAAATTATCCACCAAATGCCATTACATATAAACTAAAACATCCCTCTCCCATCTCCACATTTTTCCTCATCTTCTCTCTCTCCTGTGCGACATGCCTTCTCCCTCCACCGCTCCGGTCTTTGCCGTCCTTGACCTCCTCCCTCCTCCACCGTCCCTAGCCACCTTCCTCCTCCACCGACCCAGATCCGATGCGACGCGGGTTGAGGTGGCCAAACCTGAGCTTGGAGCGGTGGAAGGCTACAGGGTCCGAGCGTGGCACAAGTGGAGCTAAATGGATCCGGTCGTAGCACGACGGGAGGTGATCAGATCTGGTGTGGCGTGGGTGGAGGCGACTGGACCTGAGGGTGGAACGGCGGGAGGTGGGTGGAGGCAGCTGGATCTGGCACGGCAAAAGGCGACCAGATTAGCCTCATCGAGACCCTCAATATATGTTTTTATTTAGTTTGGTGAGAGTTCGAAGTTGTTATGCTATTTTCAGTCTGATAAGAGTTCAAAATTGCCATGTAGTAAGTATTTCAAGTTGATAAATAATTATGCTTAGAATGAAGTTTGATCTCAAGATTAATCTATGTTTTTCAATACGACATTCGGTGAAAAAAGTATAAAATATTTGTATTAAATAAATCAGTATATAAGAAAAGTCCTTACAACCTTAAAGGGTATTTCAAACTTTCCAACACTAAGCTACACCATCCAACCCATCAAAAAATCAGGATGCCAAATAACATGTCTTGGCTTAAAATTAGACAGCTTAAAAGCTCGTTAAGCCAAAAAATTAGCTTTAATCCAAAAGCCAAAAATCCTAAACCGAAACAAATATGGCCTAAAAAGTATGCAACAACATTGCAAACAAAAACCATGTGGCGACTACAAGTATTCCAATTGTACTATCTACAACAAAATCTAGTGAGGAGTGTGTAAAATCCCAATTTTTTCATCTTTGAATTTGTTTTAAATATTTTAGCCTTTCCAAACATTTTCATAATTTTTATTGGTAATTAAAGCATGATATGGATTTTTCCTCATTCAAAAAGGATTTGATATGAGCAATGTTCAAGTGAACTATTGTCAAATTGTTTTATTTGAGTTCTATATAGTTTAAGGTATCTTACAATTTTTTTGGGAATTTTCCAAGCTTGTTTACTATTTATTTGAAGCCTAGTTGTATTTTATGCATTTTATAAAAAGGAAAAGCTAACAATAATCCTAGTTTTAGTTTTGGGCCAAAACTCACTCAGTCCAACCTAAGTTAGCCTATTTGGTGTAGTGTTGTAGCCTAACGCCACAACCCCACTTGACAGCAGCTCGCACGAACTCCTAGGCCTTTATAAGGTACTCATCGAGATTGCTTTGAAGCCCTCATCTAGAACCCTAACCCTTTTTTCCTTGAGTCATTGTCGTTTCACTAGGATCTTAGAATCTTCAAGAGCTCCATCGTGGAAAAAAACTTCAATTCACCGCTGTTGGTAAGCCCTAAAACTCTTGGATTGCACCGTTAGCATCACTGCATTGTGTTCTACCTCGTGCGTGTGTTCTCTTCGTCGGAGCATGCTTGGTTGTTGCCATCAACATGGAAGCCACGCTGCAGCCACTATTTCATGTGCTGCCATCACCATCAGTCGTTGTTTGCTATGAAACCCCATGTTAGAAGAACCGCCATGTCGAGATCTTGCTATTAGGATCACCCCAAGTTACCAAAGATGCATGGAACATGCTGCCGATGACCTTCAAGTTTGCGCCCACCATGCTGACGTGGCATTGATGCGGAGTCGATGTGGCATGCCATGTTGTGCTGATGTTGATGCCATGTAGGTGAGTACATTTGCATGGACTAAGTCCTTTGTGAGTCGGTCTCTCACACGTGAGGCTCATGTTTCAGTGAAATATGATGTGAATTCATGACTCTGGTCCATGTTGGACCTAGCTTACAAACACATCTCACTGACTTGTGGGCCCTATGTGTTAGAACACGGCTCACGATAGACTATCAGTGAGCCCTATGTGTTAGAACACGGCTCACGATAGACTAAGACTATGCATAGATCTATTGCCTATGCAGTTGCTAACTCAACACACGTGGCACTACATGGCATGCCATGTCGACTCCACGTCGGCGCCATGTCAGCACGGGAACATATGATCGATGGCGGTGAGCAAACCATGGCACTCCAGTGGCTCTGAGTTATCACATCTAGAAGCTCTAGACATGGTGCACCTAATGACGCGGATGGCACAACCAACAGCGATCGGCGGTGAGCAAAGGAAGTGACGTTTGCGTGGGCTCCATGGTGATGGTGACCTACCAACCACCTCCCAGCGAGATAGCACATGCACTAAAGAGAATGAGACATGACAAACACAATGGTAAGGACCAACAGCACACAGAATCACCAGTGGTAGAAAAATTCAGCAAGACCACGATAGCGGTGTGCTTAGAAGAATTCAAAATCAGGTGAAATAGCGACCCCTCATGGTTTCTGGGGTTAGGGCTTCGAACAAGATGTTCAAGGCGATCCCGGTGCTTCCCTTTTAAATCCCTCAGCGTCCATATGGAGGACAAAACAGAAATGAGGCCACAATGTACACGGCTTGGGACACGTGCATAGAGAAGATGGATCTAACAAGTGGGCCCCACCTATTAGTGTGTCATCCAACAGTGGACCTAGTTGAACTGACCTGGGCTGCAACAGCGCACTATCGGGCTGGGCTGCAATAAACACAGGCTAGCTAGGGCTGGGTTCAGCCCAAAAACTTTTCTAGAATTTCTATATAGTATTCATTTTAGAAAATACAGAAAATGCAACTAGGCTTCAAATAAATAGCAAATTATCTCAGAAAAATCCCAAGAAAATTTGTAAAATACTTTAGAGCATATAGAACCTAAATAAAATAATTTTAACAATTGTTCACTTGAACATTAATCATATTAAATCCATTTTGACTTAGGAAATTCACATTAAGGTTTAAGTAGTAATGAAAAATCTAAAAAATCTATAAAATAATGAAGTACATAAAACTAATTCAATGGTGAAAAAATTCGGATGTTATAAACCTCCCCCTTAATAGAATCTTGATCCTGAGATTTCAGGTTGGCTAAAAAATAGGTTAGAAAACTCTAACTTCACATCCACTTCATGCTCCCACATGACTTCACTCTTAGAGTGCTTACCCCATTGCACTCTACAGAAATAAATCGACTTGCTCTTCATTCTATGATAAGCAATATCTAAGATCTTAACCAGTTGCTCCTTATAAGTAAAATCATCTAGCAACTCATTCGATTTCAACGATGTATGCTCTATTGGAGCTTGAACATACTTCTTAAGCCAAGAGATATGAAAAAACATCATACACTTCTGCCAATGACTGAGCTAACTCCAATTGATAAACAACTTCTCCTCTACGCTTTAAGATTTTTAATAGACTAACAAATCTTGGGGAAGCTTTCCTTTAGTGTGAAACCTCCTAACTCCTTTAGAAGGGTAACTCTTGAGATAAACAAAATCGTTAGACTCAAAACTCAACTCACTATAATGATTATCAGAATAGCTCTTCTGCCTAGACTGAGCTACCTTTAATATTTCTCTGATTATAGCAAATTTCTCTTCTTCTTTAGGAATATCATGTCCAAAGACAATACACTCTCCTATCTCAGTCTAGTTCAATAGGGACGACATTGTAACATTCTATTTTTGAGCCTTTTTAAAATTTTTGTCAATTTGAAATTTCTTTTAGTATAAGCAAATCATTTGAATTAAAATTATAAGTTTAAATGAGTTTAAAATAATTTATTTGGGTTCTAAATGTTCAAAAGTATTTTTGATATTTTTCTGGTATTTTTCCAAATTTATTTGATATTTATTTTGGCTTTACTTATTTTTTAGAATATTCTTAAAAGAAAATCTTTTTTTCCTTTTCTCCCGCACAGGCCGATTTCCCCATGGCCCACCCCCCTTTTCCCTTCGCTCGGCCTAGGGATGGTAATAGGGAAAATCCCCACGGGGAGTGCCCTCTCATCCCTGATCCCCGATAAGCAAAATTTCCCTGCCTCCATCCCCGTCCCCGTCCCCGTACACGGGGTTTAATTCCCCCTGTCCCCAATCCCCGACGGGTTTGTGGGGCTCCGACGGGGACTAATCCCCGAAAATGCTATATAAAAGATCACATACTACATGAATTAATCACTAGAGTAATGGTGCATGTGTGATTGAAGTGTGAGTGAATCACTAGAGTAATTCATATTTAGCATGTTTATTAATAATGAACTCACATATATTGTTTTTTCTTTTGAGAATGATTATTTACTCCCACCTATTATTGATAACACGGGGACGGGGATCGGGGACGGGGAACGATGGAACGTCCCCGTCCCTGCGATCCCTAACGGGGGCAATATTTTCCCCGATAAGCCCCACGTGGGGAGAGATTTCCTCCATCCCCGTCCCCTAATAGGGGAATTCCCCGCGGGAAACGGGGATCCGGGCCCCATTGCCATCCCTAGCTCGTTCTGGTCTGGCATGAGTTTTCCTAGCCCAGCCCACCTCCTCAGCCGCTGTTGAAAACCCTAGCGCCATGGGCGTTGGATCCTGATCTGGTGGTCAAGACTCGCCCTTGTGGCCATGCACGTGTGAGCCGTCCAATCCGAGCCGCGTGTGTGGTCCCGATTGAGCCACGTCATGCCGCCGGATCTCAATCGAGCTCAAACGCCACCGCACTCACCACTGTAAATTTTGCACTGAACACAGCTACTAAGGCCTATTTAATGCTTGCCGCACCTCGTGTAGTGCTCCCTGTTTCGTGTCGCACTTTTTGCCTTGCTCGTCATTGCCCAAAACACCACCGTTTGGTCACAAGGGCTCGTCAGTGTTCACAAAGCCACTGCCACCTTCTACTGCACCATTCACCGCCTTCGGTGACTTTCCAGGGTCGACGTTGCCTCCGTTGAAATCGTCACTATGCGCACTTGTAGATCCACGCAAACCCACATCAAAACCAGTGAGGAAACGCCACTACGATGGTCGTCTTCCTCACGTCTGGCGAAGCACAACCGCCATGCTTGCCGCCACCTCCTACCGCATCTTAGCCGTCCGATCTGCCATCGATTCATCGGATGAGTGTCGCGTGGTCGGATCAGGTCGGGCTGCGCCAGCCGCACCTCTACATCGCTCGTGCCACGTCAGTAACTGCATGGTGCCTGCGTCACGTCCGTGTATCGTGCTGCATCAGCCCTAGCGCCGTGTGTCACCCCACCTCAACCTGTCTGCCATGTCACACTTGATCCGCCTCGGTGCAACCAGTTTACCATGGACCGAGTCTCTGACTCGTGTGTCCCACTTGTCAGCCAAAGTTTTTTTTCCTTTTTTCGATTTCCCAGAAATCCCAAAAAATTCTAGCCAATCACGTCATTCCATGTGTCAGTCCTTTTTTATTTTCTCTGATTTTCTGATCTCAGGAACTTCCAGGAGCCCGTTCTCCTTCGTTCGAGCTCCGATTCCAGTGATTCAAATTTCTAAATTCATGATCTATCTTTTAGTATCATTCTTTCTAATTTTTGAATTTTGTTTGAATTTGTTTTATTTATTTGTTCTCATTTCGCATGTAGACGACGCAGTCGAAGCTTAGTGAAATCAATAGTCGAAGGTAGAACTAGTAGGAGGAAACAATGGCAAGTCTTTCTTGAACATGTTAATCCCAAATTTTATAAAATACTTATGTTATTTTAAATTATGTATGCTTACTTTTATGCAATGTACTTTAAACGTGGTCTTAAGGCTTAGTTAAATTCCAGCTTGTTATACCCTCATTGACAATAATCATGATGAACCTTTGTTACCCTAGATGATACTAGCTATTTTATTTGATGATAACCAATAGTGTAGCATGGGACGGTAGAATTGCTTAGTCCAGTTTAAATGTTTCGGTATTATGCCATTGTGGGAATCATTTCAAACATTATTTAAACTTATTTGTGAAGTTGCGGCAAGTGGTATTGTTGTTATTTAAATGAAATAAAGTGGAAATGGTTTAGACTAGGGCAAATGAATGTTTGGTGGGTGCTGGATGCAATTAAGGACCAGAACATGTGGTACCATAGACCGAGTACTACTATACAACCACAAGTCTATATGGGTACGATCTGTCTAATTAATTTGTGCATTTTGTTATTGGCTTTGCCAGTTGGTGGGATGTGGGTGTCGGATGGAGACAATTTTTCCCCACATGGCGCAAAAGGGGGCTTCTGACTAGGTGGATGGAACCCTTCAGTGGTGAAACCTTAGCGGGCGAGGTTAATAGCGGAATTGTACATTGTAAAAGTCTTGTCATGATCTCTCTACCGACACACTAAAGGAAGTATATTAATTGCATGGCAATGAGAGTCGATAATGTCTTGTGAGTAAAGCTGTACATATTCTGTAGATTTAAAACTAGTTAAGTAGCCATACCCACAGTCAAGGGCAGGCAAGGTATGCTTGCATATTGTAGATCTTATGTTTTGTTTTAAATGAAAATGGTGGTTTGGGAATCTGTGAATGGATAGAACTCTCGGATTATGGTTTGGCGGTTGGAGCCAGTCAAGTGGTTGGAACCTGTTTAGTTTTTATATCAAATTCAGTTATTATTTAATTACATTTTGGTCAAATAATGCTTTGTGAAATTACTATTGGTATTTAAAGTTAAATATTGCTTTATGCTAAAAGAGCCATATTATGCCTTCAATTGTTCAGCCATGCATATAGTTACCATGCATTATGTTTCCAAGACTGGCGAAGTATATTTTGTGCTCACCTTTGCAACATCCCAACTTTCCATAGAGGAGCTCGCAGAAGTTGAAGGTGACTACAAGTTCTATGCTTGTGGTTAATGATGAAGGTGATCCGGATTACTAGGACACGAACCCAGTCGATTGCCTGTGGGCAAATGGATGGGCTTATCCTGCTATTGTTATTTTGTTTCTGCTACTTCTTTTTGAACTCAAGCCAAGAGGCTACTTATTTGTAATAATTGGCCATAAGGCTAACGTCTTTTTGCTTAATTAATATTATTTGATCTATGATATGATTGTTTTATCATCACTGTTTCTACTGTGTATGCTAGCTTTTTCTGGACTAGCACGGTTATACACAGAGGGTTCGAATTTTAGAAATCCAGTCCCGATAGACATGAAAGATCATATATCACTTCATATGATGACATCTACAAACTAGCTTGATAACTATTATTTAATTGAATTTTATATGTGGAAAACATTTATCCCAAGTAGTAGTAATGCACATGCTCTTAATATAACCTCCAAAATCTAATTAACTCTTTCAATTTAATCATCTATCTAAGGGTGATACATTATACTAAAATTCAAATCAGTTCCCATTGCTTCATGCAATTTATTTTAGAACCTCAAGGTAAACAAAGAAACTAAGGCCCTGTTTGGCAGAGCTCTGCTCCCAGCTTCTGCGGAGTGAATCTGTGAAGCTCGCCAAGCAATAGTTTTCGAGAATCGCTCCTGTGGTGATTCCGTGAAGTGATTCTCCAAAATGAACTAGGAGCTGGGAGCTGAAAAAATTGCTTCTCTGATTCACTCCCAACAAAGAGTCGGTTTCTCCATAGAGTTTATCCTATAGATTCGTTAGAGAATCACTTTCAGCGACAGAATCACTTCTCTCAGATAATCACTTCTAACAGAGAATCAGAATCAGAGGGAGCTCTACCAAACAGGCCCTAAATCTTACACTATCTTCTTTGGCACTATATGCAAATAAAAAAAATCCTTGACATATATAACTCTACTAAGCGATCTCCAGTACAAGTAGTCTTAACTGGTATGAAATGGGCAACTTTCATCAAACGATCCACTATGACTCATATAGAATCATAACCATTTTTGCCTTAGGTAAATCAGTAATAAAATCCATACTGATTTCTTCTCACTCTACTCTGGAATTTTCAATGGTTGTAATAAACTAGCTAGCCTCTAACGCATTGCTTTCACTTTCTAACACACATCACACAAAATAATTTGTTCGACAACTTCATGCTTCATAGTAGGCCACCATAACTTCTCCATAAGATCTTGATATATCTTAGCACTTTCTGGGTGAATTGAATACTTTAAATCAATTGATTCAAATCCTTCTAATTTGGCACACAAAATCGACTCTTAAACCATATAGTACCTTGATTATCCAAAGAAAAATCTTTAGCCTTGACTTCCTTCATTTTTGACTTAATTCTTTTGACCTTGGCATCATCCTTCTCATCTTCACAAATCTTATCTTCTAAATTGACTTTACCTCTGCAGCAAATAATCCTTTTGGAACCACTTCCAACTTTAGCTTCTGAAACTCTTCTTGCAACTCAGGTTGACTCTCCTGAATTAGCATATTAACACTATAATTCTTATGACTTATAGCAGCTGCCACCACGTTGGCCTTTTCGGGATGATATTGAATTCCCATGTTATAATCTTTAATCAATCCAACCATCGTCGATGTCTCATGTTGAGATCTGATTGAGTGAAAATATACTTCAAACTCTTATGGTCCATACATATTTCACAATGATTACTAATGAGATAATCACGTTACAACTTTAAAGCATGCACTAAAGCAGCTAACTCAAAATCATGCGATGGACAATTCTCTTCATGTGATCTCAATTGTCTTAAGCATATGCAACAACCTTGCTTTTTTGCATCAATACACATCCAAGCCCTTGTTATGAAGCATCACAAAAAACATCAAAATTACTATGTATATCTAGCAACACTAACACGGGTGCTGACATAAAAAACTTATTCAATTCCTAAAAACTCTCATATTCCAGTGACTAGGTGAACTTCTATTATTTTTCTTGAACAATTGCCTAAGTGGCTTGGCAACTGTCCAAAATCCTTCTATAAACCAACGATAATATCCTACCATTCCAAGCAAACTATAAATCTGGGTAACTAACTTCAGTTGTTCTCAATGAAACATAGCTTTAAGTTTGCTTAGATCGATGGCAACTCCTTTGACATTCATTACATGTCCAAGGAATTCAATTTCCTTCTTTCAACAGTCACACTTACTAAATTTAGCATACAACTGTTGCTCTCAAAGCATTTCAAGCACTAACCTCAAATGCTCTGCATGCTCTCCTTTTATCTTAGAGTATAAAAGAATATCATCTATAAACATGACAACAAACTTGTCCAAGTATTCTATGAAAACCTTGTTCATCATGTTCATAAAATATGCAAGGCATTAGTCAATCCAAAGGACATGACTGTAAACTCATAATGTCCATATCGCATTGAAAATTTAGTCTCATGGACATCTTCTGCATGAATCTTCAATTGGTGATATCCTGATCGAAGATCAATCTTGGAGAAAACTACAGCTCCTCTTGACAGATCAAACAAACCATTGATCCTGGGCAATAGATACTTATTCTTGATCGTCACTTTGTTAAGTGAATGGCAATCAATATACGTTCTCATGCTTTCGTCTTTCTTTCTAACAAATAGAACTGGCGCTCCCCACGATGATGAACTAGGTCTCATGAAACCTTTTTCTAGCAGCTCTCCAGTCTACTTCTTCTCCACTATCTCACCAGTAGGCATCCGATACAGTCTCTTTGATATTGGGCTATATCAGGTACTAACTTAACAACAAACTCAGTATCATTATCTGGTGGCATTTCAGGTAGATCCTTAATAAAATGGCTGGGTACTCCCTGACCACAGGTACATCTTCTAAATTAACAACGTTCACATTGTTAACCATTGACTAACCATCTCAAAATGCAGTTGCTTGAAACTCCACTTTCTCACCCTTCGGGCTTTCAACTAACAGAGCTCTCCGATCATAATCCAAAATAGTTTTATAGTTGGACAACTAATCCATTTCAAGAATAACATCTAAAATCTAGGTATCCAACATAATGAGATTTGCCAAAAATTCAATCTCATCAATAAGCAACTTAACTCCCCAAACAACCTAGATTAGATCTGAGTTCTGATATGGGAATTGGACTTACAGCATACACTTAACACCCATAACATCCAAACCATTTTCAATAGCGAGAACTCAAGAAAAAAATGAATGTGAAGCACCATAATCAAATAAAACTATTACAGGTACTAAGTTACCAAGAACTTACTCAGAACAACATCTGATGCATCCTAAGCTCCATCGATGATAATGCGATTGACATGATCTCTCACTATCACTTATAGTGTAGCTCTAGCTTGACTAGCAGCTTTAATTGCTCCACGATTTGCTCCTGCACTAGCGCCTTCGCTGTTGTAGACCTGAGATTAAAATGGATAGGGGTAACACATCCTCTCTTGAAATAATTATTGGTAAAATGTACCAATTTTGACAACTGAAATAACTCTTAACTGTGGACTATTGATTTCCTCCAAGCATTCACCTGAACATATGTCTAAAAACTCTCACCAGGTGGATGAGGTGCTGGGGACAAAGTCTTGAACATTTCTTAAGGCTAAAACGTAACAAACCGTTGAGGTGAAAGTCTCGACCTCGGTTGATTCTAATGATTTTTTTGTTGGGTCATTCTGCGCTTACGGTTGTTCTCTAGCTCCTTGTGCTTATCCTCAAGGACAAGTGCTTTATGAACCAACTCTTGAAATTTTGGAAAGGTACAGGTAATCAACCTAACTTGATGTCTAGAGCTTACTCCCTTCATAAAACAAGATTCAATTATAGGAAGAGGCAAGGAAGAGAGGGTATGTAAGAAATTATAGCAATTCAAAAAATTGCTATAATTTTTCCGTCACGTAAGGGGGGATTGGTTTTCCCTTGGGGAGGCTCATCCTATTAGTCCTCCGCCTCCATACCCCCTTCCGACCCATGATTCCTTCTGGCTCATTGTATTTGCAAAAGGCAGCAATAAATTCATTCCAAAAAATATTCTATGGAGCTTCATGGGCTACACAGTAATTCTCCCACCATTCAACATTAATTCCTTCCAACTGATGACAAGTAAAGAGAACTTATTGCCTTCACACTAAGTAATTACTAACTTCTTCTCAATGACTCTGAGCTAATCGCTGGCTTCGAAAGGTGAAACATTCTTAGAGAAAGTTGACGGATGAGTCCTCATAAATTCTAGCAACCTTGTGTAAGGACGGGGACAATGACAATAGTTGAGGGTACATTATTGATATAGGCCTGCTTTGTCATGCTCTGAACTTGTTGCATCATTGTATAATCTGAGCGGCCAAAAATGCTCCAAAATTATGCATATCCACCATCATTTGGATTCTCACTAGATCAGGTACCACTTCCACTAGCTCCATTAATAGCACAAGTCTAAACCATTTACTAATCATCCATAGAATTAGATACGGGGAAAAATTATAGATAAGACAACAAAGAATCTAATACAGGGGAATTAGGTTTAACTCAACAACAAGACTTATAACTCTAACACCTTTATTAATAACTTGGTATAGCTGTTTACAAATGCCTAAGAGCCTCTTGCAACACACACTGCATACACAAAAACAAAACATCAAATCTCAACCTAAGCACTCAAGTCTAACGCCTAACGCGCAACACTCTTATTCTTAAGCTCACATATATGAGTCTCAACTGATTAAGCTAAGCTCCATCAATCACTAAGACAACCAGGCTGATACTCTTAGGGTTATCTAATGGTGGATAGGCAGGCATCATGACAAACTGATCTTGATGACTAGAAACAATAGGAACATATTGCTCATGTGCCTCCTGTGGTGAACTCTCTTGCTCCTTAGGTTCTTGCTCCACTTCTTCTGGATCTTCTTCTTTTGCTAACTCTTCTTGTACTTCCACTCCAACGGCACACAAAGCTTCTTCAAGTTTTGTAATCCTTTCTGTGGCAAACTTCCAAGTTGCATGAAGCTCCTCTTATGTAATATACAAAGTTTCATAAACCTTCTTCAGCCCCTGTGTCGTATCCTTCGTAACTTCTTCTTGAGCGGCTATAGTTCTTACATGGTGGATCATAGTAGTATCTTATATTCTGCACTTGGGCAAAGAATTGCATGCCATAGCTCACTAGCATGCTTGTTGTAGACACGTAGTACAGCAAGATGTGAAGACTCTTGGATATCAGCTTCAAAAATGAGCCTTCTGGCAGTAAGGGGAATGGGATGAATTGCCTTAGCATTCTTGAGGGTATAAATGGTAAGTTTACACACAACACTATGACTTTTACCATTCATTGTCCAGCAAGTTCTGTTGTAAAGTGGCCCCTCATAATCAGCAAGTACATGCAATACTTTCCAAAGTTCAGTAGCATAACCTCCAATGTGCTATCCATATATATGAAGCGTCATCATCTATTAGAGACAACTTAGGATAAGGTTCTAGCTTAAACCAGAAGGGATAAAAAAAGAAATTTCAGCAAAAAGGGAAGAGTAAGTGAAGGATCGAGATGGCGATCAGAGGGGGGGTGAATGATTCCAAATAAAATTTTTTCGTACTCAAAATAGTCCACTCAAGCCCTCAACTAAAACACTCGAAAGAAGAAAATTGAATGGAGTTAGTTTCCTGCATGGTCAGTATGACCGAGGCAAGGCCGGTAGCACAAGGGGTCCAGTAGTACCAGGGTGAGGCCGGTAGCACCAAGCTCAAGAATAGTAGGAAGAGCAGCACGAACTCCAAAAGAAAATTTTGAGGAATCTTTCGATCGACTGGACAAAAACTCATGAAACTTGGTAGATGTCTTTCTAAGGATATCAAGAACTCATTCCAACCTTCAATCGCAAGGATTGACATTAAAGTTCTGATCTTTTTCAATTTGAAGGAAGAACATCTCATGTTTGAGCAAAACTAAAGAACTCGATTTAATACTTGCTCATAGGGTTTTGATGATCAAGATAATCTTGGATAACCTCTCATATATCACAGCAAGCAAGAACACAATTCCAAACCTCAAAAAATGTGATCTACAAGAATCATTCACTCAAGAATATAAGACCGGTTTCTTGCAAGAAAGATGCATAGATTATTGCTTAGATGATTAGGATATGATTTAAAGAAAATTCATCCATCAATCAACATCCTTGGCACAAGAAGCAAAAGCATGTAGAAGAGGGGGAGGCAAATCCAAATTGTGTAAATGTAAATTGCAAGAAAGTAAGTGCGAAATTTAAATGTAGAATTTAATACATAATGTAAATGCGTAAAGTAAAATCAAGCATAAGGGAATATGTTTTGGATTTCTGGAATGGAGGTTTACAAAGCCTCAGAACAAGGTGGGCAAAGCTCAAAGAAGCACCAAAAACCTCAAAACCTTCAAGAGGGGAAGGCTACCCCTACCCCTCTATTTATACTACTTTTGAGTTACCCTACACCCTTGGATGAGTTCTTTGTATCCTAAGGACCACCATCAAGGGTTAGGATTGACTCATACATGGGCTAACTCGAAACCCACACACATAACAGGTTTTTGCACTCTTTTCAAAGCATACTAACTAGACCCGCTACTCTATCATCTAGACTGCGATCCAACAGCCCTCCTTGATCCGAGCCGCTCCTAACTAGCATCTCATCAATCCATTCTTTGTCTTCTAGGTTTGTACCTACTCCATCTCCGATCATCTTCTGATGATCCTTGACTGTCTGGACCTCCGATGTTCCTCGCCTTGTCCCGATCATCCTCTGCCTCACCATGATCAAAACCCGACGTTCTGTAACCATCAAAGAGAAGAAAAACTCATCACATAGCAATGTCTAAAAATATATGCATAATCATCACAAAATTGTCAAATATATCCAATTCCTCTCAAAAGGCCGGTGCTACCGCCCCCAGGCCAGTAGCACTGCCCTATAGCCAAAACAGAAAACACCTCCTTTGGAATTTCCACACCGGTCATAGGCCCGGTGCTCCCGCCTATGCTAGACCAGTAGCACCGCCCATGCTGGGTAGCACTCCCAAATGCATCAAATTTCGAATTAAACCTCAAATCTCTCTCAAACTTAAGCACTACTAGCTTAAACAATATCAATAACTCATCACAAATATAGGTAGACCTCCGCATGGTCTTTCAATTCTCCCCCTTGATGAATATATTGACAAACACCCAAAAGGCATAAAATTTTGAGTTTGAGAAAGAGAAGAAAATGAAGCAATTAAGATGAAAAGCCAAACTTGGTTCGAAAAGAAAGAAAATAAGGACATGACCAAATTGACAAGAAGGATTTTAGAGCAAAAATCAAGAAAGAACAAGTTTTCCACAAAAGCTCTAAAAGACCAATAAAAACTCACAAGAACTCAAATATACTTATGATTCAAGATAGTTAGCAAGTTTTTAACAAAATCATAAGATCCAAAATACAATTCCATTTTTAATAAATACCTTTTCTACAATTTCTCCCCCTTTTAGCAATATAGGCATTAAGACTTAATATTTACTCCCCTGTTGTTTAGTATGGATGTATGAAATGCATCTAAAGAGCTTTGTACATTATTCAAATGATCATAATGACAAGATATAACACCAAGCTAGACAATTGTACATTATGCTAAACTAAGATATGTCCAAGTGCAATTAACAAATTTTGCTAGCAAGCTTAGTTTTGAATATGTCATTTTTTTGCAAGATTTAACAAGTGTAATACTTAGCATTAGTTTCAAAACTAGAAGCAAAACCACTCAATGGATCAAAAGGAAAACCTAGACTTCAACCTACTCAACACTTTGGAGAATCTAGAAGTGCATACAAGGTCCTTCGAGCTCATTTTTCATTTGATGCAAATTTTTCTTTATAATCTCAAAAGACATAGTGCGGTGCTAATGTTTGACATTATTTGCATTCTTTACCCACATGTGTGTTTTATTTTTTTTCTTTGCATTTTTCAAGTGTAATTGACTCAAGCCATTATCGATCATCTCAAGAAAAATTCTTAAGATGATGGTGTCGGTCATACACGACACATTCCAAGTTCATCCCAAGTGTAATGGGAAGCTGTCATGTTAATGCAAGGTGCTGACTCTAATGCTTATAAATAAAGTCAACTTTGCTTAATTTTTATTTTAGCACATTGATTTATGAGCAAATGAAAGACTCAAGTATGGATCAAAATAGTTTCACCCAAGTTGCTATAGGGACTTTAGAGAACTCCAAAATTGCACAAATAGTGGCATATACACCTAGAGAGGAAACATAGCAAGTAAAAGCAATATGTTTCATCAAGTTTTCATTTAAAGCTTTAATTTTCAAATTTTAACATGCTTAGCAAGATGAATCGAAATGAACTTGGACATATCTAAGCTAGCAATTTTCTTCATAAAGGTAGCAAGGTGCATAGCATGTAAAATAAATAATTTGCATAATAGAAAAAGCTCATAAAATAGAAAATAAAGTCTATATGCAATGCATGAAGTAGATTCTCTAAACTCCCCCTCAACAAGTGAATCAAGTTTAAGCATAAATCTGGTTTAAGTTGAATTATTATTAAAATTAAGCTCAACGAAGATCCCAATGAACTCAATCAAAACCAGAAACACATAAGTAGGAAAAGAAGTTGAGAAACTGTGAACTGGGTGGCTATAGAGTATAGAAAAGATAGTATAGAACACTACGACTCAGACTCGCTCTCATCTTCTCCAATGACTGATATAGGGAAGCTGACTCTAGATCCCAAGCTAAGGGGTGCACACAGACCCTGTCTACCTAGAGGCCTAATACATGGTAGACTTATAAGACTGTGAGGGAATTCGACCTAAAGAGAAGAGAGAACAACTAATTGTGCATGATAGTAACCTAAAGCATAAGATAAGAGGTCCATGCGAAGCATGCCAGAAGTCTAAGTGAAGTGAACTCAAAATAGCAAAATAAGCCCATAGACACCTAGAAGATGCAAAAGAAAGGAAATACTAGGAGAAAATATATAATACATAATATACGGATCAGCTCCCCCTCACGATAAGCCGTAAAGGCTTAGGACTCCAAGCTCACTCCTCAAGGCAACAAATTTGGAGCTATCCAAAGGCTTGGTGAAGATATTGGCTATCTGGTGATCACTCTCTACAAACTGAACTGCGATATCCTCCTTCTCCACATGGTCTCTAAGGAAGTGATATCTAATATCAATATGCTTGGTCCAGGAATGCTGCACTAGGTTCTTAGCAATGCAAACAGTAGAATTGTTATCACAGAAAATTAGAACACTCTCTATCGCTAACCCATAGTCACGCAAAGTCGATCGCATCCAAAGCACCTAACTACAACAACTCACTATGTTAACATACTCGGCCTCTGCGATGGACTGTGCAACCCCAGACTGCTTCCTAGATGACCAAAAATAAGAGAAGTGACAATGAATTGGCAAGTGCCAGAAGTGCTCTTCCTATCTATCCTATAGCTAGCAAAGTCTGCAACAGAAAAGGCTCGAAGGGACAAACAAGAAGAGGAAGAGTACCAAATACCATAATTAGTGGTAGCACGAAGATACTTGAAGATACGCTTCACCACCTGGCGATGAGAGGCGCGAGGAGAAGTCTGAAATCGAGCGCACAAACACACAACGAAATGTATGTCTAGCCTCGAAGTGGTGAGGTATAGGAGGGAGCTGATCATGCTTCGAAACTCCTTTTGATTAGTAGGCTCACCATCCTCATCAAGCTCGAGGACAGCAGTAGTGGCCATAGGAGTCATCACCAGCTTCCTGTCAAACATATCAAACCACCTTAGGAGATCTCGGGTGTACTTGTCTTGATGTAAGAATGTACCATCCCAAATCTACTTGATTTGGAAGCCGAGGAAGTAGCTCAACTCGTCCATCATGCTCATCTCAAAATATGTGCTCATCACTTCAGAAAACTGCGACACAAGAGAGTGCGAAGAGCCACCAAAAATAATATCATCCACATAAATCTAGATGAGAAGAAATTGAGAATCATGGTCTCTGATGAATAGAGTTTTATCTACTATACCCATCTTGAAGCCATGGCTAAGAAGATAAGACTTAAACCTCTCATACCATGCTCTAGGGGTTTGCTTAAGTCCATACAAAGCTTTGAAAAGCTTGAAGACATGGCACGGGTACTTGGGATTCTTGAATCTTGAAGGTTGCTTGAAATAAACCTCTTTCTCAATATAACCATTAAGGAATGCACTCTTGATAACCGTTTGATAGAGTTTGAAGCCCTGGAATGCAGAAAATGCAAGTAGGATCCTAATAGCCTCTAATCTAGTTATAGGGGCAAAGGTCTACTCAAAGTCAAGACTCTCAACCTAAGTAAAACCCTATGCAACTAGTCTAGCCTTGTTACGAATGACAACCCCATCCTCACTTTTCTTGTTTTTAAACACCCACTTGGTCCCAATGATATTATGACCAGATGGGGGCTCTACAAGCTGCCAGACTTTATTCCTCTCAAAGTTTTCAAGTTCCTCATGCATAGCATTAATCTAAGACTCGTCGGATAATACATGAGAAATATTCTTTGGCTCATAAAAGACAACAAAGGTAGAGTGAAGACACAAAGAAGATAAGCTTGATTTTGAGCGTGTCACATGCTTAAATAGATCATCAATGATCTAATTAGGTGGATGAGAATGCTGAATATGGTAGGGAGGTCCAAAAGTAGAACTGGCCCCTCCGTCTTGAACAGAAGAGGCAGGAATAAAGCCACTCGCTGAAGGAAAATCAGAGTAGGAATAGAGCCACTCGCTGAAGGAAAGTCAAAAGGTAAGGGCTGGTCTCCCTGAGGTGGAGAAATGGAAACAGGTGGCATCTTAGGTGCAGAGGAGACTAGATCAGGTAGAATACCATCATCTCTATCATCCTCATCCTCTATTAAAATGGTCTCGGAGGAGAAAAAAGAGTCTAAAATATCAGGTCTAGCTCTTGGGCTAGCCTCATCAAAGGTCACCTCACAGGTCTTTATAATCCTATTCGCATCACAACTCTAGACTCTATAGCTACGCGAGGAAGTCGAGTAACCTAGAAAAAATATCATTAGAAGAATAAGACTCAAACTTATCCAGGTTACCAATCATTAAAATGAAATACTTGCAACCAAACACAAGAAAATGAGAGACACTGGGTTTGCGTCCATACCTCAACTCGTAAGAAGTGCAGTGCAAATGTGCTCTCAAGAATACTTGATTGGAAATATGGCAAGCAATAGCTATGGCCTCGGCCCAGAATTTCCTAGGAGTACTGTACTCGTCTAGCATCATCCTAGCCATCTCTACCAAGGTTCTATTCTTCCTTTCCACTACGCCATTTTGCTGAGGGACGTAGGGACAGGAGAACTGATGCTCTAAACCAGACTCCACAAAAAAACTCTCAAAGTAGGAGTTCTTGAACTCCATGCCATTATCACTGCATATAGCTCGTAAAGCACCTGGGAGCTTAAAAGACAGCCTACTGATCAAATCCTCAAAATAAGAAAAAGTTTCATTTTTGAGGCCATGAAAAACACCCAAGAATACCTCAAAAAATCATCAACAATGATAAGAATATACCACTTCCCTCTTGCTGATTGCACTCTAGCTGGACCAATAGTATCTATATGTAAAAACTATCCTGGTGCATCAATCATCACAATAATGACTAGAGGATGAGAAGCAGCAACCATCTTGCCATGTCGGCAAGGATAGCAAACTAAGGCTATATTTGGTACAGCTCTAACTCCACCAGATCCACTGATCTGTTGGAGCTGGGTATTCCTAACTCTACCAGATCCATAGAGCTGGAGCTGTGGGTATATTAAGAGTGTTTAGGTGGGTCATCTTTTTTACATTTTAGACTAAAAATAAAAACTTAATTCACTTTATTTTAACCTACAAGTTTCAGATTTGATGCGAAGCTAGGATCTGGAGCTCTACTAAATAGGGCCTAAGTCTTTGACCATCTTGAGTCTAGGCAAACCACGAATGAGATCATGGTTGCTAACTCTAGTCAAAGGATCGAAGCTAGTGTGACCAAATCTCCTATGCCAGAAGGAGAGATCACGGGACTTAGAAACAATCAAACAATGAAGAGAATCTCAAGAAAAAGCAGAAAAATTAGCACAGAAGACTCTCCCAAATCTATAAATCCCACAAACTAACCCTCCTGATAAATTAAGGATTCTACAAGCACTACTCTTAAAGCTTACATCGAAAGAGTCATCGATAAGCTGAGAAACTTGGAGAAAATTATATTGCAGCTTACTCACTAAGGCAACATCCTTAAGAATAAAATTATTATTAATGCAGATGATACCTTTAGCAAAGATTTTACCTGAAGAAGTATTCCCAAAAGTGATCAACTCATCACGGGGGCTCAGACTAGGGAAGAGAACCAACAAGAGTCTCCAGTCATCTGGCGAGAACAACCGGATTCAACAATTCAAACCTCTCCCTTCCCCATCTGACAAATCTGGTCAAGACATAAGAGAGAAAGATGATTCAGTACTGGGATAAAGTGAAGATCTGGTAGCCCAATGTTGAACCACACGATGCCTTAGAGTACTAGCCATAGAAGAAGACTGAACTCTAATGTCTCTCTAACGCTCAACTCTCACAAGATCAAGACAAAGTTAGTAGAAGATCTAGGAGCTGAGACTGGGTTGGTCCACAGTAGTGCAAAGGCCGAACCATCCCAATGAGGCTACTTGAATCTCTTACCAGAAAACACCCCATGCCGCTAATATCTACCTCGATGAGAAAAATTAGGAATATCAAGAGGAAGGCGGATAGACTGACAACGAGCAGTTTTAGGACAAAAACTCGACTGAAAAACCTGAAAACCGAGTCCTGAACACGGCCCAAAAGCAGACGACTCTCTAACTTGTCTAGCAGTAATGTGTGCCTTAGAAGCACTCAGAGTCTGGGGATGACCCTATGAAGGATCGAGATGGTGATCAGAGGGGGTGAATGATCCCAATTAAAATTTTTCCCCACTCAAAATAATCCAAAATAAGCTCTCAAACAAATCAAATAAAAGAAGCAAACAAGAATCAGCTATTTGATCTATATGACCAGTATGATCGATGATCGGTATGACTGGAGGTGTGATATTGAAGGATCGAGTTGGCCTCGACCGGGGGGTGAATAGGTAACTTTTAAAATTTCAGAATTACTTTCTTGTAAAAACAATCTATAGGCTTAACTACTAAAGATTCAAATTATCGACAAGAAAGCACAGAAATAGCTTCACACAAAAAACTGATCATAGAAAACAACAAGTGGCACAAGAATTTTTCTCGTGGTTTGGAGCCAAAATCCTACTCCATGTTAGAGCACTTCTAACGAAGTATAGCTCCTCCAAACCTAGTCGCAGTAGCTTTGGTGTCCACTAAGGTGATTCTTTCACCACTCTAGTGAGGTGAATCCCAACCTCTCACAACTGCGGTGGACTACCACAATCACTTTTGGACAGGTAACACCACACTTCCTCCAAGCCGTCTAGGAACAATTAGTTCCAAGAGTAATAGACTATCCACAAACCCTGTACTCTTGGTTCACTCAGCACAACACTAACTAGACTAAGCTTGGAGCTAGCCAAAAATACTTAGAAAGTGTAGAATTTGAGATTAAGGTTGAAGCATGGTCTCCATGAAGGAATGAAAAGCTCTAAGGTGCTAAAAAGTCAAGGAGATCAAAAGTTTTCTAAAGGAATGCTCAGGCAATCCTTGTATAGCATTTGAACAATATCTAGCTGTTACACCTACCACAGGAGCCGTTGGAATGTGTCAGACTATCAAAACAGCCTACACACATTTGCAATGGACTTTGAAAGATTAGGCTTCAAAATTGGTTCTTTATACTCCGGACCGATATTGTTGAAAAGAGCATTTGCATCGGACTGAATTAGCTTGGTCCGTCGTACATAGGATTTATGCAAAATTTGGTCTGGGAAAAGGATGGATACTTGAACATATGCATCGGACTGAAATTATTTGATCCGTTGAAGAAGGATTTCAAAGAGTTTGTACTGGCGGAGTTTTTGATAGAACAAGATATGTCTAATCAAGAGGAATACATCTATGCCGGACTAAATTTTGCGTTAGCGGAAGTAGGTCCGGCATGAATGGTGTTCGCTCAGTTAAATTTTTATTCAAGAGACTTTTAACGACAGACAAAAAAGAAATTGTCCAGCGAAGACAATCCTTGCACCGGACTAAATTTTTGGACGAACAAGAATGGTCCGACAAAAATGGGATTTTGACTGAGGTTGCGCCGGACTTAAGGAAAGAGCAATGAAATTTGAGTTTGGAGAAACACATATTATTTGTTTGAGTGAAGGATTAATTTAGAGGGGATAATATGATTGAAGGATTTTGATTCCAAGCAGTCTAATTAATCTTAGCCTATGAACCAAAACTTGAATTTGTGCACAATTCCCCTTTATAGTACGGTCACTCTAAAATAACCCTAACTACTTGGCTTGAATCATCTCTCAAGCCAAAACTAGTAACAAAGATCTTTAATCTTGACCTTTTTTATTGATGTCTTCTTGGATACCTAACTAGTAAACTTCTTGCTTAGTGATCATTAACTTAGTCATCAACACCGAAACCATAAAATCATATATAATGAAAAATTAGGGGGTCTAGATACTATTAATATCCCCCTTTTTAGTGATTGATGACAACATACCTTCTTTATTCAATGCCAACTTAATTTATCTACAAAATAAAGTTAGCTCGACAGAACATGTGTAGTATTTGCAGAATTTTAAAGCAAGCAATAACATTATGCTCCCCCTTAATATGTGCAAGAGAGTAAATAAGGTAAAATCATCAAGAGCACATACAAGTTTAGGCATAAGATTCCAAATAACATTCAGTAGCAAACACACAGTAGCATACATGGCAGATATAAGTCTAGACTCCCCTAACCAACTCCCCTTTACAACTAACTAGCCCAGAACTAGCCACAGAGACTAAGAGACTCCCCCCTTTGGCATAAATTGCCAAAAAGGTCACTACTTGCGCTTGGAGAAGGTTCTCTTGAGCCGGCTGAAAGCTGAGCTCTTTCTTGGAGGAGAGACAATCTTCACTTCATCATCAGATTCTTCTTGAATTTTGGAACTAGGAGCTGAGGCCATAGCTTGATCATGCCAGCTTGGATAATCAGGATCTCTAGATTGAAGAGTCCATCTGTGGAAGTCATCTTGTAGCTTGTTTAGAGACTCATTGATTCCTTGCAATTCCTCTCCAGCTTGTCTTTGAAATTCATGTTGACAATCATGTATTTCCATGTCCACTCCATGTGTGTATATAAAATGATCTTCTAGATTCTGTGAGATCATGTGATGAAAAATTGGTTGAATGGTGAAATTGGTATTCTAAAGTGATTTTGGTTATGGCTTGTGTGGTGCCTGTGCATGTGCTATGTTGAGATGATTATCATGCTGGTGATAGCATGATGAAGTTTGCTTGATGCAATGCACTCATGTGAGTGGTTGCATGGGTTGTTGTTGAGGCAAGTGGTGGACTTGTGCTCAAATGTTCATTTGATTATGCTGGGGATAGCATAATGGTTTTGCTTAATGCAATACACTCGTGTGAGTGGTTGCATGGATTAATCTTGAGTCAAGTCGTGGACTTGTGCTCGGACGCGTTGTTTGTTACTTCATGTGCAGGTGTTGCTCGAGGGCGAACGTGGTTGATGACGGGACCGGAACTAGGTTCATGGAGGAACTGAGGTTTGAGACTAGGTTCAGGGAGGAATCGAGGTCTTGGTGGTCAAGGATGTCATGCGGGACGTTCGGGCTAGAGAACATGCACATGGAGGCTGGTTAGTCACGTAATTACAGCAGGTGGGCTATACATACGTGCAAGAGTTATTTTTGGCCACGTTGGGCTAAGTTGAGATGTATACAGACTCTTTCCATGTTGGAAGTGGAGTTGTATTCTATCTCGTTAGGATTGCTCTGTATAAATAGGGGGAGGTGTCCCTTGTTTATTCTTGAGCAAGATTTTAGGGTTGTACTCTTTTGTTTGAGTACTATAACCAGATCAAAAATAAAGATCTTTCTCACAAGTTCTTGGCTCCGGCATAGTTGATCGATCACTTGAAGTTTTGTTCATCACAGTGATCCACGAAGTTCATCACGGAGTTCGGTTCTTTCAAAGGTATCATCTTGCAAAGGTAATATCTTTTGATCCGTAGATCCGATCGGATTGATTATTATTGGGTTTGATTTGTAATTGAATCTAGTTTCTATAGTTAAAATTTCACATCAATCAAATGGTTAGATCTTTGGTAATTTGTGGTCGTCCAGATTGCTAGTCTGGTCGCCCAGCTGTTAGATCGCTAAATTGTTTCAGTCATCTTGCGAAGGTCATAACTTTAGATCCGTAGATCTAATTGACCTGATTCTTTTTTTGTTCACTTCAGAATTGAGTTTAGTTTGTACAGTTAAAATTTCACGTCAATCAAATGGTTAGATCTTCTGTAATTTGTGGTCGCCCAGATTGATGTCCTGCTCGCCCGACTGCTCGCGTGGTCGCCCAGGTTCGGTCATCTTGCAAAGGACATAACTTTAGATCCGTAGATCTGATTGACACGATTCTTTTTGTGTTTGCTGCCAAATTAAGTCTAGTTTCTACAGTTAAAATTTTACATCAATCCAACGGCTGGATCTTCAGGAATTTCTATTTTAGTGGATATATATCGGTTTGCTCGCCCATACTGTGCGCGTGGTCGCCCAATTGTTCACGTGGTCGCCCAACTTGCTCGCCCAAGTGCCAAACTGGTCACCCAAGTACCCAACCTACTCGCCCAAGTGCCAAACTGGTCGCCCAAGTACTCTCTTGATCGTCGCCAAGTGCCCAAGCCGCCGCCAAGTGCTCTCTTGGTGCCTAATTGCCCAAACTGGTCGCCCAAGTGCCCAAACTGGTCGCCCAAGTGATCTACTGGTCGTCCAGACTGATCTATTTATTTCTAAACTGCATAAACTGATTTCCAAGCAATTTGAGTTTCAATTGGGGTATTTGAAAAGTTCGAAAATTTGATTTTAGCTTCCACGCAATCATTCACCCCCCCTCTGATTGCTACATTAGTATATTTCGATCCTACAGATTCTCTCTAATCCATTCAAGAGAACTTTCATTTTCTTTAAAGCCGTCGTTGACATGGCTAAAAAGATCCTTCTTGGTCTGATCTATCTTTAAGTTCATGTCATAGAATCTGTCTCTGAGAAGATTTTAATTTATCTTAATTTCCCCAATCCAGTTCCTTAGGTCCCACTGATTTCTTCTGATTTTGTCAAACCTTGTATATGTCTCATCTCTAAACTTGGTTTGCTCTTCATACTGCTTTCTAGCCATTTCTTGAACTTACTCATGGTACTGCTGCATTGTTCTCATATATTGGTCATGCCTCAGAGCTACCAGTCTTTGATCTTCTTCATATCTAGCTTGGAATTCTCTTTGATTAGCATAATACTGTTGCTCATATGACTAGAACCAGGATGGCTGAGTGTCAAATAAGTTTTGCCAACCTGGAAAAGTATCTTGAGGAGCATGTTTAGGATGTGCTTCAGGAGGTGGAGGAGGGTAAAAGGTTGAATCATGCCCTTGAGGTACACCTAACCCCCTAGCCTCATGATCATGCTCTCCTGGTCTAACTCCTTGACTATCCATGAGTCTTGCAGCTGTAGCTAATTCTTGAAGTTTGTGCATGTCTTGATATTTTGTCTAAGACTGAGCATAAGGACTTGAAACGACTTGTGTGGCTGCATCTTCTTCATAAGAAAGCTCTCTGGGGTTTAGTGGACTGTTCCCAACTATCTCAGTTGCTTCTTGAGTGTGTTCTTGAGGGAGAGAAAAAGTTCTTGAGGCAGTTGGTTCCATTCTGGGTGGAATATTCTGAACTAGAGAATAATGTAGTTGATGTCCATAGCTGAGACTTTGAGAGAAACTTCTTGGAGCTGCAAAGCTTCCAGGAGAGCTGTCTCTTTCCACATTAGTATCATTTCCCTCATGAGCACTTGGCCCATTTCTTTCTACAGAGTTGTCTTCAGATTCTGAATCTTGCACCTATTCCACATCTGGTTGTTCTTGCTCTTCTCCCTCATTTTGTTCATTTTGCTGTAGAGAATGAAGAAATCTTAACACCCTAAGTGTTTCTCTAGTTTCCTTTTGCATTGAATACTTCTTGGGAAAACACTTAAAATCCCTATTCAGCTCTTCTTGAGTGATTATTCCTTGAGCTAGGAACATTTGGGTTATTTGCTGAGTAAAAGGTAAGGGACTTCCTATCTTTCTATATATGGCTTCTTTCCATTTCACCAAAAATGTAGCCTACCAAGTCAATTGGCTGTTTGGAAAGTATCAAGTGTAGCAACCAGGCTAAATTAGGAGTCACACCTTCTTTATATCCAGTCTTGAGGAATATGATGTGTCTCAGAAGCATCAAGAGGACTTTGGCTTCAATAGAAAGACAATGCACCCTATTAGGACAGAAATTTGCCTCAGTGATGTCTCTGTAAATGTGGGCTGATAAATGTAAGGCAAGCATATCACCCACTTGTCTCCATCTCTGCCCAAGAAACATCTTCTCGTGGATTCTTGTTCGGTTGAGTAATGGACTTGAGGCACCGATGGCAGCTTCAAAATGAGGTGACCTCACTTTTCTGATTTTCCCATCTATTGTGAACATGATATAGTGCCTTTGCTTGTTCACCAAGAGAGTGGCATAGAACTCTAAGGTTCTGTTCACACTCCATGGTATTGTTCTGTTTGACATCAAGCGTGCTAAACCAGGAGTTGAATTTATGCAATCATAAAGTCTACTTGAACCAACAACTGAATTCACTTGGTTCCAATCTACATATTGATGATTTGATAAAGCTGATAAAGGTTCTCCATTTCTATGCCTCCTACTCATATATCCAATAAAGATATTCTTTTGTAGACTGGTGATGAAATTCTCATCTAAAGGAGGCCTGGAGACGGGGAACAATACCTTCTCACTGACAAGTCTTATTGCCCTCAACTTTTTCCCACCAAGGATAGCAAGACTTTCCCAATTAAACATATCCACCTCATCATAGAGTTCTTCATCCTCTGATGTGGGCTTGCCACTTGGCTCATAATCGCTATCTTCAGAAGAGGATGATTCTGACTAAACTATTTGTTTGCCTTTCTTCTTCTGAGGATGAGAAGTGACTACCTTTCTATTAACTCTACCAACAATGTGAGTATCTTGCAAATATACTGGTCCTTGAGGCTCCCTTGAAAGTGATATTCCAGGTGAACTAGAGGTTGTCTGCTTCTTCCCTTTAACCTTTTCTACCAATTTCTCAAGCAAACCCCTCTTTTCTGGATTCTTAGACCTCGACATAATGGTGACACGGACTCTACCTCAACACTAATTAGTATGACACAAAAGATCCTTTTTCCAAGCACAATACTGGCCAAAACTAAGAGAGACAGAAGTTTGATCCTTAGGTCTAGATTCTAGGTCTAGGGTTTGATAAATATACAAGAAAGAAAAGGTCCGGGGGAACTTACCAAGCTTTAGTGAGAGAACTTGCGTAGGAGGGATTGGAGATCACCGTTGAAACACCCGACTAGGGTTTGCTTCGGTGTGAGAAGAAAGAATTCCAGCCTTCGAGAGATTGCGCAAGAGAGATGGGTAAACTTTGGGGAATTTTGGCCCGTGGAAGTTACTGCAGTTAAAGAGGAAAGAGAACAAAGAAGGTCTTGAGAACTGACGCCTTTAATGCTGGGCAGTAGGTAGAGACCAGGCGTTCTTATTTTCGATGGTGGGACCCACTAAGTGAGACTATTTTGGATGGTTAAAACATGGGTCCCAAAACCAAAGGCAAGATAGCATGAGATAAGACCTAGGAATTTAGATAAGATTTTGAACAATTTTTGAACTGAGATGAGTAAATTTTTCAAAAAGAGATCAAATCTGATTGAATTCAGGTGAGAGACTTATACTGAGAGATACAAGAGTACATTGGACTAGTCCAAAAACAACAGAGAGTTTTGCATTTGCGTCGGACTAAAAATATTCCCAAAATGAGTTTGCGACGGACTGAGACATAGTTGGTCCAATGTCTATGAGTTTTACCTTGGACCTGGTCCATGATAAAATCTCTTCGGTGCTGGACGAAAAATTCTTAGTCTGTTGGAAACCAAGTTTTGGAATTTTTATGGTTCGTGGCAAATGATGCAAAGGATATATTTATCATAGACTTAACTCATCAGCAAAGTTCCACTAACACCAGACCTACTTAGTTTGGTCCGTTGCAAACAAGCTATGCTGCTGAGTTAGTCCGTCATAGATAAACAACATACTGTTTTCCTCATTTTAGACTTAAGTCTGTTGTAAGAATGTAGCTCTCTACTACAGAAATTAAGAAACATAACTAGGCTCTTAGAGATTTTCAGAGATCCACTTAGAAAAACCAAATATAAGCCAGAAGATGGATCCTGGATAATCTTTAGATAAGAAAAATTCAATCAACAACAAATCAGAACTAAGGAAGAGATTGTATCTTTTGGAATTGTATGAGCCTTATTTCCATATGAGCCTGAATATAGGCAATTCAAGCTCAACTGATAGGACTCAAGTGCTGAATGGAAATACTTGGTTATTTTGCAGTAAATTTTTGAATGAAGGCAGTTTTGACCTATTTACTACAGTTTAGATGGGATAAGATAGAAGCATAGAACGGAGAGGCTTTCAGCAACATTTATCAATTTTAGTTGTAGAAACTCCTTTTCACTTAAAATGATAGCTCTATCCTATTTCAGCACTTGGAATTAATTTGTTCACATAGTGGGTAGAAAGAGATGCATAGCAAGCAAGCTTGGCTCCCCCTTAATGTGACATTAACAAAAATCAAGTAACGTTTGAAAAAGCAATATTGTTTAATTCATTTCTTAATTTAGAAAATCTGGCCTCATCAAGAGGTTTAGTGAAAATATCAGCCAATTGATCCTCAGTTCTTACATAACTAAGCATATTGTCACTCTTAGCAACATGATCATGAATGAAATGATGTCGGATCTCAATATGCTTAGTTTAAGAGTGTTGGACTTGATTATTTGCTATTTTCACTGCACTTTTATTATCACACAGAAGAGGCACATTTTCAAACTTAATGCCATAATCTAAAAAGGTTTGCTTTATAAATGAAATTTGAGCACAACAACTGCCAGCAGCTACATATTCAGCCTTGGTAGTGGAAAGTGCTACAGATTTTTCCTTTTTAGAACACCAAGAAACTAAAGACCTTCTAAGCAAATGACAACCCCAAGAGGTACTTTTATGATCAATTTTTGCAGCCGACATAATCAAAATCCGAATAGCCAATAAGATCAAATGAACCACCTTTTGGTTACCATAAGCTAATGCGAGTATGCTATAGATATCTAAAAATTCTTTTTACGGTACTAAGATGCACTTCTTTAGGGACAGCTTGAAATCAAGCACATATGCAAACACTAAACATGATATCGAGCCAAGATGCTGTCAAATATAAAATAGACCTTATCATGGATCTATAGAGCTTTTAGTCAACAGACTTACCTCCCACATCTTGATCAAGATGTGTGTTCGTTGCCATAGGTGCTTTGATTGGTTTGCATTCTTCCATGTTGAATCTCTTGAGGAGGTCTTTGGTGTATTTCTCTTATGAAATAAAAGTTCCCTCCTTCAATTGCTTGATTTGAAATCCGAGGAGAATGAGAGCTCCCCTATCATTGACATTTCAAACTCCCTCGCTATCATGTCACCAAATTCCTTGCAAAATGAGAGATTAGTGCATCCAAATATAATGTCATCTACATAAATTTGGCAAATCATTAATGCACCATTGATTTCTTTTAGAAACAGTGTTGGATCAACTTTCCCAATTTTGAAGTTCTTTTCTAAGTGAAAATCTCTAAGGCGCTCATACCATGCCCTTGGGGCTTGTTTCAAACCATAGAGTGCCTTAGACAATTTGTAAACGTGATTTGGAAATTTTAAATCTCAAAACCGAGTGGTTGTTCAACATAAATAGTCTCATCAATGATACCATTAAGAAATGCACTTTTTACGTCTATTTGAAAACGAGTAATATTAAAATGAGAAACAAAGGCTAGAAGAAACCGTATAGCTTCAAGATGAGCAACGGGGGCATATGTCTCCCCCATAGTCTAGTCCTTCTACTTGAGAAAAATCTTGCGCTACTAGCCTTGCTTTGTTTCATACCACTACTCCGTTTCTTCTTGCTTGTTCCGGAATACCCACTTTGTTCCTATGACATTGTGGTCTTTTGGACGTTCCATCAAGTTTAAAACTTTATTTCTCTTGAAGTTGTTGAGCTCTTCTTCCATGGCTATGATCCAATCTGCATCTTCTTGTGTTTCTTCACTGTTTTAGGCTCAACACAAGAGACAAACGAGTAATGTTCACAAAAAGATGCTTGCCTAGAGCGAGTTTGAACACCCTTACTGATTTCACTATTAATTTGGGGTGATCCTTAGCAATTGTGTGATGGCTTTTTATGAAGGTTGGTCCATCTTGATTCTTTTCTTCCTCTTCTTCTTGTGTTCCATCATGTAGTTCCACAGATAATGTACGTGGCTCATCTTTGTCTTCCTTGGGTTTGATGTCTCCTACTTCCATCTTTCTCATAGCTTGAACTAAGGCATCATCACCTACATCATCTAAATTCTCATGCTCACCTTGTGAGCCATTAGATTCATCGAATTTAACATCATAAGTTTCTTCTACTAAACTAGTTGAATTATTAAACACTCTATAAGCTTTAGACTTAGAAGAATAACCTAGCATAAAATCAATATCACACCTCCTTTGAAATTTACCCAAATGTGTTCTCTTCTTATAGATGTACACTTTGCATCCGAACACACGAAAATAGGAGATGTTGGGCCATCTTCCTAGCAACAGCTCATACGGAGTCTTCTTGAGTAATCGATAAAAATAGAGACAGTTGATAGCATGACATGCCATATTTATAGCTTTGGCCTAGAAAGCATCCGGGGTCCCATATTCATCTAGCATGGTCCTAGCCATTTCAATGAGAGTCCTATTCTTTCTCTCAACCACACCATTTTGTTGAGTAGTATAGGTGGCTGGAGTTCATGCTTTATACATAACTCATCACTGTATTTAATAATGTTAGTATTAACAAACTCGGATCCATTGTCACTCCTAATCTTCTTGATGGGGAAAAAGTTTTGAAAATTTTTCCAAATTCATTTTTATTCGACAAAAATAATACCCAAGTAAAACGAGAAAAATCATCTACATTACAAGGCAATATGAGTTACCACCAATGTTAGCATATACAGTGGGGCCAAACACATCTATATATAAGAGCTCAAGTGGTCTAGTGGTAGACATGATGCTTTTGATAGGATGAGAATTTGCTACTTACTTGCTGACTTGACAAGCACTACAAAGCTTATCCTTTTCAAATTTGACATCCTTCAATCCCACCACTAACTTATTTTTGAACAGCTTTTTAAGGTTAGACATACCTACATGCCCAAGACGCTTATGCCAAAGCCATCCAAGAGAGACTTTAGCTAAGAAGCAAGTAGAGATGTATGAGGAGTAAGCGTTGAAATCAACAAGATAGAGACTTTGAAATCTAAAACCTTTGAAAATAAGTTTTTCATTTTTGTCAAAAACAGTTACCCCATCATTCAAAAAGACACAATGGAATCCAAAATCACATAATTGAGAAACCAAAAGTAAATTGAAGTTTAAAGATTCTACAAGAAGAACATTATCAATTGAATGATCATTCATTAGAGATGGCGATCTTACTAATACCTTTTACCTTTTATTTGTTGTTATCTCCAAAAGTAATATCATTTTCTCCTTCAATAGAGGTGAACATTCTAGAGGTCTTGGTCATATGTTGAGTACATCCACTGTCAATTACCCAATGCCGGCCTCCACTTTTATAGTTCACCTAGACAGTGAAATTCATTTCTTGATTTTAGGTACCCAAATACTTTTGGGTCCTTTGTTGTTAGTTTCAACAATTTTGGAGCCATAAGGATTTGTAAGCATGGATCTAGGCACCCAAATAGCTCTAAGTTTCTTATCAAGGTTAGAGGGGCCAACATATTTAACATTCATTTTACCCCTAAAATCCTTAAACAACATATAATGAGCATCTACTATGCAGCCCTTATTTACTCTAGCATGCGGGGCACTAGCAAGGGAACAATCTTTAGAGGCATGATTAGATTTGTGACAATAGCAGCATTGAGTGCCTTTCTTGACAAAATTTAGTTTGGATTCGGTCCATCCACTTTTCTTAGGCAAGACCTCAGGCTTATACCCTAATCCTTTCTTTCCCAAGTTGACCCTTTGTTCCACAAGAATTTTTTCAAGAGTAGCACTACCAAGGAAGCAATTTTCTAATCCTTTATCAAATTTAGTTACCTTACATTTCAGTTCTTCATTCTCGATCATAAGCTCCCTAGCACACGATGCATTATTGCAATTTTCACCACACGTACTAGATGAGCTAGAGGCACTGAATAAACTTGAAGCATTATTTTCATCATCAAGCAAGTTGCAAGCAATTGATACATTACATGAAGAAACAGTCTTAGCTTTGCTAGCAAGCATTTCATTATCTATTTCTAGCTCACAATGTCTACTTAACAAGTCATCATAATCATTAATAAGTAAAGCATGTTCGGCTTTTAAAGAATCATTAGATTTAACAATCAAGTCATGATTAGCAATCAAATTATCATGAGCATACATAGATTTTTCATGATTATCAACAAGCTCATTGTGGCTAGCCTCTAGGTTATCATATTTGTCTTGAAGCATACTATGTTTGTCATTTAAGCTATTGATTGTTTTCTTTAGAGCTTTATATGAATTTGCTTTAGCGTGCAAGGCATTATTTAGCTTAGTAATTATATCAACTAGCTCATCATATGCGGGTGAGTCATTTACCTTTTGTTCATCATTTCTTGCCATAAGGCAAAGTGGAAAGGAAGGCGGAGGAGGTGTTGACTCATCAAGTGCTATCCCGGCTAACCTTCTTGATCTGGTATCTTCATCATCCGAGGAGGATTCTTCGCTTGAGCTTTCTTCGTCGGTGATCCATTCACCAGTATGAGCTTCCCCCTTTCCTTTCTTTGGCTGTTTCTTGAAGTGGCTCTTCTTGGAATACCTTTTCTTGTATTTGTCGTGGCCCTTCTCCTTCTCATTATCATCTTTGCTCTTGTTTTCGCTCTTTTTCTTGCTTTTGTTGGGACAGCGAGCAGCAATATGACCTTTCTCATTGCACTCAAAACAAGTGATGTTAGAAAAAGGATTTTTCTTTGAGTAGTAAGAGATTGACCCCTCTTTGTCTTTAGAATTGACCCTTCTCATGATCTTGTTGGCTTTTCTCATGAGTAACGCCAATTTCTTTACATCCTCGTCATCTTCACAGCTGGACTCCTCATCATTATCATTGTTGGAGGAGTCTTGTACCTTTTTTTGACTTTGAGAGCAATAGACTTCTTCTTTGGAGCATCTTCTTCAGCCAAGGTGAGCTCATGACACTACAACACAGTAAATAACTAACGGCGCTTATATATGCCGCTATAAGTGCCTAAACGCCCCCAAAACACTTTCTCCGGCGTTTATTGGCCGTCAAGGAAAACGCCGTCGGGGAAAAGTAATCCCCGGCGTTTATCTAGCTCGGCACATAATGAATGCCGGAGTTGGCTATCTACGGCACATAACAAATGCCGGGAATAGAGTTACCCTGGCACATATTAAATGCCGGGGTTGGCTATCTACGGCACATAACAAATGCCAGGAATAGCGTTAAGCCAGCACATAATAAATGTCGAGGTTGCCTACTGATGGCACATATCAAATGCCGGGAATGGTCTAGTACGGCATTTATTAGATGCCATCTTAGAGCAAAAGTGGCACATATCAAATGCCAGGAATAGTCTAGTACGACATTTATTATATGCCTCTTAGAGCAAAGGTGGCACATATGAAATGCCTTGATATAGTTATCAGCGGCACTTAATTAGTGCCTAGAATATTGTACCACGGCATAGGAGAAATGCCATGTTATTAAATTTGTGAAACGTTAGAAATGACATGGTATCTATTTGTGGCATATAATAAACACTGTTTCAATGTTGGTCACATGCCCATTTCATTGATAAACATAAGCTCATAGCAAATTATCCCAATTCAATATAATCAACACAGAATAGCACAATAGCCTATACAACACTCAGCCATTCTTGAATTCAACATTTGTTATGAAATTCAATCGAGCCAACTAATCTCAAATATCAAAAGTAATATATCATAAAAACTTTAATACAAAGGGGTGAAACAAATTTCTCGTCATCATGCCAAGAACACACCCATAAAAGTAGGAAAATGTTACTGATAAATTACAATCTGAATGCTTATCTTCCTAACCATTCTTCAACTAGTTGCAATTGATTTTGTATATATTCTTCAACTAGAGGCAAAGGCTGGAAGCTCCAGGCAATCACTGGTGTAGTGGTTTGTGGTGCAATACCTTGGCATCGATTTCCATTGGAATAGATTTTTCCTCGGAATCAGTGCGCCATTTTCAGCATCCTCCCAATGACATCTCCGAAGCTTTGGCTTCTGCATGTTTACATCAGCCCAAAAGTAGACTCAATTAGGTGCCTCATCTGTCTCCATCTTAGTTGAATCTTTTGGTGGCTCATTAATTTGTAGCTGCAATTGGAACTTGACTTCCTCCTCCTCCAACATCTGCATCTGAGACATTTAAGTGATTTCCTCATCTTGATTTCCGTCAAAAAAATAGTTGCAAACAAAGCAAGTAAAGGAGCTAGCTTTCTCACTCACGATTCTTGATTCAAGCGAGACTATCCCATGGATGTTAAGTCGGACTTTCCTTTGTCGGTTTGCTATCTCGCCCTTCTTTGGGTTGAAAAGGACCAATCTATCTGAAAGAAAATGGTTTAGTTGTTGGCACAGATCCTTCTTGGAACACACACAATCACAAGAAGATGAACACAAGAGAGTGAACACGCAAGATCGAGGAAGAACAATGACACACGGAGAGTTTCCTAGCGCAAGGCGCTTTGCACTGCACTTTCACTTTCGCTATTCTCTTACTCTATTGTGCATCTATGGACTCAACTAATCAATGACTTAAATACAGGAAGGATGCACCACTCAACTCACATGGCCAAGAAACAGCCTTGACCGCTTCCTATGCCATGAACTCACAACGTTAACACATGCTACTAAAATATCCTTTCTATATTTATCTAGTGGGTGTTTTATTCTAGTTTGATCTCTCTTTGGTACAAATATTTATGTTTAACAACAAGCAAGGAGGGATTTGTTTGCCGAGTAGTAGTGATATCAAATTTTATAGTTTTGATCCCTTTCTCAGTTTACAAGGATGGCGGTAAAGAGGAGAAAAAGAAAGAAGAGAAAAACAAGAAATGCACTTCACCTGTCAGGAGAAAAAGAAAGAAGAGAAAAACAAGAAAGAAGAGTTTTCTTTTGTATGTGATTTTGCTATCTAAGCTAGAAGAAATCATTGTGTTCTACACAGAAATCATGAAATTAGAAAGGTTTAAATGAACATGGAATATTTCTCTTTATAGGTGAACTATGACATAAATGCTGACATCTATTCTCCATTTGACTTTGCAATAAAGTAGTAGTAGGATGTGTTAGCAGATTATTCCCATTTTCCTTTCAAATCAATATGGAGAGTGAAAGAATTGCTTGCACAAGGTGTAATCATAAATTTACCCTAGGTTCAAGTTTTTGGGATCTTGGTAGTCAACCTTTAACAGGGTAATATGAAGTGGATAACTTGTAGGTTTGCACGCATTGCAAGTTGCATGCATACTTGACTTGTGCCGGTATCTGAACAAGTATGTGATGCATGGAGTAGTCCAAGCATCCTGATGCTAACAACATCCTTCTTTGCACCTAGTACTCACAAAATGTGTCATTTCATTAATTTTACCATGAGTAGCAAAAATAAAAGCCAATTTCACTATGTCCAAAGTATCCAACCGAAGAAGTATTCCAGAAGTAATATGAGCTCCTTATGATATTAAATGTATTCTTTAATATTATCCAAGCAATCTATCTATATCTTTGTACTAGTAATTAAATCCTTCGATTGCATGATCGAAGCGGCATATGTAACAAAACACATGTAGATAACTAATTACGCCAATATGTAGTGTTAACAGATGAAGCAGACCTTTTGATACCTTCCTTTCACTTCCAACTTGACCATTCTTGGAATGAATATCGAGTTGGCCTCGAACAATGCAAGCATCGCCATCATGTGGATTGACCGACATGACACTTCATACTGGCTTCGCCAAACAACACTCTGAATGCAAAATATCCTCTTTTAAGAATCAATATGAACATCGAAAACAAAAATTAGAACACCACCTATCATAAATTCTCACCTCGTCGTCATCTAAGGTCTTCCATCTGAATTCCACTGATGCTTCAAGATGGTTCTCTACCAAAGGCAATGACAATTTTGGTACTAATTCATCGTAGTCATGAAAATTACACAAAAGGTGTAACACCCTGGGCTCCAAACTGGGCCTAGAATGGTACTAACTCCTAAATTCACTAAAAATTTCGATAAAACCAACCCTATAACAGCGGAGATCCACTCAGCAGACAAAGAATATTTCGTCATAATATATATATATCCAATATGATATAACAGTGATATAAAAGATGAACAATAAGTCACTACGTTCCGTATTCAGATTATACACATTAACTAGGAACGATCAACGTACGAGAACATTAACATAGCTTATCGTGGCACTTCGTATTAACTTATCACAAGTAAGATTAGTCAATTCTAGTGTAGCGGAGTGACTAGTGATGCAGATGTGACGCTAAGTCCCTTTCCCACATGCCGCTTTCATAACACCTACAAAAAAAACATAAAACAACAAGGGTGAGTCATAAGACTCAGCAAGTACATCAAAACAAAAACAACAACCAAACCTGTCATGTGTGAAGCTCAAATCGCCTGTTAACCACAATGGTACAACACATCTATGCCTAATCAGCAGTTCAATTCAGATCACGTCATTCTGTTTCTAATTTCTGACAGCAGGTTTGTAACAGCGATTACTCATAGACCGTCGCTCCAAAAATTCTGAAAAAATTACACAAAATAGTTCTCGACGTTATCTACAACTTTCTAGTTATACGGTTTTGCAGGAAAAATCGTTTCGGCCATGAAACTGTGACTGCAACCCGACTGCTCCAATTGAACTAACCCGATGCACTCTGATCCAAAAATTAATTCTTCTCCCGGCGACTCCCCTCAACGAATCCACCATGAACAAGGGCTTAATCAGTTTAAGGTTAACTCATGCAATCAGGATCACTTACTGTATGCAATCAGGAGTATATATAGTCTCCCCATGGGTATAAGAAATTGAACTATTTAAGGTTAACTCAAGATCTTAGATATTACGGTTAGAGATTAACATATCAAGCTTATTAAACTAATCTTCTAATCTATGAACTAAGAAACCATATGAAGTTACACACTTAATAAGTTGGCCTAAGTAAATGATCAAACTGAATATAGCACTTGTACACATGGAACCATAATATTCAGAGCACCCTTCATCATAACAGCAGGAGAGTTACCAAGACAATTTGGGTTAAATATATTGAATTTTAACTTACCAAGACAACAGCAGGAGAGTTACAATATCCCAGTCAACACCTTCACTGTGGTCTCCCCTCAATTTGCTCCTTATGCCAATGAAACAAATTTTCCTAGCTGCATGAACTAGTTTACATTGCTAATTAATTTGCGGAAAAAAATAGATGAACTAATAAGCTGCAAAGTGATTACTTAGCTTCAACTTCAACACATGCAATGGAAAATCACCAATCTTCATTCCTTTTTTTCATATTAGGTGGGATATCCTATTTGTTCAATAAGGAAAAAATAGTTACTGATCCGACTAGCTAAAAACAAACACCTTTTCAAATGAAAACACAATTATACACTTATGCTCACTTTGAATCATCACCTCATGAAAATATTGCACCCTTTCAAGAAGGTCTTGGAAATGTTGCTAACAACTAAACAGCATCTCACAGGGCAAAGGTTTTGTAACTCTACACACAAATGCATCACACAACTGTAGAAACATCGTTATTCTGGATGCTCGAGCCTTCATATATGCAAATCTTTGTAGTAAGATGAAAGGTGTTGACTTACTTCAACTCAAGTGAGGTATTTCAGTAAAACGAAAGTTGAACAAATGGAATGACAGATTCCCAGATAAGTTTATCGAATTTATTTCATTTCAAATGACAAAAGATAGGTGTCGATGGGTGTGACCGACAATGAAGAAGAGGGAGTGGGGCAAGGCGGAAGATCTAGGTCTGATGGTAACGCAAGACACAGAGCAATTTTTACCCAGGTTCGGGCTTCCAATGGAGATAACACCCTAGTCCTGCATTCGGTGTTCTTGGTGTAAGTATGAGTGTTCTTGATTACAAGTTCTCTATTACCGATCCCCCCTTTGTCTAGGGTTCCTTTTCTCTATATACACCAAACCGAGGTGTCGCTTTGGCCTTGTTCTTTGGGTTGTTGGGGCGCAGCAGAGCAAGAGAGGCGATTAGGGGTAGCGAGGAAGAGCATCTGTAGTGGCTTTGACCGAGCAAAGACATCTGAGAGCTCCGCCGCCCGTTGTAGATGTGCAGGCGCTGTCTACCTACTCCTGTCGCCTGCACCCCCCGGTCTTCTTTCATCTGGCGTAGCTAAAGCCTTCCAGAAGCTCCTCTTTTTACTTGGTTGGGCCAGCCCACCCCCATGGGCTGATCAGTCGGCCCGTTAACCAGATACCTGGTCTCATAGCTTCCACAATAGGAATATCATAGATTTTCATTAGATGTGCGATCGAAATCAGTAGGAGATCAAGTTGAATTAGATGTTCAGAAAAAGCCAAGCTGTACATAGCAGTTATAGACAAGAAGCCAGCTCAATAGCAAGAAAGAAGCAAGGGAGTTGAGCCAACCAAGAAGCTTTCAAGCCGGGACCAATAAGCAGGCACTAGTCTATTAGTATAAAGTTCTCCCTCTCTATATATAATAACAAGCATGTATAAAAATCTTGATACATATAGGAGAAATGCTAGAGAAAAAATCTTGATATATATAGGAGAAATGCTAGAGCAAATCCTACTCAAGGTTTGTATCGGCCTAGTTCTCTTGTCTGTGATTTGTCGGAGGACTTGTCCTCCCTCCAAAAAAGAAAGAAAAAAAAGAAAGAAATGTCGAGAGCGGGGAAGGAGCATTTGCAAGACACCAATCCCAACTAGATCTTGTACCACTTGTTTTACATTGATCTTAATAGTACAAAGGGCAACAACCATAAGATGTCATTTGCTCTACACACAAATGCATCACACAGCTGTAGAAACATCGTTATTTACCGATGCTCGAGCCTTCATATATGCAAATCTTGTAGTAAGAAATAAGCTTGTAGAGATATCTTCTCAAAAATCTCGATTCTGGTAGCAAAATGGTTGGGCACCGAATGACAATTGACCTTTGCCTCACGTATACACCTCAATTAGAGGTGACTACGACCTCTCATAATCAGTGTATCTGTAAGATCCATGTCACGCAGAACCACTACAACAGGACCAATCTATTCTAACACACACTTTGCAACACATATAGTTTGTGTTGTAGGAAAACTTAACTGCAACACATGCTACGTGTTGCTAACACCAATATGTAGAATTCTCAAACATATAGTATTCATTGAACTACCCTACAACACTTGATGGTCATGTTGCTACACTTGTCAGATGTGTTGGTAGGTGAACAAATAATCGAGATAAGAAACATATATAAATTTTGGATAAACAAAATAGGGTGATGGAGGCTGATGCACTAATTAATCTTCCTCGAGATGTGTGGTGCCTTGACTTCTCCTTGTCTGAGTATCCTGCATTGAAGGGGCATCAGGCATTATGAGAATAACATGACATACTTTAAAAAAAATATTGAAGACAACAGTCCCCCAGCGCGGTGACCCCGAGTTCCCAATTCCAAAATCCAAATCGCCCAGAGTAACCTAGGGGTGCAATCGGATCGGATATTTTCCAACCGACCGATCGACCGGATGTGTTCGGATCGGATTCGGATATTTTTCGGATTCGGATTTGGTTTCGGATACTTTCTTTCTAGGGGTGAAAACGGGACGGATAATTCCCGCCCAATCCGGAACCGGATCCGGGAAGTAAATCGGATATCGGATCGGATCCGGATAGTTGAAAATGGATATCGGGTCGGATTCGAGGCGCAGTCCGGAAAATATGGGTCGGAAAATGAATAACGGGTATTTGCATTATTCAGATATCCGGATTGGAAATATGGGTCGGGCAACGACCAGTCAGCACTCACCAAGTCACCAGTGTCTCGCGGTCTCACCTAGTCACCTCTCCTCTCGGTTTCTCCCGTGCTCGCCCGATGTCTGCCCCAGATCTAAAGTCCCCTTCGGCCCTTCCCTGACCCCGGCGGCCATTGTCTTGGATCTCCCCGGGCGGCGCCCCCCTCCCAGTCCCCCGGGCCTCGCTCCCAGCCCGCGCTCCGACTCCCCCCGGCCTGCGCTTCCGGCCCATGCTCGGACTCCCCCGGCGGCGTCTCTCCCCGGCCTGCGCTCCCGGCCAGCGCTCCGACTCCCCCGGCGGCGTCCCCCCCGGCCTGCGCTCTCGACCCGCGTTCCGACTCCCCCAGCGGCGTCCCCCCGGTCTACGCTCCCAGCAGCGTCTCCCCCCAGTCTGCGCTCCCGGCGGCGTCTTCCCTCGACCTACGCTTCGACTCCCCCCGGCGGCATCTCGGCATCTCCCCCCAGTGCATGCTCTAACCTCAATTCCAACTGTGGTAAATTTAGATAATCTCAGGTCAGGACCTGGTATATTAGCTTTGTAGTTCATGTTCTTGGCTAACTTTTGGAAGTAGCATTACATGTAATGTTTGAAGAAAAAGATCTTGCAACAACTGGCAACTAAATCTTGCTAGATTTTTCCTTTTGATGCGAAGCAACTAAATTTTAGTGGTTCTCATGAAAATCCTAAAACAAGATAGCTTGCTCGACTGGATCTAAAATTCTGAATGCACTATCTTATTCTGAATTTATTGTCAGAGTATACTATGCAGAGTCTGTGCTTTAAAGGGAGAAAGATAAGTATGAGACAGTGGTGCATTATTGGTATGGTGTTTTGCTTTCAATTTAATGTAATTTGATGAGATGGAGCGTTGTATATTGTTATAGATTTGTAGTGGGAATATGTTGCAAGTGCTTTGTCTGTAATCTGATGAGATAGAGCCCGGGTGGAGGACTAGGTCCGGAGCAACGACACGCTGGTCCGCGGCCTGCCCATCCTCGTCGGGCCTCGCTGTCCTCCTCAACTGGGCCATTTTCGGCATTGCCGCTGTCGCCGATGCTCGAGGTGTGGAATGCAAACGAGTTGGCCCGGGTGTATCAAGTTCTGCTCTTCATGAACTACTTTGGTATCCATTTGTACTGATACACAGGGGTTCTGTTTTTAGATTAGGCAGTAATTATCCTGTTAATAATCCTTGGTTGTTGTGTATGGAGGTAATTGCATTCTTCAAATTGGGGTTGCTGCTGGCTCTCTAGAAGATGGTAATGCAGTTACCGTGGATCCACTCGTCTTCCTGTTCTTCCTCACCCTGGGTGTGTCTTCCTCTCCAAACTATAGGTATGGAACCTAAATCGCCCAAATGACTAGATTATGTGGTTGGATCTGTGATAGATGTTGGTAGTCATGAGCATTGCTATGTGATGGATGAATATATTAGTTGGATATGGCATAGATTTTGGTAGATCTGTGGTAGTTTGGTTATTCCTCCATTCATCCATACAACACGTTGTCTAGGATGCGCTTTGCAGGAATTGAAAGGAAAGATGAAGGCCTTTTGCCATTAGAGAACGATGGCTGGTTTCCTGACTTGCTTTCCAAACAGTGTTCGTAAGGCAATCCTCTGCTGCATCAGATGCTTCTTCTTGTGACCCATTTTTGCTAATAAACCACCATCATATGCTTCAGGTAATATATAAGTACAAGTCTCGCCTTCATCCTCCTCATATGCATTCTCCTGACTCCTGAGACAACTGAAGACCTCTATTACCAACAATGGCATTGATCTAGTATTCATACATGTTTCTAGTTGTCAAAACAAAGTAACTGACTAACTGTGCCTGGGAGTATTTATTAGGGCACATGTATAGTTTGTTCTATAACAAATAAATCTTGATACTTATTTTGTTAGTTCTTCTGATGTACAAGTCGCCTAGTTTTACCTACTTTGTACTATCATTTGAATTAGAACTTGATGTGTATAAATTGCTGAATGGCCACACTGCTATTTCTTCATGAACAAGGGTGTGTATCTGATTATGTTTGAAATGCATGTTACCAACACATGTTCAATTTTAGGTACTATAGGGCTGTTTGGATTGAAGCCTTCACTAGCCATACCAAATTTTAGTCATGCCATCTCAATTTAGCTGCTATTTGGTTTAGTTCCAAATTTTGGCTCGCCATCAGAAAATTTTGGCTCGCCATTCTTTTCCAACGCACCGAGCGGGCATGGCGCGGGCGAGCGATTTCTTCGCCATTCGTTGGCGAAACCGCGCGCGCGTCTGACCTAATCCCTCCCGCGCTCCACCGATCGGCCCTCTTCCGGCGACCCCGTCACCGATGTGCTGCCGGACTTCGCGCTTCTTCCGCGCACCTTGGCCTCCAGCTACTTACCGGCCGCCGCAGTTGGTTGCCGCCCGACGCTCCATGGAAGCCCGCCGGCTCAGGAGCTCCGACTGCCCACGCCGATCGCTGGCTAGCTCGCGCCCTCCCGAGAGCTCCTGCCCGCGTGCGCACGTGAAGAAGCTCCATGAGAAGAATCGAGAAACAGCCGATCGATTTTTGCTTCATCCGGACTCCAAATAGATCTCAGTACTGGATTTAATTTTTTTTGAGTCACGCTCACGCCGCTTCAGTCCAGAGCCTATCTGATAATGATTTATCCTTTCTTTTTTGCAGTTGCGATGCCAATGCTGTTCTACAATGTCTCATGTGCACAAAACCCTTGATGATCTACCTGCTTCTGAGATTGCACTCTAAAGACTGTAATACTATATCCCAACAGTTCTTTTTTCCTTTAATACAATTGTCTATTTCTTTATGTGTCTCTGTTCTCTTGACTTTGATTAATTTCTGCTTTTAGGTTGCTCAAATAATTGGTGCCTTATGTGTGAACTTGAGCAATATGCTTCAACTTTACGTGAAAGTGGCGGACCCTTGTTTCTAAGTAGAATCCTTTCTAATCTGAGGAATATTGGATGTTGCTTGGGTGGTGGGAGTCAAGAAGATGCTCATGAATTTTTAAGGTGTTGCAACTGTTACATGCTAGATTTTGTTTCCGTTTGTTATTGCTTGCTATTGTTCAGGTTGTTCTAATGACAAGGTAGCTTCATTACAATATGGGAGTAATCGTTTGAAAGCTCAAATCAAAACTTTCATTCCATATTATCGCTTGATTAATATCATAGTTTGTTGAATATTATTACTTCATGCAAGAGAAGCAATTTTTATTGACCAGAAATACCTGTTCTGAAATTAGAAGGTATCATGGCCTGCTATTGTTTGGGTATGGAATATAAGAGGGGCAAGAAGTGAGGATTAAAACATACTTGGGTAGGAATTGATGAACTTTCTTCCTTGAAGAAACTAAATATAAAATTTGGGGTCTGTCCAAAATTATTTTTTCATTCTTGCTTGTTTTACTTCTGATGATTTTTATGTGGTAGTTGAGTATAACTTACCATAAAAAAATATTTCAAGGTAAATCAAAGTGGCATGGTAATTTACAATTACAATAATTTATGACATAATATATATGGTGGCTGATGGTAATATGATGTAATTACTGCTTTGTGCACTTACTAAAAGATCTATATTATCATGTTTGTGCAAAAGGAATCTATTGCTGGCTGGCAGCTGGCTATATACCGCCTCAACAATAGACATAGAATGTTGTCCAAGTGAATAATCGATTGCTGTATCCCATAACCTGGAAAGGCAATGTACTGATGTACTCTGAATATTCAAGAGGCTTCAACGGTTCCTTTTCTTAGATTCCTATGCTTTTGTATGTTTACACTTGATGAAGTATGTTGGAAAAAAGAAATTGGAAAGACAAGATATTGTAATGGAAGTGTTCAAAATCTGACAAAACTACCCCTTTCCTGTTGACCATATATTCGCATTTTGTTTATAATGTGGTTCAATTGGAACACTACCAGGCACCTTGTAATGTCTATGCAATCATCATGCTTGGATGGACTGGGTGGTGAGAAGCAAGTAGAACCAAGCTTGCAGGAAACTACACTGATACAACAGATGTTTAGTGGCCGTCTTAAATCTAAGGTAACATGCTAGGTTGCTGACTTCTGGGGTAAAATTTGTGATATTTTGAAGAATACTGCAAATTTATTTAAATATTGTGCTTAAGTTGACCATTTATATTTCTTGTGAATACGTTTTTCTCATATGTAAACGATGCAATTTTGTCCATTCAATTTTCTCTTCTGTTCATGCTAACTCTCTCGCTAGTTGGCCATCCATTGTGTTCATCTGTCATATGTCAGCCAGTCGTCTATGAGGGAAAGAAGCCGTGGTGGTCGGACTCTACGGGCACAGAAGATTGTAAAGAAGTGCCCCTCCTGCCCAACTGATATTTGTGACTTCCTACAGAATCCACAGGTATGATTAAGTACAAGTCTATTAAAGCATGCTACAGCCTACAACATGTAAAGTACTCTTGATCATGCTTGGGGATATTTTTTTCTTACAGATCAACCGAGAGATGATGGATCTGATTGAGTCCCTGCAAAGAAAGGCTGTTGAGGAAGGTGATATCAAGGCGACCACAGATGGTAGCAACGATGTTGAGGAATCTGGTGATGGTGGATCTGATGAGGAAAATGATGATGCTTTAGAGAATGAAGAGGATAATAGCAGCTTGAATGAAGAAGAGAACAGTGGTGCTGAGGATAATAAGACTGGGTGCCTGAATGGGGATTCAGATGTTAACGCTGATGGTCCTGTCATCAAAATTGTGGCTGAAAGCAAGGAGGAAGCTCAGAAGGCTCAGAAGCGCAAAGGAGATGTTGAGAAAGGAAAAGATGGCAAGAAAATGAAAGGCAGTGCTGTTGTAGTGGAAAAGATCAATGGTTGAATTGTTATATTTGGATGTTTACCTCATCAAGGGATCAAGAAGCAAGGAATTTCAAGAGGAAAAGATCGTGCTAGTAGTGTACTAGTATTAGTAGTAGTAGAATTTCATATGGTAGGACTCAAATTTTACTCTTGTTCTCAACAAATAAGATGTATTGTTCTATGTGGAATGATGTTTAATACTTATATTATTTCCTTAATTAATGCAATGTAATCTACCTTTTGATCATTGCGCGTGTTGAATTGTATTATATATCATCTAATATGAATTTCTTAATTATCAAATAAAAATTATTAGCGACAATTATATTTTGTATATATATAGCAAATAAATAAACCATAATTTACATTTACTTAGTTGTGTTGCAATAGACTAATTATGTGTTTCTAAAAGGTGTTACATATGAGTTGAAAATATGTGTTGTTATATATAAAAACACATGTTGCTACTTTGCAACACCTTTTCTTTTGTTTAACAACATCTAGTTTGTGTTGCAGTATATCTACTATAGCAACATGACCAATAACATCACTTATCACATGTGTTGCTATCTATCCTAGCAACACATATGCGTGCATATAGCAACATATACCTATGTTGCTATAGCTCATTCCTGGTGTAGTGAACATATAGGCGGAGACTATATATATGGTAAAGACAGAAGCTAGGAAGATGAAGAAGAAGCTTGATATGGGTATGTATATGCGTATCGTCTAAAAAGTGGCGAGAATACAAGCGGAGTCCTCTACTTCCATGTGCGAGATCGCTAATGGTATTTGCCTATGTATATATATAGATATTGAGGTTGCGAGTCACAACCTACCCCAAGATCACACCCTCTAACCAACCATGCATATGTGAATCTAATCAGCAATTTAGCTCATGAAACAAGCATGTATAAAAATCTTGATACATATAGGAGAAATGCTAGAGACAAAAAATTGCACCAATTCTGCTGAGCAATAGTAGCAGGCAGAACTCAGCTGAGTTGATGTCGTTTCAACGAAACCCTCCATCAACTACTCAGTGGCAACAGAGAAGCTCTATGGCGGCAAATCCACAGTGAAGGAAATCTAGAATTAAGTTCGGGAAAACAATCTAAGGTCAGCGGTGATGCTTCATGCAAGTTTAATTGAAGAATGGGAAGAAGTTGCGCCGTGATGGCCTGCGGTGGAAGAATCGGTCAGAGTTGGGGAAGAAACCAAAATCGGCCACAAGCTAGCGGCGGTAGCGGCAGATTACAAGTCGTACATAGAAGCACGTCTGAGTGCACCTTCGGCCAGCGATGAAGGCGTCGGAAGAGGTGTCGGAGGAGCGGTGGCGGAGAGGAGGAGGAGCACTTGGGCGAGAGGAGGAGGGGGGGTGAGGAGGTCGGCGAGGGCATGGGGAGATGAAGAGGCGGCACGGAGGCGTAGAGGGCGGCGGTGGTGGGTGGGGAGCCACGACGGGGCATGTATTCTTTGCAAGTCGGTGTTGTACTCTTGCGTCTTTTGTTCGTGTCTTGGACCATTTTAGCTAGTTCACAATTCTACCCATCAACACAGAGATCTCATGATACAAATTCATGTAAAGACATCATAAATCATTTTGAACCTCTACATGCTCGCTAAACCGTTTTGCCTCATGAGTGACCCGTTCGAGTCTCTGTCGGCATGTCCCGTGAAGTCTCGGTGATTCTCTTTCCGCTTTTCCTTCTCATAAGAGTTCACTGACAACTTTGCCAAACATAAAATTGAGAATTAAAGCCGTGGTTGAATGTAACACCCCAATTTTTGCTTTTCTTGCATTTAAATGGTATTTTGACTTTTTGGGAATTTCTGGAATTTATTTGGATTTATTTGGAGTTATTTTGAATTAAGCCATTTATCAAATTAATTAAATAATAGAAAAGTTAAAATAAAATATTCCTGAAAATATTTTATTTGAGTCATAAATGTCCTAAAATATTTATGAGAGTTTTTCGAATTTTTCGATATTTTTAATGCCCCAAATAAATTATTTGATTTTCGGGAATTATTTTTAATCGAAAAAGAATTAAAAGTCCCGATGAACAGTACTGTGCCGAGTACTGTGCGGCCCGTTTCGGAAAACCCTAGCTCCGTGGCCATTCGATCCTCATCCAAGGGCTCACGTTGCGCCACGTCGACCAATCCTATTCACCGCCGGATTCCGCCGCCGCCGCTCGTGTGGGCCTCGGTCTCCGCGTGTTTCACGGACGTCGAGGGGGCTATTTATTGCGCCGCCACCCGGGTTGTGATTCCCACCTCGCGCCGCACCCGTCCGTACACATCACGCCGCCAGAGTCGCCGTCGCCTCGCCGCACGAGCTCGCCGAAGTTCCCGAAGCCACCCGCCGAGTTCCTCGCGTCGTTTCGTCGCCGCCGGTGATCCTCCGCCGTCGCCCGTGCCACCATCGGACTCACCTCGTCGCGCCGCGTCAGGAGCATCACCGCACGTCGCCGGAGGACCACAGAAACGCCGCGCCGCACGTCGTCGTCTTCATCTCCGGTGAAGCAGAGCCGCCGCGTCGTCGCCGCCGAGTCGAGCTCCCACAGCCGTTCGATCACGCATCAACGACCCTGATTCGGCCACGTCGCCCCGTAAACAGTAAACCCCATCTTCTAACCTCCACCGTTAGATGCAAATCCGAGGGCAGCCGTAGTGCCACGTCGCCGTTCCTTTGTGCGCGTGGCGACAAAGCGGACCCACATGTCGATGACACCGCACCGCGCTGCATGCGCATGAGTCGCTGACAGCACGGGCCCGCATGTCAGCCGCACCGGACCGGTGATGTCAGGCTGACGTCACGGTGGGTCCCATCTGTCAGTGAGTCAATGATGACGTCATGCTAACGTCAGCACGGGAGCCGGTCAGGGCTGACGTCAGCAATGCCACGCGTCGTTCTGTGGTGGCGACACGTGTCATAGATGACGCAATAATTAATTTTCCGAAAAAGAAAATATTTATTTAATTCGGGTTATTGATTTTAAATGTATTTTGAAACTTCAAATGCTTATAACTTTTGCGTTTTAACTCCGATTTGGGTGATTCCAATTTCTATAAATTTGTAAAATTGTGATCTTTCTGTTTACGAATTTTAATTGAATTTTTGAGCACTGTTTGTTTACTGTTTATTTATTTTATTGTTTTGTGTATACGTTATGCGTAGACGTTGAAGTGCCCGAAGGTTTCGAGGGAGAGGTTCTGACCCAGGAGCAAGCTCAGGAACAAGAATCAGCACTTTTTGAAGGCAAGTTGTGTTTGATCATGTTGAACCTATTAGAGCAAATTATTTTGATTTAAACTATTGCATGCTAATTTGACAGAAATGATTTTGAATAAGTTTTGGGATTAGTTAAATGCCTAGTAGCTGTATGCCACCTTGTCATATATAATTGTAGGCCATGAACCCTTTGTCACCCTAGGACATGGATTAATAGTTGGACATTAATAATTTGCCAACATGGGTTGAGTAGACCGAAGTAGTATGCTTAGCCCTGCCACGTGGACATTTCATGATTTTGGAATACCAAAGTAAATATTGACTTAATGAGATATGGAACATGATTTGTGAATGAGACATGTGTTATTGAGTTGATGATGTACGTTGTGCAATGGTAAAGAAGGGGTGGGAAAATGATTTAGGCTGGGGCAAATGGCAAGGTTGTTTCGGTGGGCCAAGAGTGGCAAGCTAGGCGGTCGTGTTGGTTTTATTGGACATGGATATTTGAGTTACACTTGGTTAGTCTTGCCTCGGTCAACTAAGGACTTAACCTTGCGAGCATTTGAATGAGTCTCTCATCTGACCACAAGCTCCGTAATGGGACGGGCTTAATGAGTAAACCGGGAAATCTATTCTTTGGTCTTGTCGTGGTGGTGTGAGGCAGGAGAAGCGGAATGAGAACTCACATGGCGCAAGAGGGGCCCTGTGTATGGTAACCATCCCTCTAGTGTTGAAACCTTAGCAGGCGATCTTGGGTTTAGATGGAACTTTGGAAAGGCTTACGGTTATTTGCCTTGGTGGTATTTGGTGTATCTCGTGGGTAAAGTGTATAACCTCTGCAGAGTGTACAACCTATTGAATAGCCGTGCTCACAGTATTGAGCATCGCTTCGGTGATTCTGATCAAGGGTTAGATTTTCATGAAAATGACTTGTTTATGTAAAATGCTTGGGTTGGTAATGATGAACTGGACTTAGGACGAGAAAAATGATTCTGATTGAAATGTTTGTGAAAGCTATTATTCCTACTCTTGCTTTTCTTGCTTTGCAATCTATTCTTTATTTATCTTGAATCTTTGTCTTGCTCATGAACCATAGCCTATCCTTTGTACTAAGCCATGCATGTAGAATATTAGAAATTGCATTACATGCATGACTTTTGAGTGCTCAAAGTACTCACCCCACAACAACACAACTTCGAGTTGAAGAAGAAGCAACCCCGCTCGGGAGGAGTATCGGGAGGAGCCGAGCGAACTAGGAGCGAGCCGATCGGTTACTGTGGCAAATTGGTTGGCGCCACGAGTTTATTTTATTTCATTGCATTGAATATTTTAATAAGTTTTTATACGTGAGGCGTATCTTTGTAACTTGACCATAAGGTCGATCAACTAGTTTGGGTATTTAATCAAAGTACTTATTGTTTCGTTGGTTATGACTGTGATATGTACCAATGTTGAGACTGTGTGCACTAGCGTGATCCTGGACTAGTGCTGAATACACAGAGGGTCCGGATTTGCAAATTCGGGTCCCGACATTGAAGCCCATCACAAAGAAATGACACATAATAATCATGTTATGAGAGTTCCGACCAACTTGTTGGCCTTCTCCTTGTTCAAACTCTCCTCCAGTGACTCACACCGTCTCGGCAAGTCCAGTTTTGCAGTTTTCAACTCTTCAAGAGCCCTGCTGAGCTCGGCCTTTGCAAGGGACAATGCAATGAAAATTAAGAACTGAGAGAAACTCAATATGACTAGTTCAATACCACCAGATGCTAAGTGGATGACCAAATAGCACACATGCATGCTCAAAGTGGCTTTTCTCTCTAGGCAAGATCAAACAGACACAAAGGAGACAAGAGCGTTAGAATCCATTACCCAACTCGGCATGCAGGTATTCTCTGCATCCATCGACCCTCGGAGCTTTTCTGCTTTCGACCAAGTAGCGTCCTCCAGCTCCATGTACCACCGTATGCACGCTCTCGGCTTCTTGATGTAGTCGCTCATTTGCTCAATCCTCCCTGCACAGATCCAACCAATTCAGAAACCGCCTCCAAATTTTCAATGAAATGACACCAAGAAGCCACAAAAGAACCCACCTTGAAGTCGTTCTTGCCTTTCCCTTCATCTTCTCGACAGCGGCAGCTTCACATCCTCCTCCGCTGAACTTGACCATTGTGTCGCGGTGGCGGCCTAACCCCCGCCCGTCTGCGGGGAGGCGTCTTTGTTCGCCTCGCCATTGTTGATAACCGATAGCACGTTTGACACGGCACCACCTTGAACCCCATCCCATTGCGCGTTCCCAAGTTCTTTCTTACGCAACCCCGCCACCACGTTCCAAATAACAAGAACTCAAGAATTAGCCTGTAAAAGCGAGAATTTTTGCGAAATAAATAAATAAAATTAGGGTAGGGTTTGGCGTGAGGGAGGAGGCCATAGGCGGGATTACCGGTGGGATTAGGGGTTATAGCTAGGGTTCTCTCCCGGTGGTGGGTGGTGGGGATGGGAGCTTTCTTGGGCGGGGTGGGCGGGCGGGGCGGTGGGTGGTGGAGTGGGAGGATGGGAGGCGGAGGGAGGAGGCGGCTCGGAGGGAGGGGGGGCGGTCATGGCAATGGGGAGGACGGCAGATATAGGGAGGGATGGCGGGGTGGTGTGGGCGGTGGGAAGGTGGGGAGGCGGCCAAGCGGAGGAGGGAGGAGTAGAGGCGGCAGCGGGAGAGGGGATGGCGGAGGCGGTGGGGAGGTGGGGATCGATGGGAGGCGGTGGCGGCGTGCGGCAGCGGCCGGTGTGCGAATAGAGAGGATGAGGGGGACTGGGGAGGGCGGCTCGATCTGCGTAGGTGGGGATGAGGAAAAAGATTAGGGCAAACGAGTGCGCGCGCACCAATTCTCCTCCCGCACGCCTGAAATTTCATCTTTCCCAGCAAAATTAATCTGCGGCACGTATTAAACGCCGTGTTTTACCTATCCCGACATTTATCATGTGCCTTCCTTTCCTCATCAACCGGCAAAAGACATGTGTCGGGTTAGAGTCTAGTCCGGCATTTATAAATGTCCCCGTTGTAAAAAGATAAGCCGGCACATAATTTGCACAAGAAAAGTATTACCCGACAAATATTATGTGCCAGTCAATTGAATGCCCCTAAATCCAAATAAATGCCGTGAATTCTTTATTTAGTGGCATTTAGGTCAAGTGCCATATAAAACTAAGTGCCCCAAAAGGCATACCCGTGTTGTAGTGTGAGCTGAAATTTTGCCCAAGAGCTCAGTGGGAGTCAACCTTTTGAGATCACCACTGTTGGATAGGTAGGTGATCAAACTGTGATAAGCCCACGGCAGCACCCTTATCATTTTCCTGCACACCTCAACATCAGAGATTTTAGTTCCCAGGCCTTTAATTTCATTAACAATAGGATTAAGCCTAGAGAACATATCATTAGCATTCTCATGAGGGAGCATCTTAAACTGATCAAACTTTTCTCTAATCACAAAATACTTTTCCTCCTTTACATATGAGGTTCCCTCATGAATTTCTTACAAGGTTGTCCAAATATCATAAGCAGTAGACAAATTACTAACTCTATCAAAAGCTTCTATACTAAGACAAGAGAAAATAACATTTCTAACTTGAGCATCATATTGCAACTTTTGGATCTCACCAGGGATTGGATCACTTGAACCCGAATGACCTTCAGCAATGATCCGTTGAGGCAAAGGTCTTTTTGTGACCCTCCACACATCATACCCTACTGCCTCTAAACAACATCTCATCCGAATTTTTCAATAAGCATAATTAGTGCCATCAAATACAGGAACTCTACCTACACTAACAGTTGCAGACCCATCTCCCTCGGCCATTTACCAAAGATTGTTAAGCTGAGCAAGGTAAACCTACTCTGATATCACTTGAAGGATCGAGTTAGCCTAGAGGGGGGGTGAATAGGCAACTTTTAAAATTTCAAATTTAGTTTTCTTGTAAAAACAATCTATGGGCTTAACTACTAAAGATTCAAATTATCGACAAGAAAGCACAGAAATAGCTTCAAACGAAAAACTGATCACAGAAAACAACAAGTGACACAAGAATTTATCTCATGGTTCGGAGTTGTAACACCCCAATTTTTGCTTTTCTTGCATTTAAATGGTATTTTGAATTTTTGGGAATTTCTGGAATTTATTTGGATTTATTGGAATTATTTGAATTTATTTTGAATTAAACCATTTATCAAATTAATTAAATAATGGAAAAGTTAAAATAAAGTTTTGCTGAAAATATTTTATTTGAGTCACAAATGTCTTAAAATATTTATGAGAATTTTTCCAGAATTTTTCTGATATTTTTAATGCCCCAAATAAATTATTTTATTTTTGGAAATTATTTTAATCGGAAAAGAATTAAAAATCCATATGAACGATCTTGGGCGAAATCTTTATGCGGCCCGTTCGGGAAAAACCCTAGCGTCGTCACCGTTCGATCCGGATCCAACGGCCCTCATCGCGCCACGTCGTCCCAATCCGAGTCACCGCCGGAATCCGCCGCCGCCGCCGTGTGGGCCTCGGTCTCCGCGCTTTTCACGGAAGTCGAGGGCACTATTTAATGCGCCGCCGCCTCTCCTGTGCTCCTCATTTTGCGACGCATCCATCCGTACACTTCTCACCGCCCGAGGCGCCGCCGCTTCGCCGCACGAGCTCGCCGAAGTCCCGAGACCATCCGCCGCACTTCCTCGAGCCGTTCCGCCGTCGCCGGTGACCCTCCGCCGTCGCCGTTGGTCCTTTGGAGTTCCTCACGTCAAGCCGCGTCGGGAGGGCTACTTCTTCGCGCCGGAGAAGCACGGAAACGCCGCCGGCCACGTCGTCTTCCTCCGCTCCGGTGAGACCTCGCCGTCACGCCATCGTCGCCGCGCCGAGTTCCCACAGCCGTCCGATCGCGCATCAACGACCCTGATTCGGCCACGTCGCCTTGAAAACAGTAAACCCCATCTTCAAAACTCTACCGTTAGATGCAAATCCGAGGGCCACCGTCGTGCACGTCACCGTTCATCGTGCGCGTGGCGCCGACAAAGCGGACCCACATGTCGATCTCACCGCGACGTTCCTTTGTGCGCATGAGTCGCCGACAAAGCGGACCCACATGTCGATCTCACCGCACGAAACCTTGTGCACATGAGTCGCGACAGCACGGGCCCACTCGTCACCGCGACACACCGTGCGTGTGGCGTCCTTTATTGACGTCATCTTGGCGTCACGGTGGGACCCACTTGTCGTGAAATAGCCGGTCAGGGTGGCGTCGGCGAGGCCACGTGTCACTCTCTAGTGGCGACACGTGTCACAGATGACGCAATAATTAATTTTCGAAAAAGAAAATATTTATTTAATTCGGTTTATTGATTTTAAATGTATTTTGAAACTTCAAATGCTTAACTTTTGCGTTTTAACTCCGATTTGAGTGATTCCAATTTCTATAAATTTGTAAAATCAAGCTCTTTCTGTTTATGAATTTTATTTGAATTTTAGGCTTGAGTTGCTCTCTGTTTTATTTATTTATTGCCATTTATTTGCGTTCTGCGAGAGCGTTGAAGTGCCCGAAGGTTTCGAGGGAGAAGTTCTGACCCAAGAGCAAGTTCAGGAACCGGAACCAGCACTTTTTGAAGGCAAGTTGTGTTTGATCATGTTGAACCTATTAGAGCAAATTATTTTGATTTAAACTATTGCAGGCTAATTTGATAGAAATGAGTTTGAATAAGTTTTGGGATTAGCTAAATGCCTAGTTGTTGTATGCTACCTTGTCGTATATAATTGTAGGCCATGAATCCTTTGTCACCCTAGGTTATGGATTAATAGTTGGACATTAATAATTTGCCAACATGGGTTGAGTAGACCGAGGTAGTATGCTTAGCCCTGCCACGTGGACATTTCCTGATTTTGGAATACCAAAGTGAATTATGACTTAATGAGATATTGAACATGCTTTGTGAATGAGACATGTGTTATTGAGTTGATGATGGCACGTGGTGCAATGGTAAAGAACCAGGGGTGGGAAAAATGATTTAGGCTGGGGCAAATGGCAAGATTGTTTCGTGGGCCAAGAGTGGCAAGCTAGGCGGTCGATTTGGTTTTTATTGGTTTTGGATAATTGAGATCACACTTGGTTAGTCTTGCCTCGGTCAACTAAGGACTTAACCTTGCGAGCATTTGAACTGAGTCTCTCATACTGACCACAAGCTCCGTAATGGGACGGGCTTAGCTGAGTAAACCGGGAAATCTATTCTTTGGTCTTGTCGTGGTGGTGTGAGGCGGAGAAGCGGAATGAGAACTCACATGGCGCAAGAGGGGGCCCAGGTGTGGTAACCATCCCTCGGTGTTGAAACCTTAGCGGCGTCTTGGGTTTAGATGGAACTTTGGAAAGGCTTCGTTACGGTTATTTGCCTTGGTGGTATTTGTTGTATCTTGTGGGTAAAGTGTATAACCTCTGCGAGTGTACAACCTATTGAATAGCCGTGCTCACGGTAATGAGCATCGCTCGGTGATTACTGGTCAAGGGTTAGATTTTCATGAAAATGAATTGTTTATGGAAAATGCTTGGGGTTGGTAATGAGGAACTTGACATAGGATGGAAATATGATTGTGATTAAAATGTTTGTGAAAGCCACTATTCTTATTCTTGTTTCTTTGCTTTGCAAATTATTCTTATTATTCTTAAATCTTTGTCTTGCTCATGAACCATAGCCTATCCTTTGTACTAAGCCATGCATGTAGAATATTAGAATTGCATTACATGCATGACTTCTTTGAGTGCTCAAAGTACTCACCCACAACAACACAACTTCAGTTGAAGAAGAAGCAAACCACCGCGGGAGGAGTATCGGGAGGAGCCGACAAACTAGGAGCGAGCCCGGTCGGTTGCTGTGGCAAATTGGTTGGCGCCACGAGTTTATTTTATTTTATTGCATTTGAATATTTTAATAAGTCTTAAGCTCATGAGGTATCTTTGTAACTTGACCATAAGGTCGATCAACTAGTTTGAGTATTTAATCAAAGTACTTATTATTCGTTGGTTATGACTGTGATATGTACCAATGTTGAGACTGTGTGCACTAGTATGATCCTGGACTAGTGCTGAATACCTGAGGGTCCGAATTTGCAAATTCGGGTCCCGACAGAGGTGGTATCGAGCCATCGACCGTAGGGCTGGCCCTTAGTTAGAATGGTCGTAGTGAGGATAAAACTATTTTCTAAAAGCTAAAATGTGCCAAGATGATAATGCAATCTCGACTTACCCTTCTCTTCTTTCATACCCTTGCTGAATTTAACACATATTTCTTTGTGTTTAAAATATGTGAGTTTCACGTGAGTGTCCTTTGGCGAGATGAGGATGATCCACTCTTTTGGTGGCGCCTTTGGATGAGTGCCATGAGCTTTGGCGTATGATGCTGTTGCTTGGAGGATATAATGAGCCGATCTCTGGGGACTCATGTGAGATCGGGCGGGGATGGATATTGCAGGATGTCACTATCACGGTCACGCTTAGGGATAGGGCGAGGGCGAGTCGTCGATTCGCATCACCGCCAGGAGGTTGTCATTTGACGCTGGGATTCGGAGACATCGCGTCTGGCGATGAGGCGATTGCTCGTACCTACCCCAAGGAGTTGGATGGCACAGTGTTCGTCACCACCACGCAGAGACACTCGCTTCTGGCAAAGAGCCCATAGAGGAGGAGGATGCCACGATCACCCACCGGCGGATATGTTATCGCTCAAGAGGATGCTATCGGCGAGGCGGTTCAGAGGCTGCAGAGGTCTCGTGGCGAGTTCACACGGTGAGGGCTCATCTGTTGCAGCACTTGTGAGTACTTAGCCCACTCTATCCAGAGGATTGGGGAGCTGGAGACAGTACTAGACGGACGAGCGGAGCGATGTGGAGCTACGACCAGACCGGAGGAGCCACAGCAGAGCCGCAGCGAGCGAGCGAGCAGTGGAAGTGAAGTCGGAGCAGTGGAAGTGAAGCGAGCCTATGGAGGTCAAGCGGAGCAGTGGAGGTTGAGCGGTCAGGAGGCGCATCCGGCGGAGGATCGTTGGGATAGGTTTGTACAGCACCAGCACACCCGCCGGTATATCCACCAGGAAGTTCCGGTGGGGGATGGCTAGAGGAGTGAGCGTTAGGATTAGTGGTTGAGACTCCTGTGTTGAGTCACGTCCTGGAATAAGAGTCACCCTTAGAGGCGTTTGACTCCGGAGAGTTAGTTCGATTTGCTTCTTTCATGCTTGTGAGTGATCGGTATGCGTTGCAAGGCCCTTAGGCATTGTGAGCAACCATACCCAAATATTAATAAAGTAATAAAGTCAGATTTTGTGTTACACCTTTGTCCCCGCATAAGTACTCTATTATTCGTCTATTCTTATTTCCCTCTCGTCTCTAAACCATGGAGCAATCGGCAGATGGTGAACACTCGAGGAAACCAAGGAGGAAATGGGAGCGGTTCTTGCTCAGCTGGAAACATCGATGGGGAAGGACTAGGACCTCAACCGGTACCGCCAGTTGATATGCAGAACTTTGGAGCCTTTATTGCTGCACAGACCCAGTTAATGCATGCCATGATGCGGCGCAGATCTGAGTCAGTCCTTGCCCAAGCCGCCGCCGCCCAAGTTAACGAGTCAACCCGGTCAGAGGCCACACTCGAGGCCGTCGAATTCATGAGGACACGACCGCCTACATTTTTCGAAATGCCAATCCATTGGAGGCGGATGATTGGTGAGGGCGATAGAGAAAGTTGCACATTACCCGGTGTGAAGGAAATGAGAGGGTACTCTATGCCTCTCATCGACTTGAAGGAACCGCAATGAATGGTGGGAAAACTATCTTGTTGCTCATGAGCACCCGCAGACATCGGTGGGAGGAGTTCACGATCGCTTTCGGCGATACCATGTGCCGAAGGCATAATGGAGTTGAAAAAGGAGGAGTTTAGGGCCTCAAGCGGGGCAATCAATCGGTGTCCGAGTATCTGAATAAGTTCACACACCGCACGCTACGCTTTTGAGGATGTAGCAACGGATAAGGCCAGCGTCTCGATTCATGAAAGGATGGATTCAGGCTGCGGTGGGACTCATAACCCACACTTTTCCCGATTTTCAGAGCTAGTGAACAAAGCGCCGATATTGGAGGACAAGCGCAAGGAGCCGGAGGACAACCGGAAGCGCAGGATGGCACAAACGAGGAGCACGCCCGAGCGCCTTGGCGGTTGAGGTTACACCAAACCAGTTCTTGATTTCAGCCAAGGAATGTGATGACGACGCCACCACCGGTGCCAAGACCTGCGGACAAAATTTCCGAGACACCAACACCGGTTGGGAATGCAGTGCAGAGAGCAAGATCGGCAGTTAAGCGTTGTTTTATCATCACGAGCGAACATTTGCCAATTCATCGCCCTAAGAAGGAGGAGGAGGAGGACACCGTTCGCTTCAATCTTGGAACTACTCCAACGAAGGCACCGCGTCGAGAGCAAGCCGTGGAGCTACAATCTGGAGCTGCCCACGATCGTGGTAAGAGGCGAGTCAATCATGTCACCGCCGATCGCAAGGAGAACACATCGGACGTCGTCTTGGGTAAGTTACTTGTCAACTCGATTACTGCTGCAGATTTTATTTGATTCGGAGCTTCGCATTCGTTTATATCTCGGATTTTTGCTGTGAACAATGGGTTGAAAATGGTGAACCTTAGGCATGTATTGCTAGTACAATCCGGGATCGAACTCGATCGATGTAGGATGTTCGGGGTAAAGTTGCTTATAGATGGAATGGAGTTCTAGCAAACTTAGTAGTGTTAGATAACCGGACCTTAGATGTTATTTTGGGAATGGATTGGTTGTCTAAGCACAAGGTTGTGTTAGGCGTGGACGAAGAGTCATATCGATCGAGAGTCCTTGTGGGAGAAAAGTAGAGTTTCAAGCCCTTTGCGTTCGGGATGGACAGTTGATGGTCAATAGTGTGAAGGCCGTCGGCATAGAAGACGTACCGGTTGTCGAGAATACCCGGATGTGTTTCGGAGGATTTACAGGATGCCACGAGACGAGGGACATAGAGTTTGTAATTGAGTTAGTACGAGAACAGCCCGATAGCTAAGAGACCTTATCGGATGTCAACCAATGAGCTAGCGGAAATGAAGAAGCGGATAGAGGAGTTAATGGATAAGGATTTATTAGACCAAGTTCATCGCCATGGGGAGCACCGGTTCTATTTGTCAAGAAGAAGGGCGGAGTTACCGGATGTGTGTGGATTACCGAAACCTTGAATGAAGTCACTATAAAGAATAAGTATCCGCTACCGGGATCGATGATCTGTTTGACCGATTGAGAGGAGCGGAGTTTTCTCCAAGATTGACCTACGATCAGGTTATCACCAGCTGAAGATTCGATCGGAGGATGTGCCGAAGACAGCATTTTCGTCAAGATATGGACATTACGAGTTCACAGTTATGTCTTTCGGTTTGACAAATGCTGCATATTTCATGAACATGATGAACAAGGTTTTCATGGAATACTGGATAAGTTCGTTGTTGTGTTCATAGATGACATTCTAGTTTACTCCAAGACGGGGAAGAGCATGCGAGCATCTGAAGCTAGTTACGAGAGGTTAAGAGAGCGACAACTTTTCGCTAAGTTTAGCAAGTGTGACTTCGGAAGAACAAGGTGGAATTTCTTGGACATGTGGTGACCGCCGAAGGAGTCATGATTGACCCAAGTAAGGTGGAAGCGATGTTGCATTGGGAGCCACCCAAAACGGTGACTCAAATTCGTAGTTTCCTTGGAATGGCCGGTTATTACCGCCGATTTATTGAAGGATTTTCAACGATTGCGAGACCTCTTACGCAATTGTTGAAAAAGGAAAAGAAGTTCGCATGGACGCCGGAATGTGAGCGGAGTTTCCAGGAGTTGAAGAAATGTTTGACAACGGCGCCAGTGTTAGTACTACCGGATTTAAGCCAGAGCTTTGATATATACTGTGATGCATCGTGCCAAGGACTAGGATGCGTGTTAATGCAGAACAGAAAGGTCGTTGCGTATGCATCAAGGCAGTTGAGGCCGCATGAAGAGAACTATCCGACGCATGATCTGGAATTAGCAGCCGTGGTACACACCTTGAAGTTATGGCGGCACTATCTGATTGGAAACAGATGTGAGGTGTACACGGACCATAAGAGTCTTAAATATATATTCACTCAATCGGATCTAAACATGAGGCAGAGAAGGTGGTTGGAATTAATTAAGGATTATAATCTGGGAATTCATTATCACCCAGGGAAAGCCAATGTAGTGGCTGATGCTTTAAGTCGGAAGAGCCACACAGTGAACATGTTGCTAGAAGCAAGTCAGGTCGAGTTATGCAAGGAATTTCAGAAGTTAAAGTTGGAAGTTGTACCTAAGGGATTCTTAGCCGCTTTAGAAGAGAAGCCTACTTTGGAAGATCAGATTCGTGAGGGACAGAAGGATGATGTCAAGATTCAGAGGATTAAGTCTAAGATGGAGGAAGGCACGGCGAAGGAGTTCAAGCTGGATGGACAAGGTACACTGTGGATCAAAAATCGCATCTACGCATCAAGACAAGAAGGAGTCAAGCGAGCTTGATTTTGGAGGAAGCCCATGATTCCAAATACTCCATTCATCCGGGAAGCGCTAAGATGTACCAAGACCTGAAGGAAAGATTCTGGTGGCCAAGCATGAAGCGTGAAGTTGCAAAGCATGTTGCGTTGTGCGATACATGCCAAAGAGTCAAAGCAATGCATCAAAGGCCAGCAGGGCTGCTACAGCCACTGAAGATACCTGAGTGGAAATGGGAGGATATCGGAATGGATTTCATTACCGGTTTACCGAGAACCCAGACAGGGTATGACTCCATATGGGTTATAGTGGACCGTTTAACAAAGGTCGCCCACTTTATACCCGTGAAGACTACCTATTCGGGGGACCGTTTAGCAGAATTGTATATGTCAAGGATTGTATGTCTGCATGGAGTTCAAGAAAATTGTATCAGATGAGGTACTCGGTTTACCTCAAGATTTTGGGATAAGTTGCATGAAGCCCTAGGGACCCGTCTGAACTTCAAGATCGCATATCACCCACAGCATGATGGGCAAGCGGAAAGAGTTAATCGAATCTTGGAGGACATGTTGAGGGCATGTGCATTGGCTTATACAACCGTGGGACAAGTGCTGCCGACGCCGAAGTTCGCTTATAACAACGACTACCGAGCAAGTTTGCGAGATGTCGCCATTTGAAGCGCTATATGGAAGACCTCGTCGACGCCGTTGAACTGGAATGAGACAGGAGAACGCCATATGTTTGGGCGGATATTCTTCGAGAAGTCAAGAGCGGTAGCCATGATCGAGGAAAGGTTGAAAATTGCACAATCAAGACAGAAGAGTTATGCTGATAATCGCCGCAGGGATTTGAGCTTTGAGCCTGAAGATTTTGTGTATCTCAGAGTTACCCCACTTAAAGGAGTTAAGAGGTTTCACACTAAAGGGAAGTTAGCGCCAAGATATGTTGGCCCGTTCAAGATCCTAAGTCGTAGAGGTGAAGTAGCGTATCAGTTGGAGTTACAGCAGTCATTAGCAGGAGTGCATGATGTGTTCCATGTGTCACAATTAAAGAAATGTCTCCGAAAGTGCCGAAGAGCAGATCTTGAATTAGAGTCGGCCGAAATTGCAGGAGGATTTGACCTATAAAGAGTACCCGGTAAAGATCATGGATAGGGGGGAGGTTTGTAACACCCCAATTTTTGCTTTTCTTGCATTTAAATGGTATTTTGAATTTTTGGGAATTTCTAGAATTTATTTGGATTTATTGGAATTATTTGAATTTATTTTGAATTAAACCATTTATCAAATTAATTAAATAATGGAAAAGTTAAAATAAAGTTTTGCTAAAATATTTTATTTGAGTCACAAATGTCTTAAAATATTTATGAGAATTTTTCCGAATTTTTCTCGATATTTTTAATGCCCCAAATAAATTATTTTATTTTAGGAATTATTTTAATCTAAAAAAATTAAAATCCATATGAACGATCTTGGGCGAAATCTTTATGCGGCCCGCTCGAAAAACCCTAGCGTCGTCACTGTTCGATCCGGATCCGACGGCCCTCATCGCGCCACGTCGTCCCAATCCGAGTCCTGCCGGAATCCGCCGCCATGCCGTGTGTGGCCTCGGTCTCCGCGCTTTCACTAAGTCGAGGGCACTATTTAATGCACCGCCGCCTCTCCTGTGCTCCTCGGTTTGCGACGCATCCATCTGTACACTTCTCACCGCCCGAGGCGCCGCCGCTTCGCCGCACGAGCTCGCCGAAGTCCCGAGACCATCCGCCGCACTTCCTCGAGCCGTTCCGCCGTTGGTCCTTTGGAGTTCCTCACGTCAAGCCGCGTCGGGAGGGCTACTTCTTCGCGCCGGAGAAGCACGGAAACGCCGCCGGCCACGTCGTCTTCCTTCGCTCCGGTGAGACCTCGCCGTCACGCCATCGTCGCCGCGCCGAGTTCCCACAGCCGTCCGATCGCGCATCAACGACCCTGATTCGGCCACGTCGCCTTGAAAACAGTAAACCCCATCTTCAAAACTCCACCGTTAGATGCAAATCCGAGGGCCACCGTCGTGCCACGTCACCGTTCACTGTGCACGTGACGCTGACAAGGCGGACCCACATGTCAGTCTCACCGCGTTCGCTCATCAGGCGCATGAGTCGCCGACAAAGCGGACCCACATGTCGATCTCACCGCACGAAAGCTTGTGCACATGAGTCACCGACAAAGACGGGCCCACTCGTCGGCACCGCAAGACACACCGCGTGTGGCGTCCATCGTTGACGTCATGCCGACGTCACGGTGGGACCCACTTGTCGTGAAATAGCGGTCGGTGGCGTCGGCGAGGCCACGTGTCACTCTCTGGTGGCGACACGTGTCACGAGATGACGCAATAATTAATTTTCCGAAAAAGAAAATATTTATTTAATTCGGTTTATTGATTTTAAATGTATTTTGAAACTTCAAATGCTTAACTTTTGCGTTTTAACTCCGATTTGAGTGATTCCAATTTCTATAAATTTGTAAAATCAAGCTCTTTCTGTTTATGAATTTTATTTGAATTTTAGGCTTGAGTTGCTCTCTGTTTTATTTATTTATTGCCATTTATTTGCGTTCTGCGTGAGCGTTGAAGTGCGAAGGTTTCGAGGAGAAGTTCGACCGAGAGCAAGTTCAGGAACCAGAACCAGCACTTTTTGAAGGCAAGTTGTGTTTGATCATGTTGAACCTATTAGAGCAAATTATTTTGATTTAAACTATTGCATGCTAATTTGATAGAAATGAGTTTTAATAAGTTTTGGGATTAGCTAAATGCCTAGTTGTTGTATGCTACCTTGTCGTATATAATTGTAGGCCATGAATCCTTTGTCACCCTAGGTTATGGATTAATAGTTGGACATTAATAATTTGCCAACATGGGTTGAGTAGACCGAGGTAGTATGCTTAGCCCTGCCACGTGGACATTTCCTGATTTTGGAATACCAAAGTGAATACTGACTTAATGAGATATTGAACATGCTTTGTGAATGAGACATGTGTTATTGAGTTGATGATGGCACGTGGTGCAATGGTAAAGAACCGGGGTGGGAAAAATGATTTAGACTGGGGCAAATGGCAAGATTGTTTCGTGGGCCAAGAGTGGTGGCGGGCGGTCGATTTGGTTTTTATTGGTTTTGGATAATTGAGATCACACTTGGTTAGTCTTGCCTCGGTCAACTAAGGACTTAACCTTGCGAGCATTTGAATCTGAGTCTCTCATCTGACCACAAGCTCCGTAATGGGACGGGCTTAGCTGAGTAAACCGGGAAATCTATTCTTTGGTCTTGTCGTGGTGGTGTGAGGCAGGAGAAGCGGAATGAGAACTCACATGGCGCAAGAGGGGGCCCTGGTGTGGTAACCAGTCCCTCGGTGTTGAAACCTTAGCGGCAAGATTGGGTTTAGATGGAACTTTGGAAAGGCTTCGTTCACGGTTATTTGCCTTGGTGGTATTTGTGTATCTTGTGGGTAAAGTGTATAACCTCTGCAGAGTGTACAACCTATTGAATAGCCGTGCTCACGGTAATGAGCATCGCTCGGTGATTCTGGTCAAGGGTTAGATTTTCATGAAAATGAATTGTTTATGGAAAATGCTTGGGGTTGGTAATGAGGAACTTGACATAGGATGGAAATATGATTGTGATTAAAATGTTTGTGAAAGCCACTATTCTTATTCTTGTTTTCTTTGCTTTGCAAATTATTATCGTTATTCTTAAATCTTGTCTCGCTCATGAACCATAGCCTATCCTTTGTACTAAGCCATGCATGTAGAATATTAGAAATTGCATTACATGCATGACTTCTTTGAGTGCTCAAAGTACTCACCCCACAACAACACAACTTCAGTTGAAGAAGAAGCAAACCACGCCAGAGGAGGAGTATCGAGGAGCCGACAAACTAGGAGCGAGCCCGATGGTTGTTCGTGGCAAATTGGTTGGCGCCACGAGTTTATTTTATTTCATTGCATTTGAATATTTTAATAAGTCTTAGCCTGCTGAGGCGTATCTTTGTAACTTGACCATAAGGTCGATCAACTAGTTTGAGTATTTAATCAAAATACTTATTATTCGTTGGTTATGACTGTGATATGTACCAATGTTGAGACTGTGTGCACTAGCGTGATCCTGGACTAGTGCTGAATACACAGAGGGTCCGGATTTGCAAATTCGGGTCCCGACAGGAGTCAAACTCCTACTCCACGTTAGAACACTTCTAACGAAGTATAGCTCCTTCAAAACTAGTCGCAGTAGCTTTGGTGTCCACTAAGGTGATTCTTTCACCACTCCGGTGAGGTGAATCCCAACCTCTCACAACTCGTGGTGGTCTTTGTAACGTCCCAAAATTTGGTCGAATTTTAAATTTTGGAGTTATTTGAATTTTTTTTATGAATTACCCAACCTTTATTTTCATTTAATTGCATTTTATTGAATTTATCTGAATTTTTGGGGATTTATTGGATTTAATTAACATTTATTTAAACTACCCTTCTCTTAATTATTCAATATCGAAAAAGTATTTATCAAAAATAAATGAAAATATTTTATTCAAGCTCTAAATATCTTAAAATATTTTCTGGAATTTTTTAGAATTTTTTCGGTATTTTTAGAGCCCTAAATAATTACTTTTATTTTACGGAATTATTTTTATTGAGAAAATCCGAGTAATTCCAGCTACTGATGTCGGCCGAGCCCAACACCGTGGTCTTGGCGCCAAACCCTAATCGCCCGTTTTGCGCCGTTGGATCTTGATCGGACGGACGCGATTAAATACCGTTCGCCGAATTGAGGATTAATCGTCACCATTGGATCGCGATCGGACGGCGCGATGGGACCGTCGATCTCGGATTTAAGCGTGTCGCGCCGCCGTCGCCATTGGCGCGCCGCAGATCGTGTCGGGATTTCTTCGCGTCTCGAGGTGTCCGAGCGAGTGAAATAGGCGGCGTGTGCAGCACTTCACCCCGCTCATTTCCCCTCTCGCTCGTTAGCTCGCCCACCGTAGCCCTCTCGGGAGCTCGCCGTAGTTCACCCTCTTCCCGTTTGGTTTTATTGTGCCCGCCGTGCTCGCCGTTCCCGCGCCGCAGCCGAGACCTTCCCGAAGTTCTCGTGACGAGCCGCATCTTCGCGCCACTTCTTCCGGACCGGAGACACACGGAAACGCCGTCGCCGTGTCATCTTCTCCAAGTCCGTTGACCAACGCGCCGCCTCTTCTTGAACCGCGACTCACCTCGGCCGTCGGATCTCCATCGGACGCCCAAGGTAACGCCACGTAGGCCCGTTAACGATGAACCGCTTCGGTTAGTCTTGCACCGTTAGATTCAATCCTACGATCGGGAAAGCGCGTGAGCGTGGTGGATGCTTCATGACGCGTGTCCGTCGCCGACATGTGGGCCGGTATTGTTCATGGGCTGCTTGCTTGGCGGCGTGTGACCGGGTTATTGACGTCGGCCGACGTCACCCGAGGGCCCGCTTCGTCGATGACCGAAGCGGCGTGGTTAACTCCGGTGTTGACACGTGTCGCCATGAGAATTAATCCGGATTTTCAGTAGGAAATTAAATAGAATAATTCGGTTATTATTTATTTGAATTTCAGCAAACTTAAAAATGCTATAACTTTTGCGTTTTAACTCGGATTTGGGTGATTCCAGTGCCCAAAATTTGTAAAAATGTGAACTATTTATTGGTGATTTTTATTTAATTTTAGTGAATTGTTTGCTGTCTGTATTATATATTTATTGTGTGTTTGCTTGTATCGAGTAGACTCCGAGTTGCCGGAATTCGTCGAGGGAGAGTTTGAGGACCCGTCGCAGAACCTCGACCAGAACCAACTCCTCTTCGAAGGCAAGTCGTGCTTTGACCATGTTGCCCCTAGATTTTAAAAGTATATTTTGATTTCCATATTGCATGCTATGTTAAGTACAACCACTATTGATTAAATTGGGAAATGGTAGTTAAAAGCCAAACTTGTTATGCCACCTTGATTATAAATGTTTATATGCCCCAAACCTTGTTCACCCTAAGATGCTTAAATATGTTGGATGCTAATATGATGCCAACACGGGAGGCTAGACCGTGATTAGCTGCTTAGCCTGCTTGTATGCGTGGAATGACTTTCAAATATCAAATGAATATTGACTAAACAATTATGGAACGCATTTTGGAAAATGCGATGATGTCATGAATTGGAACTGGGATAGTGACCTGTGTGGTGCTATTCATGAACTGATGTGGAAAATGGCATGTGTTGCTTAAGTATAAAGTGGGGTGGGAAAATGATTTGAACCGGGGCAAGTGGCAAGAAGGCTTCGTGTGTGGGCCTGTGTGGCAATGGGATGTATGAAAAGATTGTGAAGGTGTGTGCGAGATGTATAAAATGGTTGTCTTGCCCGGGACAATTAAGGACTTAACCTTGCGAGCCTTTGAGCTGAGTTCCGTGTACAACCACTTGTCTGGAATGGGACGGACCTAGTTAAGTAGGTTTCTAATATCTTTCCTTTGATACCTCGGGGTGACAGTTACACCAAAAATGTAACCGTACGGGGGAGCGTACCTGTGCTGCGGCTTGGTACCCATCTAACGGTATGTGCCTGTTCTAAACTCTGGCTCTGTGTGAGGGGAGTGTTAGGAAGGCAATACTGGAGAGGATCACTGGCTAAGTGTTAGTCTCTGAAAGACTTTGTTACAATCAATCGCCTGTGTGGTGAGCATTGTATCCTGTGGGTAAAGTGTCTGACCTCTGCAGAGTGTGTGTGTGAATCTATTGAATAGCCGTGTCATGGTATTGGACATTGCTCGGTGATTACAAATCAGGGGTTAGATTTTCAAAATGAAAATGTGGAATGGGTGGCTGTGTGCCAAAAAGCTGTGTGAATGAAATTAGGGCTGTGTGCCAAACTCTTGGAAAAGAATTGAGAAATTAATTATTAAATATTATTGATCTTACTGCTTTTAATCTAATAGGACTACCTATCAAAAAGAAATGCTGCTTTATGCAAAATAACCAATTAAGCCTTTCCTTGGAATAAGCCTTGCATATAGTAATAGTCTGCATTGTGCATGACTTGTTGAGTATGTTGTATACTCACCCTTGCATCGACAAAAACCTCAGAAGATGAAGCCGTACCAGCTTGGGAGGAGGAGTTCATTGAAGGCCAGGAGGACTAAGGGGTTGGGCCGCACTCAGTAGCCTGTGATTAAGAAGGGTCCCGCTATCGTATTTTGCTTCATTGAATGAACTTGATATCGATGATATTTATCGCCTGCTGTGTGAAGTATTATAAGGTGGCCATAAGGCCATGTAACTCGTTACTATTAATGCTTGAAGTACTTATTATTTATTTCCGCTGTGTATGATTGTGGTACTTCAACCTGTTTATCCTGTGTGTACTAGCGTGATCCTGGACTAGTACAGAATACACAGAGTGTCAGAATCCGTGGGAATTCGGGGCACGACAGTCTTCCACAATCACTTTTGGACAGGTCACACCACACTTCCTCCAAACCGTCTAGGAACAATTAGTTCCAAGAGTAATAGACTATCCATACGCCCTGTCTCTTGGTTCACTCAGCACAACACTAACTAGACTAAGCTTGGAGCCAAAAACACTTAGAAAGTGTAGAATTTGAGATTAAGGTTGAAGCACGATCTTCTTGAAGGAATGAAAAGCTCTAAGGTGCTAAAATATCAAGGAGATAGAAAGTTTTCTAAAGGAATGCTCAGGCAATACTTATATAGCTATTTGAATAGTATCTAGCCGTTACACCTACCACAAGAGCCGTTGGAACATGTCAGACTATCAAAAAAGCCTACATACATTTGCAATGGACTTAGGAAGATTAGGATTCAAAATTGGTTCTTTATACTCCGTACCGATATTGTTGAAAAGAGCATTTGCGTCGGACTGAATTAGCTTGGTCTGTCGTACATAGGATTTGAGCGAAATTTGGTCCGACAAAAGGATGGGTGCTTGAACACATGCACCAGACCGAAAATATTTGATCCATTAAAGAAGGATTTCAAAGAGTTTGTACTAGCGGACTTTTTGATAGAACAAGATATGTCTAATAGAGAGGAATACATCTGCGCTAGACTAAATTTTGCGTTAGCGGAAGTAGGTCCGACGTGAATGGTGTACGCTCGGTTAAACTTTTATTCAAGAGACTTTTAATGACAGACAAAAAAGAAATGGTCTGGCGAAGACAATCCTTGCACCGGACTAAATTTTTGGACAAGCAAGAATGGTCCGGCGGAAATGGGATTTTGGCTGAGGTTGCACCAGACTTAAGGAAAGATCAATGAAATTTGAGTATGGGGAAACACATATTATTTGTTTGAGTGAAGGATTGATTTAGAAGGGAAAATATGATTGAAGGATTTTGACTCCAAGTAGTCTAATTAATCAATCTATGAACCAAAGCATGAATTTGTGCACAATCCCCCTTTATAGTACGTCCACTCTAAAATAACCCTAGCTACTTGGCTTGAATCATTTCACAAGCCAAAACTAGTAACAAGGGTCCTTAATCTCGACCTTTTTTATTGATGTCTTCTTGAGTATCCAACCAGTAAACTTCTTACTTAGTGGTCATTGACTTAGTCATCAACACCAAAACCATATAATCACATATAATGAAAAATTAGGGGGCCAAGATGCTATCAGGTGGGCTCAAGAACAACAGGGAAAATCAGCACGAACTTCAAAAGCAAAAATAATCCATCTTTTAATAGAATGAACAATAACTCAGAAAACTTGGTAGATGTCTTCTTAAGGATGTTAGAAACTTATTTCAACCTTCAATCGTAAGGATTGACATCAAAATTTTGACCTTTTTAGATTTGATGGAAGAACACCTCTAGTTGGAACAAAAACTCAAAACCTGATCTTGATCTTGCTCGTGAGGCTTTTGATGGTCAAGATGATCTTGGATGGCCTCCCACACGTCAAAGCAAGCAAAAACTCAAGGCAAAAACTCCACAAAAGAAATTTTGAGGAATGATTCACTCAAGAACACAAAAAACGGTTTCTTGCAAGACAATAGAGTTACCTAGATGAGTGGGATATGATCTGAAAAAGATTCACCTATTAATCATCATCCTTGGCACAAGAACCAAAAGTAAGAAGAAAGAAGGGAGGCAAATCAAAATTGCAAGAAGTTAAATGCGGAATTTAAGACATAATATAAATGTGTAAAGTAAATAAGCATTAAAGAAAAAGAATTTGCATTTCTGGAAGGGGGTTTACAAAGCCTCACAACAAAATGGGCAAAAGCTCAAAGGAGCACAAAACCTCTAAAACCTTCAAGTGAGAGAAGGCTACCCCTATCCGTCCATTTATATTACTCTTGGGCCACCTACCACCCTTGGATGAGTCTCTCAACCTTAGAGCACTTCATCAAGGGCTAGGATTAACCCACTTACACAGCCATGTAAGGGCTAACCCAAACCCACACACATAACAGGTTTTCTTGCACAGTTTTCAAAGTACACTAACTAGACCAGACTCGCTACACTATCAACTAGAGCATCATCCAACGGTCCTCCTTGATCCACATAGCATCTAGCTAGCATCTTTTCCTTTTCCTTATCTTTTAGGTGTAACATCCCAAAATTTGGCTATTTTGAATTTCATAGGTTATTTTGAATGTTTGAGAATTTTTGGAATTTATTTGGATTTAATTGGAATTTCTGGAAATTAATCTTTCTTTGGAAATTAATTAAATAATGAATACGTTTTTGCAAAATATAAATGAAATTATTTTATTTGAGTATTCTAAAATATTTTCTGGAATTTTTCTAGAATTTTTTTGATATTTTATAAGCCCCAAATGATTTATTTAAATTTCAGGAATTATTTTTAATCGGAAAACCTAAGAAAAACGAACAAACAGTACCGGGCCGGGCCCATTATTGTGCCGCCGCCAGCCCAAAACCGAGGAACCCTAAGCACCTTTAATCGGTGGACCAAACCGAGCGGTAGACTAGGTCTATGGACCAGCTGACGTCATGCTGGCGCAATAATTCGATTTTCTTTTAGAAAAATAATTCGGTGGAAATTTAATTCAGTGATGACGTCATGCTGACATCATATTCCCGAATTTTGCGTATAGAAATAAATAAGGAAATTTGGTTTATTCTATTTAATTGATTTTTAAACTTCAAATGACTATAACTTTTGTGTTTTAACTCCGATTTGAGTGATTCCAATTTTTAAAAATTTGAAAAATCAAGGTCTATATATTGGTGAATTTTATAGAATTTTTAGAGTTGATTTTACTCTCTATAAATTGTATTTATTGTGTGTACACATGATTTGAGTAGACGTTGATTTGTCGGAGAGCTTTGAGGGGGAATTTCCAGCACAAGGTCAAGCTCCGGATCAGGACCAGCCACTATTTGAAGGCAAGTTGTGCTTTGACCATTTTGTTCCTAAATTTTGAAAATGTATTTTGATTCAAACTACGCATGTTAATTTAACTAAAAATGGATTTAATTAATTTGGGTGAAATAGTTAAATCAACCTATTTGTTATTACCGCCTTGTCACTAGGATTTGTATGCCATGATTTCCTTTGACACCCTAAGTTTGGTAATATTAGTTGGTTGTTAATATTGTGCCAACACGGGAGGCTAGACCGTGAATAGTTGCTTAGCCATGCTTATATCGTGAATAATCTTTTTGAATACAAAAGCAACATTGACTAAAGAAATAGTGAATGCATTTTGATAAAAGGTGGAATGTTGTTGGTAATGATATTGGAATGTAGAGACCTGTGTGGTTTTACATGAAGGATGGTTACATGCATGTGTTGGACCGTAAAAGAACTTGGGGTGGGAATTGATTTAGACTGAGGCAAGTGGATCGAGGCTTTGTACCAGGTGGGCCTTCGTGGCATTTGGGAAGGGTTGAGTGTTGTGAGGGCTGTGTGCCAATTTTGAGAGAAGGATGTCTTGCCTTGGTCAGTTAAGGACTTCACCTTGCAAGCCTTTGACCTGAGTCACCCGTACAACCACATGTCTGAATGGGAAGACCTAGTTTAGTAGGATTCTGATATCTCACATTTGATACCTCGGGGTGGCAGTTACATGGGGGTAACTGTATGGGGGAGTGTACCTGTGCTACGGCTTGGTACCCGTCCAACGATGTTCGTCTGTCCTATACTTCGGCTCTGTGTGAGGGAAGTGATAGTGAAGGCAACCCGGAGAGGTTCCTAGGTTGAGCTAGAAGTCTCTGAAAAGCTTTGTTACGGTCAATTGTCTATGTGGTGAGCGACTATATCTTGTGGGTAAAGTGTACAACCTCTGTAGAGTATAAAAAATATTCGAATAGCCGAGTCCATGGAACTGAACAAAGCTCGGAGATTACAGTCAAGGGGTAGAGCTTTGAAAATAAAATGGGGTGCAAGGCTATGTGCCAGAAATAATGGTGAAAGTTGACTAAGGACTGTGTGTCCAAAATTATGTGGAAAACAATTGAGAAACTTATTATATTATTATGGTTTTGCTGCTTTACATCTAAATAAAAAGTATGTTAAGATATTGAAGCAATTCAAAACAACCAAATGAGCCATTCCTTTGTAACAAGCCATGCATGTAGTAATAGAACTGCATTCTGTGCATGACTTGTTGAGTACGGTGTGTACTCACCCTGGCGGGCAAAAATTTACTAGAGGAGGAGTCTACACCTACGTGGAAAGAGGAGTTTACTAGGGAGCCAGAGAACTAGGGGGCAAGCCTCGTCAAGGTGCCTATGGCGAAAAGATGGTTCACCACGACGTTGAATTTTTAATACTCTGATTGATGTAAGCCTGCATGGCAAACTATTGTAAGGAGGATCATAAGGTCGTACAACTCGTTTATATACATGTTTGAGGTACTTTATTATTATTCCGCTGTGTATGATTGTGGTACTTAAACCCTGTTTAGCTTGTGTGCATTGGCGTGATCCTGGACTAATGCAGAATACACAGAGGGTCCAGATTTGCAGATTCGGGGCCCGACAGAGGTGGTATCAGAGCATACTGACTGTAGGACTTGACCTTAGGTAGAATGGCCAAGGAATATAAAACTATTTTCTAAAAGATTAAAACTGTACAAGATTATAAATGAAATCTTGACTAATCTTTTTCTTCTTACTTCGTACCTATGCTGCAATTTTCTGTTGTTACTTAATGATTTTAAAATCTAGGTCTAACGAGATGTGTTTTGGCAGATGAGGAGGATCCACACTTTCGGTGAGCGCACTGGAGGATATGCCGCTGAGCTGTGGTGTATGATGCAGTTGCTTGAGGGCTTCGATAGGCCGATTTATTGGGGAACCTCTGTGGTTCGGGCAGGACTGGACGTTGCTTGGGACATGAAGATCACGGTTTATGCTCGAGAAAGGGGGAGAGCGAGTCGTCCTATGTACATCACTACCAGGAGGTCTACGTTTGAGGCTGGGATCCAGGAGACCGCGCGTCTTGCGATGCGGCAGATCGCCCGCACCTACTCCGCAGAGTTAGAGGGCACCGTCTTTCGTCATCACCCTCACCGGGACAACCGCTTCGACCGAGATCCGATCAAGGAGGAGGACGCTATGATCACCCATTTAGCGAGGTACGTCATCGCCCAGGAGGAGTCCTTGGACGAGACAGTCCAGAAGCTGTAGAGGGCCCGTGACGAGGTCACGGAGGTCAGGACTCAGCTGCGGGAGGTTAGGGAGTACCTGGCTCACTCCATCCAGAGGGTTCGTGAGTTGGAGGAGGCACTGTATGCACCCGAGCCAAAGCCAGAGGTGGAGCTGCACGACCCAGACCACGAGGAGCCAGAGCAGGAGGCCCCGGTGTAGGAGGTGCCGGAGCCACCGTCTGACAGAGCAGCGGCTTAGGGACCAAGAGAGTCGATGGGGTCGTTAAATCACGCAAGCGATGGGGCATCAAGACCAGTTTGCTCCTATGCCGCCCCATCTGCCACAGTACCCACCAGGAGGACCACAGCCTGGGTGGCTCGACGACTGAGAGTTTTATTTTCTTTTCAGAGTCGACTCAAATGTTGAGTCAAGCATCGAGTCAGTTTTATTGAGTCTGCCTTAGAATGTTTGTTTGAGTTGAACATTTGCTATGGATGTTTAATGGGTGCTTGTTATGAATCGCATTGCCGTAGGCATTTGTGAGTGACCATATCACTATAATAATAATAATAATAATAATAATAATAATAATAATAATAATAAAATTTCATGTCTTATTTGAGTCAAACCTTTCTCCCCGCACTAGTTTCTTGTGTACTTGTCTTCTCTGTTTCTTCCTTCTCTATAAACTTTATTGTTCTTCAGATGGTGAACACACGTGGAAGCAGTGGAATAGGAGGAAGCGGATCGCAACAGGGAGACAACCAAAACAATGCACCAAATCCTCAAGCGGCACCACCGGTGGATATGAAATGTCTGGGAGCTTTCTGATCAAGACAAACCCGGTGATCGATGAGACTATGGCGATCGGATGCAATAAATGTAGAATCGGTGACCAACAATAATAATCAGGCTATAAACCATGGACACCAATCTAGGCTGTCAGATTTCATGAGTACCAGGCCTCTGACATTTTCTGGAAATGTCAATCCTATTGAAGCGGAAGATTGGTTACGAACTATCGAAAGGAAGCTGCACATATCCTAGTGTGTAGGCAATGAGAGAGTCCTGTATGCCTCTCATCAACTGGAAGGAACTGCCGCGGAATGGAGGGAAAATTACTGTGCTTCCCATGAGCATCCTCAGGAGATAACCTGGGAGGAGTTTACTGTTGCCCTCCGCCAATACCATGTACCAGAGGGTATGATGGAGCTTAAGAAGGAGGAATTCAGGTCCTTGATGCAGGGAGGCCAGTCAGTGGTCGACTACCTAAATAAATTCACCCAACTTGCACGCTATGCTCTGGAGGACGTAGCAACTGACAAGGCCAGGCAGTCTCGATTCATGAAGGGGCTTAACACTGGACTGCAGGTGGGATTGATCACCCATACATTCCCTGACTTCCAGGAACTGGTCAACAAGGCTTTGATCCTTGAGGACAAGCGCAAAGAGCTGGAGGACAACCGCAAGCGCCGCATGGCCCAGCAAGGGAATCGACAAGGGCAGCAGAGACCGAGAGTGGTATCTCAGTAGTTCACCAGGTTTCAGCCCGGAAGCAATGCTAGAACACCATTACCTGCAATGCGACCTACTGGTCAGAATCCTCAGACACCAGCAAGAGCAATTAACCAAGCTGGAAGAAACTCGCTGTCGGTGTACTTTGCACCAGGATACCCTCTCCACCGCAGAAGTAATTGGCCCAAGGAGCGGCCTGGCCCAGTTGGGCGAAGAAGCCCATGTGGCCCCCTGGCGAGCAGCCTGGCGGCTACGCCCTGCTCGCCGGGCGAGTGGCCCACATGGCACCCTGGCGAGCAGCCGGGCAACCATACCCTACCTGCCGGGTGAGAAGCCCACTGCCCTCGGCGAAGCAACTGGCGGTCACGCCCTACTCGCGGGCGGCAACCACGTGGCACCTGGCGGGCGGCCGGGCGACCATGCCACGCTTGTCGGCAAGAAGCCTGTGACCCCTAGCGAGCGACTGGCGGTCACGCCTGTCACGGGCGAGCGCCCACATGGCACCTTGGTGGGCAGCTGGGCGACCATGCCACTGCCGGGCGAGAAGCCCACATGGCCCCTCGACGAGCGACTGGCGGTCACACCTGCTCATTGGCGAAAGCAGCCCATGTGGCACCCAGTGGCGACCAGCGACCATGCCTCGCCATTGGCTGGGCGTGCCATGTGACCTATGAAGCAACCTGATGAGCGGGTGGGCGCCTGGGCCCCCCTTGTTAGGCCACGAAGGCAACCAAATGAATGAGGGGAAGGCTTCGCCTCGAAGTTTCCCTCCCTTGGCACCTCGTGTCAGGGTCATTAATTGTAAAGGACACAGCTTTCGACACGACAACGGTTCATCCCTCTGACGCCTCTTACCATCCCGTCGTAGGGGTGTCCTATCCCAAGAGGACCGGGCGAGGCCTCTCACCGACATTAAATGAGGTTCGAAGGACAAGGCCACGGAGGCGCATGTAATAAATGAGTCGTGGGTCGACGTGGGAGCTGGAATGATGGATGTAATTAATGTGTTGTAGATAAATATAGCGTCACCTTCTCCCCTGCCCAGGTCGGCTCGTCTATATAAGGGCACCTTGGTGCATGGAGAAGGAGGCCGGCTGGCGAACGAACCGCCTAGAGAAAGAAGTAGAGAACACAGACAACCCTTGTAAACATCCCCACATCTCCTCAACAAAGAACAAGCAGGACGTTGGGCTATTATCCCAGCCAGGGGCCAGAACCTGGGTAAATCTTGGTGTCCACTGGTTTGCTGATTCCCGGATCCGTTGTTGAGAGACGCTAGGGTTTCCAACCATGAAGATGCCCTCTACCGAACCAAATCTTCTGTCTGGGGAGTAGCTTCTCTGTTCATTGATGGGATCTTGTCAGGCGGAATACGCCGACACTCGCCGATGGTTGGAAGACACTGCTACAACTGCAATGAGATTGGGCTCTTCGCCAATGCTTGCCCCAAGAAGGGAGGAGTCACCCCTGTCCGTTTTAACCTGGGAAATACGCCAGTTAGAACTCCTGTCCAAGGAGGAAGCCGAGGACCTACTCAAGCTGGAACTACACCCCAATCAGTTGTGCGAGGAAGAGTCAACCACATCACAGTAGATGAAGTCCAGAACGCCACGGACATTGTACTGGGTAAGTTTCTAGTTAACTCAGTACCAGCTACAATTTTATTCGATTCTGAAGCTTCACATTCATTCATTTCTCGAGTTTTTGTTGTGCAAAATGATTTGGATATGGTCAACCTTAAGAGTACACTTATAGTCCAAACCCCTGGATCAGAACTCCGAACTAAAGTAGGATGTTCCGAGGTAAAATTATTAATAAATGGAATAGAGTTCCTAGCGAACCTAATCATATTGGATACCTAGACACTAGATGTTATTTTGGGAATGGATTGGTTATCCAAGCACAAGGCAGTGCTAGATTGTGGATGAAGAGTAGTAACAGTTGAGAGCCCAGATGGTAAGAAGGTGGAGATTCAAGCAATTGTTGTTCGGGATGGTCAATTGAGGATCAATAGTGTGAAGGCTGTTAATATGGAAGATGTACCAGTAGTTAACGAATACCTGGATGTGTCCCCTAAAGATTTACCTGGAAGGCCACCAGACAGGGATATAGAGTTTGTAATTGAGTTAGTATCCGGAACAGCTCCAATAGCCAAGAGACCCTATAGGATGTCCACCGAGGAATTGGTAGAAATGAAGAAGCAAATTGAGGAATTATTGGAGAAGGGGTTTATAAGACCTAGTTCATCACCATGGGGAGCACTGGTGTTGTTTGTCAAGAAGAAAGATGGAAGTTTTAGAATGTGTATAGACTATCGTGCACTTAACGATGTGACGATAAAGAACAAGTATCCATTGCCCAGGATAGATGATCTTTTCGATTAGCTAAGAGGAGCGGGAGTCTTATCTAAGATAGATCTTCGGTCCGGATACCATCAATTAAAAATTCAGACTGAGGACATACAAAAGACAGCTTTTTCGTCAAGGTATGGGCATTATGAATTCATGGTCATATCCTTTGGATTGACCAATGCCCCTGCATATTTCATGAACATGATGAACAAAGTATTCATGGAATATTTGGATAAGTTTGTCATCGTTTTCATTGATGACATCCTTGTTTACTCCAAGACGGAGGAAGAGCATGCTGGACATTTAAGAATGGTTTTAGAAAAATTAAGAGAAAACCAACTGTATGCAAAATTTAGCAAATGTGACTTCCGGAAAAAGAAGGTAGAGTTTCTAGGACATGTAATGACTGCCGAAGGAGTAGCTGTTGACCCAAAGAAAGTAGAGGCAGTGTTACATTGGGAACAACCAAAGTCAGTTACCCAGATTAGAAGTTTCCTTGGTATGGCGGGATATTACTGCCGGTTCATTGAAGGTTTTTCATCAATTGCGAGACCTTTTACGCAATTGTTGAAAAAGGAGAAAAAGTTTGTATGGACGGCCGAGTGTGAAAAGAGTTTCCAGGAATTAAAGAAGTGTCTAACTTCGGCACCTGTCTTGGTGTTGCCGAATGTTAAGGACAACTTTGATATATATTGTGATGCCTCACGTCAAGGACTCGGGTGTGTTTTGATGCAAAGTGGCAAAGTAGTGGCTTATGCGTCAAGGCAGTTAAGAACACATGAGCACAATTACCCAACTCACGACCTAGAATTAGCCGCTGTAGTGCACGCCCTTAAAATATGGTGCCACTATCTCATCAGAAACCGATGTGAAATATATACTGACCACAAAAGTTTAAAGTATATATTCACTCAATCAGATCTAAATATGAGACAAAGGAGATGGTTGGAATTAATCAAGGATTATAATATCGGAATCCACTATCATCCTGGAAAAGCTAATGTGGTGGCTGATGCCTTGAGTCGGAAAAGTTATAGTATAAACATGTTGGTAGAAGGTAGCAGGGCAGAATTGTGCAAGGATTTTTAAAGGTTGAAATTGGAAGTTGTACCAGAAGGATTTTTAGTTACTTTGGAAATCAAGCCGACCCTAGAAGAGCAGATCAGGGAAGGTCAAAAGGATGATGATAAGATTAATAGGATCAAATCCAAGATGGACGAAGGCTTAGCCAAGGACTTTAGAGTAGATGAGCAGGGTACCTTGTGGATGAAGAATAGAATCTGCGTACCTCATAAACCTGAATTGAAGTAGTTGATACTCGAGGAAGCACATGATTCCAAGTACTCAATTCATCCAGGAAGTGCTAAGATGTACCAAGATTTGAAGGAAAGATTTTTGTGGCCGAATATGAAGAAAGACGTAGTTGAGCATGTAGCGTCGTGTGATGTGTGCCAGAGAGTCAAAGCAATGCACCAAAGACCAGCAGGACTGCTGCAACCGTTAAAGATACCGGAATGGAAGTGGGAGGAAATCGGGATGGATTTCATCACTGGTTTCCCAAGGACTCAAGGTGGATACGACTCCATATGAGTCATAGTAGATCGTTTGACAAAGGTTGGGCATTTCATACCCGTAAAGACAACCTACTCAGGAGATAAGTTAGCAGAGCTATACATGGCAAGGATTGTTTGCCTGCACGGAGTACCTAAGAAGATAGTATCAGATAGAGGTACTCAATTTACCTCGAGATTTTGGGAAAAGTTGCATACAGCAATGGGCACCCGTTTGAATTTTAGTACGGCATACCATCCATAGACAGATGGTCAGACTGAAAGAGTAAATCAGATACTCAAAGATATGTTAAGAGCTTGTGCATTATCGTATACTACATTGTGGGATAAATGCTTGCCATATGCAGAATTTAGCTACAACAATAGTTACCAAGCTAGTTTGAAGATGTCTCCATTTGAAGCTTTGTATGGTCGTTCATGTCGAACACCATTAAATTAGAACGAGACGGGAGAACGTCACGTTTTTGGACCATACATACTCTCAGATGCAGAGGAAAAGATTGCTTTGATTAGAGAAAGACTGAAAACTGCACAATCAAGGCAAAAGAGTTACGCTGACAACCGACGCCGCGAGTTGAGTTTCGAGCCAGAAGATTTTGTTTATCTCACTGTCACGCCACTCAAAGGAGTTAAAAGGTTCCATACCAAAGGAAAAACTTGCCCCAAGATACGTGGGTCCATTCAAGATCTTGAGCCGCAAAGGTGAAGTTGCATACCAGTTGAAATTGCCGCAATCTTTGGTAGGAGTGCACGATGTATTCCATGTATCCCAACTCAAGAAGTGCCTTCGAGTGCCAACAGAGCAGACACCTTTGGAAGAGATAGAATTGCAGGAAGATCTGACCTACAAGGAATACCCAATCAAGATTTTGGACACAGCTGAACGAGAAACCAGGAATAAAACAATTCGCTTCTGCAGAGTTCAATGGAGCAATCACTCGGAGAACGAAGCAACATGGGAGCGTGAAGAAGATCTGAAGAAGGAATTTCCCAACCTTTTCTTTAGCCAGCCATGAATCTCGGGGATGAGATTCTGTTAAGGGGGGAGGTTTGTAACATCCCAAAATTTGGCTATATTGAATTTTATAGGATATTTTGAATTTTTGAGAATTTTTGGAATTTATTTGGATTTAATTGGAATTTCTGGAAATTAATCTTTCTTTCAAAATTAATTAAATAATGAATAAGTTTTTGCAAAATATAAATGAAATTATTTTATTTGAGCCCAAAATATTATAAATTTTTTCTAAAATTTTTCTAGAATTTTTTTGATACTTTATAAGCCCCAAAGGATTTATTTAAATTTTAAGAATTATTTTTAATCGGAAAACCTAAGAAAAACGAACAAACAGTACCGGGCCAAGCCCATTACTGTGCCGCCGCCAGCCCAAAACCGAGGAACCCTAAACGCCTTTAATCGGTGGACCAAACCAAGCGGTAGACTAGGTCTATGGACCGGCTGACGTCATACTGGCGCAATAATTCGATTTTCCTTTAGAAAAATAATTCGGTGAAATTTAATTCGGTGATGACGTCATGCTGACGTCATATTCCCAAATTTTGCGTATAGAAATAAATAAAGAAATTCGGTTTATTCTTTTTAATTGATTTTTAAACTTCAAATGACTATAACTTTTGCGTTTTAACTCCGATTTGAGTGATTCCAATTTTTAAAAATTTATAAAATCAAGATCTATTTATTGGTGAATTTTATATAATTTTTATAGTTGATTTTGCTCTCTGTAAATTGTATTTATTGTGTATACATATGATTTGAGTAGACGTTGATTTGCCGGAGAGCTTTGAGGGGGAATTTTCAGCACAAGATCAAGCTCCAGATCAGGACCAGCCACTATTTGAAGGCAAGTTGTGCTTTGACCATTTTGTTCCTAAATTTTGAAAATGTATTTTGATTCAAACTACGCATGCTAATTTAACTAAAAATGGATTTAATTAATTTGGGTGAAATGGTTAAATCAACCTATTTGTTATTGCCGCCTTGTCACTAGTATTTGTATGCCATGATTTCATTTGACACCCTAAGTTTGGTAATATTAGTTGGTTGTTAATATTGTGCCAACACGGGAGGCTAGACCGTGAATAGTTGCTTAGCCATGCTTATATCGTGAATAATCTTTTTGAATACAAAAGCAACATTGACTAAAAGAATAGTGAATGCATTTTGATAAAAGGTGGAATGTTGTTGGTAATGATATTGGAATGTAGAGACCTGTGTGGTTCTACATGAAGGATGGTTACTTGCATGTGTTGCACCGTAAAAGAACTTGGGGTGGGAATTGATTTAGACTGAGGCAAGTAGACCGAGGCTTTGTGCTAGGTGGACCGTAAAATAATGGTGAAAGTTGACTAAGGACTGTGTGTCTAAAATTATGTGGAAAACAATTGAGAAACTTATTATATTATTATGGTTTTGATGCTTTACATCTAAATAAAAAGTATGTTAAGATATTGAAGCAATGCAAAATAACCAAATGAGCCATTCCTTTGTAACAAGCCATGCATGTAGTAATAGAATTGCATTCTATGCATGACTTGTTGAGTACGGTGTGTACTCACCCTTGTGGGCAAAAATTTACCGGAGGAGGAGTCTACACCTGCGTGGGAAGAGGAGTTTACTAGGGAGCTAGAGAACTAGGGGGCAAGCCTCATCAAAGTGCTTGTGGCGAAAAGATGGATCACCACGACGTTTATTTTCCGCTGTTGAATTTTTAATACTCTGATTAATGTAAGCCTGCGTGGCAAACTATTGTAAGGAGGACCATAAGGTCGTACAACTCGTTTATATACATGTTTGAGGTACTTTATTATTATTCCGTTGTGTATGATTGTGGTACTTAAACTCTGTTTAGCCTGTGTGCATTAGCGTGATCCTGGACTAATGCAGAATACACAGAGGGTCCGGATTTGCAGATTTGGGGCCCGACATTAGGCTTGCCCTAACTCTGTCTCCGATCATCTTCCGGTGATCCTTGACTGTCTGACCACTAACGCACCTTGCCTACTCCCGATCATTCTCCGCCTAACCTTGATCTAGCTTCATCATCCTGCAACCATCAAAAACAAGGAAACACCTTACATAACAATGTTTGAAAAGGATATTCAATCAAATTCATCAAAAAACACATATTGAAATTTATTCTCGCTCATAATGGCTGGTGCTACCGCTCCCAGCCCGATAGCACAGCTACCCGGTCATGGCCGGTATGACCGACCCCAAAAAATCAAAGAACCCCTCTTTGGAAAAACCACACCGGCCTGGGGGAGGTGCAACCGCCCATGCCCGATGTGACCAGACACCCATCGATAGCATCGCTGGCTGATATGACCGGACCACGACTATTCATACCGCCCCTGACTGACAATATTCAGATTTCTTCAAATTTTGATTTAAACTTCAAATCCACTTCAAACTCAAACATTATCAGCTTTAAATATTGTCAATAACTCATCACAAACACAAGTAGACCTCCACGTGGTCTTTCAATCTCCCACTTGATGAGTATATTAACAAACACACTAAAAGGCATAAAAATTTGAGTTTAAAAGAAATGAAGAAAACATTTTGAATGCAGATGCAAACTTGTTTATAGGAAAAGGAGATGAGATCATGACCAAGTTGGCAAGAAGGGTTTTAGAGCTAAACATTAGAAAGAGTAAGTTTTCCACAAAAAACTCTAAAAATGGAATAGAAATCTCACAAAAGTTCAAATATAGCTATGATCCTTAAGAGATAACAAAATTTTACCAAGATCATAAGAATCAAATATGTATTCACATTTTTATGTTTAAATGATGCATTTTCTACATTTTCTCCCCCTTTTGGCAATATAGACATCAAGATGGTATTTCCCCCCCCCTTTGATATGTATGGATGGAGTGCATCCTAAAAGAGCTTTGAAAATTATCCAAGTGAGACCACAAAGATAAAATATGACACCAAGCTAGTTAATGACAAATTAGACTAAACCAAGCTAACAAGTTTAGTTTTGAAAATGTCATTTTTAGCAAGATTCGACATGTGCAACACTTAGCATTAGTTTCAAAATTAGAAGCAAAGCCACTCAAAGGATCAAATGTAAAACTTAGAGTTCAACCTACTCAACACTTTGGGGAATCTAGAAGTGCATACAAGATCCTTCGAGCTCATTTTTTATTTAATGCAAATATTTCTTTATGATCTCAAAGGACATAGCGGGATGCAAATGTTTGACATTATTTGCATTCTTTACCCACGTATGTTTTTTATTCGCATTTTTAATTGACTAAAGTCATATTTGACCATCTTAAGAAGGACTCTTAAGAGAATGGTCTTGGTCATACATAATACATTCCAAGTTCATCCCATGTGTAAAGAGAAACTGTCTTGTGAATGCGAGGTGTCGAGTCTAATGCGCACAACTAGAGTCAATTTTGCTTAATTTTTAGTTTAGCACATCGATTTATAAGCAAGTGAAGGACTCAAGTGTGGATCAAACAAGTTTCACCCAAGTTACTATAGGGACTCTAGAGAACTCTAAAATTTCATAAATCATGGCAAATACTCCTAGGGAAGAAACTCAGCAAGTAAAAGCAACATGTTTCATCTAGTTTTTCTCTTAAAACTCATTTTTTTAAGTTTTAGCAAGCTTAGCAAGATAAATCAACTTGAACATATCTAAGTTAAGCATTTCTTCATATGATGTAGCATGGTGTATAGCATGTTAAAGATAGATCATTTGCATAATAGACAAAGCTCATAACACAAGAAACAAAGTTTAAATGCAATGCATGATGCAGATTCCTAAAACTCCCTCTGAACATATGAGTCAATTTTAAGCACAAATCTGATTTAAGTTAAGTTATTAGCAGAATTAGGTTCACAGAAGATCCAAATAAACACAAATGACACCAGAAACACAAAAAAGAGGAGAAAAAGTCAAGAAACTACAAACTGGGCGGCTATAGAGTATAGAAAAGATAGTGGAGAACACTAAGGTTTAGACTCGCTCTCATCTTCCCAAATGACTGACATAGGGAAACTACCTACAGATCCTAAGCTAAGGAGTGCATACAGACCCTGTATACTCAGGGGGCCCAACACTTGCTAGACTTATAAAACTGTGAGGGAACCCAACCTAGAGAGCAGAGAGAACAACTAATTACGCATGATACCAACGTAAAGCACAAGATGAGAGGTCCATACAACGCATGCCAGAAGTCTAAATGAAGTGAACTCATAACTCTAGAAAATAAACCCCAAAAGCACTCAGACAAAACAAAAGAAAGGAAAGACTGGAAGAAAATATATGATACATAATATACATATCATCTTCCCCACACAAAAGGCCGTAAGGGCATACAACTTCAAGCTCACTCCTTAAGGCAACAAATCTAGAGCTATCCAAAAGCTTGGTAAAAATGTCGGCTAACTAGTAGTCACTCTCTACAAATTGAAGCACTATGTCTCCCTTCTCCACATGGTTTCTAAGGAAGTGATATCTAACATCAATGTGCTTCGTCCTAGAGTGTTGCACTGGGTTCTTAACAATGCAGATAGCAGAAGTGTTATCACAGAAAAGTGAAACACTCTCTATCTCTAACCTAAAGTCCAGCGGTCGATCTCATCTAGAGCACCTAACAATAGCAACTGGCTGCAGCAACATATTCGGCATCACCTATAGACTGTGCAACTCCGGACTACTTCCTAGATGACTAAGAAATACGGGAAGTGCCAATAAATTGGCAAGATTCAGAAGTGCTCTTCCTATCTATCCTATAGCCAGTAAAGTTTGCATCAGAAAAGGTTTTAAAGGATAGATAACAGGAGAAAGAGTACCAGATACCATAATCAATAGTAGCCCGAAGGTACCTGAAGATGCACTTCACCGCTTAGCGGTGAGAAATGCGAGGAGAAGCTTGAAATCGAGCGCACATACACATAGCAAAGTGTATGTCTGGCCTCGAGGAGGTGAGGTACAAGAGGGAGACAATCATGCTCCGAAACTCTTTCTGATCAGCAAGCTCACCATCCTCATCGGGCTCGTGGATAGCAGTGGTGGCCATAGGAGTCATCACAGGTTTCCCATCAGACATATCAAACCATCTCAGGAGGTCCCGAGTGTACTTACCTTGGTGCAGAAAAGCACCCTCCCGAGTCCACTTTTTTTTGGAAGCCGAGAAAGTAGCTCAACTTGCCCATTATACTCATCTTAAACTCTATGCTCATCACCTCAGAAAACTGAGAAACAAGAGAACAAGAAGAGCCACCAAAGATAATATCGCCCATATAAATTTGGACACATAAATCTGAATGAGAAGAAAGTGAGAATTCCGGTGTCTGATGAATAGAGTCTTGTCTACTATAGCCATTTTTAAACCATGGCTCTAGAGGCCTGCTTAAGTCCAAAGAAAGGTTTGAAAAGCTTGTAGATATGGTTTGGGTATTTAGGGTTCTCAAATCCTGGAGGTTGCTTGACATAAGACTCTTCCTCAATATAGCCATTGAGGAACACACTTTTGACATCCATTTGATAGAGCTTGAAGCCCTGGGATGCAGAGAATATAAGCAAGATCCAGATAGACTCTAGTCTAGCTACAGGGACAAAGGTCTCCTCAAAGTCAAGACTCTCAACCTGAGTGAAGCCTTGTGCAACTAGCCTAGCCTTGTTCCTAATGATAACCCCATCCTCACTCTGCTTGTTTTTGAACACCCACTTGGTTTCAATGACATTACGACCAGATGGGGGTTCAATAAGCTATCATACCTTGTTTCTCTCGAAGTTTTCATGTTCCTCATGCATAGCATTCATCCATGATTCATTGAATAATGCATGAGAAACTTCCTTCAGCTCAAACGAGACAAATAAGGCCGAGTGAAGGCAAAAGCTGAACAAACCTGATTTTGAGAAAGTATCTGGATCAAATAGATCACCAATGATCTGATCAGGCGGATGAATTTTCTGAATATAGTGAGGATGTCCAGAAGCAAAAGTAGCTTCTACTTCTTGAGCAGAAGAGGTAGGAACAGAGCCACTCACTGAAAGAGAGTCTGAAAGCAAGAGCTGATCTCCTTGAGATGCAGAAATGGAAACAGGAGGCACCTCAAGTGTAGAGGAGATTGGATCAGGTGGAACACCATCATCTCCATCATCCTCATTCTTTATGAAGATGGTCTCAGAGTGATAAGAAGAGCTTGAAATATCAGTTCTAACTCCTGGGCTAGCCTCATCAAAGGTCACATCACAGGTCTCTATGATCCTATTCGCATCACAACGCTAGACCCTATAGCTACGAGAAGAAGTCGAGTAACCCAGAAAAGTACCATCAGAAGAACGAGACTCAAACTTATCCAGGTTACCAGACTTGAAGATAAAGCACATGTAACCCAATATGCGAAAATGAGAAACATTGGGCTTTCGCCCATACCTCAACTCGTAAGAAGTGCGGTGTAAATGTGCTATCAAGAAAACACAATTAGAAACATGGAAAGCAGTAGCTATAGCCTCAGCCCAAAACTTCCTATGAGTACTATAATCATCTAGCATCATTCTGGCCATCTCAACCAAGGTCCTATTCTTCCTTTCCACTACGCCATTTTGCTGAGGGGCGTAGGGAAAGGAGAACTGATGATCTAAACTATACTCCACATAGAAACTCTCAAAGTAGAAATTCTTGAACTCCGTGCCATTATCATTGTGTATAGCTCGTATGGCACTTGGAAGCTCAATAGACAACCTACTGACAAAACCCCTCAAGTGAGAAAAAGTCTCATCCTTCGAGGCCATGAAAAATACCCAAGAATACCTTGAAAAATCATCAACAATGACAAAAACATACCACTTCGCTCCCGCTGACTGCACTATAGCTAGATCAAAAGTGTCCATTTGTAAAAGCTGTACTGATGCATTAGTCATCACAACGATGACTAGGGGATGAGAAACAATAACCATCTTACCATATCGGTAAGGAGAACAAACTAAGTTTTTCACCATCTTAAATTTGGGCAGACCATGAATGAGGTCATGGCTACTAACTCTAGTCAAATGATCAAATCCAATGTGATCAAGTCTTCTATGCTAGAAGGAGAAATCACAAGACTCAGAAGCAATCAAATAACGAAGAGAGTCTCTAGAAGAAACAGAAAAATTAGCACGAAAGACTCTCCCAAATCTAGAAATCCCACAAACTAACCCAACTGATGAATCAAGAATTCTACAGTCATTACTCTTGAAACTTACCTCAAAAGAGTCATCGATAAGCTGAGAAATAGAGAGCAAGTTATATTGCAGCTTACTTATATTGCAGCTTATTCACAAAGGCAACGTCTTCAAGAATAAAATTTTCATTAATCAAACGGAACCTTTAGTAATGACTCTACCTGATGAAGCATCCCCAAAAATGATCAACTCATCACCGAGGGTTCGGACTAGGAAAGAGAACCAATGAGTGTCTCCAGTCATATGGCGAGAACAGCTGGAGTAAACAATCCAAACATCTCCCTTCCCCATCCGACTAACCTGATCAAGCCAAAAGAGTGAGAGAAGACTCAGTACTGAGATAAAGTGAAAACCTAGGAACCCAATACTGAACCACACGACGCCTCAAAGTACCAACCATAGAGGAAGAAAACTGGACTCTAGTGTCTCTCTGACACTCAACTCTCACATGATTAGAAGTAGCAGAAGATCTAGGAGCTGAAACTGGGTTAGCCCGTCATGATGCAAAGGCCGGGCCATCCCAGTGAGGCTGCTTGAATCTCCTACCAGAAAACACCTCACACTAATGATTTCTAGCTTGATGGAAAAAATTAGGAATATTAAGAGGATGACGGAAAGACTGACCGTGAGCAACTCTAGGACTAAAACTCGACTGAACAATATGAAAACCGTGTCCTGGTTGCTGCCTAAACATAGGCAACTCTCTAATCTATTTAGAAGTAGTGCGTACCTTAGAAGCACTCAAAGTCTGGAGAAGACCCTGAATACCCCCAAGAGCAACAACACACTCATGTTTCGTGATCTTGGCACGTCTGAAACAGAAATCTACTAGGTGACCATCCTTCTGATAGAAGGTACTTGAGTACTTTGCCTTGCTAGAGGCAGAAGTAGTTAGAGTTGCAACCTTCTAGTCAGAAGTCCCATGGACAACCCCAGCAGACCTAAACACAGTGGTACTCACCTTGGGAGCTACCATGATCTCACCACTCTTGGAGCCATGCACAATGGTAGGAGAATGGGTCCTAACGTGCTCTAAATAGTCAAATCCTAGACCCTAATTAAATCTGCTAATCTTGGATTAGTCCAGAATGAGATTGAGTTTCTTCTTGCCTCCTTCAAACTTCTCAAAAATGCTCATGAGATACTCACACTCCTAGAAGAGAGAGGCATAGGACGAACAGTGATGAGGGGAAGGAGAAGAAGCAGGTAGAGAAGATCTACTAGCACATGTATTTTTCTCCCTTAGCACAGCTGCCTCGATTTTGAGGGCCTAACAAGAAACGCAAGGAGCATCTCTAATCCTAAGGGTTTGGCCTTCTAACTTCTTTCTAAGTTCGACTTGGATTTTATCCAAGTCCCCCTCAATCACAGAACATCGCAAGCAACTTTCTTGTGACTTATTTAGTAAGTCCTTAGCAAGTTTGGTACACTTGATATTTAAGGATTCATTACCAAGTTTTAGTTGCTTATAGCCTTCACATGAGCTGACTGGATCCTTAGAAGTATGCATTTTAAATTCATCATTTCTAGCAAAAAGCTTTCTAAGGTGAGTGCTCATAGCATCAATTTCAGCAAGCAATTTAGGGCAGTTATCACATGATGGAGTAGAGTGAGAAAAAAAAACTAGCATCTAAATACATAGCATTAGAAGATTCATTGCTAGCATTCTTCAACCTGAGACTATCTAGTTCAGACAACACACTATCATGCATAGTCCTTAGGTATCACATAAAGAACAATCATCAGTGACTCAGGAGGGAGAAGATCTAAGAGAAACTAACTCCTGAGTCAAGGCACCTACATCCTTCTCAAGCTCCATACACCTAACTCTAACTCTAGCATAAAATTTTTCTAGTTTGCAAAACGCTTCATTGAGCTGGTCATAGGAGGGTACCTCGTTCGAGTCGCTGTAGACCTCAGAGTCAATGAAGCCGTTGGCGTCCTCCATGAAGCACATGCCAGAGAACTCGTCACCGCATTTCTTCTCTTGTAGATCATCCTTGCCTTCGTACCTCCACGTCTCCTTATCGGAGAGGCTGATGTAATCGAAGGCGGCGAGGACGAGGTGGAAGACCTTCTTGTTCTTTGAAAAGTTGTGGTACTTCTTCTCACACGCCGGCTCGCAAGCTACAGGCTTCTTGTTGCAATTCTTATCGGTGTAGTCATTCTTCCCCGAACTGCCGAAGTCATTCTTGCCCTTCTCCAGTGTCGGGACCTGAATATGCAAATCCGAACCCTCTATGTATTCCGCACTAGTCCAGAATCATGCTAGTGCACACAAGCTCAACATAGATGAATATCACAATCATACATCGTGATAATATAACACTTTATCAAGTTCAATATAACTGTTAAACGACCTTAAGGTCCACCTTACATGAATACGCCACACAGGGCTAACACTGAAAATAAATGAATAAACTACAGTGGAAATAATCAAAAGCATAGAAACCCTTCAACTACCACAGGCAACTAATAAGGTTCGCACCCTAGTTGTTCGCCTCCTCGTGAAACTCCTCCTCAAAAGCAGACATTGCTTCTTCTTCAACTGATGATGTTTGGTTGCAAGGGGTGAGTACATAAAGCACTCAACAAGCCGTGCACAGAATGCAAATCTATATGCTACATGCATGGCTTAGTACAAAGGATAGGCTACAATGTTACTTTGCATAAACAACATTTGTAAAAGAATAGCAATAATAGATTGAAAAGACAGTAAAACCAATAGTAACAATAATGACTTTGGCATTTGTTTTCAATGACCAATTCACCACCTATTTCCTCATTTCAACATTCCATTCCCACATTTGTTTTGATAAAAATCTAACCCTTGACTGTAATCACCGAGCAATGCTCAATACTGCGAGCACGGCTATTCGAATAGGTTTTACGCTCTGTAGAGGTTATACACTTTACCCACAAGATACAATTAAACACCACAAAGGCGAGTGACCGTAACAAAGCCTTTACAATGACAATCTAAACTCAGTACTATTCGCTAAGGTTTCAACACTGGTGGGACTGGTTACCACATCCAGGGCACCCGGGCCTCACACCACCACAATAGTACTAAAGTTTAGACTTAACAAATTAATCAGCTAGGTTTGTCCTATTCCAGACTTGTGGTTGTATGAATGACTCAGTTCAAATAAGAAAAACAGAAACACAATAAATCTAGACAAGTAAAATTTGGGATGTTACATCTAGCTTGGGACAATTCGCTCGAATGTGGTTAAGGCCACCACATTCGAAGCAGGTGATCACGTCACCTCTCTTCCTCTCTCTTACCCTCTTGTATGCATGAGAGAATATGCGAGTTAAAAGAGTAAGCTCATTTTCTAAAACATTTTCTAGTTAGTCATCGCTTAGCTCTCAAAGGGTGGAGAGGGAAAATCCAACAGAAAGATCAAAAGAAGATCTAGTGGGATCAGTGACCAAGTCCATCGATTGAGATTTCATCTTGCGAGAGACGACATCGATCTCATGGGTCTTGAGTCAGGAATAGAGCCCGTCAACACTCAGAGTCGATAAGTCAGTAATGTTCTTGATGGTGGTCACTTTCATTTTCCAAACTCGAAGATCAAGTATGGTCAAGAAATATCGATCATTGTTTGAGTCAGGGTATATGCAACTAACTGCTCGGTGGTCACTCAAAATCTTCGTAAAACAACCAAAGCACTTGTCAAGACTCTCACCAGCGTGTTGTTCAAATTTGTTGTATTCACGCTTGTACTGATCCTACCTCACGGTCTTGATTTGAGTAGTGCCCTCATGGAAAGCATCAATGGTCACCCAAATCTCGTGAGCGGATCGCATGTGAGAAATCTTATAGTACTCACTGCGGCTAAGGCCCTATATGAGTATGTTCCTTGCCTTAACATTTGGCTCAAGGTCAGCCATAATGCCGGCCATGACGTGCTCATCGGTAGGAACCTCATATGGGAGCTTCACCTTCTGCCACATCAGGAAGCCCTGGGCAGTGTTGTATGACTCCATTCGAGATTTCTAAAATAGAAAATCAACTCTAGAAAATATGGGAGGCCTGGTAGAATATTTGTCCATCACCATGGCTCTCGAGACCGGTCAAGATCTATGGAAGAGCAAAATTGGCTCTGATACCAATTAAAGGATCGAGATGGCGATCAGAGGGGGGTGAATGATCCCAATTAAAATTTTCCCCTACTCAAAATAATGCAAAACAAACTCTCAAACAAATCAAATAAAAGAAGTAAACAAGAATGAGCTATTTGATCTATATGGCCGGTATGACTGTAGGGTCTTCGGTATGACCGATGATCAATATGACTGGATAAGGTGTGGTATGTCGAGCTCAAGAACAGTAGGGAAAATTAGCACAAACTTCAAAAGCAAAAATGATCCATCTTTTAATAGGATGAACAAGAACTCATGAAACTTGGTAGATGTCTTTCTAAGGATGTCAGAAACTTATTTGAACTTTCAATCGCAAGGATTGACATCAAAGTTTTGATCTTTTTTGATTTGAAGGAAGAACACCTCAAGTTGGAACAAAAGCTCAAAACCTGATCTTAATCTTACTCGTGGGTTTTTGATGGTCAATCTTGGATGGTCTCCCACACGTCAAAGCAAGCAAGAACTCAAAGTAAAAACTCCACAAAAGTGATTTTGAGGAATGATTCACTCAAGAACACAAAAATCGGTTTATTGCAAGAGAATAGAGTTACCTAGATAATTGGGATATGATCTGAAGAAGATTCACCCATCAATCATCATCATTGGCACAAGAACCAAATACAAGTAGAAGGAGGGGAGGAAAATCCAAATTGCAAGAAGTTAATTGTGAAATTTAAGACATAATGTAAATGTGTAAAGTAAATAAACATTGAAGGAAAAGGATTTGCATTTCTAGAAGGTAGGTTTACAAAACCTCACAACAAAGTTGGCAAAAGCTCAAAGGAGCACAAAACCTCTAAAAACCCTTCAGGTGAGAGAAGGCTACCCCTACCCCTCTATTTATACTACTCTTGGGCCACCTACCACCTTTGGATGAATCTCTCAACCCAATAGCACTCCATCAAGGGCTAGAATTAACCCACTCACACAACCATGCAAGGGCTAACCCAAAACCCACACACAAAATAGGTTTTTTTGCATGGTTTTCAAAACACACTAATTAGACCCGCTACCCTATCAACTAGACTTGATCCAACGGTCCTCCTTGATCCACGCAGCATCTAGCTAGTATCTTTTCCTTTTCCTTATCTTTTAAGCTTGCCATGACTCCATCTCCAATCATCTTCCAGCGATCCTCGACTGTCTGGACCTCCGACGCACCTTGCCTAGTCCCAATCATTCTTCATCTCACCATGATCTAGTTTTGTCATCCTACAACCATCAAAAATAAAGAAACACCTTACATAGCAATGTCCAAAAAGGATATTCAATCCAAAATCACAAATTGAAATTCACTCTCAATCATAATGGCCCGTACTACCGTTGCCCGGTCATACCGCCCCCTGACCGGTATGACCGCCCCCCCCCAAAACTCAAAGAACCCCTCTCTGGAAAAACCACATCGTCCTAGGGCCGGTGCAACCGCCCATGTCCGGTGTGATAGCACACCACGGCCGATCATATCGCCTCTAACTGACAGTATTCAGATCTCTTCAAATTTTGATTTGAACTTCAAATCCACTTCAAACTCAAACACTATCAGCTTTAAATATTGTCAATAACTCATCACAAACACAAGTAGACCTCCACATGGTCTTTCACCCTGAATACCCCTAAGACCAGCAACACGCTCACGCCTTGTGATCTGGGCGTGTCTGAATAAAAAATCTACCAAGTGACCATTCTTCCGACACAAGGTGCACGAGTACTTTGCCTTGCTAGAGGCAAAAATAGTAGGAGGAGTACCCTTCTGGTTAGAGATCCCATGGACAACCCTATCAGATCTAAACACAGTATACTCACCCTGGGAGCAATTACAATCTCTCAACTCTTGGAGCCGCGCATAATAGTAGGAGTATGTGTTCTAGCATGCTCCAAGTAGTCAAATTCTAGACCCTGATTAAATCGACTAATCTTGGATTGGTTTAGAATGAGAATGAGCTTCTTCTTTCTTCCAACAAACTTCTCGAGAGTGCTTATGAGATACTCACACTTCCTGAAGAAAGAGGCACATGAAGAACAGGGAAAGGAAGAGGAGGAAGAACCAAATAAGGAAGAACTACCAGTACGTGCATTTTTCTCCCTTAGCACGGTTGCCTCAATCTTGAGAGCCTCACAAGAAACGCAAGGGGCATTTCTAATCTTAAGGGTCTAGGCCTCAAGTTTCTTTCTAAGTTCGACATGGATTTTTCCAAATCCCGCTTAATCTCAGCACATCGCAAGCAACTTTCTTGTAACTTAGCTAGTAAGTTCTTAGCAAGTTCAACACACTTGACTTTTAAAGATTTATTGTCAAGTTTTAGTTGCCTACAACCCTCACATGAGTTGACTGAGTCCTTAGAAGCATGCATTTCAAGTTCATCATTTCTAGTAGAGAGCTTCTTAAGGTGAGTGTTCATAGCATCAACTTTAGCAAGCAATTTAGGCCAATTTTCACAAGATGAGCTGGTGTGAGCATGAATAAAATTAACATCTACTAGAATAGCATCAGTAGAACATGTACTAGCATTCTTCAACCTAAGATTATCAAGCTCAAAAATCACACTATCATGCATAGTCCTTAGATTCTCAAGCTCCACAAGTAAAGCATTACATAGAGAACTGTCATCAAATGCTTAGGAGGAAGAAGATCTAAGAGAAGCTAACTCCCCAATCAAGGTACCTACTTCCTTCTCAAGCTCCGTACACCTAGCTCTACCTCTAGCACAAAATTTCTCTAATTTGCAAAAAGCTCATTAAGCTGGTCATAGGAGGGTTCCTCATCGGAGTCACTGTAGAGCTCAGAGTCGCTGATGTCATTAGCGTCCGCCATGAAGTACATGCCAGTGAAATCGTCACCTCCTTTCTTCTCTTGTGGATCGTCCTCATCTTCGTCGCTCCAGGACTCCATGTCAAAGAGATTGATGTCGTCGAGGGCAGCGAGAATACGGCAGAAGAGATTTTTATTCTTTGAGAAGTTGCGGTACTTCTTCTCATGCATCGGCTCGTGAATTGGATGCTTCTTATTGCGGTTCTTTTTGGTGTAGTCATTCTTTATTGAACTGCCGGAGTCATTCTTGCCCTTCTCCAGCTTGGGGCAGTTCACTCGAATGTGGTTGGGGCCACCACACTCGAAGCAGGTGATCGTACCGCCTCTCTTCCTCTCTCTCACCCTTTTGTAGACATGAGAAAACTTGCGAGCCAAAATAACAAGCTCATTTTCTAAAATTTTTTCTAGTTGGTCATCGCTTAGCTCACAAAGTGCAGAAAGAGAAAAACCACCGAAAGTCTCAAAAATGGATTTAATGGGATCGGTGACCAAGGGCATCGACTGCAACTTTGTCTTACGAGAGAAGACATTGATCTCATGAGTCTTGAGCTAGGAGTAAAGCCTGTTAAGAGTCAAGCTCAATAAGTCTGTAGTGTCCTTGATGGTGGTCACTTTTATCTACCAAACCCGAAGATCAAGTGTGGTCAAGAAGTGTCGAGCATTCTCTGAGTCATGGTATGTGCAACCAATTGCACGAAAATCACTCAAAATCCATGTGAAACAACCAAAGCACTCATCAAGGGTCTCACTAGCGCGTTGTTCAAATTTGTTGTATTCACACTTGTATTGGTCCTGTCTTATCGTCTTGATCTGAGTAGTGCCCTCATGGTAAGTATAAAGGTCATCCAGATCTCATGAGCAGAACGAAGGTAAGAGATCCTATCGTACTCATTGTGGCTAAGACCCTGTATGAGGATGTTCCTTGCCATAGTGTTGGACTCAACGTTAGCCAAATTTTCGGTTGTGACGTTCTCATCGGTAGGAACCTCATATGGGAGTTTCACCTTCTACCATATCAGGAAGCCCTGGGCAGTGATGTACGACTCCATTCGGGACTTTCAAAAAGAAAAATCAACTCTAGAAAAGATGGGAGACTTGGTGGAATATTTATCCATCGCCATGGCTCTTGAGATTAGTTAAGATCTTTAGAAAGAGCAAAACCGACTTTGATACCAATTGAAGGATCAGCAATTAGAGGGGGTGAATGATCCCAAATAAAATTTTCCTCCACTCAAAATAGTCCACCCAAGCCCTCAACTGAAACACTCAAAAGAAGCAAATTGAATGGAGTTATTTTCCTGCAAGGTTGGTATGACCGGGGCAAGGTCGGTAGTACCGGGGTGAGGTCTGTAGCACTAGGCTCAAGAACAGCAGGAAGAATAGAACGAACCCCAAAAGCAAATTTTGAGGAATCTTTTGATCGGCTAAACAAAAACTCACGAAACTTGGTAGATGTCTTCCTAAGGATATCAAGAACTCATTCCAACCTTCAGTCACAAGGATTGATATTAAAGTTCTGACCTTTTTCACTTTGAAGGAAGAGCACCTCAAGTTTGACCAAAACTCAAGAACTCGATCTAAGATTTGCTCATGGGGTTTTGATGATCAAGATGATCTTGGATAGCCTCCCACATGTCACAGCAAGCAAGAACACAAGTCCAAACCTCCAAAAATGTGACATATAAGAATCATTCACTGAAAACATAAAACCGGTTTCTTGCAAGAAAGATGCACGGATTGTCTAAGTGATTGGGATATGATCTAAAGAAGATTCATCCATCAATCAACATCCTTGGCACAAGAAGCAAAAGCATGTAGAAGGAGGGGAGGCAAATCCCAAATTGCATAATTGTAAATTGCAAGAAAGTAAGTACAGAATTTAAATGTGAAATTTAAGACATAATGTAAATACGTAAAGTAAAATCAAGCATAAGGGTATATGTTTTGGAATTCTTGAAGGGAGGTTTACAAAGCCTCAACAAGGTGGGCGAAGCTCAAAGAAGAACCAAAAACCTCAAAACCTTCAAGAGGGGGAAGGCTACCCCTACCTCTCTATTTATATTATTCTTGAGTCACCCTACACCCTTAGATGAGTTCTTTGTACCCTAAGGACCACCATCAAGGGTTAGGATTGACTCATACATGGGCTAACCCAAAACCCACACTCATAATAGGTTTTTGCACGTTTTTCAAAGCATACTAACTAGACCCGCAACTCTATCATCTAGACCGCAATCCAACGGCCCTCCTTGATCCAAGCAGCTCCTAGCTAGCATCACATCCATTCCTTGTCTTCTAGGTTTGCACCGACTCCATCTCTGATAATCTTCCAATGATCCTTGACTGTCTGGACCTGTGACGCTCCTCGCTTTGTCCCAGTTATACTCCGTGTCTACGGTTTTCGCCAGCCAGCTATTATGCCTCGAAGGAGTCCGAGGTTCGACAGAGGGGATCTTCACGGACGGACACCTATGAGCTCTCTCGAAAGATCCACACATACAAGGATTCAAGGACACGTTGATATACCCAGGTTCAGGCCCCCGATGTGGGTAACAGCCCTACGTCCTGCTTCTGCTCTTGTTAATGTGTTTTCAGGGGAATACAGGCGTTCCACCTACATTCTGTGTTCTTCTCCTCTTTTCTGGTTGTCTTCCTCGTCCTCTCTCTCTCCCATGCACCGAACCCCCTTTATATAGGCTGGGCTAGCTCAGGCATGTGAGAAGGATGACATCACAATAATTACACTTCATTTATTACATCAGTCGCAGTAGCCCTATCCTCTAGCCTTATTCTTTGCACCATCGTCCAACTCCGCCCGGTCTGCCCGGGAAGCGACTTGTATGAGACAGGTTAGGTGTAGAATCACAGAGGGATAAGCTATCATGCCATCAGCAAGGCCACGCGCATTCAATGGTTCTGACACGGGGTGTCAGGGGAGAAGACTCCGAGGCGAGGCTCCCCCGTTCTGTCGATGTACGTCTTCATGCCAGACCGGCGGTGTACCCCTAAGTACCTTCTGGCTCCTTCGACCGACCACGTAGCCTAGTCGCCCGAGAGAGTGGCTTTCGCCCACACCGCCGCCAAAGCCGCTTCACGCGACGCGGTCACTTTCGTAGCGTGGCCTGCTCGCTCGTCCCACCGCCGCTAGGCCACCACGCGACGCGGTCGCCCGCAGCGTGGCTCGATCGTCCACCTTCGCCGCCAGCCACCATGCGATGCGGTCGCTCAGCAAGAACGCGATCGCCCGCGAAGAGGGCTCGATCGCCACCGTCGCCAGCCGACACGCGACGCGGTCGCCCAGCAGTAGGGCCTGATCACCCACCTGCTCGCCAGGCTACCGTAATTCGGCTCTTGTGGCCCTTCCTAGCAGCGGCGAAGAGGGTACCTTGGCGTAAAGTACACCGACAGTAGCCACAGGGCCCGTCCTAGAGCGCACGCCAGCCCTTTCAAACCTCATTAATGCTAACGTGCTCCCGGATGGGTCCACCACTTCTGCGCATGCAACCGCTCCGGTCCTCTCTGCTTCCGCCGCATTCTCTTGGGACCTGAAGCGTCGTGCACTTTCGCCTTTTCGCGAACCGCCAGCACGAGAAACCTATTAATACGCGCGCTCAGGGCCAACAGTTCACGCTCTTTTTCAACTCCTTCGTCTCCTTTCCTTGCCGCTTCAACTTCCTTGACTCTAGACCTTGCTTTATCCAAATGGCGCAGCCTTTTTCTGCTTCAACCGTTGACGGGGAGAGGGTAACGAGGCTCTCCCGGATCGCCCCCGAGGGTTCCCTTCGACTACGCCATGGCACCTCCACACCGCGGTGCGAAGCCGGGGAGATCGTTGTCTTCTCCTAGGCGCTGTTGGAAGGCCTGGTCCCGCCCTTCTCCGAATTCTTCCTCACAGTCCTTCATTTCTATGAAATCCACCATCTTCATCTCACCCCCAACGTCGGTCTCATGCTCTCCACCTTTGCTTACCTCTACGAGATGTTCATGGGGGTAATGCCCAATCTTCCTCACTTCCGCTTCTTCTAGACTCTCCGCGGCTCCACGGACAGTGGGGTCGCAGGGAGTTGTCATATTCGTCTTCACGACGGATCAGCCTCTCGCTACATCCCCTTCCAAACGAAGACCAACTGGAAGGTGTGGCGGAGCGATTGGCTATATGCCAGTGACGACAGCAGCCTTGACGCCCTGGGGATGCCCTCCTCACTAGCGGAGGCCAATGAGAACTGGGGCTCGCCCGTAGACGAGACGGCGGAGCTCCAGACAATGCTGGCTAGGGTTTTTGGTGGCCCGGCAGGCTGGGTTACGGCGCGCACAGTGTTGGGCTGGCCCAACACTGTTGCAAGGATTTTCCCCGGCTTTTCCCTTTAAAAATAATTCCCGAAATCCGTTTAATTCATTTGAAGCATTAAAAATACTAGAAAAATTCTGGAAAAATTCTCAAAAATATTTTAAAACATGTGGAATTTAAATAAAATATTTTCAACAAAACTTTATTTAAACTTTTCCAATATTTAGTTGATTAAGTAAATAGCTCAATCCAAATTAAATCCAAATAAATTCCAAAAATTCAAAATACCAACTAAATGCCAGAGAAGCAAAAATTGGGGTGTTACAAACCTCCCCCCTTAACGGAATCTCGACCCCGAGATTCAGGGTTGACTAAGGAATAAGTTAGGGAATTCTTTCCTCAGATCCTCTTCGCGTTCCCAGGTTGCTTCGCTCTCTGAATGGTTACTCCATTGGACCCTGCAAAAGCGGGTTGACTTATTTCTCGTTTCTCGATCCATCGTGTCCAAGATCTTCACCAGGTGCTCTTTGTAGGTCAAATCTTCCTGCAGCTCGATTGACTCTAATGGCATCTGTTCGTTTGGCACTCGGAGATACTTCTTTAGTTGTGACACATGGAACACATCATGCACTCCCGCTAGAGACTGCGGTAACTCCAACTGGTATGCAACTTCACCTCTGCGACTTAAGATCTTGAACGGACCAACATATCTTGGTGCTAGCTTCCCTTTAGCGTGGAACCTCTTAACTCCTTTGAGAGGCGTAACCCTGAGATACACAAAATCTTCAGGCTCAAAGCTCAACTCTCTGCGGCGATTATCGGCATAACTCTTCTGTCTCGATTGTGCAATCTTCAATCTTTCCCTGATCATGGCTATCTGTTCTTCAGCTTCTCGGAGAATATCCAGCCCAAACACATGACGCTCTCCAGTCTCATTCCAGTTCAACGGTGTCCAACAGGGTCTACCATATAGCGCTTCAAATGGCGACATCTGCAAACTTGCCTGGTAGCTATTGTTGTAGCTGAACTCGGCATATGGCAAGCACTTGTCCCATGAGGTTGTATAAGCCAATGCACATGCTCTCAACATGTTCTCTAGAATCTGATTAACTATTTCCGTCTGTCCATCCGTCTGTGGATGATATGCGGTACTAAAGTTCAGACGGGTCCCCATGGCTTCATGCAACTTGTCCCAAAATCTTGAGGTAAACTGGGTACCTCTGTCTGATATGATCTTTTTCAGAACTCCATGTAGACATACAATCCTTGACATATATAGATCTGCTAAGCGGTCTCCTGAGTAAGTGGTCTTCACTGGTATGAAATGAGCAACCTTTGTCAAACAGTCTACTATAACCCATATGGAATCATACCCATTCTGAGTTCTCGGTAAACCGGTAATGAAGTCCATTCCGATTTCCTCCCACTTCCACTCAGGTATCTTTAGTGGTTGTAGCAATCCTACTGGCCTCTGATGCATTGCTTTAACTCTTTGGCATATGTCGCACAACGCAACATGCTCGGCAACTTCTCGCTTCATGTTCGGCCACCAGAATCTCTCCTTCAAATCTTGATACATCTTGGTGCTTCCCGGATGGATGGAATACTTGGAGTCATGGGCTTCTTCCAGAATCAGCTGTTTCAGCTCCTTCTTACGCGGTACGTAAATGCGGTTTTTGATCCACAATGTACCTTGCTCGTCTAGCTTGAAATCTTTTGACTTGCCTTCCTCCATCTTGGTCTTGATCCTCTGGATCTTGACATCATCCTTCTGTCCTTCTCTGATCTAATCTTCCAAGGTAGGCTTCACCTCTAAAACGGCCAAAAATCCCTTAGGTACGACTTCCAACCTCATCTTCTAAAATTCCTTGCATAACTCAACCTGACTTTCTTCCACCAACATGTTCACAATGTGGCTCTTCCGACTCAAAGCATCAGCCACCACATTGGCCTTCCCGGGGTGATAATGAATCCCCAGATTATAGTCTTTAATTAGTTCCAACCACCTTCTTTGCCTCATATTCAGGTCCGACTGAGTGTAGATATATTTAAGGCTCTTATGGTTCGTGTACACTTCACACCTGTTTCCAATCAAATAGTGCCGCCATAACTTTAAGGCATGCACTACGGCTGCTAATTCTAGGTCATGCGTCAGATAGTTCTCTTCATGCGGCCTCAACTGCCACGACGCATATGCGACGACCCACCTGTTCTGCATCAGCACGCAACCAAGTCCTTGGCGCGATGCGTCACAGTATATATCAAAACTTTGACTTACATCTGGCAGAACTAACACTGGTGCTATTGTTAATCACTTCTTCAGCTCCTGAAAACTCTTCTCACACTCCGGAGTCCATGCAAACTTCTTCTCCTTCTTCAACAATTGCGTAAGAGGTCTCGCAATTGTAACACCCCAATTTTTGCTTTTCTTGCATTTAAATGGTATTTTGAATTTTTGGGAATTTCTGGAATTTATTTCGATTTATTTGGATTTATTGGAATTTATTTTGAATTAAACCATTTATCAAATTAATTAAATAATGGAAAAGTTAAAATAAAGTTTTGATGAAAATATTTTATTTGAGTCACAAATGTCTTAAAATATTTATGAGAATTTTTCCAGAATTTTTTCGATATTTTTAATGCCCCAAATAAATTATTTTATTTTCGAGAATTATTTTAATCTAAAAGAATTAAAATCCATATGAACAAGATCGACGAGTCTTGTGCGTCTGCTCGGGAAAAACCCTAGCGTCGTCACCGCTCGATCCGGATCCGACGGCCCTCATCGCGCCACGCCGTCCCAATCCGTCACCGCCGAATCCGCCGCCGCCGCGCAGTGTGGGCCTCGGTCTCCACGCCACGGAAGCCGAGGGCACTATTTAAGCGCCGCCACCCATGTCGTGATCCTCACTCGCGCCGCACCCTCCACCAGACACCGCGACGCCCCGAGACGCCGCCACGCCGCACGAGCTCGCCGAAGTTACCGAAGCCACCCGCCGAGTTTCTTGCGCCGTTCCGCCGCCGACGGTCACTCTCCGCCGTCGCCTGTGCCACCCCCGAACTCACCTCATCGCGCCGCGTCGGGAGCATCACCGCACGTCGCCGGAGGACCACGGAAACGCCGCGCCGCACGTCGTCGTCTTCATCTCCGGTCGGACCACGCTGATGAGGACATCACTCCTATGCATACGCCCGAGACTCCTCCAGTTGCGATGCAAGGACCCATCACAAGAGCACGAGCACGGCAATTGAATCAACAGGTGAGCTCGTTCCTAAGTACTCGTGCATATACTTGTGAGGATGGTATGCTACCTAATGATATTATTGATTATATTGTACTTAGGAATTTTGGAGAGGATCATGAAGGCCTTGGAAACCAGCAAGGGTCAGGAGGGAGGCAAGGAGGGTGTCCAAGTCAAGTCGGAGACCTAATTCATCTCGGAGTCGACTACCTCGGCCACCAGGAGCAGTGCTCACTAAAATCGTCTCCCAGGCTACAAACGGGCTCCTATTTCGATGATCCACATATGCCTCGAAAGCTAAGGAGATAATCTTTCCAATGGCCCTAGTTTCAGGTCATTTGGACTTCGGAGTCGACGGGAATTCGCATTGCAAGTTGGCGAACAGAATCTGTCCCAGGGTGCTGCGTCCCCAATTTGGGCCGTTGGCCCATGTATCGTGTTGGAGTCCATCACGGACGCGTCTAGGGTTTCTAGGATGTCCCTTAGCCTTTATATCCAGTAGCCGCCGCTAGGGTTTGATTTGGGTTTTGCTTAGATTAATTCTGTCTTTGAACAGTGTCGCCGTTCATCGGTTTGTGAGACCCCAACTCGTGAGCTTCATCCTCAATTGCAAATTCAGTTGCATCTTTCTTGTTCTTGCTTGTGTTCTCGATTCATTGGCAGGGATTAGCCTTCGTGGCGAGGTCAACCGGGCAGCGCACGGTTAATAACCAGAGGACGCGTGGTGCTGCGATTGTAGGGGTTTTGATCGTGCCGATCAAGAAGCCAGATCGTGTGTGTCTCGCGCCGCCTAATCGACTTATCCTCCACCTGACGGAAGTTCGGGCAACCCCGTCCCCATCACACGCCGCCGCAACGTCGCCGGGTATCGCGAGCTTCGCCAGCCGTACGATCTTCATCCGACCGCTGAGGTGAGCCCACGTCGCCTTAGGAACAGTAAACCCCATCTTCAAAACTCCACCGTTAGATGCAAATCCGAGGGCCACCGTCGTGCCACGTCACCGTTCATTTGCACGGTGGCCGACAAGGCGGACCCACATGTCGATCTCACCGCGACGTTCATCAGGCGCATGAGTCGCCGACAAGGCGGACCCACATGTCGGTCTCACCGCGACGAGCATTTGTGCACATGAGTCATCGACAAAGACGGGCCAACTCGTCACCAGACACACCGCGGCGTGTGACGCCATCGTTGATGTCATGCTGACGTCACGGTGGGACCCACTTGTCAGCGAAATAGCCGGTCAGGGCTGACGTCAGCAAGGCCGCGTGTCACTCTCTGGTGGCGACACGTGTCACAGATGACGCAATAAATAATTTTCTGAAAAAGAAAATATTTATTTAATTCGGTTTATTGATTTTAAATGTATTTTGAAACTTCAAATGCTTATAACTTTTGCGTTTTAACTCCGATTTGAGTGATTCCAATTTCTATAAATTTGTAAAATCAAGTTCTTTCTGTTTATGAATTTTATTTGAATTTTAGGCTTGAGTTGCTCTCTGTTTTATTTATTTATTGCTATTTATTTGCGTTCTGGCGTGAGAGCGTTGAAGTGCCCGAAGGTTTCGAGGAGAAGTTCGACTCAGAGCAAGTTCAGAACCGTAACCTGCACTTTTTGAAGGTAAGTTGTGTTTGATCATGTTGGACCTATTAGAGCAAATTATTTTGATTTAAACTATTGCATGCTAATTTGATAGAAATGATTTTGAATAAGTTTTGGGATTAGTTAAATGCCTAAGTTGCTGTATGCCACCTTGTCATATATAATTGTAGGCCATGAATCTTTTGTCACCCTAGGATATGGATTAATAGTTGGACTTTTATAATTTGCCAACATGGGTTGAGTAGACCAAGTAGTATGCTTAGCCACGCCACGTGGACATTTCATGATTTTGGAATACCAAAGTGAATCTTGACTTAATGAGATATTGAACATGCTTTGTGAATGAGACATGTGTTATTAAGTTGATGATGGCACGTGGTGCAATGGTAAAGAACTGGGGTGGGAAAATGATTTAGACTGGGGCAAATGGCAAGATTGTTTCTGGTGGGCCAAGAGTGGCAATCTGAGGCGGTCGATTTGGTTTTTATTGGTTTTGGATAATTGAGATCACACTTGGTTAGTCTTGCCTCGATCCACTAAGGACTTAACCTTGCGAGCATTTGAACTGAAGTCTCTCATCTGACCACAAGCTCCGTAATGGGACGGGCTTAGCTGAGTAAACCGGGAAATCTATTCTTTGGTACTTCTTTGGGGGTGTGAGGCCGGAGAAGCGGAATGAGAACTCACATGGCGCAAGAGGGGGGCCCTAGGTGTGGTAACCAGTCCCTCGGTGTTGAAACCTTAGCAGGCAAGATTGGGTTTAGATGGAACTTTGGAAAGGCTTCGTTCGTTATTTGCCTTGGTGGTATTTGACTGTATCTTGTGGGTAAAGTGTATAACCTCTGCAGAGTGTACAACCTATTCAATAGCCGTGTTTCACTGTAATGAGCTTCGCTCGGTGATTACGGTCAAGGGTTAGATTTTCATGAAAATGAATTGCTTATGGAAAAATGCTTGGGTTGGTAATGAGGAACTTGACATAGGATGGAAATATGATTGTGATTAAAATGTTTGTGAAAGCTACTATTCTTATTATCGTTTTTTGCTTTGCAAATTATTCTTGTTATTCTTAAATGTCAGATCTTGCTCATGAACCATAGCCTATCCTTTGTACTAAGCCATGCATGTAGAATATTAGAATTGCATTACATGCATGACTTCTTTGAGTGCTCAAAGTACTCACCCCACAACAACACAACTTCAGTTGAAGAAGAAGCAAACCCCGCTCAGAGGAGGAGTATCGAGGAGCCGACAAACTAGGGAGCGAGCCTAGTCAGTTGCCTGTGGTAAATTGGTTGGCGCCATGAGTTTATTTTATTTCATTTGCAATTGAATATTTTATTAAGTCTTAGCCTCATGAGGCGTATCTTTGTAACTTGACCATAAGGTCGATCAACTAGTTTGAGTATTTAATCAAAGTACTTATTATTTCGTTGGTTATGACTGTGATATGTACCAATGTTGAGACTGTGTGCACTAGCGTGATCCTGGACTAGTGCTGAATACACAGAGGGTCCGGATTTGCAAATTCGGGTCCCGACAGCAATCATCAAGAATCCTTCAATAAATCGGCGGTAATAACCTGCCATTCTAAGGAAACTACGGATCTGGGTCATCGTCTTCGGTGGCTCCCAATGCAACACTGCTTCAACCTTGCTTGGATCGACTACGACTCCTTCGGCGGTCATCACATGTCCAAGAAATTCCACTTTGTTCTTCCAGAATTCACACTCTCTAAACTTGGCAAAAAGTTGCTATTCCCTTAGCTTCTCCAAAACTAGCCTCAAATGTTCTGCATGCTCTTCTCTTATCTTGGAATAGACTAGAATATCATCTATAAACACAACGACAAACTTATCTAAGTACTCCATGAAAACCTTATTCATCATGTTCATGAAATACGCAGGTGCATTCGTCAAACCAAAGGACATAACTATAAACTCGTAGTGTCCATATCTTGACGAAAATGCAGTCTTCGGAACATCCTCCGGTCGAATCTTCAGCTGATGATATCCCGATCGTAGATCAATTTTGAAGAAATCTCTAGCTCCTCTCAACTGGTCAAACAGATCATCGATCCTAGGTGGTGGATACTTGTTCTTTATAGTGACCTCGTTAAGTGCACGGTAATCCACGCACATCCGGTAGCTCCCGTCCTTCTTCTTGACAAACAGAACCGGTGCTCCCTACAGTGATGAACTGGGTCTGATAAATCCTTTTTCCATCAGCTCCTCAATCTGCTTCTTCATTTCTACCAACTCATCGGTTGACATTCGATAAGGTCTCTTAGCTATCGGGGCTGTTCCCGGTACTAGCTCGATCACAAACTCTATGTCCCTGTCCGGCAGCATACCAGGTAAATCTTCAGGGAATACATTCAGGTACTCACTGATAACTGGAACATCTTCTATGCTGACGGCCTCCATGCTGTTGACCATCAGTTGTCCATCCCGAACGGCAGTTGCTCGAAACTCTATTCTTCTCCCGCAAGGGCTCTCGACTGATATGACTCTTTGTCCACAGTCTAATACGACCTTGTGCTGGAACAACCAGTCCATTCCCAAGATAACATCTAGGGTTTGGGTATCCAACACTACTAGGTTCGCTAGGAACTTTGTTCCGTCTATAAGCAACCTTACCCCAGAACATCCTACATCAGATTGGAGTTATGATCCCGGGGATTGTACTAGCAACACATGTCTAAGGTTCACCATTTTCAACCCATTGTTCACAGCAAAAATCCGAGATATAAACGAATGCGAAGCTCCAGAATCAAATAAAACTGTTGCAGGTACTGAGTTAACAAGTAACTTACCTAGTACGACGTCCGACGTGTTCTGTACTGCATCTGCGGTGACATGATTAACTCTGCCTCTCACCACGGTCTATGTTGCAGCTCCGGATTGTGCAGCTCCACGACTTGCTCCTGGCGCAGGTGTCTTTGATGGAGTAGTCCTGAGGTTGAAGCGAACTGGCATCACACCTCCTCCTTTCTTGGGGCACTGATTGACAAAATGCCCAGGTTCACTACAGTAGAAACAGCGTTTCACTACATTCTTGGCTCCCTGCGGTGCATTCCGCTACCGGTCTTGGTGTCCGTAACTCGTCCGCAGTCTCGGTGCTGGTGACGGTGTCGTCATTACATTCTTCGGCTGAAACCTAAAGAACTGGTTCGGTGCAACCCTCAACCGCTGCGTCCCCTGACGTGTTCCCTGCTATGCCATCCTACGCTTCTGGTTGTCTTCCAGCTCCTTGCGCTTATCCTCTAATATTAGCGCCTTGTTCACTAGCTCTTGAAAATCGGGGAAGGTGTGGGTTATGAGTCCCACCTATAGCCCCGAATTCAGTCCCTTCATAAAGCGAGACTATCTGGCCTTGTCCATTGCTACGTCCTCAGGTGTGTAGTGTGCCAGCTACATGAACTTGTTCAGATATTCAGACACTGATTGGTTGCCCAGCTTCAGTGCCCTGAACTCCTCCTTCTTCAGCTCCATTATGCCTTCGGGCACATGATACTGATGAAAAGCAGTCGTGAACTCCTCCCAGCTGATGTCCTGTGGGTGCTCATGAGTAGCGCAGAAGTTTTCCCACCATTCAGCTGCAGTTCCCTCTAACTGATGGGAGGCATAAAGTACTCTCTCATTCCCTTTGCACTGAGTGATGTGCAACTTTCTCTCTATCGTTCTCAGCCAGTCATCCGCCTCCAATGGATTGGCGTTCCTGGAGAATGTGGGCGGACGAGTCCTCATGAACTCTGACAACCTCGAGTACGGGCGCTGCACTGGATTGACTTGATTTGCCTGATTGGTAGCAGCTTGGGCAGTGACTTGCTGCATTTACTGCATCATAGCATGCATCAACTGAGTCTGCGTAGCAAGAATGGCTCCAAAATTCTGCATGTCCACTGGCGGTGCTGGTTGGGATCCTTGTCCTCTGTCATCAGAGTTTCCAGCTGAGCGAGAACCACTTCCATTTCCTCCCTAATTTCCACGAGTGTTCACCATCTGCCGGTTGCTCCAAGGTTTAGAGACGAGGGAAATAAGAATAGACAAGTAGTAGAGTAACTTATGCGGGGTCAAAGGTGCAATCGCAAAATCCAACTTTATTACTTTATTAATAACTGGGTATGGTTGCTCGCAATGCCTAAAGGCCATGCAACACATACCGAACACTCACAAGCATGAAAGAACCAAATCGAACTAACACTCTGGAGTCTAACGCCTGTAAGGGTGACTCTTATTCCAAGACGTGACTCAACGCAGGAGTCTCAACTGCTAACTCTAACGCTCACTCCTCGAGCCACCCTCCACGGGAACTCCCCGGTGGATACACTGGCGGGTGTGGCGGCATCGGCGCAAAGCGATCGCCGTGCCCCTCCACAACGGTGGCTGACGACGCAACGTCCTCCTCTGGCTCTGGCTCTAGTTCCGGCTCTGGCTGTGGCTCCGGCTGTGGCTCCTCCAGGTCTGGGTCGTGCAGCTCCAACACTGCCTCCGGCTCAGGTCCGTATAGCGCCATCTCCAGCTCCCTAACCCTCTGGATAGAGTGAGCCAGGTACTCTCGAGTCTCCCGCAGCTGGGTCCTGATCTTTGTGACCTCGTCGCGGGTCCTCTGTAGCTCCTGGACCATCTCGTCGATGGAATCCTCTTGGGCGATGACATACCTCGCCAGGTGGGTGATCGTGGCATCCTCCTCCTCTATCGGCTCCTGGTTGTAGCGATTGTCCCGACGCGGATGGTGACGAAACACGGTGCCCTCCAACTCTCTGGAGTAAGTACGAGCAATCTGCCTCATCACCAGACGCGATGTCTCCTGGATCCCAGCATCGAACGACGACCTCCTAACAGCGATGCGGATGGGACGACTCGCCCTCACCCTCTCCCGAGCGTAGACTGTGATCTTGACTTCCCAGGCGATGTCTAGTCCTGCCCGCACTATGGTGGTCCCCCGGTAGATCGGCCTGTCGTAACCTCCGAGTAGTTGCATCATATGCCATAGCTCTGCGGTGTACCCTCCAGTGCGTTCTACAAGGGAGTGGATCATCCTCATCTGCCAAAGGACACTCGCGTGAGACTCAGCAATTTTAAAACAAAGTGAGAACATGAAAGATTCAGCAAGGGGTATGAAAAGAGAGAAGGGGGTAAGTTGAGAATGCATTCATCATCTTGACACATTTCAACTTTTATAACATAGTTTTATCCTCACTACGACCATTCTAACTAAGGGCTAGTCCTACAGTCAGTATGGCTCTGATACCACCTCTGTCGGGACCCGAATGTGCAAATCCGGACCCTCTGTGTATTCAGCACTAGTCCAGGATCACGCTAGTGCACACAGTCTCAACATTGGTACATATCACAGTCATATCCAACAAAATAGTAAAGTACTTTAATTAAATAGTCAAACCGATTGCTCGACCTTATGGTCGAGTTACAAAAGTACACCTCGCAGGGCAAGGACTTATTAAAATAACCAAGTGCAGTGGAAATAAAATAAACTCGTGGCGCCAACCAATTTGCCACAGGCAACTGACTGGGCTCACTCCCTAGTTCGTCGGTTCCTCTTGAAATTCCTCCTCCAGTGCAGGGGTTGCTTCTTCTTCAACTGAGGTTGTGTTATTGCAAGGGTGAGTACTTTGAGCACTCAGCAAGTCATGCACAGAATGCAATTCTAATATTCTACATGCATGGCTTATTACAAAGGATAGGCTAAAGTTCAATTGCAGTACAACATTCTTGATAAATACAATAATAGATTGTAAAGCAGTAAAACAATAATAAAGGCAGTAACTTTCGCAATTATTTCACAAGTAAAGCATTCCACAACTAAAGTTAAGTTCATCAATTCCATCCTAAGTATTCACCAAAAACTAAGTTATTTTCATGAAAGTCTAACCCTTGACTGTAATCCCCGAGCAATGCTCAATACCGTGAGCACGGCTATTCAAATAGGTTGTACACTCTACAGAGGTTATACACTTTACCCACAAGATACAGTCAAATGCCACAAAGGCGAATAACCGTAACAAAGCCTTTCCAAAGGTCCGTCTAAACCCGGTACTGCCCGCTAAGGTTTCAACACTAGAGGGACTGGTTACCACACCCAGGGCCCCCCTCTTGTGCCATGTGAGCTTCCACCCGTACACTCGGAACCCACACCACCACGATAGTACCAAAGAATAGATTTCACAGTTTACACAGCTAGGTCCATCCCATTCCGGAACTGGTGGTTGTATGAATGACTCAGGTCAAAGGCTCGCAAGGTTAAGTCCTTAGGGTTGATCAAGGCAAGACTTTCACATACCCCTCCGCCCATCGGGCCCACCCAAGCACATTTTCCCTTGCCACTTGCTCCGATCTAAATCATTTTCCCACCCCAGTTCTTTACCAAGCACCACGTGCCATTATATTCTCAAAAACACATGTCACATTCTCAAAACACGTTCCATATCTCATTAAGTCAATATTATCATTAATATTCCAAAATCATGACAGTTCTACGTGGCAGGGCTAAGCACACTACTTACGGTCTAATTAACCCATGTTGGCGAATTATTATTGACCAACTATTAATCCACAACCTAGGGTGACAAAGGATTCATGTCCTACAATTATATACAACAAGGTGGCATACAACAACTAGGTATTTAACTAATCCCAAAATTATTCAAAACCAATTCTATTAAATTAGCATGCAATAACTTGAATCAAAACAATTTGCTATAATAGGATCAACATGATCAAGCACAACTTACCTTCAAAAAGTACTGGTTCTGGTTCTTGAGCTTGCTCCTGGGTCAAAACTTCTCCTTCGAAACCTTCGGGCACCTCGACGTCTACGCGTAACGTAAATAAATAGCAATAAATAAATAATACAGAGAACAAATCAAGTCTAAAATTCAAATAAAATTCATAAACAGAAAGAGCTTGACTTTACAAATTTTTAGAAATTAAAATCACTCAAATCGGAGTTAGAACGCAAAAGTCATAGCCAATTGAAGTTTGAAAATCAATTAAAAAGAATAAACCGAATTTCTATATTTATTTCTATACAGAAAATTTGGAAATATGACATCAGCATGGCCTCTGCTAACATCAGCACCGAAACGAATTTCCACAAAATAATTTTTTTAGGTAAAATTAATTATGACGTCATCGCTGACGTCAGCGTGACACGTGGCATCACCATAGCTCGACATGTGTCCCTGGTGTATAGACCTAGTCCACGAACGGCTCGGGTCTACCGTGGACCATAAGCACTGTTCCCGTGCACCGGCTGACACAAGCGCTGGCGTCAGCAGTGACACGTGGCCCAACCACCGAGCGACACGCGGCGCGACATGATTAACCGAGACACAACGCGATCTCCACCGTCCGATTCAAATCGAATGGCTCGGATTAATCCTCCCGAACCAACCGGGTCGGCGCGGCAGCTTGACACACGGCATGATCGGAGACCAACCGGCGCGCATCGGACGGCGGCGGCACTAGAACCCTCCTATTAAGATCTAACGGCCCTCATCCATTCTAGTTGCAAATAACAGATCCAATCCTAACCATACAAATCCAATCCAACGGCTAAGAACAGCCCTAACCCCACACTACGCACATCATTCCAAACCATACGATCTGGATCCTACAGTCTGAAATAGATCTACCATAGATCTAATCTAAGCCTTTAAATCTTGATCTAACGGCTGTATGAGATGGAGTTGTTTACTGTTGAGGGATGACGTGGCGAAATCCAGAGCGTTGGCGAGTGATCGGACGGTCGACGGAGTTCGGCTCGACGACGATGGCGCGGCGGCGAGGTTCCACCGGAGAGGAAGAAGACGTCCACGGCTACGGCGCAGCAGGGCTACTTCGGCGACAAGGAGTAATGCTTCTGAAGCGGCACGGTGAGGTGAGTCCGATTGCGGAGGACGAACGGCGACGGCGGAACAGGTCAAAGAACGCGGCAGAAGGCTCGGGGAACTCTGACGAGCTCAAACGGGGAAACGGCGGCGCCTCGGGCAACACGAGCTAGGGCAAAAGGTGCGGCACATTTTGGGCTTCTCGCCATGTGCGGCAGCGCATTAAATAGGGCCCTCGACGTCCGCAAAAATCGCAGAAACCGAGGCCCACCTGGGCGCAGCGGCGGAGTCCGGTGCGGAGACGGAGAGGCGACGTGGCGCAACGTGGGACGTTCGATCCGACCGGATCCATACATCGAAATAACTAAGAAGAAGCAAATTGTTATCGAATAAAGTAAACGACCTTATGGTCAAGGTTTATACATCAATGCCTCTTGGCTTAAGAAACAATTAAAACTGTTGCAGCGGAAATAAAATAACTTGGGCCATTCGACATGCCACAGGCAATCGTCTGGGGAACGCCTTCCTAGTCCACGTAGTCTTCATAGTACTCCTCCTCTTGATATTCATTACCTGGTCCTTCCTTAGCAACTGAACAACAGGGGCATAAAGCCATGAGTACAAAACGTACTCAACAAGCCGTAGGGAAATGATGCAATATATTCATGCACGGCTTGACAAAGGATAGTCATATGGTTCATTTGTAGAAAGCAATAACTTGAATTTAAATACAATAAATAGATTGAAGGCAGATTAATAAAACAATAATAAATAACTGGTAAATCAATGGTAGTCAACAAGAACAGAATGGCGAGGCATCACCCTACATCATTCGAAACAAGTATCAACCATACAATTCAACAGTATAGCTTGAGACAACAAAGCAACAGTGAACTCCCTATTCACATCCCAACAATTCCACATTTCAAGAAAACACTCTATACCCCGTGTGAAATTTCCGGGCTTGTCCATGACCGCAGACACGGCTATTCGAATAGTTTTACACTCTGCAGAGGTTGTACAGCTTTACCCACAAGACATGAACATCTCTTAGTGCAATCGATATTAACACACTTCCTTTGGTGTGTCGCAGAGATATCATGAGAAAGCCTTTACAATGCACGTCCAAACTCGGTACTGCCCTCTAAGGTTTCGCCCCTCGGGGCCCCCTCTTGAGCCATGTGAATCTACCCGTCCATCCTGGAACCCACACATCCAATTGGCAGTACTCAAGAGTAAACAATACAAATTAATCAGCTAGGTCTGTTCCATACCAGACTTGTGGTTGCACGGTTAGGCCCAGTTCAATGGCGCACAAGATTAAGTCCTAAAGTTGTCTCAGGCAAGACAGCCACATCCCAATGTGCTAGACAGCACCCCCTTTACTGCACAATCACTTGCCCGAGGGAAAACATTTTGTTCAACCAAGACCAATGGCATCCCCTGCCATGGTACAACAAGTTTTACAACAGTGATCAATAGCCACAATTCAATATCTCATTAAGTCAAGATTAACATTAGCTCACAGGTGATATGAATCCCATCGGACAACTAAGCATGGCTAAGTATAGCTACGATAACCCAATGTTGGTACTATGATTATGTCCAACTAGTAATGTCCCATCCCTAAGTTGACAATGGATATATGGCATTCCAATAATCAAGGTGGTATACTGGCAATCAAGTGAATAGCTATTCCCATAAACTAGCATTGATACACAAATAGCATGCAATTGTATAAAACAAAATACTTTTGCAAACATGGGTGCAATATGATCAAAGGCTACGACTTGCCTTGCTGTTCAAGCACTGAACCTTGGTCCTCGAAGTCTTCGTTCGCTCCTTCGGAATTTGCGTCTACCAGAAAATAAAGCAACAAAACCAAATAAATACAAAATAGAGACACAAACATGCTCAAATCTGAAAATAAATGGTTCTGGAATGTAGATCTTGATTTTACAAAAATTTAGAAATTTGAATCGGCTCAATCAGAGCTCGGACGAAGGAGAACGGGCTCCCGGAAGATTTAAATCAAAGAAAATTCCATGGGGTGACACGTGGCAACACGCTACTGGCTGGACTTTTCAGATTTTCTGAAATTAAATAAAAAGGAAAAGAATTGTCTCTGACACATGGGGCCCATGTGTCAGAGACATGGTTCACGGTGAACCGAGACCACCGAGACAAATAGAGATGACATTGTAGGCTTGGCCGAGGTGGCGGTTGACGCGGCTGCTAGGGCCGACGTAGCGCAGAGGTGGCACCACGCGGCGGCATGTGGACGCTGACTCGGCGCGGCTGACGGGGCACACAAACGCGGCTTGGAATCGAACGGCCATAGGCTCGTGCACGGGCGGGGAGACGCGGCACAATCGGGTGCGCACGATCTCGATCGGGCGGCCGAGACCTCGGGAAGGCCAATCGACGACGAGGGGCGGCGCAAGCCCACCGGACATGGGGAAGACAACACACAAAGTGGCGAATGCGTACCGGATCAGGCGGAAAAAGTAGTGGATCTGGAAGAGGGCGACGCAAGTAACGTGATGGTTCAACCGGTGACGGCGGAGACAAACCGTAGCGAGAGGAAACGACGGCGGAAGGTGCTTCGGGTGGTGGCGCACTCCGGCGAGGGAGAACTCGGCAACGGCTGGTCCTCGGGCGACAAGGAAGGGGGCGGCAGATGCAGCGTGAAGCGGAGAACGCGGCACGAGGGTCCTCAGGACCTTAAATAGTTCTAGAAGGCGAGCCAAGCGTGAAGAACGAAGCGGCGACGCGGTGGGGAATGGGAATGGGCGGCGGCGCAGGCGAGGCAACGCGGCTTCATCTGAGTCATCCACGTGGCGGTGATCGAGCGGACGAGCGTGCGCGGCTGACGCGGGCGGTTCTACGCCGTTGGATCGGGATCAAACGGATGAGGCGCTAGGGTTTCCAAAGAGGTGGGCCGGGCAATCGTGCGGGCCGAACGGAGGGAAAAATAAGGGCGGGCCGGCGGGGAAATAGGAGATGGGCCAGGGCAAATTCGGCCCAAAGAGACTTTTGTGAATTAAAATAATTTTCGAATTAAGAAATTTCTAGAAATCCGAATGAACCCAAATAAATTCAAATAAATACCACATAAATTCATAAAAATCTCCAAAAATACAGAAAAATTTCCTTGAAGCACAAGGAACCCAATAAAAACTAGAAACCTTTGATTTGATGCATAGATTAATCAAATTAATTCTTTTTATTATTAGAAAATTCATGTTAAGCTTCAATTAATTCCAAGAAAATGCAAATGGTTCAATTTGATTTTTAAACATTCCAATACTCAAATTTTGGGATGTTACAGTCGGGGATCACTTGGTCCTGCAGGAAGGCTAGGATCGGATTCATCCACTGACCTTTTCCGTCCAAGTGTAGCGATCACACGACGATCGCCTTGGTACTCGCTTGGCAGGCTTTCTCGGTGTCGTGACCGCGGCACCGCCATCTTCCTCCCGAATCGGGCCGAGGCAGTGCACTACCTACCCTCCCTAAACTGGAGGCCGCGACAGCCGCACCGCCTTCCCCACCTGAGTTGGAGGCCGAGACAGTCGCACCATCGTCCCCACCATGAACGGGGGCAGCAACGGATGGTCGCGTAAGTCTTTCTTCAAAGACCCTGACCGGAATAGAGGCTCTTGATGACGCGAGCTGGGAAAGCTCATCTGCCATGTGGTTGTCGCGCCGGGGGATATGGATATACCCGATCCTTGACGGCACTCCATCTTCGACCTCCGCCGGTATCTTTGTCATGGCGGGTCGAGTATTGAAATTTTCGCTTGATTGATGACCAGCAGGGAGTCGCCCTTGACTTAGAGACATCAGACGCCTAACGCGGAGGCGGCGCGCAGCCCTACTATTAGACCTTCATACTCGGCGATGTTGTTGGTGGCCTTAAAGTCCAAGACGACCACATACTAGAGGATTTCACTGGTCGAAGAGACCAGGACAACCCCTGCCCCGCGCCCTCAAGCCTGAAGGAGCCGTCGAAGAATAAAGTTCAGGGGGAAGGCGCGGGTATCTCTTCAGCTTCAGGAGTGGTAGGAGTCCACTCGGCGACAAACTCCGCTAGTCTTTGATTCTTGATAGCAATGCGGGGGGCGAACTTGAGGCAGAACCCCCCTAGCTCTACCGACCACTTGGCGACGCGTCCCATGGCTTCTCGATTGTGGAGGATCTCTCGCAAGGAATAGACAGTGACCACCGTGATCTCCCGTCCCTGGAAGTAGTGCCATAGTTTCCTGGACGCCACTAGGATGGCGTATAACATCTTCTGTGCTTATGGCTACCTAGTCTCTGCCTTATGCAGCACCTTGCTGACGTAGTAGACCGGCTTCTAGACGCCTTCTCTCTCCACCACCAGTACCGCACTCACCACTGCGGGAGTTGCCGCAATTTACAGGAGCAATGGCTTGCCCGGCTTGGGGGCGACCAGCACTGGTGGGGAGGAGAGGTACTTCTTCAGATCTTCAAACGCTTGCTGGGCCTCCGGGGTCCACTCGAAGTGGTTGGTCTTCTTCAATAGTTTAAATAGGGGTAGACTCCTTTCTCCCAAGCGATCAATAAACCGCCCGAGGGACGCCAGTCGACCAGCGAGACATTGCACTTGCTTGAGCCGGGTTGGTGGCTTCATGTACTCGATAGCCGCTATCTTGTCGGGATTGGCCTCAATGCCCCAGCTGGACACAAGGAATCCTAGCAATTTCCCGGAGGGCATGCCGAACACACACTTCTCAGGATTGAGCTTCAGAAAATTCTTCCGGAGGTTGATGAAGGCTTCTTCCAGATCTCCGATCAGCCCTTCGCCCTTCTTGATCTTCACCACCAGGTCATCGACATACACCTCGAGGTTTCTTCCTATCTGCAGATGGAAGAAAGTATGCATAGCATGCTGATAAGTAGAACCAGCATTTTTTAACCCAAATACCATTCTAATATAATAATAAATGCCCATCAGGGTTACAAAAGCAGTTTTTTCTTCATCCTTCGCCGCTATGCTAATCTGGTGGTACCCGGAGTACGCGTCCAGAAAGCACAGTAGCTCACACCCCGCCGTAGAGTCGATGATGAGATCAATGCGTGGTAAGGGGTATGGATCCTTCGGGCAGGCCTTGTTGAGGTCTAGTAAAGTTGACGCACATCCGCCACTTCCCGTTGGACTTCTTGACGAGCACGGGGTTGGCAAGCCACTCGGGGTGAGAGACTTCCCTGACGATGCCCGCGCTTAGTAGCTTCTCCACCTTCTACCGAATGGCATCTTGTCGCTCTGGTGCCTATCTCCGGACCTTTTGTCGGACCGGGTGCACGCCTGGAAGCGTTGCCAATCGGTGCTCGATCACCTCCCTGGGGACCGCAGTCATGTCAGACGGTTGCCAGGCAAACACGTCGGAGTTTGACCAGAGGAAGGTGATGAGCGCGCTTTTCTATTTGGCACTAAGGTGGGCACCCACCTTGACGGTCTTCTCGGGCTCGGCCACACTCAAGGAGACCACCTTAACCTCACTGGATGAACCAGGCGAGGCACGGGTCTTCGCCGGAGGGGCTCCCGAATAGGCAAAGATCACTTGCCTAGCATGTGGCGCCGCCAGTCCAAAGGTTCGCTATGGCAAGACAAGGCTTCCGACTTGTCCACTCGGATAACTATAGGGCCACCGGGCCCTGGTATCTTCACCACCATGTACGCATAGTGGGTCACCGCCATGAACTTGACCAACGCCGGTCGGCCAAGCAGGGCGTTGTACGGAAGGTCGAAGTCGATGACCTCAAAGTCCACCACTTCCGTACGGTAGTTGTTCTCGTCGGCAAAGGTGACGGGGAGGCACACCTGGCCCAGGGGCACTGAGCTAGCCCCCGGGGTAACCCTGTAGAAAGGCAAGGCCGGGTGCAACTCCTACCATGATATCTGGAGCGCCCGAAACGCTTTGGAGGACAAGAGGTTGATGGAGCTCCCTCCGTCCACCAGCACCCACCCAAGCTTCACATTCCGAATCGTGTGCGAAACCACGATCGGAAGGTGACCCAGCCAGCAAGGTTTCGTGGTGGTCGGCCCGATCAAGGTGATTGGCTCCTCGACCACTTGCCGCCCACTCCCTGGCTCGCATCGCGGGCGCAGACTTCCCTCATCAGCCGCTTGTACCTCGTGTTGGAGGGGCAGGTGGCCGAGCCACCGTGTATATACGCCATCGTGTGCTCCGCCCGCTGGAAGGCCAACGGAGTGAGGTCTTCATCTTGGTCATCATCGCGGGGACGACGCTCCTTGTGGCGCTGCTCCACCATCTTGCTCACAACCTTGCAATTGGCCAGGTCGTGCGTGTTGGACCGGTGGATCGGGCAGTAGGGCCTACCCTCCTTCTCTTCGCGGCAGCGTCCCTTCGACCACGGCGATCATCCCGCCAATCGCGGCGGTCAACTCGCCGGTCGCGGCGGTCAACTCGCCGGTCGCGGCGGTCATGCCACTGTGACCTGGTGTCCTGGTGCTCGCGCTTCGCTGTCAGGACCTGTCCAAGCTCAGCCGCCCCGTGCTTCTTCTTCCTGCTTACAGAGCCGAGACCCTTCGAGGTCCCAGCTCCATCTCCGCCATGACCTCTGGCCAGGCCAGGTGCTTTCCTCCGAGCTTCTGTCACCCGCGCGCACTTGTGCGCCAGGGAGAATAGCTCGGAAGTGGTGGTGATATTGCGGGTGGTCATCTTCTCCCGCATTTTGTGGTCCCGAACGCCCCTTCGGAAGGCGATGACAACCGATTGCGTAGAGATTCTGGGGATCGTGTTGCGGTAGTAGCTAAACTGTCGGATGAAGTCGTGCAACGACTCCTCTTTCTCCTGCTCAAGGGCATGGAGATCATCCTCCACGCCCGGCTGTGTGTATGAGCCTTGGAAGTTGGTGACAAAGAGGTCACACAATTCCTCCCACGAGTGCACCGACCCTCGTGGAAGGTTCAACAGCCAAGAACAGGTAGATCCTGTCAGGGCTGTCGGGAAGTAGTTGGCCATAGCCTTTTCAGACCCGCCCGCAGCCTGCACCACCGTCGTATATATCTGCAAGAACTCCTCTAGGTTGGTGGTGCTGTCATACTTCTCGATGGACGCCGGGCAAAACCTCTCCGGCCATGCAACGCAGCGCAGCCGACTGGAGAAGGCTTGGCACCTGATGCCATAGGGGGAGCTACGCCGTCCACTTGAACCCCGTCCCGAAGACCTTGCTAGGGAGCACAGATCTTGGCTCCCCAAGGATTCGGAGGAGAGGTCCTCCTATCCTGAAAGTGGGTATCGTTGGAGGAGTTGTCGGCATCAGGAGCCATTTGCCTATAGTGGCCCTGCCCCTGCGCGCGACGGCGTTGCAGTACGTTGTGCAAATCATCGCCACGCTACAAACGGCTCTTCTCCAACTGCGCCCTCAAATCCTCATGGCCACCCCGGTGCCCGGGAGACACGTGAGGCGACACGTCGGCAGCCACGCGAACCTCCGCACCAGTGGGGTCCACATCCAGCAAACCCTTTCCTTTGCTCTGGCCCTCCTGGTCGGGGTGCTTCCCGCTCGGGTGGCTCGAAGCTTAGGTGCGATCCGCACGCAATCCTGATCGCGGGGTACCGAGGGTACCCGGCCGCTCTGGCGCTCCCACACGGAGTTGAGCCACATCTATCAGGGAGGCGATGTCCCACAGCCACGGCGTGGCTGTGGTGTCTCCTGCAAGTTCCACCGAGTGGTGGTCCTAGAGGAGACAGACGACATGCAGGTTTTGGGCTGGAGTGGCCTCTTTCATGGCTAGCCGCCGCTGAACCGGCAGCTCCGCTACCACCGGGACGACGCCCCCGCCTGTGGAAGGCGTGAGATACCACCGCCGACCGTCTTGGGACGCGCAGGTGCATCGCTAGCCTCCGCCAGTTCTTCTTGCTGAGAACGTGAGCCCGCCATCGCCAGAAGTGGGATCCTTCCGGATGGATGACCGGGATCTGCTGGAGAGACGAAAGGGTGAGCCAACCGCTAACCCCCTACCTAGCGCACTGCTGTCAGCGGTTTTCGCCGGCCAGCTATTATGCCTCGAAGGAGTCCAAGGTTCGATAGAGGGGATCTTCACGGACGGACACCTATGAGCTCTCTCGAAAGATCCACACAGACAAGGATTCAAGGACACGTCGATATACCCAGGTTCGGGCCCCCGATGTGGGTAATAGCCCTACGTCCTGCTTCTGCTCTTGTTAATGTGTTTTGAGGGGAATACAAGCATTCCACCTACACTCTGTGTTCTTCTCCTCTTTTCTGGTTGTCTTCCTCGTCCTCTCTCTCTCCCATGCACCGAACCCCCCTTATATAGGCCGGGCTGGCTCGGGCATGTGAGAAGGATGACATCACAATAATTACACTTCATTTATTACATTAGTCATTGTAGCCCTATCCTCTGACCTTATTCTTTGCACCATCGTCCAACTCCGCTCGGTCCGCCCGGGAAGCGACTTGTATGGGACGGGTTAGGTGTAGAATGACAGAGGGATAAGCTATCGTGCCGTCAGTAAGGCCACGCGCATTCCATGGTTCTAACACGGGGTGTCGAGGGAGAAGACTCCGAGGCGAGGCTCTCCCATTCCGTCGATGTACATCTTCATGCCTGACCGGCGGTGTACCACTGAGTACCTTCTGGCTCCTTCGACCGACCACGTAGCCCGCTCGCCAGGCCGCCACGCGACGCGGTCGCCTCAGCAAGAAGGCTCGATCGCCCACCCTTCGCCGCCAGCCGCCATGCGACGCGGTCGCCGACAATAGGCTCGATCGCCCAATTCGCCGCCAAAGCCGCCACGCGACTTGGTCGAATGAAACCTTTTTCAAGCAATTCTTCAATCTGTTTCTTCATTTCTACTAACTCATCGGTTGGCATTCTATACGGCCTCTTTGCTATTGGTGCTATCCCAGGTGCTAATTCAATAACAAATTCAATATCTCGCTCTGGCGGCATGCCTGGTAAATCCTCAGGGAATACTTCTGGAAAGTCTCTTACAACTGGCACGTCCTCTAGATTAGCAACCTTTACACTATTGACCATTAACTGTCCATCACGGACTGCGGTTGCACGCACTTCTACTTTCTTGCCACTAGGGCTTTCTAGGGATACCATTCTTTGACCACAATCCAAAACAGCCTTATGCTTGGATAGCCAATCCATTCCTAAGATAACATCCAAGGTTTGGGTATCCAATAGAATAAGATTTGCTAGGAACTCTATCCCATTCATAAGTAATTTAACTCCCAAACATCCAAGGCTAGATCGAAATTCAGATCCTGGGGCTTGGACTAAAAGCACACAGTTAAGATTCTTAACAACAAATCCATTCTCTATTGCAAAACTCCGAGAAACAAACGAATGCGAAGCTCCAGAGTCAAATAAAACTGTAGCTGGTACTGAGTTAACCAAGAACTTTCCCAGTACGACGTCTGTTGCTCCTTGAGCTTCCTCTGCGGTGATATGGTTAATCCTTCCATGCACCGATATCCGAGGCGATACTCCGATCATCTTGGTACTCGGTTTCTCCTCACATCGGGCTTTAGCCGAGTAGTACCAGATTGAAGTGAACCGGAGTAACATTTCCTTCTTTGGACACTTGTTAGCTTAAATGTCCCGGTTCATTGCAAGAGAAGCATTTCTTGGCGCAGATCCGACTTCTGCCGTGCATTACCTCCGGTTTGGTGTTTGAAAATTTTGGCTAGTAGGGCGAGATGATGGAGTTGATGTCTTGTTGGTCCACTGATGTTGAATCCTGGCAAACTGTTGTGGTGCCATTCTTAACCTAAGATGATTAGGCCGTCCTGCTTGACTAGCCATCCTGCGCTTACGATCTTCACCCAATTCCTTACGCTTATCCTCAAGGATCAAAACTTTATTAACTAAACCCTGAAAATTGAGGAAGTTGTGGGTAATCAATCCCACCTGTAATCCAGAAGTTAAACCTTTCAAGAAACGAGACTGTCTAGCCTTATCGGTGGCCACATCCTTTGGTGCATAATGCGCCAATTGAGTAAACTTATTCAAGTATTCTGCCATTGACTGGCCTCCTTGTTTCAGAGCCCTGAATTCCTCCTTCTTAAGGTCCATCATTCCTTCTGGCTCATGGTATTGGCGGAAGGCAACTGTAAACTCTTCCCAAGTAATCTCCTATGGTGCTTCATGTGATGCGCAATAGTTCTCCCACCATTCTGCGGCAGTTCCTTCTAGTTGATGTGAAGCATACAACACCTTCTCGTTGCCCTCACACTGCGTGATATGCAATTTTCTCTCAATGGTTCTTAACCAATCATCGGCCTCCAAAGGATTAGCATTGCCCGAGAATGTTGGAGGACGGGTTCTCATGAAATCTGACAGTTTAGAATGAGAACACAGCCCATTGTTGCCTTGTTGCATGTTAGTGTTGCCTACAGCTTGATTGGCCATGTTCTGCATTTGTTGCATCATCGTTTGCATAAGCTGGGTTTGCGCGGCTAAGAAAGCTCCTAAGTTCTGCATGTCTACCGGTGGTGCTGGCTGTGGTGAAGCTTCCCCATTGAAATTATCGTTCCGGCGAAGGCCACTTCCTGATGCTCCATTGTTACCACGAGTGTTCACCATCTGCTGAGTTCTTTTTGGGTTAGGTAAGGTAGAAGCAACATAGATAAGATGCAAGAATTCCTAAAGCGGGAGAATTAGGTTTAACCCAATAACTTAAGCAATCAATATTAGTAACTTGGTATGGTTGCTTATATAAGCCTAAAAGCTTTGCAACACATACTGCACACCCAACAATCAAGAAGAACCAATTCAACCTAAACACGCAAAACTACCGTCTACATGGGCGGCACCCTTAACTTAGGAAACACGACTCCCACACATGAGTCTCAACTGGCTACTTGAAGCACTGAGTCTTCTAGCTCCTGATACACTTCATTGATCCGTTCTTCCATGAGCTTGATGATTCTTTCCTTCGTGATCTTTATGGTAGCAGCAGGCACTCAATGCCATCTCCTAAAGTGTGGTATATCGTTTTCTACTTAAGATAACTCAGATAAGATTTTAACTTACTTCAGCAGAGGTAAGGGAAAGAAATTTCAGCAGGGGAAAAAGAAAGAATTTTTGGTAAGGATAGAAATAGAAGAATGAGATAAGTCAAGAACACATTATTCTTCTAGGTTAGGACTTTTACTTTAGAAAATAATTTTGAAGGACCTATAGGGACGACCAACTATCTAGGGCCAAGACCTACAGTCAGTATGCTCTGATACCACCTCAGAAGGACCCGATTCACCAATTCAATCCATCAGATTTTACCGCACTAGTCCCAGGATCAACGCTAGTGCACACAGCTTAACATCGGTAAGCATCATATCATACACATGGTAAAAATAACAAGACTTCATTTATTTGATATAACTAGTGTATGATCTTATGATCACTTACAATTATTCAGCCTTGCAAGGCAATACTCAGATAAAATAAGACAAATGCAGTGGAAAGTAGTAGAAAACGTAGTGACTCATCAGTACACCACAGGAGACTGACAAGGCTTGGCCTAGTGACTCGTGTCCACCTGTAACTCCTCCTCCAGGATCGATGATGGCTCCTCCAATTTGTTGTTGGTTTGTTAGCAAGGGTGAGTACAACCACACGTACTCAACAAGTTGTGCATGTAATGCAATTCTATCATAGCTATATCTTGAGCTTATTCCAAAGGAAGGCTAAGTGGTTCATTTGCGAGAAAGCAAGATTTAAGAACACATATACTTCATAGATTGAAAAGACAAGAAACAAATGATAACAAGTAAATAGATTCAATGATTTTCAAATAAACCCAAGTTTCCATCCTAAGTCAAGTTTCCTTTATCCACATGGCATCCTGCCATCCCATCTAGTTGTTCATTTTAATTAACTACCCCTTGATCAGAATTCGAGCATTGCTCAATACCGTGAGCACTCGCTATCCTAATAGCTTTGTACACTCTGCAGAGGTTATGCACTTTACCCACATGATACAACCATGCACCACACAGGTGAACGATTATAACAAAGCCTTTACAATGCATCCTCTTAACCCAGTGCTACCCGCTAAGGTTTCAACACTAAAGGGTTACACCACCACAACAGGGCCCCCCTCTTGCGCCATGTGAGTTTTCTCCGTACACCCGGACTCACACCACCACGATAGCACTCAAGTTAAGCATTTGCAAATTAGTCAGCTAGGCTGCCCCATAACAGACATGTGGTTGCATGATTGACTCAGGTCAAAGGCTCGCAAGGTTAAGTCCTTAGGTTTGATTAAAGCAAGACTTACACATACCCTCAGCTCTACTGAGCCCACCTTGGCACACTTGCCCCTTCCACTTGCTTCAATCATAAAGTGATTACCACCCGGTTGGTTACCAAGCACCACGTGCTACTCACAAATCAACATCGCTATGACCTCCCGCCACGACAACTCAATCTCTTTGCGTGACCACACATGACACACAAATTAACATCATTGTTCCATATTCCATTAGTCAAGATTAATAATCAACACTTCATGAACATGTGATGACGTGACATGGCTAAGCAATTCTATTCCGTTCTAACCATCCCATGTTGATTTCATTATTAACCAACTATAGTAAACCAACCTAAGGTAACAAGTGGATTATGGCATACAAATAACAAGGTAGGGTGTAATTCAAAGGGTACATTAACTAATCCCAAAGTTAAGTTAAAATCATTTGTACACATAAAATACCATGCATTAAAGTAAATCAAAATAGCAATTTTGCAAACATGGGTGCAACATGATCAAAGCACAATTTGCCTTGGTTAAGCTCCTGATCTTAGTCTAGAAATTGTCCTTGAGTTGCAAATTCCTCCTCCGAAGCCTCGCACAATTCAACGTCTACGCGAATCGAGAAGAAATAGCAAATAAACACCAAAACCAAAGAACAAATGAACTCAAAAATTCAAATAAAAATCACCATTGGATAGATCACAATTTTACAAATTTTTAGGAATTTGAATCACCTCCATCGGAGTTTGTATGCAAAAGTTATAGCAATTAGAAGTTTGAAAATAAATTAAATTGAATTTCTAGATTTAATAGAATTATTTTTATAAAGAAAAATCCGAATTTATGACGTCGGCTGACGTCAGCATGGCGCCGGTGCTGTATGGCCGACGTGTGGCATGATCTGAACTATTGAATACCAATCTAACGGCTACCGGTAAATTGGTGACGTGGCTAAACCATCACCATCCGATCTGGATCGGACGACCAATGCTTACCCGAGCACTTTACTGTGCACTTTAATTGACGCGGCACAAATCTAACCATCCATCTAAGATCCTACGGCTAACGTTTTACCGAAACGCTTACCTCTTTCAAAACGACATGGCGAATTCCCGGCGGTCCGATGCTGATCCCACGGCTGAGGTTACTCGCGGTCGGTGATGGCGAAGCGGCGGTGCAAAACTCACCGGACTTGAAGAAGAAACCTTCCCGACGGCATTCTGGTGATCTCCGACGGGGAAGAAATGGCGTAGTGGACGCGGCGCAATGCGACGACCTCGAATCCGGCTTCGGTGCGGCGGAAGAGTCACCGGTGACGACGAAACACGGCGAAACCTCCTCGGGAAACTCCAACGAGCTCGGAAACCTTCGCGGCTAACTCACCGGCGATGATGCAACATCGAAAGGACGCGGCGACTTGTGGGGATCCTCAGAGGAGTACCCCATCCTTAAATACCCAAGGCGGCGCGAGATTTTTGGAAAGTCTTCCTCGGGCACGGCGGCGGCGGCGAGTTCGAACAGGACTCGGAGTCCATCTCTGAGACGACAACCTCCCACCGCACGATCTCGATCCTACGATGCGGATAAGATAGAGTTTTCGAATCAGTAAGATTCGATGGAAGCCGTGTGATGGAAATCCAACGACTCGTGGGAATTAGGTTTTCATAATTGACGTGGCTTGCTATAGTCCGTTGGATGGTGATCCGACGGCGCACGTTACCCCTCCCGTTTCACGATCGGTCTGCACAGTAATGGGCTTCAGCCCGTTACTGTTCACAGGGATTTTCTAGGGTTTTCCATTTAAAATAATCTGAGAAATTCATTTGATTTATTTAAGGCAATAAAAATATCAGAAAAATTCCAAGAAAAATCTCAAAAATACTTTGAGACATTCTGGACTTTAATAAAATATTTTTGACAAAACTTTATTTTAAACTTTTCTTTTTATAATTATTTCTTGACAAAAAGGAATATATTTAATTTGAAATAATTCCAATAAATCTCAGAAAATCCAATTAAATCCAGAAATTTCACAAAAATCATAAATTGCAATAAAATAATATTAAATAATTAAAATGTCAAAAATTGGTATGTTACACCCGGTGCTATGCCCTACCTAGTGCTACTGCACCAGGGCCGGTAGCATCGCTAGCCAGTGCCACTGCCTGTGCTAGACCAATAGCACCACCTAGGCTGGGCAGCACTCCTAAATGCTTCAAATTTTGAATGAAACCTCAAATCTCCATCAAACTCAAGCACTACTAGCTTAAACAATGTTAATAACTCATCACAAATATGGGTAGACCTCCACATGGTCTTTCAGTAAGATAAATTAAGAACTTAATAGTCTTACAAGTTTAGTTTTTCTTTAGAAAATAATTTTGAAGCACCAAAGGAACGACCAGTTTAATGGTCAAGACTTATAGTCAGTATGACTTTGATATCACCTCTATCAAGACTCGAATATGCAAATCCAAACCATCTATGTATACTGCACTAGTTCAGGATCGCGCTAGTGCATACAGTGATAACATAGATGTAATATCACAATCATATATAACAAAACATAATAAATAATATATTTATTAAATAAAAGATAGTTGAATGACCTTAAGATCGACTTTACATTCATTAGGACTCACAGAGCTTTAACTCTAAGAAAATCAGCAGCAGAACAGCAAACTTCAGTAGATAACCCATCACCATGCCACATGCATCTAACAAGGTTTGATTTACAGTAACTTACCTCCTCCTAAAACTCCTCCACCATGGCAGGTGTAGACTCCCCTTGAACTCAAAGATTTGTTATGGTAAAAGTGAGTACATAAAACACTCAATAAATTGCGCACATAATGCAAGTCCGTTATAACTACATGTAAGGCCTATTCCAAAGCAATGGCTATCATGGCTATTTTGTAGTAAATCACTATTCAAGATGTGGAGCCACTACAACATACACCTTCCTTAGTCGCTCACAAAGCTTGGTTATCCTCCTGAGATATCATATGTTAAGACTCCATAACTTAATAAGCTAGGTTTAGCCCATAACAGACATGTAGTTGTATGATTAGATTAGTTCAATTGCTTACAAGCTTAAGTCCTCAATTGACCAAAGAAAGATTTCCAAATAATGTTAGTAACCTTATCAAAAGATTCACGTAGAATCTCCAACTCAATGTCACACAGATCCACCATAGTACACAACCTCTCGCTACTTGCCTCAATCTAAATCATTTACCATCCCAGTTGATTATCATGCAACACATACCATCAACAACTCAATATCATTGTGTGACAATACATGACACACTATTTTCACAAAAATATGTTTCGTAAACCATTTGTCAAGTTTGAATTTGCATTTTCAAAAGATATGAAAGATTCATGGCATGGCTAAGTATATACTAAGCACAATCTAACCAACCTATATTGGCATATATTAGCAACCAACCAATAAGTATCCATCCTAAGGTGTCAAATAATCTTGGCATAGTAAATGACAAGGCAAGTATAGTTCAAATGGGTTGAATAATTAATTCCTAAACTATTTGAAAATAATATAACTTAACATGTCATGTAAAAGATTAAAAGAAAATAGCACTTAACATAAGCAAAGCACAACTTGCCTTTGAATAACTCTTGATCTTGATCTCATCCTTGAACTTGAGTTAACTTTTCACCTTCGTACGCTCCCGACACTTCAACATCTAAATGAAACAATAATGAAATTTAAAATAAATACAAAATAGAGACAAGACAAACCCCAAAAATCAAATAAAATACATCAAAATATAGAGCTTGAGTTTATACAAATTTATAGATTTGAACAGGCCCAATTGAAGTTCATATGAGGAAGAATGGAACCTCAAAAGATTCATCAGACAATTAAATCTAGACAAAAGAGAAAGAAAATAGAATATTAAAAAGAGAAAGAAAATAGAATATTCCCTAAAATCCCCTCCTGAGAGACTGACATGTGGGCCTAGCCTCTTCTTTAATAAAAAAACAATTTTTTTGATTTTATAAAAATCATAGAGGCTGACATGTGGGCCTCTAGTCCATAGGCTCTAGTCCATGGTAGATGTGGCTCATGAACATCTCACTAACACGTAAGCCCTACATGTCATACACACGATTCATGGTACACTAAGCCTATGCATAGACATATTGCCTACGTGGCTACTAATTTGACACATGTGGCATTACATGGCATACCACGTCGACTTCACTCAGCAACGGTTGCAGGCCATCACACCTAGAAGCTCTTGACATGACATACTTGGTGAATTGGACAACACTACCAACTGCGATCGATAGGGATAGCGACAAGCAAAGGAAGCGACGGTGGTGAGGGCTCTATGGAGACGATGACCTACTAGCCTCCTCCTTGCGAGATAGTGCGCTCACCAGAGAGAATGTGACAAACACAGCGGTGAGGACCAAGAGAGCATGGATTCATTGACAATAGTGAAATCTGGCGAAGACCACTATGGCGATGTGCTCAAAAGAACTCAAAATCTGGCAAAATGGTAGCTCCTCATGGTTTCCAAGGTTAGGGCTTCAAACGAGGTGCTCAAGGTGATCCCTATGCTTCCCTTTTAAACCCCTTGGCATCCACATAGAGCACGAAATGAAAAAGAGAGCAACTACCCAACGGTATACCGTTGCAACGGTATAGCATGTTTCATTAGTTTCACGGGTAAGTTTCATTGCTAGGTTTCACGGGTAAGTTTCATGATGTTTCACGGGTAAGTTTCATCAGGTTTTCGAGTTTCACAGATAAGTTTCAACCAAAGTTTCATGTTTCACGGGTAAGTTTCATCCTATACCGTTGCAACGGTATACCGTTGGTTAGTTTTTCTGAATGAAAAATGGATGCCGCAATGGACACAGCTCAAAACAGAGTCCATCACATGCAAGGAGAAGACGGATCTGATAGGTGGCCCCACCTATCAGCATCTCATCCGGTAGTGGACTAGGTCAGATTGACGTGGGCTGCAACGACGTACTAATAGGCTAGGCTATGACAAACTCAATTCGGACTGGGCTGGCTTTAGCTCTAAAACTTTTCTAGAATTTTTATATACTTTTCATTTTAGAAAATATAGAAAATACAAATAGGCTTCAAATAAATAGCAAATTAGCTTAGAAAAATCCCAACAAATTCTATAAAATACTTTAGAGCATATAGAACACAAATAAAATAATTTTGATAATTTTTCACTTGAACATTAATCATATTAAATCCTTTTACTTACGAAAAATTCATATTAAGGTTTAATTAGCAATAAAAATTTTGAAAATTCTTAAAAATGCTAAAATATATCAAACCAATTCAAAGCTACAAAAATTGGGATATTATATTGTGTGCCAGGGTAGGTCTGTATGACATTTGAGTTGGAGATTCTATGTGAATCTTTTGATAAGCTTACTGAGGTTATTTAAAAGTCTTGCCTCAGTAAATTAAGGACTTAACCTTGTAAGCAATTAAACTAGGCTAATCATATAACGACATGTTTGTTATAGGCCAAACCTAGCTTACTAAGTTGTCGAGTCTTGACATATGATATCTCAGAAGAATAATCAAGCAATTTACTTATTGATCAATTTATTTATTGTATTTAATTAAAGTGTTGCTTATTTGCAAAATAGTTATATATTTAATTCTATTGGTATAAGCCTTGCACGTAGTTATATTAGACTTGGGCCCCGTTAGTGACAGCTTTGCACAGCTTTTGCTTAAAAGAAAAGCAGATTGTCTGCCGAACGGAAGGATTCTAGACAACTTCTCCCACATTCAAAATCTAATTTGTACACAAAATCAGAAGCTGTCACCACCCTAATTCTGCGAATTTTGACTCAGATTCTGTGAGTTCCGCCTCCCACGAGTTGTCGCGAGCCGTACAAGGGCTTCCGCCGTCATCCCTAGGCCCCTCTATCACCCTTATCCACTCATCCATCATCGACAACGATCAACAATCAGCACAAACAATCAGGATTGCTGAACGACCAGATTCTCTAGTCAGCAGATTCTTCAGACAGCTGCTTCTCCAGACAGCTGACTACAATCCAGATCTGCACAATCAGAAGCTGTCCCAAAGGGGGCCTTGGATTGTGTGCACAATTTGTTGAGTGCTTTATATCTCACCTCTACCACAACAAATCCATTAGTTAAGAGAAGCCTACAACTGCTATGGAGGAGGATTTCCATGAGAAGGCGAGTTATTAGGAATCGAACCTTGTCAAATGCCTGTATTATATTGATGAGTTATTTACGAACTTTTTCGTTCAGCTGCTATTTTTTTAAAGCATTGTGAGACCTAATATATATAAAGTCGACTTTAATGTCGTTCAACTATCTTTTATCTAATAAATAGTTTTTTTATTGTGTTTTCGCTGTATATGATTGTAATATTGCATCCATTGGCGTATGCACCGGGGGGGGGCGTAGGTGGGCTGGAGCCCCACCCATGCCCCCCCTCTCCTCCCCTTAAGTTAGATAAATTTAAGGAAAATTCGTCCACAAATTTAAAGAAGCTACCGAGTTAAACAATCGATTCAATGAATTTTCGATAGAGCTTTTGAAATGTATTACTTGTCTAGACCCAAGAGATTCATTTGCAAATTTTGAACATGGTAAGCTTTTTCGGCTTTTAGAGATTTATTCAGATGATTTCTCATCATATGATCGTGTGGTTTTGGAAGCACAACTTGACTTATTCATTGATGACTTGAGAAGAGAAGAATTTTCAAGTTGTGATGATCTTGCTAGTCTCGCGGTGATGATGGTTGAAGCAAAAAAGCATGTTGTTTATCCATTAGTCTATAAGCTTATTGAATTAGTATTAATTTTACCTGTGGTATAGCTACAGTTGAAAGAGCTTTCTCGGCAATGAAGATTATCAAGACAGATTTGCGTAATAAGATAAGTGATGACTGGTTAAATGATCTCATGGTATACTACATCGAATGAGACATATTTTCTAAGATAGACATGGAAGATATTTTGTAACGTTTTCAAAACATAAAAACCCATAAATATTAACTATCAACTCTTAAGAAGTAATGATCGGTACGTTTTTTTTTCTTTGTAATGTTACGTATTTATATTATATGCGACTGTTAGATAAGTGTTGGTCTTTTTATATTATATATATATCATTCTATCATGTTCTATGTTTTGAAAAAATACTATATATATTAATATATTATATATATTAGTTTAGAGGTCTAAATTTTAGCCCCTCCTTTCTAAGTTTCTGGATACGCCACTGATTGCATCTATGTTGGCATTGTGTGCATTATTGTGATTATGGACAAATACAGTTACACTAAAGATCCAGATTTGTATATTTAGGTCTCACAAACTGTAACAAAATCCAGATAAACCTGAAACAAAAATCGTGACCCTAACATCTGAGCCTCAGATCATATGGGGCAAACAAAATCATACGATTATTTGGTCCTTAAAAAACCGCCTGATGAGGACACATTCGCCTCCACCTTAGAGCGGCAATCCTAGGTCATACATGGAATTACTTAATGAGCAGGGCTGTCGCCTAAAAGGTATCATCTCAGGCAATCCCCACAACGCAACGCATTGAGACAAATTTTTTGCTGCAACCTAGATTTTGCTACAAAAAGTCGGGTAGATGTTTGAACCCTAAAGGCGAAAACCCATAGCTTCGAGCACTTCTATAGCGGCTACGGATATGCGGATGGGGGGGACTCACCACAGTGAGTCGCCCCCCGCAGGTAGAAGTTCGCCGCTGGCGAGATGTCACCAAGAGAAGCACCCCCGCTTAGCTCGCATCCGTCACCTCCCTCGGCGGCCCTACTTCGCTTCTCTGCTTTAGTGAGGAACAGGGGATGTTGGCGGAGTGGTTGAGCACGTGAAGGCGTACGATGGGAGAGCACTGAATCAGACATCATCCACTTACATGAGCTAGCATCTACCGCAGTCTACTAGAGTAGCTAGCCAGTCACAACTCACGAGTCACAACTGACGCTAGCCGAAAAATCTTGCGCTTATGACTGGGCATATGCTTAGCATTCCAGGAGTATAGAAACTGTAAGGCGAATGACTGCGTAAGACTCCTAATACACGATCTGGATTGGCACACTTTCACAAACTATATATATATAGGATTGGCAAACAGATGAAAAGACAAGGACAAAGGAATTATGGCCCAAACATGGAGCGCAGCGCATGCAGGCGCCCTGCAGCAAGCTGGCCGTGGGGCGAGGAAGGCGTCACCGCCAGGGTTAAAAATTTCGGCGAAATTTTAGTGTCGACGATCGGGACTGCCTGACCGCGAAAGTGAAGGGGGGATTGGTGTGAATGAGGGACCCAAGAAGCGCTTCGATCAACAATGGTGTAGACGTAGGTCGGTGCGCGGCGTCAGCGAGCAGGGAACAGCAAAGTATACTGGTTTGAGCCCCCACGAGGGTAATAGCTCTACGTCCAGTCTTCTCCGCAGGCGGAGGAATTCACTAAATGTGCGTACAAAGAGATGGTTACAACTCGAGCTTGAGTGTTCTGTTCGTGTATCCTGGTCTATGGCTAGTACCGTTCTGCCGCCATACACACGCCTGCTGGGGCCTTATATCCTCCCCGACGCTCAGAATCAGACGGAGAGATTCCGGTAGTGGCCGTGCGCATTAAAGGTGGTCAGAATCGCCGGAAATGCTGCCCACGTCTGCCTTGATGCCATCACCCAAGTCTTGGTAACCGCCGGGTAAGCGCACTCCTCCAAGCCAGGGTCGAGGTCGAGCGGGGACTGCCCAAGCTTGAGGTCGTGTGGGTACCGGCGTTGTATAGGTCTTGGTCGAGGCCTTCCGTCATAACGTCTCGTGCTGGGGGCCCATTTGACCACGTGTTGACTTGTCAGATTTTCCCAGTCCTCGTCAGCTAGCCCCCGAGGCTCAAGGTCGTGGAAGAGGCTTGGATCGACCTCGAGCCTGTAGCCGCTGGGACCAGACTTCCAGGCATCACACCTTTGATCTAGGTCGGGCGGAAATCGCCAGAGAAAGGCTTCAGCTTCGGACATCTGGCGGCCCTTGGACTCCACGAGGCTGGTACGAATTCGATCAGTTAGATGGTGTGTCTGCAACGCCTTGAAACCGTTGCCCAAGTCTTAATTGCGCCTGTCAAATCACCACTGGCACATCTTTTGAGGGGCCCCAACCGACGACATCCCAGGCCTATAAACCCAAACCTTCTGTGACCTTCGAAAACTTCCCGACTTCCTTGCGCTCCTCCGCTCCCAATCTCCTACTCGCGCAACTCTCCGCTCCTCGACCAAGCTTGAGAGTGACCGCCATTGCTAAACTCGGGAGAAGCACCATGTCGTTGGCGAGGATGAGGGAGCTCGAGGGCCTGGGCCTCCTCGACCCAGCGATGTGGAGGTTGCCAGACGGGGAGACCGAGCCGCACCCGAGGGACGACGAGCTAGTGTGCACCGAACACTATGTGCTCTTCGGTCTGCGAACACCGGAGAGCGACTTCATGGCAGCAATCCTTGCCCATTGTGATATAGAGCTCATCATCCTGGTGCCCAACTCCGTCCTCCTTCTTTCTATCTTCTCTCACCTGTGCGAGGGGTTCCTCGGAATCCTTCCCTCCCCCTCGCTCTTCTTTCGATTCTTCACCTTGTTCCGCTCCGGGAAGGAGCCCGTGGTCGGAAGTCTTTACTTTCGGCTGCGGACGGGAATCACATGGGCCTTCCCCAAGATCCAGCCTCTGGACTCCCTCGATCCATGGGCCGAGAGGTGGTTCTACCTGAAGAAGGGCCGGACCGGGGCGCTGTTGTTCGACGGAACCCCGATCACCGGGAAGAAGGAGACACCGGAGTCTGAAGACTTGGAGGTCGACAAAGAGGCCATCGCCGCCATTCACGTTTGCACCATGCGCGGCCTTACCGGGTAGGCGATCGCCTGCGACTTCCTACGGAATCGGGTTTTCCCCCTCCGAAAGAGGGAACACCCGTTCTATGAGATCACGGGGCGCGACGACATGACCCGCGAGGGTACGTCTGGTACGTCTTCTTGCCCTGTAGATTTGTTCGCATCCGACCTTCGAGTCTTCTTGACTATTTGTTTGCTTATAGCGCCGAAGGAATCCTGGGTCGCCACCAGGATGAATGAGATGTTCGGGAAGGCGGCGCACGAATACACCCTTGATCCCCCGGTCCCGAAAAACATACTGCGCCGGAAGGCCAAGGTAAGCGCTTCCAAGCCATTCTTCGGTTTGTACTTCAATGCTTTTCTCGACTGCTAAATCGTGCTCGCAGACCACTCAGAGTTGCTTGACACGGTCAAGAGGATGCTCCCACTGCCCGGCGGGGGCAAAAGTAAGAAGGGGAAGAAGAAACCGCCCTCGGGCAAGGCGGACGACCGTGAGGCCAAAAAGCCTCACACTGAATGGGCCGACCGCGCAATGGTAAGGACTCCCGAGGTCGAGCCCCTGAGCTTGCGCTTGCGCTTCTCCATCTGACGTGTCTTTCTCACAGCAGGCGAGCGCGGCGGCCGCCGCCAGGTCTTCGAGCCCTCAAGCGGCCCAAAGGCCCCAAGAGGGGGGCCTTGGGACTTCCACCGTGGGTTTTAAGGTCCCAGACCGGAGGGACCCGCAAGAGGAGCGCCCCCCGACCTCGGGGGGCCAGGGCCTTCGCCAGCCTCTTGCGAAACACAGACTTCCAACCCAGGTTGGTCTCGTGCCCTTCATTTGCTCAACTCTCCTTGCAACTCTTTAGCTTAGTAATGGCTCTTAATCGTAAACCATGAGCGCTCGAGCTCAACACCTGCCCGTATTGACAATGACTATTGTCCAGGGCAAGTCCGGGTCTGAAGAGGTGGAGGAGGCCGATTTTGTGCTAGCGCCCCGTCGACCTTCGAGCCGGGGGCGCATTCCATCGAGACCCCAGAGCCAGCCCCCAGCCGGCGAGTTCGACCAAGGGCTCGACGACCCGGATGAGCAAGAGCTCCTCCCCGCGACCAGCGAGGACTACGGCACCGACGAGGTAGATGCCGAAGACGACGTCGACTCGCCCACAGCCACCGAAGAAGAAGGTGCCGGAGGCACCCTCGCCACGACCGCCGAGGATACCCCGACCGTGGCGGTCGTGGCTCTCCAAGCCGCCGAGCCTGTGGAACCCCCGCCGCGGGAGGCGCGGAGGCCCGAGCCGTGGGCCAGGCCAAGAACACTGCAGAGGAGGTGGCCAGAGACCCTCCAGCTGCAGGGGACGAAACCGCCACTGAGACCGGGCCCGAGGGCGAGTTGAGCCCCCTCGAGGAGGAAGCTCGAGGTACGGCCGCCCACAGCGGAGCACCCGAAGACCGCACCCCCGAAGACTAGGCGGCAGCAGTGGGCGACACCTCCCCAGGAACGTCGGGCAGCAGCTCCGCCGCATACTCCCACGCGGCCTTCGAGCGCCGTCTCGCCCGGGTATATGACTTTTCCTCGATCCTTTAGCTCGAGTTTCTTTTTTCTGTCGTTTCCCTTTTTCTCTATCGCTCTTCCGGCGTATACCGTGCTGATCCTTTGACCTCCACAGGCCATCGACTTCATCTCCCAAGGGCTGCAAGGCCTCCAAACGCACTCCGACGGGCTGAAGGCCTTGCTCGACATGCTGGAGGGCGCATTGGTGACGCGTTCTAAGCTCGTGGAGGACCTGCAAGCCGAGCGGGAGGAGGCCGCACAAAAGGCGGCAATAGACGCCCAGGAGATTGCTGGCCTTCGCGAGGTGGTGAAGACGCTCGAGGCCACTCATAAGGCCGAGCTGGAGCGGGCCATCAACTCGGAGGGGGATCATGCGTATAAAGCCGTCGAGGACGAGCGCACGAGGTCGGCCAGGGCGCTTGAAGCTGAGCGAGCCAAGGCCGAAGAACACAACAAGGCCGCCGCGGACCAGGCAGCCGTCTTGTCGAGGGTCCCCCCCGAGCTCGAGGCCAAGGTGAAGGAGCTCGAGGAGAAGCTGGATCGAGCAAGCAAGGCGGCAAAGAGCGCTGTGGCCCAACTTCAAGACGAGCGGCGCCGCGCCGGTGAAGCCTCCACCGAAGCTCTCTGTCTCCAAAGCGAGCTCTCGACCCTGAGGGCCAAGGTAGCCGAGCTCAAGCAGGAGAAGCTTGCACGCGAGATGACTGACCTATAGATAGGATAGACTTCCTGCAAGACTTTTGTCAGAAAACGGTTCAATGGAACAATTGTATTTCAGCTAAAACAGTTTGATATCTTAGTTTGTTATATCATTCTTGACCACAAAATGTTTCCCAATCGTGCACTTAGCCTTTTCCGGTCGTGGCATATCTCCGCCCAAATTTCTGGGCTCAAGGCGAGCCACACCAAATTTTGGGTGCAAGTTAGAAACCCTGCAAGGACCGAGACCTGCAAGATCAAAAAAGGCCCACAGGGAGCAAAACATGGTCGCACGAGGAAAAACAAGGCCCGAGTTAGGACAACGTTTGCGCGCTGCTCGCTGGACCCGGTTACGGGCTTAGTCCGAACCCTGGCGCAGGGGGGGTATTGATGCAAAGAGTGTCTGCTTACACGTAACTCGACCGCTGGGGGTGAAGGATAAGCCCCCGACACCTGGGCCAAGAGCGAGCGTGCTTATACGGAGGTCGGGCTGAGCTCGGGCCAACACCAGACATAGAAAAAGGGCACGCAAAGACAAATAGTGATAATTGAACAAGAGCTTCATTGAAATTCAAGGTAAAAGGGTTACACATAGAATTTGCGAAGCTGGTCAATATTCCACGAGCTAGAGAGCTCTCTGCCATCGGGCATCGCTAGCCGGTAAGCCCCCATGTGATCTGTTGAAATAACTCTATAGGGGCCCTCCCACCGTGGGGATAACTTGTTGGTGTTGACTGAACTGAATCCCCTCGGGGCTAAGTCCCCAACAAGGAGCTCCTAGGTCGCACCGACGAGACGCATGTCCGTGAAGAGCTTAGTGCATCGCACCGATCATAGCAAAGGCATGGTATCTTACTTCTTCCGCCAGTAAGGTCAAGGACGCGCTTGCTCAAGTCGATCCGATCGACTAAGTCGACCATGGCGAGCCCAGCGTGATCTCAGAAGCGGGGCGACTTTGCACCGAACACGAGCGGAAGGGTGTGGACCTGCTTGGCTAAGCGGGTACGAATAGACCATAAGGCGGTGGGAAGTTCGCCCACCAGTGTCCGCCGTGTCGTTCGAGCTCATCTGACACTCGCTTTTTGACGCCTTGAACGATTTGTCCGTTGACGCGTTCCACTGCTCCATTACTCTACGGGTGAGCCACCGAGGCATAGCATACCTTGGTGCCGATGTCTTCGCAGTACTCCTGGAACAGCTCACTGGTAAATTGAGTCCCATTGTCAGCAATGATTCTGCATGGAACCCCATTCCTAGTGACCACGAATAGGCGGAAGAACTTGACCGCCGCATGAGCCGTGATGGTCGAGACGGGTTCGGCTTCGATCCATTTGGTGAAGGTATCGATGGCGATTTAACAAAATTTCTTCCCGATGCCGCCATGAAGGGACCGAGGATGTCCAACCCCCAGGTTGAGAAAGGCCAAGCGAGCAGGATGATCTGGAGCATGTAGGCAGGTTGATGCGACTTCCGAGCATGAAACTGGCAGGCTTGACAGGTGCGAACAACATTGCGCATGTCCTGGAGTGCCGTTGGCTAGTAGAACCCCATGCGGAAAGCTTTCCCAACCATGGTCTTGAAAGAAGAGTGTGCCCTACACAGACCTGAATGAATGTCATGTAGCAGGTACTTACCCTCCTCCGCGGTGACACACCTCGTCAGCATGCCGGAAAGATTTCGACGGTAAAGTTTGCCGTCCACGAGTTTATACGAGCTCACCCGGCGCTTGATCCTGCTCTTTTCCGCTGGCCCGGCCGGGAGCTCACCCGTCGCCAGAAAGCGATAGAACGGTTCGGCCCACGAGGGGATACCCTTGATGAAGGCGACCGAGGCCCCCCGGTCGAAGATGGAGGGGGATGCCAGGGTTTCCAGGATCACATCATGAGGCACGTCGTCGTCGGATGACCCGAGCTTGGAAAGGAAATCTGTGTCGGATTTGTCCTTCCGTGCCACATGTGTGACCTCCAGGTTCTGGAACCACTTCTCCATCTTGCGCGCCTCGGCGAGGTACTTGGCCATCGAGTCGTCCGAGCATTGGTAACCCTTGTTGAACTGGTTGATAACGAGCTGCGAGTCGCCCTTGACAATCAACCGGCGAACCCCCAAGGCCTTGCATGCTCGGAGCCCCGCCAAGAGAGCCTCGTACTCTGCGGCATTGTTTGTTGCAGGGAAGCCAAAACGAACAACGTACCTCAGCCTGTCGCCCTGCGGGGTAAGAATGAGAATTCCAGCCCCCGAGCGTTTGAAGGACCTTGAGCCGTCGAAGTACATGACCCAGGGCTTCTCCTCATCGACCTCGAGCTCAGGAGCCGGCTGCGAGGTCTGTTTGACCACGAAGTCGGCCAACACCTACAACTTAATGGCCGTGCGCGCCACGAACTGGAGGTCAAAAACAGCCAGCTCCATGGCCCACTTGGCGATGCGTCCTCCAGCCTCTGGATTCCTCAAGATCTCCCCGAGCGGGAAGTTGCTCGGGACGACCACGGAGTGAGCCTGGAAATAGTGCCGAACCTTGTGCGAAGCCATGAGGAGGGCATACAGGAGCTTCTGGACCTGAGGGTAACGCTCTTTCGGTCCGTGGAGCACCTCGCTGACGTAGTAGATCAGGTGCTACTGTGCGTTTCGCTCGGCCACCAAGACACCGCTGACGGCCTGAGCGGTGGCCGCGAGGTAGAGAAGCAACCTCTCGCCTGGCTGCGGGGTCGTAAGTAAGGGTGGGGTGGATAAGTATACCTTCAACTCGTCGAAGGACCGCTGAGCCTCGGGCGTCCACTCGAAGCCCCCGTGCCTGCGCAAGGCCTTGAAGAAGGGCAGCCCGCGCTCGCCGAGCCTCGAGATGAACCGGCTGAGGGCAGCAATGCGACCAGTGAGGCATTGCACCTGCTTTACTGAGCTCGGAGGGGCCATCTTCTCTATCACCTCGATCTTCTCTGGGTTCGGGCCGACCCCCAAGCCCCCAATCATGTAGCCCAACTCCTTCCCTGAGGGAGCACCGAACACACACTTCTCCCGATTCAGCTTGATCTGGTGCTTGTTCAGGTTGGCGAAGGTCTCCTCAAGATCTCGAACGTGGCTGGCTTCGGCGGAGCTCTTGACGATGATGTCGTCCACGTAGACCTCGAGGTTGCGGCCGATCTGAGGCTCGAACGTCTTGGTCATCAGGCGCTGGAAGGTCGCGCCGGCGTTGCGGAGACCAAACGACATGGTCGTGTAGCAGTAGGTCCCAAATGGCGTAATGAACTTCCATGCTCCAGGGCCGTATTCGAACCCGAGCTCGCGGAATATGCTACTGCAGAGGACGCCATACCTTGAAAATCTGGGACTTCTTCTGGTTGAACGAAGCTCTCGGGGCCCACGGTGGGCGCCAGCTGTCGACGATCGGGACCGCCTGACCGCGAAAGTGAAGGGGGGATTAGTGTGAATGAGGGACCCAAGAAGCACTTCGATCAACAATGGTGTAGACATAGGTCGGTGCGCGGCGTCAGCGAGCAGGGAACAACAAAGTATACTGGTTAGAGCCCCCACGAGGGTAATAGCTCTATGTCCAGTCTTCTCCGGAGGCGGAGGAATTCACTAAATGTGCGTACAAAGAGATGATTACAGCTCGAGCTTGAGTGTTCTGTTCGTGTATCCTGGTCTATGGCTAGTACCGTTCTGCCCCCATACACACGCCTGTTGGGGCCTTATGTCCTCCCCGACGCCGCCTGTAACGGATGGGAGAGATTTCCGGGGTAGTGGCTTCGTGCGCATTGAAGGTGGTCAGAATCGCTTTTAAATGCCGCCCACGTCTGCCTTTGATGCCATCTCCTGTGTCTTGGTAATCACGGTAAGCGACTCTTCGAGCTGAGGTCGAGGTCGGAAGGGACCGCCCGAGCTTGAGGTCGTGCGGGTACCGGCGTTGTCTAGGTCTTGGTCGAGGCCTTCCGTCGTAACGTCTCGAGCTGGGGGCCCATTTGACCACGTGTTGACTTGTCAGATTTTCCCAGTCCTCGTCATTTAGATTTCGGGACAAGGCGAGATTTGAACTACCGGCTGAATCTAAAATTTTTTAAAAAAATTGAATTTGCTACAGTACTGCTATAGTAATTTCAGCGAAATTTCGGGTTTTGAAACCGGATTTTGATGTTTTAGGGCTGTATCTAACCGAAATTAGTTCAATAACCCCTAAGAAAGTCATCTTATATGAAAATTTGTTGAAAAACTAATTTTTTGAGATATTTTAAAATTTAAGCAGAAACAGTTTCAGATTTGTATAAAATTTTACAAGCTTGATAATGATCTAAAAAATTTATAGTGTCATCCTTAGTTGCGTAGGATCATACAAAAAAAATTTCAAAATAATTGAACTTCATTTGTTATCTTTAAAAAATCAAAAACCGAATAGACATAATTGGGACAGTAACATTGTTAGATTTTTCTAAATTTTCTCGAATGTTATCATGATATAAAATTTTTATGATAGATTAAGAATTTCCTCAATACTATTCTATAAAAGTTTTGAAAAAAATTAACTTTTTTGTTTGGTCAATAAAATCTATAAAACCATTGAACTTCATTTGTTATACTATATTGCAAAAAACAAAAGAGAAAGAACATAAATGCTACTATGCCTTGTAAGAATTTTATAAATTCACTGGAGTGTGATCATGATTCAAAATTTTTATGAGATCTTAAACACTTCCTTATCACTCTTCTGTAAAAGTTTCACAAATTTTAAATCGTCTTTTATTGCTAAAGCAAATCTATGTATTGATTATCAGGCTTTTATCAGCACGTAGCACTCTCAGAATTTTTGGAACTTCTTAAAGCATGATAATCATATGAAACTTTTATAAAAACATTAGTGATACACCAGAACTTTCCACAAAAATTTCCAAAATTTTCCGACGTGGTTTGTACTATTTTTCATTTCGTTCAAATTTGCCGGTAAGACTTTTATCAGAATAGTAGCACGGTCTGAATTTTTAAAATTTCTTGAGTCTTGATCACCATCGAAAAATTTTATTAAAACATTAGTGATTCACCAGAATCATGCATAAAAAATTTCAAAATTTTCTAACATTGTTTGTACCATTTTTCATCGGTTCAAACTTGCCGATCAACGTTTCATCTCGATAGTACCAATATTTGAATTTTTAAAAATTCCATAGACCTGATAATCACCTGAAAATTTTATTAGAATATATTTAATATGTCAGGAACCTTCAAAAAATATTTCAAAATTTTTTGACATCATTTGAACTATTTTTTTATCAGTGCAATTTAGGCGAAATTTCAGGAATTTCGGCCGAAATTCCAAGTAATTTCGGCGAAATTTCGGTGGCAAACAAACTGGATTTGAATTTTTCTTTTTGAATTTTGAATGGATTTTATCTGAATGCCGAAATTTCGGATTTCGATCATGGACGAAATTTTGTTCAAAACCAAATTTTGTTCCTTGATCACCGCAGTCAGCTTGTGCGCGCGCCGGCTCTTGCCGAAAAATAGCGCGCTTGCCAAGACGCAACCGTCCAGATCAAATGACCACATGCGGGCACGCCCGCACCGGCGCACATAAACAAACGACGCCACGTCGCCACCACATCAGCCAAGAGCAGGGGCACCTACTTCCTCTTATTTTGGCCCCAAAGACGCATGCTTAACAACATCTAATGTCATTCTTTAAGTTCGGCAACACTCTCTCTCTCTCTCTCACACGGTCTCACCACGGTACTCAAACCCCGAACGCATTATTAATTTGCGTCGATATGCGTCGTATGTATGACCAGAGACCTACCTTGCCGTGGCACCACTGATTATCTTAACGAAGACGGCAGTTGGACTTGCCTATAGAGCGGGTGATGTGTGTATAATGCAGTACGCATGTATGCGTCTATGTTCCAATTCCTGCATACGCATGATGGGCGGCGTAAGCGATAAGCAAGAGGATTAGGACGTTACCCCATCATGATACATTGCACTTTAGAACAATTGTGTGCCTAAGTACTTACATTATATATAGCAGCTCGACACTTGGAGCTCATCGATCCTGACCAGTAATGGCTGCTACCTAGCTAGCTTACACGACTCACAGAAGCTACAAACGTACGATGCATACAGGCAGCCGAAAGGTCTCGCCCCGTGACAACTTTCGGTCCATGCCGGCCCCGATCGACAGCCTCTAGAAGATCGATGATCATCGACTGCAATGCGAAAACTCCGTAAAAATCACCTGTAAAATTTTTAAAAAATTCTTAAAAAATTACCATATGTAGAGGAGATGAGCTTCTACAATTCTGCAAAATTTGAAGATGAAACTCAATCGTATTTGAAAGATATAAAAAGACAAATTCAGCTTAAATAGTAGCACTATTTATTTTTCACTGTTTAGCACTATTTATTTTGCTGTTTGTCTTTTTCATATCTTTCAAATGCGATTGAGTTTCATCTTCAAATTCTACAGGATTGTAGAAGCTTATCTCCCCTACATATGGTAATGTTTTGAGAATTTTTCAAAACTTTTACGGGTAGTTTTCACAAATTCAGCCTGAATAGTAATTTTTCACTCTTTAGCACTATTTATTTTGCTGTTTGTCTTTTTCATATCTTTCAAATGCGACTGAGTTTCATCTTCAAATTTTGTAGGATTGTAGAAACTCACCTCCCCAACATATGGTAATTTTTTTGAGAATTTTTCAAAATTTACGGATAGTTTTCACGGTAAGGGTGGTTTGCACCACATATGCACCCTTACCGTGAAAACACTGTGAAAACCACCTGTAAATATTTAGAAAAATTCTCCAAAAATTACCATATGTAGAGGAGATGAACTTCTATAATGCTGCAAAATGTGAAGATCAAACTCAATCGCATTTAAAAGATAGAAAAAAGACAAATTCAGCTTGAATAGTAATTTTTCACTGTTTAGCACTATTCATTTTGTTGTTTATCTTTTTCATATCTTTCAAATATGATTGAGTTTCATCTTCAAATTTTGCAAGATTGTAGAAACTCACCTCTCCTACGTATGGTAATTTTTTTAAGAATTTTTTAAAACTTTTATGGGTAGTTTTCATGGAGTTTTCACGGTAAGAGTGGTTTGCACCACATATGCAGCCTATATATACACACACATACTCGCATTCAAAGATTTTGAATGAGTTTGGATCACATACTTTGCTAATTTATATAAAAAAATAAGCACATATCTGCAACCAAATTATCATCAAAAAAAAGGAAATTTTAGTTGGAATTTTAGTTCAAATTTGTTTGAGCTTGTTGCGTGCATGTCCTAATCTTCACGAGCCCGAGCATTCCTTAGGATGCAAAATGTGGCATGCCAATGTATAACAAGGTTACGATGACAACAGGAAGAAACATCACTAGTTTATCTTATACTCCGTCTCATCACAAATAGTTATTATTTTCACTACTACATGATTGTATATCAGAATTGGTTCACTTTTGTCATTATAGTTGGTTCTAGTGGTAATACAAAATCTTTAAATAGTGATGAGGAAGCACTATTACAGTCATTTTTGGCCCGATTGTGATAGAACCACATCACAATCGGTTCTTTTCATAAACCAATTGTGATTATATGATCATCAGAATCGGTTGTTATGAGGAACCGATTGTGATGATATTGTCATCAGAATCAGTTATGTGAAACCGATTGTGATAATCTCTCGTCACAATCGGTTCTTACATGGAACCGATTCTGATGACCCAATTATCACAATCGGTTCTACATAAGAACCGATTCTAATAAGGGATCATGACAATCGGTTCTTACATAGAACCGATTTAGATGACCGTATCATCGGAATCGGTTCTTACATGAAACCGATTCTGATGACCCTATTATCAAAATCGGTTCTTGCTTGGAACCTATTCTGATGATCCGGTCATCAGAATCGGTTCTATAGGGTACGATGGTCTTTATGAGAATCACCCAATCGTCGACAGAACCGATTCTGAAGACCATATTATCGGAATCGGTTCTATGTTTAGAACCGATTCCGATAATATGGTCTTCAGAATCGGTTCTGTCGAGGATTGGGTGATTCTCATAAAGACCATCGTACCCTGGCAGCTAATGTTTGGCCAACCATACTTACCCTTGGATGGTGTTCCCAAGGAAGATCTTCGGGCAGCCCGACCGATAGGTCTGCCCTGACCATGACCAAGCTCGTCCTTGAGCATGTGCCTCTGTTTCCCGAGCATGCCTGTTCGGAGGGATGCGACGATCAATCAAGGCTGGAGGAAGACCCCGAGCATGATCGGTAGGTCGAGCGCGGCCCACGAAGACGACGTGGCATTAATCACACAGTGGCTCAAAGGACCATACGGCCACGTTCTAAGCCCACTACGCCCATGTCACGGCGTGGCAAAAAGTAACGGCAACAGTTATGCCCACGTCCGGGCACAGTAGTGGCATGTCATTCAGTTATAAATAATGTAAGACTGTAATCGTCCATAAATAATCCAATGCAAGAAACATTCGGGGGTTCTCTTTTCATCCTTTTGGGGCATTAGTGAGAAAAAAGGAGTGGGATAATCTCCTTCGTGAGAAACTATAAGAAAAACACCCAAGTGTGTTTGTAAGAAGGAGAGGAAAGAGAGAAAAGCTCGGCGCTCCCGAGCAAACATCCTGTAAATCATTCCTCGGCAGTAGTGAAACCACTGAACGTGGGATTGTTATCTCCTTCGCGAGAGGCTCGAACCAGGATAAAAAGCTCTTGTCTCTTGTCTTATTTCGAACCTCCGACCATCCTCCTAGCTCGGCAGGTCTTCGGATGCTAAACCCTTTACGGAAAAGGGGCCCTGGTTGATCCCTCATTCAACAAGTAAGCTCGACGGGGGATCCGTTCCCGAATCATCGATAGTTGGCGCCGTCCGTGGGGATCGACTGAGTCCTTTCGCGAAGAATCCCCGAAGATGCCGAATTCTCAGGATGGTCAAGACTTCTGCGTCTTCGACGACATTAAGGATGACGATATGTACTACATCAGTGAAGACGTGGCTGGTGTGGCTGACCTAGAGGGCCACACCTAGTCCGGAAGCCTTTCCCTGGTAGCTGCAGCGCGAGAGTGTTTTCTCCCCTCGCAGCATGATTCCCTCGCTGGTGAGAAAGAATATGATGATCTCTACGACGGTCTGGACATTCATGACCGTCCTGAGCTTAGTCATGAGACTCGGCTTATGAAAATTCTCACGAGCACCGCTCTCCGGAGCACGTGCGCGATCACCGGCCAAGATCACCCCCTCCCGCTCCCTAGAGCGCCGAGCGGCTGCGGGCCATGGCAACGGTCGTACGCAACCTGCAGAACTTTCCCGGTCAGGCGGACCTGGAGGCCATGGGTGCGGTCATGGCTGAGAATCTAGAAAAACTCACCGCCAACATGAGGCTTTCAGGGTCCCTTGGCAGTGAAGAGGCCCGGAATGTTTCCCGGGACAATAAACATCATTCCCCTATTCGCTCCCATCGCGGCAACTCCCGGAGCCCTGCTCGGGAAGGCCGCGGGAAGCATAATCGGTGCCGTGAGGACGTTCGGAGTGGTTCCCGGATGGCCTCGCGGGATGAAGGGCACGCTCGGTCCGATTATGGACATACCGAGTGTTCTGCCTCGGGGTGGTCTTCACCGTGCCGATATGGAGGAGTATTCTCTCGCCTTGGTCTACGCGTAGGAGACCATCGCGAGGGTGACCACCACGGTCGTCACGCTCGGAGGGGTCATCATGATAGCCTGGCATTTGGGTGTCGGGCCTTCTCAGCATCCCTCCGCGACGTCTCGTGGCCGAGCAAGTTCAAGCCCGGTCACATCGAGAGGTTCAACGGAACTCAAAATCCAAATGAGTTCCTCTCGATCTATTCCACCGCAATTCTGGCAACTGGAAGGGATGAGGGAGTTATGGCTAACTTCCTCCCCACGGTTCTAGACGGTTTCGCTAGGACGTGGCTCTTCAACCAGAAGGAGGGGTCGATCCGCTCGTGGAGGCAACTCAGTGAAGCGCTCCGGGCGAATTTTCAGAGCTACTACACTCGCCCGGGCAAGGAGCGCGACCTCGAGCGCTTGATCCATACTGAAAAAGAATCCTTGAGGCACTTTGTCTAGAGATTCATCAAGGTGAGGAATTCCATTCCGAGCATTTTGGATGAAGCAGTCGTCCGGGCTTTCAAGTTCGGAGTTCGCGACGTCCACTTCACGCAGGATCTGGAGATACACCCAGATCTGACAGGCAACGAGCGGCACGGCCTTCGTTTCCCCACTAAGCTGGATTGCCGCCTTCTGGCGGGCGTTCTTCGTCGTCACCTCCGGACATGGCTGAGGCAAGATATGCGGCGAGGGCCAAGGCCTTGGTCTCGCAGACCATGCGCCGCTTAGGTCGCCTCGCCGCGGTGATGACACCGTTGGGACCAGTACTTCATGCACCGATGGCTATAATGGTTGGCCGCCATGAACTTGACCAAGGCTGGCCGTCCGAGGATGGCGTTGTACGGGAGGTCACTCTCGACCACCTCGAAGGTGATCAACTCGGTACGAAAGTTGTCAGAGCCGCCAAAGGTGACGGGCAAGACAACCTGCCCCAAGGGGGTGGTCGAGCTCCCGGGGACTATCCCGAAGAATGGTATGGTGATGCTCTTGACCTTCGACCGGGAATCGTGATCCGGCCGAGCGCTTCCGCCGCCGACAAGTTAAGAGAGCCGCCGCCATCGACCATGACGCGACCGATCGCTGTATTGCTGATGGTCGGGTCACGACCAAGGCGGTTTTAGGTCTCGAGCCATACGGGAGAGCATCCTCCGGAGAGAAGGCGATGGTTGCCCCGGCCCACTTGCGAGGTTGTTCGACGGGCTTCCCAAATGGCGACACGGTAGATGGTCCGCTGGCGGCCTTGACCTCGCGCCGATCGCGAGGGCCGACGAGCCACCGAAGATGACATCAATCCGGCGCCGCCTTTGCCGAACTCCAAGTCGAGGTCGCCGTGCTCGCGTCCAGATTAACCTCGGTCGGGCCGGTCGTCATCGCCAGGAGCACCGCATCTCCCCGCCCATCATAGAAAGCGCCCAATTATTCTCGCCAGCCCGCAGTTCGCAGGTCGTGGCCGGCCGCCTGTGGAATAGGCGTAACTTTGATTCGTCATATCCGCGCGTCCCTCGGCCGCTGCCGAGCATCGCCGCCGAGAGCCGCACGCTAGCCCTCTGCCGGGCCGGTTCTTCGCTGGTGTGGTCGGGTCGACCTTGACGGGCTTTGAGTCCTCCCGAGCCCGGCCTCGAACCTCGAGGACCTCGCTACCGCCATCCGCCGAGACGATTACTCGCGGTAGCCCTCCGCCACCTCTGCGATCGCGCGCTTGGTGGTGGTGCCTTGGTCGGCGCTCACGAGTTGGACGCCGCCTCTGCTTTTGTTCGCACCAAGCTTACCTTGGTCGAAGTCGCTTCCACGGACGGCATCGTTCGCGTCTCACAGATCGCTCCGCCATGCGGAAAAGTTTGTTGACGCTGAGCCTCGAGGTGATCTCGTGTCTTGGTGAGACGCCGATCACGGACTCGAACTTGAAGGCCTTGATGACGGCCTCGTCAGAAATGCTCGGGATCAGGTTCCTTGTGCGGATGAATCGCCGCACGAAGTCGCGCAGCGGTTCGTTCTTCCCCTGGATGACACGATCCAGGTCCTTCTCCGCCCGCCGCCGAGTAACTCTCGAAGTTGGAGCGAGGGCGCTCGATCTGGCGCCATGACTGAAGGAGCCTAGCTTCGATTAAAAGCCGTGTCCTAGCGGCCCCGTCTAGGACGGGCCGGAGGTAGTTCGCCATCACGAAGCTCATCCTCCGCCGCCAGATAGCGGTCGAATAGATGGATCGAACTCGCCAGATTCTTGGTCCCGCCGGCGCCGATCAACAAGGGCTTAAACCGAGCTAGCCACCGCGACGGGACGAAGACCGCCGAGTACGCCATGTACCAGAGGTCGACAGCACGCCGATCATGGTCATCGCCGACGAGATCCTCGCTCACGCCGGACTCGAGTCGAGGTCGCCCGGCGTCCGACCTCGGCGGGAATGACCATGGTGCCGAAAGCACGGAATCACCGTTGGCAACACAGCGAGCCCCGACCCCACGGCGCCGGGCGAATGTCCCGGAGAGGTCCGCAGACCTTGCCGGCCGACTCGAGCGGCTTGGCTCAGGCTCGTCTGGTTGGCGCGGTGCCGTGGGACGTCGGCTGCGTCTGGTCAAGGCTCGCCCCGAACCCGCTGCTCGGGGCTAACCCTAAGAGGTGTACGACGCCGTCGACGGCGCGACGTGTTGTCATTATTTCTCGAGCGGGTCCTCAGTGCCGACTTCGATCTTATGAGCCTTGACCTCGGCCGCAGCCCGGCCGAAGTTCTTCGCTAGGGCTCGCCAAAGAGCTCCGACCTTGCCCTATCGGGTTGGCTATGACCCGAAAGCGATAAGCGGAGGCACTCCCGGTGGAGGGAGCACGGGCGGCTCAAGACGTCTTGGCCTTCTCTGGGCCTCCCGCCGAGAGTCATTATGGCTTGGTTGATGGCAACCTGCACCATATGGCGAGCATCTTCCGGGGTATGCGGATCGCGGTCATCCGCATCTCCCGCGGCGCCTTGACCGTCCGCCACCAGAACGTGCTGCTCGAGCGGCGACGGCGAGGATGTGAACAGGGACACGGAATCGGAGTCCGTACCCGAGGAAAATCCATCGATGAAGGGCGCCATGCTCCTGGAGTCTTGGTGTCGTTCCTACGAAAGAGCAAAACAATCGGGCCCCACGGTGGGCGCCAGCTGTCGACGATCGGGATCGTCAACCGCAAGAAAAGAGGTAGGGGTCAGAGAGTTTATGGGACCCGAGCTGCGTTTTGCTCGAACGAAGGAAGAAAATCGATCGCGGTGATGGTCGGAGCAAGGCGACAACGAGCACGAGACAAGAGTTTATACTGGTTCGAGCCCTCGTGAAGGTAATAGTTTACTCCGCCGCTTTGCGGCGGTGATTCTTGTTATATGGGTGTATAGAGCGGTGTTTACAACTCAAGACAAGAATGGTGATTCCTAGCTCGAGCAGCTGTGTGTCGTGGTTGTCTTCATTTGCCCTGGAGCTCATGCGCCCTTGGTCTTTATACTTCCTTTGCACACAACGGCCGGGAGCAATCCTCTGAAGAGGGCTTCGTGCACCTTGAGGGCTGGTAGCAATCGCCGAACTTGCGCAAGACTCGAGTCATCCCCACGACCCGCTCTCGCAACCGTCTACCAAATGCTCGATCCAAATCCTAGGGCGGACCAGGCTTGAGGCGAGACCCCGCCGAGCCCAAGGTCGAGGGTGCCGAGCTCAAGCGCCAAGGCCGAGGTCAGGCCCCAGTCGTACCAGTTGCGGTCGGTCCTTCCGAGCATGGGGATCTGTTGACCGCACTCCGACCGGTCAAGGAGTACCCAGCCCTCGTCAGCGCCTAATGCAGAAGACATTCCCAGATCAAATAGGCCGGAACCTGGAGGTATATGTTGACGACATTGTGGTAAAAAGTAGGCTCGCCTCGGGTCATGTATCCGACATCGAGGAAACATTTTGCAACCTCAATAGACATCAAATAAAGCTTAATCCTGAAAAGTGTGTCTTTGGGGTGAGGGCGGGCGAAGTGCTCGGCTATATGATTGGTCCACAAGGCATCGGGGCAAACCCAAAAAAAAATCGAAGCCATTGAAAGAATGCGGCCTCCCAGCTGCGTGAAGAAGGTCCAAGCCTTGACCGGACGCATGGCAGCCCTAAGTCGCTTCATTTCCCGGTTGGGCGAGCGTGGGCTACCTTTCTTCAAGGCGCTCCGCAGGCATGATGGTTTCGCTTGGACGGAAGAAGCCAACCGCTCCTTCGAGGAGCTAAAGCAATACCTGTCCAGCCCACCTGTCTTAACCACTCCAAGGTTGAGGGAGGCACTTCTGTTGTATCTGGCAGCAACCCTGCAGGCGTGAGCGCGGTACTGACGGTCGAACGAGACGGGGCGCAGCGACTGATATACTATGTCAGCGAGGTCTTGCACGGACCGAAGGAGCGGTACCCTGAGGTCCAGAAGCTCTTGTACTCACTGCTCGTGGCTTCGAGGAAGCTACACCACTATTTTAAAGCCCATTAGGTCATCATTCCAACCAACTTTCTACTTAGGGAGATCCTAAAAAATCAAGACGCCAGCGGATGAATAGCGAAGTGGGCTATGGAGCTCACCAAGTTTGATATTCACTTCTTAGCCTGTACAGCGATCAAATCCCAGATCCTGACAAACTTTGTAGCGGAATGGACGAATCCGGTGCCACCCGCTGCCGAGCTCGACGGATCTGAAGATGGTCGTTGGACCATGTACTTCGATGGGTCCCAAGCTTACGAACGCTCAGGGGCTGGAGTCGTGCTGGTATCCCCCCATTGAGATTAACTCCATTACGCCATCCAATTACACTTCGCCGCGACCAACAACGCGGCGGAGTATGAAGGCCTTCTGGCCGAACTACGAGCATGCAAGGCACTTGAGTCCAAAGAAATGATCAGAAGAGGCATTGCAGTTGGTCGTCAACCAAGTTAATAAGGAGTATCAGTGTTCCGATAACTCAATAGCGCTTTACTTGGTTGAAGTGAGGAAGATGGAGAGATACTTTAGAAATTTCAAAGTACTCTACATCCCTAGGAAGGACAATTCCCTGGCCGACCACCTCTCCATGGTCGGTTCCTCCCAGATGCCCGCTCCAGCAGGGGTGCTCGTCGAGCATCTGTTCAAGCCCTCCATTCCCTCTGTAGAGGAGGCACCGAAGATGTGCGGTAACATCTCCCTCCTCGAGCATGGTGCAAACTGGATGACGCCATTCGTTTAGTATCTTTCCCATGGGACACTGCCCGAGGAAGAAGCCGAGCGTTCCCAGCTTATAAGGTGATCCTCTCAATACAAGTTGATCGAGGGCGCCTTGTACCGCAAAGGGGCACTAGGAGTCCTCTCCGAGTGCATATCTCAAGAAGAGGGCAATTTCCTTCTTAGAGATATCCATGAGGGAGTGTGTGGAGCTCACTCGTCTTTCAGGACGCTTGTGAGCAAAGCCTTCCGATTAGGATATTATTGACCAACGGCCTTAGCCGACGCTCAGACGATCGTGGCGACTTGCCAAGCATGCCAGTTCCATACCCACAAGGCACATCAGCCGGCGTACGCGCTTCAAACTATCCCACTCTCATGGCCATTCTCGACCTAGGGAGTCGATATACTCGGACCTTTCCCCCGTGGTCGAAGAGGTTGCAAATTCTTGCTCGTGGCCGTCGACACTTTCACTAAGTGGATCGAGGCCGAACCCGTGTCAACTATTTCGGCTCAAGTAGCCAAGAGGTTTTTTCAAAGTAACGTGGTGACACGTTTTGGAGTCCCCAATCGCCTCATCACAGATAGCAGCACTTAGTTCACCAGCGAACTGTTTCAAGCCTACTGCGAGGACATCAGGACAAAGGTCTACTTTGCCTCTGTAGCTCATCCGCAAAGCAACGGAGCGACCGAACGAGCAAATGGCCAAATCCTTCAGGGGATCAAAAAGAGGGTTTTCAGAAACCTCACCCATCATGGCCAATCGTGGGTGGACGAGCTTCCTTCCGTTCTCTGGTCAGTTCGCACTACGGCGAGCCGGGCTACGGGCGAAACCCCTTTCCAGCTCGTCTATGGTGCAGAGGCCATATTGCTCGCCGAGATTGTGTTGGGTTCCCAAAGAGTACACTTGGTCGATAGCATCGACCAAGAGCTCGAGTGTCTCCTTGACTTAGACCTCGCTGAAGAGACACGCGAACAGGCATTGCTGCGATCCGCCATCTACCTACAAGCTCTTCGTAGGCACGCGGCTAAATCGATTCGGCCAAGGATCTTGCAAGTTGGCGACCTGGTCCTACGTCGAATTCAGGACCTATCGAAGGCCAACAAGCTCTCCCCTAGATGGGAAAGTCCATTCACGGTCATCTCGATGGCACGCCCAGGGGCTGTCCGCCTAGCGATGGAAGTTGGTCGGGTGCTCACGAGCTCTTGGAATATTGATTAGCTACACAAGTTCTTTGTCTAAACTCGCATTTACTTTCACGTTTGCACTTAGCTCAGTGGTTTTTTCCTGTAAAAATTCGGTTCCTTCGCCCGTGCGAAGTCCATCATCCCCAAGATTTTGTGAATGTCTCTAAAGTCACTACCTGTTGGTAAGCCGACTTAGTCTCACACAAGGGCATACTCTTTTCCTTACGATCTTGGTGATGGGGCGAGCGCGTCTGGGCAGGAACATTCGCTTCAATCTCCTTATTCTAAGATTTGGCTAGCGTGCGCGCGAACATACAGAGTGCCACAACCAGCGCCGAATCACTAAACTCGCCACCAGAGGCCGCAGTCTCCATAAGCCGATCATCGTTCGCAGTAATTCTTCGCTGCATGTTCATGATTGCATACAAACACCCTCTCGGTTGGTCCAGAGTCTTAGCTTGATTCGCGCGTGTTCGGTCGTCGTGCACTCTGTCGGGCAACCGCGCGTTCTTCCTTGCCACGGCCATGCTCGCAACTTAGGGGCATGTGTTCAAGACACTAAGGAAGTTAAGGCTTTGCGCGTTTCCTTCTCCCGACCTATCCCATGCTCGCAACACAGATAAATTGGTGACTTGGTCGAGGGAAAAACGCACACTTTTTCTAACTCTCCTGCGAACGACCTCGTGCTCGCAACTTAGGTGCACGACCTTCATTCGCAGCGGGGGCTTAGTAGGAACGAACAACCGCACTAACGTGTTTTTTCTAAAAAAAACGCGCGTGCGCTCATGTCACCCATGTTTCGTCCTACTCGTACTTCTATTTGCCTATTTTTTCGTCTGTTCGTCTTGTGTTTCTTGTTCGCAGGTGGTCGCTAGAAAAGGACAAAAAACGCCAAAGGCACAAGATGCAAAGCAAAAAACAAGGCAAGAAGCGAGTCTTTAGGGGGAGAATAATCTTTTATTCATATCGTTAGAAAAAGAAAAAAAAGGGGAAGAAGAAGGAAGAAAATTTTTTACACCAAGACCTAGACAAGGGGACTATTTCCCGGACTTCACTCCCCTGAGGGCCGCAAGCCTTTGCTTCGCCTCATTGAGCTTGGTCTCGAGGTCGAGCACCCATCACCGAGCTTCCCGTCCTTCATGGGCTTCTTGGTGAAGATGCTCCATCTCCTCCTTGTCCTGGTCGGCGAACTCGGCAGCCTCCCGCGCAGCCCGACCCAGCTCGGCCAACTTTGACTCTAGAACTTGAGAGTGTTGCTATGCTTGCTCAAGCTCTAGCTCAAGCTTACACATCCGCTCTCTGTTCTTGGTGGCGTTCTCCTCGGCTTGGTGGCACCTCTCCAATTCAGGTCCTCGCCCTTGAGGACCGCCATCTGTTGCTCGAGTTCCGCCACCTTGGCGTCGTGATCGGCATGAAGCTTGGCCACGACCTCGGGCGGAACCATCACTGAGTTGAAGTCCTTCATGGTCTCTTGAAGGACCTGCAGGCAAGAAGGTCTTATACGCCCCTTCGGACTCCAAAGAAGAAACTCTCAGAAAAGAAGTGTACTTACCCGGCCAAGACGCGCGCAAAGGTTATCCCGGATGGCCTTGGTGACGTCTGCCTCCCAAAGATCCGTGAGATTTCCCACAGTGGACTTTGGCGGGGAGTCTTGGCCTTCCGCTTGGGCAGCAAGTTCGCCCGGGATCCCCTCGTTGTCCCCCCAAGCATGTAGTTCGCCTGGGGACGTCACACCTTCCTCCCGAGCAGATGGTTCGCTCAGGGTCTTCTCGCTATCCTCCCGAGCATGTGGTTTGCTCGAGGACTGCGCGGTGTCCTCCTGGGCATGCTTTTCGCTCGGGGGCTCCGCGCTCTCGTCCCGGGCAGGTGATTTTCCCGAGGACTTCGTGCTTTCTTGGGCAGGCTTTTTGCCCAAGATCGTGAGGTCTTCTTCCTCCCCCTCCCGAGCATCCGTAGTGCTCGGGAGGGCCAGGTATGTGCCCTAGAGGGCTAGTCCCTCCAAGGCGAGGAGTTCCACAGCCCCTTGGTCGGCGTCATCGGTGAGCTCGTGCGCCGTCATGAGGTCAACGGCCTCATCCATCACGAGGTCGACGATGAGGGCGAGCTGCCTCTCTAAGACACGACCAAGGATTTCGTCAACCATTGCCCCGAAATCCAAAAAGACCCTAGGAGCTATCACGCCCATGTCAATGGAGTGGGGTTAGCTCAGATAAGGGCGAAGAAAAAAAGAAAAAACAAAGACAACGGGAAGAAAAGACGGAGGTCGAATGCTACCTAGGGCAAGCTCCTCGCTGTCATCTTCGGCGGGATTGGCCGCCGCAACAACCACAAGCTCGGACTTCTCCGCAACAGCATGGCTGATCCTCGCCAGGAGGGGGTCGACCTTCTCTATGTCAACCTCCTCTAATTTATTCTTCAAGCGTCAGTGCCTTGTCACGAGAGGCGCCGTGTCCTCGTCCTCCTCCCCAGGCTCTCCCGCTCGGGAGCCCGAAGTAGCTTGGGCGAGCTTGGCCTTGAGCTCGGCGAGCTCCCCTTCCAGCGCCTTGCGCTCGGCTTTCCTCACCTCCTCGACCAACTTTGCCTGCTCTGCGAGCTATTGCAAGCGAGCTATCAACCCCGGTTTCCTCTCGAAGTAACTTTTCATCCTGGCCTTTAGGTCGCTTACCTCCTTCCTATCGGCGAATTCCATGTGCTGCCGAGGAGGACTTTTGGCTGAGGTCGCCCGCCTCTTCAACGACCAGGTAGGAGGCAGCGGCGGTGGAGCTTGACGCTTGCCCCTCGCCTTCTTGGTCTTAGGGATGGGGACGTTCTCCCCTTGGCCACTCGACGGCGGCTTGAGCTTGGCCACTGCCGCTTCGAGGGCGACCTTCTCCTGCCAAAAGTAAAGAAACATCAGAAGATGCTCAGGATGCATTCCCTCGAGCATGGATCGCAAGGAAACTTACCACTTCGCCACGCTCGAGCACGTTCCTCGGGACCTGTCGCCCATGCTCAAGCTCTTTGCCCTTCGGGGTGCCGAACATCTCGGCGACCCATTTCTCCACCCAGTCGGTGCTCGGGGCTGCAACCGGTCAAAAGAAAGCATCCGCACGAGCAAAGATCATGCATGAGAAGCAGAAATCGATCAAGTTCATGAAAGCTTACCGGAGTCTGCTTCTCGAGTAAGGTCTTGCCACCTAGAGACCTTGAAGAAGGGGTGCTCCCTCCTCCTCAGAGAGGACACCCGATTCCTGAGAAGTCCCGGACAACGTCGCGACCAGTGAGCCCCATGTTCATGAGCTCACTGATCATCATCAGGGCCCGCTCCTCCTCAGCTTGCATGGTTGGGCGTGGGGTCTCGACGCTGGGTGCCGCCGTTCCAGAGTAGCAGAGAGTGCTTCCCTCCGCCTTCCTCAGATAGAACCAAAAATCGGCCCAGCCTGACACCGAGTCTTTGTGTGTGAAGAAGGGATACTCGTATGGTCGGTTGGGCCGCAAACGAAAGTACACAGAACTGGTGGGAGAAGCCCCACTAGTGCAGAACAAGGAGTAAATGGAAAAAGAGGCTCGTCGTGAGCAAGATGCCCACGAATCCCTCGCAAAGGTGCGAGAAGATGGCTAGGACAAGGATGGAGTTAGGGTTCAGATTGGTGATCTCGCACTCGCATTGGGCGAGTACGGATTCAAGGAACTCACTCTCGGGCATTCTAAGCCCGTTGACTATGTAGAGGTCGTAGGTGACAATCTCGTCGTCGCGTGGCACGGGGGCTGCTTTGCCATCCGGGATGTGCCAAGTGCCCACGTCGAGGTAGCCAAAGGTCTCAAGAGTATGTAACCTCTCCTTACTGATCTTGCTCGGACCGAACTTCGCCCTGGAGAGAGGTTGAGGAAGGGAGCGCAAGGACGAAAGAGCTTGAGGCTTGGAAGATTTTGGAGTCTGATTATGAGATGCGAAAGAAGAAGGTCTCAGTGCTGTCCCCACTGGGATTATATAGGTGAAGAAGCCGAACGGACAGAAAACCGCCCCCGCCCGTTCGTGAACCGACGTGTGGCGGCGCGGTTTCCAAAACTATCCCATAAAGGCGTGGTTTTCAAAAAAACTGTCAGAACCATACCCGCGAGGCTTCGCGGAGAAGGAACCATCGCGACCTTTCACTTCCGTTCCCGAACCCCTTTTCGGTCGGGCCTAGAGCAAGATGCTCGGTCCTCGCCGGAGCATACTCACTTGCGAGCAAGGGTTGCTCGGATGATGCGGTACTGTTTCGCTGCAAGATTCTAATTCCGTTCCTGGGCACCCGCTTCGGTCGGGCCTAGAGCAAGATGCTCGGTCCTCGCCGAGCATGCCTGCTTACAGCAAGGGTCGCTTTGATGTCGCGATAGTGTTTATTTGCAAGATTTTAACCCAGTTGTAACAGCCCAAAATTTGCTTAATTTGAATTTTTGGAGTTATTTGAATTTTTGTGAATTTTTGGGATTTATTTGGATTTATTTGAATTAATCTTTCTCTTTTAATAATTAAATAATAGAAAAGTATTTACCAAATTAAATAAAAATATTTTATTTGAGTTCTAAATGACATGAAATATTTTCTAGAATTTTTCTAGAATTTTTTGGGTATTTTTAGGGCTCTAAATAATTAAATTTATTTTTGGAATAATTTTAATTAGAAAACCTCGGTATTAGGTTACAAGGTTAATGAGCCCAACACTGCACGCGCCGGTCTACCTGCTCGACCGAAACCTAATCGCCGCGTCTCAATCGCGCGCGATCGCCATCGAAGGGTCGGATGGAGCCACGTAGTGGTGGCGCGGGGGACGTCGGATCGTGGCAGTTTGGATGCTCCGGATAGCGCCACGTCGCGCGGGAGGTGAATAGTCGGGTCACCGCCGCCGCCATTATTGCTTCGGTTGGCTGCTGGTTTTGTGCGCTACGAGGCGTCGCCATACACGTGAAATACTCCCGCGGAAAGGGCTCTCCGTTCCGCACCCATTGCAACCTCTTCCGTACGCCGAGACACCTCAAAGCCCTCGCAAATGCTCACCGTATCACCGTCTCTTGCCTCTTTGGTTTTCTTTGTCTTCCACCGCCGTTGGTCACGATCCACCGCATCTAAGCACAGATTCGGGATCCTTGCGTCAAGACGCACCTTCCACGCCGCCTCATCTCGCCGAAGAAGCCCCAAAGCACCGCCACCGGCATTGTCTTCTTCGTCTCCGGCCAACGAGCACCGCCGCACCACCATCAACTCCCGCGAGCATCCCCGACCGCCCGATCAAGATCTAACGCCTACGGTAAGTCCACGTAGCGCCTTCCCGTAGAGATAAGTGCAGTAGCTTTGATCTAGGCTGTAGAATGGAGATCGTGCGGTTAACGTTCACCCGCATAGATGTAACCTAGACGTTCTTCTAGCCATTCGATCCAGAGTGTAGCGCTTGGATTTGGCCACGTAGCCGCTCGGGAGTCCAACCAATGCCGCTGACCAGCTGTTGGATTCAAATCCAACGGGCGGGATTTTTGCACAACGCGGACCATTGTCCATATGCTAAGTGTCAGCCGGGGAGCAGGCATCGCCGCTGTGCCATGTTCGGATGACGTCACCGTGGCATCACGCGTGGGTCCCGCATGTCGCAAGCGAAGTCAAGGGTCGACGCCATCATGACGCCTTTGTGGGGACCCACTGTGCCTGATCAGGTTGCTCGTAGACCGAGTCTACCGTGGACCGCCCCGTGCCGTGAACCCGGTCCATAGACCCGAGGCGATGTGGCTAGCTCTGGTGCTGCCACGTGTCGGCCGAAGAATTTACCGGATTTTTCAGAAGGAAAATAAATAGTTTAATTCGGGTTTTTCTTTTATTTGAATTTCCAAACTTGTAGTCGCTATAACTTTTGCATTTAACTATGATTTGGGCGATTCCTATTCCTAAAATTTTGTAAAAATGTGAAATATTTATTGGTGAATTTTATTTTATTTTTAGAGTTGATCTTGCTATCTTTTTAGTGTATTTATTGTATTTGTGCTTAATACGATTAGACGCCGAGTTGCCAGAAGCTGTCGAGGAAGAGTTCGAAGACCCATCTCAAGCTTCGGATCAGGATCAACTACTTTTCGGAGGAAAGTCGTGCTTTGACCATTTTGCTCTTAGATTTTAAAATGTATTTCGATTCAAATTATGCATGTTATGTTAATTAAAAATGACATTGATTTATTTGGGAAAGGTAGATAATACACCTATACTGTTTATGCCACCTTGTTAATATTACTTGTATGCCCTGAAATCCTTGTCACCCTAAGTATTAATTTGAGTTGGATGCTATTATGATGCCAACACAGGAGGCTAGACCGTGATTAGATGCTTAGTTGCTTGTATGTGCCGAATGAGTTCTTTTAAAACTACAAAGAATATTGACTAACGAATAATGGAATGTATTTTGGAATATTGTGATGATGTCATGTGATTGATTTGGAATGTAGTAACCTGTGTGGTTCTACATGTACAATGAAGAGAGCATTGGCATGTGTTGCATAATAGTGAATCGGGGTGGAAAATGATTTGGACCGGGGCAAGTGGCAAGATGGCTTCGTGCCAGGTGGGCCTGCGTGGCAACGGGATGGACTGAGTAATATGAGGGCTACGAGCTAGGATTGAGAGAAGGATGTCTTGCCCTGGACAGTTAAGGACTTCACCTTGCGAGGCTTTGAACTGAGTCATTCGTACAACCGCAAGTCTGGAATGGGACAGATCTAGTCTAATAGGACTCTAATATCTTATCTTTGATACCTCGTGGTGGCAGTTACATCGGGGTAACTGTGTGGGGGAGCGTACATGTGCTTTGGCTTGGTACCCATCCAACGGTATCTGTCGGTCCTACCCTTCAGCTCTGAGTGAGGGAAGCGGTAGTGAAGACAATACTGGAGAGGTTCATAGGGATAGATGGAAGCTTCCGAAAAGCTTTGTTACAAACAATCGCTTCTGTGGTGAGCGACTGTATCTTGTGGGTAAAGTGTACAACCTCGCAGAGTGTGTGTTAAATCTATTTGAATAGCCGCGTCCGTGGTATTGGACAATACTCGGGAATTACAGTCAAGGGTTAGATTTTGAAATAAAATATGGGGTTAGTGGCTGTGTGCCAAAGGCAGATAACTTGAACTTAGGGTTGGGTGCCAAACCTCTAAAAAAAATTGCGAACTTATTATTATAATATTGTTTACTGCTTTTGAATCTAATTAAGATTACCTGTTTAAAAATGCTACTTCATTCAAAATAACCACTTAAGCCTTTCCTTTGGAATAAGCCATGCATGTAGTAATAGAACTGCATTTGTGCATGACTTGCTGAGTATGTTGTATACTCACCCTTGCCTCAACAAAACCTCAGAAGAAGAAGCTATGCCAGCTTGGGAGGAAGAATTCAACAAAAGTCCAGAGAATTAGGGTTGAGCCTCGTCAATTGCCTGTGGCAATACGAGGGGTTCATCGACTTACTTTTGCTTCCGCTATTGAACTTGTTGTACTTTTGTTAATTGTAGCCCTGCGTGGCGAAACTTTGTAAGGAGACCATAAGGTCGTGCAACAGTTCATTATTATTGCTAAGTACTTTATTTTTATTCCACTATGTATGATTGTAGTACTTTAACTCTATTTAGCCTATGTGCGCTAGCGGGATCCTGGACTAGTGCAGAATACACAGAGGGTCCAGATTTGCAAATTCGGGTCCCGACACCCGTGCTGCAGTAGTTTTTTGCTGCAAGATCCCATTCCCTCCTGTGAGTCTGAAGGCTCAAGGGGAAGGCCCCGCCGAGCGAATTTTCACTTGAGCCTCGGGGGCTAGCTGTCGGAGATTGGGTGATTCCCATAAAGACCATCATACCCCGGCAGCCAATCTTTGGCCGACCATACTTACCCTTGGTACTGCCCCGACTATGACCAAGCTCGTCCTCGAGCATGTGCCTCTGTTTCCCGAGCATGCCTGCCCAGAGGGATGCGACGATCGATCAAGGCTGGAGGAAGACCCCGGGCATGATCGACAGGTCGGGCGCAGCCCACGAAGACGACGTGGCATTAATCACACGACGGCTCGAAGGACCATATGGCCATGTTCTAAGCCCACGATGCCCTCGTCACGGCATGGCAAAAAGTAACGGCAGTAGTTACACCCACGTCCAGGCACAGTAGTGGCATGTCATTCAGTTATAAATGATGTAAGACTATAATCGTCTATAAATAACCCACTGCAAGAAACATTCGGGGGTTCTCTTTTCTTCCTTTTGGGGTGTTAGTGAGAAAAAAGGAGTGGGATGATCTCCTTCGGGAGAAACTATAAGAAAAACACCCAAGTATGTCTGTAAGAAGGAGAGGAAAGAGAGAAAAGCTCGGCGCTCCCGAGCAAACATCTTGTAAATCATTTTTCAGTAGTAGTGAAGCCACTGGACGTAGGGCTGTTATCTCCTTCGCGAGAGGCCCGAATCAGGATAAAAAGCTCTTGTCTCTTGTCTTATTTCGAACCTCCGACCATCCTCCTAGCTCGGCAAGTCTTCGGATGCTAAACCCTTTGCGGGAAAGGGGCCCTGGTTGATCCCTCATTCAACAAGTAAGCTCGGCGGGGGATTCGTTCCCGAATTGTCGACAAGTTCCTTGTAAGAACCGATTCTGATGACCCTATCATCAGAATCGGTTCAACATAAGAACCGATTGTGATGACCCTCATAGGGGTGTGCCCTTTTTTGTAATCTTCAAAATAGTACATATTGACAGTATGCACATATATATATATGTATCATATTCGCAATACAGAACATAGAATATATATATCATATTCACAGAACACAAACACTTTAATTACAACATATATCACATTTGGTGATAATATACAAACTAAGCATGCTTAATAATCAGTACAACATAAACATACTTAACAATCAGTAACAATATACAACATAAGTATACTTAACAATCAGTAACAATATACAACATAAGCATGCATAACAATCAGTACTAATTAATATTGTTTATATATGGACTAGTATGATGATTCAGGATCTCTAAACCTGCCATCCTCTGATATAACTTCTAACCAATACCACCGGTATAAGTAGTGATCCCGTATGGCGTTCAGTGCTTTGTTGTCTAAACTCTTCTAGAGGATATTGATCTGCTACAAAACAGAATATAGTGCAGTAATTTAAGTTTTAAAATTTGAATGTAAAAGGCTAAGTGTATTATTATGTATGTACATATACCTTATGGAAAAGATGTGAGCTGTCGATCAGGATCGCCAAGTGGTGCATGACGTAGAAGCCACACAGGTCATCGCTGCCCTGTTGATGACACTATAAAGAGAGAAAGAATTTAACACTCGAAGATTACATGTTAGAAAAAATTAATCGTATATATGGTAGGCACTTGTACCTTGAAGCGCTTATACTCCAGCGTCTTGCCCTTTTTAGCAGCGTGTTTCCCTCCTCCATCAACGTAGGCTGAGAAACCCCTACATACATTGGAGAGCTGTCATTAAGTCAAAAAATAAATGTAGTTAAATTCAGAATGTGTTATGTTACAGTAATGAACTTACTGCTCCAAAGGAGGCTTGATCGCGTAGGCCATCGGTCTCTTCTCAATCGAGTTTAAAATGTAGATCGCGTTTTCGCTCGGAACGAGGACGAGTAGAACCCAATGGTTGCTTATTAAATAGCATGCAGTGCAAGGAAATAAATTCGCATACGGTGTAAGTGCATACAAATAATTAAAGGGTAAAATACTACTTACTCCTCGTGGTACGAGAATAGAACAAAGTCCTTATTCGACTCAGCATTCAAAGCCCCCTTGATGTAGCCGGCAAGGAAGTCCGGGTGAAGCCATGCCACGGTCGCAAACACCAGCCCGGGGTCGACGAACCCAACTAGGTGTTGATGCATCACGGCTCGCTGTCTCAATACCCTGCAACTCGTGTTGAACGTTAAAAAGTATAATGCGAAATCCTATGAAAATCATCAGGTATATAGTGTGATACCCACAGCGTCCAAGATCGTAAAGTAGAAATATCAACGGCCATCAGTTGGTACACACAGAATAAATTGCTAATCCCAAATAACAATATGAAAATTATATAATCCAAAGATAGCAGCAATGACATAATCAAAATGATACAACATAACGTAAACTTTATGTCAGTTTTACAATGAATCATGTCTACTAAAACAATTTGATGAATAATCTGTTGTATGAATATATATTTGCTCTCAGATTAGGGCTCATTCGAAGATATTAAATCTTCAACCTCAATCACGAATGGGCTAAACAATTAATTTAATAAATAAGACTTTGAACCCTTACCACCTTAACATGCACAATAAATAAGACTTTGAACCCTTACCACCTTAACATGCACAATAAGGAATTGACAAAAGTTCACTTTTATTATGTACTGATCAAATCCAAGTCAAGTAAAGGTGTCAACCGAACTAAGAGTTAACGTTTTGATCAACAACAAGAAGACAGTAGCTACCAAATCAACTAAAACAGTGAAGTCCAGTAGCCAGCTAATACTGTAACTGAACTAGGAACTATATAGATTAGTAGTAGTTCAGTAATTTCTTGCCAAAATCATATTACTAGTAGCTTTACATGCAAGAGTGCTGATTCAAGATCTATTTCACAAGATTAATTGCCTTAACCATCAAGATACCCATTATCATCATTGAGCAAGATAAAATGAAGAGTGAACCGCGAAAGAACATTATATTCATGCTTAGGACTATCTGAATTGGTTCCGAAAAAAAACCGATTCTGATGACAAGTCATCTGAATCGGTTCACAAAAAAACTGATTCTGATGACAAGTCATCTGAATCGGTTCCCATAGAAAAACCAATTCTAATGATATATCATCTGAATCGGTTCCCATAGAAAACAGATTCTGATTACATGTTATCTAAATCGGTTCCCATATAAAACCGATTCTAATGGTGTGCGACGGATTGGTTCAAGAGGGGTGTGTACCCGAAGAACATCATAGAGAGATGCTACCGAAATCTACTCTGGAGTTGTACAACAGCTGATCAGGAACTTGTTTGAACCACATATCCTCGAACTGTCCAAAGAATGTGGACAATTCGAGATTGCTTCCTTACAAATATGCCATTTCGATCAGCATATTTATAAACAAACACCCTCGAACGGGAGACGTAGGTTCTGCAGCCTAAACTCTAACATTCATCATGTGACATCAACAATATAATTTCAGCTTAACATGAGAGCACTACAAATTAAGATAATTAAATATACATGTGTGCTTGTCAAATAAAGGGTGTGAAATATGATAGGATATATACAAAATACTAGTGCAACCTAAATTTTCTTCACGACATATCCAAATTATGTAGTGCAAAATTGAAGGGGTTTGAAGAAATGCTCACATTTTCAAAAAAACCACAAATTATGCAAAATGAAGAGAAATCTCCTCCAGCTAGGCTTCAAATTTACCCTCTTAACACCCATCCTTAAGGATTTCAATTTTTTCTTACCCAAATATTGCTTCCAATCACAGAATATGAACTGTTTTCTCAAGTAGCAGCGGAGAAATCTCCTTTGAAAAATAGAGGAGAGTTCAACACGAGTGGTATAAAATAACCTAGCGAGACACATCAGAATCGGTTCTTACTTAAGAAGCGATAGTGATATTCATTCTCATCACTATCAGTTTCTAAATAAGAAACGATAGTGATGTGATCATGCACATCACAATCGATTCTTAAGAAAGAAGCGATAATGACACTACTACAAAACAGCACATAGGTGACGCCCTATTTGTGGCGGTTCTTTTGGAACCGTCACAAATACATGTATCAGTGGCGGTTCTATATGGAAATTGGCGGAAGGACCATTTGTGGCGGTTGCATCAAAAAACCGCCACAGATAATACTTAATCTGTGACAGTTTTAAATAAAAACCGCCACTGATAACGGCTGGGACTATTTGTGGCGGTTGGTAGATAGAACCGTCACAGATAATACATTTTCTGTGGCGGGTTGGTTTTAGAACCGCCACTAATAATGATTTCTATAAATATCCTGTTCTGTCATTTGGTCATCTTCCTCCCGAGAACAAAACTCACTTTTTGATTTCAGATTTTGTTTGGCCAAGATCTTGTGCTTCCACTTCCTAGAATTGTTCCAAGGTGTGTAAAATATGTCTCTCTCTCTTCATTTCTAGTGTAAAATTGCCATTAAAAGGTTTATTCCTAGCTTAATTAAGGTTTAGGTGCAAGGTCTACATTTAGTTTGTTTTTTATTTAGCTAGCAATTTGTAGATGATGAATTTATTACCTTGTTTGTATTAGATTAAGTTCTCTACCTTATTTAGATGATGAATTTTTGTCAAGCATATGTCAAATATATGTATTTACGATTATTGGATATTAATGATAAATAAATTATAGTTAATATGATAGATGGGTGATCATGAAGTATAAAAATTATAGTTAATATTCAAGGATATGTATAAAAATTACGTTGCTCTTCCGAAGGATATGTATAAAAATTTATGTATTTACGATTATTGGATATTAATGAAAAATAAATTATAGTTAATATGATAGATGGGTGCATGATCATGATGTTAATTGCCTTGCATTTTGAGATGAGGAAATTTATTATATTGCTCTTAGAAGGATATGTATAAAAATTACGTAGTTAATATTTTTCTTAGTTACCATTAATTTTTTTCGTTAGCGTGTATATACATCTTGCTTCATTAGTGGGTATTGTTAGTGAATTTTTATGAAGCATATAAACCCAATTTATGTAATTAAGATTGTTGGATGTGAATGATAAATAAATTTTAGTTAATATGGTAGTCGGGTGATCATGAAATTTTGAGGTGAGGAATTTATTATGTTGATCTTCCTGAGGATATATATATATAATTTTTGGTTACGTATGAGTATATATTAAAATTAATTAATTAAGTTTGCAACATTTACTTAGTATTAATGTTGTCCCGTTAGTGCATATTGTTGAATATTCAATAACAATTTATTTAATTAAGATTTTGGATATTAATAAATTGCTTAAATTAATGAAGCGTAGATGGACCGGAGATGGATGTACGATGCTAACCATTGCAGCCAAGAATATATCGACGTGTATCTGCTTTTTCTAAGGGCACCGAGGAGAACAAACTTACAAAAGAAGACGGAGTACATACATCGTCCATGCATTGATTGCAAGAATGAGAAGATGTTTTGAACAAAAACCATATCCATTTGCACTTGATCCGGAGGGTTTTGTACGGCTATACAAGTTGGACAAGGCACGGTGAAGAGGAGATCATACTTGAACGTGATAACGCCGACGGCATTTAGCGGAGCCGCAATGTGGCGGTGACATCGATTATGGATCCGATGAGGATAGGTTGGTCGTCGATGACGACATTAACTGCTCAAATGTTGCGCGATGCGTAAGAGAACTACACTAGTCGAGAGAGTTTAATCAATTCACGGGTTTGATGGAGGATTCGGAGAAACCTTTGTTCCGGGTTGTAATGAGGAATACACAAAGTTGCACACGGTGCTCTCGCCATCTTGAAATTGAAGTCACCAATGGTTGGTCCGACAAGAGTTTCACGGCGTTGTTACATCTCTTAGCGGACATATCGCTCAAGGAAACGTGTTGCCTAAAACCACGTATCTAGCTAAGAAGGTTGTATGTCCCTTGGGATTGGAAGTAGAAAGAATACATGCTTGTCCAAACGATCAGATACTCTATCGCAAAGACTATGCGAACATTCATGTATGTCCGTGTGCAAAGCGTCGCGATACAAGCGTAAGGGCGATGACAAATGGGCTATCGAGGTGAAGAAAGGAGCTCCGCAAAAGTGGTGTGGTATTTGCCAAGAATACCTCATTTGAAGCATTTATTTGGAAACAAAAAGCACGCCAAATTGATGCGATGGCACTCGGAAGACCGTAAGAGGGATGGAAAATCGAGACACCCTACCGATTTCGCTCGATGGAGAACCATCGATAGACTCTTCAGGGAGAACTTCGGAAATGAATTGAGGAATGTAAGGTTTGGCTTGAGTACGGATGGAATGAATCCTTTCGGTAACATGAGCAGCATTCATAGCACTTGGCCCGTGACTCTGTGTATATACAACCTTCCACCCTGGTTGTGTATGAAGCGAAAGTACATTATGATGTCCTTGCTTATCCAAGGGCCGAGACAACCTGGCAACGATATTGATGTATACCTACAACCATTGGTGGAAGATCTTGTGATATTGTGGAACGAAGGTGTACAGGTATGGGACGAGTATAAACGAGAGTACTTCACTCTACGCGCATTGTTGTTCTGCACCATCAATGATTTTCCTGCGCTTGGTAACCTATCCGGCCGTACTATAAAAGGAGCGAAAGCATGCCCCCAGTGCATGGATGAAACCGCTAGTGTGTGGCTCAACAACTCGAGGAAAATAAAGGTACATGAGTCACGGAGGTTCCTTCGCATGAATCATCCGCATCGCAATATGAAGAAACAATTCGACGGGACAAAGGAGGACGGTTTAGCTCCAAGGCGTCTTCGTGGGGAAGAGGTGTATGATATGGTTAGGGATCTTAATGTTGTACTTGGAAAGGGAGTATTGGTAATACATCGTGGTCCCGTCATCGAGAAGACCACGTGGAAGAAGAGATCCATCTTTTGGGACTTACCCTCTTGGAAGGACTTGGAAGTTCGACATCTTTGATCGACGCCATGCATGTAGAGAAGAATGTATGTGACAGCGTGGTTGGTCTTTTCTTGAATATTCCTAGCAAAACAAAGGATGGATCAAGGCACGAAGGGATCTAGAAGACATGAAGATCGAGCGAGCTACATCCTCAAGACACTCGGAAAGGCCGGCTTTACCTTCCCCAAACTTGCTACACTTTGAGTAAGAAAGAGAAAATGTAACTCGCAATTGCTCGCATGGTGTGAAAGTTCCGTCCGGTTACTCGCAAACATCAAGAAACCGTATCGATGAAAGATTTGAAGTTAATTAGCATGAAGTCTCATGATTGTCATGTGATGATGACACAAATGCTCTCTGTTGCAATTAGAGGTATTGTGCCTGACAAGGTCCGAGAGGCAATCACGAGGTTGTGTTCCTTCTTCAACACGATTTCACAGAAGGTCATCGATCCCGCTGGACTTTATGAACTTCAGGTGATGTGGTAAAGACTCGTGCTGCCACTAGAGATGTATTTTCCCCATCATTTTTGATATCATGGTTCATCTCATTGTTCACCTTGTCAATGAGATAAATATTTATGCCCCGTATTCTCGCATCGATGTACCCATTTGAAAGGTATATGGGTGTTCAAGAAATATGTACGTAATCGATCTCTACGGAAGGCTCAATTGTAGAAGGTTATGCAACCGAGGAGGTTATTGAGTTACGGTCGATTACTTGGAGGAGGTCGAACCGTAGGAGTGCCGAGATCTCGCCATGAGGGTAGGCTAGGTGGGAAAGGTGTAATAGGAAAGAAATCTACAAATTCCTACGATAATATTTTGTTCGAACAAGCCCATTTCACAAGATTGCAACAAATACTTGAGGTGTGCCCGTATATGGACATACACAAGGGTAAGCTAAGGAGGAAAACCGAGGAAAGTCGAGATTTGATAACAAAAGAGCACAATCGTTTGTTCACCATTGGTTCAGTGGAGTACATGTCCGTGAAGAAACGAGTGTTACATTGAGGTGGTTGGCAAAAGGGCCTTCGTGTACAATCACGACATGGCAAGGATATGACATCAATGGATATACATTTTACACGAGAGCTCGGGATAGCAAGAGCACTTACCAAAACAGTGGTGTCCAGATAGATGCCTCACGACAACACAGCAAAGACGTAAGAGCATCTACTACGGGTTCATAGAGGAGATTTGGGAGCTGGACTATCGTGATTTTCAAGATCCGGTGTTTCGATGTCATTGGGTACGACTCCCGAATGGTGTCAAGGTGGACAAGTACGGCTTTACTCATCGTGGACATCGAACATGTCGGATCACAGAGACGAACCATTCGTATTTCATGAATCAAGTAGCACAAGTATTCTACATAATCGATCCTACAGATAAGAAGCGCCGCGTAGTTCTCGCAAGGAAAAAGAAGGATCGTTGGAGTTGAGAATGTCGTGGATGAGGAAGAGTACAACCAGTTTGATGAGTTGCCTCCTTTCGCAAGCGACAGCATCAGGCCCGAGGAAGAAACCACTCAAGAAGTTACCTATCATCGCGATGATTAGGAGTAATGGCAACATGTCGCCATTTATATGGAGTAATGGAAATGTGATGTAAGAAATGTACATTTCTGTCGAATTAATAGGAAATAAATATGCATGATTTTGATGAGAAAGCTTCTAGGACTTATGTTATACATGCTTCATATGTATTAATGTATGGAAGAAAAAAAATCATGTATTGTCATATGCAACATGGTTTATTATGATTTCGCAATTTTTAGAGTTATGCATGCTTCTCGAGTTTATCTGATTGTCATCAGATCTATGGCGTGGGAGGGGGTATCGTGGTATGTTAAGAACAATAACCGTCACAGATAACGATATCTGTGGCGAAGAGAACAATAATCGTCACAGATAAACGTTATCTATGACGGTTATTGTTCTTAACCGTCACAGATAACGTTATCTGTGGCGGTTATTGTTCTTAACCGCCATGATACCTCTACATATAGCTCGGCCGTCATATACGCAGACTTTGCAAATTTCACTTCCGCTCTCGTGCCTAGCTCCGCCGCCACTCCAAGTGCCCTCCACTCCCACCGCTTGCCGGCCGCGCCGCCTGGCGACGCTGCGCCCTCCGCTTCCTCAAGCGCGCGCATAAGGCGCCAAGACGGTTACCGCGCCGCCCTCCGGCGACTTCGCTCGGCGATGGGTCCGTCCGTCTCGCCGCCACTACCTAAGCGATCGCCACCGGCGCCGCCCCTTCAACGCCCTTCAACGCACTGCCTCCGCCGCCACTCTAAGCGACCGCCGTCGCGCCCCCACCGGCGCCCCTTCAACGCCCCCGCGCCTCCCCTTCAACCCAACCTGTAAGCTACTAAGCCACGTAATCCGTCTTTGGAGTGCTTAGGTTTAAGATTTATGTAATCTTGTCTGCTACTCGATCATTATATATATATATATATCTCGCTTAGCTTGTTTGAGTATTCAGATTATCATCCAATCAATCTATATGATAGTTTTTGTTAACTTGAACTAAGTTGAGATTCTCGTTGAAGATAATCTACTAACAAGAAGTGAAAATCACAATTATTGTGCAAAGAGGCTAGTCAATCAACTTGGGTACCAATTTTGGGGCGCTTGATTGCTTGGGGACTTTGCTTGTTCCTGAATACTATAGAAAAATAGTAAACAAATACGAGGTTTGAAGGAATGAAATACAAACGATTGATAAGAATTTCTATTTTTGTTGGGAAGTACATTGTGGATGCCCTTAACATTGTGGATGCATTATACTACTGCTGCTATTACTTGTTGCCTTAATTGTCTTACTTGTTGCCTTCGGGTCAGACGTGGGTGATGCTCTGTGATGAACCTGGGTACTAGAATGATCAGAACCTTTATTTATGTGGTTTAGGCCTTGAACTATAGACTTAAATGCTTGAAAGAATTGCTTACTTCTGCTGCTATCCTTTTGCTACGTGTACCGAAAACTATGATAAGTACATCAAGATCAGGGTAGCGGTAGAATAAGGGATCCCAAGCATCAACTACTATGACACATATAGTAAATGGGTACTATGGACTGTTTCCATAGTTAAAAAAGTACAAGTAATTTCACCTCTACATGGCAATGGGTCCATAGTAGAATTCTCAGCAAATTCTCCTAAAGTAAACGAATTTGAAGGATCGAGATGGCGAACAGAGGGGGGGTGAATGGTCGCAAATAAATTTTCCCCCAAAATACTCCAACTAAAACCGAGAAAAGATCGCGCAAGGGAAATCGTGAAACCATAAAAACCGAACGACTAGACAACTATGTGCATCCCTAGCTTACATGGATATTATCCATAAAATATGTGAGGGATTTTTCAATCACAATCCTGGTTGTCAAGTGTCCAAAAGAAAGAGGAATCAATTCAAATACTTCTTTTCTAAAAGAGATCAAGCCAAAACACAAAAGTCTCTTTTAGAAAAGCAAAAGCAGATATTTCCAGAATCTGTCTTTAATTTGAACAGGAGGTTGGTGGGTTTCTGCTGCTCACAAAATTGTGAGAAATTTTCTCCCTATGAGAAGATGAGTCGTGAAGCTCACCACCAAAATTCAGATCAAAAAGCCAAGTAGAAAAATCATCATAAATCTATGAACACAGACAGTCAGAAACTTTGGGCAGAAAATTTGGGGCTCGGTTTTCACTTCATAGCACCCAAACGGTGAAACCAGTGGACTCCAAACGTTTTCTACAGATGGATATAGGAGTCCCGCACAATCTCCAATAAGAATCACTCAAGAAGGATTTTTCTAGATTTTTCTAAAAATCAAAGACTAACTGCTGCGCGAAAAACAAGTTCTGGACAGAACTGGAACTTGAAAGAAGAGATGATCTCTACTCAATCAAAGAGTGCAAAAGAGATGTAAAACCATATGAACACACTCAAAACATCCAAGATCAGCATTTAGAAGGAGGGGAGGCAAATCCAAATTGCATGAATATAGATTGCGGGAAAGTAAATGCGAATGTAAATGCTGAATTTAAATTATGAAAGTAAAGACATAATGTAAATGCGAATTTAAATTCACAATGATGCAAAGAAATTTCTTTGTATTTCTGGTGGAAGGTTTACAAAGCCTCACTTCATGTGGGCAAAGCTCAAAGGAGCAACTCAAACCTTCAAGGAGGAGGCCACCCCTCCACCCCTATTTATACAACTCTTGGGCCACCTACCACCCTTGGATGAGTCCCTCAACCCTAGGACACTCATCTAAGGGCTAGGATTGACCCACTCACACAGCCATGCAAGGGCTAACCCAAAACCCACACACATACCGGGTTTTCTTGCACGGTTTTCAAAGCATACTACCTAGACCCGCTAACCTATCAACTAGACCGCAATCCGACGGTCCTCATTGATCCACGCGGCATCTAGCTAGCATCATCTCCTTTCCTTATCTTCTTGGCTTGCCCGGACTCCGCCTCCGGTCATCTTCCGCGATCTCCGACCGTCTCGACCTCCGACGCCTCGCCTAGTCCCGGTCATCCTCCGCCTCACCATGACCTAGCACCACACCTGCAACCATCAAAGACAAGGAAAACCTTTCACATAGCAATGCCCACAAATATTTTCAATGATTATCCTACAATCATTAATCAATCGTAATTGCCCAATGGTCCGTGCTACATCGCCTCTGTGCCGGTAGCACTAGGAAAAGCAACCAACACTCAAATTGCTTCAATTTGAAGATCCAATTCAAATCAAACTCAATTTCAATCAAACCAAGCTCAACACTTGTCAATTATTCATCACACACAAGGATAGACCTCCACATGGTCTTTCAATCTCCCCTTGATGAGTATATTGACAAACACATGAAAAGGCATAAGTTTGAGTTTGAAGGAGAAGAAAAAGCAATTTGAATGCAAAGCCAAACTCGGTCCGAGAGAAGGAAATAATATCATGACCAAGTTGGCTAGAAAGATTTTTAGAGCAATATAAAAGAAAGAGCACGTTTTCCACAAAAGCTCTAAAATATCCAATAAAATATCCAATAAAACTCACAAGGAACACTCGAATATGCTTATGATCATAAAGGTTTGCAATTGTCACAAAGATCATAAGAACCAATGTGGATTAGAATTTTTCCTTTGAAGATGCCTTTTCTACATGTTCTCCCCTTTGGCAATATAGGCATCAAGAAGACATTTTCTTTTCTCCCCTTTTTTTGTTGTTTTTATGCAAGTAATGCAGTCTAAGGAGCTTTGAAGATTATCCATGTGATCAACAAGACAAGTTATGACACCAAGCTACGTTATGGCAAAAATAGACAAAGCTAAGGCATGTCCAAGTGCAAATAAAACAGTTTGCTAGCAAGATTTAATTAAAACCATGTCATTTTTAGCAAGATCAAACATGAGCAAAACTTGTCATGAGTTTCAAAACTTAGAAGCAAAGCCATTCAGAGGATCAAATGGAAAACCTAGAGTTCAACCTACTCAACACTTTGGAGAATCTAGAAGTGCACACAAGGTCCTTCGAGCTTATTTTTTTTGTTTCTTGTATGCAAATTTTTCTTTGAATCTTTTGAAAGACATAGCGGGGTGCAAATGTTTGACATTATTTGCATTCTTTACCCACGTATGTTTTTTGCATTGTTTAAAGCAATTGACTCAAGCCATAATCGATCATCTCAAGAGGGACTCTTAAGAGAATGATCTTGGTCATACACAACCCATTCCAAGTTCATCTCAAGTGCAATGAGAAGCCGTCTTGTGAATGAGAGGTGTTGAGTCTGATGCGCACAAAAAGAGTCAATTTTGCTTCACTTTTCATTTTAGTATTTTCATTGTTAAGCTAGTGAAGGACTCAAGTATGGATCAAACAAGATTCATCCAAGTTGCTATAGGGACTTTAGAGAATTCCAGAATTTCACAAATCGTGGCAAATACAACTAGAGAAGAAACTTAGCAAGTAAACGCAACATGTTTTATCAAGTTTTTGTTTTAACGCTCATTTTTCAATTTTTGTAAGCTTAGCAAGATAAATGAACTTGGACATATCTAAGCAAGTAATTTTCTTCAAAATATAGCATGGTGTATAAAATGAAACATGGATCATTTGCATAATAGACAAAGCTCATAAAATGAAAAATCAAGTCTATATGCAATGCATGAGACAGATTCTTAAACTCCCCCTCAACATGTGATTCCATTTTAAGCACAAATCTGGTTTAAATTGAGTTATTAGCAAGATTAAGCTCAAGAACTCGAAAAGAACTCAATTAAAGCCGTAAACACGTAATGGAGGGAAGAAATCAAGAAATCTGCGAATCGGGTAGCTATAGAGCATAGAAAAGATGGTAGAGAACACTACTGACTCAAACTCGCTCTCATCTTCCCCAATGATCGACAAAGGAAAGCTAGCTCTCAAACTCCGGCCTCAGAGCAAAACAGCACTGTCTACCAGGGGCCCAACACTGCTAGGCCTACAAGACTGTGAGTGAGCTCAACCGAGAAGAAGAAGAGAATAGCATCCTAAAGCATAAGATGAGAGGTCCATGCCGAGGCATGCCGTAAGTCTAGGTGAAGTGAACTCGTAACTCTAGAAAATAAAACCTATAGCACCCGTAACAAGACAAAAGAAGGGAAAAACTGGAAGAAAATATATACATATAATACATAAAGTACAAACCAGCTCCCCTCACAATAAGCCGTAAGGGCACACAACTCCAAGCTCACTCCTCAAGGCAACAAACCTAGAGCTATCCAAAGGCTTGGTAAAGATATCGCCAACCGGTGGTCACTTCCACAAATCAAGCACTATGTCTCCTTTCTCCACATGGTCTCTAAGGAAGTGATATCTAATATCAATGTGCTTGGTCCAGAGTGCTGACCGGTTCTTGGCAATGCAAATAGCGTAAGTGTTATCACGTAAAAGTGGAACACTCTCTATCTCTAACCCAAAGTCCCGCAAGGTCGATCTCATCAAAGCACTGCTACAAAGAATCGGTCTGCAAAGAACATACTCGCCTCGGTGGTGGATCGAGCAACTCCTGATCGCTTTTAGAAGACCAAGAAACAAGAGAAGTGCCAATGAATTGGCAAGTGCCGTAAGTGCTTTTCCTATCTATCCTCTGACCAAAGAAAGTCAAGATCGGAAAAGGCTCTAAGGGATAGACAAGAGGAAGAAGAGTACCAGATACCATAATCAATGGTAGCTCAAGGTACTCAAGATGCGCTTCACCGCTCGACGATGAGAGACGCAAGGAGAAGCTCGAAGCGAGCACACATACACATAGCAAAGTGTATGTCCGCCATGAGGCAAGAAGATACAAGAGGGAGCCAATCATGCTCCGAACTCCTTTTGATCAACAGCTCACCATCCTCATCTGCTCGAGGACAAGAAGGTGGCCATAGGAGTCATCACGGGCTTCCCATCGGACATATCAAACCGGCTCAGAGGTCCCGAGTGTACTTACCTTGGTGCAGAAAGTACCTCCCGAGTCCGCTTGATTTGGAAGCCGAGGAAGTAGCTCAACTCACCCATTATACTCATCTCAAATTTCGTGCTCATCACCTCGTAAAAATGAGACACAAGAGACCGAGATGAACCACTAAAGATAATATCGCCCACATAAACTGGACGAGAAGGAAATGAGAATCTCGGTGTCGATGAATAGAGTTTTGTCTACTATACCCATTTTGAAACCATGATCGAGAAGATAGGACTTAAGCCTCTCATACCAAGCTCTAGGGGCTGCTTAAGTCCATACAAGGCTTTGGAAAGCTTGTAGACATGGTTCGGTATTTGGGGTTCTCAAACTCGGAGGTTGCTTGACATACACCTCTTCATCAATGAAGCCATTGAGGAATGCACTCTTGACATCCATTTGATAGAGCTTGAAGCCTTGGGATGCAGAGAATGCAAGCAAGATTCTAATCGCCTCTAGTCTAGCTACAGGGCAAAAGTCTCCTCAAAGTCAAGACCTCAACCCGAGTGAAGCCCCGTGCAACTAGCCTAGCCTTGTTGTAACGACAACCCCTTCCTCACTGCTTGTTTTTGAACACCCACTTGGTCCCAATGACATTATGACCAGATGGGGGCTCTACAAGCTGCCAAACTTTGTTCCTCTCAAAGTTTTCCAGTTCCTCATGCATAGCATTAATCCATGATTCATCGGATAATGCATGAGTAACATCCTTTGGCTCAAAAGAGGCAACAAAGGCAGAGTGAAGGCAGAAAGAAGATAAGCCTGATTTCGAGCACGTCACACGCTCAAACAGATCACCAATGATCTGCTCAGGTGGATGAGAACGCTGAATGTGACGAGGAGGACCAGAAGTAGAAGTGACCTCTCCCTCTTGAGCAGAAGAGGAAGGAACAGAGCCACTCGCTGAAGGAGAGTCTGAAGGCAAGGGCTGGTCTCCCTGAGGTGCAGAAATGGAAACAGGAGGCACCTCGTGTAGAGGGAATGGATCGTGGAACACCATCATCTCCATCATCCTCATCCTCTACAAAGATGGTCTCGGAGGGATAAGAAGAGCTCGAAATATCGTGTCTAGCTCCCGGCTAGCCTCATCAAAGGTCACGCCACGTGTCTCTATGATCCTATTCGCATCACAACCTGCACCCTATAGCTACGAGAAGAAGTCGAGTAACCCGTAAAAATACCATCGAAGAACGAGACTCAAACTTGTCTAGGTTACTGACTTCAAGATAAAACACTTGCAACCAAAAATGCGAAAATGAGAAACACCGGCTTTCGCCCATACCTCAACTCATAAGAAGTGCGATGCAAATGTGCTCTCAAGAAAACGCGATTGGAAACATGACAAGCAAGAGCTATAGCCTCACCCAAAACTTCCTAGAGTATCAGACTATCTAGCATCGCCCGCCATCTCAACCAGTGGTCCTGTTCTTCCTTTCCACTACGCCATTTTGCCGAGGGACGAGGGAGAAGAGAACCGATGCTCCAAACCGACTCCACACAGAAACTCTCAAAGTAGGAGTTCTTGAACTCAGGCCATTATCATCTGCAGATAGCTCGTAATGCACCGGGAGCTCAATAGACAACCTACTAACAAGTCCCCTCAAGTGAGAAAAAGTCTCATCCTTCGAGGCCATGAAAAATACCCAAGAATACCTCGAAAAATCATCAACAATGACAAGGACATACCACTTCCTCCCGCCGATCAAGACTCTAGCCGACCAACAAAGGTCCATGTGTAAAAGCTGTCCTGGTGCATCACCATCACTACGGTGGATCGGAGGATGAGAAGTAGTAACCATCTTGCCATGTCGGCAGGAGAGCAAACTAAGTCTTTGACAATCTTGAGTTTGGGCAAACCATTTAATAAGATCGCGGTCGCTAACTCTAGTCGATGATCAAAACCAATGTGACCAAGTCTCCTATGCGAGAAGGAGAGATCACGGACTCGTATAATCAAACACCAAGAGAGTCTCCGAAGAAAGCAGAAAAATCAGCACGAAAGACTCTCCCAAATCTAGAGATCCCGCAAACTAGTCCTCCCGATGAATCGAGGATTCTACAAGCATTGCTCTTAAAGCTTACCTCGAAAGAGTCATCGATAAGCCGAGAAACGTAAAGCAAATTATATTGCAGCTTACTCACTAAGGCAACGCCCTTAAGAATAAAATTTTCATTAATGCAGAGCGGTACCTTTAGCAATGACTCTACTCAAGAAGCATCCCCAAAAGTGATCAACTCATCACGGGGCTCGGACTAGGAAGAGAACCAACGAGAGTCTCCGGTCATATGGCGAGAACAACCGAGTCAACAATCCGGACATCTCCTTCCCCATCCGATTTAACCCGATCAAGTCGAAGAGAAGACTCAAGATCGATAAAGTGAAGACTTGGGAACCCAATATCAATTACACGACGCTCAAAGTACCAACCACAAAAGAAGAAGATCGACTCTAGTGTCTCTCGACGCCAACTCTAACAAGATCGAAGAAGCAGCTCTAGTGGAAGATCTAGGAGTGCCATCGGTTTGGCTCGCTGTGGTGCAAAGGCCGACCATCCCAACGAGGTCGCCTAAATCTCCTACCGAAAACACCTCACGCCCGATATCTACCTCGATGGGAAAAACGAGGAATATCAAGAGGACGGCGAAAGATCGACCACGAGCAACTCTGGACTAAAACTCGATCAACAAAGATGAAAACCGAGTCTCGGACGCCGCCAAAAACAAAGCGACTTTCTAACTCGTTTAGAAGAAGCAGTGCGTTTTAGAGCACTCGAGTCCTGGGATGACCCTCAATACCCCTAAGTGCAGCAACACGCCACGCCGGTGATCTTGGCGTTTAAAACAGAAATCTACTAGGTGACCATCCTTCTTCTGAGAAGGTGCATGTGTACTTTGCCTTGTTAGAGGCGTATAACAGAGAAGCATCCTTCGTCAAGTCCCATGGACCACACCAAGAGACCTAAACACAGTGGTGCTCACCTTGGGAGCAACCACAATCTCACCACTCTTGGAAGCACGCATAACTGAAGGCGGATGCGCCATGCGTGCTCCAAGTAATCAAATCCTAGACCTTGATTGAATCGCTAACCTTGGACCTGGTCTAGAATGAGATTGAGCTTCTTCTTGCCTCCAACAAATTTCTCAAGAGTGCTCATGAGATACTCACACTCCCCTAAGAGAGAGGCACAAGAAGAGCAAGGGAAGGAGTAGAAGAAGAGCCGAAGAAGAGGATTGAACAACGCGTGCATATTGTTCCCTATACACGGTGCCTCAAATTTGAGAGACTCACAGAAGCACAAGAAGCATTTCTAATTCTACCAACCTCGGCCTTTATCTTCTTCCTAAGCTCTGCGTGGACCTTATCCACGCCATCCTTAACCCCAATACACGTAAAGCAATCATTATCCGACTTAACTAGTAAGTCCTTAGCAAGTTGCGCACACTTGGCATTCAAAGCTTCATTATCAATTTTAGTTGCTTACTGACCCTCACATGAGCCGACCGGGTCCTTAGAAGCATGCAATTCAAGTTCATCATTTCTAGCGTAAAGCTTCCTAAGGTGACAACCCATGGCATCAATTTCAGCAAGTAGCTTAGGGCAATTTTCACAAGATGCGCTTGTGTGAGTATGAAGAAAACTAGCATCAATAGGAATAGGATCAATAGAACATGTGCTAGCATCCTTCGACCTAAGAGCCTCAAGATCGAAACCACACTATCATGCAGGTCCTTAGGTTCTCCAACTCCTCAAGCAAAGCATCACAGAGAGTACAACTATCGAGTCTCGGGAGGAACATGATTTAAGTGAAGCTAACTCCCGAGACAATCTATCTACCTCCTTCTCTAACTCGTAACACCTCGACCTAGCCTTAGCATGAAACTTGCCTAATTTACGAAGGCATCATTTAACTCGTCAGAGGTGGGTACCTCATCCGTGTCGCCAGACAAATGGAGTCGCCACTTCAATGGCGCCGCCATGAAGCACATGCCGAGAAGTCGCCGCCTTTCTTCTCTTGCGGATCATCCTCGCTTGCCGCTCCATGTCTCCGTGTCGGAGAGGTTGATGTCGCCGAGGGCGGCGAGGACGCTGTGGAAGAGCTTCTTGTTTTTGGAGAAGTTGCGGTATTTCTTCTCGCCACGGCTCATTTAACCGGAGGCTTTTGTTGCGGTTCTTGTCGGTGTAGTCGTTTTGCCCAAACCGCCGACGCCGTTTTTGCCCTTCTCCGGCTTTAGTAGTTCGCTCAATGTGGTTGGGGCCACCACACTCAAGCAGTGATCATGCCACCTCTCTTCCTCTCTCTCATTCTCTTGTAAATATTGGAAAATTTTCGAGCGACAAGAGCAAGCTCATTTTCTCGAAATTGTTCCAATTTCATCTCTTACGCCGCAAAGAGCGGAGAGAAAAACCGTAGCAAAGTCAAGAGAAAATCCGAAGAGGACCCAATGGGATCGGTGACCAAAGCCATCGATCGAGATTTCATCTTCCGGAGACGACATCAATCTCATGAGTCTTGAGGCGGAATAAAGCCCGCCAAGAGTTAGAGTCGACAAATCGCTGGTGTCCTTGATGGTGGTCACCTTCATCTCCCAAACCCGAAGGTCGAAAAGCGGTCAAGAAATGCCGAGCATTGTCCGAAGTCGTGGTATATACAACCGATCGCTTTCGGAGGTCGCCAAAATCTTGGTAAACCGTCCAAAGCACTCATCGAGACTCTCACGGTAGCGTTGTTCAAATTTGTTGTACTCGCTGAATCGATCTCGCTCACGGTCTTGATTTGAGTAGTGCCCTCATGGTAAGCATCGAGGGTTACCCAAATCTCGTGGGCGGAGCGAAGGTGAGAAACCGATCGACTCACTGCGGCCGAGTCCTCAGATGAGAATGTTCTCGCCTTAGCATTTGCCTCAACGCCACCATATTGCCTACCGTGGACGTTCTCATCGGCAGAACCTCATACGGAGCTTCACCTTCGCCATATCAGAAGCCACGGCAATGATGTATGACTCCATCCGGATTTCCAAAAGGAAAATCAACACCGTAAAAAATTGGAGGCATGGTGGAATACTTGTTCTGTCGCCATGGCTCTCAAACCGGTCAAGATCTATGAAAGAGCAAAACCGCTCGATACCAATTGAAGGATCGAGATGGCGAACAGAGGGGGGGTGAATGGTCGCAAATAAATTTTCCCCAAAATACTCCAACTAAAACCGAGAAAAGATCGCAAAGGAAATCGTGAAACCCGCAAAAACCGGAACGACTAGACAACTATGTGCATCCCTAGCTTACATGGATATTATCCATAAAATATGTGAGGGATTTTTCAATCACAATCCTGGTTGTCAAGTGTCCAAAAGAAAGAGGAATCAATTCAAATACTTCTTTTCTAAAAGAGATCAAGCCAAAACACAAAAGTCTCTTTTAGAAAAGCAAAAGCAGATATTTCCAGAATATATCTTTAATTTGAACAGGAGGTTGGTGGGTTTCTGCTGCTCACAAAATTGTGAGAAATTTTCTCCCTATGAGTAGATGAGTCGTGAAGCTCACCACCAAAATTCAGATCAAAAAGCCAAGTAGAAAAATCATCATAAATCTATGAACACAGACACTCAGAAACTTCGGGCAGAAAATTTGGGGCTCGGTTTTCACTTCATAGCACCCAAACGGTGAAACCAGTGGACTCCAAACTTTTTATACAGATGGGTATAGGCGTCCCGCACAATCTCCAACAAGAATCACTGAAGAAGAGTTTTTCTAGATTTTTATAAAAATCAAAGACTAACTGCTGCGCGAAAAACAAGTTCTGGACAGAACTGGAACTTGAAAGAAGAGATGATCTCTACTCAATCAAAGAGTGCAAAAGAGATGTAAAACCATATGAACACACTCAAAACATCCAAGATCAGCATTTAGAAGGAGGAGGCAAATCCAAATTGCATGAATATAGATTATGGAAAGTAAATGCGTAATGTAATTGCTGAATTTAAATTATGAAAGTAAAGACATAATGTAAATGCGAATTTAAATTCACAATGATGCAAAGAAATTTCTTTGTATTTCTGGTGGAAGGTTTACAAAGCCTCACTTCATGTGGGCAAAGCTCAAAGGAGCAACTCAAACCTTCAAGGGGAGGAGGCCACCCCTCCACCCCTATTTATACAACTCTTGGGCCACCTACCACCCTTGGATGAGTCCCTTAACCCTAGGACACTCATCTAAGGGCTAGGATTGACCCACTCACATAGCCATGCAAGGGCTAACCCAAAAACCCACACACATACCGGGTTTTCTTGCACGGTTTTCAAAGCATACTACCTAGACCCGCTAACCTATCAACTAGACCGCAATCCGACGGTCCTCATTGATCCACGCGCATCTAGCTAGCATCATCTCCTTTCCTTATCTTCTTGGCTTGCCCGACTCCGCCTCCGGTCATCTTCCGCGATCTCCCGACCGTCTCGACCTCCGACGCCTCGCCTAGTCCCGGCCATCCTCCGCCTCACCATGACCTAGCACCGCCGCCTCATGACCATCAAAGACAAGGAAAACCTTTCACATAGCAATGCCCACAAATATTTTCAATGATTATCCCACAATCATTAATCAATCATAATTATGCCCAATGGTCCGGTATCACGCCTCTGTGCCAGTAGCACTAGGAAAAGCAACCAACACTCAAATTGCTTCAATTTGAAGATCCAATTCAAATCAAACTCAATTTCGAATCAAACCAAGCTCAACACTTGTCAATTATTCATCACACACAAGGATAGACCTCCACATGGTCTTTCAGAATTATATGGACTCTTTCCATAGTAAAATAAATAAATAAAAAACAGTTTCAGTAATTTTACCTCTACATGGCAATGGGTCCAGAGCACATGACAAGAGGTGAGTGAAGGCCTCAACCCTAGAAGGCCATGTTTTGCTAGAAGATTTGGAAGATAACTCACTTAAGACATGTTTAATTTGTTAAAGATAGAAAAAATAATAGTGTTATAGAGATAGCTTTGACAATGTAGAGCAGAAATTATGGCTTTTGGGAAAGATAATATTCTGACACTACATGCTTTAGGAATAATGATATTGCCCTATGTCAGGTAGTGAATAACTAGTAAATATCTAGACAGCAGAATTCTTTAGTGTGCATTTTAAGGTGGTAAGAGTTCAAGGCCTATTTCATTGAATAAAGTGTTAGCCCATTTGTGATTGTGGTGAAGATCCTTATCTTCATCCATACCCAAATCTGAGAGCACATTAAATTAATTCTCTTTGAGATATAAGGCAACCCGACATCTGAGAACACTTTAAAAGTAAAACAACTTGAGCTAGATGCTACTTGATTTGTTAATGATCATGCCATTGTTGATATCTCTGTTTGTGTGGATGAGTGCTTTAATATCATGTTGGTATTGATCTTGTGTATGTGCTTGATCTTGTGTCTATATATATATATTCTTATGTATGTGCTTGATCTTGTGTCTATATATGTATATATATGCTAGTAATTGTGTATAGTGGAGATAGTTGATATCATTCGTAGGAACAATTCACTTAGTCTTGTAAAACCAAATAACTCTAAGCACTTTAAGGATCTAATATAGTCATCAGTTAGTACATCTTATATCTTATGCCTTTTGTCCGAATTATGAACCATAAGTCATTCTGGTTGGTTGTGAATTATGCTTCCATTGAGTATTCTTATCTTCATCCATACCCTAAGTCTGAGAGTACTCCTTACCTGCAATCCTCGTGAAACCTGAAATTCTTGAAGTAGTTCTCATCTTCATAGAACATGAAATTTTTCATTGGAAAAGTTGGAGAGGAAGAACATCCACTCTTAATAACACCACTAGATTTAAAAGAAAATAATATTATTTAAAAAATTCCCAAGAAAGGTAAGCAAAAATCATAAATTTCTTCCTGATCATGCCATTGTTAGTACATCAGTTAGTACATGGACTCGAAATGAGCCATGGACAGGCACTTTAAGGATCTAATATAGTCCTCAGTTAGTACATCATTTTTAGATGTCAGCAATGACTGCAGGAGGAACCAACCGCTTGCGCTGTAAGTACGTGTTTCATGTTTAGATGTCTATCATCATTTTTTCTGTAAATGATTTTGATCTTCTTGTTCAACACTTGAAATGGTTAGTGCTGATAGTTCTACAACCTTTTCATTGTATTGAAGGTTCCATGAGCACCTAGGGAAGAAAGGTATCAGTGGGTTCATCAATGTAGATTATAAGAATAAAACTCGTCTATTGAGGTGAGTCCCTTTCACAGATTTTCTTTTTAATTTTTAACCTCAATGTGCATATATAACTCAAAAGTGATGACCGCTATCCGCATCATCACTACTTGCCCGCCGTGTTTGATTCTCAGATCTCTCCCTACTGTGTGTTCATTTCATTTCTTTCTTGTGTTCATTTTAACACGTACCCAATTAGCGAAAGTATAAGTAGCATAGCTACTTTCTTTGCACAATTTTATGCTTAACTAACAAGAACACTTCGATCTTCACATGCATTTCAAGACCGAACTCATCGACACTATAGTCATGTGAATTTTTGTACTCAACTCTCCTTTTGTTGCTATGCTCTTTTGTCTAGTTATGAACACTTAGCTCCACTTATTTGATCAAAAAAGCTACACCGACCAGTCCCGCCTTGCTTTTAGGAAATATCCTCTCCTTTATCTATGAAAGTTTATGTGTGGTCTTCGTTACATGTGTTCTCCAGGTTAAGACTCCTCAAGTTGTCCTATATGCTCTTGCAAAGGTATTGTCTCGTAAAGGTGTTGCTCAAAAGATACAGGTCCCACTTCTCACTCTTTCTAATTAATCTATTAAGTGCTATGCAAGACCATGCATTCTTTGGAATTCTCCTTCTTTTGTTGAACTAATCATACTCGTAATAAGAACTTCTAATTAGAGAATGAAACTATTTTTCCCGATGAAGCAAAAAAAACAGCTTGTTATCAAATTGAAGCATGTGGGATAAGTAGTTACTTTAGAAGGACCAAAAGCGCTTAGCAAGACATGTTATTTCGAATTATATTCTTTAGTCTACAACAACTGCACATACTAATATGTATGCTCTAATTTCAATATATCACTTATTTACCTACTTTTGTCTTTTCCCCTTTACTCATATACTTATGTGGTGTATGGTCTTTGATGCAATGACGTAACCAGCTAAGTCTGTGTTCCTTCGTCTGTTAGCGCCGATCATTGAGAGGGCCGCACCTTCCGTTTTTTAGTTCTAGGTGAGTTGGTTTGTTGTTGCTTCCAGATTATTTTTCCCTAGCATTTGTTTGTATTGATCTTATGTGCTTTCCCATTTTATACGCGTAGCCTTTCGAATTTAATACTATCTTTCCTGCTTGGTAATGTAGGCCACTTTTCCGAGAGCTATTTATTCTCGTGCTTGTGCCATTCGTGGTGCTTATCATCCGTGTGCTGCTTAAGCCTTTTTGTGTGTGTGTGTGCGCTTATGTTTGGATTAGTACGACTTTGTGTTGCTTTAGTTGGTTCCAGATTAATTTCCTCTACCATCTAGCTGTATTGATCTTTTGTGTTTCTTCCATTTGGTGACTGTGCTTTGGTTGCTTCCAGATTATTTCCTCTACCATCTAGTCAGTAGTTTAAATCACCCCTACCGCAACCTACTCCCCATTCCGAAAGATCATGGTCAAGCCCTCCACGCCGTCAGTCGTGAGGCCTTTGAGCCCTATCTATATCTATGCTTGCTTTTTTGTTAATCCGAGACGGGCTAATCATTGAGATTTTGTGAGAACGTTTCAATTGGTGCCGCCGCTATATGTAGTCTGTAATCATGTAATTATCGATTCTCGCTTTTCTTTGTTGAGAGTGATTCTGCTTGGTTTAGTTGGTATTTATGCCAAGTGGTGTTGTGGTCAGCATATATATTTGGTAATTCATCTTCGGCATTTCCAATAACAGAGGGCATGGCTAGCATCGCTCGAGGCTAGCCACAAATGCCAATTTTTATTTTCTGTCTCGACTATCGGTGACGGTTTTGGCTAGAACCGCCATCGATAACCTCGATATCGATGACGGTTCTATCCAAAACCGCTATTGATAATGTTATCTCGTGGCGGTTCTAGAACCGTCACTGATAATCCTCGATTATCAGTGGCACTAAATCCGTGGCGGTTCGAAAACCGTCACTGATGGCAGTTTCGAACCGCCACTGATGACCTTTTTTAAGGTAGTGTGATCTACATGAACATCACTATCGCTTCTTTATTAAAAATCGATTGTGATATGCACATTCATATCACAATCGATTCTTATATAAAAAGCGATAGTGATGATCACACACATCACTATCGCTTCTTACAAAAGAACCAATTGTGACGAACATGTGAACATCACAATCGGTTCTTTTATAAGAAGCGATAGTGATGTGTATGATCATCACTATCGTTTCTCACATAAAAATCGATTGTGACGTACCCAGTGCTACATCACAATCGCTTCTAACCTTATAACCGATAGTGCTTATTTTTACTACTTCTCCTAAGTCATCTATTACAATTGTTTTTTCCTAAAAATTTAAGAACCGACCCAAATGAAGCGATAGTGATGTACCATTCTGTAGTAGTATTTGGATGTTGATATAGTCTTTAAAATATAGTTTTGATTGTTAATTTCTGTTATAATATATTTATAAAACCCAATAATATTATAATATTATGAAAGTACTTTTCGATACAAGTCTATATATGTATATAATTTTTATATATCTAATTTAAAATATTTAAAATGATACTGATAGGCAAAATTTTAAAAGTTTGTCTGTGCTTATATATAAAACGATAACTCTTTATCACCAGAGAGAGTATCTTGTACATATATTTCCCTTTCACATATCCATAGATTCCTACAAAAACGTCCGTGTCTGTAGCCGTGAGTCGCCGGGCGCCGGCGACCTGCAGGCCAATCGACCATCGTCCTAATCGTCAGCGTGTTCCCTAGCTTCGATGATCGATCGGCGGTGTCACTTTGTTCATTTTACACACATGTACTATATGTATACGGTTCGTAGAGATGACACGGAAATCTAATCCGTTTTACTCAACCCCATCCAAATGGGCTCCAGATTTCTTTGATTTGTGGCTGCTGAACCACGTCGACATAAAGCAATAGCCCTGGCTAAAAACCGGAAAAAATAAACGAATGCGCGCGGTTGCGGAATACGAAGTATATGTGCTCGTAGCACGTGAAACGTATGGTATACGTACGTAAATACGTACGAATATATATGAGCTATCTACACTAGCTAGCTCTTTGTGCATGCAAACCAATCGATACATATAATTGTACACATACATGTAGATGAATATGGAGTATATGCAAATGCAAGTAGTACGTTGGGATGGCAATCGGGCACAACGGGCACGGGTAATTCTCGCCCATACCCGTACCCACGACCCTGTATTTCCCCCGCGGGTATACCCACGAAGCTTTGTGGGTGACGAACATCCCCCATACCCGCCGCCCGCGGGTATACCCGTTTACTCGCCAAAGTATAATTACAGGAGTAAAATATATTAAGGGTTATCTTCATTATGCAAATCATATTTCTTCTCAGAAGCAAAACATAGAACAATAGCCTTAATAAGTTATTGCGCTGTATAAGAAACTAACTAGTCAACTTGCTGCCTTACTTGGTTGGTGATATAATAAGAGACTAGTACTGATAGTCTGATACTAGTAAGGAAAAGAAAAATGAACAAACTTCAAAAGCATCACTAGTCTGGTAACATTATTATCATAGATCGATAATGACACAGAAGGCTAGAAGAGTAAAGTGCAATAGAGCACTTGTAGTTTCCAGAACATATAAGATCCAAGTCATTAAGGAATATTTGCACCATCTAAAGACATAAACACATTGACCCAGCATTGAAAAAGATATCGAAAGAATAAAAAGTCTAAAAATCACCATCCTTGGTAATTAGAGATAGCGGCTTTTGTATACCACTTGTCAATATATTTCACGGGTAAACAGGTATAACGGGTACGGGTACCCGTACCCGTTTACCCGGTGGGCAAAGAATTAGTCCCATTTCTATACCCGCGGGTAAAAAAAGATCCCATACCCGTCTCTATTCGGGTATTTACCCGCGGGCACACGGGTAAATAGGTAGAATTGCCATCCCTAGTAGTACGTAGTGTGAGGATATCTATTTGTGTGTAGTAAAATACGTGACATGGAAATCTTATCTACCTGCAACACGTAGGGGCTTCAAGTTGTTTTTGTGGCTGCCTGGCTTATCTATCCATCTTGGCTGCTTGTAGGCATCAAAGAGATCGATGGCCGGATGGAAGAGAAGAAATCTAGCTTGCAATTGGAACTCTTGAGGGACTGAAGTTGATAGGAAAGAAAAGATCCTGGGAAAGCTAAACGACGATTGATCGATCGAATCGATCGATCAACCACAGCTTGCCGGCTTGGTCTAAGGACTGCATCCATACATCCTAATTTACCCATCGACCCTGGTTGCCTTTATCTGCTAGCCAAGAAAGAAATATCCTTCCATCCATCACTACTATAGAGAAGGTTAATTAGACGGTTTGAAAACATCGTCACAAATGGTATTTTTGAACCATTTATAACAGAGAAGGTTAGATGGTTTGAAAACATCACCATCAGGGGCGCAGCCAGAATTTCGGGTTAGGGCGGCCACGTGGATCAATAAAAAATATCATAACATCCATAAAAAAATATCATTGTAATATCGATGCATTTAAATTTAAATATAGCATAACCACATGTCTATATAAGTAAAATATGATATATTTTTTAGAATAAGAAACTTACATCTCTATTAACTTAAATTTAGTTCTAGAAGATCATATAAGCCAATAAGTTCATCTGAACTAATTTTCGCTACTAGTTCTTTTTCAATGTAAACTATCATGCAATGTCGAAGAAAGTCATCTCCTATTTTATTTTGAATGCGAATCTTGACAAGTTTCATAGCTGAAAATGCTCGCTATGTGGTTACTGTAAACACAGGAAGAGTTATGAACAATCGTAACAGCCTATCAACCATTGAATAATAGGAAGCTTTACCTGTTTTATATAGTCTATTTGTTAAATTAACAAGAGATATCAAGTATTGCATACATCAAGTTGATAAAAATGGAAGTTTTACCTGTTTTATATAGTCCACTTGTCAAGTCAACAAAAGTAGCCAAGCATTGCAGCTCCGGATGGTTGCATGCATCAAGTTGAAAGTGTGGTAATTGACTTTCTAATTGAGCTCGTTGAACTTATTTACTGTTTAGTGTTTACTAATGCTAGACCTTTATTTACTGTTTAGTATTTACTAATGCTAGCTAATTACTAATTATTAAATTTTATTTTTAGATTAGGGGGCTGCACTGCCCACCCCCTTTCTCCGCCTAACGATCATCACAAATAGTATTTCTGAACCATTTATAAACATGTGTTAATGATAATACGACATATATCATAGATGGTTTTCAAACTGACTATGAAAACACATATCACAGATAGTTTGTATATAAAACCGTCTATGATATGTGTTGATCACAGATGTTTTTTAAATAGAATCATATATGATATGTTTTTTCTTAACTCTCTTGGCAGAACTTTCATTTATTGACAACCGTTTATAAAATTCTATGATGTGTTACACATGTTTTAAGTAGATTTTCCAATTGAATATCAAAATATTCAGAAATACCATTTATAAAATTTACAAGGCACAATCAGCTATAGATTTTACAATGAACCGTATACAAACGGTATTTCTAAAAGCTATAGTATGTGTGTAAAATGAACCGTATACAAACGGTATTTCTAAAAGCTATAGAAATACCATTTGTAACAGCTTGTCTGATGAGGAGGGTTATAAAATATGAACAAGACCAAGTGAAAATAGACCGTCTGTGGTATTCTCATTTGGGATAAAGATGAAGTGGAAGACAAATCAGAGCATGACAACTTTTAGGATGAACTATTGATGGAATTGGATTTTGCTTTGGAATACATCAATATTAAAGTGCTACAAATGTTCATATTTTAAGACCCTCCTTATCAAACAAGCTATTACCTCCATGCATCAAGAATGTTTTGACATTCAATTGCAAAATCTATAACTGGTTGTGCCTTGTAAATGTCGTTGTAGAAATATCTAAGAAGAATAAGATTTTGAACAACAGATCTAATCATAAAAATTCTGCCAAGAGAGTAAGGGGAAAAACATATCACAGATGATAGCTCATATCACAGACGGTTCTAGTTGAAAACTATCTGTGATATGTGTTTTCATAGTCGGTTTTCAAACCGTCTGTGATATGTGTCATGTTATCAACCGTCTGTGATATGTGTTGTGACGAGGACTGGGAAAATCTGACAAGTCAACATGTGATCAAATGGGCCCCCAGCTCGAGACGTTACGACGGAAGGCCTCGACCAAGACCTAGGCAACGCCGGTACCCGCACGACCTCAAGCTTGGGCGGTCCTCGCTCGACCTCTACCTTGGCTCGAAGGAGTGCGCTTACCTGGCGGTTACCAAGACCTGGGTGATGGCATCAAGGCAGATGTGGGCGGCATTTCGGGCAAGCATACCACCCTCACGCGCACGGCCACTACCTCAGAATCTCTCCCGTCTGCATAAAGCGGCGTCGAGGAGGATATAAGGCCTCAGCAGGCGTGTGTGTAGCAGCAGAACAGCACTAGCCATAGACCAGGGTACACAAACAGAACACTCAAGCTCGAGCTGTAACCATCTCTTTGTACACACAGTTAGTGAATTCTCCGCCCCGGAGAAGATCGGACGAGAGCTATTACCTCGTAGGGGCTCGAACCAAGATACATTGTCGTTCTCGCCGCTGACGCCGCGACCGACTCCACGCTCGCACCGTTGTTGATTGAAGCGCTTCTTGGGTCCCTCATTCACATTAATCCCCCCTTCACTTTCGCGGTCAGGCGATCCCGATCGTCGACAGCTGGCGCCCACCGTGGGGCCCGAGAGCTTCGTTCAACCAGAAGAAGTCCCAGATTTTCAAGGTATGGCATCCTCTGCAGCAGCGTATTCCGCGAGCTCGGGTTCGAATACAACCCCCGAGAATGGAAGTTCCACGTCTCTGTTCTCCCCCTCTCCGCCACTACGAAACCGATTCGTCCTCATGGCCGCTAGCCATGACGCGGACGTTGAGGAGGGGGAGCACAGCCCGAAGACCCCTGAAGACGCTCGGCGGATGGCCCAGGTTGCCATCAACCAGGCCATAACCGTCCTCCGGCGAGAGGAGCTCAAGAAGATTGAACGCCTCGTGGCGCCCAGTTCTCACTCAGCGAAGGCCTGCGGCGATCGACGAGTCATGACTGATCCCGCACGTCCGACATTGGGCCTTTTCGGCCGTGCCCAAGCGAACGAGCTTGACAAGGCGGCCAATGAAGCTGCGCCGTCACAGCGCCAGGGCCTCCCTGCTGGGTCCCGGTTGTTGAGGAGCGACGGCAGCTCCTCACGTAGGCGCCAACACCCCCGCCGGTCTCCCGCTCTCCGGTAGTCTCGAGACTGTCTCAGACACCGCCATTGCCGCTTCCTCGAAGCGCGACCGGACGGGTACGGCGATGACCAAAGGCACGTGACTCTCGCTTAGCAATGCAGCACGTCAGGCCTTTCACCTGACGTCCCACCAAGGCGCCGACGGGTCCATGAACGCCACAAGATTCTCCCGGTGATGTTTCGCCCATCGCCCATGGTCGTCGAGGTCGCAGGACGAGGCGCCAAAGCGATTGGGAATCCAACTCCAGCAGCAGCAAGAACCTTCCCAAGCGCGCCCCTGTCCCGGCATACGGCTGCGCGGCGTACTCCAATGACCTTCGGCGGGTGCGGTGGCCGGCTCGCTTCGAGCCCGCGTTGATCGAGCGATTCGATGGGACGAAGAACCCTGACGAATTCCTCTCGATCTACACCACTACCATCCTAGCCGCAGGAGGCAACAAGTATGTGATGGCCAACTACCTACCTACCGTCTTGGACGATGCTGCCCGCACCTGGCTCTTCAACCAGAAACCAGGTACTTTCCGCTCGAATTTCCAGAGCTGCTACGAGTGGCCCGGCAGGGAGAAGGACCTGGACCGAGTGATCCAGGGAAAGAATGAACCCCTCCACGACTTCGTGCGTCGGTTCATTCGCACTAGGAACCTGATCACTAGTGTGTCTGATGAAGCTGTGATCAAGGCCTTCAAGTTCGGCGTCCGTGACCGTCGCCTCACCGAAGACCTAGAGATCACAACGAAGCTCACCGTTGGCAAGCTCTTTCGCATGGCGGAGCGCTATGCGAACGCGGACGACGCGGTCCGCTGGAAGCGCGACTACGACCAAGGTAAGCTTGGCGTCACCTCGGGTGAGGTAGGCCCTTCAGGCGCCAAGGGTACCGACCAAGGCTCGGCTGCTAAGAAGCGGAAGAGGGACCGCAAGCGTGAGAGTGGTCGACCTCGGGTGACCATTTAGGCGGATGGTCACCGTGAGGTCATGGAGGTGCGGGACTCGGCTCAGTAGAGGCCCCGTCCTCAGCAAAACCGATCACGACCCCAAAGAGCGCAGCCGACCTCGGCAGACGATCGCCGGTGCAGGGACGGGCAGCCGATGGCCGCCCACGTGGTTCTCGAGGGGTGGCCCTTGCTCGACGAAGGCAAATTTTGCTGTTTACGTAACCCCGCCATGACCCACGAGGTCAGCTGGCTCGGCAGCCAAGCTCGAGGCCTTCTACGACAGGCGTGGGGAGATGCCTACGCTCCCGAAGGAAGGAGACCAACCCGAAAGGGTAAACACTAGAGAAGACCAGGCCGACCTCGACCTGGACTTTCAGCAGGGCGACCGCCGGATCGACGTCATCTTCGGTGGCTCGTCAGCGTACCAGTCCCGGCACGAGATCAAGGATGTCACGCGTGTGGTTTACCAGGCCACCATCGGGACGTCCACGGACCAGCCCTGCAAGTGGGCCGAGGCTACGATCACCTTCACACCGAGGATGCCCCCAAGGTATGTCCAAGGACCTCAAGACTGCCTTGGTCATGACCCCGACCATCAGCAACACCATGGTCGAGAGGGTCATGGTCGACGGTGGCAGCTCCCTCAATTTGCTGCTGGCTAGCACGCTCGACCGGATGCAAATCCCCGTTCTTCGGGATCGTTCCTGGGAGTTCGACCACTCCTCTAGGGCAGGTGGTTCTGCCCGTCACCTTCGGTGCCTCGGATAACTTCCGCACCGAGCTCATCACTTTCGAGGTGGTCGAGGGTGACCTCCCCTATAACGCCATCCTCGGGCGTCCCGCCTTGGTCAAGTTCATAGCGGCCAATCACTACGGTCACCGATGCATGAAGATCCCGGGACCCAGTGGCATCATCATCAGGCGCTGGCGACCTCAAGGCGCGCGACGATACTGAGACTCAAGCCCTGGCCCTCGCCGGCATGCTACCTCAGCAGGGCCCCATGGCGACCATGAAGGTCGCCCGCTAGAAGGCAGTCATCCAGCCCAGCGGGGCTACGAAGGCCGTGCCGCTTGAGGAGGGGGATCCCTCCAAGTGTGTCCACGTCTCGGCTGAGCTGAGTTCCAAATAGGAACTCGAGCTCGTCACCTTCCACCACGCCAACAAAGACGTATTTGCTTGGAAACCGGCAGACATGTCGGGTGTCCCGAGGGAGGTGGTCGAGCACAGGTTGCAGGTGTGGCCCGACTGCCGGCCCGTACGCTATAAGCTGCGGCGCTTCTCCCCTGAGAAGGTCGCAATAATCAAGGAGAATCTTGACAAGCTACTCAAGGCCGGTTTCATTCGTGAGGTTGATTACTCCGAATAGTTGGCCAACCCCGTCATCGTGCAGAAGAAGGGCGGGAAGTGGAGGATGTGCATGGATCACACAGGTTTGAACTCGGCATGCCCGAAGGACAATTTTCCTCTCCTGCACATCGACCAGATCATCAACTCCACAGCAAATGCCAAGCTGTTGAGCTTCCTAGACGCTTATTCTGGGTATCACCAGATCAAGCTGGCGGTCGACGACGAAAGCAAGACGTCGTTCATCACGCCGTTTGGGACCTACTGCTACACGACCATGTCGTTTGGTCTCCACAACGCCGGCGCGACCTTCCAGCGCCTGATGACCAAGACGTTCGAGCCTCAGATCAGCCGCAACCTCGAGGTCTACGTGGACGACATCATCGTCAAGAGCTCCGCCGAAGCCAGCCACGTTCAAGATATTGAGGAGACCTTCACCAACCTGAACAAGCACCAGATCAAGCTCAATCCAGAGAAGTGCGTGTTCGGTGCTGCCTCGGGGAAGGTGCTAGGCTACATGATCGGGGGCTCGGGGGTCGGCCTGAACCCAGAGAAGATCGAGGCGATAGAGAAGATGGCCCCTCCGAGCTCGGTAAAGCAGGTGCAATGCCTCACTGGTTGCATGGCTGCCCTCAGCCGGTTCATCTCGAGGCTCGACGAGCGCGGGCTGCCCTTCTTCAAGGCCTTGCGCAAGCACGGGGGCTTCGAGTGAACGCCCGAGGCTCAGCGGTCCTTCGACGAGTTGAAGGTATACTTATCCACCCCACCCTTACTCACGACCCCGTAGCCAGGCGAGAGGTTGCTGCTCTACCTCGCGGCCACCGCCCAGGCCGTCAGCGCTGTCTTGGTGGCCGAGCGGAACGCGCAGCAGCACCCGATCTACTACATCAGCGAGGTGCTCCATAGACCGAAAGAGCGTTACCCTCAGGTCCAGAAGCTCCTGTATGCCCTCCTCATGGCTTCGCGCAAGCTTCGGCACTATTTCCAGGCTCACTCCATGGTCGCCCCGAGCAACTTTCCGCTCGGGGAGATCTTGAGGAATCCAGAGGCTGGAGGACGCATCGCCAAGTGGGCCATGGAGCTGGCTGTTTTTGACCTCCAGTTCGTGGTGCGCACGGCCATTAAGTCGCAGGTGTTGGCCAACTTCATGGTCGAACAGACCTCGCAGCCGGCTCCTGAGCTCGAGGTCGACGAGGAGATGCCCTGGGTCATGTACTTCGACGGCTCACGGTCCTTCAAACGCTCGGGGGCTGGAATTCTCATTCTTACCCCGCAGGGCGACAGGCTGAGGTACGTTGTTCGTTTCGGCTTCCCTGCAACAAACAATGCCGCAAAGTACGAGGCTCTCTTGGCGGGGCTCCGAGCTTGCAAGGCCTTGGGGGTTCGCCGGTTGATCATCAAGGGCGACTCGAAGCTCATTATCAACCAGTTCAACATGGGCTACCAATGCTCGGACGACTCAATGGCCAAGTACCTCGCCGAGGCACGCAAGATGAAGAAGTGGTTCCAGAACCTTGAGGTCATGCATGTGGCACAGAAGGACAACTCCGACGCAGATTTCCTTTCCAAGCTCAGGTCGTCCGATGACGACGTGCCTCATGATGTGATCCTGGAAACCCTGGCATCCCCCTCCATCTCCGACTAGGGGGCCTCGGTCGCCTTCATCGAGGGTATCCCCTCGTGGGCCGAACCGATCCATCGCTTTCTGGTGACGGGTGAGCTCCCAGCCGGGCCAGCGGAAAAGAGCAGGATCAAGCGCCGGGCGAGCTCATATAAACTCATGGACGGCAAACTTTACTGTCGGAATCTTTCCGGCATCCTGACGAAGTGTGTCACCGTGGAGGAGGGTAAGTACCTGCTACATGACATTCATTCAGGTCTGTGTGTGGCACACTCTTCTTTCAGGACCATGGTCGGGAAGGCTTTCCGCATGGGGTTCTACTGACCAACGGCACTCCAAGACGCGCGCAATATTGTTCGCACCTGTCGAGCCTGCCAGTTTCATGCTCGGAAGTCGCATCAACCTACCTACGCACTCCAGACCATCCCACTCACTTGGCCTTTCTCGGCCTATGGACTGGACATCCTCGGCCCGGGGACTGGACATCCTCGGCCCCTTCCCGTTGGCGACCGAGGGGAAGAAGTTTTTGTTTGTCACCATCGATACCTTCACCAAATGGATCGAAGCCGAACCCGTCTCGACCATCACCTCCACCTTCAGAGAAAACTGGACGTAGAGCTATTACCCTCCTAGGGGCTCGAACCAGTATACATTGTTGTTCCCTACTCGTTGATGCCGTGCACCGACCTACGTCTGCACCGTCGTTGATCGAAGCGCTTCTTGGGTCCCTCATTCACATTAATCCCTCCTTCACTTTCGCGGTCAGGCGATCCCGATCGTCGACATGTTGTGTTATCATTGACACATGATTACAAAGAGCCTAGAAAACAGTCTGTAATGACGTTTTCTAATTGTTTGTAATAGTCTTCTATGTAGTAGTGAGAGCATGACAACTTTCAGGACGATTTGTAAATGGAATTGGATTTTACTTTGGAATCCATCAACATTAGAATAAGAAAGGTGATGAAAGTACTACAAATGTTCAAATTTTAAGACTATTCTCATCAGACAAGATGTTGCCTCAATGCATGTAGGATGTTTTGATATTCAATTACAAAATCTACAACTTGTTGTGTATTGTAAATATCATTGTAAAAATATCTAAAGAAAAGAAAATTTTGAACAACAGATACTAATCATAGAAGTTCTACCAAGAAAAGTAGAAAAACTTTTGATTTCAGCAAGCAATCTCAACACTATTCGGTAATTAGATTAATTCAAAATGAGCAAATAGTAAGGATAATTTCAGTAATCAATGCATTGACAAGATATGATACCATAAATATCAACAAGCATACATTGTGAAACAACATTAATTATTTGATAAATCAAGATAAGGCCACCTTAGGGCTTTTCCAAGTCTACCATCATTTGTGCCACAACTTCCGCAATAGAGGCTTTTTAGTTCTCCTTAAAGTTCCACAGTTCCAGAACAGTGCTTCTTTGTTTGGCACCAATAACCGGTTGACTTCCAGTTATATCTTTTAATCCCTACAAAAGCGATCATATTATTATGAAAAGGATTTGGCATATTATCAGTAATCACGTCAAATTACATACTAGAAAAGCTTTGACTTCTTCCAGCTCTACATTCGCCCAGCACTCCTTAATGATGAGTGTATTATTAAGAGAATCAATATCTTACAATTTACTATCTATGTCTTTTAGTTTTTGTTTCATCTTATAAACCTTTTAACTCAGACTTTCCTTTCAGTAGTTCTATCTCTACCTTAGGTTTTTATTTAGCATCCAATAGCTTTTTCATGTCATTTATCTTACTTGTAGACTCCATTTTATATATATATGTGTGTAATTTGTAGTCACTGGGATATATATAGTATAATTACCTAGGGCACCATGGTGCCTGGGCACCTTGATCTAAAAACGATACTTTCTCTATGTATTTTCATGCGAAATTTTTAGGATACTGAGTTTAACCAATTTACTATCTAGTTCAAACAAGTTTGAACTAAAATTCAAACTAGAGTTTCCCTTTTTTATGATAGTTTGGTTGTAGATATGTGCTAATTATATATATAAATCAGTAAAGTATGTGATCCAAACTCGTTCAAAATCCTTGAATTCGATTATATTTTTTCAAAGATATGTGTTTTATTTGAATTGTTATAGATGAGTATATACCCTAAAACTGAATTTTTTGAAAAATATACTCGAATATGACTTGAATTTGTGCATTTGAAATCATGGTGCCCTATTTTGACTTCCTATATGTGTGTGTGTGTGTGTATAATAGAAGTTAAACATCTAGATGTTTTTAGAATATAATGTGCACAATTAAAATTTTATGAAAACAACATAATCGAAAGGATAAAGCAATTCATACTCATTATATCGACTTGACATTGAAGTATATCTACTTAACAAATTAATCAGTAATTGTATGATAGAGTGCTTTCAGGTATCGAGCTGTTAAAGGTTAAATCTTCAGCCTCCTCACCACAAGGTGTAGGGTTGCTAGAGACATTATCTTACCTCCACTACATTAGGGTCATGTAATCAAAATTGAACTAGACAAATAACTAAACAAATAAAGCCTTGAACTCTTACTTTCCTAAATTATGCACCATCAAAATCAGATTATAAGGGGGTGTTTGGGACAGCTCCAGCTCCACCAAAATCTGTGGAGTTGGTGGAGCAAGGTATTTATAGCTCCAGAAATTTGTGGAGCTAGAGCTGTGGGTACATTAAGAGTGTTTAGGTAGATCATATTGTTTACATTTTAGACTAAAAATATAAACTTAATTCACTTTATTTTAGCCTATAAGTTTCAGCTCTGAGCTGGAGCTGGGATCTAGAACTCTCCCAAACAGGGCCTAAATAGTATCTAAGTGTTCTTCTAGTATATGGGTGTAGCAACAAATACAAAAAGAAAAACACTATGGACAACTTCAATTACCCATACATACCAAGGTAATGGCCAAATAGATCATATATAACAAAATATAACATGATCATATAGAGATTAGAAGTTCTAAGAACAGAGCAACTGCTTACTTAAATAAATCATATTATTAGAATTACATGTCATGTTTTTTGCGAATTACTTAATACTAATATTATTATCAAGCTCAAAGACAGTAAAATAAAAACTTAACCAGAAGCAACTATATAGTTCAAGGCTACATTCGCTACTTTAATTGTTTTAATTCATCAATAGACCGATAACATCATTGAGCAGTAATATGTACATCTAAGGAAAAAACATCCATGTGGTGCAAGGGTTCAAGGGGGAGCACTGCTAGCTCATGGGGATCCAAAAATCAAATATAAAGTTAGCATAACAAAATTAAGTATAAACATGCACCTTATAGAGGGATTAAAAGCTAAGAATGAGAGGATAAGTATGAGAGTGTGGTAAACAGGATGAGGGAATAAACATACCGAGACATGCAAGCTTCTAACAACAAAAGACAGTTATAGTCTTATACAAACATTAAGTGAACACTAGGCATGTGCTCGTGCATTGCACATGATATTGAAAGTTTCACAATAGCCTAAATTATAATCACTCTAGGTTCCATCACTATAGTAGATTGCATACAAACATGTGCATATCAAATTTGTCTACATAAAGGGATTATAATTGGTGTACCATCAATATATAAACTGATAAAAAAAAACCCTAGACCTTACTCTAACAATATCAAAATCCACATGACCAGACTCTAAAGCAACTTAGGGTAAATTCTAAAATTATGTATAAACATGCACCTTACGATAAATTCTAAAATTAAGTATAAACATTAGGGATGTGCACGATATTATCGAACTAAAAAAACTGTGCCAAAAAAACCAAACCAAACCGGTCAACTCGGTTTGACCGATATGCAGTATTTCTTATGGTATGGCAAATTTTTTACTTTTGTGATATGGTTTTTGGGTAAAAACCTTGAGTAAACTGAAATAAACTAAATAATAAAATAGAAAAAATATGTGTATAATTAGATAAAGTAGTGGTCAATTGTGTACAAAGTATAGTTTCACATGAAAATAATATCACTAGATTTATCAAAGTAATGGCCAAATGTGCGTAATATTTTTTACTAACGTATATTTAGATAGAGTAATGGTCAAATGTGTGTATTAGAAACCATATCGATGTCCAAATGACAAGTAAAAAAGAACAATTCACGCTGGTTTGGTAAATATGGTATTTACTGATACCAAACCGAAATATTATCGTATTTACCGATATCGAACCGAAGTTCTATTTGGTATCACATTTTAATTACCGTATTTCTTTAAAAACCGTATTTACCCAACCATATTTACCATTTATACCGTATGCATAGCCCTAATAAGCATGCATCTTATGGTGAATGTATGTCATTCTAAAATTAAGTATAAACATGTCAGGTGGATCATAAATACATGTCATGTGGATTCTAAATTGTCCATCACAATATTATCCCATCAATCCATGAAAGAATAAGAGAGTACACATATAAAAGTGCACATAGACCTAGGGGAGTCGGGGAACTAGGGGAGGATGTGTTACCGGATTGGGGGGAGGAGGCAGACCAAGGCCAGCGGGGAGGTGGCGAAGCTGAACGACACAAGGAGGCAGCTATGAACAGTGTGGGGAGGATGCTACTACACAAAAGCTCATCACAGAAGGTTCAGAAACCTCATCGCTAGTTGTGTGAACTGTCTGTAAACCTGTGTTAGTGACAAGAAGGGCACATCATAAACGATTTCCAAATCGTTAGTAAAAATCAATATCAGAGACGGTTCTATCTACGAATTATCTGTGATGATGGAGTATCTTAGACGGTTCTAGGATAGAATCGTCTTGGACGACAAGTAATCACAAATGGTTTTTAATAGAATTGTCTATGATATGCGTTTATCATAGACTATTTTTAAATAAAACCGTATGTGATATGATTTTCTCTAACTCTCTTAGCAGAACTTTTATGATTAGTATCTATTGTTCAAAATTTTATTCTCCTTAGATATTTCAGCAACGACATTTACAAGACACAACCAATTATAGATTTTGCAATTGAATATGAAAACTTCCTAGATGCTTACAAATGTTCATATTTGAAGACTTCATCAGACAAGCTGTTGCCTCTATGCATCTAGGATGTTTTCATATTCAATTACAAAATCTATAACTGGTTGTGTCTTGTAAATGTCATTGCAGAAATATCTATGGAAAATAAAATTTCGAACAACAGATACTAATCATGGAAGTTCTGACAAGAGAGGTAGGAAAAAATATTATTTCATAGTTCAAGACAAGAAGACCTTACCACAAATATGATACCACAAATATGATAACAAAATATTTTATAGTTCAGGTGACAATACATTAACAAAATATGACATATACCACAAGTATCAATAAGTGTACATTTAGAAACTACATTATTTCATAGTTCAAGACAAGAAAATATTAGGGTTTTTTCATGTCTTCCATCATATGTGCTATAGCTTCTACAATAGAGGCTTTTCGATTCTTTTTGAAGTTCCACAACTCCAGTACAATGCCGATTTGTTTGACACTAATGACCGATTGATTTTTAGTCATATCTCTTAATCACTACAAATTAAAAGCGATCATGTTGTTGTGAAAACCGTAGTAACCACATTGAATTCAGTACTAGAAATCTTTATATTACCTCTAGAAGCTCAGCTTTGGCTTCTTCTAGCTCTGCATTCGCCCTGCGGTCCTTATTGATGAGTGTCGTGTTAAGGGATTCGATATCTTGCAAGCGATCATCTATGTCTTTCAATTCTTGTTTCATCTCATAAATCTTTTCTGTTATCTCATATTTCACCTTCAGTTGTTTGATCTCCACCTCAAGTTTTTGTTTAGCTTCTAATAGTTTTTCCATTTCATTGATCTATTTTTACCATATGAAAAAAGCAGTCTTTTAATAATATCTTATAATGAATTAGGTGTTTAACTTCAATGAAATCAATGCGATACTGAACGTTCCACAGAAGCAATGAATGCCTCCTAGTATTTACAAATGGATAGCTATGACTTCAACTATAAGACTTCAAATTCAACAATTTCCATAAATTTTAACTGAGTTGAACAACCAAGTAAAGCCTTATGAACAAATGTGATGCCTTAAATTCCACCTATTTTTATTATGTGTCAGATCATTTGAGCCCACAAAAAGAAATGAAACCATGGTAAGCAATCCAAATATGATCATTACACCTTAAAAATTTACAGTTGCTACCTTAATCTTCGCAAAATACTAGCTATGACCTCAACCGGAATATCAAAAAATAGTTTCAGGACTACGGCTTCATTTGGCGTTGCAGTGGCTTTTCAAAATGCTTATATTTTCTACTTTTGGATATAATAATTAGTTGAAAACTTCTTTTTTCTAGAGACGTAATAGCATGATCTTACTAGAATCAGGATATCTTGTAACTAACTAGATTACGCAGCACAGAGCAATATAGCACAACCTTGAACTGGCCTTAAATTGTGTTGGTCTACCAAGGAAAGCACACTGTGGTAGTGTGGTGCACAGAGAGAACTCTTCCATCTCTATTTGGAGTATTTAAAATATTGTAAATTATAAGTTATTTTGTATTTCTTATACATAATGGTATAAAACAATAATATATCACGAAATGGCAATATAGCTATTTCTCCAGGAATGTAAGAAAGGGCAATTAGTTGCCACATAGCACTTTCATTGTAGCAGCAACTGAAAAAATGGTTTTATCCAATACAAAAGAAAATAAGAAGACACCTAACAGGCAACTTTTTGTTGAAATGGTGTGTGTCAATTCATCTCATTTGCATTTGTAAGAATAGTCCACAGAAGCAATGAGTTTAGATACACCCAATGGAACAATATAGCAATTTCAACTTTGATGAAGCCCACAATAAAAATTCACTACTTCTGTAGACCAATTAATTAATGACCAGGTTTCGATTTATTTGTCATACAAGTCCATTAGTGAGTAGAGCAGTAGAGCATCTAAATCTACTACAGGGAGGAGGAGGAGGAGGTACCGACAGGGAGGAGGAGATAGCCGACGGGGAGTAGGAGCAGGTCACTGATGGAGAAGGTGCTTGTGGCCGGGATGGTTGTCGTCGCCCCCATGGCCTCATACTCGCGAGATGGCCGTCGTCACTCTCACGGATGCAAAGGAGGAGGCCGGAGCACTGGGGAGGAGGATGCCGATCGAGGAGGAGGTAACCGGGGAGGAGGATGCTGGGGAGGACTTCGCCGGGGAGGAGGTCACTGGGGAGAAGGTCGCCCAAGAGGAGGATCGCTGGGGGACTAGTTTTGCGGAAAACGAAACGCATGGGTTTGTGCTACTAATCTCTATTAGCATATTTATATAGTGGTCTGAGGTCATATCACAGACGATTCATAAGTTAGAACCATCTATGATGTGAACTTATCATATACGGTTCTTATTTAAAATTGTCTGTGATATTAATGTATATCACTGACGGTTTATGAAGAGTACCATTTGTGATTGTCTCATTGACAGTTTCATTATAGAGCCATCAATGATATTTTTTTATCACAGACGATTTTTCTTAACTATCTATGCTGAGGCGTCTAATATAAACCTTTCTGTAGTAGTAGTAGTAGTAGTAGTAGTAGTAGTAGTAGTAGGAGGTGGCTCCGAACGGCGCGGGGAGGAGGTGGCTCTGAGCCAGTAGAGGAAGAATCGACGGCAGGGAAGGCGACGGCCGATGACTAGAAGGAGGCTTCGATTGGGGGATGACGATCTAGCGGCGAGGACGGCAGATCCGACTGTAGGGAGAAGGAGGCTAGGGTTTGGAGAGATGGTGAATCATGGTCATATTTATAGTGATGTTATCACAGACGGTTCTATGACAGAACCGTCTATGATTTATACGTATTACAGATAATTCTCTCTCGGAACCGTCTGTGATGTGCGACTCATCACAAACGGTTCTATAATAGAACCGTTTTTTATGTACTCCATATTACAGACAGTTCTTGGTTAAAACCGGTTGTAATGATGCTCATATCACTGACAGTTTTAACTAAAAACCGTCAATGATGTCAGTAATAATCATCTCTGATGGTTTTTAGCTAAAACCATAAGTGATGATCAACTATCATAGACTATTTTTTAAAACCGTCAGTGATAATGGGTCTAATATAAATCTTTTTATAGTAGTAGTGCATCCAATCCGTGGAGCTCTGCTGCATTTATCATGTAACAGTTATGGGTCCTGGTTATTCATCATGCCCCAAGTATGACATTCCGTTATCCTCCTCTCAATTCCATCTGGTTGCAGCTGGCTAGCTTTTCCCAGTGTATGCCTTCTGTACCTCTACTTTCTTTATTTATAAAAAAATATGGGCCTTTTATATTTCTGAGACCAAGAAGAGAAAGACCAAGTTTTATATACATTTTGTGTGTAGAGCAATGTAGTGGCAATCAGGAGTCTTGTCTCTACGTACTATTAAGTAGAAGTCATCACTTTTCTATTCACTAACAATTTTTATTTTGCAAATCTGATCATCTTTCGAACGTAATTATGAAAATAGCCCTATATCTGACCATGAAAATACCAATAGGCAACATGTATCACCTGCCGTGTTCCCGTAATATGGTAGGAGCTACTGAACTATAGGAGCTCAATAGCTTTGGTGGCTTGTTGAACTATGGGAGCTCGTAGCTCCTTCTATGGTGCAAGGCACGACAAGTGACACTTATCATCTATTGGCACTTTTGTGGATGGAGATGAAACTATTTTTACAATTGAGTTCAGAATGGTGCTAGATTTTAAAAAAAGGTTTGCGTAGGCTAGAAAAGTAATGATTCCCTATTAGTAAGGTCGAGATATTTTAAAATGTGTACAATTTTCTTTTCCGAATTGCACAGTGCTCGGATACTGGATTCTGTGTCTCAGTACTGTTTGCTCCGTGAACACACAGGAAAGGAAATGCCAAGAGCCAGCAATGATTTGGTAAAACTTAACAAAAGCAAAAGGACGAGGAAAAACAGAAGACTCGTAGAATCACACTCGAAGAAGAAAACCACTTCTCGGAGCCGCCAATCAACAGCCTGTCACTACTACGGAAAGGGCATTTAGTCCCGGTCCAAAACTGCCTTTAGTACCGGTTTTGAACCCAGATAGAATATCCGGATCGATGCTCAAGGGCATCGCCCCGGTTCACTCACCCCAGATCGATGGAGTATCGATCGGTTCGAATTCACACGTGGCAGCGCATTGGGAACCCTCGCCCCTCATCATGCATCGGTTGGTGTCTCCAACCTGCATCGATGACCCTCATCGATGCAGGTTAGTTTCTCCAACCGGTACTAATGTTTTGTATATATATAGGTCTATTTCTCCAGTAGCTATTATATATATGTGTGTGTTAAATCACAACTAATTAAAAGCACAGATAATCAATCATGCACTTTGCTTGATAATTAAATCACTGAACATTCATTAACAAATTTAATTACATCTAATGTATTAAAATATGTACACATATTTTGTTCTTCTAATGTATTACAATATATATGTACACAACTTTATATATGTACACAACTTTAATTACAATTTTAGTCTTTCTTTTCCTTCTATTCATCGGGATCTTTTACGCAAGACGCTCTTGCTAGTCGATGTAGATGTCGACCACGACAGTTCACCGGTCCTTATCGAAGGGCCCCACCTGTTAAAGTTTGGTTCGTGAAACTCGCCTTTTGGATTTACAACCTCATCGTAAATAAAGCCGACGAGTTGTTCTTGGATTGCTCTCACTCGTCTTGCGAGAGTTCGAACCTTGTTCCGCCAAATATTGAGGCACCTATCGTTAAGTCATTAACTAATCAATACTTGAATTTGTACAAGATATAAGGAGTACCTATACATCATTAAAGCTAGTAGTTATATTAACTCACCCCTTGTTGCCTTTTAGCATGCGGTCGACGGCTCGGTTTGGGTGTGCATAAACTCGCATACATAGTAGCCAGATAAATTGTTACCCGTGGTGAGTCAAGATCTCGGTGGAAAAAGTTGAAAGCGTGAAATGGATGCAAGGAAATTAAGTTAACTAACTAAAAAGCTAGCATTATGATATACGTACACGAGAGGCAATTGTAATGTCAAATTCCTCCTTGAATACGCCCACGTTTTTAGCACGGAACCGTGTGAATGCACTACACATGTGATTACTTAATTGTACATGATTAGAATTTGTTTCAAATTGAAGGAAATAGAGCTAGTATGATAATAAAAGGAACAAGAATTAATACCAGTTGAGCATGTCGATAAAGTTTTGATACTTTTGAACTGGTCTCCTTTGCGAGTCCATAATTGTGATCGAGCTACGATCTAGCTTGATCATAAGAAGAATCCAAAGGAAAACTATACATAGATGTGTCAACGAGATAACTAATTAGTTCTAACATCGTGTTATGAAAAAGGAGTAGAATGAGGTGGTACGAAAACACGTACTCAAATGAGTAGGCTAGATATATCTTTGACTTATATCTTTGACCCATTAGCGCATTGAATACGTTAGTATCTGTTTCGCTTGGGTGGTCTCTAACGGTTGTCTCGTTGATAACTACTGGGTCCATGAAGCCTATGTCAAAAATACGATCCCTTCGGCATCTTTGTATCTCCATGCTACATAAGAAATTAGTTAGGCTTGCAAGTTAGTATAGTACAAGGAAGTGCACGATAGTTTTTTGCAAATAATTAAGACACTTACAGAGTCCAGCAAGCCATCAAGCTCACACTGAGGGCGTCTGTCTGGTATAGATAATATATGTAGTCCCAGTCGACAAAAAATTCACCTTCACCGCGAAAAAAATCTTGTTCCTTAAACTTGACAGCGAACATCTGTAGACCATGCTTGGTCGCGTCCAAGTACCATTCATGAAATTGCCGCATCTTTGTCGTTAGCTGGGGCAGCTCCTCATGCCTGACCAATGACCCGCCCACTTTAAATAACCATTTTACTTGGGCAAACTCAATCTTTTCCGTGCCTAATATTTGATTTGCGGTAAGGCCAGTTTCATTGAAGAATTTTTGCATCTCCTTACCCTTCCCCTCAGCTGACATCTTCTTCTTGGGGCATTCCTTACTCAATGTCTTTCGTAGTTTGATTGGCGAGGCATTTTTTTTTATCCTTCAAATTTTTAATAGTCTTTAAGCCTTTATAAAATTCATCCGTGCGAGTTGAACCTTCTTTTCTCGGTGACTTGGGTTTAAGAAATTTAGTTACCTCTCCTTTTACCACCTTCTTGGTCTCCTCATCGTTCATATCATACGGCCGCTTCGGAAGTTCAGCCAGCTTCTTGGATTGGGTGGAGGACCCCGTCTTCTTGGGAGCTACTGGCCGAGCTGGCTTGTTTCCCTTGGTCGGCGCCTTCTTGGGAGGAGACGGGCTTCTTGTGGCGCTTATGTGCGCGGGAGGTGGTGTAGGAGTCGGCGCCTTCTTGGGAGGAGACAGCTTTTTCGTGGCTTATATGCGCAGGAGATGGTGTAGGAGACGGGCTTCTTGTCGGGCTTATATGCGCAGGAGGTGGTGTAGGAGTCGACGCCTTCTTGGGAGGAGACGGGTTTCTTCTCGGGCTTCTTCGCGGAGAGGACATGTCCATGTTATCTCGAAAAATTATGTACCGTTTGCGCCACAGGATGAAAGTGTGTACTGCCTCTCCTAGCTTCGTAGTCCCGTCACCTCCAGGAATTTCGAGGTCAAGGTCCTCGTACCCTGGGCAGACCTCCTCCACCGAGACCTTGGAGTATCCTAACCGTATCTGTTGGCCATGGATAAGCTGCCCCGACTCTAATGGGTGAGCCATACCATCGGCCGCCTTGACGGTAAGGTTCCGCGCTTGGATATGCAGCTCACAAGGTGTCCGCTGGCTGATGTCATCTACGGGATACTTGTCCAAGTCCGCTTCTGCCAGCCCACCGGAACCGCAGCTGCTTCGCTGCCCGGAGGGGCTAATGATGTCTGGATTACTTGGGGGTTCTTGGCCCGTCTCGCGCTGTTGGCTCAAGGCTAGCTGCACCTCTCTTCGAATCTCTTCTTGCATTCTCTCATTTGTTTGATTCAGGCGTTCTTCAAGCGCACTAAGCTGTTGTGTCTGTCGAGCCTTGCTCCTCGCCCGACTCCTATAGGTCTCGGCGTCCTGAGCGAAACCAACCTTCCACGGGACAACGCCGACGCCTGCGTGTACGCCCGTGGTGCTCTGGATTTTGCAAGGCCCTTGTTAGCGCTGTCGTTCTCCTGTTTGGCACGGTTACCCCTGGAAGTCTCCTCGATGGATGTACAAGCCTTTCGCCACATCTCTTAGCACCTCCCCAAACACAAGATTGCCGTTATCATCAAGGGCGCCGCCGTGAGCATAGAACCAATGCTTTGCTCTGTCGGGCCAATCCGTTGTTGTTGGTGCGATACCCTTCGCTAGCGTGTCCTGTTCCTCTTCTCCCATTTTGGTATTGCATGGCGGTAACCACCGGGCGAGTCGGTGGTGATAATTCTTCTTCGTGCATTCAGCTTATTCTTCTCACTCAAACTTTGACCTTCGTCCGAAGTCTTGTATTTCACAAACGCATCCCAGTGATCTTGCAACTTTGGGTGCTTGTTCAAGTCGGGCGTTCGATTCTTCTTGATATACTCCGTGCTCAGCTTCTTTTTATAAGTCTCGAATGCGACCGCCATCTTCTTGAGAGTGTAACTTTTCACCTTCTCTTGGTCCCTTGGGGAAGGTGAATGTCTCCTTCACATCGCTCCAAAGCATGTTCTTCGTATCTTGAGGACTGATCCCATTTTGCTATGCTAATTGCCACGTGGTCCCTAACGTGACGCCGCATGCCGAATTGAACGCCCAAGCGCCCGAGGGTGCAAGAGGTCGGCCGTCCTCGCCGACTTCGGTGATAACATGTCTTGCCTTCTTCTTCTTGCTTGGACCTCGCCGACGTGATTGCTCGCTGGTTGATCGATCCGAAAGCATGGTACAATCATGAACGGGTCGATGTTGGCTTAGCATGGTAGTGGAACCGACAATCATGAAGCGGATCGATTGTTACCTCGCCGGCCTCAACGTGCTCTGCAGCCTCATCGTGCTCTGCAGCCTCATTGGCCTCGGTGGCCTCGGGTGCAGGCTCCGCCGTCTCATGACCATCATATCCCGTAATCAAACTTCTCATAAATTCTTCGTCGTCCATCGTCGTTTCTTAGGCTAGAAGAAGCACTGAAAGACGAAAATAGATCACATTTCATGTAAAGGTGATGGTACTACTCTAAAACAAATAGTGGAAGACGATGGGGAAGAGACGGTAGAGAGGATGGGGCGACGCCAAGATGTTCCTAATGTAAATCGCCAAATACTATACGATGGTAATTTTGCTAGAGTTGAGAGGAAATCAAGTGATGTTATGACCTCATGCTACAAACATGTGCACATGTAACTTTAAAATGATACTTATACATTAGAAAAAATTCATATGATACATATACATCTCGAAATGAAAAAATAATATGAAAAAATTCATATATTCTTAGATCTATATTTCTTGAACTTGCAATGAATTACTTTTTTAAATCATTTTAGTGTGGAATAAGAGTGATTCATTATTTTTAGAAGCAAATATATTCTTAAGAATATATGAATTTTTTCATATTATTTTGTACAAATTGCTTTTGGATTGTGATATGTCACTTTTATACACATACATCTTTATACACACAAATATATATGTTTATACACATACATCTTTGGTCAACAAAATATACATACACATAAAATTGGAGGATTTTTTTTTTTTGTAACTCTCAGTATATAATGAATTTGATCTTGAAATTTCATACGAGGGACACATATACATATTCATTTGACATCTCACACATATACATAGAAATCTCACACATATACATAGAAATCTACTGTTTAACTATTGTTTCATTAAATAATTTTAAAAATGCTTTTACCACTTTAGATTCATTTATCTTTTTTTTAAGAATGGGTTTTTAAATGTACTATTTAACTATTGTTTCATTAAATAATTTTTAAAAATGCTTTTACCACTTTAGATTCATTTAGCCTTTTTTAAGATTTCTTTTTTAAATCTACTGCTTAACTATTGTTTCATTAAATAATTTTTAAAAATGCTTTTACCACTTTAGATTCATTTAGCCTTTTTTTAAGATTTCTTTTTTAAATCTATCTGTATAACTATTGTTTCATTAAATAATTTTTAAAAATACTTTTACCACTTTAGGTTCAATTAGCCTTTTTTAAGATTTTAAGAAATAAAGTAATTTTTGCACTCTTATAATTCCATTGCAAATTGTCACCTTGTTATATTAGTATAGAGAGACTTTGAACAATATTGTTAGTCAAATATTAGTACAATTTGAGCAGAAAATACGAGCAACAGAAAACCTCTAGAGGAATGAGAAACTAGTATGTTAGTAGTCTATTACACCAAAAGAAAGCAAAACAATCCTTATTTGCTAACATACTTTGCTTTTACAAGTGATCCTTCATTATGATCGCGGCGCACGTAGGGAGTTTCCTCAGATCATTCAGACACCAATGTCTACATCCACCGTGAAAGGAGGCACTCGTCGAATCGATTATACTCTTCTTCGTCGTGACGCCTCAACTCCGACAATCCTTCTTTTACCAGAAGAACCACGTGGCGCCTTGGCTGATCGCTACTGCTAGTCTTCTCCTTCTGCTTTTTCGGTTTGCTGTCCATGTCCATCACATAGAATACCTGTGTCACATCATTAGCGAGCACGAACGGTTCATCCCTATAGGCCACTTGCTTGAGGTCCACAGTTGTCATACCATACTTATCGATATCCACTACCGCCGGTTTGACCCATTGGCACCGAAACAGAGGGACTTTTAATAGCCCGTACTCCAGCTCCCAGATCTCCTCTATGAAACCATAGTAGGTGTCCATCTTTTCATTTTTGTCCAAGGCATCTATACGGACGCCACTGTTTTGGTTGGTGCTCTTGCTATCCTGGGTTGTCGTGTAAAATGTGTACCCATTTATCTCATACCCTTGGAATGATATGATTGTTGTGGACGGTCCTCGAGCCAAGAGTTTCAATTGTTCATCGTCTGTCTGCTTGCCCAACAGCTTGCTTTTGTAACCAAGCGCGAAATGATCCATTTGCTCCATCGCGATCCACTTATCGACTTCTCTGGGTATTGGGCGCGAGACTCATCTCGTGATCATAGATATACTGAGCCACTACAGCTTGCTTGTTTCAATACCGTGAAATGTGCTTGTTTAAATGCAAGTAGATCGTCGCTATAGGATTCTTTTCTCCCTAAAGTCCCTTTTCCCCGTAGCCTCCCTCATGGCGTGATACAGGACGCCAATCGGATTCAGATCGTCCATGTAACTAACACAAAACTCGATCACCTCCTCTCAGTCTTGACACCTGCGAATGCACTTTTCAGGCGAGACCGTTACTTAACATACTTCTTTAGGATACCCATGTACCTCTCGAAGGGAACATATTGTGGAGGAACACAGTCCAAGAATTTCTATCTCTTTAACAATGTGGACCATGAGATGGACCATAATATCAAAGAAGGATGGAGGAAGATCATCTCAAGGCTAACGGACTATTGACCATGTCATCATGCGACTAGATAACTTATTCGCTCGATGACCTTCTGCGACACCGCGTTGAAGAACGAACACGACTTTATGATTGTCCTCGTACCCAATCTCGCGAATACCTCGCATTACCCTTTGGGAGCAATCTGTGTCATCAACACATGACAATCATGGGATTTTATGTGTACGATTTTATTCTCTTTCATGTTTATGAGTCTCCTTATGTTCGAGGAGTATCCGAAGGACCTTCACACTGCTCAAGAACTTAATCATATTTTTTTTTCTTCCTTGCTCGAGTGTAGCTCATGGGTGGAGGTAATGTTGTCCTTTCTCTCTTTTCCGGATGTAGGTCGTTCTCGAGTCCCAATAGTCAGAGGTCCTTTCGTGCTTGAAGTGTATCTTTTGACTTACCGTACATATCTAGGAAACCTGGTAGGTTCACGCAGATATTCTTCGTGATATGCATGAAGTCCAAGGAGTGGCGGACCTCTAAGTCTTTCCAAGAAGGTAAGTCCCAAAATATTGACTTCTTCTTCCAAATGGCCTTCGTGTGACCTTGTTCACCGGGACAGTTTGCTACCGTGACCTTTTCCAAATACTACTTTCAGATCCTTTACCAAAGAAAATACAAGCGCCCCATCGCGATGCATGGGCTTTACGCTTTCTTCCGTCCCATCAAAATTCTCACCCTTCCTCCGTGAACGGGTCCTTCATATGGAGGAACCTACGGTGGCCCATGTACACAACCTTTCGAGAGTTTTTAGGTACTTGCTGTCCGTATCCTCTAAGCAAAGGATGCGGGCTTTATATCCTTTGATAGATAGGCCCGATAGGTTACCAAGTGCAGGCCGGCCGTTGATGGTTACGAATAGCAATGCACGAGAGTGAAGTGCTCTCTTTGTACTCATCCCATACACGCACACCATCGCTCCACGTTGTTAACAGATCTTCAACCAACGGTTTGAGGTACACATCAATGTCGTTTCCAGTTGCTTCGGCCTTGGATAAGCAATGGCATCATAATGTACTTCCGCTTCATACACGACCAAGGAGGAAGGTTGTAGATACATAGAGTGACGGGCCAAGTGTTGGATCGCCGCTCATATCGCCGAACGGGTTCATCCCATCCGTACTCAACCCAAACCTTATGTTCCTTGCATCCTCAAGAAAGTCCGGGTATGTTCTATCGACTTTCCTCCACCGGGAGCCATCAAGAAGGTGCCTTAGCCTTCCGTCGTCCTTACGGTCTTCCTTGTGCAACAAGATCATCCGGTATGCTCTTTGTTCGCAAATAAACGCTTCAACCGGGGATTACAGGAAATACCACACCACCTTAGCAGAGGTCTCTTCTTCTTACGCCTCTACCTCACCGGGTCATCACGCTGGTCTTATACCGCGAAGTTTTGCACACCGGACAAGCTTCCAATCCTCATACTCATTGCGATAAAGGATACAATCATTACGGCATGCATGTATCTTCAGACCTCCAACCCCAAAGGGCGCATAACTTGTTTGGCATCGCACGTAGTTTCGGCAAGGTGTTCCCCTCTGGAAGTAACTTCTTTATGAGGCATAACAACTCGTCGAATCCCTTATCAGACAATCCATTGGTCGCCTTCCATTGCATCAGTTCTAGTGTGGTACGCAACTTTTTATGGCCCTGTCGACAGTTTGGGTACAACAGTGTTCCGTGGTCCTCCCATAGGCGCTGGAACTTTTTGTAATGTCTTTCGTCGATGCATTCTCCCTCTCCATCACGCAGCATCTGGTCTAGGTCATCATCACCACACTCCCCCAATGTATCTTCGAAAGAACCGTGTTGACCAGCGTCCGGGATATTGTTGTCTGCCTCTTCTTCTTCACCGCCTTCTCAGATAATCTCTTCTTCACCGTGCTTGGTCCAGCAGTATAGTTTGACATGAAACCTCTTGTGAGCAAATGAAAGTGAAGGTGGCTGGATTTTGGCCACTCCTTCTCATTCTTGCATCTATGCATGGACAACATATGTAGTCCGACGTCGTGTGTGCATCGGCAAGATGAAGAAAATCTTGCAAACCCGCAAGAACTCCGGGAGCGCCGATCCATGTACATCCATCGCCGGTCCATCTACATTATGTTACATCAAGATAATGTTAGCTCATTTTCCAATAATGAATTGTTGAACCAAAACCTAAATATATTAGCTAGATCCACACCTTCAATCCGAGCTAAATAATAATCCAAGCAAAATATAAACCCACACAACAAGTTTTTGCAACCTACAAAAAGAATTGGTCGATCGAGTGCGGATTCAAAATTCGAACAAAATTCACGACGACTTTGTTTGCAAATTCTGTTGAAATTGTAACACCCTAAAAATTTCTAAATTATTATTCAATCATTTATTTTTATTTTTTTCTAAATCTCTAGCACTTAATTAATGATGTTTTCAAAAATAATTTGTCGATGGAAATTAAAACCAAAATTATACTAGAAGTAATTTTCTAAGTTTAAAATATTCTAAAGTATTTTTGAAAACTTTTCTCAAATATTGAACTCATTTTATATTTTCTATAAAGCCATTCATATTTCGATATTATTTTAATTCGCAAATGAATTTAAATTTCTTCTTTTCCACATAACCATTGCCATTTGAAGATCCCAAACTCCATGATTTCCATGCACCATTCTCCCCGACACACGTGCAACCAAACCTCATCCTTCATCGATCGATGGAACTAAAACCTAAATTTAAGCTAGATCCATACATTAAAGGCGAGCTACATTATAATCCAAGCAAATTCTAAGCTTACACAACAAGTTTTTGTATCCTATTTGAAAAGATCAAGCTAGATCTCTACATTCATATTAATCTTTCATTAATCATGGGAAAAGATCAAAATTTTTTTCATAATTCAAGCAAAAAAGAGGCTCCATTTAACACCAAATGATGTGAGGAATGATGTTACTAACCTTAGTTACCTTGGTTGCAGTAAAATGACCAAAATTTTGAAATTTGGGCAGCACCTCCTCTACATTCATAATCTTTGATCAATCATGGGAAAAGATCAAATTTTCTTCATAATTCAAGCAAAAAGAGGCTCCATTTAACACCAAATGAAGTGAGGAATGATATTACTAACCTTAGCTACCTTGGTTGTGAGTAAAATGACCAAAATTTTGAAATTTTGGGAAGCACCTCCTCCCTTCAAGCTCTTGGTCAAGCTCCACCGTTCTTTTCACAAGACCGAATGATCTGGGTCCGCAGAGAGCGGAGGAGGAAGAAGTTTAATTGGGACTCAAGACGGTTGAATACGAATCAGATCGATGAGATCACATCAAGACGGGTTCGTGTCACGAACCGTACTATTTAGCACCCACTAAATAGTACCGGTTCGTGACACGAACCGTCATCGATGTGATCTCATCAAGACGTTCGTGTCGCCAACCGGTACTAATCGCTTCCCTCGCAGCTCAGAGCCGTTGAACCGGATCGATCTAACTATCGGTCCGGTTCAGATCGAACCGTCTTGATGGGCAGTAGCAAAGGTCGGTTCTGTAGTAGTGTGTAGCGATCTACTGACAGGACAAGGTGTGTCATTGAGTCCACATAAGCAAGGATGAAGATAAAATGGTATATAGTAGTAGGCTATACATGCCCTAAACAATTTTCACATTTATCTTTCCCCTTAAAAGCAAGAAGATCTGGCTGATACAACTCAATTTCATAGGTCTCCAAGAAAGAATATATATTAGATCAAATTTGAGAAAATATACACAGAAATAATTACCTTCTTCTTAAGTCTGATAAACCAGGATGCTACACAGGTTTGAGTCTCGATGCATCGATCATCCATTGGCCACAATTTCCACGTAGCTTCCACATTTCAAGTTGTGTATTGTTTAAACAGGAAATCAATTTAATTAGCAAGTGATGGATGACTAGTTGCTAATCTAAAATAAGAAATAAAAGAAAACGATGATTCGATGAGTTAAATTTTTATTTATTAACACACCCCACCGCGACAGAGACTAGATACGAATGAAACCAACACCTAAGAAAGCTGATCAGCCGGCCGTGCACGATGAAACACATCCACAGGGATAGAAGGCACCGCACTATGCCAGAGCGCTGACTGGACAAGTTGTTCTCTTGCATCCACATAAGCAGAAAATAAGGATAAATTGCACTTTCCAAGTGGCCCTCCATCCGACTAGGACCAGCTTCCCATCCAGTTAAGAGACCCAGGATAGGACAAGGTGTGACCTGGTATCCACATAAGCAAAAAAAGAGCAAGATAACAAACTCAGGAGTCAGGAGAAATTCTGATCAAATGCGATATCCTTTTCTAAAATCGATGGTCATGATTTTGCAAAAAGGATAGATTTTGAATCTAGTATACATACATTAATTGATCTTGCTTTCATCATCATGTCAAAAACACGAGCCTCTGTTGTGCATGAGATCTCGTCTAGCCGATAAGATTATACTCTCAGAATTGTTTCGTGTTCAAAGCAGGGTAAAGTTTGTGGTGCTAACCATTTGAATAAATTTGGCTGCAAGCTACTTGCCTCTAGTGAAACTCAGAATCACTACTCACCTCTAAAATTAGTTGATCAATATATAACTCACTACAAAACACGTGTGTAAACCCTTAATTTAATTCCACAAACATAACCAGTCCAACATATGTGCCAAAACGCTGCTAAGCCACCAATAGGAAGTTTCTCACTATCTTTGCTAATTCTACCAGCATTAGTATACGTCCCAGCTGCTATCTAATCTTAGACATGTTCTTAACGATGTTGATCAAGTAATTAACTGGCCCATTCATGGAAATGTCCTAGCCGTATCGTATATTCGTTTAGCTGTACTCTACAATAGTAGATTGGCTAGCTAGTGCAAACACATTTGGTGCACCTAATTTTATATCTGCATTAGTAGTTATACTAGAAAGCAGTTGCACAACGGGACTCCACTGATAGCAACAACATGCTCCTCCCTATCCACAGATCAGCTTTGCAAATATAAACAAACCAACGGCAGGATCTGGATGTTCCAACAGATTAATTGGATGGGAGCTATAGCTTAATCAGTCTGCTGTTGAGGTTACAACAACGCAAGGGAAAACTATGGGACACCAAAAGCTCACATGGTGCAGTACTTGGAGAAGTTGTATTGTGTTTTTATGACTATTCCTAATAAAGTTGCTTTTTCTCTTTTGGAAAGAAACTACAAATTTGAAGGCTTATGGATTCAATATTAATCTCCTATGAAATAAAATGTCGCAACTTAGGTGGAACTAATCTTCTAAAAAAAGGTGTACGGGTATATCGTCGGAGTCCAAGGAATACCTACTGTCTAATTAAAGTGGTTCAAGTAACGTTTGGTTCATACGATAAATTATTAATTAGGCACAGCAAAAACACCAATTTTCTAATCAATTAAATGAGGTATTTCTCGTGTCAAATTTATAAAATTTCAAAGTGATACGTAAATTAAAGATTATATGTCCCGTAGGAGAATAAAAAAGCTGTAGAAGACGGAGGTGACTGATTTCTACCCTTTTAGACTGACCGTGATTGTGCGTCAGAATATCCCTTTCCACGATATCTCTATAAAAAAACTTAGAAAATAGTAGTGTCAATTCTTCCTAGGTAAGTCATGTCGGCTTCTAAAGAACATACAGCGTGTGGTTAAAAAAAATGGCACGCTGAACATTCTTGAGTAAGACATATATATTCATCGATCGAATTATGTTGACGGTATTGACGCTATGCCGCATCCTTAGCTTGTTGATTTAGGTTGTGTCTGGTTGGTGAGATAAGATTGAATGAAATAGGATGGTTTTTGTACTATTTGGTTCTATTGTTTTGGGTGAATGAAATAGTTCAGAATCTATAGGAAACATTCCTCAAATTTGTACCTTACCATCCAAGATAGGATGGTTCCATTCAAGTAACCATTTATATACCACTTGATACAAACAACCAAACACACCCCTAAGAACTTCTCTTTCACCGAACATCAAGCATGGAGTCTAAGTTTAAAACCTTTTTTCAAAAGTTGTTTGGTATGAATTATTTCCTACTTCTCTTACAACAACCTAGTACACCGGATAACTTCTGGCCACCAGACACTGTGAGACGAATGACACATCCAACGGCTGCCCCTAGCTAAGTCAATTGCAATAGGCTAAATTAATGTTGCTGGAGACGTTGGGCCAAGTGAGTGGATCGGATTGGACCTAACTGTCTCCTCAACATCTATATAAGGGGGTACAGCCAGTGGTTGTTTCAGCAAAGAAACAAGGAAGAGTTTTTGAGGGACGTGCTACTATACCATTGAAGACAGGGAGAGCTCAAGAGAGAATGGCAAGGCAAGGTGTAGCCTCCATGTTCGCTCTGGCATTGCTCTTCGGAGTCTTTGCCTCCATCCCTAAAAGTGACTCCTCTCTCTCTTTCTCTCTCTCTCTCTACTGTTTCTTGTTTCAAAATAATTAGGTAGGTTTTATTTTTGTTTATGCGAGTCATGCATGCAGGAATTTCTTTATATGAAGAAAATATTTTTTTTGTCAGAGGAAGAAAATATAAGTAAACTGATCAGCTTTCATTAAGAGATGAATTAGCTTGCCATGGCGTGAGAGCTAGATATAATATACAAAGAGAAGATGAGAAGAACGAATAGTCACATATATCTCTCTCGACAACAACGTCATGCAAAGATAACAAAATCGTTAGTCGTTAATATATAATATACAACCCTCTTTCGGTGCATGTCGCTTTCTTTCTGCGCTTATTCCTGCTATCAGTGCAAGGTAAAGCCATGCATCTTTCATCCATTAATGGAACAGTAAAATTTGCATCAATCGCTTTCATTAAAAAAATCAAGAACATAATTTTTTACTGCTGAGGCACTTTAATTTTTTTTCATTTGTTTAATATATCTATTTATAAGGGCCAAGGGGAACGTATGGTCACCAACATAGAAGTGCACGAATCAAGTATAATATTTTACCTTATTCAAAAAATTTTTTATAAAAATTGGCCAGGAGCACTAGCATTTCATTATAGAAGAAAGAAACAACCGATAAACTACATACGTACTCACGCACCCCACACACACGCGCACACACACCCACGCAGCACTCATCGCCTTCGCGCACGCCCGCGCTGAGCCGAGCTCGAACGCGCACACACACGCACGCCCACGCAGCACTCGCCGCCTTCGCGCACGCCCGCGATGAGCCGAGCTCGAACGCGGACAGGCGGAGCGAGCTCCTCTCGCTCCCGCCAGCAGGCCAAAGCACCGCTCGCTTCGAATTTTTTTTTCTAGGGAAACATTGTAATCATAGGTTTCCGCAAGGAAATTAATATATCAGTTAAGCATATTGAAAAGGATATTCTAGCTATCTAATTTCAACTCTATATATACTATGAAGTTGATGGAGAAATCCAAGTCTGACAAATTAAGCCTGTTTCGTAGATAAAACCAGCAAGCTTGCAGATGAAGTCTTTGCATGTCTAGTGAGCATGCATGCCATTTTGGTTGCTTCCTAATCATCTTTTGGAAAAAAAGAAATCAGAAAGTTTAACTAAAGAGCTAGATAGCTAGAATCTGTCTTTCTATCTTTCATCAATGTCATGATAAGCTGGCTAGATTTTTTTTTTTTTTTGCCCATGCATGCATGCATGCAAAAGGGACCTTGGTAGCTCACTTTTACTCCTCCCTTTTTGCCATAGTTGGCACGAGTCCTACCACTTCGTTTGTTCCCTAATTATTTCGGTGCAACAACTGCTTAACCACCCGTCGCTCGTCATCTTTTTTTCCCTTGATATTTTTCAGCGACGCCTGATTTCAAACCGGCTAGTTCAACGGTCCTCGTCTTGTTGGAGCCAGTACTAATGTTTCATTCTTTAAGTTTGATGAATATATTGTACTAGTCAGTAATTAACTAACTCATTTGCTGATAGATTAATGCATGCAGGACTGAGCATGTTAGCTATAGCTAGAGTCTTGTTGTCATCATGTCTTCGTAGTACAACACATGTAGGGTGTACTGTGAGGTAGGTCGAGTACATCACTAACAAGCCACAAATCAATACAGGTGTTCTCTCTCTTGTAATATAAGTGTGATCTGCCTGAATTAGCTTGCAAATTAGAATGGTTCAGTTAGGAGTAGTAGTTAGTAGGTACTTCATCTGATATGCACTGAAAAAATACTAGCTCAAATTAAGGTATAGATAGATAGCATATACAAAAGAGGAGGAGGATCAATTGTAATGGCAGTCTAGAATTGACTTGCGTGTACTATATATAATACTTGTATCACACGTGAGCTAGACAGGCCGTTAGCCCCATGGCACGGCTAACCGCAGCTAGCGCGTGCGTGCCTTTGGCGATCCACATCGATCGTATCGTACGTGGACTATCCAACGGTCGTGCTGCGGACGTTGGACCAGAAGCTTTATCCCCATGTATGATGTATCTCTCTCCTGTCGTCTTCTAGCCATGTCCCATCTCTCTCTTTCTCTCGCTCTCCCTCTCTCTTTCTCTCTCTCTCCCCCCTCTCCCTCTCCCTCCTAGTGTATTCCTGGTCCATTTCCGAAGTTGACTAGTGGCGTGCAAGTACAAACTACAAGCTACGGGCTGATTATATATACATGTATGTGTAACATTTTCTTACATATTGCAGTCTCAAGTAGGAGTAACACTGCACCGGGTGCGCCCCCAACATGCTATATAAACTGCCATAATTAGGGTAGAGTTAGATGTTTAATTAACCAAGCAACTTAATATTAGTGAGCTAATAAAAGATTCAGTCCAAGCTAGCTAGTCAATGTTTATTATTAATTCCTTTCCAAGCTAGCTAGTCAATGTTTATCATTAATTAGTTCCTTTCTTTAAGGTTTTCCTTAGGTCACGAGCTAACTAAGCCACTTGCTTTCTTGCACATAGTGACAACTCGGTCAAGCGAAGCCAAGGCACGATACTAGCAATATTCCTCCGCATTGTGCGTGCGTGCGTGCATTTGACACCAACTGCTGACTGTAAAAACAATCATAGAACGCTCGTTCGTTAGGTGTTACATCAACCAGTACCAGCCAGAGCTAGTCCAGAGAAAGAGGGAGTCTGTGTGCGCGTGTGATAAAAATATGCAAAGTTATTAGGAGCTGCACGCATGCATACATACAAATTTCAGTTAAATGTCCTCCACTAGAGACTAAATTTCCTCTCCAGCAAATCAAAAGGGTGCATAGTGTGTACATGCATGCATCATATCGCCGCCTTTCTTGCTTCGTGTACCCATTTTTTCCATCTCTTTTTTTTCGTCAGTGCAAGCACAGATTAATTTCTAAGGCAATAGAACAGTACCCAGTGTTGTAATTCACAGTAAAAAAGCTAAAATTAACTGATTTAATTTGGACGGTTTATAATTGTGCTGTAATTAATCAAGTGTGTGAGTTACACAAGGCTAACGAAATCTACCTACGTACTTGCGTGCAGCCATCGAGTCCATCGGGGTGTGCTATGGCATGAGCGCCAACAACCTGCCTCCGGCAAGCACCGTCATCGGCATGTACAAGTCCAACGGCATCTCCTCGATGCGGCTGTACGCGCCGGACCAGGCGGCGCTACAGGCCGTTGGCGGTACGGGCATCAGCGTCGTCGTCGGGGCGCCCAACGACGTGCTGTCCAGCCTCGCCGCCAGCCCGGCCGCAGCCGCCTCCTGGGTTCGCAACAACATCCAGGCCTACCCCTCCGTCTCCTTCCGCTACGTCTGCGTCGGCAACGAGGTCGCCGGCGGCGCCACGCAGAACCTCGTCCCGGCCATGGAGAACGTCCACGGGGCTCTCGCCTCCGTTGGCCTGGGCCAGATCAAGGTCACCACGTCGGTGTCGCAGTCCATCCTCGGCGTGTACAGCCCACCCTCAACCGCCGAATTCACCGGCGAGGCTCAGGCGTACATGAGCCCCGTGATGCAGTTCCTGGCTCGCAACGGCTCCCCGCTTCTTGCCAACATCTACACCTACTTCCCCTACACCTACAACCCGGGCGCCATGGACATCAACTACGCGCTCTTCACCGCCTACGGCACCGTCGTGCAGGACGGCGCCTATGGCTACCAGAACCTGTTCGACACGACGGTGGACGCCTTCTACACGGCGATGGACAAGCACGGCGGGTCTGGCGTCACGCTCGTCGTGTCGGAGAGCGGGTGGCCGTCCGGAGGCGGCACGGCGGCGTCGCCTGCCAACGCGAGGATCTACAACCAGAACCTCATCACCCACGTCGGCCGCGGCACGCCGCGCCACCCGGGCGCCATCGAGACGTACCTCTTCTCCATGTTCAACGAGAACCAGAAGGACTCCGGCGTGGAGCAGAACTGGGGCCTCTTCTACCCCAACATGGAGCGCGTCTACCCCATCAGCTTCTGATGATGGCTAGCTAGGTAGCCGCCGTATATCCGTCCGTACGTACACGTATAAGCATGTATACGTACGTACGTACGCTCGCTGCAGTTAGTGTACACGTACCTGTATATTATGTATTGTACAGGAGCTTGGTTGCGACCGCTGAGAGTATCAAATACTGCTCAGATGCGTCCGCTATACCAGTTTGCTACATATATACGTCATGATTACGATCGAAGGGAAACTATAGTGATTGCTCCCTTCCTAGTAGTACATACAGAGGTTGATTCTACATATACATATGTACGTCCGTATGTACCTAGAAGGTATAGTGTACGTACACCAATTGTCGGTGGCGGAACTGGAAAATTTTCATTGAGGACGTACACATCACACTACAACTCTTTAGCCCTGTACTATAATTTCATAAGATCATAAATTTAACATATATATTTGAAATTGACTAAAAATATAGCACAAATAGTTCTAAAGTCTTAAAAATTCTAGACGGACATATACAATCGACAAATTTGATTTATTGGAAAGATGAAATTGTAGAACTTTTTAATTTTTTAAGGGCGTTAGGATGTACCCAACACCCCACTAGTATCGCCCCTGCCAGTCGCTTTAATGGATATCTCTATGCATCATTCGACACATTCATGTGTTGATAATTAGTTGGATTTCTCAGCTGTTGGATTGAGATCCAAAGGCCATTCGCCTCCCCCAATTTCCTATTAAAGTATCACCACTTAATTAGCCCTAATCACCAGTTGGTAGCCCCCTTTCGAATTTTTTTAAATAATATATTTTCAAAACAAATTTGCACAAATAATATGCCGAACTCAGTCAAGTCAACATTAAATGATTTATTTGCTACAAATCAGTCAAGTTTTAGACCTCAGGATCAAAGTGCACATCCTCTGGTTCTTACACGTCGCATTCTGAAAAAACATTAGAAAACATAAACAATATTCTAAAAAAGAAAAAACTATAATATTTGTAAACCCAAACAAAGATACAGACAAACTGCGGTGAACCCTACAATGAAAATGAAATAAGCACATTATAGATTAAAAAATCAAAATTAGATACACCCAATGAAACAATATAGCAATTTCAACTATCATAGGATAAAAAAAACATCAAAATTAGATACACATAATGGAACAATATAGCAATTTTAACTTCGATGAACCCTGCAATAAAAATGAAATTTGTTCATTATAGATTCAAAATAAAATAAACTTTTATTAAATGAGAAGCTGAAGTTGAAGCCGAAGACCATCGCTGCGAGCTACCTCGTCGTCCTGGCTACTTCACCCGCCGTGCTCTCGATTGTCAGGTCGCGCGCCATGAACCCGTTGTCTTGCGCGCCTACACCAGCCGACCACGAAAATTAATTAAGCTTAAACGCGGAGCACGACTGGATGCGTGCGTGCAATGCTTGCATGCAGGAGGAAAAACGTCTGAAATCAAAAAAAAAAAAAAAATCATTCGACAGAAATTTAGCAGTTCCCTTAATTATACACCGTACGCTCGAGATATTTTTCACGTACCACTTTAGAAGAACTTCACTGTTCCATAGTTACTTGCATGCATGGCGCACGTGCTCGTAACTAGACGTGCATGCGGGCTCGGTGTCGACGCGGAGATAAAACGGCCTGACACGTGTCTGACCGGTTGGCCCACATGCCACATCGATGTGACCCGGTCGTGGCCGGGCTCGAGCTCCGGGCAATTGGCTCGCGTGCGCCGGGCCTGTACGGACTCGAGAGCGACGCACATGTACGTATTTTCCATTGGATGGAAGACGATCCTGTCCATACGTTTTTCTTATACCAGTACATGCCTTTAATATTAGCGAATTTACGTATTTCTACAATTAATTCGGCTGGGGCCTCACCTACGTACGACGTATTCGGCGCCATCCATCCGCTTGTGGATATGTATATCTCGTCCAGGTTGTTGGATCTCCCGCGCATAGAACTCTGCTCTGGCCGTTCCTGTGTAGCTTGTTCATCTTTGAAGTGATGCATGTATACATGTGTGATGTCTGTCTCTACAATATTTTCTCTGTTTTTTTTATAAGCCATATTTTGATGTTGCACAAGGATTAAGGTTACGTTGAAATTGAGAAAGATACGAGAGAAAATGACTTAGATGCCCCCACTTAATTGTCTTGAAACATGAAACATATACTTTGTGTAGATGGTAATGAATAAATACATATGGATGAGAAAAAATAAATAGGAGTATAGAAGGAAAGGTCTCATTAAATCTACATGCAAGTTTTATATTTGTAAACAAAACTATTAAAAAAATAGGCCTTATAAAAAAACGAAGGGAGTACTTGTAAACAGATTTGTGTGCTACTACCATCGTACTGCTGCCAATAATAATCATACCGGCAATCAGTTTATGTCAAGGGAGTTTTCGATAATTATTTAATTTCCAGTAATAATAATTATGCCTGTTTTAATTTATTTCATGGGAGTTTTAATTAATTAATTAACTATGGCTGTCTAAGCTAAGCTAATGATTTGATAGACGTAGTTTTGAGAATGGCTGCTGGAGCAGGTGGCTGATGTTCCACGCTCACCAGAAAAGAACTCCGCTGCTTTTTAAAGCGGGTGCTGCGTGCGGTACATAACATGAATCGGTTGCGACGAGAAATGTTGGTACCTGCCTGCTGTGTCTGTTCATCTGCAATCTCGATCAGAGCTCTAGCTTTACACTTTTTCCCCTAGTATATCATTGCAGTCTCACCGATCATGAAAATGACAAATGCTTACTGACTATGTATACTGATAAATATATATGTTCACCAAATATTATCTATAAGCTAGCTCTTTTTTCAATTAAAGCAGAAGAGTTACTGATTACTAAACATTTTATATATCTGGCTGAATTCATTGCAAAAATATTGTCAAATAAAGGGATAAAGTATTTGTTGAATAATAGATCAATCCCAAAAACAATCAAAGATACCTGAAGAACAATCACTATAGATATACACACAATATAGGGAGTTGAACTCTCTTCTTTTTATTGATTATGATTGGTTGTCTCTCTTGTACAGTGGGTTACTCTATTTATAGCCAAAACCCCCTCAAGGGAAAATTTGGGATTCACCTCAAACCCCAGAAAGTTATATCTTAATATCCCTCTTGAGCGAAAACTGCGTAATACATATGGCTCGTTAAAAACTCCTCTCAACACTACTACAGGAATGTACATCACAATTGCATTTTTTTGTCATCACAGTTGATTTGGGTGGCAATACAAAGTTATTAGACAGTGATGAGGAGGGCTATCACAGTTGTTTTGTGTCTGATAGTAATAAATGATCATTACAATCGGTTCTGAACTCAAAACCGATTGTGATGGGGGCATATCACAATCGGCTCTGACCTAGAATCGATGGTCTAGATGAGAACTGACGAATACTTATGCCGGGGGTACCCCACAGCAAGGCTTCGACTATGAAGTTGTCAATACAAGCAAAGATATCAGATGGGCCTACTCAGGCCCAACCCAAAACAGGGGGTTCCTTCGAGAGGCAGAGGACCATCGGTCTCGGTCCGGCCCATAGGCTCCGACCACATCGCAGGTCGGAGCCACCATCAGGTTCCGGCCTACAGTCTGGTCGGATCCGACCGGGAGTTCCGACCACAGCTACGGTCAGGCGCACCCGCATGCTCCGACTAAGGGATCTGGCCGGAAGCCCCAATGGGTCCTTATGGCGGGGTCCCCGATCGACTCCGACCTAGGACCTTCGCCTCGCCACCGGCGGATCCTAGGCTACGCACCTGTCTCGCCAGTCTCACTAGGGGCAGGTGGCACCGTCCCGAGGCGGCCCGAGGGATTGACAAAGTCAAGCAAGCTATCCCATCGCCTTGGCCATGCATGAGGGAGACGCGCCTCCCGAGGCAATCTCGGTTACCATCGCCGACGCCAAGACTTGACAAGCACACAGACAGCCGGTACACCGTTTCCCAAAGAAACGGGACGCCAGCACCAACCCCATGTGTCTACCGGGCCGGTATGGCAAGGATTATCAACGGACAGGCGTCAGAGCCCAAGACCGGACTTCAAGACCAGCAGCTCTGCACCTAAGCATAGGGCTCAACTCCTGGTCATAGCATACCCCTTCTTGTTTTTTCATCTCTTCTTAAGAGCGCCCGTGTAACCTGCTCCCCCCACATGTATATAAAGGGGGCAGGGTCTCATGAGGAGGGATCGATCGGAGTCATTCCAAGTCACCCAACTGTAGAGAGTCCATTCTAAACATCGAAGGGCCGGCCTGTTGGACCCCTTCGAGCAAACTGTAACCACTCGCGGCCAGCCGCATTCCCAGCAATACAATGCCACCACTTGAACTGGACGTAGGGACATTCAGCCCGAACCAGTATAAACTTTGGACCCCTGTAGTCTAACCATTTGAGGAACGGGAAGCGCGCGGCCCCTAGACTTACAAATTTACTTGCCGGTTTTACGAAACACCGACAAGAACCGATTGCTATGTAGGTGTTCGATTTTCAATGTACAAATTGCAGTACAAATATCACATTGATAATATCTAACACAATATATAGAACACAAACATATCACATATCACATAACATTCACAATACATAATATTGTTTACATAGTACATAACATTCACAACACAAGTATATCACATTCATATGATATAATATTGTTTACAACATATAGACTAATAGGAGCTTGTCTCTAAATTTACCGTCTTCCGCTATAAGTTCTGTCTAGTACCACTAGCATATGTGGTCTCATAATTTATTAGGATCTTTGTTGTCTAGGCTCTTGAGGAGAATATTAAGGTTCTTGTAGGATCGATATATACTAAACTAACAATCAGAGGGGGGTGAATGATTGCGCAGAAGCTAAAATCAAATTTTTGATGATTTTTGAAACACCACAATTCGGACTCAAATTGTCTAATTCGGATTCGACAAAAACAGAATGATGCACGTTCACTTAACAGTAATTACTAAAGATCTCACCGTTCGATTGACATGAAATTTTAACTGTAGAAAATATATTCAATTTCGAAACTAACCCAATAAGAATCAGCTCGATCGGATCTAGATTTATGACCTTCGCAAGATGACTGTAACAAATAATGACAAAAATTGATCTAACCCTAATTACGAGATTAATCAGGATTTATGAAGAATTAACCAATTAAACTTTTCTGATCAATCACTTGATGCCTTAGACAGATTTTGAATGGATCAAATCAAAAATATTGTGATGAAACTATGAATCAATCTAAAAATAAAATAGTCATGCAAACGAAGAGCGAAAACGAAAGAACGAGATTAACAACACATCAACTTGCAAATCAGGAATTTTATTGTCGAGATGTGTTCACAAAATGCCTCCAATCGTCAAGGAAGAAAACCAGATGCTACAACTTGCGGCCACAAGCACATGCATGCACCAGAATTTTTTAGCCGTGAAGATCCACCTGGAGATAATCAAACGCCAATTAAGAAAATCTCCTGGATGTATGCAATGATCGGGCTCTGAACTTTCTGACCGCAAGACTCCAGACGCTGCGCATTTCTAGCCGAAGAAGCTCACGCATGCATGTGGCCACCAGGACAAGCCCGCACGTCTTCACGCCATGCACTTCTAGTCGTCGCCCTCTAGTTCATTAGATGCAGCCGCAATGGACACCAGGCGCAGGAGATTAGTCACTGGCCGCAAGACTAAGGGCATGTTTGGATCCATTAGCACTAATAATTAGCTAGCTAATGACTAATAGCTAGCTAACTATTAGCAGACTAATTATTAGTTGGGGCTGTTTGGATCTACTAGCTAATAGGTGGTTAAAAATTTAGTTGTGAGTGCAAATGTCCATTATACCCTTGCATTAATGATGCATTACTTCTTGGTTTCAGCTGCTGGTTAATTCCTCGTCACATTCGATCAGCTGATCCGAGTGTCGCCAGGCAACTGCGAGACGTGCCACATGTCAAAGCTAGAGATACAACAGGCCTTCACCGACCGGCAGGAAGATCAAAACCTGCTGGTCTCGGTGTTGGAGGTGTTAGTGACGAACCAGTGCCCTTGCAATGGTGGACAACGTGGTGATCTGGGGACCGCAGGGCTTCGGGAGTGTCATGGCCAAGGGCAAATAAGACTTTTCATCATCTATTAGCTGCAATTAGCAGGGGTCTACTAGCTAATGAGATAACCATTAGTTGGGATGTTGGCTAATTATTAGCTACATTATTAGCTGAACTATTTGGATCTACTTCAACTAATACTACTATAGAACGAGACATCACTATCACTGTATCTGTGTCGGTTCTTAAGTTTTTCGAAAAAAACGATTGTGATAAGTAACTTCGGAGGGGTGTTAGTAATAATCACTATCGGTTCGAGATTATAAGTGATTGTGATGTAGATGGACACATCGAATCGGTTCTCTACTAAAAAGTGATAGTGATGACACGGTCATCACTATCGGTTCTTTCATAGAAGTGATAGTGATGTGCGGGATCATCACTATCACTTCTATGAAAATAACCGATAGTGATGACCTACACATCACTATCACTTTGTAGTAGAGAACCGATTCGATGTGCGCACATATGGTTATCACTATCGGTTCTTTTTATAAGTGATAGTGATGACCGCGCACATCACTATCGCTGTTGAAAAGAACCGATTCTCGATGTGCTCGTGCTCATCACTAAGGATGGCCGTGCACATCACTATCGCTTTTGAAAAGAACCGATTTCGATGTGCCTCGCTAGGTTATATATACCACTCAAGACCGAACTCTTCTCTCGTTGTTGCTCCAGAGGAGATTTCTCGCCGCCACCCGAGAAAATAGCTCATATTGTGTGGTTGGAAGCAATACTTGGGTGAGAAAATTTGAAGTCCTCATGGGTGGGTATTAAGAGGGCAAAATTGAAACCCTATCTTGAGGAGATTCCCTCTTTTGCCCTCTTTTGCGGTTTTCTTCAAAATATGTACGTGCTTTCAGATTTCACACTCTTTATTTGACAAGCACATATCTATTTAATTTTTGTAGTGCGATCTCCTGCTTATATGGAATTATTATTGCTATCATGTGGTAGCTGTTATTAGAGTTTAGGCGGCGAAACCACGCCTCCCGCTCGAGGGTGCTTATTTATAAATATGCTGAACGAAAGGGCATATTTATAATGGCGATCTCGAATTGTCCACATTTTTGATAGTTTGAGGATATATGGTTCGAGCAAGTTCTGAGTAAGTGTTGTACAAGTTCGAGTAGATTTTGATAGCGTCTCTCGGTGTTCTCCGGATACACACCCTCTTGACTGTTGTCGAGGCGTATCCGGAGAACACGGAGATGTCGCCAAATTTTCTCTCGAGTTGTACAACGGCTTAGAACTTGCCCGAACCATATATCCTCGAATGGGATTAGGACCTAACCTATTTAGAGATTAGGAGTCATCGTTGGTACCCTTGTTTTGTTTCGTTGTAGTAGAAAGATTTGCAAGCTATTGCACTAGCTATATAATTAGATTATTTGATATCATTGTTGATGTTAAAATTTATGTCTCTTATGTAGGGAATTGGAAGCTTTAAACCGGGAAGAAGCTAGGTATCGATCGGAGTACATTTATATATCTTGGAACCTCGCCCACTATTTTGCAAAGGTAATATTAATTGAAATGATGTCTCAATATTTAAAATAGCTATAGCTAGTTGTCGCTCTAGTTTTTCCTTAATTTATTGTGCGAAATTTAATTGCAGATGGACCGTGAGGAATGGATGTATCAGAAAAGCCGTGTGAGTGCTGAATTTCAGAGGGGTGTTAAGTAGTTCAAAAAAATTGCAGAAGACGACATGGTGAGGAGGGGTGTAAACTTCATATATTGTCCTTGCATTGATTGCACGAATCTAAGGAGATTTAACAACTCATCTCAAATTGAGGACCACCTGATTCGACGTGGCTTCGTGAGGAATTACACATGTTGGATCCATCACGGGGAGGCAGGTAGTACCCTTCCGATATGCAACGAAGATACGGTGGAACCGGATGACGAGTTGCACCGATATGTTTGAGGAGGATAATTTGGAGCAAATGTTGCGGGATGTGGAGGGTAATTACACGGAAAGAGAGTTTGAAAAGTTTAATGACTTGATAGAAGATTTATGCCAAACCGTTGTTCACAAAGTTGCAAAACGGAATACACCAAAGTTGGGTTCGGTCCTTGCATTGTTCGAATCAAGGCAAAACACCGCTGGATGATACAAGTTTCAATGCACTACTAGTTCTTCTATCGGATCTTCTTCCGGAGGGAAACGAGTTGCCAACAAGCATTTATGAAGCGAAGAAGCTACTATGTCCCATGGGAATGGAAATAGAAAGGATACATGCATGTCCGAATGATTGCATCTTGTACCGTAACGCACATCAGGAGCTGCACGTTTGTCCAGTTTGCGGTGTGCCCCGGTACAAACAAAAGGAGAAGCGTAACGACAAGAAGCGAAGAGCCGGGCAACGACGGTGAAGAGGTCACTAAAGGTGCACCGCCAAGGTATTGTGGTACTTGCCCATCATTCCCGTCTGGAGCGCTTGTTTGCAAATCCGAGAGAGGCAAAATTGTTGCGCTGGCATTACGAGTCTCGAAAGTAAGATGGCAAGTCGAGACACCCTGCCGATTCGGCTCAATGGAGAAACATCGATTGGAAACATGAGAAGTTTGGTGCGAAATGAGGAACATAAGATTTGGGTTGAGTACCGACGGAATGAATCCGTTTGGTAACATGAGCGATCGTCACAAAGACACGCCGATTCATTGTGTATCTACAACCTCCCTCCTTGGTCAGGCATGAAGCGGAAGTATATCATGATGTGATTACTAATCTCGGGACCCAAACAATGGAAATGATATTGATGTGTACCTTGCACCATTGATCGAGGATTTGGTAAAATTGTGGAATGAGGGGGTCGTCGTGTGGGATGCGTACAAAAGAGAGCATTTCACCCTACGGGCTATGGTATTTTGCACCATAAATGATTTCCCGGCCCTTGGTAATTTGGCAGGTTACAGTACGAAAGGAGCCAAAGCGTGTCCTATTTGTGAAGAGGATACTGAGAGTCTATGGCTGCCGAATTCCAAGAAAACTGTGTATATGGGTCACCGTAGGTTTCTACCTCGAAGTCATCGATACCGTAAGATGGATGACAAATTTGATGGGAAGAGGGAAGTCCGTTCAGCACCGCAGCCTATGAGTGGAAGCCAAGTATATTCACGTAGAGGATATCGATGTTCAAGACGGAAAGAGCCATAACTGCTCGTCAGAGGACCATTTGGAAGAAGAGGTCAATATTCTGGGACTTACCGTACTGGAAGGAGTTAGATGTCCGGCATTGTATTGATGTCATGCATGTTGAGAAGAATGTCTGCGACAACTTGGTTGGCATCCTGCTGAACATACCTGGGAAGACCAATGATGGTGTCAATGCTCATCGCGACATGGCCTACATGGGAATCAGCCTGGACTTGCAAAGGATAGAGGAGGATGGAAAAGGTCCGTACATCCATGCCGCATGCTACACCTGTCCAAAAAGGAGAAAGAAGATCTCTCGCAAATGTCTCCAAAGTATTAAAGTTCCATCCGCTACTTCGCGAACATTAAGAAGCTTGTGTCTATGGATGATTTGAAGTTGTTGGGCATGAAGTCCCATGATCGCCATGTCTTGATGACTCAAATGCTCCGGTTGCAATCCAAATATTCTCCCAGAGGATGTCAGTTGGCAATCACAAAGTTGTGTTATTTCTTCAATGCGATCTCTGCGCAGTTATTGACCCCGATGTACTAGACAACTTACAGAGTGAGGTGGTGCGGACTCAGGTCACCTTGAGATGCATTTCCCACCGCCGTTCTTTGACGTAATGGTCCACCTTGTTGTTCACCTTGTCGAGAGATTAAGATATGTGGACCCGCTTTCCTACGTTACATGTATCCGCTCGAGAGGTACATGGGTATATTAAAGTCGAACGTGAGGAATCGGCAAGCCTCGAGGGTAGTATTGTTGAAGGTTATAGGACTGAAGAGGTTATTGAGTTTTGCATGGACTACCTGGGTAAAAGACAAGCAATCGGTGTTCCTGTATCTCGTCATGAGGGCAGACTTGTTGGTAAAGGAATCGTTGGGTCCAAACTAATGAGTCCGAGGTTTGATATGTATTGCAAGGCGATTTCACGATCTTGCGTAATAGCGCAGGTTCGCCCATACATCGAAAGCAAAGATAAGTTGATATTACGGAAGAGAATCCACAAATGGATGAGCTTTCCATCGCACAAGAACACAATGATCGATTCTCACATGGTTCAAAGAAAAGCGAGGTCTCCTTTAGTGAGAATGTAAAATGGTTGGTCGACGGACCAAGATTTAATGTACGTACATGGCAGGGTATGATATTATTGGTTACACCTTTTACATCGAGAGTCAAGATGCCAAGAGTCTTGCCCAAAACAGTGGTGTGAGTATAAATGCTTTCTCGATGATCATCACTCGAAAATAGTCTCCCAACCGCAATGAACTCCTACTATGGGATGATCAAGAAATTTGGGAGCTCGACACGGAATATACCAAGTTCCATTGTTCCGATGTAAGTGGGTACAACTTCCACATGGAGTGAAGGTCGACTAGAAAGGCTTTACTATTGTGGATCTCAGTAGACTCGCCTACAAAGATGATCCGTTTGTCCTTGCGAAGCAAGCAACTCAAGTCTTTTACGTGCGCGATCCGCCAATCCGAGGTTGCACGCCGTTCTTCATGGCAAGAGATGGATCGAGGAGTTGAAGATGTTGTAGATGAAGAAGAGTATAACCAATTCGATGAGATACCTTCATTTGCGAGATGGGGCTTGTCTTAGCGGGATGACGACACACATGGAGCCAATTACATGCAGTAGATCATCATGAAGGGCAGTATTGTAAATAAATGGACTATTATAATGTATGTAAAATTGTTGTTTGGAGGCTTCGATTGAAATGCATGCAATTTCTCTTTATGCCTGCACTTTGTGCCATATGTTGTGAAAGAAAATTCCATTTGACAAAATTACTTTTGGGAAAGCTTGTAAATAGTCAAAAGCTCATTTCTGGAAATTTTCGTACAATTCCAGATTAATTTGAAAAAGTTTTGACTTTTCTACGCTTTACGCACAAATCATGTCTACGAAATGAATTTTGGCATATTTCTTGAATGAGGTCGCTTTTTCCAAAAATTATTATATGAAAAGTTTTGCAGTATCCTGAAATATGTTTCTGCAAAATTTCTAATAATTTCAACAATGTATGACAAAGTTATGGCATTTTCTCTCTTTGATGAAATGCTGAAAATTCAGAACATGCAGATGTTTGAAAAGGAATAGTGCAATAAACTACTTCAGTGTCGGTTTTATTAAAAAAAAGTGATACTGATAAGTAACATCAGTGTTCTATTAGAAAAGTGATGATAAAGCATCAGTATCGGTTTTATTAAAAACGTGATACTGATGACTAACATCAGTGTTCTATTAGAAAAGTGATGATAAAGCATCAATATCGGTTTTATTAAAAAAGTGATACTAATGATAAAGCATCAGTATCAGTTTTCTTAAAAGAGTGATACTAATGATGAAGTATCAGTATCGGTTTTCTTAAAAGAGTGATACTAATGATAAAGCAATCTATGTTTTCTTAAAACCCCGGCCCATTTTCGCGACCATAGCCATACGCTGCGTCTTGCACCACCTCCACGCTTAACCCTAGCCGCCGGTGTTGCCGCCGCCCGCCTCCCGCCTGCCTCGACGCCCGACGCCCGCCCGACGCCCGCCTCCCTCCGCCCGGTGCCTCGCCTCGCCTCGCCCGTCGCCGGTGCCTCGCCTCCCGCCCGTCGCCGGGACACCAGATCCTCCGTTGCCGACACCGCCCGCGCCCCTTCGACGCCGAGCGCCGCCCCACGCCACCCCACACCGCCCGACGCTAACGCCGAGGACGACGCATCCTCCGCCGCCGACACCGCCCGCCCGTGAGTATCTTCGGCCAGCACTTTGTTCTCGCTGGCCGAGGTGTTGGTGCTGCTCAATGATGAACTAGGGTTTATATATATGATCAGAACATTTTCTTCTGTGTTTTAGGCCTTGAATTATAGACTTGAATGCTTAGAAGAATTGATCATTTTGCTGTCTAGAATATACTCGTGTGATAACTTGTTATTGTTAGTGATATGCCCTAGAGGCGATCATATGAGATGATTGTATCATACGTCTATGTTCATGTACTTATCAGTTCCATGAATAAATGTCACTCCTTTGTTCATTGAGTATGACTTAATTGTGAAACACATTGGTTATATGATATTATTCTAAACGATCCTCGGTCACATATCATTATGTGGGACAATAGTGATCGACCAAAGACATGTATTGATTGATGGTAATGTTTCACATACCATAGATATGGAGATATCAAATCAATAATGTGAGCACATGTTAGAGAACATGGGGTTGGATAGACCCGCTCCGAGACATCGATGAGATTGTTATCTTAGAAGTGCCATCGAGTGTAGTCTCGAGTGGTATACCTATACGATCCTTTGACTCGAGATTCTTATTGATTCTCGGCATGTGTAATGTATATTTTGGGGCTATCAAACGCTTCTCCGTAACAGGAGTTATAAAGGTAGCTACGATATGCAATGAAACATGACATGAGATATAAGAGATCAAGATGGAATTTGCCCTCCTCGATAACGGAGAGATATCTCCGCCCCTCGGTGTGGATGGATATGAAAAGTGCATGGCCATGCCAAAGTGATTAAAGTGTTAATCACGAATTATATCCATTACATTGACGAGTGAATGGGTCGAGCTATCACAAGGATGGCACGTATCTTACCTTGAGCTTGACTGGTATCGCGTGGCAAAAGGATTAGTATATGAATATATCAAGGTTCAGCCGATACGATCACTCTGTGCATTCGGGGGACAACATGTCCTGCTAGGAACCACTGTTGTCTGATGGTTTGGAAAAGAGGTTTTCGGGTATTATGGCCGTTTGCGCATGAACCTAACGGGTCACACACTTAACGGGTTGGATCATGTCTGATGGATTGGATCCATTGGTGGGTTTACGCGGATTTGGATCCTCTGGCGTCTTAATGGACTTCTACTATAGAAGATCCATTAGCGTGAGTCCTAGTGGGCTTCTATTGTAGAAGGCCCATTAGTGCGCTCTATATAAAGGGGGCGTGGGGCATGCAGCAATGGTGTTCTCCCCACCACGAAACCCTAGCCGTCGACCCCTACCCCTGCCAGAAACCCTAGCCGTCGCGCGCGTGGTGCTAGCACACCGGCACACGGCGTTCCATCCCTGGACGTGTGGATACCGTAGAGGCACCGTTGCAGATCCGTCCTCGGCGTTGATCGGCGATCGGTTTCACCCTCTCCAACCTGCGCGTGCATATCTTCATCCATTGCGCGATCGCACCCTCGGCGAGGAGACGCCAAGGACTCAGCGATCACTTGGCGAGCACTCGGGCGGTCCGGAGACCACTCGGCGAAAGCACTCGGTGATCTCGCAAGCACTCTACCGAAAGCGATGGAGTACGCTCGACCACGTCTGATGCTTCGAGCACGCGGGAGGCTTCACCCACTCTACTTCGCCGCTAACGTGCTCCAAGGGTAATGATCCATGATCCTCTACTCGCATGTATCTGGTTGAATGCGAGAAAATTTTGTTTTCGGCTAGCGTAGCCTACGCGTTCTCCTTCAGTTATTTCTTACTTCATTCTCTGTCAGTTTAGTTCAATTCACTAGTTTTCGCTTACTTGTGTTACTAGAATCATCTCGATTGCTTTGACCCATACTCAAGATTGATCGGTGCCTCAGCGATTCTTGATTAATCAGTACTTGTTTGATTATTGATCTATTTTGATTGATCTGTATATGAGTAATCTTAACTGCTGTCTAAATTGATTTAGTTCATGCTAGTGGTATGAGTAAATCAGTTGTTCTGTATTTCTCGAAGAAGTAAGCAGTGACAAACAATAAGAACTTTGCTTTTACTTGCTGATCTAGAAGTCGGTGTCGTTTAGGTTAGCAAGTTTAGTATCGGTTATGATCTGAGCGTGTGTATACATTGACAAGACAATTCTTTAGTGTGCATTTTAAGGTGGTAAGAATTCAAGGCCTAATCCATTGAATAATTTGTTAGCCCATTTGTGATTGTGGTGAAGATTCTTATCTTCATCCAAACCCTAATCTGAGAGCACTAATCATAAACCATATTGGGTCTTGTAGACATAGAGCAATTGACAACGATCTTTTGAGTGTCTTCTTATCTTTGATTATGTCAATTATGCTACTTTTGAATTGTGTAATATTTATCATACTGTTAAATGGAATAATCAATAAAATCCTGCTCTTATCCTCGCTTCTTTTAAAACAATTGTGAGCCTTGCATGAACTAGGTTGGTATTTCACCTTTTGTTTTGCGGTGAAGCGATTCACCGACCGATAATATAGATGGTGAACTCATTCAATCGGGTATAAAAAACCAAGGTTTTGTGATGCATAGTCAGAGGTCATATTGGCAAGAGGGAATTCTTATGTATGGATAGTATGTTGCCAAATTTTTTTTTGGCATTTGTCACAGATATGATCAATCTTCACAATGTCCTTCCCTCAAATTAATTTCATGATCTTAAGTGGTGCATAAGTCTGTGCAAATCAAGTAGGAAGATAAGTTCAAGATAATTTATTGTCATTCATCATGTTTGTGAGGTCCTATATTTTACAAGTCTTTGTTAAGTTCCATTTTGTTATATGTAGATATACTGAATCACAGCTTTGCTAATGGCTTATTTTTCGCATATTAATTTTGTTTAGACATGTGTTTACTTTTAGCATATTACTTTTGTTTAGACATGTGTTTACTTTCAGCATATTACTTTTGTTTTTATCTCAAAGATATGTTAGAGTTTAGGTTATGTAACCACGCCTCCGCTCGAGAGTGATTATTTATAAATATGCCGAATAGCATATTCATAATCAAGCGCCTCGAATTGTCCACGTTTTTGATAGTTGAGGATATATGATTCGGGCAAGTTCTGAGCTATGTTGTACAACTTCGAGTTGATTTCGTAGTGTTTCCTGGTGTTCTCCGGATACACACCCCTCTTGACCTGTTGTCGAGACGTGTATCTGGAGAACAGCGGGGAGATGCTGCCGAAATTTTCTCTGAGGTTGTACAACGGCTTAGGAACTTGCTCAAACCACATATCCTCGAATGGGATTAGGACCAAACCTATTTAGAGATTAGGGTTATCGTTGGTGCGTATTTAGTTGGTCAACATATATTGCATGTTATGTCGCTACTAACTTGACCTTCTTGTGTTGCTATTCTTGCAAGTATCGAAAACCGACCTATTGTTCCCATTGTCTTGCAAGTATTATTGCCATTGCATTAGTACATTAATGCTCAAATTCTCTGTTGATGTTGTGAAATCTGAAACTTGTTGGTATTTCCAAACATCCGCTAGTGCTAAATTCACTTGTCATATGGAATGGGCTTTTGTTTTTTATCCGAGCATAGGTTAGAGTTTAAGTTATGTAACCCACATGTATCCGTTCAATTTAGAGATTAGGAGTTATCATTGAACTTATTTAGTTGGTCAATAGATAGACTTTTGTTGAACAATTGCATACTATGAATTATCTGTTGATCCTTTACAAGATTTATTGTCAAGTGCATATAGTAGATTCAAATTGCTTTCTCTCATGTCACACATATGACCTTATCAAATAAGAAAACTCAAAATGTCGCAACTAGAGAGCATCGGCTCAAATGCAGACAGTAGAAGGTGTCTTGAGGGCCGAGCATGGTTCCAATTACTAAAGGGCCGATTAAGGTGAGCAAGACCCGAGGACCAAACAAAGGGGCTACAGGGAGAACGCTGCAGGTTCTCCGCTTCAATGCCACTGGGTCTCAGACAGCCCTCCTAAGTACATGGGGCGATACTGGCCATTTCTTGGCCAATTGGTGAGGGAGAGAGTGCCCATAACAATTAAGGATTGGAGAAAGGAAGTCGCGCTAAGGTAAGAATCGGTTGTGGGGACGAGGTTAAGAGTAAATGGATTATAGAGGAGGAAGATGAACCCAAAGCGAGACAGACGCTTTGAAGAGGATGGGTGTGGCCTTGAGGCACTTCAAGACCCTTATGCACAGCGAGTACGTCTTTGAAAGGCCGACACCATTCGAGAGGTATCCATTTGTGACCCCGATGTTTGGGGGAGTTCACGAGGATGAAGGGTACGCCTGAGGCGAAGCGGAGAGAGAGGAACACCGCTGTCCAGAGGCATAACACGCACCCGCACCACCTCGGTACAGACGGCTATGAGGGGAAGAAGGCAGAGTGGGCGTGACTAGCCGAGGAGTGCACTCACTCCGGGACGGTGATGCCTTACTCCCACATATCTGAGGAGCGGGCACGCAACTGGGTATTAGCGAGGACAAAGAAAACCCCTGACGGGTAGCTTGTAGTCGCAAACCCTGCTACCGCTCAAGTCGTCTCTACCATCGTAAGACATCTAACTTAGTACAATATAGTTGACCCAACTTGTTGTATTTCAAATCTAATTCAGACTCGCTATTACAGAAGAGGTAAGCCAGCGAAAAGAACAGGGGACCTTCCTGAGCCAAGGGTCGCAGGACATCCTGTCGTCTGCGATCGGGAAGTCCGACCATAAGGGGCGGGTGCTTGCCGTAGGGGCGGGACACACGAAGAAGTCCTACTTTCAAGATGACGCTGCGAGTGCCGTATCAAGGTCATGGCAGGCACGTGAGGAGCGCCTCAAGGACACACTAAGGGAGCAGCTGAGGGAGGAGATTAAGGAGGAGATGAGGGGGGAGATGATGGCACGTGAGGAGGAGATAAGAGGGGAGATGATGGCACGTGAGGATCGCCTGAGGGCCGAGATGATGGCGATGATTTCCCAGAGTCAGAGCCAGATGCCCTCGACTCTCATAGAGAAGTCTGTGCCCCGACCTAGCAGCTGCGGTTCCAAAAATGATAAGACCGGTCCCCAGCTGAAGGTAATAATTAATTTTTCCTGAGTTAAAGCTACGAGTGTAACTCCCGCAATGTTTTTCCTCAAGTTGTACACTTCTTGCAGGTGCCTGCGAAGTGCCAGCTCACCATCATGACGGAGGATGGATTTCCCGTCGAGGCTGCACGCGGGGTTGCATTTCCATGCAACGAGACCGACACTGTGCATGGTCAGCCTGTGGGGAAGGGCTACATGAGGGTGCAGGTGGACTACGTCCATGAAGACTTCTTATCACATGTGCTCGATTTCCAACGAAGATATCACCACTCTCGGGCAAGCACGCATGTCGCTCATCAAGTGGCCCACGACGGTGTCAGTCTTGGTCAAGGTAAAAAGTCTCTCCACGCCTTCTCTACCATTCCAAAGATTACTGCAGAAGTTAAATATATGCGTGCTTCAGAGGTTCCTCCTCCGCCTACTCCCGCCTCCGCCTCCTGCGCCTAATCCCGCCTCCCGCCTCCTTCCCGCCTCCCGCCTCCTGCTTGATTCTACTCCTGCCTCCTCCTTTGCCTCGCCTCCCGCCTCCCGCTCTTGCTCCGCCATCGCATCGCTTCTCTGCGCTTGCGCCTCCTCCTGCTCTTGCTCCTGCCTCCCACTGCTCCAACCGCGACTGATGACACAGAGTGCAGACTGACGTGTAAAAGGACAAACACGACACCAGAGAACCACAGAGGCCTCCGAGACTCCTTCCGCCAAGAGGGCAAAGCCGACAGAGGCCACATAGCCTTAAGGTACCAAAAGCCCATCGCCCGACCTCGAGACTCCTTCGCCCAGAAGAAAAGTCAAGACAGCCATGCACTCAGATGATTATAAGGCCTACGAGCATGGAAAGCCCCGATTGCATCGCATTTAACCAATGATTTAGGCGGTGGACTCGCCTCCTCCATGGATGGTACCTTGATAAGGTGAAGGGGGAAGAGCGTCGAGTCGACTTCAACGTGAAGTATAAAATGGTACATTTTCACCGTGAGAAGAATGGAACATTCCCCGTCAGTTTTGAACATTCCCCGTCAGTTTTGAGGATCTATTCCGTGTGTACCAAATGAAAGCCGTCGATATTTCTACTTTACGATCATGGACGCTGTGAGTATCACACCATATAGCTTGCGCTCATGACTTTTATAGGATTTTGCATTATGTTTTCTCACATTCAACACGAGTTGCAGGATAATGAGACAACGAGCCATGACGAATCTACACGAAGTTGGGTTTGTCGACCCCGAGCATGTGTCTTTGATCATGGCTAAGCTTCAACCGGGGTTCGTTGCTAGCTACATCAAGGGGTATTGTGTCGAGTCGAATAAGGACTTCATTGTATTGCCGCACCACGAGGAGTAAGTAGTACTTTTCGATTCAATTACTTGTACGCACTTAAAACCGTATGTGAACTTATTTCCTTGCACTACATTTTCTTTAATAAGCAACCATTGGGTTCTACTCGTCCTCGTCCGAGTGAAAACACATCTACACATTTAACTCGATACGAGAAGAGACCGATGGCATACGCGATCAAGCCTCCTTTGCGTAAGTAAGCACATTATTGAAACCTAACACATCCGAGGAATTTAACCACGTTTATTTTTTTGACTCAATGGTGCTCTCCAATGTATGTAGGGGTTTCTCAGACTATGTCGATGAAGGAGGGCCGCACGACGACAAAAAGGGCAAGACACTGCGGTATAAGCGATTTAAGGTACAAGTGCCTAGCATATATATGATTAATTTTTTTGACATCTAATCTTCGTGGGCTGAATTTCTTTTTCTCTCTTCACAGTGCCATCAACAGGGCAGCGGTGACCATTGCGGCTTCTATGTCATGCGGCACATGCTCATCGTGGTCGGCAACTCACAACTTTTCCTAAGGTATATGCGTGCATAATAATATTCTTAGCCTTTTTCATAGAAATTTTGAAACTGAAATTAATACGTCATTTCATTTTGCGTAAGATCAATATCCCCGTAAGAGTTTAGACAAAGAAAGCACTCAACAATTTACGAGACCACTTATGCCAAGGGTCTTGGTTAGAAGTTATATCGAGGATGGCAGGTTTAGAGATCCCAAGCATCCTACTAGTCCATATGTAAACAATATTAATAATATATGTCAATTTGATATGTATCGAGGAAGTCCATGTAATCGATTGTCAAGCATGTTTGAGTTATATATTGTGAACGACTATGATATATATGTGTTGTAATTAAAGCGTTTACGTTACGTGAATGTGATATATGCATCTTGTGTTCTCGTATTGAGAATGTGATGATATATATTGTGCATCTTGTTTTAATCAGGCTTTTTTGGAGAATTTGCAAAATGGCACACCCAATGGGTCATCGAATCGGTTCTTTAAGGAAGTGATTACGATGACCTCATCGAATCGGTTCTTTAAGGGAAGTGATTCGATGACCACCTCATCAGAATCGGTTCTTTAAGAAAAGTGATTACGATGGCGGTGTCATCGTAATCACTTTTCTTAAAGAACCGATTCTGATGAGGGCGTCATCAGAACCACTTCCCTTAAAGAACCGATTCTGATCAGAGGGTCATCAGAATCACTTCCCTTAAAGAACCGATTCTGATGACATTTTATCACGATCGGGTCAAAACCGATTCTGATAGCTCCACCTCATCACTATCTAAGGACATCGTATCGCCACTAGAACCGATTCTAATGCTAAAAAAGAACCGATTCTGATGTGCCGTGCTGTAGTAGTGTAATTTTAGCAGCTAATTGTTAGTGCTAATGGATCCAAACATACCCTAAGCAGTAGCAGGAAAAGTCTCACGCCGCCAGAGGATCTCTCACCACCCAACGCGAGCAACAAAAACTAGAAACAACCGTCGCAAGGAGTATTCAAGCCCCCACCGCTGAGACAAAAGCCGCCGGCCACCAACACGTCGCAATTAACTAGCCATCAAACACACACAGCTATGACCATAAGAAAGATTTTTTTTGTCTAATCTAGTTACAGTACTTCAAAACAAAAGAGTACAAACTCTAATTTCTCACTCTCACAATAAACAGGAAACCTCCTTCTATTTATAATGAGCAATCCTAAAGAGTTTGTATACAACTCCACTTGGCCCAACATGGCCCAATATAACTTTGCACGCATACGGCCCACCTGCCGCACTCACGTGACTAACCAACCTTCATGTACAGCGTCCTCTAGCCCGAACGCCCCGCATGACATCCTCGACCACCAAGACCTCGATTCCTCCCTGAACCTAGTTCCGAACCTCAGTTCCTTCATGAACCTAGTTCTGGTCTCGTCATCGACCACGTTCGCCCTCAAACAACACCTGCACACGAATAAACAAGAAACGAATCCGAGCACAAGTCCATGACTTGACTCAAAGTCAATCCATGCAACTACTCACACGAGTGCATTGCATCAAGCAAAATCATTATCATGCTATCGCAAACATCATCTGAAACATCATATGCACGAACACCACATATGCCATGATCACAACCACTTTGCGATGCCAATTTCATCATTAAGCCAAATTTTCAGCACATGATTTCACAGTTCTGCAAAATAGAAAGTAGTGCATTAATTTAAGTTTTAAAATTTGTATGTAAAAAGTTGAGTGTATTATGCATGTATATATACCTTAAAAAAATGTGCGCTGTTGTGATGCATGACGTAGAAGCCATACAGGTTGTCACACTCCTGCCAATGACACTATAAACAAAGAAAATCAAATTAGGAGAAAAATAATGGATGTCAGCAAAAAATTCTATACTAAGCACTTGTACCTTGAAGCACCTCCACTCCAGTTGGTCATCTCGTTTGTTATCGTGTCACTCTCCTTTAGCAACGTAATACAAGAAAGCCTTACGTACATTGAAGAGATGCTATTGAGGCAAAAAAAAATGTAGTTAAATACAAAAAGTGTTAGGTTAGAGCAATGTACTTATACAAAATAGGCTTAATCGCATAGGTCAAGTCTCTTCTCGATCGAATTAAAAATGTAGCCTCATTCAGAGCGACCAAGAGTAGAACCCAAATGTTGCTTACCAAATGGTATGTAGTGCAAGAAAATAGGTTCATATACGATTTAAGTGCGTGCAAGTAATTGAAGGGTAAAGTCATTATAGTAGTACCACTACCACAAAACAGCACATAGGTGACGCCTTATTTGTGGTGGTTCTTTCTGAACCATCACAAATACACTTATTTGTGGTGGTTCTAAAACTGAAAATGGCAGAAAGACTATTTGTGGCAGTTTTCATTTAGAACTGTCACAAATAACTGATTATTTGTGACGGTTTTTCTTTGGAACAGCCACAAATAATCTTGGGACTATTTGTGGCGGTTTTTGGATGGAACCGTCACAGATAATAACATTATCTGTGGTGATTTTTCTTTGAAACCGCCACTGATAATATTAGTATCTGTGGCGGTTTTTTTTGTTAAAACCGCTACTGATATTATTATCTGTGGTGGTTTTTTTTGTTAAAACCGCAACTGATATTATTATCTGTGGCGGTTTTAATTAAAAACCACCACAAATAATATTCCTATAAATACCCCCTGTAGCCACGCCATGGTTATCTTCCTCCCCGAGTCAAAACCTTACTAGCTGATTTCATATTTCGTTTTGCAAAGATTTTTGTGCTTCTACTTCCTGTAATTGTTCCAAGGTGTGTGATTCGTTCTCCTCTCTTCATTTGTAGTGGTGTCATTGCAATTTAATGCTAAGACTTAGTTTAATTAAGGTTTAAATGCAAGGTTTAGATTTAGTTTGTTTTTATTTACCTAGCATTTTGTCGATGATAAATTTATTATCTTGCTCCATTAGATTGAGTTGTCTACCTTTTTTAGATGATTAATTATGATCAAGTATATATGAAATTTATTTAATTAAGATTATTGGCTATTAACAAAAAATAAATTTTAGTTAATATGGTAGATGGGTGATCTTGAAATTGGCTTGTATTTTGAAATGATGAGTATATTATGTAGCTCATTCGGAGGTTAAATTTAATTTTGGCTAGGTATGAGCATATATGAAAATGAAGTAAATAAGATTTGTTTTTAATTACCATTAATTATTTTTAGCCAATTTTTATCAAGTGTATATCAAATTTATTTAATTACGATTATTGGATATTAATAAAAATTAAAATTTAGCTAATATGGTAGATGGGTGATCATTAAGTTGGCTTGCATTTGGAGATAATGAATTTATTATCTAGCACTTTCAGAGGATAAATTTAATTTTGGTTAGGTATGAGCATATATAAAAATTAAGTAATTAAGATTTGTTTTTTAAGTACCATTAATTTTTTACCATTAGCATGTGCATATACATCTTGCTCCATTAGTGACTATTGTTAGCCAATTTTAATTAAGATTATTTGATATTAATAATTTTTTACATTAATTAATTATTGTAGATGGACCGGAGTTGGATGTACAATGTGAACTGTTACAGCCGATAATACATCGATGGCATTTCTTTTTTTCTAAGAGCCGCCGAGGAGAACAGCTTGCAAAAGAAAATGAAGTATATACATTATCCATGCATTGATTGCAAGAATGAGAAGATATTTTTGGGCAAAGACCATATCCACTTGCACTTGATTCAGAGGGGTTTTGTACCTGGCTATATAAGTTGGATAAGGCACGGTGAAGAGGAGATCTTATTTCAATGTGATAACATCGATGACGACGAAGCCGGTAATATGGTAGTTGACATCAATTATGAATACAGTGTGGATAGGTTGGTCGTCGATGACGACAATAATCTGGCTCGAATGTTGCGTGATGCAGAAGAGAATTACACTAGTCAAAGAGAGTTTAATCAATTCAAGGGTTTGATGGAGGACTCAGAGAAACCTTTGTTCCCAGATTGCAAGGAGGAATACACAAAGTTGCACACCGTGCTTTCACTACTGAAATTGAAGGTAGGCAATGGTTGGTCGGACAAGAGTTTCACAGCGTTGTTACATCTCTTAGCGGACATGCTTCTAGAGGGAAACATGTTGCCTAAAACTACGTATCTAGCTAAGAAGGTTGTATGTCTCTTAGGATTGGAAGTAGAAAGAATACATGCATGTCCAAACGACTGTATACTCTATCACAAAGACTATACAGACAGACATATATGTCCAGTGTGCAAAACATCGCGATACAATCGTAAGGGCTATGACAACGAAGGCATCGAGGTGAAAAAAGGAGCTCCCGCTAAAGTGGTGTGGTATATACCAGTAATACCTCGTTTGAAGTGTTTATTTGGCACGCCAAATTGATGCGATGGCACTCGAAAGAGCGTAAGAGGGATAGAAAACTAAGACACCCTGCTAATTCTGCCCAGTGGAGAACCATTGATAGACTCTTCAGGGAGAACTTTGAAAACGAACCGAGGAATGTAAGGCTTGGCTTGAGTACAGATGGAATGAATACTTTCGGTAACATGAGCAGCATTCATAGCACTTGGCCTGTGACTCTTTGTATCTACAACCTTCCTCCTTGGTTGTGTATGAAACGAAAGTACATTATGATGTCGCTGCTTATCCAAGGGCCGAGACAACATGGCAACTATATTGATGTATACCTACAACCTTTGATGGAAGATCTTGTGACACTGTGGAATGAAGGTGTACAGGTATGGGACGAGTACAAACGAGAGTACTTCACTCTACGTTCATTGTTGTTCTGCACCATCAATGATTTACCTGCCCTTGGTAACCTGTCCGGCCATACTATAAATGGAGCCAAAGCATGCCCAAGTGTCTGGATGAAACCGCTAGTGTGTGGCTCAACAACTCGAGGAAAACAGTGTACATGCGTCACCGTAGGTTCCTTCGCAGGAATCATTCGTACCGCAATATGAAGAAACAATTCGACGGGACAAAAGAGGACGATTCAGCACTAAGGCCTCTTTGTGGGGAAGTGGTTTATGATATGGTTTAGGATCGTAATGTTGTACTTGGAAAGGGGAGTACTAATAATACATCGAGGTCCCATACTGAGAAGAGCACATGAAAGAAAAAATCCATATTCTGGGACTTGCCCTATTGGAAGGACTTACAAGTTCAACACTGCATCGACGTCATGCGTGTAGAGAAGAATGTACGTGACAACATGCTTGGTCTTTTACTAAATATTCCTAGAAAAACAAAGGATGGACTGAAGGCACGATGGGACCTAGAAAATATGAAAATTAGAGCTGAGCTACATCCTCAAGACACCGGGAAAGGCCGACTTTACCTTCCCCCAGCATACTACACTTTGTCCAAGAATGAGAAAACAGACCTCTGCAAGTGCTTGCATGGTGTTAAAGTTCCGTCTGGTTACTCTGCAAACATCAAGAAACTGGTATCGATGAAAGATTTGAAATTAACTGGCATGAAGTCTCATGATTGTCATGTGATGATGACACAAATGCTACCTATTACAATTAGAGGTATTTTACCTGACAAGGTCTGAGAGGCAATTATGAGATTGTGTTTCTTCTTTAACGCGATTTCATAGAAGGTTATCGATCCCGTTGGACTTTATAAACTGCAGATTGATGTGGTCCAAACTCTATGCCAGCTAGAGATGTATTTTCCTCCATCATTTTTTGATATCATGGTTCATCTCATTGTTCACCTTGTGAATGAGATAAATATTTGTGGTCCTGTATTCCTGCATCAGATGTACCCGTTCAAAAGGTATATGGGTGTTCTGAAGAAATATGTACGTAATCGATCTCTGCTAGAAGGCTCTATTGTAGAAGGTTATGCAATTGAGGAGGTTATTGAGTTTTGCATTGATTACATGGACGAGGTCAAACTAGTAGGAGTGCCTGTATCTCGCCATGAGGGCAGGCTAGCTGGGAAAGGTGTAATAGGAAAGAAATCTACAAATTCTTACGGTCATGTTTTGTTCGAACAAGCCCATTTCACAGTCTTGCAACAGTCAGTTGAGGTGTACCCATATGTGGACATACACAAGGATAAGCTACGGAGGGAAAACCGTGGACGATTAGAGGTTTGGATAACAAAAGAACACAATCGTTTGTTCAATCAATGGTTTAGGGAGCACATGTCTGGTGAAGGCACGAGTGTTACGTTGATGTGGATGGCAAAAGGGACTTCAGGTACAATTGTGACATGGCAAGGATACGACATAAATGGATTTACATTTTACATAAGAGTTCAGGATAGCAAAACACTTACCAAAATAGTGGTGTCCGTATAGATACTTACGACAACACAAGCAGTAAGAAGAGCAACTACTACGAGTTCATAGAGGAGATTTGGGAGCTCAACTACTGCATTTTCAAGATCTCGGTGTTTCGGTGTCGTTGGGTCCAACTCCCAAAGGGTGTCAAGTTGGACAAGTACGGCTTCACTACTGTAGACATCGAACATGTCGGATATAGAGACAAACCATTCGTACTTGCGAAGCAAGTAGCACAAGTCTTCTACGTAATCGACTCGGCAGATAAGAAGCGCCATGTAGTACTTTAAGGAAAAAGAAGAATCGTCGGAGTTGAGAATGTCGTGGATGAGGAAGAGTACAACTAGTTTGATGAGTTGCCTCCTTTCGTAGATGGCAGCATCAGGCTCGAGGAAGAAGCTACTCAAGAAGTTATCTATCATCGCAATGATCACAATGAAGGCCAAATTGTAAAAGAAAATAATTAGTTAGGAGTAATGGCAATATGTGTCCATTTATATGTGAAAAATAAGATAATAAAGTGAAATGTGATATGACTCCTTTTGACTGCGAATGTGATATGTTTGTCTAGCTAAAAATTTTACCATAACTTCCAAAAAAAAGTATGAAATTATTGTGAAAATATAAAAATTTAATAATCACATATAATTCCTTTTAAAATTAAAAACAGAAAATAAGGAAATCTAAAAGCTACCATATCGGAATTAATAGAAAATAAATATGCATGATTTTGAGCTAAAAAGTTTAAATAATAAACAATTTCACATATTAAACTCTTTCAAAAATTTTGAAAAATTCTTGACTTCATTTTCATCCTTAAATAAAAATAAAAATAGAAGTGAGCAAATAATAATTATTGTAATCTGAGGATTTTTATAATTTTTATGCATTTTATTTTAATCCAAAAATTTTATGGATAATAATAATTATCTTCTAAACCTGGTAAAAAATTTTAAAAATATTTTAATGATATTTGATGATGGCTAAGTGTGGGGTTTGGTTATCTGTGGCGGTTTTTCTTAAGAATTGCCACAAATACTGCTCCATCTGTGGAGGTTTTTCTTAAGAACCGCCACAAATAACATTTAACCACCACAGATAAACATTATCTATGGCGGTTCTTAAGAAAAACCTCCACAGATGGAGCAGTATCTATGGCGGTTCTTAAGAAAAACTGCCACAAATAAAGTTATCTGTGGTAGTTCTTAAGAAAAACCGCCACAGATGGGGTAGTATCTATTATCAGTGGTGTTTTTTCTTAAAAACCGCCACAGATACTGCCTCATATAAATACTAGCCCTAACTTGACCCTTTTGCACCTCTTTTTCATTCTCCCACTCACCCGCTCCCATCGTCCTACAGCGCCGCCGCTGGTCCTCGGAGCCCCACGCTGTCTCAACCGCTGACTACCTCGACATCGCTATTCCCCGAGCATCAGCGCCGTTCTCCCGTGAAGGTTAGCTCTCCCGAGTCTCTGTTTTGGTTATTGATCTGCTTGCTCCTTTCGTATCTTGCTAGTGTTGTCTCTACTTGCCCTGTGGATGTGCAGTAGTAGTATGTTCTATTGTCTTGATGTTCTGCGATAAATTCATGTTTTCTCGATGCTTTCATACATGTGCCGAAGTGAGCTAAGTGCTAACACCCCCAATCATCTAGTGTGCTAAGTGCTGCATTACCCTTGCCCTTCTATGTTGCTGTGGTTCTACCAGGGTTGATGTCTATGTGACCTAATTATTTACTACACATGTAAGCCAACTTCTTTATGGATCTAGAGAAGTACATGCATGAACCTGTGAATGTTGTATACCTAAGCTTGTTTCATTTGCAATGTAGTATGGTAGATATTATACACTGCGGTTTATGCCCGAATTGGTTGTGGGTTGAAAACCTTACTATGAATTTACTTATGCTCTTATTCACAGTTCTTATGTGAGGTGATTCAGCAATGCATGTAAATTGGTTGTTATGCTGTAATCATGATTTAATTCTTTGTGATTCAAATTTGTGTATGGCTCTATGACTAATCCTTGGTGTAGCTAGTGTGGATTTGCTGGAATTTTTCTTTTAATAAAAGCATGTGCATGAGACCGATTTAAATAGAGAGCATTATGGTTGTGCCTCAGAGTGTGGGCAATTATGCTAAAACTGAGTTGAAGTTGTTTATGAATATAGGTGTTCATTAATAGTTGTATACATATGTAATTATAGAGTTCTGTGTGTGCTTTGTTTGGATGCTATGTGACTGAGTACGTATAAGTTAGAATTTGGCTCTTATATATGCATGGATGCTTTGCTAATAAGGTGATTAAATTCTAAAGAGGGGAATTAGTAATATTACATTTGAATCTGGAGAGGATGTTGAGTTAATGGTCCACATACCACATGCCCATCCTAAGGACAGTTTAAATTATTGTTTGTGTTGTAGGCTTAAAATATTACATGCAGCTACCATTACTGCCTATGCATATTCAGGTGTTATTTATTGCTTAATCCTTCTAGTACACATGGCATATGATCATGTTAATTTAGTATATCAGCAGTTCTAACTCTAAAGGATGCTTTGTTTAATTTTGCAATGCTTGTATGTGCTCTAGCTTGCCTAAATGAAAAGCATTCATTTTAAGTGAATGACAAGTAAGGGTAAGATGCATAGCTAATGGGTGGCACTCGGTGCTGCAGTGAAAATGGCTTTCTGTGTTATGAACCTTACTTTGGTATAGTAGTTGTGAGCTTCATTCTGTGATCAATGCCCAGATGGACCTAAGAAAAAAATGGGTATGTGGTTTCATATGCTCACCTCTTAGCTTTTAGTGGTTAAATGCTCATGAGTTAAAGATCTGGTCTTTAAACATTGCTGGAATGTCTAGCTATAGAGAGGATTAAAGGTTGAAAAAAGTGGTTGATAGCGTTGGCATTTTTCATTATGTGAACCATGATTGGCTGATGATCCTCATATCCATGCTCACATTAGAGGGTGCATTAAGGTCACTATAGTACAGACATTTGTATAATGGTCTACTCTGGTTGTTACACTGAAATGCATGTTTGGTTGTGTTATTTGTTACTAGCTTCCATGTCTTTATGAAAACCAAGGCAATTAACCATATTACACTACCACAAAAAAGCATATAGGTGATGCAATTTAAATATATTCTAAAAGAATTAATTATTTTGGACCAATGCTATGCCTACGGTATCCCCTAAATGCTAGACCTGTCACTCTATTGCTAGCATCTTAGCTCTTACCCTTTTCATGTTACAACCATTCCTCTTTTCTAGAATCAACAATTAAATGTGTATAAGCAAATAAAATGTCCTAATTAAATGTTAAGTCGTGTAGAGCTAATCTCGAAATATTCGTGAAGTCAAAATCTTATTAGTTGATAAAAGATCTAATTTGGATTAAATTCATAAATCCTGTTAGCAAAATAACCTTAACTATTATGATTTCTAACCCACATCAACATTTTTTGTGGAAATATAGTTCTTGTGGAGCCCAATCCCGAGCCTGTAATGGAGGAGACTTCCAACCCGAGCCCGAGCCGGTATCTTAACATCAAGCCAAACACCGAAGATGCCATGGTCTCCACAGCTGCTGCAGATGATGCTCCCATTGCAATACGTCGAGGCTGAGGGAAAACTAAGAAGCCTAAAGGCCGGCATACCATCTCGGAGGTCTCAGATGTTGGGGCCCCTATTGCACCACAGAAGTCAGCAGCAAAATATAGGTCCACATGCGGGTATATCATAAGGGATAAAGTGCTAATCACCTATTTTGATTGGCACAAAATGCCCCGCACCACCAAAGAGGATCTATGGACAAAGCTAAAAGAAACTTTTGAATTCCTCGAAGAAGCCGAAGAGCTCTTGTATTGCGATGCATTGATGACCATGGATGTGGCATGGAGGAACTTCAAGGCGAGGCTGAATACAAACTATGCGAAGAAAAACCGGTTAGCCATCGGAGACTATCCAAAATTAGAGCCATATTGGGATGAGTTTGTGGCAATAAAGCAAGATGAAGCGGTAAAGAAATCCAGTGAGGACCACATAAACATCATAAGGAGGAATACTCACCCCCACAGACTAAGCATGAGTGGGTACGCCGGTAAAATTCCTCAATGGGAGAGGTAGGAATTAGATGCGGTCCGATTGACTGGTGCAAGTCCCTTGACTGGACTACCAGACCGAGTCAAGCATTACGTGCTAGTGAGGGCATCTATCACGTCTGATAGGGCTTTATCATTCAAAAGCAGCGATGATGAAGTAATGTCGCAAAGAGTTTAACAGCTGCACGTCGAGTCTAGCCAAGAAAATTTCCACCTAGACAGGGAGAAAGACGAACTAACGGTGGCCTTGGGAAACAAAGAGCACCCTGGTCAGACACGAGGTGTTGGGGTCAAGATTCCCTGGAACAGTCTACCAGGCCGAAATCACAAGAGTACCAAAGGAGGTCAAGGATTATGTATATAACACTTTGATCAAACTACAAGACAAGGAGTTTATACTATTACCATAAAATTTTAAGTAAGTTAGTTTCTCACTGGCTAGTTAAATTACTCGTTGATTTTGTTCTTTACTTTGATCTTAGGACTAATAACTATGGCATCATACCCGTGTATGTAGCTTCCACTAGATTCTCGTAGTAATTACTCTAGAGAAGAGCAAGATGCTGATCATAGACTTGCTAGATAAAGATAGAAAAAACTACGAAGAGATGATAAGTCTAATGAATAAGGTGTTCAAAAGATATTGTAAACAGAGCTCAAGATACCGCCCATACCACAAATCCTTTTCAATCCGTACTAAATTTCCGGTATGCACGCAAGCAATATTCTTATATCACATTTCATAGTAAATAACTCGTTCCATGACATTTTAGTTTATTCAATTTTTACAGTGTCACAAGCAGCCGCAAGGCACAAATTTATGTGGATACTTCGTGTGCCAATACATGTGCGAAATCTTAGGTTCTACAATAATAAACAATGACGTAGAGGTTTGTCATGCTTACATCACACATTGATTCACACCACTCAATTTTTATATACTCTGAGATTTATTTTTCCTATTTATAGCGCCTCAAGTTGCCTACAGGAGGACTGCTTCCTTTGGAAATCCAAGCCATTTAGGGATGGCTCGCCTACTTCATTATGAAGGAAATCATCAACCCAAAAGGCAAGTTTCATGACAAAGACAACAACGATCCAGTCATCTATACTCATTTTACACATCGTGTATCTCCAATCAACATTGAAGACTAGTAGGCTTGTAGTTTAGAAAACTAGTTTAGTCTTTCATTATTAAAATTTTGTCTCATTACAAAGTGTAAATTGAATACAAAGTGTAAATTGACGTTTCATTATGGCTAATCTTATGCTACTTTGTGTATACATCTGTTACAATGTGTATGATATGTGTATGTTGTTCTATGTGTATGCTGTTTCAGAGGGTATGGCTAGCGCTGCTTGAGGCTAGCCCGAAATGTCAACTTTTTATTTTGTTGTCTAGAGTTATCAGTGGCGTTTTTTGGCTAGTATCAGTGGTGGTTCTAGCCAAAAACTGCCACAAATATGAGTATCTATGGCGGTTCTATTGAAAAATCACCACTGATACAAAGATATCTGTGGCGGGTTGGGGATAGAACTGCCACAAATAATCCTATATCTGTGATGGTTTGTAAATAGAACCATCATTGATAATATTATTAGTAGCGGTTTTTGGCTAGAACCGCCACTGATAATCACATTATTAGTGGCGGTTTTTGGATAGAACCGCCACTAATAATATTATCAGTGACGGTTCTAACTACAAACCTGTCGTGCCCCGAATTTACGGATTCAGACACTCTGTGTATTCCGTACTAGTCCAGGATCACGCTAGTACACACAGGATAAACAGGTTGAAGTACCACAATCATACACAGCGGAAGTAAATAATAAAGTACTTCAAGCATAGATAATAACGAGTTTCGTGACCTTATGGTCGCCTTACATCAATTCGCCGCGCAGGGAGATAAATAATAGAGTAGCACAAGTTTATCAGCGGAAGCAAAAGTAAAACAATGAACCCTTCATAGCCACAGGCAACTGAGTGCGGCTCAACCCCTTAGTCCTCTTGGCCTTCGATGAACTCCTCCTCCCAAGATGGCACAGCTTCTTCTTCTGAGGTTTTTGTCGATGCAAGAGTGAGTATACAACATACTCAACAAGTCATGCACAATGCAGGTCTATTACTACATGCATGGCTTATTCGAAGGAAAGGCTTAATTGGTTATTTTGCTCAAAGCAGCATTTCTTTAAACAGGTAATCCTATTAGATTAAAAGCAGTAAAACCAATATTATTAATAATTAATTTCTCAATTCTTTTCCAAGGTTTGGCACACAGTCCTAATTTCATTCATCAGCTTTTGGCACACAGCCATCCATTCCTCATCTTTTATTTTGAAAATCTAACCCTTGACTGTAATCACCGAGCAATGTCCAATACATGAACACGGCTATTCAATAGATTCACACACACTGCAGAGGAGAAGTGTACACTTTACCCACAACATACGATCGCTCACCACACAAAGCGATTGATTGCAACAAAGTCTTTCAGAGACTAACATTTAACCGATGAACCCTTTGATACTTCCTTCTAACACTTCCTCACACAGAGCAAGTTTAGAGCAGAACAAATACTGTTGAATGGGTACCAAGCCGTAGCACAGTGCGCTTCCCCTCTGATTGCACCTTTGGTGTGCACCGTCACCCCGAGGTTTCAAAGGAAAGAGGTTAGAAACCTACTTAACTAGGTCCGTCCCATACCGGACAAGTGGTTGTACACGGAACTCAGTTCAAAGGCTCGCAAGGTTAAGTCCTTAATTGTCCCGAGCAAGACATCCATTTATACTTCTCGGCACACAGCCTTCACAATATTTCATACAACCCGTTGCCACACAGGCCCACCTGGCACGAAGCCATCCTGCCACTTGCCTCGGTCCAAATCATTTCCCACCCAGTTTTGCATTATTGAAACACATGCCAATGCCCACTTCATTGAACAAGTAGAACCACACAGGTCGCTACCCTCAATTCCATTTCATGACATCATCGCATTATTTCAAAATGCGTTCCATAATTGTTTAGTCAATATTCATTTGCTATTTGAAATTCATTCATCGCATACAAGCAAGATAAGCAGCTAATCACGGTCTAGCCTCCCGTGTTGGCAATTATGTAGCATCCAACATAATGTAGCATTCTAGGGTGACAAGGTGTTCAGGGCATACAATAGTGTTAACAAGGTGGCATAAGCAAGATAGGTATTTTAACTACATTTCCTACATGAGCAATTATCATTTTAATTAACATAGCATGCAATAATTGAATCAAAATATATTTGAAAATCTAGGGGCAACATGGTCAAAGCATGACTTGCCTTCAAAAAGCGATTGGTTCTGGTCCGAGGCCTACGACAGGTCTTCAAATTCTCCCTCGGCGAATTCTGGCGACTCGGAGTCTAATCGGTACAAGCAAGCACACAATAAATATGCAATACAGACAGCAACATAAACACCAAAAATAAAATAAAAATCACCATTAAATAGCTTATATTTTTACAAATTTTGGGGCACTGGAATCACTCAAATCTGAGTTAAAATGCGAAAGTTATAGCATTTTCAAGTTTGCTGAAATTCAAATAAATATATAACCGGATTTCTTTATTTATTTGCCTACTGAAAATCCGGATTAATCCCCTCGGCGACACGTGTCGGCACCGGAGCCAACCACGTCGCTTACGGACACTGACAGGTGGGTCCCAGATGACGTCATGCTGACGTCAGCACGACCGGCGGTCCACCCACTAACGAGTGGGCCCGGTGAACAGCACTCGGCCCCATATGTCAGCGACTGACACACGGCGAGGAAGTATCAAGCCACGCCTACGGGATTTCCTGACCGTTGGATTCAAATCCAACGGTGCAAGTCTAACCGAGCGGTATACTGTTAATGGACCTACGTGGCCTCACCTCGAGCGTCGGATGGAAATCTTACGGCTGTGGTTGCACGCGAGGAGTCGAAGAAGAAGTGGCGGTATACCGTCGCCGGACTTGGAGAAGATGCAATGGCGGCGGCGTTTCCGGCGTCTCCGACCGGAAGAAGTAACCACACGGATGCGCCTTGGCACGAGCGAGTTCGGGCGGGCCTTGGTTGCGGCGGGAACGGCAGACGGCGCAATAAACGGTGAAGAACCGAGGCGAGGAGAAGCGGCTACTACTGGCGAGCTATTGCGCGTGCTACGGTGGGCTACCGCGCGAGAGAGATGAGATGAAATGAGCGGGTGAAGTGCTGAACACGGAGATATACTCCTCTCGCTTCGGACATGCCTCGGCGCGCGACAATCTCGACAAGATCTTGACCCCCTACGGCGGCGGCGGTGCTTTATTCGCCTCGCCCCGAGATCGTGCGGTCACATCGGCCGTCCGATCGCGATCCAACGGTCCAGATTCGCGGCGATTAGGGTTTCCTCATGCGAAACACGGTGTTGGACCGCCCAACATCAGTAGCTAAAAGATTTTTCGGTTTTTGAATAAAAATAAAGATGAAATTCAAAGCAATTATTTAAGGCACTAAAAATACCCGAAAAATTCTAGAAAAATTCTAGAAAATATTTCAAGGCATTTTGAACCTAAATAAAATATTTTCATTTATTTTTGGTAAATGATTTTTCTGATATTAATTAATCAAGAGAAGAATAACTCAAATAAATTTTATTTAAATCCAATAAATCCTCAAAAATCCATAAAAATTCAATTAACTCCAGAAATTCAGGTAAATTCAAATAAAAACAAACTAACTTTTAATTAACTCACAAAAATCCAAATAACACCAAAAATTAAAATCGGGCCAAATTTCGGGACCTTACAAACCTACCCCCCTTAACAGAATCTCGTCCCCGAGATTCGAGGCTTAACTAGAGAATAGGTTTGGGAATTCCTTTTTCAGATCTTCCTCTCGTTCCCAGGTGGCTTCACTTTCTGTGTGGTTGCTCCACTGAACTCTGCAGGAACGGGTTGTCTTGTTTCTTGTTCTCCGATCCACTGTATCCAGAATCTTTATCGGTTGTTCCTTGTAGGTCAAGTCTTCTTGTAGTTCAACTTCTTCCAGTGAGGTTTGCTCTTCAGGCAATCGGAGACACTTCTTGAGTTGCGATACATGGAAAACATTGTGTACTCCAGCTAATGACTGTGGTAACTCCAATTGATACGCGACCTCGCCTTTACGGCTCACGATCTTGAACGGCCCTACATATCTTGGTGCAAGTTTTCCCTTTTTGTGAAATCTCTGAACTCCTTTAAGCGGCACAACTCTGAGATACACATAATCTTCAGGCTCAAAGCTCAAATCCCTGCGGCGGTTGTCTGCGTAACTCTTCTGTCTTGACTGCGCAATTTTTAACCTTTCTCTGATCAGTGTTATTTGCTCTTCAGCTTCTTGGAGTATGTCTGGTCCGAAGACACGACGCTCACCCGTCTCATTCCAATTTAACGGCGTCCTACAAGGTCGACCATACAATGCTTCGAAAGGTGACATCTGAAGACTTGCCTGATAGCTATTGTTGTAACTGAATTCCGCATACGGCAAACATTTATCCCAAGTTGATGTATATGCCAACGCACAGGCTCTCAACATATCTTCTAATATCTGGTTGACTCTTTCAGTCTGTCCATCTGTCTGCGGGTGGTAAGCTGTACTGAAGTTCAAACGGGTGCCTATTGCTGTATGCAATTTATCCCAAAATCTTGAGATAAATTGGGTTCCTCTGTCCTATACTATCTTCTTTGGTACCCCATGCAAGCAAACGATTCTTGCCATGTATAACTCTGCTAACTTATCTCCTGAATAGGTTGTTTTTACTGGTATGAAGTGTGCGACTTTTGTCAATCGGTCCACGATGACCCATATGGAGTCGTAACCTCCTTGCGTCCTTGGCAATCCGGTAATGAAATCCATTCCGATTTCTTCCCATTTCCACTCTGGTATTTTCAATGGTTGCAGCAGTCCTGCTGGTCTCTGATGCATAGCTTTGACTCGCTGACATACATCACATAGTGCTACGTGCTCAGCAACTTCTCTCTTCATATTCGGACACCAAAATCTCTCTTTTAAGTCTTGGTACATTTTTGCACTTCCTGGGTGAATCGAATACTTGGAATCATGAGCTTCCTCCAATATTAACTGCTTTAATTCCTTTTTATTTGGTACACAGATACGCTCCTTCATCCATAACGTGCCTTGTTCGTCCAGCTTAAAGTCTTTCGCTTGTCCTTCTTCCATCTTGGCTTTGATTCGCTTGATTTTCTCATCATTCTTCTGACCTTCTCTAATCTGGTCTTCCAAGATAGGCTTTACTTCTAACGCGGCCACGAATCCTTCCGGAACAACTTCCAATTCTAATCTCTGAAGATCCTTGCACAATTCTTTCTGGCCTTCTCCCACCATCGTATTTATACTATGATCTTTCCGACTCAAGGCATCAGCCACTACATTGGCCTTGCCGGGATGATAATGGATTCCCATGTTGTAATCCTTGATCAGTTCCAACCATCTCCTTTGTCTCATGTTCAGATCAGATTGGGTGAAAATGTATTTAAGGCTCTTATGATCTGTATACACCTCACATCTATTGCCGATAAGATAGTGACGCCATATCTTCAGGGCATGCACTACAGCTGCTAACTCTAGATCGTGCGTTGGGTAATACCCTTCATGTGGCCTTAATTGCCTTGATGCATAGGCTACTACCTTTCCATTTTGCATCAACACGCATCCAAGTCCTTGGCGTGATGCATCGCAATAGATATCAAAACTCTGGTGCACATCCGGCTAAACTAACACTGGTGCTGATGTCAGTCTTTTCTTCAATTCTTGAAAACTCTTCTCGCAATCTGGTGTCCAAACAAACTTCTTTTCTTTCTTTAGTAACTGCGTAATTGGCTTAGCAATTGTGAAAAACCCTTCTATGAATCTGCGGTAATAACCAGCCATTCCAAGAAAACTCTGAACTTGCGAAACTGTCCTTGGCGATTCCCAATGTAGTACTGTCTCAACCTTGCTTGGGTCTACTGCGATTCCTTCGGCAGTCATGACATGCCCTAAGAAATCTACCTTACTCTTCCAGAAATCGCACTTACTGAATTTCGCATACAACTGTTGCTCTCTTAGTTTCTCCAGCACTAATCTCAAATGTTGGGCGTGCTCTTCATCCGTCCTTGAATAAACCAGAATATCATCTATGAATATGACCACAAATTTGTCTAAGTATTCCATAAATACTTTGTTCATTAAGTTCATGAAGTAAGCAGGCGCATTTGTCAATCCGAATGACATAACGGTGAACTCGTAGTGCCCATATCTTGAAGAAAACGCGGTCTTGGGTATGCCCTCTGTCTTGATTTTCAACTGGTGATATCCTGACCTGAGGTCGATTTTGGAAAATACTCCCGCTCCTCTTAGTTGATCGAAAAGATCATCTATCCGGGGTAATGGGTATTTATTCTTTATTGTCACTTCGTTAAGCGCACGATAATCTATACACATCCGGAAGCTCCCATCTTTCTTCTTAACGAACAGAACCGGTGCTCCCCAAGGCGACGAGCTTGGTCTGATGAATCCTTTTTCCAACAATTCCTCAATTTGCTTTTTCATTTCTACCAACTCTTCGGTGGACATCCGATATGGTCTCTTTGCTATTGGTCTTTGTCCCCGGTACTAAGTCAATTACTGAACTCTATGTCTCGTCTCGGTGGCATTCTGGTAATTCCTCGGGAAATACATCCGGTATTCACCGACCTTTGGTACATCACTTATATTGACGGCTTCCAAATTGTTCACTAACATCGCCCTTCTCGGCGCGCTCTTGCTTGAAATTCCACTTTCCTACCTTGTGGCTCTCAATAGACACAACTCTCCGTCCATGAGCCTAATCTGACCTTATGTTTGGTCAACTAATCCATTCCCGTGATAACATCCGGGGTTTGGGTATCTAATATAATAAGGTTAGCTAGGAACTCTACTCCTTTTATTATTAGCTTAACTCCGAACATCCGACCTTAGAGCGGAGTTCGATCCGAGATTGAACTAGGAGTGTACTTTTAAGGTTAACAATATCCAGATCATTTGTCATAGAAAAATCTCGAAAGCGAGCGAATCGAAGCTCTGAATCAAATAATCTGAGTGGCAATCGAGTTGACTAGGAACTTACCGAGCACGGCGTCCGTAGCATTCGGACTTCGCTCATGGAGATATGGTTGATTCGACCTCGCGTGAACGCCTGTGGTGTAGCTCCAGTTTGAGCAGGTCCTCGGCTTCCTCCTTGGACAGGGGTCTTGGCAGGTGTGTTTCCAAGGTTAAAACGCACTGGCGTCACACCTCCTTTCTTGGGGCACACATTGGCGAAATGCCCGGTTTCATTGCAGTTGTAGCAGCGCCTTCCTGACATCTGCTGATTTCCTCCGCTCTGGTTGGCAATCTTGACGGGAGTCTGAGGGGTCTGTCCGGCTGGTCTTGGCATTGGCGGTGGTGTCCTGACAATGCTTCCCTGCTGAAATCTAGGGAACTGTTGGGGTATCATTCTTGTTTTCTGATGACCCTGACGTCCTCCCTGCAGAGCCATGCGGCGTTTGCGATTATCGTCAAGCTCCTTGCGCTTATCCTCCAGTATGAGTGCCTTGTTTACCAGTTCTTGGAAATCCAGGAAAGTATGGGTGATCAGCCCCACCTATAAGACAGTGTTGAGTCCCTTCATAAAGCGAGACTGCCTTGCTTTGTCTGTTGCTACGTCTTCTAAAGCGTAGCATGCTAATTGTGTGAACTTGTTCAAATAATCAGCCACTGACTGGCCTCCTTGTTTAAGCATCCTGAATTCCTCCTTTTTCAATTCCATGATACCCTCCGGCACATGGTATTGACGAAAAGCTAAGGTGAATTCCTCCCATGTAATTTCCTGCGGATTCTCCTGCGATGCGCAGTAGTTTTCCCACCATTCTGCAGCTGTTCCCTCTAGCTGGTGAGAGGCATAAAGTACCCTCTCGTTTCCTTCACACTGCGTTATGTGCAATTTCCTTTCGATGGTTCTCAACCAATCATCTGCTTCTAGCGGGCTAACATTGCCCGAGAATGTCGGTGGACGCGTCCTCATAAACTCGGACAATATTGAATAAGGTCGTGGTCCATTGTGGTTAACCTGATTATTGGCGACTGCCTGGGTGTTGATTTGTTGCACGGTTGCCATCATAGTCTGCATTAATTGAGTCTGTGCTGCGAGAAATGCTCCTAGATTCTGCATGTCCATTGGTGGTGCTGCCTGTGGTGGTGGTGTACCGTTCTGACTGCCTCCTGGGCGCGATCCACTGCCTCCTGCTCCGTTGTTGCGAGTGTTCACCATCTGTCGATTGCTTCGGGGGTTTAGAGATAAGGGGGAAAAGAATAGGCAAGCATAGAACTTATACGGGGAAACAGGTGTAACTTAAATAGAACCATTAAACATTCAAGCATAATAGTAATAGGTATGGTTGCTTACATAATCTAGGGACTATGCAACCACAAAATCAGTCACAAACATCACATCAAATTGTTCATTACAACATCGCATACTAATGTTCGGAAATAAAGACGCAACTCAAAACAACTGAGTCTCAACGCAAAGCCGGTCCTTGCCATTCGAAAAAGCATCACTCCTCAAGCCAACCCGGCTCGGCTCACCGATCACGTAAACCGGCGGGTGAGTGGCATCGTGGCAATGGTCCCCATGCCCTCCCTTTGGTGCATGTTGGGGCACCACCATTCGCCAGCCCTCTGGCTTGCCGGGCTCTGCTGCTCGCTGGCTCCTCCTCGTCGTCGTCGTCGAGCTCCATGATGGCGTCCGGCTCCCCCTGACCGTAGAGAGCCTCCTCCAGCTCGGTGATCCTCTGAACGGCGTGCTCTCTGGTCTCCCTCAGAGCAACCTCGGTCTCCTCCAGAACACGACACACTGCCTGAAGCTCCGAAGTCGTGGCGTCCATGACCTCCTCCTGTGCAGCGGCGAACCTGCCCAGGTGCACGACGGCAGCGTCGTCCTCTAGCTCCAAGCGAGCCTGCAGGGGTCCTCCCGCGTGCGGGTGCACACGGAAAGCGGTATCCCACAGCTCGTAGCCGTGGTCCCTGCTGATCCGACGCAGCGCAACTCGGGCACACTCCTGTATGCCCGCCTCGTAGCTAGCTCGCTTCACCGCAAGGCGAAGCGGACGACTAGCACACGCGTGCTCCCGAGCGTACAAGGTAAGAGTCGTCTCCCATCCGCGAGCAATACCGTTGACTATCCAGGTGCGGGACTTGTAGAGTGGACGATCGAAGCCTCCCAATACCTGGAGCATCCTCCAGAGCTCCGATGCGTAGCCTCCGTGACGCTCTCCAAAAGAGTGCACCATCCGCATCTGCCAAAGCAACGCGTCAGAACAACAATTTTTAAATAATACATAAGTAACAGAAAAATACAGTAGAGGTATGAAGTAAGGAAGAAAAGATAAGTCGAGATTTCATTGATTATTCTTGTCAAATTTTTAGACTTTTAGAAATTAGCTTTTATCCTTTTTAAAACGGCCAGTCTAGTCTAGGGTTAAGTCCTACAGTCAGTATGGCTCTGATACCATCCCAGTCGTGCCCCAAATTTACGGATTCGGACACTCTGTGTATTCCGTACTAGTCCAGGATCACGCTAGTACACACAGGATAAACAGGTTGAAGTACCACAATCATACACAGCGGAAGTAAATAATAAAGTACTTCAAGCATAGATAATAACGAGTTTCGTGACCTTATGGTCGCCTTACATCAATTCGCCGCGCAGGGCGATAAATAATAGAGTAGCACAAGTTTATCAGCAGAAGCAAAAGTAAAACAATGAACCCTTCATAGCCACAGGCAACTGAGTGCGGCTCAACCCCTTAGTCCTCTTGGCCTTCGATGAACTCCTCCTCCCAAGCTGGCACAGCTTCTTCTTCTGAGGTTTTTGTCGATGCAAAAGTGAGTATACAACATACATAACAAATCATGCACAATGCAGGTCTATTACTACATGCATGGCTTATCCGAAGGATTAATTGGTTATTTTGCTCAAAGCAGCATTTCATTAAACAGGTAATCCTATTAGATTAAAAGCAGTAAAACCAATATTATTAATAATTAATTTCTCAATTCTTTTCCAAGGTTTGGCACACGATCCTAATTTCATTCATCAGCTTTTGGCACACAGCCATCCATTCCTCATCTTTTATTTTGAAAATCTAACCCTTGACTGTAATCACCGAGCAATGTCGAAGCATGCGGACCTGACTATTGAATAGATTCACACACACACTCTGCAGAGGTTGTACACTTTACCCACAAGATACGATCGCTCACCACACAAAGCGATTGATTGCAACAAAGTCTTTCAGAGACTAACATTTAACCGATGAACCCTCCGATACTTCCTTCTAACACTTCCTCACACAGAGTCAAGTTTAGAGCAGAACAAATACCGTTGAATGGGTACCAAGCCGTAGCACGTACGCTTCCCTCTGATTGCCTTGGTGTGCACCGTCACCCCGAGGTTTCAAAGGAAAGAGGTTAGAAACCTACTTAACTAGGTCCGTCCCATACCGGACAAGTGGTTGTACACGGAACTCAGTTCAAAGGCTCGCAAGGTTAAGTCCTTAATTGTCCCGAGCAAGACATCCATTTATACTTCTTGGCACACAGCCTTCACAATCTTTCATACAATCCGTTGCCACACAGGCCCACCTGGCACGAAGCCATCCTGCCACTTGCCCCGGTCCAAATCATTTCCCACCCAGTTTTGCATTATTGCAACACATGCCAATGCCCACTTCATTGAACAAGTAGAACCACACAGGTCGCTACCCTCAATTCCATTTCATGACATCATCGCATTATTTCAAAATGCGTTCCATAATTGTTTAGTCAATATTCATTTGCTATTTGAAATTCATTCATCGCATACAAGCAAGATAAGCAGCTAATCACGGTCTAGCCTCCCGTGTTGGCAATTATGTAGCATCCAACATAATGTAGCATTCTAGGGTGACAAGGTGTTCAGGGCATACAATAGTGTTAACAAGGTGGCATAAGCAAGATAGGTATTTTAACTACATTTCCCACATGAGCAATTATCATTTTAATTAACATAGCATGCAATAATTGAATCAAAATATATTTGAAAACCTAGGGGCAACATGGTCAAAGCATGACTTGCCTTCAAAAAGCAATTGGTTCTGGTCCGAGGCCTGCGACAGGTCTTCAAATTCTCCCTCGGCGAATTCCGGTGACTCGGAGTCTAATCGGTACAAGCAAGCACACAATAAATATTCAATACAGACAGCAACATAAACACCAAAAATAAAATAAAAATCACCATTAAATAGCTTATATTTTTACAAATTTTTGGGCACTAGAATCACTCAAATCTGAGTTAAAATGCGAAAGTTATAGCATTTTCAAGTTTGCTGAAATTCAAATAAATATATAACCGGATTTCTTTATTTATTTGCCTACTGAAAATCTGGATTAATCCCCTCGGCGACACGTGTCGACACCGGAGCCAACCACGTCGCTTACGGACACTGACAGGTGGGTCCTAGATGACATCATGCTGACGTCAGCACGACCGGCGGTCCACCCACTGACGAGTGGGCTCGGTGAACAGCACTCGGCCCCACATGTCAGCGACTGACACGCGGCGAGGAAGTATCAAGCCACGCCTACGAGATTTCCTGACCGTTGGATTCAAATCCAACGGCGCAAGTCTAACCGAGCGGTATACTGTTAATGGACCTACGTGGCCTCACCTCGAGCGTCGGATGGAAATCTGACGGCTGTGGTTGCACGCGAGGAGTCGAAGAAGAAGCGGCGGCCGGTCGCCGAACTTGGAGAAGATGCGGCAGGCGACGGCGTTCCGGCGTCTCCGCGAAAGAAGTAACCACACGGATGCGCCTTTGGCACGCGAGTTCGGGCGGGCCTTGGTTGCGGCGAGGAATGACGACGGCGGCATAAGCGGTGAAGAACCGAGGCGAGGAGAGGCTACTACGGCGAGCTATTGCGCGTGCTACGGTGGGATCGGCGAGAGAGATGAGGTGAAATGAGCGGGGTGAAGTGCTGAACACGGAGATATACTCCTCTCGCTCGGACATGCCTCGAGGCGCGCGCACAATCCCTGACAAGATCTTCGGCCCCCTACCGGCGACGGCGGTGCACTGTTCGCCTCGTCCCGAGACTGTGCGGTCACATCGACCGTCCGATCGCGATCCAACGGTCCAGATTCGGCGGCGATTAGGGTTTCCTCCGCGCGAGCACAGTGTTGGGCCGGCCCAACACTGTAGCTAAAATATTTTTCGGTTTTTCGAATAAAAATAAAGACAGAAATTCAAAGCAATTATTTAAGGCACTAAAAATACCCGAAAAATTCTAGAAAAATTCCAAAAAATATTTCAAGGCATTTTGAACCTAAATAAAATATTTTCATTTATTTTTGGTAAATGATTTTCTGATATTAATTAATCAAGAGAAGAATAACTCAAATACATTTTATTTAAATCCAATAAATCCTCAAAAATCCATAAAAATTCAATTAATTCCAGAAATTCAGGTAAATTCAAATAAAAACAAACTAACTTTTAATTAATTCACAAAAATCCAAATAACGCCAAAAATTAAAATCGGGCCAAATTTCGGGACGTTACAAAACCGCCACTGATAATATTATCAGTGACAGTTCAAAAACCGCCACTGATAATCCTCGATTATCAGTGGCACTAAATCTGTGGCGGTTCAAAAATCGTCATTGATGGCAGTTATAAACCGCCACAGATAACCTTTTTCAAGGTAATGTACTTACTCCTCGTGGTACAAGAATAGAATGAAATCTTTTTTTGTCTTAGCTTGCAATGCTTGCTTGATGTAGTTGACAAGGAACTCCGAATGAATCCTAGCCATGATCACAAAAACCATCTTGGGATCGACAAACCCAACTATCACAAAAACCATCTTGGGATCAACAAACCCAACTAGGTATTGACTGATAACGGCTCGCTACCTTATTGTTAAAAAATATAATAGAAAATCCTACAATAGTCATAGGCTTATGTTGTATGGTGTGATACTTACAATGTCTAGGATCGTACAGTAGAAATATCGATGGCTTTCAAACTGTACAAAAGGAATAGATTCTCAAAATTCACTAGGAATGAATGTCCCATGGTCCTGATGGTGGAAATGATCCCCTCGATATCTCACATTGAAATCGATGTGAGACTCGGCCTTATTCACCTTGTCAATATACCATCTATAGAGCAAGTGAGTGACCATTTAATTCATTGCTAGGGACAAGGGGCTTTCCATGTATGTACCCCGTAGAATCTCGAGGGTGCTCTGTTGCCTTTATCAACTTTGGTTTATGGGTAGAAGGAGTCTTTGAGGTCGGGACAAGGGGCTTTCCATGTATTTGCAGAGACTCTATGGCCTCTGTCAACTTTGCCTTCTTGACAAAAGAATTCTCTGAGGTCTCCCATGGTTTCTTGGTCATCGTGCTAGTCCTTTTGTGTACCAGCTCTCCACTCTGCATAGGAGTCGACTTGGACAGAGGAGTCATCATGGTGGTGGGAGCTGGAGATCGGTCTGATCATTCTAGAAGTGCAACTGCTAGGGTAGGGCATAGGCCTTTCTATGAGAGGCGAGACCAACTAACTCTAACTCTAAGAGATCATTGCCATCATCTCGGCCCTTAGGTGCTCCTGTCGGTGTACTTTGCACTGAGGTACCCTCTCCGCCATAAAAGAAGTAGGCCCAAGAGGTGGCCTGGCCCAGTTTGGCGAGAAGCCCACGCGCCTGGCGGCGACACTGGTGATCACGCCACGCTTGTCGGGTGAGCGTTCGTGGCGCCGGTGGGCGGCCGGCGATCATGCCGCTGCTTGAGCGATCACGCCGCTTTCGCCGCAAGGAGCCCACGTGGCCTCGGCGAAACACTGGCGATTACGCCGCTCATTGGCGAAGCGGTCGCGTGGCACCGGTGAGCAGCCGGGCGATCACGCCGCCACGGGCGGCGAGCCACGTGGCCTGGCGGCAACTGGCGATCACGCCGCTCACGGGCGGCGGCCGCGTGGCGCCCGATGAAGCGGCGGGCGATCACGCGCTCACGGCGAGAAGTTGGCGATCACGCCGCATTGGGGCCGGCGCGTGGCGCCCGATGAAGCGATCGGGCAATCACGCCCTACCGCGGGCGAGGAGCCCACGTGACGCTGGCGGCGATGCGGTGATCACGCCCTACTCGCCAAGTGAGCGGCCCGCGTGGCTCCCCGGTGGGTAGTCGGGCGATCACGCCCTGCCCGTCGGGCGAGGAGCCCATGTGGCCCCATAGCGAGCAACCTGGCGATCACGCCCTGCTCGCCGGGCGAGCGACTCGCGTGGCGCCCTGGCAAGTGGGCGGGCGTTCGGACCCCCCTTGTTAGGTCGCGAAGGTACCCGAAGGAATGAGGGGGAGGCTTCGCCTCGAAGTTTCCCTCCCCTGGCACCTCGTGTCAGGGTCATTAATTGTAAAGAGTTCAGCTTTCGACACGACGATGGCTCCTCCCTCTGACACCTCTTACCAACCCATCGTAGGAGCGTCCTGTCTCGGGCGGACCGGGTGAAGCCTCTCACCGACATTAAATGAGGTTCGAGAGACAAGGCCACGGAGGCGTATGTAATAAATGAGTCATGGGTCAACATGGAAGCTGGAATGATGGGTGTAATTAATGTGTTGTAGATAAGTATAGCGCCACCTTCTCCCTTGCACAGGCTGGCCCGTCTATATAAGGGCGCCTTGGTGCATGGAGAAGGGGGTCGGTTGATCGATTGAGGCAGAGAACACACCAAAGCAGACATAGAAGAGAACCCTTGTAAACACTTCCACCTTTCCTCAACAAAGAGATAGCAGGACGTAGGGCTATTACCAAAACCGGGGGCCTGAACCTAGGTAAATCGTGGTGTCCACTAGTTTGCTGATCCCCAAAATCCATCGAAGAGAGACGCTAGGGTTTCCAACCATGAAGATGCCTTCTACCGAACCATAATTTCCGTCCAAGGGGTAGCCAACTCTGTTCATCGACGGGATCTTGTCAGGCGAACATGGTCCTGATGGTGGAAATGATCCCCTCGATATCTCACATTGAAATCGACGTGAGACTCGGCCTTATTCACCTTGTCAATATACCATCTATAGAGCAAGTGAGTGACCATTCAATTCATTGCTAGGGACAAGGGGCTTTCCATGTATGTACCCCGTAGAATCTCGAGGGTGCTCTGTTGCCTTTATCAACTTTGGTTTATGGGTAGAAGGAGTCTTTGAGGTCGGGACAAGGGGCTTTCCATGTATTTGTAGGGACTCTGTGGCCTCTGTCAACTTTGCCTTCTTGACAAAAGAATTCTCTGAGGTCTCCCATGGTTTTTTGGTCGTCGTGCTAGTCCTTTTGTGTACCAGCTCTCCACTCTTCGTAGGAGTCGACTTGGACAGAGGAGTCGTCATGGTGGTGGGAGCTGGAGATCGGTCTGATCATTCTAGAAGTGCAACTGCTAGGGTAGGGCATAGGCCTTTCTACGAGAGGCGAGACCAACTAACTCTAATCTAAGAGATCATTGCCATCATCTCGGCCCTTAGGCGCTCCTCACGTGCCATCATCTTGGCCCTTAGGCACTCCTTACATGCCATCATCTCCTCCCTCAATGTTTCCTTGAGGTCCTCTGCATGTGCTTCCTATGATCTTAATGTGGCACTGGTAGCATCCTCGTCTTGAAAGAAGAACCTCTTCGTATGCCTCGCGCCTACAGTAAGCACCCAGCCCTTATGGTCGGGCTTCCCGATCATCGAAGACAGAATGTCATTCGACCCTTGGCTCTGAAAGATCCCCTACTCTTTCTATTGGCTTACCTCCTCCTGCAAGAAGTGAATATAAATTAGTGCTAAAATACAACGGAAAGGGTTAACTGCAATATACTAAGGGCCTGTTTGGTGCGGCTCGGCTCCACAGATCCGTGGATCCGGTGGAGCTGGTTTTCTAGCTCCACAGATCCGTGTGTTTGGAGCTGTGAGTACATTAAGAATGTTTAGATGGATCATTTTGTTTATATTTTAGGCCAAAAATATAAACTTAATTTACTTTATTTTAGCCTACAAGTTTCAGATCTCAGGAGAAGCTGGGATCTGGAGCTCTACCAAACAGGCCCTAAGTTAGATGCCTTACGATAGTGGAGACAATCCGTGTGGTCGCGGGGTTTAGAACTAAAATCCTACTATTGGAGGTTTTCTTTGTCCTTGCTAATACCCAATCATGTGCTCGGTCCTCACATATGTAAGAGTAAGGCATCACCATCCCGGAGCGAGCACACTCCTTGGCTTGTCGTGTCTACTTTGCCTTTTTCCCTTCATACCAGCGGAACCGAGGTGGTGCGCGTGTGTGTTATACCTCTAGATAGCGATGTTATTCTCTCTCAACTCTGCCTTGGGCGTACTCTTCATCCTTGTGAAATCCTCTCAATCATTGGGAGTCACAAATAAATACCTCTCAAAGAGAGTATGGCATTTTAGCACATACTTACCATGCATGATAACCTTGAAGTGCCACAAAGACACACCTATTCTTTTAAAGGCGTACCACCTCGTATTGCTTTCATCTTCCTCTAATATAATCCATTTCCTCTTAACTTTGTCCCACAGCCAATTCTTTTGCTCGACGCTGACTTCCTTCCTCTAGTCCTTAACTGTGATCAGCACTCTCTCCCTCAATAATTGACCGAGAAAAGATCGGTAGCGCCTCCTATACTTGGAAGGATCTGTGCAAACCCCCATAGCATCAAAGTGGACAACCTGCGGTGTTTCCCTATGGGCAGTTTATTCGGTCCTCGAGCCTTTCTCACCTTACTTAGCTCCTCAACATTTGTCACTTCATTCGGCCCCTCAACATCACCTTCTATTCTATCTGGCGATGAGCCAGTGCTCTCTGTTTGCTACATTTCATATATATATATATCAAACCTAAACTAAATGAGAGAAAGCAATTCGTATATTTGACATGGTCATATATTTCAAATGAGAGAAAGCAATTCATAGCTATTATGTTGACTTGACAATGAATCATGTAAATTAATGGATTAATGGATAATTCATAGCATATTATTATACTAGCATATTTGTGGAATACATAGACTCCGGGTATCTACATGGCGGGCCGCGAGGACCACCTAAGAAAGAATGGGCCGAGCCGGCTATGCAGAGACGGGCACCACCCGGACTTCCACCGTTGTACCCAACAAGAAAGGCCTGAAGATAGTAACTGACCTTGAATAGGAAAGACACGATTGTAATCCCAGATGCTAACATATTCGGCAAGAAAGGCTAGAGATAGAATCTCTACTTTGTAACCGACTAGGACTCCTTGTAAACCCCGCCCCTCCACTATATAAAGGGGTGGGGGACCCTAGCTCGGAGGACAACACCGAACCCCAGAACACATGCACTGCATCGAGATCAAGATCGTGATCCTCATCAAGATCGAGATCCCTATAATCCCAGAACATAGGACTAGAGGATTACCTCCTCTGTGAGGGCCTAAACCTGTATAAACACGTGTCTTGTGTTACCATCGAGTTTGGGATCCAGCGCCTAGCCCCATAATCATTATTGCTGACAACAAATATCGACACATATTATAATAAAATAATAGATTAACAGATTAATGGATGATCTTAAATAAACATCTATGTATTGACCAACTACGTACCAACAATGAGTCCAAATCTTTAATTAGATTAGGTCCTAATCCCATTCGAGGATTTGTGTTTTGGAAAAGGTCCTAAGCTATTGTACAAATTTGAAGAAAAATTTGACATAATCTAGTTCCCCAAATATACATCTCGACAACAAGTCAAGAGGGTATATATCCGAAAACACTAGGGAGATACTGTTGAAATTAATTCTCTGGAGTTGTACAATGGCTTAATTAGGAATTTGCTCAAACCTCATTCTTGAACTGTAAAAAAAAAGTAGACAATTCAAGAGTGCTTGCTTATAAATATGATATTTCAGCATATTCATAAACATGTACCCTCAAATGGGAGACGTAAGTTATGCAACCTAAGCTCTAACATTTGTCATATTGCAACAACAATAAAGACATGGATATTGATCATATTACGGCAACAATAAAGACAATTTCCATTTTGTTTAGAATTCAAACATTTCTAATTAATCAAGTGAACTACTAAAGCTAGCATATATGGCAAGAGATTTTTCTAAAAAAATGGTGTTGGGACAGTGACTAGCGAGCAATGTTGATGACTCAGAGTTTGAGGTTTGTACGTAATTCCATGTAGGTTTGATTCTGTTATTGCTTGCTCCTCTTTTAACTACATTTGGTCAGGTAGAGCCTTCTTGAAATTACATATTCCCTGTTACATTTGTCCTGATTTATGCTTTGACTATTTTTCTTCTTTCAGAATGCATTTTCTCGTATTTACTTCTCGTAGTAAATTAACTTTGATTGAAAAATGGAAGTTCGTCACTTCCTCTTGGTTGTTGCTCATGTACTAAAATTTAAATGAAGAAATGTATAGTGTAAAATTATTGAAGAACAATGCTTTTCTGCTGCAAATCTTATAGATTTTATTACTGTAAATAATGGATCTTTGTCATTGCTAGAAGATTTTACAAGCCACAGGAAACAGCTTGAAGAAAAAATATTGCTGCATTAGCAGTGATTTTAGGATAATCATGTCATACAACTATGCATTTAGCTATAGGGAGTGTTCCACAAACATGTGGACTATATGTTGTTATGCTTGCAGATACAGTGGATGAAAAACCTAGATAGCTATTCATTCAACAATCTCTCTGACTCAGAGATCTATGGTGGAACCACCTTTGACTATCAATTTGTCATGAATTGTGAACCTTTACCCATGCACATCTTACACCACTAGTTACCGAGGACCAAATGCCATATTACTGAACTAAGAAGAGAAGACATTTAATCATGCCTCACAGTATATAAGGCTGTGTTTGTGTTCCACGGGCCATAAATCTAGCTAAGTTCAACTTGGACTAAAGGTCACAAGTTGCATTGAAGCCTTATGGATGCTCATAGTTTAGTTAAGCTTACACATTAGCTATTGTATTTTCTGTGAAGCCCAGGACTAGTGGTGCAAAATTCAATGATTATGAACCAAAACAATCATTTCTCCTGTTCTGTCCAATTGAATAATCTGAGCTTCCAACTTTTTTTTGTTTCTTCTTTCACAACACAAGTGATGAACTATTTGAACAAAACCAAAATCTAGTATGAAGTGCACAGGAAACCAAATTAGGGATTAGGGTTTACCTTCTACTGCAAAGTTGTCAGCTACTTGGGAGATGCTCTCCCTCCTGGTCTCAACTCACCTCAGCCACCGCTTGGAGACCACGGGTCACTACCACCACCGCCTTGAGCCCATGCGTTGGCACCACTTGGAGACCATGGGAGGCCACCTGGATCCCGCGGGAGGGGGCGCTGGAGGTGGAGGGGGCACGGGAGGCGAAGGGTTACAACAGAGGGTTGTGGCGGTGGCAGCGTGAGCATGAGCTACGTGGAGCGCTACTTGGCATGGCGTGTGCGTGAGAAAGGCATCAAGGAATGCAGCTCGGTGCTTGCTTTTGTGACTAGGTATCTGCTCGGTGGTGTGTAACATCCTATTTTTGGCTTATTTAGATTTAATATGCATTTTGTGAATTTCTAAATTTCTTTATTTTTCTAGAATTTGGTTGGATTTATTTATTATTCTTTAATATGGACTATTGTGAAAATTATTCAATTAATGAGAAGTTTTAAATGAAGTTATGTTAAAAATACTTTATTTGGGTTCCAAATGTTCCAAAATATTTTTGGGAATTTTTCTAAAATTCTTTAGATATTTTTATTGCCATAACTGAATTATTTTAATTATCAGAATATTTTAAATCAAAAACCCTATAAATCAAATAAATGGTGTTCAAGCCGAAACCCGTTGGGCCGGGCTCAATTTCCATGTCAGCCCGGTCTAATTAGCCTTTTGCTCATGGTCGTTGATCTGATGATCGGACAGTCAGGGCGGTAAGGGTGGGTTGGAAACAGTGTCTAAGGAGTTTGGTGACAAGTGTTTGGCCAGGATTTTGCCATGTTGCACCACCACTATCTCTGTCTCGGATACCAGTTCCGATGCAGTGTCAACCTAGAACTCTAGATTGAACACAATTGACAAGGCTATTTAGGGCATGGGATATAGCCTGAGGTTCATCGTTGTCTACCGCTGCTTTTGACTTAGGATTCAAAGCCCGTGTTGTCATGGTTCAAGCTCAGGAGCTCGCCAAAGTTGAGGAGTTTCACCGCTGGGTTGAATCTCTTTGATCTCTTGCTTTGTCGCGTTTTAGTCCAAGTCGAGTGCATCTGCGAGTTCGTTGCATTGAGGTGTTCCATATCCCTGAGGTTTTGATCCTTCTCCATTGCTTTTCTGCTGTGTTGGAGTCTTTGTTCTCAGCTCTGGTCAGGCTCCACCATGGCAACCATCGCCGGACTTCACCGGTCATGGAACCCTAAGCCTCAACTGATGTGGAGTCCACATTGGTCGCCACGTCATGCCATATCGGTCCGGTTTCACTTAGTGTTAGCTGAATAGGTGCCCAATCAGTAGACCACGTCATCATTGTGGATCCCATGTGTAAGTGGGCCATATGCCATGAACTGAGCTCATGGTGAACTTGGGTTGGTGGTGTGCTAATTTTCTGATTTTATTATTGTTGAATCTTTCGAGAGCCCATCCTCACTCAAACTAGCTCTGATTGAGCCGATTCAAATTTCTAAAAATTCATAAAATTGACATCTATTTAATGGTGAATTTTATTTAATTTTTATCATTTATTTGTTCTTTATTTTGGTATTTATTTAGTATTTTCTCTTGATATGCGTAGACGTTGAAGTGCTCGGTTCGCATGAGTGTGAAGATTTGATGTAAGAGCAAGGTCCAGAGCAAGAACAAGACCTTATTCAAGGCAAGTTGTGTTTTGATCATGTTGAACCCAGTTTTACAAAATTGTCATGTTGATTTAAATTATGCATGACATTTAATGCATAGAACTGTTTTGAAAATAGTTTAGGATCTAGTTATTCAACCTAATTGGAATATATCTACTTTGTCATTTGTATGCCATAATTATTTGTCGCTCTAGAATGGTTTATTACTAGTTGGTTGCTATTAGAAATCAATATGGGATGGTTAGATCGTATGTAGTTTGCTTAGCCATGCCACGTATTACTCGTGCCATAATTAATGGAATATATGGAACATGTTTATGAGAGGTGTGACGAGTGTTGCCACATAATGATATTGAGTTGTAGTGATGGGGTTGTTATGCAATGATGTTGACTTGTTGATGGCACGTAGTGCATGGTAATCAACTGAGTGGTAAATAATTTAGATTGGAGCAAGTGGTAGTATCACTACTACAGAACGACACATCACTATCACTGTATCTGTATCGGTTCTTATGTTTTTCGAAAAAAACGATTGTGATAAGTAACTTCGGAGAGGTGTTAGTAATAATCGATGTCGGTTACGAGATTATAAGTGATTGTGATGTAGCAGGAACATCCGAATCGGTTCTCTACTAAAAAGTGATAGTGATGTGCACGATCATCACTATCGGTTCTTTTCATAGAAGTGATAGTGATGTGCACGTGATCATCACTATCACTTCTATGAAAAGAACCGATTTCGATGACCGTGCACATCAATATCACTTTTAGTAGAAAACCGATTCGATGTGCACATGGTTATCACTATCATTCTTTTATAAGCGATAGTGATAACGAGGCACATCACTATCACTTGTTGAAAAGAACCGATTCGATGTGCTCGTGCTTATGTCTAAAGTGATGGCGTGCACATCAAGATCGCTTTTGAAAAGAACCGATTTCGATGTGCCTCGCTAGGTTATATATACCACTCAGACTTGAACTCTTCTCTGTTTTTGCTCGAGAGGAGATTTCTCGCCGCCACCCGAGAAAATAGCTCATATTGTGTGGTTGGAAGCAATAGTTGGGTGAGAAAATTTGAAGTCCTCATGGGTGGGTATTAAGAGGGCAAAATTGAAACCCTATCTTGAGGAGATTCCCTCTTTTGCTCTCTATTGCGGTTTTCTTCAAAATGTGAGCAGCAATTCTTTCAACCCCTTCAATTTTGCTCTGGTAATTTCAATATGTCGTCAATAAAGTTTAGGTTGCCTTTGGAATTGTGTACGTGCTTTCAGATTTCACACTCTTTATTTGACAAGCGCATATCTATTTAATTTTTGTAGTGCGATCTCTGTTTATATATATGGAATTATTATTGCTATCATGTGGTACTTGTTATTAGAGTTTAGGCGGCGTAACCTCGTCTCCCGTTCGAGGGTGCTTATTTATAAATATGCTGAGCGAAAGGGCATATTTATAATGAAAGCGATCTCGAATTGTCCACGTTTTTGGACAATTTGAGGATATATAGTTGAGCAAGTTCTTGTTGTGTTGTACAACCAGAGTAGATTTCGTAGCGTCTCTCTGGTGTTCTCCGGATACACACCCTCTTGACTGTTGTCGAGGCGTGTATCCGGAGAACAGCGGAGATGTCGCCAAATTTTCTCTCGAGTTGTACAACGGCTTAGAACTTGCCCTAACCATATATCCTCGAATGGGATTAGGACCTAACCTATGTAGAGATTAGGAGTCATCGTTGGTACCCTTGATTTGTTTAGTTGTAGTAGAAAGATTTGCAAGCTCTTGCACTAGCTATATAATTAGATTATTTGATATCGTTGTTGATGTTAAAATTTATGTCTCTTATGAAGGAATTGGCAAAGCTTTAAACCAGGGAAGAAGCTAGGTATCGATCGTGAGTACATTTATATATCTTGGAACACGTCCACTATTTTGCAAAGGTAATATTAATTGAAATGATGTCTCAATATTTAAAATAGCTATAGCTAGTTGTCGCTCGCTTTTTCCTTAATTTATTGTGCGAAATTTAATTGCAGATGGACCGTGAGGAATGGATGTATCGAAAAGCCGTGTGAGTGCTGAATTTCAGAGGGTGTTAAGGAGTTCAAAAAATTGCGTAAGACGACATGGTGAGGAGGGTGTAAACTTCATATATTGTCCTTGCATTGATTGCACCAATCGAGGAGATTTAACAACTCATCTCAAATTGAGGACCACGATTCGACGTGGCCGTGAGGAATTACACATGTTGGATCCATCACGGGAGGCGGTAGTACCACTCCGATATGCAACAAAGATACGGTGGAACCGGATGACGAGTTGCGATCGATATGGTTGAGGATAATTTGGAGCAAATGTTGCGGGATGTGGAGGGTAATTACACGGAAAGAGAGTTTGAAAAGTTTAAAAGCTTGATAGAAGAGCGATGCCAAACCGCTGTTCACAAAGTTGCAAAGCGGAATACACCGAGTTGGGTTCGGTCCTTGCATTGTTCGAGCGAAGGCAAAACACCGTTGGGATGATACAAGTTTCAATGCAAGGATATCGATGTTCAAGACGGAAAAGAGTAGAATCTGTTCGTCCTAGGACCATTTGGAAGAAGAGGTCAATATTCGGGACTTACCGTCATCGAAGGAGTTAGATGTCGGCATTGTATTGATGTCATGCATGTTGAGAAGAATGTCTGCGACAACTTGGTTGGCATCTGCTGAACATACAGGAAGACCAAAGATGGTGTCAATGCTCGTCGCGACATGGCCTACATGGGAATCGAGCCCAGACTTGCGGTGATAGAGGAGGATGGAAAAGGCCCGTACATCCTGCTGCATGCTACACCTGTCCAAGAAGGAGAAAGAAGATCTCTGCAAATGTCTCCAAAGTATTAAAGTTCCATCGGCTACTCCATGAACATTAAGAAGCTTGTGTCTATGGATGATTTGAAGTTGTTGGGCATGAAGTCCCATGACCGCCATGTCTTGATGACCCAAATGCTCCCGGTTGCAATCGAAATATTCTCCCGAGAGGATGTCGGGTTGGCAATCACAAAGTTGTGTTATTTCTTCAATGCGATCTCTGCAAAGTTATTGACCCGATGTACTAGACAACTTATAGAGTGAGGTGGTGCAGACTCTGTGTCACCTTGAGATGCATTTCCCACCATCGTTCTTTGACGTAATGGTCCACCTTGTTGTTCACCTTGTCAGAGAGATTAAGATATGTGGACCCGCTTTCCTCGTTACATGTATCCGTTCGAGAGGTACATGGGTATATTAAAGTCGTACATGAGGAATCGGTCGAAGCCTGAGGGTAGTATTGTTGAAAGTTATGGGACTGAAGAGGTTATTGAGTTTTGCGTGGACTACCTGGGTAAAAGACAAGCAATCGGTGTTCCTGTATCTCGTCATGAGGGAGACTTTTTGGTAAAGGAACCGTTGGGTCCAAACTAATGACTCCGAGGTTTGATATGTATTGCAAGGCGCATTTCACGCCTTCTTGAGAATAGCGCAGGTTCGATCCATACATCGAAAGCATAAGTTGATATTACGGAAGAGAATCCACAAATGGATGAGCTTTCCATCGCACAAGAACACAATGATCGATTCCTCACATGGTTCAAAGAAAAGCGGAGGTCTCCTTTCTTGAGAATGTAAAATGGTTGGTGACGGACCAAGATTTAATGTCTGAGACATGGCGGTACGATATTAATGGTTACACCTTTTACATCGAGAGTCAAGATGCCAAGAGTCTTGTCCAAAACAGTGGTGTGAGTATAAATGTTTTCTCGATGATCATCACTTTCAAGATATCCAACCGCAATGAACTCCTACTATGGGATGATCGAAGAAATTTGGGAGCTCGATTACGGAATATACCAAGTTCCATTGTTCCGATGTAAGTGGGTACGACTTCCACATGGAGTGAAGGTCGACAAGAGAGGCTTTACTATTGTGGATCTCAGTAGACTCGCCTACAAAGATGATCCGTTTGTCCTTGTGAAGCAAGCAACTCAAGTCTTTTACGTGCGCGATCCGGCCAATCCAAGGTTGCACGTCGTTCTTCATGGCAAGAGACGGATCGTAGGAGTTGAAGATGTTGTAGATGAAGAAGAGTATAACCAATTCGATGAGATACCTTCATTTGCAGATGGGGCTTGTCTTAGCGGGGATGACGACACACATGGAGCCAATTACATGCGAGTAGATCATCATGAAGGGCAATATTGTAAATAAATGGACTATTATAATGTATGTAAAATAGTATTGTAAATCCAAGGTGATTAATTGCTGTTTGGAGGCTTCGATGGAAATGCATGCCATTTCTCTTTATGCCTGCACTTTGTGCCATAATTTGTGAAAGAAAATACCATTTGACGAAACTATTGTTGGGAAAGCTTGTAAATAGTCGAAAGTTAATTTCTGGAAATTTTCGTACAATTCAGATTAATTTGAAAAAGTTTTGACTTTTCTACGCTTTTACGCACAAATCATGTCTCTGAAATGAATTTTGGCATATTTCTTGAATGAGGTCGCTTTTTCCAAAAATTATTTTATGAAAAGTTTTGCGGTATCTGAAATATGTTTCTTCAAAATTTCTAATAATTTCAACAATGTATGACAAAGTTATGGCATTTTCTCTCTTTGATGGAATGCTGAAAATTCAGAACTTGCGATGTCCGAAAAGGAATAGTGCAATAAACTATATCGTTGTCGGTTTTATTAAAAAAGTAATCTTGACGACTAACATCGTTGTTCTATTAGAAAAGTGATGATCAAGCATCGAAGTCGGTTTTATTAAAAGAGTGATACTAATGATGAAGCATCGATGTCGGTTTTCTTAAAAGAGTGACACTAATGATGAAGAATCGATGTCGGTTTTCTTAAAAGAGTGATACTAATGATAAAGCATCGATGTCGGTTTTATTAAAAAGTGATACTAATGACTAACATCAGGGTTCTATTAAAAAGTGATGATAAAGCATCGAGATCGGTTTTATTAAAAAGTGATACTAATGGTTAAGCATCGATGTCGATTTTCGAAAAGAGTGATACTAATGATTAAGCATCGATGTCGGTTTTCTTAAAAAGTGATACTAATGATAAAGCATCGATGTCGGTTTTATTAAAAAGTGATACTAATGACTAACATCGAGGTTCTATTAGAAAAGTGATGATAAAGCATCGAAGTCGGTTTTATTAAAAAGTGATACTAATGGTTAAGCATCGATGTCGGTTTTCGAAAAGAGTGATACTAATGATTAAGCATCGAGATCGGTTTTCTTAAAAGAGTGATACTAATGATAAAGCATCGATCGGTTTTATTAAAAAGTGATAATAATGACTAACATCGTGGTTCTATTAGAAAAGTGATGATAAAGCATCGATGTCGGTTTTATTAAAAAGTGATACTAATGGTTAAGCATCGATGTCGGTTTTCTTAAAAGAGTGATACTAATGATAAAACATCGATATCGGTTTTATTAAAAAGTGATACTAATGACTAACATCTGGGTTCTATTAGAAAAGTGATGATAAAGCATCGAGATCGGTTTTACGAAAAGAGTGATACTAATGATTAAGCATCGAAGTCGGTTTTCTTAAAAGAGTGATACTAATGATAAAACATCGAAGTCGGTTTTATTAAAAAGTGATACTAATGACTACATCAGGTTCTATTATAAAAGTGATGATAAAGCATCGAAGTCGGTTTTCAAAAGAGTGATACTAATGATTAGCATCGATGTCGGTTTTCTTAAAAGAGTGATACTAATGACTAACGCAATTCTTAAACCCGGCCCATAACCATTCGCGCAAGAGCCCTTCTCCATGCGCGCCTAGCCGCCCCGCCTTCCGCCTTCTCGCCTCCCCGGCCCGTCGCCGACGCGCTTAACCCTAGCCGCCCGAGTGCCGCCGCCCGCCGCCCCGCCTTCACGCCTCCGCCCGTCGACGCCGAGGACGCCTCCGCCCGTCGCCGTCGCCGAGGACGCCCCACGCCACCCCCACACCGCCCGCCCGCCGACGCCCGGTGCCCTTCGGTTCTTCGACGCCGACGCCGCCCGCCCGCTTCGCTCGAGGTGGTGCCCGTCGACGCCGACGCCGACGTCGACCCGCCCGCCCCAATCCTAGCCGTTTGCATTTAGTTACGCCTTTGTCCGTAAGTATTTCATACTTCTGTGCCTTATTCTTTTAAGTGAATGCAAAGGGGCCAGTCTATGTGTTTGACTTGGGGACCTTGCATGAGGGCTTAAGTGTTCTGTGAGGATATCTGGGACTGGAATAGATGATTTGTGACAACAAACTTGACAGTCTGGTATATATATATAATTGTGATATACTTGGTTAGTGTAATTGTCATTCACAGTGAAATGCTTACTGGTAATATTCACTGCTATATTGCTTACTGGTAATATTCACTGCTTAAGTGTTGCGTTTGGAATGGGTCAAGTTAGGCGGCCTCTGCATTTCCTTAACCGATCTAAGATTTTGGTTGGGGAGAGCAGCATAGATATACAAATGTATGTTCATGTGATAGGTCTAAAAATAAGCACGTGGGTGCGAGTTTTGGTCTTTGCTCTGTGATGATATTGGGCGATTGATGATTATGATGATTAATCTTGCGAGTTAGGCCTTGAACTGTTAGTCTTGCATGCTATAAGATTCTTGGTGTATATATTCATTTATTGTGTCGACACCATTTGATAATTGCAAATTGTTGTGCATGTATGGTTATTCTCTTGCTTAGTCTAAGATCATCGATTAGATTAGTACATTTTCTAGGCGCCACTTAGTATTCTATTTGGTTCGGTCAATCGATCATTGGTGCGAACATCATATGCATCTTCGGTTAGTCTAACACCGATCTGAACAATATATGCTGGTTCGGTTAGTCCACCGAGGAGTTACTAATCTGAATATGCTCTCTGATTCGCTAGTTTTAATTCATCTCTTGATCGAACATTGATGCTTGAATCGATTCTTTGGCATTTAATAGGCTGATCTAAATATCGATCTTAGAGCTATTAATCAATAAACCTTGTTCTATAAATACATCATTGCATGCTTAGGAAGGTAAGGGTTTGAGGCCTAACTTACTAATTAATTATCTTGCCGTTTTGTGATTGGATTGAAGATCTAATCTTCAATTTCACCAAAATCGAGAGCACAAAAATAATCACCACTTTGGTTTTGTAGACATGATTCTTAGAGCAATTGACATCACTATATGAATTGCTTCATTACTATGATTATGTCAATTATGCTTCCATTGAATTATGTAATCTCCTTCATATTGTTAATTGAATAATTAGTAAAATCTTGCTCTTAATATCGCATGTAAATCAATTATATTGACTTGGGGACCTTGCATGAGGGCTTAAGTGTTCGCCACTATCCAGTAAAGTAGTTGAAGTGATTCCTGAACTGTGCAAGTTTGAGTGACATTTGATTAACTTAAAACCTGTCAAGTATTGAATTGAAATTGTGGAAAGGTTGTCACAAATCTATCTGTTTCTCGTCTATTGTGGCGAGGAGGGCCTCTTAAGGCAACCCGACATCTGAGAACACTCTAATAATCAACTTGAGCTCTATGTTAGTTGATTTATACTATGAATTGCATACTATGTTCTTTAGCTCTTTGTTCTGTCTTCTATCAGTGTCAACTTGAGCACTCTAATAATCACTTTTCTCTTTGTTACATCTTACATCCTTTGTCATTTTCTTTAGTTCTTGCTTCTTGGTAATATTCACTTTTAGCATATTACTTTTGTTTAGACATGTGTTTACTTTCAACATATTACTTTTGTTTTATCTCGGCATATGTTAGAGTTTAGGTTGCGTAACCTCGTCTCCCGCTCGAGAGTGCTTATTTATAAATATCTTTGGAATAGCATATTTATAAGCGGCGATCTCGAATTGTCCACGTTTTTGGGCGAGTTCGAGATATGTGGTTCGGGCAAGTTCTGAGCTATGTTGTACAACTTGAGTTGATTTCGTAGCGTTTCCTGGTGTTCTCCGGATACACACCCTCTTGACTGTTGTCGAGGCGTGTATCCGGAGAACAGTGAGATGTCTTGAAATTTTCTCCGGTTGTACAACGGCTTAGAACTTGCTCGAACCACATATCCTCGAATGGGATTAGGACCAAACCTATTTAGAGATTAGGGGTTATCGTTGAGTGCGTATTTAGTTGGTCAACAGATATTGCATGTTATGTAAACACTAACTTGACCTTCTTGTGTTGCTATTCTTGCATTAGTACTTTAATGCTCATATTCTCTGTTGATGTTGTGAAATCTGAAACTTGTTGGTGTAAGTAAACATCTGCTAGTGCTAAATTCACTTGTCATATGGAATGGGCTTTTGTTTTTTATCCGAGTTGGTCAATAGATAGACTTTTGTTGAACAATTGCATACTATGAATTATCTGTTGATCCTTTACAAGATTTATTGTCAAGTGCATATAGTAGCTTCAAATTGCTTTCTCTCATGTCACACATATGACCTTATCGATAAGAAAACTCAAAATGTCGCAACTAGAGAGCATCGCTCGTCGCGAACAGTAGAAGGTCTCGCCGAGGGCCGAGCATGGTTCCAACTACTCAAGGGCGAGTAAGGTGAGGAAGAGCCGAGGACCAAACAAAGGGGCTACAGGAGAACGCCGCAGTTCTCGCTTCAATGCCGGGGTGCACGGGCCCTCCTAAGTACAAAGGCGATCTGGGTCATTTATTGGCCAATTGGTGAGGAGAGAGTGCCCATAACAATTAAGGATTGGAGAAAGGATGTCGGCGCTAAGCGAAGAATCGGTTGTGGGGCGAGGTTAAGAGTAAATGGATTATAGAGCGGGACGATGAACCCACAATGAGGCAGACGCCTTGAATAGGATGGGTGTGGCCTTGAGGCACTTCAAGACCCTTATGCACTGTGATACGTCTTTGAAAGGCCGTACACCATTCGAGAAGTATCCATTTGTGACCCCGATGTTTGGGCGGAGTTCACGAGGATGAAGGGTACGCCGAGGCAAAAGCTTGGTGAGAGAGGAACACCGCTGTCCAGGAGGCTTAACACGCACCCGCACCACCTCGGTACATGCGGCTATGAGGGGAAGAGGCGAGTGGGCGCGACAAGCCGAGGAGTGCGCTAACTCCGGGGACGGTGATGCCTTACTCCCACATATCTTGAGGAGTGGGCACGCAACTGGGTATTAGCGAGGACAAAGAAAACCCCGACGGGCAGCTTGTAGTTGCAAACCCTGCTACCGCTCAAGTCGTCTCTACCATCGTAAGACATCTAACTTAGTACAATACAATTGACCCAACTTGTTGTATTTCAAATCTAATTCGTACTCGCTTATTACAGGAAGAGGTAAGCCAGCGAAAAGAACAGGGGACCTTCCTGAGCCAAGGGTCGCAGGACATCCTGTCGTCTGCGATCGGGAAGTCCGACCATAAGGGGCAGGTGCTTGCCGTAGGGGCGGGACACACGAAGAAGTCCTACTTTCAAGATGACTCTGCAGTGCCAATTCAAGGTCATGGCGAGCACGTGCGGGCGCCTCAACGCACTAAGGGAGCGGTGAGGAGGAGATTAAGGAGGAGATGAGGGGAGATCTTGCACGTGAGGAAGAGATAAGAGGGAGATGAGGGGAGATGGCGGCACGTGAGGATCGCTGAGGGCCGAGATGATGGCGATGATTTCCCAGTCGAGCGGATGCCCTCGACTCTCGAGAGAATTCGTGCCCGACCTATAAGTCTGCGGTTCCAAAAATGATCTGACCGGTCCCGGTGAAGGTAATAATTAATTTTTCACGAGTTCAAGCTACGAGTGTAACTCCGCAATGTTTTCCTCAAGTTGTACACTTCTTGCGGTGCTGCGAAGTGCCACTCACCATCTTGACGGAGGATGGATTTCCGTCGAGGTGCACGTGGGTTGCATTTCCATGCAACGAGACCGACTTGTGCATGGTCACTGTGGGAAAGGGCTACATGAGGGTGCGGTGGACTCGCCCACGAAGACTTCTTATCACATGTGCTCGATTTCCCCCAACGAAGATATCACCACTCTCGGGCAAGCACGCATGTCGTTCATCAAGTGGCCCACGACGGTGTCGTCTTGGTCAAGGTAAAAAGTCCCTCCACGTCTTCTCTACCATTCGGTACTCTGCGATAAGTTAAATATATGCGTGCCGTAGGTTCCTCCTGCGCTGCTCTGCTCTGCGCCTGCGCTTGATCTGCTCCTGCTCCTCACTTTGCTCCTGCTCCTCCTTTGATCCTGCTCTGCTACACGCCTGCTCCTGCCTCGCTCCTGCTCCTGCGCTTGCGCCTCCTCCTGCTCCTGCCTCAGTAGAACCACAGAGGCCTCCGAGACTCCGTACAACCACAAGAGGCCTCCGAGACTCCTTCCGCCAAGAGGGCAAAGGCGACAGAGGCCCTGGCGCCCTTAAGGTACCTGAAAAGCCCACTGCCCCGACCTCGGACACTCCTTCGGCCCAGAAAGAAGAGTCAGCACAGGCCACAGGCACCCTGTATGATTATAAGGCCTACGAGCATGGAAAGCCCCTGATTGCATCGCCTTTTGAATGAGCTAGGCAAGTGGACTCGCCTCCTCCATGGATGGTACCTTGATAAGGTGAAGGGGGAAGAGCGTCGAGTCGACTTCAACGTGAAGTATAAAATGGTACATTTTCACCGCGAGGAGAATGGAACATTCCCGTCGCTTTTGAGGATCTATTCGTGTGTACCAAATGAAAGCCGTCGATATTTCTACTTTACGATCATGGACGCTATGAGTATCACACCATATAGCTTGCGCTCATGACTTTTATAGGATTTTGCATTATGTTTTCTCACATTCAACACGAGTTGCAGGATAATGAGACAACGAGCCGTGCGAATCTACGAAGTTGGGTTTGTCGACCCGAGCTTGTGTCTGCGATCATGGCTAGGCTTCAACGGGGTTCGTTGCTAGCTACATCAAGGGGTATTGCAAGTCGAGTCGAAGAAGGACTTCATTGTATTGCCGTACCACGAGGAGTAAGTAGTACTTTTCGATTCAATTACTTATACGCACTTAAAACCGTCGTGAACTTATTTCCTTGCACTACATTTTATTTAATAAGCAACCATTGGGTTCTACTCGTCCTCGTCCGAGTGAAAACACGATCTACACATTTAACTCGATCGAGAAGAGACCGATGGCATACGCGATCAAGCCTCCTTGCGAATAAGCGCATTATTGAAACCTAACACATCGAGGAATTTAACTACGTTTATTTTTTTGACTCAATGGTGCTCTCCAATGTATGTAGGGGTTTCTCGGACTATGTCGATGAAGGAGGGCCGCACGACGACGACAAAAAGGGTAAGACAACTGCAAAGTATAAGCGATTTAAGGTACAAGTGCCTAGCATATATATGATTAATTTTTTGACATCTAATCTTCGTGGGCTGAATTTCTTTTCTTTCTTGCGATTGCCATCAACAGGCAGCGGTGACCATTCGGCTTCTATGTCATGCGATACATGCTCATCGTGGTCGACAACTCACACCATTTCCTAAGGTATAATTTTCTATCTAATCAAGTATTAGATTTATGAAGTAATACAAAATAATTCTATTGGAACACTGCCATTATCTAAAAGCACTAGTATTAGTTAGCTCTACATGAAACACTAGTGTGGTCCAATCCAAAACGTGAAGCTTCTAAAAGGCGGTGCTACATGACGAATATTGTTCCATTTGAATTTTAGTAGAAAATTACATCACTATATTTTTGCTTGGCCTTAGGAGTATCTGTTTTAAAATATTTGTTATTTGAGAATCAAAAGATAGAATCAATAAAAAGCGAGAGAGAATTTCACCTCTTACATTATGTGTCTATTGTTCTTGATCCGCTGATTGCGTCTATAATTTGTGATTGATCGTAGGCGTTCGACAACGTTTTACAACGCTATAGACAAATATAATGGCATGAAGGAGTAGCTTTTTACATTTGTCCTTTCAGCGCATTGAGGCATTACTCAATGTCTTTACTAGAATATTAGCTTCTCACATTTGGAATTTTTTACATTTTGAATTAATCTTTTATAATCCAAATATTTTCTAAACCCTTTCGTAGTTCTGTCTATTTTGTGATTGCCCCTAATACTTATCTATGTTTCCCTAATTTTATGTGCGTGCATAATAATATACTTAGCCTTTTACATAGAAATTTTGAAACTGAAATTAATCTGATCATTTACATTTTGCAGAAGATCAATATCCCCGTAAGAGTTTAGACAACAAAGCACTCAACAATTTACGAGACCACTTATGCGAAGTGGTTGGTTAGAAGTTATATCGAGGATGGCAGGTTTAGAGATCTTGACGATCGTACTAGTCCATATGTAAACAATATAATATATGTCAATGTGATATGTATCGAGGAAGTCCATGTCTTGATTGTCATGTTTGTGTTGTCTATTGTGAACGACTATGATATATATGTGTTGTAATTAAAGCGTTTACGTTACGTGAATGTGATATATGCATCCTGCCTTACGTGTTGTGAATGTGATGATATATATATTGTGCATATTGTTTTAATCTGTGCTTTTTTGGAGAAATTGCAAAATGACACACCCAATGGGTCATCGAATCGGTTCTTTAAGGGAAGTGATTGTGTTGATACCATCATCGAATCGGTTCTTTAAGGAAGTGATTCGATGATCATCATCGAGAATCGGTTCTTTAAGAAAAGTGATTACGATGACACACTCATCAGAATCGGTTCTTTTGTGGAACCGATTCGATGAGTATGTCATCGAATCACTTTTCTTAAAAGAACCGATTCTGATGATGGGGTCATCAGAATCACTTCCCTTAAAGAACCGATTCTGATGATGGTATCATCACAATCACTTCCCTTAAAGAACCGATTCTGATGATGGGGTCATCACAATCACTTCCCTTAAAGAACCGATTCTGATGACGTTTTATCACGATCGGGTCAGAACCGATTCTGATAGCTCCACCTCATCACTATCTAAGGACATCGTATCGCGACTAGAACCGATTCTAATGATAAAAAAGAACCGATTCTGATGTGCCGTTCTGCAGTAGTGTATGCCAAGGTGGGCCATAATGGCAGAAGGATTGTGAAAGCCTTGCCTCAGTCAACCTAAGAACTTAACCTTATAGGCATTTGACCTGACTCAAACATGCAACCTCATGTTCAGAATGAGATGAATCTAGCTGATTAATTTGCAATGTCTTAGCTTTGTACTACTAGTGGTGGTGTGAGTACTGAGTTATACGGTTCAACTCACATGGTGCAAGAGGGAAGCCCTGTTGTGGTGGTTATAACCTTTCAGTGTTGAAACCTTAGTGGACAGTACTGGGTTAAGACAGAGCTTTGTAAATAATTTATCATGATTTATTTGTGGCACACCAAAGGAAGTGTGCTAATAATGTTACACAGAGACGATCATATCATGTGTGTAAAACGCATAACCTCTGTGGAGTATAAAACCTATTCAGATAGCTATACTCGTAGTATTGAGCAATGCTCGAAAATTACAATCAAGAGTTAGATTTTGTAAAATAAAAACTTGGAAAGGGAGGCAAGATGCCATTGGAAAGTTGGAAATATGATTTAGGGCTAGAAACCATGTTTACTTGAGAAATACTTGAAAGTTATTATTTATTATTATTTGTTTATTGTTGTTTTTTCAATCTATATATTGTATTCATTTGTAAATACTGCTTTATTGCAAAATAGCCATATCAGCCAATCTATTGGAATAAACCTTGCATATAGTTATGTTAGAATTGCATTTTGTGCACAACTTGTTGAGTGCTTTAAGTACTCACTCTTGCCAGCAGCAACATCATCAGTTGAGGAAGAGTCTACACTAGCTTTGGAGGAGGAGAAGCAGGAAGAGACGAATATCTAGGGTGCGAGCTTTGTCATTTGCCTGTGATATACTAAGGTGTTTATCTACTTTTTATTCCACTACAATTTAATTTGTTATTCACAGTTTAGCCTTGAGAGGCATATTCATGTAAGATCAACTATAAGGTCAATTAATAGGTTAATATTTAATATATGAAGTTTTTTATTATGTTTCAGATGTGTATGATTGTGATATTCATTTATGTTGAGCCTGTATGCACTAGCATGATTGTAGACTAGTGCAATATACACAAAGGGTTCAAATTTGCATATTTGGGTCCTAACATGGTGTTATATGTGTCGGTTCTTACAAAGAACCAATTGCATTGCTATCTGTACTTGGTGGCGCTTGCATTGCTATCTATATTGGTTCCGACAAAGAACCGATTGCATTGATTGCATTTCTATCTGTGTTGATTCCTAAAAAGAACTGATTGAATTGCTGGCATTTCAATCTTTGTCAGTTCTTACAAAGAATCGGTCTCATTGCTATCTTGCTATCTATATCAGTTTCTACAAAGAACCGATTAAATTGCTTGCATTTCTATCTGTGTTGGTTCCCGGTTCCTACAAAGAATTGATTGCATTGCTTGCAAGAAAAAAGTTGCACCAAGCAATGAAAAGATTAATAAAAAACACTCAAGCCACACACAATTTTGTTTAAAATCTCCATACACACCCGATGAAGGAGTCCCTAACCATGACATGTTAACAACTACATGCATTGACATCATCTCCCGAACCTCCTAACACTGCAACACAGACCATGAGTGGAGCCAGTTGATGCACAAATAACTAGCCTACAACGGATAGGCAGTTGTTTTTTTATCAAAGACAACATCGTTTCGACATAGGCAAAGAGACCAACATAAAGCGGCAACCCCAATTAAATATTGAGCCTTTATCTTCTTTCCCAATCCCAATGGCCAAGTCCTAAACAGATGGGCTATACTACTAGGAGGCATGCACTTATTTCCTCCAAGCATGCATACCACTTAAGTTCACATTTTTTTAAAAAAATGCTTACTATTAAAGAAATATGCCAATTACCTGCTTCCATGTTTCAACTAGTATACTATTATTTGTGCATTCTACTATTATTATGTTTGTTATAAACGGAGTTTTGTCCTCGACTAGAACATAAGCTTCATTAGTTATCTGTTTGGTGTTCTTAATACACTGTTGCTTTTTTGGCTTTTCCAGATCAACTGAACGCTCTAATTTTTCCAAGCCTCTTTCCAATACAATTCTTGCATAAGTCAAACCCCAAACCTTGAAATCTTTATTTACTATACAAACATTTGAAATACATAGCATTATTTACATTGACGTAGTCCCTTTATTTACAATACAACCCTTCTTGATGATTGACGAATACCTAGGGGATAGGTATCCCCAGCGGCCCAGGAGAAGCATATGGGCCGATACATAGCATTATTTACATTGACGTAGTCCCTTTATTTACAATACAACCCTTCTTGATGATTGACGAATACCTAGGGGATAGGTATCCCCAGCGGCCCAGGAGAAGCATATGGGCCGCCACCGCGCCTGGGCCTCAAACGAGAAGCCCCGCATAGAGGCCCACGACCTCCGACCAAGCCAACCCCAGAGAGCGGTCTGACCAGGCGCGACGGGACCGGCGCCCCACGAACCACGGCAACGACGACCCAGGGTTAGCCCGACCGATGAGTCGGACCGATCGCCAGCCTTGAACGAGCTCAGTTCGTCTTCACCGAGAAGCAGATGTCAAATCATCGGGAACCGGCCCCTACTGGTCGCCTAGACTGACTGACGCGGCGACTCGTCACAATCGAGCCGGGACGGGACGCTACGCCCCTTCCCAAGTCAGTCCCCGAAGGCTGACACCCTCGGCGTCAGCACCTGACACAGCGCAGAGGGCAGGTGCGCCGTTTCCCGGAGGGACGGACCGAGCCGTCACCCTGCGGCTTCACCAACCCAACGCAGGACGTGCAACCACCCGTCAGAAGGCCAGTCCAGCGACCGGACATCGAGACGAAGGACCGGACTCCTAGGCGTAAGGAGCCCCACCCATTTTTTCCTTTTGCGCACTCCCTTGTAATCTCCATGTAACCTGCCTCCCCAGGCTATATAAGGGGAGGCGTGGCCCTTCGGAGGCGGGGGGACGATCTAAGCGATCAAACATAGCACTCCCGAACCTTTCTCCTGCCGTCTTCGGCAATCCCCGCACACGAGGCGCTTCGAGCCCGAGCTCAGCCCATGCCTGTAACACGACGAACACACCCAAATCAATAACATCCGACCACCCCACGAACTGGAGTAGGGACATTCAGCCCGAACCAGTATAACCCTTGGACCTCTTGTCTTTGTGTCTAACCATTCAAGGAGTGGGAGCGCGTAGCCCCTCTAAACCTACAAATTTACTTACCGGTTCTCGAAACACCGACAATGATCTACACACATGTAATGTTCCATGTATGTCGTCGTCACTGCTAAGACATGCCCTATTTATAAACAGAGGTATTTCATCAAATTGGTTGCACTCTTCTTCATCTATGATATTTTCAACTCTACTGATCCGCCTCTTGCCATAAAGGATGACGTGCAACTTTAGATTGGTTGGATCACGCACGTAGAAGGCTTAAATTGCTTGCTTCACAAAGACAAATGGTTTATCTTTGTAGGTGAGTCTATTGAAATCTACAAGAGTAAAACCTCTCTTGTCGACCTTCACTCACGTGGAAGTCTTACCCACATACATCGGAATAATGAAACTTAGTATATTCCATAATTGAGCTCCCAAATTTCTTCGATCATCCTGTAGTAGGAGTTTATTATGGTTGAGAATCCTTCTTTCGAGTGATCATTAGACAAAGCATCTATGCTCACTCCACTATTTTGAATAATACTCTTTGCATCTTGACTTAGTATAAAAGGTGTAGCCATTAATATCGTACCTCTATCATGTATGTATATTAAACCTTAGATCGTTAGCCAACCATTTGACATCCTCACTGACAAAGATCTTCGTATTTTCTTTGAATCATGTGAGAAATCAATCGTTGTGTTCTCACGTGATGGAAATCTCATACATGTGTGGATTTTCTTCCCATAATATCAACTCGTGTTGCTCAATGTATGGATAAACTTCTGCGCTATGCTGCAAGACTATCAAATGCACTTTGTAATACATATCAAACTGTGGACTCATTAGATTGGACCCAGTGTTTCCTTTGTCAACAAGTCTGCCCTCATGACGAGATGCAAGAACACCAATTTCTTATCTTTTACCTAAGTAGTCCATGCAGATTTCAATAACCTCTTCTATCCCATAACCTTCAACAATACTACCCTCGGGCTTCAACTGATTCCTCACGTATGACTTTAATATACCTATGTATCTCTCGAACAGATACATGAAACATAGGAATACAGGTCCACATATTTTAATCTCTCTAACAAGGTGAACAACAAGATGGACTGTGATGTCAAAGAATGATCGGGGGAATACATCTCAAGTTGACATAGAGTCTGCACCACCTCGCTCTGCAAGTTGTCTAGTACATCGAGATCAATAACCATCAAAGATATCGCATTAAATAAATAACATAGCTTCGTGATTGCCAACCTGACATTCTCTGGCAGAATATTTCTGATTGCAACAGGGAGCATTTGGGTCATCAAGACATGGCAGTCATGGGACTTCATACCAATAAACTTCAAATCATCGATGGACATAATAAGCTTCTTAATGTTTGCGGAGTAGCTCGATGGAACTTTAATACCATAGAGACACATGCAGAGGTCTTCCTTATCCTTCTTGAACAAGGTGTAGCATGCAGCGGGGATGTACAGACCTTTTCTATCCTCTTCTATCACTGTAAGCTTGGGTTTGATTCCCATTTAGTCCATGTCGCAGCAAGCATTGATATCATCCTTAGTCTTTCCAGGTATGTTTAGTAGGATGCTAACCAAATTGTCGTAAATATTCTTCTCAACATGCATGAGATAAATACAATGCTAGACATCTAACTCCTTTCATAAGTCCCAAAATATTGACCTCTTCTTCCAAATGTTCTTGGGATGAACAAATTTATGGCTCTTTTCATACTGAACATCAATATCCTCTATGCGTGAATATCATTTTTTGGTTGTTTGGATCCCAAGATTAGTAACGATATCATGATATACTTCTGCTTAATGCACAACTAAGGAGAGAGATTGTAGATATACAATAAAACTGGTCAAGTACTTGTAATACCGCAAAAATCATTTTCCTGGGTTTTTGGCCGGAATTGTCTTCATTTTCTTGATTCAAGGATTTCTTCTGGAGAAAAGTTTTATCGCTCACAGTTTATTAAAGGTTTTGAGTTTTTCCGTGAAATATTTATCGGAATGGTTGTTTTCTCCGAGCCGTTTAGTTCTGCGGCAAGTTGTTTATCCTGTCATTTGTCTTATCGCGCCAAGAATTAATTTATTTGGGTCGCGGTTTTGGTTAAAAGCTGGATTTTGTTTGTAGGAGGGGTTTTTGGGAATTTCACCTAACCTCTCTCTCTCTCTCTTCCCTTATATGTGGCTGAGATTTGTTTGGAAGGTCAGCATTGACACTCCTTTCTTCATTTGTGCTGGCCGAATGCCATTCTTGTGTGGAGGCAGCAACTCCAACCGACTTGCGGCCTGGTTCCTTCCTGCCGACTCCTCCATCCAGTCTCCCTACCGGTGCTCTCCCTGCACTGTCTCCCAGGCCGGCGTCGCCCCTCTGGCTTAGCGTCTCCCAGGCCGACGTCGCCCCCTCTGGCTTGGCGTCTCCCAGGCCGGCGTCGCCCCTCTGGCCAGCGGCGAGCCGCCCTCCGGCCGGTAGCAACCCCCCCAAGGCAGCCCTACCTCGGCTCCTCCCTCCCTTTCCTCCTTGAGTCAGATTTGAGGTAAACCCTAGGTCTTTGGGGGATTTTATTTCTTGCATGTAAGGTGTTTGATCTAATGCCCAGCTAGAATCTTTGTATTTGAGATGCATTTAGTTGAGGGATTTGGAGTCTAGAGTTTTTTTGAGATTCCTGCTTGAGCTGAATTCTGTCCCACTGTTTGGATGGCTAATGGAAAATTCTACAAGTGTTTCCTGGGGGTTTGGATATAACAAAAGTTGTAGATAATTGAATTACCTTTCAATAGAGACCAAAATTATCAAGTTTCATTCAGCCATTTAAAAGTTATGGCTATTTTACCGAGTATTGTCCAATTCTTGTCGTGATTGGTTCAGTCTGTGTTCTTCTGCAGATTAGAGCATCGTAGAGGCCGAATTAGACTTTTTCATTGCCTAGAAAAAGTTAGTATTTTTCGAGTAGATTGAGAAAATGTATTCGTTTATTTGATTTGGAGTTGTAGAACTCAATTTATGCTAATTTTGGTGTATGCTGTCCAGATCGAGTTAATTTTGCGTTTGTCTGCTGTTCGTCGCAAAACTGAGATTAATTGGTGCGTTTTCCAATCGATTGGCTATAGAATAAATTGTAGAGTTGTCTCTTGCGATCGTTTAAAGCCTGGGTTCATCCTTTTCGGAGTAGCCATTTGGAAGTTACGGCATTTTCAATGCCGGCTGTCCAGATTGGCATTTAGGTGGTGGAGGGATGTTTTGGTTTCAATTGTAGATGTGAATATGTAGAGTTGTTTTCTTCTGTCGCTTGTACCGAGTGTGTATGAATTTGAGTTGGATGAATATTGTTTTATTTGCAGGGAAGGTTCTGTCGGGAGTGGCCTCAACCACATGCCACTCCATTCTTTCGTCGGTAAAGGCAAGTGCATCGATTGTTGAATTCTTGCAGTATTGATTGTTTGCCATGCTAGTTGCTATATAAGTTGTTAATGCATGATATTGCTTTGTGGGCATCACTAGTATGTGTAGGACTTGTGAATATCCATGAATGAGATTTATGCTTGTGGCTATGAAAGAAGGAAATGAGAGCATGTGAATGGGTTACATTGTATATATTCCCTGATGATGCTCCCTAGAATGATTAGGCTAATGGGAACCTAAAGGATATAAGATGTGAGATATTAAATGGCTCGATTTGTGGTCATAATATACGATTGTGGCGTTTATATGAGTGGTGATGATATACGTGACCTTGTGGATATGAACGTTGAGAATGGCTTTTGCATATATGCATTCATGGAAAGTGCATCTTTGGATTGAATGCTTTGTGGGTTGTTTGTTGGACCCCGTATAATTGCCAAATTGACACATTGCTATATCACACGTTCATAAGAGTGCTCACTACTATGATAGGTGAATGTGAATAATGAAGATTGTGAGGTTGGATTAATAGAAATAGTTGAATTGCGATCAAGAAAATGGATTATGTCTTTGGTGCGAGTGTTAATAACACATGTGTCCATGTTGATAAGACTTGTTGAGAATATGGATATGAGTATTGAGAAGGTTATTTGAGTGTTGAGAATGATGTTTGCATATGTGCATTCATGACAAGTGCATCTAGCCAGGTCGGTGAGAAAGTCATATGAGTTATATGACTAATCCGGAGTGCTCAGAGATCCTACCTCGTAGTCCCATCCACTGGCATGGATGGGAGCGGTGTTAAGCGTAGGACCCGCTACTGGGTAGCGGGCAAGTCCTGTTTCGGCAGGCCCCTTCTATGGGATGGTTGGGTTTGAGGGCACGCATCGACAGGTGGTGCTCGGCAATACCGGTATTTGCTAAACAAAGAGGAGATGAGGCATGCATGATGCATCATATGCATGAGAATGGTGAATTATGCATGAGAATGCATCATATGCATGAGAATGGTGAATTATGCATGAGAATGGTGAAATGAGATGAGTATATGAACATGCAAGCATTTGCATTGCATTGACAAATGATGAATCATATTTAATGAGTTGATTGCATTGTATGAATATGAGATTCTTCATTTGTTTGACATATTTGCATTTGCATTGCATTGATGAATCATGAATCATGTTTAATGAGTTGATTATGATGTATGGATGTGAGATTCTTCTTTGTATGGCATATGTGCATCTGTATTGCATTGACGAATATGAATCATGTTTAATAAGTTGATTGTGATGTATGGGTATGAGATTCTTCTTTTGTATGTTTTGTGCACTTGAGCATGAAAGCATAAACGCATTCCATTGCATTGTGTGTTGCAATTGATAAACGGGATTGATGAGAAAGGGAAGAACAGGTTGAGGATTGAGGCGTGGACTCATCCAGCGATGTATATTGAAGCAGGGGTAAGATTTAGTTATGTTTTCGAGTTGGTTGTGGTAAGTGGAGTTAGTTATTGCTTCTTTTACTAGTTGATTTCCATTTAGTAAGGGCTATATTAAATTCTAGAGTAAAAGTAATTCAGTTGAATTCATTACTTTTTATTATTGTTGCACTTTGCTGAGTCTTGGACTCACGCTTGTTTACTTCCTGTTCTAGGTACCTTGAAGCTGACTCGTCTGGTTGGGAGTAGTATCACGTGCACGACTTCAGTCTTCAACAATTTATTTAACAAATTCAATAATTCTGGATGTAATTAATGAGGTTGTAATATGTTGTTCGTCGTGTTGGAGGTTCTTAACTTCTATTAGGGGTTTGATTGATTAACTAAGGACCTGCTAGAATGTTTCTTCCTATTTTGAGTAATTGATATATTATATGACTGCTATCATACTTTTGTCTGCTGAGTGGATGTCCTCAGTTCTAGAGAGGTCATACCGAAATTTTGTAAATTTCGATGGCTTAGTTTCTAAGCCGGTCTTAATAGTTTAGAGGATGGGTAGCATCCGTGGCACGGATGGGCTATGGGGTGTTACAGTACTATGATGACTGCTCATATTACCAAATGGGTTTATTTCACCAGTACTCAATCCAACTCTTATGTTCCTCAGCTCGACACCAATCTCCTCATATTTTCAATTAATGTTTCTCTATTGAGCGGAATCATTGGGTGTCTCAGCTTGCCATTTTTCTTTCAAGATTCATAATGCCAACACAACAATTTTGTCTCTTTAGGATTTGTAATTAACCGCTTCAAATGGGAAATGATGAGCAAATACCACAATACCTTGGCCAATGATGAGCAAATACCACAATATAAGAAGCGTAAGAAAAAGTCTGGTATACATTTGTCATTACACTTTTTCTTTTGTTTGTACTGGGGTACACCACAAACTGGACAAATGTATAATTCCTTATACGCGTTGTGGTACAATGTACAATTATTCGGATATGTATTTATCCTTTTTATTTTCATTTCTATAGAATATAGTAGTTTCTTCGCTTCATAAATGTTTATTGGCAACTTGTTCCCCTTCGGAAGCACATCGGATAGAAGAATTAAAAATGCATTGAAACTTGTATCTGTCCAACAGTATTTTTCCTTCAGTTCAAACAATGCAAGGACTAAACCCAACTTGGTGTATTCCACATAATAACCCAAGAATAATGGTTTAGCATCATCTTCCATAAAGCTTTTAAAAATTTTAAACTCTCTTTCCATGTAATTTCCCTCCACATCCCACAACATTTACTCTAAATTTTTCTCCTCAAACATATCACGTGCAATCCATAATCAGGTTCCATCATGTCTTTGTTGCATACCAGACGGGTACTACTTGTCTCTTCATGATGGATCCAACACGTGTAATTCCTTAAGAAGCCATGTTGAATCAAGTGGTCTTCAATTAGAGCTAAGTTGTCAAATCTCTTGAGATTAGTGCAATCAAAGCAAAGACAACATATGAAGTTTACATCCCTCTTCAACATGTCTTATTTGCACTTATATGGCTTTTCTGATACATCCATTCTTCACGGTTCATCTGTAATTAAACTACACATAATAAATTAAAAAAACTGAAACAACAACTAGCTATTTTAAATATTGAGATATTATTTAATTACTTTTTCAAAATAGAGAACGGGTTCCAAGATATATAATTTTTCTCTAATACCTTCTTCCCTAGTTAAGAGCTTTCAATTCTCTAGTTAGGAGACATACATTTAAAATATCAACAATGATATCGAATTACCTAATGCAGTAAGTTTGCATTTCTTTTGATTTCAAAGAAAGAAAATAAGGGTGGAAGCATTAACAAAGTTGAGGAATTGAATGATCTTTAAAAACATCTATCTGTTGACCAACTAAATACATACTAATGATAACTTCTAATCTCTAATTAGATTAGGCCTAATCCCATTCGAGGATATGTGGTTCGGGCAAGTCCCAAAGCAGTTGTACAACTCCAGAGAAAATTTCGGCAGCATCTCCCCGATATTCTCTAAATACAATGTCTCGACAACAAATCAATAGAGTGTGTATTCGGAGAACACCAGGGAGATATTGCCGAAATTTTCTCAGAAATTGTACAACAACTTAAGAACTTGCCCCAACACATATCCTCGAACTTTCAAAAAAACATGGACAATTCAGGAGTGCTTTTTTATAAATATGCTATTTCAGCATATTTATAAATAGGCACCCTCGAACGGGAGACGTAGATTACACAACCTAAACTCTAACATTCATCATATTACAGCAACAATAATTTATGATTAACACTAGAGTATTAAAACGATAAATAAATGTGTGTTTGTCAAATAAAGAGTGTGAAATCTGATAGGATACACATAATTCCAATGCCACCTAAACTCTCTTTGCAACATATCAAATTACCTAGTGCAAAATTGAAGGGATTTGAAGGACTGCTCACATTTTGAAGGAAACCACAAATAAGAGAAAATTGAGGGGAAATATCCTCAGTCTAGGGCTTCAACTTTACCCTCTTAACACCCATCCTTGAGAATTTCACAATTTCTCACCCAAGTATTGATTCCAACCAGAGTATGTTGTGTTTTTTGGGGTGGTGGTGGTCTTTTTTTCCTCAAGACCAACAACAGTGGAGAATTTAGCCTGACGGTATATAACCTAGTGAGACACATCACAATCAATTTTAAGACCAGAACCAATTGTGATGTATGTTTACATCACAATCAGTTTTCACCTAAGAACCGATTGTGAAGGTTAGAACCAATTGTGATGTGTAATGCTACATCACAATTGGTTCTAACCTAAGAATTAATTGTGATGATTCCCCATCAATTATTACACCCTTGCTGAATCATCTATCACAATCGGTTATTTCCTAAAAAGTTGGGAACCGACCTAGATGAAGAAATAGTATTGTACCATTCTGTAGTAGTGCAAAAACCTAGTGGGAAAATAAGAGATAGAGAAAAGAGTTTAATGTATCCGCATGTTGTGTCACACTTATTGCCTTATTAAAAACCTTCATGTAAGAAAACTTCAGACAAACTCATTAAGGGAAAAAGAGTGCAACTTGTAATCTTGGATATTATAGTAGCATGTACAGGATCATAATAGGGGTTAGGATTCAGGGATTTAGTCCCCCTAAACTCTACATTTTCTTAAGTCACCTCATTATAATACCACAAACACATCTTTGAAAACTGGATGTCAGCATAGACTTAGTGAATAAATTAGCTAGATTTCATATGACTTAGCTCACAAAATCTTTACCTCATTGTTCTTCTAGAGTTCGTAAGGATAGAAAAGTTTGAGGGCAACATGCTTCGTGATATTTCTCTTAACATAACACATTTGCATCTGTGCAACACAAGCAGCATTATCTTCAAAGATAATTGTAGGGTATCAATGGTATTAATGCCATATGACTTTTGGATATAGCTAATCATAAGTCTTAGCCAAAAATATTCATTAGAGGCTTCATATAATGCTATGATTCTATGTGGCCCGTAGAGGTTGCTACCAAGGTCTGCTTAAAGGACCGCTAAGAAATGGTTATACCATTACAGCGAAATGCAAACCTAGTATGAGATTTGCCATTGTGGGGATCATAAGCTATCATCCGTATATCCCACCATGGTTGAGTCTTAGTTTTTTTGGTAAAATAAGCCAAGATATTGTGTACCTTGGAGGTATCTGAGTAAAGTCTTGACACCAGCACTATGCCTTATGGTTGCAGCTATACTGTGTTTAGCTAATAAATTTACAGTGAATGCAATATCAGGCATACTACAATTCACAAGATACATAAGTACCCCTATGGCGCTTAAATATTGAACTTTAGGTCTTAAGACTTCCTCATTTTCCATCCTTGGTCTTAAAGGGTTTTTATCCACATCAAGAGATCTGACTACCATAGGATCTTTAAAGGATGAGATTTATCCATGTTAAATTCTTCCAATACCTTCTTAGTATAGGTAAACTAGTGCACAAAAAATTTTATATATAAATGCTCTAGTTGTAGGTTTAAGCAATACTTGGTTTTGCCCAAATCTTTCATCTCAAACTCTATCATAAGGCAAGAACTTGCCTCCTTTATCTTCTCTGTGGTTCCAATGATATTCAGATCATCGATGTAAATTGAAATGATACAAAAATCCATTCTAGGTCTTCTTTACACATACACATGGAAAATCATCATTATTGGATCAACCCTTCCTTAGGAGGAGCTCACTAAGTTGATTGTACTAGATTCTCCTCGACTGTGTTAACCCATACAAAAACCTTTGTGATTTGATGCTATACATGTTGAGATTACTTTTATTAGGATTCAAAATTTTAACTCCTTCAGGGACTCTTATATAAATATCCATATCTAGTAACCCATATAAATATGTAGTGACTACATCTAAATTGCATTGATAAGTTCATGTTAGTTGCCACTACTATCAAATATCAGAATGTTGTTCTACTCAATTCAGGAGAGTTGGTTTTATCATAATCGATGTCATGTCTTTGCGTGAAACCTTGTGCTACAAGCCTCCCTTTGTATCTCACCACCCGGTTGTTCTCATTTCTCTTTTAGATAAAAACCCATTTGGATCCTATAGGAAACAATTTAGGAAGTGTTCAGTCAATGGAACTGAATAACTTCCTTTCATTAAGCTAGTGTAATTCCGCTTCAATTACCTCTTTCTATTTGATATAACCTGAGCGCTTCTGGTACTTTGCCATAAACTTTGATTCTTGATCCAGATCAAAAGTTTTAACAATTTTTGAGATAAAATATATGTCGATAAATAATATTTCTTTTATACAACTCTCCTAAATTCACATAATTTGTGGATATTTCTTCTAGCTCCTTCATGATTTCCCACAACGATAGAGTTTGAATGTTTTGATCTCCCAGCGTCAGATTTTGTGCACAAATGTTCATTGGGGTTACCATCCTCAAGATGGCTTGCTTTATGGATTTTCTCAACGTCACATTGAGTTTCTTCCACTATCTAGGAGGGAAATTTGTCTTGTTCGGTTTTCTATTTCTGCAGATGTCTCCGGCAGAATTCTCATACATCTGGAGATCTCCCACTCTTCTTCTCATGTGGGGTAAGAGTGGATTCAATTTCTATTTGGGGTTTTTCCACTCTCTTTGGTTCGTTTAATGCAGGTGTTTGAGATTTTGTCATTATCTTACAATCAGTGAAGGAATCTGATAGAATATCTATTTGGAATATCAACTTAACCTTGACTAATGGAATATAAAACATATTTATGAATTTGGTGAGTCAGGTGTTGTCATACAATGATATTGAGTTGTAGAGACAAGGCGGTCATGCAACGATGTTTACTTGCTAATAGCACATGGTGCTTGGTAATCAACTAGGGTGGTAATCATTTAGATTAGGGTAAGTGGTAAGGGGCAGCGTGCCAAGGTGAGCTGGAAGGGTAGAGGGTTTGTGGAAGTCTTGCCCTAGTTATCTTAAGGACTTAACCTAGCAAACCTTTGATCTGAGTCAAACATGCCACCATATGTCTAGAATGAGACGGACCTAGCTAATTAATTTGTAATATCTTAGCTTTGGTACTACTAGTGGTGGTGTGAGGTTTGACCTTTTTATGAACTCACATGGCACAAGAAGAGGGCCTTGAGTGTTATAACCAATCCTATCAATATTGAAATCTTAGCAGGCGGTATTGAGTTAAAACAGAGCATTGTAAAGGCTTTGTCATAATTTCTCTGCTGGTACACCAAAGGAAGTATGCTAATGGCTAGGCAAAAGGAGATAATCATGTCGTGTAGATAATGTGCTTAATCTCTACAGAGTGTAAAATCTATTCAGATAGCTATGCTCGCGATATTGAGAAATACTCCGGAATTACAACTAAGAGTTAGATTTTATAAAATAAAAACTTAGATGGAAAGGCAAGATGATAATAGAAAGTTTGGAACTTAATTAAGGGCTAGATGCCACGTTTACTTGAGAAATATTGAAAGTTATTATTTATTGTTATTTGTTTTACTATCTTTTTAATCTATTTATTGTATTCATTTACAAATGCTGCTTTTCTGCAAAATAACCATCTCAGCCATTCCATTGGAATAAACTTTGTATATAGTTATGTTAGAATTGCATTCTGTGCACAACTTGTTGAGTGCTTTAAGTACTCAACCTCGCCAACAACATCATCATCAGTTGAGGAGTCTACATCAGCTCTTGAAGAGGAGTATCAGGAGATGAATATATAGGGTGCAAGCTTTATTAGTTGCCTGTGGTATACTGAGGGGTTTTTATACGTTACAGTTTAATTTGTTATTCTCATATTTGCCTTGTGAGGCATATTCATTTAAGTTCGATTATAAGGTCATTCAACAGGTATTATTTAATATATGATATCTTCTATTAAAGTTTTCACCGTGTATGATTGTGATATTTATTAATGTTGAGCATGTGTGCACTAGCGTTATCTTAGACTAGTGCAATATACATAGAGAGTCTGGATTTGCATATTCGAGTTCCGACACACACTAACTACAAGGGAGAATATGAGGTACGCAGTTGGTCTGAGTTGAATTAATGCAACGACGTACAACACTGTGTGGCCCCAACAACTGTTGGGTAGCCTATAATTCTACAAGAGTAGCCTAGCAATAAAATTTATTCTTTTAATTAATAACTCTACAAGGCCATTTGACATGTGAACATTAGGTACTACATGCTCTACATTTATGAGTAGAGCTATACAATAATCATTGAATACCTTTGAGATAAACTTAAGAATATTGTCCATTCGAATAGGCTTAATCCTTTTATATGGAAAGGAGACTCTTAATTCAATAATCTGGACAACTAATTTAGTAAATGGTTTCAAGTAGATAAAAGGCATACATGGGACCATATAGTAGAAGCATCGATTAGTTCTATAAAGTATCTGAAGGAGATCAATAGGGACTGGATAGGTCTATAAATATCACATTGAATTCTCTTCTAAAAACACAGTGATTCTTCCCTAACTATCAGATAAAATGGTCTAGTTATGAGCTTCCCTTTAACATAAGAAGTCTTCAAGTCTAGAGATTTCTGTAGTTTTTATGTTCTAGCGAGTAGAATTATTAATGATTATTTCCTCATCATATTCAACCCATAATGTCCTAGTCGCCCAAGCAAGATTTTATAGAGTTATAAGTTTTGAAGTATTATTTTCATTGCAACATAACTTTTAATTTTCATATATATAGTATAATCCTAAGAAGAAGGAATTTTTTCAACCATTTGTTTATTACACCCGTTAAGCTTAGTAATGAGTAGATATTATGTGCTATCCTCATTATCTGTCTCAATATGGAAACTATTCAGACATATAATTTTAAACTTAATATATTATAAGTGTACTCAGGATATAAGAGAGCATCATTTATTATTATATGAATATCTATATGAAGAACTATGATAGCCCTTCCAATGTCAACAGTGAGTGCATCATTTCCAACGATAGTCACAACATTTCCAATTTTCTTAGTTAAAGCCTGAAAATATTTAGTTTCTCTAATAATTGAATTTATGGTGCAATTGTCTACAAGACAAATTTTCTCATCCGCCATTAGGTTATATGATGTTCTATATTAAAAATATACTTTTAGCATTAAAATAATTGTTGCTTCAGGAAACATATTGTAGTAATATAGGACAAACATAACACACTACATGAATTTAATATTATGAAAATAATAATAATAATAATAATAATAATAATAATAACAAATTATTCGGTTTCAATGGTAATCGCTCTTTGTGAGCATAGACTAATGCATCACAAATAAAAACTAAACTGATAAGGAGACTCGTAAGGAGATGTGCCATCTACTAGCAAAATAAAGGGGTATTTGGAAAACTACTACTATACATCTCTGTATAAATCATGGGTGTCCTTGAGGAACTCCTTGAGCTCAACTTCGAGAAGATCGTCTTGAGATCCATGGGAGTGCTAATGTCCTCCTCCATCCATGAGATTAAGAATCATATTATTACTCTACTCGGCGTTCTTGTCAACAATAGGTTGGGCAGTAAAGTGTGCATCGGTCTTGTTTCCTTAAGTCTTTTTAACTCTCTCAGTGGATTGCATGTAAAGATCCACCAAATACTTGGGATACGGTATGTGCGCGATCAATAGCTGGTACAACCACACTTAAAGTTGGGTTATAGAGGATGAACAGCCTTATCGGCCGAGTCATGTTTGTCTTTTTAGACATATGCTAACACTACAGGAATCGTGAAAATTTTCGTCGGCCAATTTAACTTCGTCGGCTTTTAAAAAAACCGACAAAATTTAATTTATTTTCGACGGCCAAAATCAGCCGACGAAAGTTATGGTTTAAATTTAAATCGACTTCTATATTGCCGCGAAAGTTAAGTAATTTTAAATCGAAAGAGCAACCCACAAAGTAAACCCGGTTAGGGTTTCTGAACCTTATTATTTAAATCGGTTGGTGTGGTGATTTAAAATTAATTAATTTTAAATCGGCTAGAAACCCACGAAAATAGCATGACTTAATTGACCCGAGGTTCGGCTCGGCTCGGCAATTTATTTGTTTTGTCTCCGCGCTCATCTCCTGCCTTGCCGCCGCCGCCCGCCCGCTCCTTGCGCCCACCACCGCCGCCGCCCCCAGAACGCCGCCGCCGCCGACGCCACTGCCGCCCCGTTCATGATCGCCGCCTCAGACGCCGTCCTCTCCCTTGCGCCGTCGCGGCCTCCCCATTGCCGCCCTTTACTCCGCGGCTCCCGGTCCTCGGCTCAACCCCAACAACTTCAAATCCAAGGTCTCGCTCGCTTTACCACTCCCCTCCGTCTCGGATCGGCTCCTCCATTTGGGCTTCTCACCGAGTCCGAGGGTGTGGTGCCTTCGTTGCCTTGCAGTGCTGAACTTCGAGCGGGTGGTCTTGGTGGAGTTCTTCGCGCCGTGGTGCGAACCTTGCCAGCGGTACGCCGGCGTGGGAGAAGGCCACCGGCGTCCTCAAGGCGTCGCCACGATCAGCCGCTTCGGCTGACTTCGACAAAGCGCTTCGCCGACAGTGAGCATGCCTCTCGATTTCTCTCGTTTCCTTGGATTTGTCCACGTGTGCGTGCTTATCCGATTGTTTCTCGCTGTGATCTCGGCGTCCGTTGCTGCGATATCACGATAATTTGATCGTGTTCGAGTGCTAAGCGCTCTTGGTTCATGAAGCGTACACATTTGTTGGTTAGGGAATAGGAGGTATTAACACCAAATTAGTGCTTTGGCTGTTGTAGGTGGGATATGGTAGTTTCATACTGATAAATTTGATGTAAGGTGCTGCGATGCTTATTTTTGTTGTTAACGAGCTTTTGAATTATGCGGAAGAAAGACACAATTTGATTAGGGCTTATTAGGGTTTGGTCGTTTGCCAATCTGTTCAGGATTTTCGTAGCCGTTAGTAGGCGATGAGCGATGTATGTGTTACTTTTTGAATTTACATTGCATTGGCTAAATGGATAATTCACATATATATAAAGGATGAAAGCTTTTGGATTGTGCAACTTTACAATAATCTGACACGATGGCATAGCCTAGAATTTTGTTTCTTAGTGTTCAATTGCGTATTTTGGTGTCGAAATTGCAATATGTATCGAGTCACTCTTATTGCAAATGTAGTCACTCCTAAGATGAATACAAAATTCACTCGATGCATCAATTTTAAGGCGTAGTAGTAGGTAACAAAAAATGGAAATTCCATATATGCATGTTCTTTTTTCTCTTTTGGTAATGAAATCACATAGTATATCACCAGATTAACCATGCCAAATTGTGTTGTGTTGTGTGTGGCGTATATATCTGAGTTTCATGCATGTATGGCCGTATGGTTATCTGAATTTATTCTTGTACTAGAATATATGACAACTGAAATTGTTCAATCTAAATCTACAATTTAAATCAAGAGCATTCAATAATTACTCTAAGGCTTTCCCATTAAAAATAAATAAATAGACTAAGCCTTACCACTACATGGTTAGACAAAATTTGAATAATACAATGTATATGTCTTACATTGGTGACCATACATTTTATTTCATATATGCATGTTCTTCAAGACTTACCTTTCCAAATTACTGTTGTTAGTGTCACGAAACCTATGTGTTACCCGTTTGGACCAAGCACGCCACACATCGCCACACATGTGAGATGTTTGGTCCGAATTGTCCTTTTGGACAGCCTCGGAGTGACCGATAGAGCGTGGTATTTATGACGAGCCACGAGGTCCAAACAAGATTTCGACGGCATAACCCTGATGTTCTCTACTGCACCATATCCGGGCGTGCAGATGGAGAACAGCGGGGTTATGCTGCCGAAATTTCTTTCGGACCCTACAGGGTCGTCATAAATCCGTGCTCTGTCGGCCACTCTTGGGTGGGTTTAGGACATATCCTTACCTATAGATGTAGGGCCATGATATATATAGGAACGAAAAAACTCATGATTACACTTGCTTTAATCTATAGCCTCAAGGATGGGTGACGATCGGCGATGGATGTATGATGGTTGGGATAAGAGTGGGGCTCACTCAGATGAGTGGGTGGCCAAGACTACGGCTTTTGTGAACTGTGCTTTCTCTTTGTCTAGTACCGATAAGGTGAGGTGCCCATGTGGCAAGTGCCAAAATTTGTCCAAACATGACAAGACAAAGGTGACGCTAGACCTTTGTCGGCACGGTTTCATGCCAAGCTATGAGCTGTGGGTGCACCACGGCGAGTCATTCTCTCAAGCTGAAGTAGAAGAGGTAGATGATGATAGGGCGGGTGATGATAGGATGGACGAGATGCTTGAAGCTATACGGCCGGAGTTGAACTACATTAGAGGATCCGCCTACACGAGAGGTTGAAAGGTTCTTGAGGCCCTCAAAGCTTTGGAAGAGCCGTTGCACGAACTAACTGAAGTGACCCTCCTAGCTTTTGTGACACGGCTCATGGCCATTAAGTCAAAGTTTGCCTTCTCGAATAATTGTTACAACGAGCTCTCCAACTTGATCAGTGATGTTGAGCAGGTTGAGCAAGTTGAGCAGTCTATTATATGCCATATCCGTGTACAAAAGTGGCTACTTGGTGGGTAGTATACTGCGAATCCCGTGAGCGGTTATATACTCTGGTGATCTTTGGTTATCGTGATAGTCATTTGGAGGCCGAGGAGGTTGATGAGGTTTACCAAGATGAAGAATTGCCAAGCTCTTTTGTTATCGAGCCTGGTTTAGGACTCGATTCCTTAGTTGGAGACCGTGGCGATGTAATTGTTCCCGATAAAGCAAAAACGATGCCAGTGAAGAAAAAAAATTTACATGGCGTCTTTATGTAAAGGAGACTACTTGATCGTGATCTTGATGAATTTTGACAAGTAAACATTAATTTATAGTTCTTATTTTGTTCAGCTATTATTTTGTCCATTTATTATTATGTTCATGTATTAATACCTTGTACTTGTTTCTTCAACAAGATGTCGCGCAAGGTCAAGCAAACGGCGAAGGGCTTCCTCAGTGTTATGAGCAAGATGCTACAGTCGGAATGAGGAGTCTCTTTTGAGGCGATGAGTTCAGAAGCCAAAGACACCAGGACTTGTTGAGACACGTGCGGCCGGAATTGCAGGGACGACCGATCGCACTTCAAAGAACCGAGGTACCTAGCATTTCATATCTACTAATCTCTTATATGTACCTAGCATTTCATATGTACTTATCTCTTATATAATTTCGCAGGATGACATAGCGTTGGAGGAAGAAGTGGCCGGTGTAGATGCAGATGCGGCCGGCGAGGACGAGGAGCACCAGGTGAATGAGGAGGACCAAGAGGATGAGGAGGACCAGGAGGATGAGGAGGACCAGGTGGACGAGGAGCACCAGGTGGATGAGGAGCACCAGGAGGATTCGGCTGAAGGTTCTAGCGTATTGCGGAGGCGGACTAGGAGGAGCCATGCTGTCACCCCTCCTCCAGTGCCCGCGCGCGAGGAGGACAAGATTGTGATCAGACCAGTTGGCGATGGGTGAGAACATTTATTTATGTTTGTTTTATGTTGTTTACTTTAGAACTAGATCTATAGAGTTTGTGTTTCTTGCAGCTCATGGGATGACACGGGTTTAACGGCGAGAGGACACCATAGGCGAGTTAACGCCGTCTTGGGTAACCTCTGCTCGTTTGCACTACCCGGGATTAGTGATTAACAAGGCTGGTGAGAGCATTCTTGCCACAAGTTGGAAGCATTACAAGCTATCTCCTGATGTGAACCATGTAAATGCTCAGGGAGCAGTGTGAAATGACTTCTGGGTAAGATTCTCTATAACAATTTATAGTAACAGTTGAGTTTATAGTAATTAACTAAGGGCAAATTGTATATAACAAGCTAAAGGAAATGGGCATATTAAAGGAGGGTAAGCTACAAGACAAGTACCTCCCAAATGTGGCAAATGAAGCTGGAATTTGTATAAGGACAAAGTAGGGCTCATTTAACTCAACATCAGATTCTTCTGTGAACCTAATCTCAGACCTAACTTTGCTTTGATCAAAATGAAACTGCATTCCAACATGAAAACTGCTCGTCTTGGATCCTTCAGGTGTGTACTTAGCCAGTAACTTGTTTCATCAGTAACCTTCCATATAATTAACACAAGATGGTTACTGACTAAACTAATCTGTAGTCAATATTATTACTGAAGAATACATCAACAATGTGAAATGCTATTTGTGTCGAAAGCTTTGTGTTTTCGTAGTGGTAGACTAGATATTCGAAAATTTTTAAATTGATGCTTGCTATGTATAATGTATTTGCGGTGTCCTGCCAAAGCATATCTAACAATCTAAGTATTCACTTCTAAATGACTCTCGCTATAGGATACCTTACGAATCCAACAACGATTTTGTTCTTGATTTGTTAAGATGTGTTGAGAAAACATTCAAGAAGAACCGATGTTAAGGTAAAGTTGGAGTTGACAGATTGATCATTCCTGGAGTAGGAGTAAAATATGACCATTGAAGCCATCATTATGCATCAATTAATAGTGTATTTTTACACCACTCTAGGCCAAGCAGAGAATGTGTTATTTTTACACCACTCTGGGCCAAGCAGAGGATATGTTAACTGTTATTTTTTTTACTATAAAGTGAATTTGTATGGTTTGTTAGCTATTTTCATCTGACTTTATCTTAAAATAATGGTCAATAGAGTCCTCATCTGCAATTATGATTCATTCATATCATCACCCATGAGGCCACAACTGTTTACTCTTTATATTTCACAGAATTCAATTATTGAGATCTATCTACACAGCTGATTCTCATTCTATAGTTGCTTAAGCTTTCATTTAGACCGCTATGCTTTCAATTTTTGGTATTGAAAGATTCTCTATAACAATTTATAGTAACAGTTGAGTTTATAGTTGGCAAATCTAACAAAGTCAAAATTAACACTAAACAAATCAAATTATTGAAGTGTGAGAAAGAAATAACACAGATATGTGGAGATGTGCTACTCTCATAAAGAACTACAGCAAAAAAGAGCCAAAAGATATGCAACATCCACATCTTTTGAAAATATATAGAGTCATAACAGATTCATCCAAGCCATATGGAACCCAACTTCTCTAAACATCCTGATAAAAATGTTAATTGGAGCATAGTTACCAGTACAGATAATTAACCTAACAACTGATGAGTTCACAGAAGCAATTGCAGCACATGAATGACTACTATAGTACTTCTTTCATATTCATTGACTAAATACCATATTTACTGATTGGATGATTTTGAGTCATGAAATTGTTGAGTTCTATAATTTTGTAATAACAATTCTTAAATTTGACATTGCAGAAACGTTACCGTTTGGCTGATCCTGCCGAATTGGGCCACGCGACTAATGTGTTCCATGCCAATGCAACGAAGGTAGTCAGGTATGCATTCTCCAATGCCCGGATTCAAGCAACAAATATGTACTTGAAGGGCATAGAGGCGTCGAACGGTCAAGTTTGATCGACCGAAACTTACTTGACCGAAGAAAAAGATATGGGTGTATACGATATTAGGGTTCATGGTCATTAGGTTGTGATGTTAATATTGTTTTGATGTATTAACACATGTGTGCAGTCATGCTTCCGTGGATGGAAGACCGTCCAAATGCTTACGGGCTCTTTGTCGTGATGGGCTTCTCTGAGCGGATCGCGAAGTCAAGGAAGCCTGAGCTGCAGAGGAGGCGGAGGCCATCGTATGGTGGTGATGGACACATCCGTATGGCTAAACGCATGGTAAGACAGTCATACCAAATATTTGCAAGAACATATTCACAAGTATATGTATGCCACTAACCCCTAGCTCAGGAGGCTCAAAGCGGTGTTCGGTAGAGTGACATCGAAGTTTATGTGCGAGGTCATAAGGGACGAGACCCATCACACCCGGCGGTTGTGCACTCGGGTGGCCTCGGATCGTGGTGAGTTATCCACAATTTTCATTGAGTTCTCATCAACTTCGAGCTCTAAGTTGTATGGTTCGTCACCGCAGGAGAGCTATGGGCGTGAAATGGTCAAAGGCGTCATGGTGAAGGCTACGATTGGCGGAAGGAACCTATTGATGGCGTGGCGTGCATGCTCTGGGAGGCGGAAAGAGCCATGGATGGTAAAATGTCATAGTTTCTCAAACTTTGTTAATGCGAGCAATAAATTGAAGTTCTAAAGCCTTTGTGTTTACGTATTTTGAAGGTACTCCATGTTCACCGGAGTGATTGACTCGAGGAGGTGCGAGCTCAGAGGGGTCTTTCGCAGAGCTCGGGGTTAGTAGCCGTCGCCCCTCGAGCGGGGAGGTAGAGGTTGCTAGGCTGCGAGGAGCTAAGGTGCGGGATGAACATCAAAGGTCGCAGGAGACATACTATGCTCGATTACATGGCACAGCAAAGAAGTGCTATTCAAGTAAGTCTGAGCCCTCAACAGTTAGCATTCGAGCATGCAACAATATATGAAACCGACACATTGCATTTACAGCAATGTTCCAAAGAACGAGGCAGACCATTGTCTTTCCACCATGGCAGCCGCCACCACCACCACCACAATGGGGGATGAATCCTCCGGCACCTTCTCCTGCAGCTCAGGTTAGCTAAACTTGGTCTTTTCTAGCGATATATGGATGCTCAACACAGTCTGCAGTATGTTTATGACTGGAAAAGAAAGATGAATTAATTGACATGTACAAATCACTACACTACATTTACATACTTTGAAGTCATTACATTATAGTGATGCAAGGGCCTAATCTTTGCTTCAGAATGGGGCCCCAAAAACCTTAGTTATGGCCTTGAAATGGCAAATGCATGTCTCAAGTGTTTTCTCATCATGATATTGCAGGTCTCAAGTGTTTACGTCCAAACTTAGGAATGAAAATAGTTACAGGACATTAATCTTGGAGTGTTTTCACGTGATTGTGAAAAGCATGAGTGAATTAGGGCTTAAAAGCTTACATTATAACGAGTAAGAGCCACATCGAGAATTCTTCAACTAACCGTTCAACAATTAACATGACAATGACATAATGTGCTGTCTGGCTAAAGCATTTTTCCCCGTGTGCGCACATGTGTGTCTATTTCTCATAAATAAATCTGAGCAATTTTCAGATTGCGAGGGACTAAATTGATCTTTATGAATTATCGTAAGTTAGATTTTCTTTTGAACTGAATGGATTAACCCTGATTCCTAAGACATATAGTAGCTTATGCATTAGAGCGATTCTCGTAAACGCCTGAACGGAAAACTTATATCGAGGACGAAATAGACAAGAGATAGCATGTGAAAAGAATACCATTCCGAAGCCATAGGAAAGTTGCTTTGTCCAAAAGCCTGAAGCACCACCAACAAAGTTGAGGTGAAGCTGCGGTGATGGAAATGACCCAGTTCCTTCCGATGATCTAAACCATTCTCGAAAAATATCATCGCAGGCACGTTAAAGTCTCACTTAAAACATGGGACCTAAATCATCGACTAAACAAAGCACAAGATAGATAATAACCGGTCTTGGCCCAAAAAGGAAGCTGTTTGGACTCGTGGTGTCGAGAATAAGAGCTCCTTGTGTCGGGTCAATCGGCATCATTGTCTCACCCTGTGATATTGGAGTAGGAGAGCTTAAATATGGCATGCCGTGGTACTGATTCTGGTAGTAAGGAACCGAGAAGGAGAAGCTGGCGATGGGAGTAGAGTGACCATCTCCACTAACAAATTTGATGCATGCATTGTAATAGGAGAATAATGGGCATAAGGGTCATAGCCATAGCCACCATGGAACATAAATGAAGGGTCCTCATTGTATACAACCTTCAATGAAAATCAAATTTAGAAAAGGTGCTTAGCGGAAATTTCGATGGCCAAAAAGAAAGAACTCTTCTGCATTGGACCCACTTCCAATCCTTCAACACATAAGGAGGATATGCATCCCATTCATTTGAAGGATTCTCTTATCTGGACCTGCTCATAGAATGTAAATTATGTCAAGGACCCAGCAATATCATTCATCAACTCATATAACTCAAAGAGAACCTCTTCATACCCTGATAATATCAAATGGTGCCTCTTCAATAATTTTTGCTTTTCTAATTTTGATGTGAGCTTGCAAATGATTTGTTGTAATACATCAAATGAATATTAGTAGCCTAAAGTTTTCTGAACAAGTTTAATTGCAACATGCATGCAGCTAGAACATGACCCTCTCCTTTTTAGTGCTACAATCTTTGTGCTACCTATCAATGCTTTTGAGATGTTACACATTTGTTCTCTTCTTGCATTTTGCATCGATCACTTACTCTATTGTGCTACTACTAGTTTATTTATTTAAATGCATGTCTATATTTGATTTGTACAAATTTAAAGTAAAGATGCTTACAAACTCCGCTAAATTTGGTCTACTGTATCGTAGGGATCGGGGACAAATACGCACCAGGTTTACCAAACTCCGCCGCCTGACCAAAGAAGACTGGAGCAAGCACCTAGAGAGCATGTTCAAAACCTATTTGGCTCCGCAGGTAGCAGCCACAACTCAAATGACCCTCATGTTATGTAATCTTCAGATGTTTGGTAATAATCTGTAATCTTGAGATGCCTCAACTCAACTAATTATTATGTGTGGATGAATGATATTATGTGTATGACTAGCAGTATGTGCATTTAGAACACAAGTTTAATCAGATTTGAATCGTATCCATAATGATGTGGATGAATTGTTTCTCTACTGGTTGTTAATGCTTAGTGGGACAAAAGTCGCTGATGGCAGGTGAATTCGTGTGAAATTCTCTTATGGTTGTTAATGCTTCAGTTCAGTTCATCTTTTGAATGGTGGTATCTGTGTGCAAGGATATATGTGGATATTTGAATGATATATGTGGATTAATGAATGAATGAATGATATATGTGGTTGAATGAAATATTTGTCTAAATCTGTATGAAATATATGTGGATGAATGATATATGTGGTTGAATGAATGAATGAATGAATGTATTGTTATGAAATATTTGTCTAAATCTGTCTGAAAAATGGGTTTACTGGGATGTTTTTTGTCGGCTCGAGAATAATTTTAAATCGCCGGTAAAAACCGATTTAAAATTAACCCAAATTATTTTCGTGGGCCAAGAAACCGACGAAAATAAACCCAAATTATTTTCGTGGGCCAAGAAATCGACGAAAATTAACCAAATTAACTTTCGTGGGCTAAAGTAAACCGACGAAAATTAACGTTATTAACTTTTGTGGGCTCAGAAGAAAACCGACGAAAATTATTTACTTCTCGTCGGCCGTCGTTACCGACGAAAATTCTGGCTTTCCGCACTAACTCTCGTCGGTGCATCCCTGGCCGACGAAAATAACTAACTTTAAATCGGTGGCACTTAAAATTAAGCTAACTTTCGACTCCTTATCTCTGACGGCCGTGGCCCGACGAAAATAAGGCTATTGCCGACGAAAATAGTTATTTTCGTCGGCAAAGATCTTATTTTCGTGGGTTCTGGTCCACGAAAATTTTCAGAATTCCTGTAGTGTAAGAAAACACACTCACATGTATACGCGTGCAGTATGTGTGTGTGGTGGTATATGCGCATCAACGTGTTCCTTGTAATGGAAAAAAAAAATACCCCACTGGATGAACAATTTACAACACCAGCGTGCAGCCGTATCGCGCGTTTCGGCCTTCAAACGTCACATGGAGAGTGGGAACAGCAAACATCACTGGATAACGGAGGGACTGGCTCGATCGGCTCACAATCTTGACTCTTGAGGTCTCACGAGTCACTACTCACAACTCCCATTCATGACGATCCGCTTGCGCGGGGAAATTGCCGCGGATAACGACTTATTAGTGGCCTATCAAAGAAAACCCCTACCCTGCCTGCACCACGCGCGCGCTCCCGACCGGCGCCGCGCTGCGCCTGCACACACCCCTGCCGTGTCAGCTCGGCTGAAAGCCACAGGATCCCGGGGCCATTAACGCGCAATGATTGCCCGCCCAAGCCGTCGTCGTCGTCGATCGAACGATTCGGCTGCCGTGCGGTCCGATCGATCGGCGAACCGAAGCGAGTGTTGCTGCGTCCGCGTCCATCAGTCAATAAAGCGTGCATCAGATCGGGGACGCTGACGGGTGTTAATTCCGGATCGTGCCTGTCAAACGGCACACGTAGGGGGACAATGATGGAGCAGAAACAAAAGCAGCAAACAGCGGTGGTTGCTACGCAATTAACGAAAAGTCGAAGCCAGCTGATGAGTTGGTCTTTCTGTGAGGAACGCGGGGTTTTTTCGGATGGTCAAATCAGTCCACATGCCATGCCGCGCATGCAGAAGGATCATCACCCCAGATCAGGTTTCAAATTTTGTTTTATATAAAATTTCGCCTGTGACCGAAATCCAAAATTTCGGCGAAATCTCGTTATTTCAAACGAAATCCGATCAAAATTCAAATCTAGAATTTTTCTGATCGAAATTTCTGAAATTTCGACCCAAAATATGAAATTTCCCCCAAAATTTCTGAAATTTCGACAGATTTCAACCCGAGATCTGCTTTCTTGTTCTTTTGTTTTTTGATTTGTACTATGTCTACACTTTCAAGGGATACAAGACGGATGGACACAATCCATATGCATCATACCCACACACCAAATGTGAATATACATCCTTTACACAAGCTAATGAAGCGATCGGAGGATCTTTAGTCTCCGAAGCATAGAATCATGCTGTCTCACTTAACGTACATGTATATGTACCCTATTTTTAGTTATTCTAGCGAGAAACACTAAATTCAATCTCCAGAATCGAACCTAAGCCAAAAAGGGCAACCACTCTCGTACCCTCCCGCAGGTCTTTATTGTATGCATACAGTTGTGACCTGATTGATTGATGTTTAACCTCACCTATCTTTAACCCATTTTTTTCTGCCTTTTAGTAGACTATACTCAACATGAGTTACCAGATAACCCGGCTGGTTTGGCATCTCTCCCTTTGTCGACATAGTTTGATTCCCATGAATCTGGCGGATTTATACATGTGGCCTGATTTTCCGCTGTGGTTTTCCGGGATCCCACGAACACGATAGAGAGAAGCTATGCATATTGAACCTTTTGTTATGTATGATACAGTAAGTAATTATGCACTGTTGTGGTTTGTTTTATAATTGATTTTGTAGTTTTTAGGTGTAATTGCCCTAACAAGGGGCTAAGTACCAGCTAGCACCTTGGTATTTCACTATTGGAAACATTGATTTATTTTTTAACGATTGGAAACATTATATTTAACAAGTTAGTTGGAGGGTAAGAGAATATCCATGCACAGTAGCTTTAGGAGAGAGAGTGTGATATATGAACTGAAGCTACCGTACGTCCCAAACTCTCCGTGCATAGTAGCTTTAGACCTTCTCCAACAGCATTCCTCAAATCTCATTCCCTATATCCCCATATACAGAATTCTCTAAAAAGATTCCTTCCCTATACCTCTTCCCTCTCCAACAGCATTCCCCAAATCTCATTCCCTATATCCTCACTCCTATATTATAATGTTATTTCATAACCGCCATACCAGTCACATTTATTTTTTAGCGAAAAAAATTCAAACGGCTATTTTTAATTACGGAAAAAATTCAAACTGAAACAGAGTTTCGGTATTAGGAGAACTCAAGAGTGGTCAGTCTATCTGCTGTGGTATCGTGTGTTCAAATTTACAACCAAGTTGCTGTAGGGAAACTAAATCTGCAGTTAATGATAATGGAGAGTGGTCAGTCTACACGGAAAACGGTATCAAATCGGAAATCGAGTTTATAAGGATAATTCAGAGTGGTCAGTCTATACGGAAAACGGTATCAAGTCTGAAATCGAGTTTATAAGGATAATTCAGAGTGGTCAGTCTATACGGAAAACAGTAGCAAATCTGAAATCAAGTTTATAAGGATAATTCAGAGTGGTCAGTGTATCTATATGCTCAAATTTACAACCAAGTTGCTACAGGAAACTAAGTCTGCAATTACTCAGACTGAATGTGCTACGATTAATTTGAAAACTTTTTAATCACAGCTACAAATACAACTGATATTGTACAACTGCTACATATGAAACCTCTTTAATCACAGTTACATATACAAAACGCAACTGATCTCCCTACACACAAGTAGGAATAATATCTAGGTTGGCTGATCATTGAATACCATCAATGTACAAGCAAAGCACGCAAATTTGAACTTACAAAATAGCAGCTAATAAACAACACAAAATCTGGAACATATCACAATTAGCAGCAAAACGTATCTGCAGTCTCAAGGTGTAGCATATCAAGGTGTAGCTAATAAACAACACAAAATCTGGAACATATCACAAATAGCAGCTAATACATTGCTGCTAAACAACACAAAATCTGTAGCATATCAAGGTGTAGCATATCAAGGTGTAGCTAATAAACAACACAAAATCTGGAACAAAATCTGGAACATATCACAATTAGCAGCAAAACGTATCAAGGTGTAGCATTGCAGCTAAAGCAAAATCGTGTTAAGAAATACAACCAGCGATTCCTTCCGCCGTAATCTTGAAGAGGAGACGATGAGGACTTGCTCCGGCGTGGAATACGCACCGCCGCTAACCGGTCTGGCTGCCGACGGCGGCGAGGCGAAGGTCCCTTTCTCCTCTTGGGCGGTGTGGCGTGGGGAGAGTGGAGAACAAAGGCTAGGAAGACCAGAGCAACTAAAGAGGCAGGAGAGCGAGAAATCGAATGAACTAGAGAGGAGAGCGGCGTGCCGTCGGGAGGTTGAAGACGACGATGCTGATGCGGTCCGATCGAGCACCAAGCCGGGACCAGATCCGGGAGGGAAACCGCTTGGATCTCTTCAGCGTGGCGGAAGCGGCAGCTACACTCCTCGACAATGGCTGGAGCTCGGGCTCGCCTCCTCAACAATAGCGCAGCCTACGCCTCGACGATGGCTCGGGCTTGAGCGGTGGCTCCTCCAGCGCCGCCTCCGCTCGGCGTTCCTCTGGTCGCGGGAGCGAGCGGATGAGGCGAAGAATCGGTTGAGGATTGGAATGGGGAAGGAGAGAGATTCGAGATTTCGGGAACGAATCCGGTTTCTCTCCCTTCCCTAAGATGCAGATTGCGATGAGGAAGGCATTTGTTGGGCGGGTTTTTTCGCTCTAAGAATATTCGATTTCGCATTTCGACCGATACAGAAGCATATGGGGTATCTGTTGGAGAAGGTCTTAGAAGAAGTCCACAAAAATCTGAAAGATGCTATGGTACCTCTCTCTAATGCACTCCGGGAACAGAAGAGTTGGATTGTAGATCTATTTGAATTTACTGATATATTAGTGCTGATATGACATATCTCTCCTTTTCGTTTTATTTTCTTTTTTCGAGAGGAATGACAACTCTATCATATGCGCTAGAGGTGGGCGTTATGCCGTGCCAGGCTGGGCCGGCACGAGTCCATCGTGCTTTGTGCCTGAACCGTGCCGGGCCGCAACGGCATGTTGTGCCCACCGTGCCGGCCTAGGCCCGGACCATTTGGACTATTCTGATAAGAGGAAAGGAGTATCGATCGATGGGGTCACTAGAGTTGAATTCAAAGGGTGGGGTATCTGTGGTGGTCAATAGGGTTGTTGGGGAGGGAGGACGAGAGGATGGCGAAGGCGGGGAGCATGGTGTCGGGGGAGGCATAGGACAGGTGCATAGTGACAAAGAAAAAAGAGAGGCTACCATGATGTGGGTGATAGTGTGGCACAACTAGCGAGAAAGATAAATGAGAGGCTACCACGACATGAGTGAGAACGCGGCACAACTAGCAAGAAAGACAGAAGAAGATACCACTACAAGAAAGAGAGCGATGAGCAAGCGAACAATGATAGGAGTGGAGAGAGTTAGGATTGATACCGACTGAGAGGGAGAGAGAGGGACTTAGAGAGTGAGAGTGACATAGAGAGTTAGAGGGAGAGAAAAGGACTGAGAGAGTGAGAGAGCTAAAGAGAGTGACACAAAGAGTCGGAGGGAGAGAGAGGGATTGAGAGAGTGAGAGTGAGCCAGAGAGTGACAGAGAATTGGAGGGAGGGAGTGACATAGAGAGTCGGAGGGAGAGAGGGACTAAGAGAGTGAGAGTGTGACATAGAGAGTCGAAAGGAGGGAGAGTGACATAGAGAGTCAGTGGTGCAATATTTTTCTTCCCCTCCATGGCACAAGCAAGCACACCCTCAAACAACGCAACTAGTTCTCATCCCGAGCATCCCAAATATTTAAGTGTCCATAATTTTACTTAATTAGTTGAATTTTACGATTTTATTTTATTTTCTCATTTTCCATTCCCTTTTTTACATTTCCCTAAGAAGTAGTTGTCGGACCAAAATCTTAGAGAGAATATAGATGACCACCTTTGAATAACAAATTGCAAAAATTATATTAGTACCTACATTTGTCAATATAACAGATTTAATCTAATTCCCGATAAAACTCAATTAATGGGTTTAATTTGCTTATAAAAGAAAAAAATATTCACTCGAATTAATTTTTTTTAATCTTTTCTTTTTTCTTCTTTGTCCTTTTTTTCTCCTTCCCTACTATTTCCCCCTCTTTACCCCCCTCCCTTCTTTTTTCTCTCCCACACTCACTCTCCCAATTCCCCCTTGGCCCCGTGAGGTGCCCCCCACGTGGCCACGCCCGACCACTCTGGCTCCTTGCTTCCCCTGCCTGCTCCCTCAATTCCTTCGCTCCCTGCATCCCTCGGTTCTACCGCCCTGCCTAGCTCCTCCTCCCTCCCATGACGGCCCCCTCCTCCCTATCTTTCGTCGGCCTGCCCTCCCTCCCCTCACTAGCTCCCCTCCTCGCTGGTCGCCAGCCTCCACTCCCTCCTCCTCCCTCCCCATGACCGCGCCTCCATTTCGCGGCCTCCACTCCCTAGTCCTCCCTCCCCACGTGCACGCATCTCTCTGCCCCTCACCTCCCTCCACGGCAGCCACAGTGGGTGCGGGGTGGCGCAGCAACCTCCTTGCCTCCCCCGCCATTGCGGCCTCCTCGCCTCTCTCCTCGACGCCATTTGCCTCCCCCACACGGGTGAGGTGGAGCAGAGGGGCCAAGGTGTCGTGGCACGGGAGTCGGCCCGAGGCGACGGGGGAGCCGAGATGGCGTGGCGAGGCGTGGCCGTGTGGGAACCAAGACAACACGACGGGCAGTGACCTTGGCGGGCAGCGGCCTTAGCGGGCAGGCGGCTTCCGCGACAGGGGGTTGGCCTTGGCATGTGAGCAATACGAGGATGACAGCCTCGACGAGCGGTCGGCCTTGGCGGGTAGACGCGTTGGTGACCTCGGTCACGTGCGAGGTAGCAGCCGTGTCGGTCAGGATGGGCAGCAGCTTGTGGTAGATGGAGCATGAGACCCACCTCGATATGGTCGTCTGGAGCGTGTGTGTGGTGAACTCGAGCACAGCTGTCTTGCGCTGCGTGACCCACGTCTCGCCGTCGGAGTTGTAAACACCGTCGCCGACAAACTAGGTAACGCCCCCAGCCCCTCTCTCACACCCCTGCCATGTGTCACCTGTGTGCCCCTACTGTGTGGCCCTACCACATGTCGGGCGTGTGCCTTGCCCGTGCATGCCGCCACTGTGCCGAGCGTGCTCCGTGCCCAGCGTGTTGCCTTCGTGCCGGGCTGGCACGGGCATAGCCCATATGGCCATGCCGCCCACCGTGCCCAGATCCTCGGTTCAGCACGGTCCACTTCATGCCAAACTGTGCTTCGGATCAGACCGTGCGGCCGTGCCTCAGGTCGGCCCACAAAGGCACGACCCGAGTGCCCATCTCTATATGCGCATTATGTGGATAGCTGAAGTGACTATCCGACCTCTCTCTCTCTCTCTCGGTCTGCAGGCGCGCCATACGCCACCTCCGCGATAGTTAGATGTTTGTTTAGGGTTTGATTTTTTTCAGTTTAAATCTAGCTTTTTGACATTAATAGCTTAAAACTAGTCCTCGTTTATACATGATAGAGTTAGGTAATTTTATTCTAACTTCAGTGATTTTGGTCAATAATCAACCTCAACAAACAAAAAAAAACATGTCTCATGTGACCTTTTTGCTTTTAGTTATAAAAAAACCCAGTTAAAAAGTTATCTATTTAGTTAGATTTTGTTTTTTTTCCTTTTAAACTAAAAAAAATCTAAACAAACATAGCCTCGGTATAGCACTGCCCACCTTGGCCCATGGCCTAGAGCCCAACCTGTCCAACACTGTAAGCCCCACACATGCAGTTCGAGGTTATTTTTTTCAATCTAAAGATTCAAATGAATATATCTTTTCACCCCAAGCGACCGATTTATGATTTGTTTGAACCATCATATTCATTGCGACGTGCTCTTCAAAACTAGGTCGCACTTGCATATATTTACTTAATAAATGATATCATTAGATATATGTTCCAGTTGATAAAATAAAATATTTCACGCATTACTTTTTAATTTTTCATTAATCCTAAATTGGGTAGGAGCAGTGACGGAGCCAAGGCCCGGCCAGGCCGGGCTCATGCCCGGGCTGCCCACTAACTCTTCCTTTCATTGCCCACTAACTCTTCTTTTCATTTAATTAATTTGATGTTAAATATAAGTAGAAAAATAGTTGTCTATTATATATTGTTTCAATGAATTTTAGTAGTATGTAATTGCACCCAGGCTGTTCTTTTGTGCTGGCTCCGCTACTGGGTAGGAGTGAATAAGATGGGTGTTGTATGGGTTCCTTGACGATGTTCCTCGCATTAAATTGCCAGGAGGAATCACTAATGTTCCACTCGTTTGGTTTCAGTGTTCCAACAGTTTATCGGTGATGTTCCATGCATTAAGATATACTGAGGTTGAACCAATGTTCTACACGTATAGTTTTAACCGTTCATCTATGATATTCCACACATTTAATTATAACGGGAATGGACCGTTGTTCCAACGTGTCATCAACATGCTCAAAAGTAAATAAAAAATATTAGTATAACAAATAGAACGTTCTCGTAGAACAATGCAAGACCTATTAGCGAAAACTATTGAAAAATATTAGTGGAATAAAAAGAAATATTAGTCAAACAAATCGAGAAAAATAGTAAAAATGTCTCGAGGAAAAAAAAATATCATAGAACACTACAGCATCAGAAAACACAGGGTGCAACTAAATGGGGGAAAAAATAAAAAAGAAGGAAAAAAAAAGGAAAGACGAAAGAAGCAAGCATGTGCTGTTGCTTCTCGGGCTGCGCTACCGGGGCCCTGTTCCAGAGCGCTGCTACTGCTATCGCCGACCAGCACGCGCACGTGTGCCTTGGCTGCGGAATACGTGTGCGTCGCCGGCTAGGTGGGCCGAGGTTGTCGGCGCGATGCTATATGCCGCGATGCCGCGTGTGTGCAGCATAGAGCATCTGCGCCGCCGGTAAGCTTCCTCCGCCGCCGCTCCGCCCACCCACCCGCGTGTCCGTTCCGTCTCTGGCCTCGCGGACCTCCGCTTGCTGCACCCAACTCCTAGGCACGGCAGCACTCGGCCTGCGTGCCAACACCTCCATCGGCGATTCCGCGGAGCCCAAGTCGTGCGTCGCATATCGCATCGGGCCGGCCGGCCGGCCGCGGCGTTAATTCCACCTGGGCCATTCGTTTTGAGTTTTCTATACCGTGTTTTGTTCTACTAAGGATTGAAATTTCATTTTCGCTCAAAATCTCAGATGTGGCGGGAGAACAAAATCTCGGCGAGATTTAGAGATTTCGAACAGATAAACCACAAAAATAAATATTCAAATCCAGAATTTTTCAATCGGTAGGGCCAAGATCTCACCGAGATTTTGGTAAAATTGCACTTAGCGAAAAATAGCTCAAACAACGTCAAAAAATTTTAAATTTTTTGGAGGTTCCTGATATATCAATAATGTTCCCATAAAAATTTTAGATGATTATCAAATCTAAGAAATTTTAAAAAAAATCAAAAATTGTTACTGTCCTAATAAAACGCTAACTCGCAAGTCTGAACTGAATGAAAAATGAAACAAATCATGTTAGAATATTTTGAATTTTTTTCATGGTTACGATGCTTCACTAATGTTTTCATAAAATGTTTAGATGATTATCAAGTTTCATTCATTTTTAAAAATTTAGATAGTTTCACTGTCCGGGTAAAAGTTTTACCGACAAACTTTAACCAAATGAAAAATGGTACAAACCATATTAGAAATTTTTGAATTTTTTTATGGATCGTCATGATGTATCATTAATATTTCTATAAAATTGTTATATGATTATCAACCTTCAAGAAGTTTCAAAAATTCTGAGAGTGTTACGTCTTTATAAAAGCCTGATGATGAATACATAAATTTGCTTTAGCAATCAAAAAAGTTTAAATTTTTTGAAAATTTTTAAGAAGTGTTCTAAGGAAATGCTTAAGATCGCATAAAAATTTTGAATTATGATCATACTCCAGTGAATTTATAAAATTCTTATAAGTGCATTGTACCATTTATATCCTTTCTGTTTTTTATTTTAGAAATATAATAAATGAAGTTCAATGCATACGTAGTTTTCATTGAGCAAAAAAAAATTTAAATTTTTTAAAATTTAGAGAATGGTAGTGAGATAATTATTAAGCTCTTATAAAAATTTTAGATCATAATCACATTCAAGAAAATTTATAAAATTACGATAAGGTTACTATCTCAATTATGTTCATTCTATTTTTTATTTTTAAAGATAACAAATGAAGTTAAATTATTTTGAAAATTTTCTGTATGATTCTACACTTATTAGGATAGTACCATAATTTTTTTACATCATGATAAAGCACATACAATTTTATAAAAATTTAATAGTGTTGCTGAAGTTTTTAAAAAAGCCTCAAAAATTCATTTTTTCAACAAATTTTCATAGGAGATGACTTTCTTAAAGGTTATTAGACTAAATCCGATTAAATCCGATCATCAAATCGTAAATTCTGGATTAAAATCCTGAGATCTCGGCGAGATTACACCAAGATATAACGAGATCATTGTAGCAATTCAAAATTTTTAAATTTTTATTACTCTAACTGGCATTTCAAAACTCATCCACCTCCGGTAAATAAAATCCTGGTGAGATCTTGCGAAAAACCAGTGAGATCTATGACCTGGTTCTACCTGGCCGAGCCAGACGAAAGTTTGTGTACGTAGGTGAAACGCCAACTACTTTATTAGTTAAACGTTGTCTGCTTTAGCTGTTTCTACACGCTAGCCTTCACATAAGGAGTGCTCCACATAAGAGTGCTGTACAAAGCAGTAGAACGTAGTACGACAAAGGAAAGCCGTGGCCAGGCTGTGCTCACTCAACCCGACCATACGTGAGGGAAATTTTGTTGCAAAGGAAAAGCAGTACAAAACCGTCGTTCCATTCCATGCAAGGCAACACACATAATGCAGCTTATCATCAACAACACATTTAAAACTAGTTGGATACCCGCACCGCATCCTGCAGCGAGAGTTTATAGCAAGGAGTTTCCTGTAGATATAGTCAGACCTTAGCAGGGTGCAAATATGTTGACCTTGTTGAAAGATGAAAAATATTGAGCACAAATATGTTTGAAATTTGTGTAATTCTGTGTCTAAAAAAATTGTATACTTACGCAGCGAGTAAAAATAATAGTATCAAAATAACAATTGAAAAGATATAATCCAGCAAAAAAAGAGTTGAGCCTTCAACCAAGCCAATCGATTAACAAACTTTAAACAATGTTATAACATTTTAGTAATAGCTTATCATCATGTCTTATTTGAACTAACAGTCAACATACACATATTTGCAATCAAGCCACCAATCTATTACTCCCTCCATTTCTCAATATATGTCATTTTATTGATTTTGCACCACAACCTATACATATATACAAAAGATTGTATTATCCTCTTTTTGCTCTTGAATAGTGTGTTACTCAATCTATAGTAGTAAATGATCTTACACCTTAGTAATAATGAATCAAATGTATGCAAAGGAAAAAATTGTGAAAAGTTGGCCCAAAATTTGTATTTAGGAATAGAATTTGAAAACTAGAATGGTATGTATTTATGAACGGAGGGAGTACAACTATATACACAAAAGGACCTAATTAGATAAAACACTTAAGGGGCTTGATTGTACACAAACGAATCAAGCTCAAGTCAGCAAAATTGAATTTTGGAGGCTCAATTGCGCAAACTGAATTAGTTAGAAGCTTATGCTACAAGTTTGAAAAAAAAAACTGAATAAACACTCGTGGAAGGCTAAGGTTCCCAGCAAAGTGGTTAGTGGGAAGAAGCTGAATTTTTTTTAAATAATATTATTTTAATTCGAAATTGCGACATTAATACTCGTATTTAAAAAATTGCAGAAATAATATCCGGTCGCCAAACCGTTTGGCGATAATAGGGTAGTCGCCACACCAGTTGGCGACAACTGCCTAATCCCGCATTTTGAAGCGGTGACAGCCAGTTGTCACCGGGCCAGGGAGTAGTCGCCAAGCGGTTTAACGACTACTAAGTAGTCGCGAGCGTGTGGCGACTACTAAGTAGTCGCGAGCGGTGTGGCGACCATAACCAAATACTGTTCGGCGAACGACAGCCAATCTGCTTCCTTCGCTTCGCTTCGCGCCTCGGCGAAGAAAGGAGAAGGAAGCGGCGGCCAGGAGAGGAGAGAGAGGGAGAGGAAGGGAGGAGAGAGAGGCGGGAAGGAGAGGGAGAGGGAGAGAGGCGTCTTGCAAGGGGAGAGAGAGGGAGAGGAGCGCTCGGAAGAGGAGGGAGAGAGAGAGAGAGAGAGAGGGAGAGGAGGGAGGAAGGAGGAAAAAAAGAAAAAAGGTAAATTTTTTTGGAATTTTGTTATGAAATTTGTATAGTGTAAAATAATTTAGAGATTTTTTCATATTAGAAAATTTAGGAATTTTAGATATTAGAAAATTTTAGAAATGTTAGATATTAGAAATTTTAGATATTAGAAACATTAGATATTGATACAATATCGATGTTTATGCAATATTAGAAATTTTAGATATTAATGCAATGTCGATATTCGAGATTTTAGATATTGATGCAATATTAGATAGATATTGATGCAATATCGATATTAGAAATTTTAGATGCAATATTTGAGATTCTAAATTTTGATGTAATATAGCGATTTTAGATTGTTCGTTGAAAATGCCGGTATGATAATTTTGTCATTTTAGGAGGGAATCGTTAATTTAGATATTTAAAAATTATTTTTGTTTAGTTAGTGATATTAAACGTTAGTGGTGATATAAAAATCAATTTTGTTTATGTCGTCGCAGTAATATCGGATGCAGTGAAATTTAGGGTATATTATGGCGATGGTGAAATAAAAATTGGGCAAAATGGTGTTGATTTGAGCAGTTTTGCAGTCACGATGGCGGAACACTTATGCCCCGATAGAGTTAGCATCCGTGATATAAAACTTTGGTTGACCAAATATTTTTCCCTGGATCCAAGTGTTTACTCTGTTACCATTCAAAATTTGTATTCACGCCGTAGTAAGGGTGACCGGCTCTGTGGGAGTTGAAGAAAATAGATCGGACGACTTGTGGCATAAATGGTTAAGGTGGTGTAAGGGATCTAGCCTTGAATGTGTAATCTTTGGTGCGGCGTGCCCTAGAGAAGAGGTGAATATTAGCGACGTATAAAGCAAAGACGTCGACTCAAATGAACAAGTTCAGGTAGTGGTGCCGGTTGAGGTAGCAGCGGAGGATGATAACAGGGATGCAACAAACGCGGAAGGTCGGGCAGATGAAGGGGAAGAAATCGAGCAACTTGTTGATCAATTGGAGTTGGTGGACCATATGGCGATGCAAGATGAAGTGAAATGTTGGAGTGTGATGATGACATCGACGAAGATGAGGAAGGGGGAGGAGATGATGATGAAATGCATGGTAGTACTGGGGCAACGGATGTACCCATCCCTGACGAGTGGAACAGGAAAAACAAAGCTGATATGGAAGTTTCGTGGGGGCATGACTCGTGTTGGGAGTATGCTAGCAATGCCGTTCGGCTGAATCAAGTTTTCGCAAATAATTCTGAGTTGAAGTTGGCAGTGAGGCTGTGGGCACTATCGCAGCAGAGAGAGTTCCGAGTTATTTTGTCCATCGAGATAGATACACAAGTGAAGTGCGAATCGAAGGATGTGAATTCAGTACATGCATACAAGCGAAGGCGCGAGACATTTTGGATTGCATCACGAGTAGATGGGCACACGTGTAGACTAGAAAATGTTACGGTGAAACACCGCAACTTGAATGCGGCTGAATCGCTAGCGTGATGTTCAATGAGATCATCGAGAAGCGGGACATTGAGTGTTCTTATATTCGTAAAGCAATGTTGAGAACATTTAAGTACCGGATCGTTACTCGATGGCTGGCGTCGCGGCTAAAAGGCATTAGAGAAGAGGTTTGGCACATATGAGGCTTCAGATTGTAACCTACCTCGTGTGCTTGATGTCTTGAAGGAAACCAACCTCGCACGCATACGCTTTTGAAGAAAGTGAAGCGGATGGTAATGGGGTCTCGATATTTCGTCGTGCTTTTTTTCACTTTGGGTCCTTGCATTGCGCTATTCGTGCATCGCCGTCCATTCTTTGTCGTCGATGGTACATTCTTGATCGGGAAATACAAGGGCGATTCTAACGGCTATTGTAATTGATGGGAACAACCACATACTTCCATTGGCCTTTGCATTTGTTGAGGGTGAGAACCGGATAGCCGGGTCGTGGTTTTTCGGACATTTGAAGTTCGGGTAGTTCGTGATCGCCCAACGTGTGCATCATCCATGACCGCCATAAAGGTATCATTTCGCAATTAAGACTCTACAGAGGACCTTGATGAGCCTTTTCCATGGCGGGACATGCGAGCAGTGGTGCATGAGGCATTTGGGAGCAAATTTTTCAGCGGTTCAAGAGTAAGAAGTCGATGAACCTATTTAAGAGGTTATGCAAGCGTAACCGTGCACGTAAGTTCAACGCGATATTGGCGAGTTGGATAAGCACACTACCGCATGATTGAAGAGTCAAGAAGCAACCAAGAACGCCGAACGATTGCCCACCCAAAAGGCTATCACCCCTTGGGCGCCGATCCTCCAAATCGAGGAGGCGATCGTCAAGAAACATTAAGTGTTTTCGACTTTGGATAGAGGCGAGCCGTTGGAGAAGTGGGCATTGCTCCATGACACCGAGGTGCCAAAGTTAGTATATGAAATTAACATAGCTGTGACGATTGAACAATCGAGTTATTGTGCTAATCGATAGGTTGAACAGGTTCGGTGTCATGACAACGAACATAGCCGAGGTTTACAATTGGGTCATCGAGGCTGCGCCCGCTACCACTTAGGCCATCTCGAAGGCATCTTTGCACGGCATCGTTGGCTACTTCGAGTAAAAGGCATGCGGAGGTCACTTCACGCCACGACATTGCAAACGCCAGATCTTGGCGCGGATGATGGCCTACATGGAGGAACGCGCAAGAAAGCTCATTTGCATATGGTGCGTAGCCGAGTGACTGAGTACCGCTTTGAAGTGACTCTCCGGTGTAAAGGGGGATTGGGAACCGACACAGCGGTTATTACACAGGAGGTTAACCTAGGCCAAGGGGCCACTGGATGGTGTGAATGCACCTGCAATAAGCCAAGACTTCTTCATATTCCCTGCTCGCATGTGATCGCAGCTTGCGGGCAAATTGGGATGAACACGCCATACACGTGTCCCTTTCTACTGAAGGGTCATCTTTGTCAATACATGGTCCGGTGAGTTCCGTGGTTTTAGAGCACACGGTGATTTCATTGCCATTAACAGAGATGTGCGCATATGCCTACCGGATGCAAATATGCGGAGGTGTGCACCGTAGCGGTGGCATCCACAGTCTAGGCGCATTCGCAATGACATGGATGAATCTGAAGTGGGTGGCCCTGTTAGGAGGTGTTCTCAGTGCGGTGAGTACGGGCACAAGGCAACGCAATGCCCGTAGTGTTATGTAGTGAATTATGTAATTTGTATTGAATTGTATAATATGTATCATTGTATCCTACGCTAGGTACTTGAGGTTACATTGGACTATTTTATCAACGTCGGGTTGTATTGAATGCTTAACAATGCTTAGCTATGATTGTACCTTTTGTCATCTTTTTGTATTGAATTGCGTAATATGTTTGTCGTTTGTTTATGTATGTCGAACTCTTCAGTCTTTTCATTTACATTAATAATCGTACTGTTTTCCTGTTTGCTTGCAGGGATGGAGCACCCCGAGTCACTCCTTGACTCTTCGTTGGACCGACGGCACCGCGGCGTTAAATCCACACCACACTGTATGCTGAGAGGGTGCCTCGATGCGGGTCCGTGTGCGGCAGGGCATGGCGGCTCCACCCAGCCTTCTACGCCCGGTGAGTTGCACTACATTTACATGTTTTTTTGCTCGCACAATTGTATTTCGTCTAACAATTGAATTTACATGTCGATAGGTTGGCACGTGCTGGGTTGCTTCCCCTCGCTCGCATGATCGAGGGCTCACCTGAGGACGTGGCTGAGGCTGAGGATCCTGCGGAGGGAGACGACGGTCCAGAGCGGTCACGCCGTTTTCCGTTCGACTGGAGCCTACTGTCTAGTCTGGTGGACCGTTGGCGCCCGGAGACGCACACTTTCCACCGCTGCTCGGGAGGTGACGGTCCCGCAGACATCGCGATGCTTACGGGGTTGCCGATCGCCGGGCACCGATCGGACCCTCGTTGGCTCTGCGGAGTGGCGGTGACTGCGGGAGAGGTTATTGGAGTGGCTCACATCGATCCGACGATACCGTCGCTAGGAAGAAGCACGGCCGTTGAGGAGGTGGTTGGCCCCGCCGAGGTGAGTGCTTCCGTGTATATGTTATTCTAATTTTTGTAACATTATTAACATATTACTATATGTTAATTGTCATAGGTGCAAAGACATGGCGGCGGACCCCACGCCGCACTGTGTCCCGACACTTCGAGGCCTACCTACTTTGGTTGTTTGGGATGGTCATGTTCACGACCACACACGGAGACAGCGTGGGACGACGGTGGATAGCCTCACGACGGGCTATCACGGACGCCGCCGACGGGCCAGTCCACCGGTGTCTGGGGTTGGCGGTTCTTCTTGGCACGCATCATGCATGACGCTGCGACAGCGTGCGTGAAGTCGAGCAAGACCGCCAACCCGACCGATGCCCCTACTTCTCCGGCTTTGGTCGCTCGGCGCTTCCTGGGTCGACCCTTAGTCTTCCGCGATTGACACCGCCGAGATGTACGGGCGACGAGATCGACCGCCGACCGTGGGCTCGCTTTGGACTCGACAGCGGGTAATTTTTTCTTGAATTGCATTTATCAAATTTTATTTGCAGTCGCATGTGCTTACACATATTTTTTCCTTTTGCAGCCACAGTGGGCGGGAGTGCAGGTAGGTACGTTCGGCGTACCACTCCTTCACGGAGGCGTTCACCACCGCGACGCGACGGGTTATGCAGGACCCTTCAATGAAGCGCCGTGTTCAGGCGAGCGCGCCAGACTGGGCTCTCGGCGCTTTGCTATAGGGACCAGGGTTACTGGCTGACGACGAGGAAGATCGTCCTCGACGTCTACGTGGAGGACTACGCGCCGCACCGAGTCCTCAGACAGTTCGGCCTACGACAGCCGGTCCCTGTTCCTTGGGGGGGTCGTGTACCGCCGACAATACACACGTGAGTTATCCGACCTAAAATATGTGAAATAGTTACGTTGTATGTGTAATAATTTGGATTTCTTTTCAGGGTCCACACCCATGGCCCTCCGAAGAGCCTGGTCACCTTGCTACAGAGGATGGAGCCGTGGGTGGCCTTGATGGGGGGTCGGCGCAGAAGAAGACGTCGTCGATGAGGCCACACCCGCACGACGACTCGTCCCACCAACAAGATCTGACTGCATGCGTGCCCGGACGCTGCGTCCGCCTCTCCTCATTGGTGGAGGAGGCTCGGCCCGCGTGACGCTCCTAGCGTGTACGACTTGTACCAGAGACGTGGCGGAGCGCCATGCACTCCATGGTAAGTATTAATTTTGTAAATTACATTGTGTATTCTCGACGCTATGTCCATATGCATATCACTTTGTCGTATGTGGCGGTGGACCACGCTTAGGGAGCTCCATACGCACGCAGCAGCGGCGTCTTGTCCAGTGGACCACCCTCTCGCGGAGGAGATTGCAGAGGCACGAGACGCATGGTGAGCGGCCCGCCAGATCGTGGAGCTGGGTTCTTGTCGACGCCGACGCCATCGACCATGGCACGTCTTCGAGGCCGCCGCCCGTGCTTACACACCCCACACAGACCCCAGCTCCTCCTTACACAGCGGAGGCGGCGTACAGCTTCCACACTCCTTTGCCTCCGGCCCTAGACGTGGCTGGAGGGTCCGGCGGGCAGGCAAGACGCGGTTCCACCATGGTGCCCACGCGGAGTAAGTCGAGCTACTTACGTTTCAGTATTAGTATCACGAATCGCAATTAAAAGCTATTATCCGAACGCGCGAGCTACGTTGAGGGTGGAGGATTCTCGCGATCCACGACTCCTCGGCCACGCCGAGCGAGACTTCTTCGCGACCAAGCTTGTGTGCACTTCAGACGCCCTTGCACCGACGCAGGCACGCAGCCCCTGCACCGACGACATACCGACGCTTGGCCGGACTTCGTACCTCACGGTACACGTTGCCTCCCGAGACCGCCGTCGGCGGTGCGGCATTCTCTTCCGACTACTGACGGCGGGGCCATCGCAGAGCGGCGAGGCCATCGCAGAGCTTCACCCACGCCCTCTTGGCGATGCATCGCCTCAAAGACGTGGGCGAAGAGGGTCGTCGAGGGGGTGCGGCCGACTAGGGACTCGCTGATAGGCTGTTGTCCTATTTTTGTTCTTACTTTATACTATTCTACATTATTTAGAGTGTTGTTCTCGCTTTGTTACTTTGTTCGTACTGTTTTACAATGTTAATAGTGCTGTTCACGCCTTTTTTACCTTTCCGATATCAATGCAACATGACAACGTGAACGTTGTAGCTTTCTCGGACCGATTCGACAACACGCTGCAGCCCACTTTTTCTGATCGACTGGAGGGGGGACGTCCTCGTTCGTGCTGCGGGGGGCCCGGCCACATCCCCGTGTAAAGGGGGAGACGTGCCCGTCATAGGTGGATCGGGCGGGGGGCCTGGGGACGTCCTCGTTTGGAGGGTGGACGTGGATATAAGAGGACTCTCCGAGGGGAGAGCCTAAAGCACCTCAGTTTCTCGTTGAACATTCTTCCCCGGAACCCCGCAATCCTTCAACAAAAGGAAGAGCTTTCATACCATCTCCGCTACCACATATCCTTGTCTTCAACCCGTTCCTTGCCTGAAAAGACTATGTCTCAAACGGCGACCTCAGCAAATCGGAGGGCTCGTGCACTTGCCAATGCAAGGCAGGTAGATTGCCCTAACTGCCACGTGCAAGCTAATGTGTTGTACTCCAACACTGAGGAAAATAATGGGCGAGTGTTCTACAAGTGCCCTTTTTTCTCTGTAAGTGAAAGCTAGTTTGATTCCTTCTTGTGCACACTACTTCTTCTATTCTAGTTGTGTAGTTGTTCTGAGATATCTCATTCCTTCGCACGCCCTGAAAGCTTGTTCACCTCATCATGTAGACTGCAGGGTGCCAATATTTCCAGTGGGCGGACACCATGGACACCACGAGGGAGCGTCGTACAACCATTGTACCACAAAGGATGCACCAGCCTTCTATGGAGGAGAGGATGGACTCTATGCTTGAGCAGAGGCTGAACATGCTGATGTTCAAGATGGAGCACATTTTAGATCATATGAAATGGTTAGAGAAGCTTGTGTATGTGGCTATCATTCTTGTATTGTGCTCTATTCTTGCGAAGTAGTTCATTTCGTGTAGGGGCGAGTTGGTAACGGATGTCTTTCAAGTGGTTTCCACATATCATATCTTCATGTACCGTATTTTACATGTTAAGGTGCTTTAATTAGAATATTTTCGTGTCATATGGCTGTCCAAACGGGTTCAAAAGGTAGTCACACCAACATCTGTATTTACACGAGTAATTCTAAAGGCCGCTGAATAGGCTTAGTTAGTTCAGTTTTATGTGCAGATCAAGCCCTAAAAGGAATATCTGAATCCTACTAAAGCAAGAGCCCTAAACGCTCACAAACTCTCTGATTTTAGAAATACTTAAGCCTTTTCGGTGGCTTGTAAAACTACTCGACTAAACGACAACACGCTGCATCCCGCTTTTCGGACTGAAACGACAACACGCGGTTTCGTGCAGCCTTCCACAGAGGGTGACAGGTCGTGCAGCCTTCGACAGAGGGTGACAGGTCGTGCAGCCTTCGACAGAGGGTGACAGGTCGTGCAGCTTTGATGATGGGTGACAGGTCGTGCAGCTTTCGACAGAGGGTGACAGGTCGTGCAGCCTTCGACAGAGGGTGACAGGTCGTGCAGCTTTGATGATGGGTGACAAGTCGTGCAGCTTTCACAGAGGATGCCACGCGCATCAAAATGGACAAGTGCTGTAATTGTGTGGAGTAACCCCTCACCACACTATAAAAGAGGGCCGAGGGGTAGACATCCAACACAGCCAAACCCCTCACCACCACTATAAACGTCAGCTGAATCTACACAAATTAGGGCACAATGTCGTTTCTCCGTCGCCTCTTGAAGCGTAAGTCATCCCCCAAATATCCGGATGAAAGTAGCATCGACGCCCTGATTCTGCGGAGTTGCCCGACCCAAATGCGATTGCAACCTCATGGCGAAGATGATGCAATCTACCCATGGAGAGACGCCGCCGCCATTCACTCTTTCATAGGCCGCACCTACAAGGTAAACCTAATGGTGTCCACTGTCACGGGTAACACTACCATCTCATGCATCGTTCTTTCTTTTCTCAGCACAAGGACCGGTGTTGCTTCTTCCAATGGATCGACGGACCGGAAGTATGTGACTACGAATTTCTCTACAACTGCCACGACGCCTACCCCGGTTCGCCCGAGAAGTTCACCCGGTGGGAGAGGCCGCCAGGATATGTCCCTTTTCTAGATCGACGAGCAACGGGCGGTGTGCAAGGGCCAACCAATCGGTGAGTTTCATCGTCATACTCTTGTTAAACTCACAAATTAGTAGTTCTAAACAGTTCATCGCATTACAGGAGTTCAAAAGGACACTTGCGAATGTGCTCAAGTCAAAGGAGCAACCTCCTCCAGGGCCACCCGAAAGCCCCGACGTTTGCGTACATGGCCTGGAGGCAGTGGTTGATACCTGCCACGGTGATCTAGCGGACCGGAGATTCTACCGGTGCCCTTGGCCGAGGTCAAGCGGTCTTGGTATTTCAACCGGTGGACCCGAGACGTTCACCCACATCTCAGCAACTGCATGGGATAAGCGGGGAGCAACCTCTCCGTGGTGCCACTACCGCCCGAAAAGCTGGACCGAAAGTACGCCTACGGTGTTATGCAACCACCAGCGGGCATCTTGCATTGATCAGGGCACGCTTCCGGTTGTCCAAGCATAAGCCCAACACACACCTCTCGCACTATATAGTGGAGTGCGAGCGAAACAGAGCGGCGTCTCGCATGTCTCCGCCAACGCCAACACAAAGAGAGGTGCGGAGGGTTCCTCCTCTCAAGAAGAAGGGACAAGGGAAGCAATGGCCGAGGTCCGCACCACGCAACAAATCCTCGATGCGTTGCACGGACCACCCGGGAACCCGGGTGGTATTAACATAGGGGACGCCGGGAATCGGGATGACATGCCCATATGGGAGGGCCGAAATCCACATAAACAACAACCAAAATTTAAGTCTTATACATCCGAGACGACGGCAAGATAGGCCACCCAATGGGCGGCAATTTGGGAGAAGCTGCGGAACCCCATGGAGTTCTTTCATAGTAGGGATTGAGCGGTGTCCGATGACACGTCGCAATATTAGAACGGGTCAGGTAATATGCAGAAAATGTCTTACATCATTCTGGCTGTACCCTGATAGGCGGAACGATCATTTGTTCCACCATGATGAACAGTGCTTTCCTTAGTTAGTTCGTCAAGCAATTTCGTCACTGTTGTAATGCCCTTGTAATATAATCTAATCTATTGCTTATTTTCTCATCTGAACTTTCGGTGTATGTGCCCTTATATATGTTCAACAAATAATTTAAGTGTTCATAACATGAGTTGTTGTTGACCATAAAATTTTGAAAATTCCTGTCTATGATGTTCATAATAATAAAAATTAAATTTTTAAATGTTCATAACAATCAAATTTTATTGTTTTAATTTAAAAACATTGTTCAGATCTTCAAATTATTTGAAATTTTTATGGTAATATCACTGATTTATCAGGATCCTACATAAAAAATTTCAAAATTTTTCGACGTCGTGGTTGTCCAATTTAATTTTTATACGTGCTCGCTGATTCTACCCGCGAGTGCCTTTTCCGATTTTCGCAACAAATGGATGGGCAACGTTTGGCTATCTCGCCCATACGTAAGTGGTAGCCCGCATTGAGTAGGCCACTCTTGATTTTTTCCGTATTTTTTGGACCGTGTCTGGCCTGTCCCGCGGGGCAACGAAAACCCTATAGTGCCCACGATTTCCGTGGTTTCGTAGCCGTGAGTGCCTTTTCCGATTTTCACAACAAAATGCCGCAGCAACGTCTGGCTATCTCGCCCATACGTAAGTGGTAGCCCGCACTGCGTACGCTGGCCTTCATTTATTCCGTATTTTTTAGACCGTGTCTGGCCTATCCCGCGGGGCTATGAAAATACGCAAGTGAGATGCGTATCACTAACGAACTAAAATAATTCTTCCCGTTTATTACATGACAAGAGTTTTTTTAGTTCTTTCCGGTTTAATATAACAAAACTAAATTTACCCAAAAAAAAATATGTACAGTATTATCGGCAAACAGTTAGTTGTCGCCAAACGGTTCGGCGACTACTAGTCATCGCCAAACAGTTTGGCGACTATATAGTAGTTGCCGAACGGTCTGGCGACAACTGCCTAACCTGGCTATTAGCGGTTCAACACGCGGGATTAGGCGGTCGTCGCCATACCGTTTGGCGACTACCCTATTATCGCCAAGCCGTTTGGCGACTACCCTATTATCGCCAAACGGTTTGGCGACCGGGTAATATTTCTGCAATTTTTTTAATACGAGTATTAATGTCACAATTTCTAATTAAAATAATATTATTTAAAAAAAATTCGGAAGAAGCTAGACAAGGGGTGACAGAAAAGAGTAAAATAGGTTAGTGCAAGCATACCACCAATGATTTTTTATTCATTTGTCAAGCCTCTAGAAATATTGTGTTGAAGAACCTCCAAAGTAGATGCATTATCAGTGTTTCCTTGCCTCCTTTCAGGAGATCTGTTGCAGCGAAGAATTGGAAGTAGCGCCATCACTCTCTTTGCGTAAAGAAATGCCGTTATATTGAGTATGTTCGTCAGGTGACAGATATCCCAATCTCGGATATTCCAATCTCGCTTGGGAAAAGGAAGTTGACCGATATCCCGGCCTGTTGATACATTTAGAGAGTGTTTGGTTGGTGGGATGAAGTTGAATAGGATGGGATGGTTCTATATCATTTGATTTTATTGTTTTGGTCGAATGGAATGGTTTAGTATCTATAGAAAATATTCCTCAAATTTATATCACATCATTCAAAATAGAATAATTCTATTCAAACAACCAAACATATAAATAATATTTTTTTAAATCATCTTATACGTGTATCACTTGATAAAAACAACTAAACACACACTTAAGAATCCCGCACTTCACCCTTTGTCAAGGCAAGGCTTACGAGGGGGCAGAGCTACCTCCCGGGCAGGGTGGGCAGCTGCCCGGGCTCGCCAGCCAACCCCCATGGAAACGGTGGTAATTTACCTGCAATCGCTTGATATTTTTACGCAATTCATACCTGAGTACTTTAGGACTGGTGCCTGCAGACAGAAGAATTATAGACAGTATTACCACAAAGTAAAAACCACAGTGATAAAAAAGCACCACTAGTGTACATGTTATAATGCCGAATTTGCAGAAACTGCAAGGAAGATCCTCAATTTCATTCTGGTAAAAGAATGGCGAAAGGGCAATTTTGGGTTGCCCTGAGGCAAGATTCATCAAGACATGTAGAGGGCGGGACATTACTGTTTCAAGTGGAGTTAAACAAAGAGTTTCCCGTGTATATGTCAAATCGAAATCGAAGGGAACGTGAAATGGCAACTTGCAGTTCTCATTTGGTGATTCCGGAATTCCTACAAAACATCAGTGGTAACTGGGTGAGTTAGCGTAGGATCCAGCGAAATATGGAGCGGGCAAACGAATCAAAGAAGGGAAGCTTACCAGTGCAGGTCATGCTGGGAGCATTATCTGTCGGCCGTGCGGGGCTCCCGCTCGTTTGAAGCGGTAACACATCACCGAAATCCCACAGCGCTAGCGGCGAAGACGGTATCAAGCACGACGGCTGGTTAGAAGTAGCTTGCACGGACTCCGATAACCACATCAACGCCCACGGCGAACATGGACGCAGCAAACGCTGCGGCGACAGGTGGTAACCTTCCTCGCAGACGCTGTTTCCCAGGCGTCGGCGTCGATGAAAGCAGATGCTGCACAGGCGGAGACGACGACATGGAAAGGGAAGAAGCGCGCGGGCGGCGAAGTTACCGAGGTTTGGTCCGGCCGGCGGCGCGCAGGGAGGTGGGTGGTGGGGGTGGGGTGGGGTATATGTAGTTGTTCCGGGCTTGGGCTCTGATTTCTTTCAATATTTACTTACTATAGTTGGGCTTGGGTTTTATCTTTTTCCAATATTGTCATGTTTGACTTTATCCGAGACACATAGAAAGCAACGACTAGGATACGTTAAGGTTTCCAAGAGAACTGATTAATCTTAACCGTTCATCTTGTAATCAACGGTTGCAAAACACTAGGGTTCCAAGCTCTCCTCATCCGCCCGATCAGAATCTGACGGCCCAGAGCCAAATCCACAGCACATGATTTCGACTGGGCTAACGCTAGACAATGGGCCGGGCCCAAACACTGTAGTTATTTTAAAATACTTTTTGATTTAAATTAATCCTAGAAAATATTTTAAGCCAAATAAATAGTAAAAATATCAGAAAATTTTCAAAAAAATTCTGAAAAATATTTTGAGACATTTTAAACTCAAATAAAATATTTTTAATAAAACTTTACTTAAACTTTCTCTTTATTCAAATACTTCTTCTCCTCCGTCGGTTGGGAACAGCTTTTCCCAGATGGCCACCTTCAGGCATAATCCTCTGTTATTTCTGACCATTGCCCTCGCTTTCAACCTGCGCGTCTATACCATTCAAGAGGCTTTTTAGGTTTGAGAATTTTCGGCCTAAGCAAGATGGCTTCATGGAAGTTTTTGCTCAATGTTGGTCTTGTCCCTTGCATATCTCGGATCCTTCTTGACACCCTGTTTGGGAGCACAACAAATGGGCTACAGAGTTGGGAGTGAGAAAAATTAGCAACATTTGACTGCAACTCCTCATGGCCAAAGAAATAATCTTCCAATTTGACAAGGCGCAAGAGAATAGGGCCCTGTCCCCGGCTAGGGCACACTCCTTGGATTTCCAGTTCCTTGGACTGCCGACTTTGGATCTCCGAGGATGAAGTCTGGAAGGTAATCAGGGATATGCCGAGCAGCAAGGCGCCCGGACCGGATGGGTTCGCGGGATTATTTTTCAAAACGGCCTGGCCCATCATTAAGCAAGGTATCATGGCCTCCTTTGGCGTTGTTTACAATTCAGATGGCAGATTCTTTCACCTGGTGAACAATGCGCTAATGCCTAATCACTCTTGTCCCATTAGTCTAATTCATTACATTTTGCACCATCCTTAGAATATACCAAGCAATCCATTAAACTAGCACCAAGATATATCAAAAGTTTGAAAAGGTAGGGGTACTAATAGATACCAAAACTTTAAGAGTAATTTGATAATACCTCGTAGTACCTTTACAGACGGTAGAACTCTCTTAATTCATAGCTTTACTAATCTATTTTCCAAGATCTTCAAACGGAGGGACATCAACAATTTGGTAAGGCCTAACCAGAATGCTTGTATGTAAGGACGCAGTAGTCAGGGTATCTTTCGGCTAGTCCACCTTGCGGCTAAAAACCTCAGAATCAAAAGGGAATCCTCCCTTCTAGTCAAGGCCGACATCACACGGGCTTTTGACATGGTGGATTGGCCTGTTGTTTGCACTAAGATTTGACAGGTGAGGTCAAAGTTTTCAGGATAAGGTTAACGTGTCATAGCTGGCATCCAATTAAGAAAGGATATCTAAGATTATGGTTAATGTTTCCGGATTAAGGCCAATACGGCTCATATTTTATAACGTGTTGGAAAGGGATACAATCGGCCGATGGGTATAAAAGGTAGTTATAGGCAAGCGACGGGGGACACACAATCCAATCTACCAACCTGCATTATTTTCGTCTATTTTCTATCGACTAGGAGTAGTTCCTGTAATTTAGAAGCTTTGTAATATGATCTTGATCAGTAAAGTTGCGTATCGTTAATTATTGATCTTCATCAATTATGCTATCCTACCATTTTGATCTTCATCAATTGGTCACAACCTTTTGTCTCATTACCGAAGCCGCCGGTTAGAAGGAACGATGGATATGGCCAATTGATGAAGATCAATAATCGGCGATATATAGCAAAAACTTTTAGACAAAGATATATAGCAAACAAAGATCCTGCAATCGGTAAGGAAGATATAAAATACGCTAAAAGCCGATTCCTTGGTAGGATATATAGCAAGCAAGGCTATGTCGAAGGGCAGCTATCCTACCATATTTTTATATTTGGCATAAAGCAAACTTTCTTTCACAATATCAAATAGTATATTACAAACGGATAGTTGTAAGAACATTTGACATTTGATAACAAGTAATGACAAAGCATATGTAATAAATATAAACACATGTCATGCTACCATAAACATCAAATCCCGGCAAAACTCTATTTATTGAGCAAACTGTACATGGATTTCACATCCATCTATACCCATTACCATGTTTTAAGAAAAATGAGAAATGCTACTATAGAGGAGGATTCACCAAGTCGTTCACAACTAGGGACACGACTATTTAAATAGATTCATACACTCTACTGAGGCCGTACAACTTTACCCACACCACATAAACATCCTACCATGTAGATACATGTCGCGCGATACCATCGGTACTTGATTTCATAGCTTATGACAAAACTTTTATGTTGTCGATCTTAACAACAAACCGTACGTCGATACTCTCTTTATGATAAAGAGTACCTCTTCAATATCCCAAGAGCTCAAACATTGTGTTGGGGCCATCCTCCTATGCCTGCATAAGCCCAATTCCACCTATCAGCTACCACCGGTAGTTTTGTTGCTATACCGCAACAACTTATTATGCTAAAGCCTTCCCATAAAAGGCAAATGTGGTTTGTACATTGGTTCTTAAATCTAACTACACTAAAGGCTCGATCCTTAGTGACTCAGGCGAGACAATCACATACACGCATCTCGTGTACAAAATAGATGTACCCACATTCACTCAAGTCTAAAACATGTTGTACATTTTATTTCTTAACCAAAATAATAGAAGTACCACTTCTGAACCATAACTCAAAATACTTCTCATGTGAACATTTTGACTGTAGTCTATCTAGTATTCATGATATCGGTATAAGCAGAACTAGACATCTATCATACGTCTACTCCAGTTTTCCACTGGCTGGGGTCTATACAGGGTTTGTGCCGCATAGGTATTTCGATCTTATGCTGATCTCGAAGATGCCTTAATAGGTATTTCGATGTTATGCTGATCTCGAAGATGCCTCATCAGGTGAGTAGTACCCATGTTTGAGGAACCTCCCAATTCCTCATTGCAATGTCTGCACTTTGCCTTCACCACAGGACAAAGTTCACAATATAACTTGTTAAAATGATCCCAAACCTTTGATCTACTACTCCTTGCAGACTTTCCACTTCTGATGATCTCTAGTTTATGAGAGCAGGTATGCTGCTTAGGTATTTCGATGTTATGCTGATCTCGAAGATGCCTTATCAGGTGAGAAGTACCCATGTTTGAGGAACCGCCCAATTCCTCATTGCAATGTCTGCACTTTGCCTTCACATTAGAAATTTCACAATATACCCTGTCAAAATGATCCCAAACCTTTGAACTCCTTGCAGGATTTCTTATTGGACTACTCCTTGCACGCTTTCTTGTTGAGCTACTCCTTGCACGCTTTCTTGTTGAGCTACTCCTTGCACACTTTCTTTTGGTTTCTTCCAGTTCCAAATCCTTGCTCACTGGGTCATTTTCAGTCCAAGACATCCAAGTTGCTCTGTTTCCATTGCTGCTCGTACCTTCCTCCTCAAAACCTACATAATGTAATAGACATCTAAGTATGTCAGTTGAGTTGTACTTCAAACCTCCAACCAATAAAGCTTTGTTAAAAGAATATCTTTCATTTTTGGTGTACAGAACAACAAAACGTATTCTTCTGGTATTCGGAACATTGCACAATCACACATTTTTCTTGTCAGGCATGCGTGCATTTTTGTCTTTATGTCTGTATCAGGATCCTAAAAGCTGCCATCCAGCAAAATTGACAGGGCTAGTGGAAGGGGACACAAGATAAACGGAAACATCATTTCTTCCCTACAACCAAGGAGGTCTAATCACTAAAACTCTTGAGATGTTTGTGTAAACTGGTATCGAGACTTCAGAATGAAGAATTTAACAGGAAGTATACAGAAGAAAGTATTTTGGTGATTAATCCTTTTTTGTGTCAAGGCTTAACAGGATGATTCTTGTTGAGGTTGAGAGTTGCTTCAATTGGAAACTTTCTTCTTGAACCATTGGAAGGTAGTGGTTGGGGGTGGAGTGGGGACAATATTCTGGGAGGATTGATCTCTGATCAACCCTTTAATGTTCTTTTCTAAAGCCAGAAGATACTTGACTAGAGATATGCAGTAACAACTACAGAAATCAACCATAGTTGCTGTGGAGTTGAGCTTAACGGACGTAGAGATGGATGTGAGTGGATATTGGGAAACAAGGACATAGACTGTTGAGTCTGCTTAATGCTTATGATGATAGTACTTAATGTAGTGCACTATGAGCCCCTGAATTATTTAATTTATGCAATCAATCCTCCGAAGTCAATTTTGTTAATTTGAGCCCCTCAACATGCAGTCATGCCCCATAGGTCCGGTTTTGTTAATTTGAGCCCCCTCAACTAGTTGATTTTGTTCATTCAAAGCCCTTTATTATTGCAAATTATATAATCAAGCCCTTTCAACCAGTGGATCTGTGACATTAATGTTAACTAAGCCAATGAGGATTGATTGCTGAAGTTTGACAGGGTAATTAACTTTATCTAGGCTTGTTAATTGGTGAAATTTTCGAATATAAAAAACCTCAAATTTGTTTTTTTAGTGCAAACTTTACCTCTAAAACATGTTATACCATTTTAGTAATAGCTTATCATCATGTCTTATTTGAACTAACAATTAACATTCACATATTTGCAATCAAGCCACCAATCTATTACTCCCTCCATTCCTCAATATATGTCATTTTATGGATTTTGCACCACAACCAATACATATATGCAAAAGATCGTATTACCTCTTTGATTAACTCGCTTATAGCTCTTGGATGGTGTATGTTACTCAATCCATAGTAGTAAATGATCTTACACCTTAGTAATAATGAATGGAAGGGTATGCAAAGGAAAAAATGGTAAAAAGTCGCCCCAAAATTTTAGAATGACATGTATTTAGGAATAGAATTTGAAAACTAGAATGGCCTGTAATCATGAACAGAGGGAGTACAATTATATACACAAAAGGACCTAATTAGATAAAACACTTAAGGATGTTTGATTGCACACAATCGAATAGCTGCCAAGCTCAAGTCAGCAAAATTGAATTTTGGAGGCTTAATTGCGCAAACTGAATTAGTTAGAGGCTTACACTACAAGTTTGAAAAAAAAAAACTGAATAAACACTCGTGGAAGGCTAAGGTTCCCAGCAAAGTGGTTGGTGGGAAGAAGCTAGACAAGGGGTGTCAGAAAAGAGTAAAATAGGTAAGTGCAAGCATACCACCAATGATTTTTGATTCATTTGTCAAGCTTCCAGGAAGATTTTGTTGAAGAACCTCCAAAGTTGACGCATTATCAGTGTTTCCTTGCCTCCTTTCGGGAGATCTGTTCCTTCTGTCAAGCAGCGAAGAATTGGAAGTAGCACCATCACTCTCGTTGCATAAAGAAATGCCATTATATTGAGTGTGTTCGTCAGGTGACAGATATCCCGATCTCGGATATTCCAATCTCGCTGGGGAAACAGGCTCTTGGGCCCCGATCCGGTAATGAGTACTATTACCAGGGGCAGAGCTACCTCCCGGGGAGGGTCGGCGCCTGCCCAGGAACACTTTAACAAGCATATGGTATTTTGGCCATGAATCTATGACCACGTCAAGAACACCGTATACAAAGCCTGATAGGCCATCACTCTCGTTGCATAAAGAAATGCCATTATATTGAGTGTGTTCGTCAGGTGACAGATATCCCGATCTCGGATATTCCAATCTCGCTGGGGAAACAGGCTCTTGGGCTCCGATCCGGTAATGAGTACTATTACCAAGGGCAGAGCTACCTCCCGGGGAGGGTCGGCGCCTGCTCAGGAACACTTCAACATGGTATTTTGGCCATGAATGTATGACCGCGTCAAGAACATCGTATACAAAGCCTGATAGGCCTGGTGCCTGCAGACAGAAGAATTATAGACAGTATTACCATAAAGTAAACCACAGTGATAAAAAAGCACCACTAGTGTACATGTTATAATGCCGAATTTGCAGAAACTGCAAGGAAGATCCTCAATTTCATTCTGGTAAAAGAATGGCGAAAGGGCAATTTTGGGTTGCCCCGAGGCAAGATTCATCGAGACATGTAGAGGGCGGGACATTACTCTGTCAAGTGGAGTTAAACAAAGAATTTCCGCACTCTCCAGTGCATATGTCAAATCGAAATCGACGGGAACGTGAAATAGCAAATTGACGGGAACGTGAATTTGCAACATGCGGAGCTCAATTGGTGGTGATTCCGGAATTCCTACAAAACATCCGTAGTAACTGAGCTCATTTGGTGATTCCGGAATTCCTACAAAACATCCGTAGTGACTGGTTAAGTTAGCGTAGGATCCGAAATATGGAGCGGGCAAACGAATCAAAGAATTTCCGCACCCTCCAGTGCATATGTCAAATCGAAATCGACGGGAACGTGAAATAGCAAATTGACGGGAACGTGAATTTGCAACATGCGGAGCTCAATTGGTGGTGATTCCGGAATTCCTACAAAACATCCGTAGTAACTGAGCTCATTTGGTGATTCCGGAATTCCTACAAAACATCCGTAGTGACTGGTTAAGTTAGCGTAGGATCCGAAATATGGAGCGGGCAAACGAATCAAAGAATTTCCGCACCCTCCAGTGCATATGTCAAATCGAAATCGACGGGAACGTGAAATGGCAACTTGCAGAGCTCATTTAGTGGTCCCAGAATTTCTACAAAACATCCGTTACGTAACTGGTTAAGTTAGCGTAGGATCCGAAATATGGAGCGGGCAAACGAATCAAAGAAGGGAAGCTTACCAGCGCAGGTCATGCTGGGAGCATTATCTGTCGGCCGTGCGGGGATCTCGCTTGTTTGAAACGGTAACATATCACCGAAATCCCACAGCGGCGACAGCGCTAGCGGCGAAGAGGGCATAAGCTTACCAGTGCAGGTCATGCTGGGAGCATTATCTGTCGGCCGTGCGGGGCTCCCGCTCGTTTGAAACGGTAACATTTCACCGAAATCCCACAGCGGCGACAGCGCTAGCGGCGAAGAGGGCATCGAGCACAACGGCTGGTTAGAAGTAGCTTGCACGGACTCCGCTAACCACATCAACGCCCCCGGCGAACATGGACGCAGCAAACGCTGCGGCGACAGGTGGTAGCCTTCCTCGCAGACGCTGCCCCCAGAGGCGTCGGCGTCGGTGGGGGCCAGATGCTGCACAGGCGGAGACGACGACATGGAAAGGGAAGAAGCGCGCGGGCGGCGAAGTTACGAGGTTTGGTCCGGCCGGCGGCGCGCAGGGGGGTGGGTGGTGGGGATGGGGTGGGGTGGGGTATAAATGGAATTGTTCCGGGCTTGGGCTCTGATTTCTTTCAATATATTTACTTATTATAGTCGGGCTTGGGCTTTATCTTTTTCCAATATTGTCGTGTTTGACTTTGCTGAGCATACAAAAACACACGATTTACACTTTTATAGGTGTGTTTGCGTTTGCTGAGACAGCCTACTAATGTGGTATCATTCCTGCTGTGCTACGTTCGTATTGCCTACGTATAAAAGTTACAAAAAATTAGGAGACATAGGGGAAACATATTCTACAACCATATAAAATATCAAGATCAAAATGAATTGTAATTAGAAAATATGATTTGGCAAGCAGAGGAAGCAAAAATGGATAGTGATGTTCATAATTTTTTTTAATATTTATTCAATGCAATCAGGTACGATTTTGAAATTTTTCATAGTTGTAGAATATGCCCTCTACATCTCCAATTCTTTTTGAGAATTTTTTTAAAAGCTTTTATACATAGATATACGAAGATAGCACCATAACTGTAGGTATTATGAGGATATTCTACACCATAACTGTAGGTATTATGAGGATACAACCTCGGTGCGGCGAAGTCAAGCGGCCAGGGGAGGGGGCCGCACCGTATATGTAGTGGTCAGTAGACGTGTATACGTTACACGTATATGTAGTGGGCAGTAGCCGCACCGAGGTTCCGGGCTTGGGCTCTGATTTCTTTCAATATTTCTCAGGCTCGAATTTACTTATTATAGTCGGGCTTGGGCTTTATCTTTTTCCAACATTGTCGTGTTTGACTTTGCTGAGCGTACAAAAACACATGATTTACACTTTTATAGGTGTGTTTGCGCCTGCTGAGACAGCCTACTAATGTGGTATCATTCCTGTTGTGCTACGTCCGTATTGCCTACGTATAAAAGTTACAAAAAATTAGGAGACATAGGGGAAACATATTCTACAACCATATGAAATATCAAGATCAAAATCAGTTGTAATTAGAAAATATGATTGGACAAACAGAGGAAGCAAAAATGAATAGTGATGTTCATACTTTTTTTAATATTTATTCAATGCAATCAGATATGATTTTGAAATAATATATATAATATACTACTGTATATAAATCCTAGAGAGTTCCCGGCTCGTTCGCACGCCACATCGTGTTTTGGGTGGCGTGGCCACGCGCCCGGATGCCGCGTCGCACACGTGAACAACAAAGCGCTCGTCCGTGCGTACGGCTGGCTCAGCGTTGAGCCACGTCGCCAGCATGGCTCAACCGCTTGCTCAGCTTATGTAATTTTATCGCTGGTTGTTTTCACAGATGGATGCGCGGCGCAGTGGTTCGTTCACTCGCGCTCAGCCTCGCGGCCCGCGTTCAAGCCTCGGCGATGCTCGCATGGGCGCAATTTTTTCATGCTGATGCATGGCTGGACAGCGTTGCTCATGTGGGCCTGGCGCTGGTTTTTTGCGAAAACACCCCCAGAATATTTAGAAAATGTTTTTTCACCGTTTTATACGAAAAGGCCCCCAATGAAAAAAAATGTGCAGAGGCCCTCAAAATCCCTTTTTTCTGCAAGAATGCCTTCGAAAAAACTTTTAAAAAAAACTAGGCTTTCAAAAAGGCTAAAACAAACTAGAAAAAACTAGGATTTCAGAAAGGTTCATGAAAATTAACTAGGATTTCTAAAAGGCTCCTGGAAAGTCCCCTTTTTTTCAAAAACGCCTCCGAAAAATCTATGAGTTGTTTATTTAGCTATTTTATGCAGAAAGGCTCCAAAAAATAAGTTTCTTTTAGAATTTATTTATTTCGTTGTTTTATATGAAAAGACCGCGGCCTTCCAATATCCTTTTTTTAACAAAAAAATAACAAGGATTATAGAAAATGCGTCGTGGTTCACAAAAATTATTTTGTTGGTGCGTAGGTGCGTTGTTGTGGCGCAGTGTGCGCCGCGCCTGCGCATCTAGTATATATTAAGTTGGGAAGAAAGGGAGCGCATGCAAGCCTCCAAGTACTTTTTTGCGAAAAAGCCCTTCGAGAATTCTGAAATTGCGAATGGTTCCACCAGTTATTTTGTAAAAAGGATCCCAGAAATTTGAAAATCGTGAACTGATCCTTTCATTGGCTATTTTGCAAAAAAAACCCTGTAATTATGTAAATTTGACCCGAACATCGGTTCTTTTGACCCGGAAGACTCCAAAGTCGCGAACAAATCCTTTCACCGGTTATTTTGCAAAAAGACCCCATAGTTCTGCAAATTCGATATGAGTGTTGATTCTTTCGACCCGAAAGATTTGAAATTATGTTTAGGTATGGTTATTTTGTAAAAAAAACGTTCTTTCACAAATTCAACACGGACGCCGGTTCTTTAGACCTAGACTATCCAACCAATTTTTAACCCGGTTCTTTAAAACTGGGAGATTTCGGGTTGGTCCTTATAGAAAACCTGTTGTTACATAAATTCACTGACGGCTCTTAACCAACCAATTTTTAAAAAAACGCCACTAAGAAAAATGAAATGATGTTTTTTTTAAGAAAAACAAGCTCGGATTAAGTTTTTTCGTGCGACGCAGCATCGCGTGCCTCTCTACCTAGTTAGGTTAAATAGCAAAGTGAAGGCAAGGTTTCGAATTTTGTTTTTATCACATCTTGGAAGGGCCAAAATCTAATAACCAAATCTCTAATCCAGAATTTTTTGAAGCCGGTAAAACCAAAATTTCGACAAAATGTCTGCCCTTTTCAACCCCTTGCAAAAATGATATCTAGATGCTAGAAAAAATATGAAAAAATCATGAAAGCATTTATCTATATTTTCTATCTGCTTGAATGCAAAATACTACTCTCTCCATTCATTTTTATAAGATGTGTTTTGACTTCACACAAGGATTATAGTTGTGTTGAAATTGAGAAAGGTATGAGAAAAAATTACTTAGATGCCCCCACTTAATTGTCATAGAAGATGAAAGATATACTTTGTGTGGGTGATAACGAATAAATGTATATGGTTAAGAGAGAATAAATAGGAAAGAGGGAGAGGAGAGTGCTCGGGAGAGGAGGGAGAGAGAGAGGAAGAGGAGAGAGAGAGGGAGAGAGGAGGGAGGAAGAAGGAAGGAGGAAAAAAAGAAAAAAGGTAAATTTTTTGAAATTTTGTTATTAAATTTTTATAGTGAAAAATAATTTAGAGATTTTGTCATATTGATGCAATATTAGAGATTTTAGATATTTTAGATATTGATGCAATATCTATGTTTATGCAATATTAGAGATTTTAGATATTGATGCAATATCGATATTAGAGATTTTAGATATTTTAGATATTGATGCAATATCGATGTTTATGCAATATTAGAGATTTTAGATATTGATGCAATATCGATATTAGAGATTTTAGATATTGATGCAATATTAAAGAGTTTAGATATTGATGCAATATCGATATTAGAGATTTTAGATGCAATATTAGAGATTTTAGATATTGATGCAATATAGCGATTTTAAATTGTTCATAGGAAATGCCGGCATGATAATTTTCTCATTTAGGAGGGAATCGTTGTTATATTAACACTTTTGTTTTCAAAATTTGTAAACTCAATTTATATAAAAATTAATTTTGTTTAGTTAGTGATATTGAACGTTAGTGGTGATCTAAAAATCAATTTTGTTTATGTCGTCGCAGTAATGTCGGATCCAGTGAAATTTAGGGTATACTATGGCGATGGTGAAATAAAAACTGAGAAGAATGGTGTTGATTTGAGCAGTTTTGCAGTCACCATGGTGGAATACTTATTCCTCGATAGAGTTAGCATCCGTGATATAAAGCTTTGGTTGACCCAATATTTTTCCCTGGATCCAAGTGTTTACTCTGTTACCATTCAAATCTTATTCACGCGTAGTAAGGGTGACCCGGCTCTATGGGAGTTGAAGAAAGTAGATCAGACGTACTTGTGGCAGAAATGGTTAAGGTGGTGCAAGAGATCTAGCCTTGAATGTGTAATGCTGGTGCAGGCGTGCCCTAGAGAAGAGGTGAATATTAGCGGTGTGGGCGAAAGCAGCACGTCGGCTACAGCTGAACAAGTTCAGGAAGTGGCGCCGGTTGAGGTAGCAGAGGAGGATGATAACAGGGATGCAGCAAACGCGGAAGGTCGGGCAGATGAAGGGGAGGACATCGAGCAACTTGTTGATCAATTGGAGTTGGTGGACCGCATGGCGATGCAAGATGAAGCTCAAATATTGGAGTGTGATGATGACATCGACGAAGATGGGGAGGGGGGAGATGATGATGATGAAATGCATAGTAGTACTGGGGCAACACATGTACCCATCCCTGACAAGTGGAACCAGGAAAAACAAAGCTGGTATGGAAGTTTTGTGGGGGCATGAGTCGCGTTGGGAGTATGGTAGCAATGCCGTTCGGCTGAATCAAATTTTCGCAAACAATTCTGAGTTGAAGTTGGCAGTGAGGCTGTGGGCACTATCGCAGCAGAGAGAGTTCCGAGTTGTTTTGTCCAGTCCAGATAGATACACAGTGAAGTGCAGAACCGAAGGATGTGAATTCCGAGTACATGCATACAAACCGAAGTGCGAGACACATGCAGACTAGAAAATGTTCTGGTGAAACACCGCAACTTGAATGCGGCTGTAATCGCTAGCGTGATGTTCAATGAGATCATCGAGAAGTGGGACATTGAGTTTTCTTATATTCAGAAAGCAATCTTGAGAACATTTAAGTACTAGATAAGTTACTCGATGGCCTGGCGTGCGAAGTAAAAGGCATTAGAGAAGAGGTTTGGCACATACAAGGCTTCGTATTTTAACCTACCTCGTGTGTTTGATGTCTTGAAGGAAACCAACCCTGGCACGTACACCGCTTTTGAAGAAAGTGAAGCGGATGGTAATGGGATCTCGATATTTCGTCATGATTTTTTTCATCGGGTCCTTGCATTGCGTCATTCAGGTACTGCCGTCCATTGTTGTGCATCGATGGTACATTCCTAACTGGGAAATACAAGGGGCATATTCTAACGGCCATTGAGTTGATGCGAACAACCACATACTTCTATTGGCCTTTACATTTGTTGAGGGTGAGAACCAAGATACCAGGGTGTGGTTTTTCAGACATTTGAAGTTCGGGGTAGTTTGTGATCGGCCCAACGTGTGCATCATTCATGATCGTCATAAAGGTATCATTTCGGCAATTAAGACTCTACAGGAGGACCGTGATGAGCCTTTTCCATGGCGTGACATGCAGGACAGGTGGTGCATGAGACATTTGGGAGCAAATTTTTTCAGGCAGTTCAAGAATAAGAAACTGATGAACCTATTTAAGAGGTTATGCAAGCAGAACCAGGCACGTAAGTTCAACGCGATATTGGCCGAGTTGGATAAGCACACTACCGCACATATTGAAGAGCTAAAGAAGCAACCAGCAACGCCGAACGATTGCCCACCCAAAAGACTATCACCCCTTGGAGCACTCGATCCTCCAAATCTGAGGAGACGATCGTCAAGAAACATTAAGTGTTTCTTGCACTGGATAGAGGCGGAACCGTTGGAGAAGTGGGTATTGCTCCATGATACTGGAGGTGCCAGGTTAGTATACTAAATTAACAAAGCTACGACGATTGAACAATTAGAGTTATTGTGCTAACAGATATGTTTGAACAGGTTTGGTGTCATGACAACGAATATAGCTGAGGTTTACAATTGGGTCATCAGAGGCTTGCGTCTGCTACCACTTGTGGCCATCCTGGAAGGATGTTGCACGGCATCGTTGGCTACTTCTAGAAAAGGCATGCGGAGGCTGTACTTCATGCCACGACATTGCAAATGCCGTACTGTGCACGGATGATGGCCTACATGGAGGAACGAACCAGTAAAGCTCAGCTGCATATGGTGCGTAGCTTCGGAATCACTGAGTACCGCTTCGAAGTGACTCTCCGGTGTAAAGGGGGATTGGGAACCGACACAGCGGTTATTACACACGAGGTTAACTTAGGCCAAGGGGCCACTGGATGGTGTGAATGCACCTGCAATAAGCCAAAACTTCTTCATATTCTCTGCTCGCATGTGATCGCAGCTTGTGGGCAAATTAGGATGAGCACGTCGCAATACGTGTCCCCTTTCTACCTAAAGAATCATGCTATCAATACCTGGTCTAGTGAGTTCCATGGTTTTCGTGCACATGGTGATTTCACTGCCATTACACAGTGATGTGCGCATATGTCTACCGGATGCAAACTTGCGGAGGTGTGTGGAAGGGCAGGCTGGTCGTCCACAGTCTAGGCGCATTCGCAATGACATGGATGAATCTGAAGTGGGTGGCCCTGTTAGGAGGTGTTCTCAGTGCAGTGAGTACAGGCACAAGACAACGCAATGCCCGTAGTGTTATGTATTGAATTATGTAATGTGTATTGAATATCCTATGTTAGGTATTTGCAGGTATATTGGACCTTCCGTCATGTTTATGTATTGAATTATGTTATTTGTATTGAATTGTGTAATATGTATGTCGTTTGTTTATTTATGTTGAACTCTTCAGTCTTTTGTTTTACATTATTAATCCTACTGTCTTCCTGTTTACTTGCAGGGATGGAGCACCCAGAGTCACTTCTTGACTCTTCCTTAGACCGACGGCGCCGTGCGTTCGTCCACACCATAAAGGGCCTTGACAGGGTGCCTCTGCTGCGGATTCGTGTACCTAACAAGGCATGGCGGATCCCCCACGCTTCTACACTAGGTGAGTTGCACTACATTTACATGTTTCATTGCTCGCACAATTGCATTTCGTCTAACTAATATTTGAATACTGCAACTATTTTTTCCTGTGGATAGGTTGGCACGTGCTGGGTTGCTTCCTCTCGTTCGCATGATCGAGGGCTCAGCTGAGGACGCGACTGAGGATCAGGCGGAGGGCGAGGATAGTCCAGAGCAGTCACGGCGTTTTCCGTTTGACCGGTGCCTACTGTCGTGTTGGGTGGACTGTTGGCGGCCAAAGACATACACTTTCCACCTGCCGTTCGGTGAGGTTGTAACACCCCGGAGCTCAAATGCGCCACGGATGCTACCAACACTTTAAACTCTAAGATCGGCTTAGAAACTAAGCCACCGAAATTTACAAAATTTCGGCATGACCTCTCTAGACAGTAGGACATCCACTCAGCAGACAGAAAACAATTGCAGTTATGATATCATTCTAGCAGGTCCTTAGTTAATCAATCACACATCCAATGAACTTATCAACTACACCACGATTTAAGCGACATATTACAACCATTTCCATACCACCGGCTTTACAAATCAATTAAATGGTTTTATGCAAACGTGCTTGTGCTACTACTCCCCCCATGCATGCCGGTTTCAATGTACCTGCAACAACACAACAAACAAGCGTGAGTCGATGACTCAGCAAAGTACACGAGAGTAACAATTCCAAATTATCATAAGTAAAACAAGAGCTTGACCATAAAAGCAAGGAAGACAAATAAAACAACATCTGGACAATACACACTTATACCCATTTAAATCAATAACTTGACTATACAAGAAAATTACCGCAATTCAAACCATCAACTTGATAATAAACCCATTCAATGCCAAAGAAGCACTACTTAACTCTAAGTCACAATGTGTCCTGACTCAACTACCCCTTGTCGAAACTCAACCATTTTCATCTATTGCATTTGAGTTTATAACTCGACTTCACTCCACGATATTCATACAACAAAATTCGTAGGGCAAAGAAATGCGCTAATTCATTACATTCAATTCAATCTCCCCTTTTTGGGTTGAGTTCACGACTCAACCTTCAATTACCATAATCACCATCCATATGACACACCATTTACCACAACACTCATTATTAAAGATGCAATGCACATGAATGCTCATTGCCATGTTCGTACCGGTACTGCCGAGTGCCCACCCGTCGGTGTACACCCTCACGTCCCTTCCATCCCGTAGATGGAAGGTGCCTACTCTTACTGTCTCGCTCCCATTCACCTCGATAAATGGGACTACGAGGTAGGACTTTCGTGTTCACTATGTGTGAACACTGAGGCCCGCATCAGAATGGGTCGCCTCTTCCATTATGAATACACAAATGCAATTTACATGAACAAAATGCAAACCTTCATTCATCGCCAACACTAACATAACCATAACCACACACATACATAAACATAGCCCACATTCTCACATTCATGACCACAACCACACACATACATAAACATAGCCCACATTCTCACATTCATGACCACAACCACACACATACATAAACATAGCCCACATTCTCACATTCATAACCATCTAATCTATTCGCACACACACACTCAATTACTTTTTCCCAGATGGGGCATAATTAAGTACGAGTATCCACGTACCCAATACTCGCTAAACACTGCAATGTTAACAAAGGTACAGTAAACTAACCGAGATTAAGGCTTACTAATGACCACTCGAATCCACTAGCTAATCATGACCTCGGAGGGACGATCACCAATAAAACTAATACTTGCCACAATCAATAGAAATTAGCCATGAACCGATACATAACAACGAACAACTCAATTCAGCGCACGACTCGATGTACTTGCCTTTTACCGGGGGAAGCGGAGTGGCGCGCGAAGAAGAGGCCACTCCTCCTGAAATCCAAAATCAAACTCAGATATAAATTACCTACCAATCCATCAATCAATCAATCGCATTACGTAACCCTTGCGTAACTAAATCCCCATGGGTAGCTTTACTCGACATTGCCTAGGGATAATACACTAACTTAAGCATGATGCAGTGATCAAGGAGATAATAGGGTACAATAAACATGATCTCATGTGCAAATGTATCAATCCAAAATAATTGGCTAAACAAAATACTAACACATGGGAATAACAGCATATCATGAAATTTATGTCAACTACGCAATGAATCAGGTCCATTGTCAACCGACAAACTGCAATACATTAACTTCTTTGTGACATGAATGGACAAATTATGTTGTCTGAACATGATTTCAAGTTTTCAACCACTGTTGCCCACTGAGCACCTCTCTCTTTTAGGCAAGATATGCTTTGTAACAGCTCAAGTGGGGATTATTTAATAATAGTGAATAAATAGATCATGTGTCTAAAGTAGTTATTGACAGCCCCCCTATATTGCTAGTGATTAGCAGAATACATAGTTAAGCATCTTGTGTTAAATGGATCCAAGGTCAGCACGGGGTGGTCTCTTTGCTTGGTTGAAAATACTTCACTTCTAAAACTGAAGGCGATGAATGCAGGTTGAAGCATGCAAACCTCTAGAAGACCTAACAACCCCAGCAAAATAATTCAAGTGGACCATCACTCACAGGAGTATGATAATGCATGAACAGGTCAAGTTAATTTTACTCAATATGCATAGGAAATGTTATTCCTCATACCCTATGAACCGAAGATAAGATGTCTGATAATGGATGAAAATCAAACCACCGTCTCAAATCAGCCCAAAGGAGACCCACTACGCCCCCGCACACCTCATAGCCATTTCATCGAACACATGGCAGGCATAAATAAACCAAATACTGCACTTTCAATGATTCTCACCACAAGAAGGCAAGAGGGGAGGGCATTGTTCTTCTTCTTTGAGTGCCGCCGAAAGCTGAACACCGCCGCCGAATGGAGTTGCTGCTACTGCTGGCCGGCAGGGGAAGAAGGAGAAGGGTGCCTAGGGACGCAAGATCTGGGCAAGCCAAGCAAGACTTGGGCAGGTATTGCCGCCCGCCTGTTGCTTCAGGCGCCAGCTTCTGCTGCTGCCGAGTTGCTGCCCAGCCAGGGGAGAGGAGGAAGGAGCACCAGGGCTCGGGCAAGCGCCGGCAGAGTAGGCGCAGGCAGGGATCGGCAAAGGCGGGCAAGCACTGGCAGAGCCGGAGGAGGCCTTGGCGGGGGCTGCTGGCTGGGCAGACCGGCAGGCCCGTGAGGCTGCACGGGAGAGGCAGGATCGGCCGAGCTCGGGAACGCTGGGGAGGAGAGGAGAGCCGAAGCCAGCAGGGAGCGGCAGGCGTCGGGCAAGGCTCGGCAGGGAGAGGGGATTGGGGAAAAGATCTGCCAAGCAAGGAAAATGGCTGCCACTACAAAAGGTAGAGAGAGAGGTGAGGTTAGGTGAAATGGTGGTGGGGAGGGGAAATTCCAGAAAAACCCCTCCCACCCTAAACCCTAACCCTCGCACTCCCATAAATGGGCCGATCACCTCCGAGAATACCTGCCGGACGGCCAAAATATTCACGACGGAAGGCCCAAAATTGAAGCGAGGTTTTTCGCAATATTACACTCTCCCCCCTTTAAGGAATTCGACCCCGAATTCCCGGAATGCCAACCAAAAAACCAAAGCCCACAAAGGACTTATAACTCCTCGGCAACCTCACAACACCCACCCAATGACTTCAAACGAAAGCAAGCGATAACCCAAGTCTCCAAATCCAACTGTTAACAAACGTTTTGACTTAACTCAATTAAGTGTAACTTCTCACAAAAGGATTCAGCCAAAGTCGATCAAGAGGTTAAAATTCCAAAGGGCCACTGCCCAAGGTCAATGCTCACTACAGAATATTACTCAGCAACTTAAGAAATCCTTCGCTACAACCATCTTAGCTCAAAAGGGCAGTCGCACAACAAAAATGGTGACATAGATACCATCAATTTCTATGTAGTTCACCCATAAGGGTTAAACAAGCACCACCAAGGAACCATATCAAAAGTATAATCCACAATCATTATTATATTCAACATTATACCATAAGCTTCCATATCCTATAACTCAAGCTAGAACACAAAGGAAATACCACTCTCTTTAAACCACATGAACCACACACAAAATCTTGAACACAAAGTATTAGAACCTACCTGAGAGAGGATCTTGATAGAGCCCAATCATCTCTCAAAATCTTCTCCCAAGGCCAAATTTGCAAAAGAAGTCTTAATTCTCAAACCTCATAGAAACCTTTAACACTTTCAAATCGATACAATAAAATTTGCCTCGGGGAGGACTCCAATTGAAAGAGAAACCCCACGCAAAATGCTGACAGGAGTTCTCACAAAAACCAAAAGACAACTCAACTTACTATAATCAAGACAAAGCCTCTCACGCTAACCAAAATCAACATCGCGAAAGAGAGGACAAAATTCTAGGTCACCCATCCACTCACAACAAAAATCACCAAACTTTTCTCCCAAGAAGACGAGAACTTAATCCCAACAAAACCGCTTATGAAACCCTCATAAAATAACTCAGCTCCCACGCTAAAACACGATCCAGCCTTACATTTTCCGAACGTAAATCCCACGGTCATCAATCAGGCCATCTCTCTTAACCAAAGCGAAAAACTAACGTGGTTCGACGAAATAAAATATTCCGAATTCCATCAACCGATTACTCCCAAGACAATTCTTACATCCTCATTTTCAATCCTCAGAGTCAAAAGAAGGTTCATCTCAAATCCCACCACTTCTAGTACTCCAATGCTCTAGCCATTAAATGTTTCAATTTCACCCAAGCCTAAAAAGTACACAGGTTTGAACGGAAGTTACAAAACCCAAATCTCCCTTTACTTTCCTTCTCCTATTCATATATATATATATATCCACCACTAGTCGCATTCCATCGATAAACTCCCGGATAGACACTTTCCCAAGACCAAAACCCTATCATTCATACAACCCTTCCATATATTCATTCTTTAAATTTCACATCAATTAAATCATTTTGCCGATCCACCATTTAATTGACTCTTAAGCAACACAAATTAACAATTCTCATTTCAATCATCAAGCTAACTCCGCGACTTAACCAAAATGCGACTTAAGTAGGGGAGTTCTATTGCCCGCTAATCAGAGCGTCTTACCCCAAAAAGTCATGCACTCCTGGAAAATCATGCAATCAATAAATGCTCCATCAAATTAACTATCCTCTCCACGAAACATACTCCACCACCGCATTCGCCAAGGACCAACCTAAGCACCAAAGCACTCTTTTCGTATGTTCTAAATCTTTGGTTACACATTGATTACGTCATTTAGTTGGTCCGCGGATTTTTACTTGACCCAAAACCCCATCCCTTACTATACTCGATTCATCAAACAGAAGATCCTTAACGTCATCATTCAATATCAATATTAGCCTTAACGGTACGCAATCTCGTACTCCCAATCAATTCCACGACTCACGACCATTATAATAACTCTAATCAACTTTTCACTTTAAAATCACCTACCATTCCAATTAGTCATTCTGTACCACGCAATAAATTTGGGTGCCTTTATATAATCAACAACTCACGTTAACAGAATCAGTAACCCACATCAACTGAAATCTCTAACAACTCATCATACACTTAACATCTTAAACGTCCCCGTGTCACGTACTCAACCTTTGACGAAATCCGCGATTTTTAAGTATGAGCAACAACCAAAAACCATCTCTCTTTCCAGAAAAACCCAATTATAAATCAATAGAGAATTCGACTCTCGAATTCCCAAACTCCGGTGGAAAACACTCCTTAAACCAAATCTCAAGATTTACAACTTCTAGGAAGGAAGAGATGCAAGGAAAAACCAACGATCAACCAAATCCTTCTCGATAAAACCTTAACACTGAAGATCCACACGATTTAAGTTTGCACCAAAAGAACTTTAATAAGTTCCTTTAATGGAGAAAACAACAACTACAATAGTTTTCTCCACAAGGCAACCCACGGTAACCAACAAAACCAAAGAATCCAACGAAACCGAACACAACCGTAAAAAAAAACAATCCAAAGGGATTCATCACTAAACTTTTCTCTTTAAATCCAAACATCGAGGGCAAAAGAAACTAACCTTCCCTCTTTACCCTCTAAACTGCTCCACGAAAAACAACGACTCAAAAGCGAGAGGTTCCCCAAACAGCAAGGAGTGGCACCAACCAGCCACACCCACAAGCAAAACCCACAACTCGGCCAAAGGAACAAGGTCGAAACCTTCCGGCTTCACCAATAACACGAACATAAGAGTACTGATCCCAACAGTCCATTCATGGTCAAAGCAATATGCAACGATAAATTTAGCACTCAACATTTGAGCGCAATGCAATGTACCCATACCCATCCTACTGTGCATCAGAGTGTGTCAAGTTTTAAATTAGTTAACCACTCTAATTCAGAGTTTAAGGTTATTGCCCGAAGGCCAAAATTTTAAAGGAGTAGAAACCTATGCCATGTTTCTAATATCACACAGCAAAATTTTAGTTTACTCTAGAGTTACCTACTACATTCAAACACCACGGACCTGAAGCCCGCTCTGATACCAACTGTAACACCCCGAAGCTCAAATGCGCCACGGATGCTACCAACACTCTAAACTCTAAGATCGGCTTAGAAACTAAGCCACCGAAATTTACAAAATTTCGGCATGACCTCTCTAGACAGTAGGACATCCACTCAGCAGACAGAAAACAATTGCAGTTATGATATCATTCTAGCAGGTCCTTAGTTAATCAATCACACATCCAATGTAACTTATCAACTACACCACGATTTAACGACATATTACAACCATTTCCATACCACCCGGCTTTACAAATCAATTAAATGGTTTTATGCAAACGTGCTTGTGCTACTACTCCCCCCATGCATGCCGGTTTCAATGTACCTGCAACAACACAACAAACAAGCGTGAGTCGATGACTCAGCAAAGTACACGAGAGTAACAATTCCAAATTATCATAAGTAAAACAAGAGCTTGACCATAAAAGCAAGGAAGACAAATAAAACAACATCTGGACAATACACATTTATACCCATTTAAATCAATAACTTGACTATACAAGAAAATTACCGCAATTCAAACCATCAACTTGATAATAAACCCATTCAACGCCAAAGAAGCACTACTTAACTCTAAGTCACAATGTGTCCTGACTCAACTACCCCTTGTCGCAACTCAACCATTTTCATCTATTGCATTTGAGTTTATAACTCGACTTCACTCCATGATATTCATACAACAAAATTCGCAGGGCAAAGAAATGCGCTAATTCATCACATTCAATTCAATCTCTCCTTTTTGGGTTGAGTTCACGACTCAACCTTCAATTACCATAATCACCATCCATATGACACACCATTTACCACAACACTCATTATTAAAGATGCAATGCACATGAATACTCATTGCCATGTTCGTACCGGTACTGCCGAGTGCCCACCCGTCGGTGTGCACCCTCACGTCCCTTCCATCCCGTAGATGGAAGGTGCCTACTCTTACTGTCTCGCTCCCATTCACCTCGATGAATGGGACTACGAGGTAGGACTTTCGTGTTCACTACGTGTGAACACAGAGGCCAGCATCAGAATGGGTCGCCTCTTCCATTATGAATGCACAAATGCAATTTACATGAACAAAATGCAAACCTTCATTCATCGCCAACACTAACATAACCATAACCACACACATACATAAACATAGCCCACATTCTCACATTCATGACCACAACCACACATATACATAAACATAGCCCACATTCTCACATTCATGACCACAACCACACACATACATAAACATAGCCCACATTCTCACATTCATGACCACAACCACACACATACATAAACATAGCCCACATTCTCACATTCATGACCACAACCACACACATACATAAACATAGCCCACATTCTCACATTCATAACCATCTAATCTATTCGCACACACACACTCAATTACTTTTTCCCAGATGGGGCATAATTAAGTACGAGTATCCACGTACCCCATACTCGCTAAACACTACAATGTTAGCAAAGGTACAGTAAACTTACCGAGATTAAGGCTTACTAATGACCACTCGAATCCACTAGCTAATCATGACCTCGGAGGGATGATCACCAATAAAACTAATACTTGCCACAATCAATAGAAATTAGCCATGAACCGATACATAACAACGAACAACTCAATTCAGCGCACGACTCGATGTACTTGCCTTTTATCGGGAAGCGGAGTGGCGCGAAGAAGAGGCCACTCCTCCGAAATCCAAAATCAAACTCAGATATAAATTACCTACCAATCCATCAATCAATCAATCGCATTACGAACCCTTGCGTAACTAAATCCCCATGGGTAGCTTTACTCGACATTGCCTAGGATAATACACTAACTTAAGCATGATGCGTTGATCAAGGAGATAATAGGGTACAATAAACATGATCTCATGTGCAAATGTATCAATCCAAAATAATTGGCTAAACAAAATACTAACACATGTGAATAACAAAGATATCATGAAATTTATGTCAACTACGCAATGAATCAGGTCCATTGTCAACCGACAAACTGCAATACATTAACTTCTTTGTGACATGAATGGACAAATTATGTTGTCTGGAACATGATTTCAAGTTTTCAACCACTGTTGCCCACTGAGCACCTCTCTCTTTTAGGCAAGATATGCTTTGTAACAGCTCAAGTGGGGATTATTTAATAATAGTGAATAAATAGATCATGTGTCTAAAGTAGTTATTGACAGCCCCCTATATTGCTAGTGATTAGCAGAATACATAGTTAAGCATCTTGTGTTAAATGGATCCAAGGTCAGCACGGGGTGGTCTCTTTGCTTGGTTGAAAATACTTCACTTCTAAAACTGAAGGCGATGAATGCAAAGTTGAAGCATGCAAACCTCTAGAAGACCTAACAACCCCAAAGAAAATAATTCAAGTGGACCATCACTCACAGGAGTATGATAATGCATGAACAGGTCAAGTTAATTTTACTCAATATGCATAGGAAATGTTATTCCTCATACCCTATGAACCGAAGATAAGATGTCTGATAATGGATGAAAATCAAACCACCGTCTCAAATCAGCCCAAAGGAGACCCACTACGCCCCCGCACACCTCATAGCCATTTCATCGAACACATGGCAGGCATAAATAAACCAAATACTGCACTTTCAATGATTCTCACCACAAGAAGGCAAGAGGGGAGGGCATTGTTGCTGCTGCTGGAGTGCTGCCGAGCTGCTGAACACTGCTGCCGAGCTGGAGTTGCTGCTGCTGCTGGCCGGCAGGGGAAGAAGGAGAAGGGTGCCGGCAGGGGACGGCAAGATCTGGGGCAAGCCCGGCAAGACTTGGGCAGGCGCTGCCGGCCTGCCCTGTTGCTTCAGGCGCCAGCTTCTGCTGCTGCCGAGTTGCTGCCCAGCCAGGGGAGAGGAGGAAGGAGCACCAGGGCTCGGGCAAGCGCCGGCAGAGTAGGCGCAGGCAGGGATCGGCAAAGGCGGGGCAAGCACGGCAGGAGCTGGAGGAGGCCTCGGCAGGGCTGCTGGCTGGCCGCCCAGCAGGCCCGTGAGGGTTGCTTGTGGGGAGAGGCAGGATCGGCTGAGCTCGGGAACGCACGGCAGGGAGAGGAGAGCCGAAGCCAGCAGGGAGCGGCAGGCGTCGGGCAAGGCTCGGCAGGGAGAGGGGATTGGGGAAAAGATCTGCCAAGCAAGGAACATGGCTGCCACTACAAAAGGTAGAGAGAGAGGTGAGGTTTGGTGAAAAGGTGGTGGGGAGGGGAAATTCCAGAAAAACCCCTCCCACCCTAAACCCTAACCCTCGCACTCCCATAAATGGGCCGATCACCTCCGAGAATACCTGCCGGACGGCCAAAATATTCACGGCGGAAGGCCCAAAATTGAAGCGAGGTTTTTCGCAATATTACAGAGGTGACGGTGACCCTGCAGGACGTCGCCATGCTTACAGGGTTGGCGTTCAATAGGACACCGATCGGATCCTCGGTGACTCCTGCGGGGTGGGTGGCTGACCTGGAGGAGAGGTTCACCGGAGTGGCTCCCACTGACCCGGCGATACACATCAACAGGAAGAAGCACGGGCCGTCGAGGAGATGGTTGGCCCAGTTCGAGGTGAGTGCTTGTTCGTGTATATGTTATTCTAATTTTTTGTAACATTATTAACATATTACTATATGTTAATAGTCACAAGTGCAGCAAATGGCGGAGAACCCCACGGAGTACCAGGTGGCACGACACTTGGAGGCCTACCTGCTGTGGTTGTTTGGGATGGTCATGTTCACGACGACACACGCCGACAGCGTCGACGCGCGGTGGATAGCCTACGCACGGGCTATTGCTGACGCTGACCCAAACCAGGTCCCACAGTTATCCTGGGGATTGGTGGTTCTTGTTGCCACGTACCGCGCCCTTTGCGACGCGTGCGTGAAGAAAAGCAAGACCGCCAATCTGACCAGGATGCCTCTTCTTCTTCAGCTTTGGTCATTCGAGCGCTTCCCTGTGGGTCGACCCTTAGTCGACCCACGACACTACACCGCCGACATGTACGGAGGCGACGAGATCGACCGACCGACCATGGGCTCGCTTTGGACTCGACGACGGGTACTTATTTTCTTGAATTGCATTTATCAAATTTTAATTGCAGTCGCTTGTGCTTACACATATTTTTTTCTGTTGCGGCCACAGTGGGCGGGAGTACAGGTACGTTCGGCGTACCACTCCTTCACGGAGGCGTTCAACCACCTGCACGCGGACTAGGTGATCTGGGACCCTTATAGCCAGCGCCGTGTCCAGGAGAGAGCCGCGCCAGGTGGGCTCTCGGCGCTTTGCTATAGGGACTAGGGTTTCTGGCTGACGAGGAGGAAGATCGTCATTTACATCTTCGTGGAGGACTACGCGCCGCACCGAGTCCTCAGACAGTTCGGCCTTCGCTAGTTGGTCCCTGTTCCTTGGGGGGATCGTATACCGGAGGGAGTACACACGTGAGTTATTCGACCAAAAATATGTGAAATACTTACGTCATATGTCTAATAATTTGGATTTCTTTTCAGGTTCTCCACCCACGGGCCCCAGAAGAGCCTGTCCACCTTGGTACAGAGGATGGAGCCGTGGATCGCGCTGTGGGATGGGGCGCAGGACGACGTCGTCGATGAGGACACCCCTTACGACGACTCGTCCTATCAGCAGTACCTGGCCTGGTACGTGCCCCAGACGCATGCCCGTCTCCTACTGGTGGAGGAGCCTCCGGCCCACGCGTACGCTCCTAGCGTGGCTGACTTATATCCAGGCCAAGCAGGAGCGGCCATGCACACCATGGTAAGTCTTATTTTTGTAAATTACATTATGTATTCCTTACGCTATGTCCATGTGCATATCAGTTTGTCGTATGTGGCAGGTGGACCACGCTAGGGACCTCCACGAGCACGGCAACAGCGTCTTGTCCAAACTACTTGACGGAGTCAGCGTCTCGCTGGACGAGATGACAGAGGCGTGGAGACGCGTGGTGAGCGCCACTCGCAGGATCGTGGAGCTGGGTTCTTATCGGCACGTCGACGCTACTGATCGTGCCACCTCTTCTAGACCGCCGCGCGTGCCTTCGCACCCCACATCGACCCCAGCTCCTCCTCACACAGCGGAGGCTGAGTCCAGCTTCCACACTCCTTTGCCTCCTGGCCCAGACGTGGCTGGAGGGTCCAGCTGGCAGCCACTACGCGGTCCCGTTATGGTCCCCACGCTAGGTAAGTCGAGCTACTCACGTTTCGTATAACTATCACGTAACTATAATTAAAAGTTATTATCTGAACGTGCAGGCTACGCTCAGGGTGGAGGACAGTTCTCTCAGTCGCCGCACTCCTCGGCACGCCGAGCTTGAGTAATCGATGACTAGTACTTCATGATGCACGCAGTCAGACACCCCTCCACCGACGCAGTTCACGCAGCAGGACTACGGTACCTACAGGTACGTGTTGCCTCCCCGAGAGCATCGACCAGTGTAGCATTACAGCCCCTCAGACTACGGGCAAGCGCGGCCATCGTTGGAGCTTCACCAATGCCCTCTTGACGATGCACCGGCCTCAGCATGTAGGCCGAAGAGGGGTCGTGGTAGGGGTGTAGGACAGGGTCCACAGTAGGGGGTGCGGCCGACTAGGGACTCGTTGTTAGGCTATTATCTTATTTTTCTTTCTTACTTGTACTATTCTACAGTCTTTATAGTGTTGTTCTCGCTTTGTTACTTTGCTTCGTACTGTTTTACAATGTTAATAGTGATATTCACGTTTTTTTACCTTTCCGATGTCAATGCGATATGATATCAGGAACGTTGCAGCTTTTTCAGACCGATTCGACAACACGCTGCAGCCCACTTTCTCAGATCGATTCGACAACACGCTGCAGCCCGCTTTTCCAGACCGAAACGACAACACGCTGCAGCCCACTTTCTCAGATCGATTTGACAACACGTTGCAGCCCGCTTTTCCAGACCGAAACGACAACACGCTTAGACAACGACGATGCACACAACAGCTTTCTCGAGCGAGGCCACAGCACGCTGCTATCAGCTTTCTCAGAAAGTGAAGTGATAACGCCATGACACCCATTGCTTTTTAGGACTTAAATGACAACACGCTGCAGCCCGTCTTTTTAGAGCAACGGCGATAGTGGCCCTATATAAGGGCGATAATTGCCCTTTATACCACCCGCCTGTCTTCCTTCCCACAGAGCGAGACCACGAAGAAAGGGTGAACCGAGAGAAGAGAGAAAAGAAGTAGAGGATCAGCCGAACATGCCGAGGCGTGCAAGTGGAAAGGGAAAGGAGAAGGCGAAGGAAGAGACAGTCATTTCGGCGTGGCCGCGCAACAGTACGTACCAGAACCTCTTCGTATCTTTCGGGGTTGTCCCACCGATGTGTCTGTGCGGAGATCCTTGTAGGCTTGTCCACTCTTAGAAAACTCCGACATGGAAGAGGAGGTATTGGATGTGCCGCAACTACGCCTTCGACCCGCCGGAGAAGAGCCTCAGGACTCGGCAGCTAGTAACAATCTACGTGTTTCGTAATATTTGTATATAAAACTATGTTAATTTAAGTTTCATGCAGTCGCCTCCGCCACTGTGTGAATTTAAGCAGTGGTTCGATAAGGAAATCAACCCCAATGGCCAAAGGCTCCTGGATCAAGCCAACCGGGATGACGAGTTCAGGCGACAGCTTCAACAACAGCGTGACGCCGCACGCGAGAAGGCACGTAGGAAGGAAGCAGAGGAGAAGGAGGCCGAAAGAGAGAGGAAGCGAGAGAGGGCACGTCGTGCCAGAGAAACCCCACTGGAGGCATAGGTGAAAGGGAAATGGCCTCGATCCACCCAATAGATGTTAAGTTATGCCTATCCTAATTTTAAGTTGTAATAAAGTGTGTGGACTATATTATTTTCTGCCTAATATCTTATTTCCGTAGTATTATGTAACTTATTTCCGTAGTATCATTTTATCATATGTTATGTACTTGCGGGAATATTGGGCCTTTATCATATTTATGGAATGTCGTTTGTCGAATTATTTATGGTCTGTGGTTTCTGTATCCTTCGTGTTGTTCACATACTTATTATGCTTTGTAATATAAATGATGTATTCACTGTTTTAATACGATTTCTCGTGAAATTTGTCGTCAAAGATAATGAAGAACAACCAAATTTTCATTATTCATTAGCCCAAATTTTGACCAATAATTAGTTAAATTATGTGCATATTTAATTTACAAAAGATGTATCAATTGATTCATATTTCACCGATCTTTCAATTATTGTTTGTTTCGTAACAATTCATAATATATTATAACATAAATTAACGGCCAAAGTTTACTTTCGAACGGAGGGAGTATATGACTTATCCTCAACACGATAGAAGGGCCATGGTGGGCTGGCACCATATCCTAAATGAAGGCTGCGTGAGTTGTAGTCAGTTTTTCACAAGCTAAAGAGGGTAGTTTTTCATCGAGGGCGACATAGCAGACGAGGGAGTACAGGAGGCAACGCATGGTGTATTTTTCAAATTTTACAAAAATTGTTGTACAAAAAAAATTAGTTAACGCTTCAAGGTTAACACGAATTTGTCAATGAAATTAATGTACAAAATATCTGCCTTAATATTAATTTTTTAATATTTTACAAATTTTATACGTTTTAACGTTACAAAAAAAATTAAACACTAATTTTTAGGATGGTCGCCAAATGGTGTGGCGAAAACAGTGGTCGCCAAACGGTTTGGCGACAATAGCCTGATCTCGGTGTTTAAGGGTTCAAACGCGGGATTAGGCTATTGTCGCCAACCGGTTCGGCGATTACCCTAATTTTGCCGAATGGTTTGGCGACCACCCTATTTTCGCCAAAAGGTTTGGCGACCGTATATTATTTCTGCATTTTTTTCAATCCGAGTATTAATGTCGCAATTTGTAAATAAAATAATATTATTTAAAAAATTCTATATTTCATTATCAAAACAAAAACATCCATCTGTAATACAAAAAGCAACTTACGGAGGAAGTCCCTCTAGATCACCCACACGAGTTTTGCTAGCTCAAAAGCAACATCTTGCCCCTGCAGAACTAATCAGCATAAATTTGATGTACTTCTTTTTAATTTTCATACCGAGAGCAAGATTAATGAAGCATTACCTTCACTCTAGTTTCCACAAGACATACAGAAAAGATGCAAATATCTTAGAACATTACGAAGGCACCTAATCAAATGAAAAGCTCCAATCAGAAACAGCAGCAAGCAAACCTTCCGTAAAATTCTTCAGCAATTTCAACAGTAAATGAGAGTCTACACACGTCATCTTCACAAATCTTCCATCAAAAGATTGTAAAATTAAGAGCTATTAAATGAGAGAGTGACACAAGTTCCAAATCATTCCCAGCACTGGAATGGCTGTCGGCGCCTTTCTCATCATCAGCCACCTCGACTATATTATTCTGTGAAATATCTGTGCAACAGACACAACCGTGAAAGAACGCAAACGCTCTATGTAACAGGTGGGACATTTAATGGCAAAGGAGCAGAGAAAATACCACTGTGCTAAGCAAGTAATTTTGCATTGTTAAGGACTTTTTGCCCATACTACCATTATGAAGCGAAAGCTAACCCATTTAGTCATTTCCTTATTCCTTATTTGCCATCAGTCCAATGATCCATTTAGAATAAAACAAAACAAGACACAGCTAAAGGCAGTAAATTTGGCAAATCCAATACCGAAGCATGTAAATTTTTTTGTGCAGAAAAGAGAAGAAAAAGCAATGGTTCAAGAGTTGGTTCTATCTCTACTAATATAAATTTACAGTTGGTAGCAGCGGTCCGTTCTTCCTAGCCCCCCTCCCGCCATATCTCTAATAATAGCAAGTCATTATAGCTAATTATTTTTTCCTGATTTACAGCCACCCATATCTCTCTAAAAATGGCTAATTATTATAGCAAAATCCCTGATTATCGCTGGTAATTAATAGCCGGCCAATCATCCCTTTTGTACTCTATATATACTGTACAGTTTTCACAGAATCAATCAAGGGAATTTATTCAAGATCTCCCATATCGTGTCGCCGCGACGAATGAACTCGATGAATTGATCAAAAAGTGACGGACCAACGTACATAGCCGCGAGGCGCAGGAGGCCGAGCGCCGCGGTTAGTAGTAACGGTGGTCAGAAGGACAACCAGAGCGCAACGCCCACCGGGTGCCGTGACCCCGGCGCCGGCCAGTTGGACGTGAACAAAGCGTACGACGCTTCAGTGCGGTTGCCCGGCGACATCGGTGGGACGTTGTCGGTGGTGAGAGTGAAAGGACCGGAGATGTCCCCTAGAGGGGGGTGAATAGGCGAATTAAAAATTTAAAACTAAAACACAGCGGAGAACAATAACTTCAGACTATCCGAATCAAACTTCGGACTGTCTGAGTGATTCGGATAGTCCGATGTTCTATTCGGATAGTCCGAGTATTTTAGAGCAAAATATGCAAAAAGTAAATCTAGGCTATTTAGAGGATATCACCTGCACCAAATGGGGTTAGTTACCCTAAAATACCTGCAGGAGATGAATATCTAACAATATCCTTCACACTAAGCAAATCACCACTTAAATCACCAAGATTTAAAAACAATCACAACAAGGGTGAAGAGGAAATCCAAGAATCAAAGACTCTAGAATTTTAACCCGAAGTTCGGATCCTTGAGGGGATCCTACGTCTCTGTTGAGGCAGCTCAATCACACTTGAGTCAGGGTCTCTTTCAACCCTCTTCCTCCCGGTGTTGCACAAATGTACTCGCCGGTCTTTACTCCTTGATTCCTTCCCGTACGGAGGCGGAATCAGCCTTCACAAACTTCCCACGGCCAACCACACAAAGCACTGGTGGCTCGTAGGCGACCTCCTAGCCGTCTAGGAGTCCTCAACCTCCAAGAGTAACAAATGCTCACGAAGAACGAACTTGGGGATGAACTCAAGTGCTCAACAACTCAAATCCCACTCAACCCTAGCACCTCACTTCTCAAACTCTTCCCAACCCTTCTCACCAAGGGGATCACTTATATCTAAGAGTAAAGAGGTGTTTTGGGGGCTCAAGAATAAGGAGATGGCTCCTCAAATTAGCAGGGTAACGGCCTCTTTTGAAGTTGGGAAGGAGGGGACTTTAAATAGAGGTCCCAAAAACTAGCCGTTTTGCTCAGGTTCGAGTCAGTTCGAATAGTCCGAACCTATGTTCGGATACTCCAAACATGTTAGATAAACTGAGACAGAGAGACTCAGCTCAGACAGTCCGAAGATTTATTCTGACAGTCCGAAGGTTCGGATACTCCGAACCCAATTCGGATAGTCCGAATAGGACTGAACAGCCTGATGAAAAACGAGCATAACTTTTGACTCCGAACTCCGATTTCAGTGATCTTGGACTCTACGAAAGGCTAAGAACGAGGGCTACACAACCCATAAGATCTCACTGCTCAGATCCCAAAAGATAGGAGCAGAATTCACAAAGAATCCAAGAGAGACCTTAAACTCTCACTTTCCGACTCTACTAACACTTCTCTCCCTCTAAGTTTCACAAGGATGGATCACTTGAGCACTTGACACATCTAAAAGTCATTCGACGTCGCATCACTCTTAATAGTATGGCAATACTTAGACTCAAATTAAATCAAAGATAATACAAGTCTAGAAATAGTCACTTGCCGTCTTCTTTCTTAATGCCGGTGCATGAAAACCTTCACCATATAATTGATGACATCTTTGCCTTGTCCAACTTGACTCGATTCACCTCACAAGACTCTCGTCCTATCAACCTTGACTTTATCATCCTCTCCGACGATCTCCACGCTAAGTTGATCTTGACTTAGTCCTCAACTCTTGGTGACACTGTCGTCTTGTTGACCTCGGCTTAACGGTCATCCTCCAAGATATCTTGGTCATCATACACACACGGGACATAATTTTTTCCAAACCAATCATGAAAGACATTAGTCCCAAAAGCTCAATAAATATAAACAAGTTGATATTTGTGAGCAATTGATTACCACAAGTGTTTCATATAAAGAAGCACAATATAAATGGAAACATTTGACATAAGAAATATTCTCTACTAAGTACATCATGATGAATATGTAATTGATCTATATGCATTAGAGAGATAATTGCCAATATGATGAATCAATTAAATCATGGCAAGGATCACAGTCTTTACTTAAATGAAGCACATGATAGAATATACACGAATTATACATGTGCAAATAATATTTGAAATAAGAGTAAATATGTGATCCAACTCTAGATTAAACTTCACTAAGAGAAGTTCATGAGAAGATACACAACTAAGACATGCATGCACCAAGTCAATCTATAGCAATGTGAAATTTAACTCTGGTTAATACATGTATACTAAAAGCAAAGCACATAATGAGCTCAAATGAATATATATGCACAAATAAATATGATATGAACCAATGTGCATATATATATAATCAACATGTTACTTGGAATTCACTATGCATTTGCACAAGAGGAATGCAATAACAAATATAGAAGGGATACCGAGATTGCATACCTTATCTTTGTTTATCCATCCCACTTGATTTTCCTCTAAATAGATTAGACTAATACTCAACTTGGCAACAAACATGTTAGTCTCATAGCAATATAATCATATTAGAGGTTTGTCATTTGTTAAGCACTAAGTCAAACATTTACACAATTACATAGATTGTCATTATATGCGTTTGTCATTAATCACCAAAATAACATAAGTGCCTAGATGCACTTTCAATCTCTCCTTTTTTGGTGATTTATGACAAACGTTTTATCAATTGCACCAAATGACAATATGAAGACATTTAGCATTAAAACAAACACGGAGAGAGAGAATAAGAGATCATACTTACAAATATTCTCCCTCTTTTTCATTATCCCTTTCTGTCAATTGATTAGGGGGCAATTGATAAATCCATAAATTCTCCCCCTTTTATCATTAATCCCAAAAAGGTGAATAATAGATCCTTATTGTTCATTTGAGGATTGAACTTCCCTTAGTCATCAATCATCGAGGATCCATTTTCAATAAAATCTTTTCTCCCTCTTGATTGCACACTCAATAAAAAGATTAGGAAGAACAAAATAAAAATAAGGAGCTAGTAATAGGGCAATGATATTAAGCTCCCCCTAAATCTAGGCAAGATATGATACCAATTATATCCAAGATTTAGGTAATGGATGTTTCCAATGATACCGATTTAAAGTAGTCATGATTCACTCAAACATGACAAATGAATTGAATATGATTCCACATAGAAAATTAAATGCTAAAAATCAAGATCATATAGAGAAGATTACACAAGAAAATGATGAATCAAGATAGTATAAGTAAAGTGCGCTTTCGTGATCAAGAATTTCACAAGCTTATCAAGGGCATACCTCTTTACAATGTGTCACCCATATCATGTACCTTCTAATTCTTGATAATGCCAAATGCAAGTTAGATGACACCTCAAAATAATTTAGGATTAGAGGATATCTTTTGAACGATATAACACCATTTAGAATGAGACAATTTAGCATAATGGTGTGCAAAGACATTATTGAATATGATCAAAAAGAAATATATCCCTTTGTCGGTTCTTGTCCACCCATGTTCGAATTGGTCATGATCAACTCGCACGCCCTTAGATCCCTCGGACTATGGAGCTCCTCTCCTTTTCCTTAATCCCACCATCGAAGATGACCCCTTTTCCAATTCCTTGAACATCAATAGACAAGCACACGATTTTCGGGAACAAATATCTTTCAACTTGACCCAAGTTAGTTTGATAATATCCAAGTATAATATTCATGATATAGAGGATAGTAATGATAACACTATTTTCATGTAATTTAAATCCCAAGATATTAATATGCAAAGAAAAAGATTTGAAACTCGTTCAAATTTAACTCTTGAAATCTACTTGTTTAAAGTTTTTAAAGAAACATCATTCATAATACCACTTGAGGAAAACATAAAGCTTGTAAATATCAATTTTAAAAAGATACCACTTGTAAAGATCATTTTGCAGAAGGATACCAATTTTGAGAAAAATATTTATATTTGTTTCAAAACAAGCTCATTGTCTTGGAAACCAACACTATATGTCAATTAAAGATCAACTTAATACCATAACATAACCAAAAGGAGATCCTCTTTCAAACATACAAAACTTGATTAAACAAGCTCCAAAAAGATTATAAGGTATATCATGGAGATAATACATTTAAATATGCTCAAGTTTTGTTTTGCGAGATTCTTCCACCTTGAAACCAATTTAAAGATATGAAAACCACAAATATTCAATGAACTAGAATTTCAGATTTTCAAATTTTGACATTTCATTTAGGCTTTAAAAGAGGGCTGAAAAACTGCTTAAATGAGGTCTAAAAATATGATAAAATTTAGCATAATAGATCAACTATTGAGGATCAATTCTTATAAAGGTGGTCCCCTCAAATTATGATTTAATTTGGAGATACAAAAATCACAAATCAGCTCAAAAAACATGCAAAAGTCTGATTTTTCATCCTTTTGATCAAAGGGAGAAAAGTTCACAACTTTTTCAAATGAAGTTGAAATTATTTAAAAAATTGCAGAAACATACTTTGGACTCTTAAAAAACTTTTCCAAAAATAATTTTCTAAAAAGGAGTCTCCAATCAAAAGATATGTCAAATTTTGTTTTGTAGGCATGATTTTACTCAAAGAGGAGGAAAGTCAAAACTTTTTCAAATAAAGTCCAAATAGTTTGAAAATTTTCAGAAATGAACTTTGAACTATTTAGAAGGTTTCTTAAAAATAATTTCCTTGAAAGCACATTTCTTTCAAAAGATATGGCGGATTGCGCTTTGTAGGTATAAAAAGAAGTTGAGTTTCTATTGAGTGCTCAAAATGCAATTCGGCTTGGATTTCATGGAGATTTGAACTTTCATGACTTTGTATGAGTTAAAAATACTATTTCAAGACAAGAAGCACAAAAAAATCCAACTCAAATTGTAAAACTCACAACATGCAAGAATGGGTCATTTTGGGTCAAATAAATAATTTTGGCCAAATTCAAATAGCTATAACTTTTGAATGGTTGGTCGATTGGAAAAACTTTGAACTAAAGAAATGCTTAAAATGACCAACCATACGAGTTTTGTATTGACCATTTTTTCAAAAACTAATAGATTTTAAATTATAAAAATATTTCATTTAATCCAAAATCATGATCTTATATGATCCATTTGAGGCCAAATTTGCTATTTTGTTTCTAAAATAGAAATTTTTACTCTGAAAGTATTGTAAAACATTTGAAATACATATTTGAAAACTTTTATAAAGATTTTCACAAATATTGACCTTTTAAACAATATTTTTGACTTTTGACCAAAGAGGCTCACATGAAGGACATGCATGCATATGGTTTTCAATATTATTCCAAAGAGTATCAAATGAAGTCCAATAGCCATGAGATTTTGCAGAAATAGTCCATGGACATCCAAGAGACTTCTCCAAGAAGAATTTCTCAAATATCACCCTCCAATCAAAAATTAGGCCATTAGGAGGATTGGAGGTTTAGTTTTGACACTACGTCAAATAAAGACAACAATCTTGCAAATAAATTCAAATAAATTTGAGAATTTTCAAATATGAACTCCATATGCGAGAGAAGGTTTTCCAACAAAATTTTCAATAAATCAATTTTATTTTGAGAAATATGGTGAAAGATGTATTTGAATTACATAAAGAATTAAGATTTTCACCAAATCCTCAAAATGGAACCAAATGAGTTTTGAATGGAAATATGCACTTATATGGCTTCATATGAGTTAGAGAGATGTTTATAAGCCTATTAGTATAATCAAATCCATTCAAATCGTAAAATCCAACTTTATGCAAAAGTATATCAAATAAGATCAAAAGAGAGATTTTGGTGAACTTCAAAAAGGTATAGCTTTTAAATGATTTAGAATTTTGAGAAACTTTAAACTAGATTAATTTTTAAATATTAAACCTCAAAAGTTTTGTATAGAACCCTTTTTCAAATTCCAAATAGATCTTGCTAAAAAAATGAAGTCAATTGCAAAAACAAGATCACAAAGATCCTTTTAGGCCAAAGTTTGACTTTTAACATCTAGCCAAGGGTTAGATACTTGAAAATATTTGAAATGCATTTGAAAATATTTTAGAAGACTATTTTCACAGAATTTTGCATTTCAAATAAATATTTTGCTTTTATCCCCTTTTTAAAGCAAGTTAAATAGGAAATATTGGAAGTTTTCACCAAAACACACTAGAGACAGTTCAAATAGAGAGATGTGCTTTTAAGATCTTGCAAATACAATTAGAAAGCTCCCCCTTTCACAAAGGGTCCTTCAATAAAGTTCAATTCAAATATGAACACCATTTGAGAAAGTTCAACTAGAGAGCTCATAAATGGCATTTTGCAATAAACCTCGGTAAAATTCATGAAACCAATATGAAATGCTCCAAATGATCAAGATAAACATCAAACACACCATTTAGAGCAATTTCACAGCAAAAAGACAATTAAATTCTCGAAAGGCAAGATTTGGTCAATAAAGGCTTTAACTTTCAAGAAACTCTTCAATTTTACCAAAATGAGCTTAAATGGGTATTTAAGATTTTAAAAAGTTATATGAGTTATAAATACTCTTGTGAGTCAATTCATGGCATGAAACTTGACTCATTTGGCGAAACTCACTTAAGTGCTAGAATTGGCACTTTTTGGTCAATTCAAGTTTCTTGGCGAGTTTCAAAGCCTCATAGCTTCAAATATGTTGGTCATTTGAAAATCCTTTGAATGCGAAAATAGTTTGTAATAACCAACTCTAGGCTTTTGGTTTTGAAATTATTTTCAAAATCTTTTTACCTTTAAATCTATGAAAATTATAAGTTTAAATCCAAAACAAGATACTACTATCTAGATTTTGGAGCATGAAACTCATTTTCTTTTCAAAATAGATTTTGTAAAGCCAAAACCTTTGAAAAACCTTTTGAAAATATTTTTATACACTTATTAACTAGTTTTTCAAAAAATTACTAATAGAGTACACAAATTTCGAGTTTTGGCTAAAAGGCTTGATTTTGAATATATATATGCACTTATATGAATATGGGCACACGTAGGGATGTGATACACATGAATATGACTTAGCACTCCCCCTAAATGTGCCGCTATTTAACTTGCTCAAGATAGCAATAAGAGAATAGGTAAAATGCAAGAACAAGTACTCACAACAAGCAATTAAATCAATTATTGCATGATACTAATGCATCTAAACCTACACAAGGCTAGAAGCTAAATAGTAATCAATTTAAATTGCTTGTTACCAAGATGGCATTGGCTCATAATAGACTTGATTATCTTTATGCTTAGTTTCAACTTGTAATTGATGAAGTCCTTATATTCTTGAAGAAGCCAAGCGTCCAATCCATCTCATATTACCTAAAAATCTTTTAGGCTGTTTTTTGTACCCAATCCTTGTTGGGTCCAATAATATTAGTCACAATAGATTTAGGAAACCAAATAGACCTAATTTTGATATTATTGAATTGACTAACACAACTAAAAGTAGATTTACGATAATTATTCCTCCTAGGCAAATGATTGGTATTTTTATGAAAAGGCTTAGGAAGGTAGTGATACTTTGCAAAACCATTTCTAGTTTGATCCCTTCTATGCACATGATAATTGAAATTATGCATTAGCTTAGAGGATCTAGTATATCTAGCAAATGTTTTGCTATAGTTATTTCTCCTAAGCAATTTATTTGAATTGCTTTGTGTAGGCTTAGGAATCCTAACAAATTTAGCAAATCCATTTCTAGATTTACTCTTCCTATGCAAATGAGCATTATCATTTTGAGCGGGCATAGGGGACTTGACAAGCTTGGTAAATATATTAAAATTCTTGTCCTTCCTAAGCAAATAATCATTGAAAGGATGAGTAGGCTTAGGGGTTATACCTTTGGGACAATCCTTACCGAAATGTCCCTTTTCCCGACAATTGTAGCAAGTAGGCTTTGAACGTCTCTTCTTCTTGACTTGCTCTTTGCCGGTCTGCCTCAATGTGGATGGTGTGGCCTTGTAATCTACTTTGTTTGGGCACACGGAAGTGAGGTGTCCCTTCTTGTTACAAGAAAAACACTTGATGATCTTCGAATATCTTGCGTTGTGCCTTGTCTTGCTAGTCTCCCTCTTGGAGATATAACTGAGTCCTCGCTTATCTTGAGGCGCCCTTGGCTTGCTCAAGATCTCGTCGAGGACGGTTTTTCCCTTTATGCACCTCTTCAAGTCATTTTCCAATTTAATGACTTGGGCCTTGAGCTCTTTATTTTTCTCTACAAGGTTAGTCTCACAAGACATAGAGGAGGTAATAGTAATAGAATTTGAGCAACAAGGTAAATCATTGCTAGAGGTGAATATGCATTTATTTGATGAATTGTTTGTAATAGAAGTTGGGCAAGACAATTCATCAACTAAATTACATTGAGTAGCAATATCCATACTAGACTTAGTGAATTCCTTGAGAAGGATTTTTTCATGATTTTTTTTAGAACATTATAATCATTTTGAAGTGAGTCATGCTCCAACTTCAAAATTTTGTATTTCTTTTTCCCCTTCCCAAGAAATTCATTGAGCTCCTCTAACATATTTATAAGTTCATCATAAGAGGGCTTATGATCGTTTACCTCATTATTACCTTGGGCCACAAGGCAATGTGGCGAGGGGGAAGATGAAGAAGACTCATCATCACTTGAGCTTGATGTGGAGCAATCATCACTTGAAGTCCTTACTTGTAAATTATCCCCTTGACCAATCTTAGACTTCTCATGATTTCTTTGAATGAGCATCCACACATCATGAGCCTTTTTGAGATGGCATACCTTCTTTCGCTCATTTTCGCTCAACACGCTAAGTAGAGCATCCAAGGTTTGAGCATTCATGTGTTCATTTTGTTCCACTTCGGTGGTGGGGTTTCCCTCATCCTTCATGCTATAACCTGTTTCAACAACATGCCAACTAGAATAATCGATAGATTTTAAGTACATTTTCATTTTGTGTTTCCATGGTCCATAACGAGTACCATCAAAGTAAGGTGCCCAGCCAGAGGGAACGTGCATATAAGAGGATGAAGATGGAGCATTCATGTTAGTATGATCAAGAGAAGTAATAGCTCCAAGTTCACACTTCCCGTCAAGCGACATCCAAACTCTCAAGCGGTTAAGCTTAGCACAAGAGACCTTACTCTGATACCAATTGAAAGGACCGGAGATGTCGCCTAGAGGGGGGGTGAATAGGCGAATTAAAAAATTTAAAACTAAATCACAGAGGAGAATAGTAACTTTGAACTGTCTGAATCATACTTCGGACCGTCCGAGTGATTCGGATAGTTCAATGTTCTATTCGGATAGTTCGATGTTCTATTCGGATAGTCCGAGTGTTTCAGAGCAAAATATGCAAAAAGTAAATCTAGGCCATTTAGAGGATATCACCTGCACCAAATGGGGTTAGTTACCCTAAAATACCTGCAGGAGATGAATATCTAACAATATCCTTCACACTAAGCAAATCACCACTTAAATCACCAAGATTTAAAAACAATCACAATAAGAGTGAAGAGGAAATCCAAGAATCAAAGACTCTAGAATTTTAACCCGAAGTTAGGATCCTTGAGGGGATCCTACGTCTCCGTTGAGGTGGCTCAGTCACACTTGAGCCGGGGTCTCTTTCAACCCTCTTCCTCCCGGTGTTGCACAAATGCACTTGCCGGTCTTTACTCCTTGATTCCTTCCCGTACGGATGCGGAATCAGCCTTCACAAACTTCCCACGGCCAACCACACAAAGCACTGGTGGCTCGTAGGCGACCTCCTAGCCGTCTAGGAGTCCTCAACCTCCAAGAGTAACAAATGCTCACGAAGAACGAACTTGGGGATGAACTCAAGTGCTCAACAACTCAAATCCCACTCAACCCTAGCACCTCACTCCTCAAACTCTTCCCAACCCTTCTCACCAAGGGGATCACTTAGATCTAAGAGTAAAGAGATGTTTTGGGGGCTCAAGAATAAGGAGATGGCTCCTCAAATCAGTAGGGTAATGACCTCTTTTGAAGTTGGGAAGGAGGGGGCTTTAAATAGAGGTCCCAAAAACTAGCCGTTTTGCTCAGATTTGAGTCAGTTCGGATAGTCCGAACCTATGTTCAGATACTGTGAATAGGTTAGATAAACTGAGACAGAGAGACTCAGCTCGAACAGTCCGAAGATTTATTCGGATAGTCCGAAGGTTCGGATACTCCGAACCCAATTCGAATAGTCCGAATAGGACTGAGCAGCTTGACGAAAAATGAGTGTAACTTTTTACTCCGGACTCTGATTTCAGTGATCTTGGACTCTACGGAAAGCTAAGAACGAGGGCTACACAACCCACATGATCTCACTGCCCAAATCCCAAAGTATAGGAGCATAATTCACAAAGAATCCAAGAGAGACCTTAAACTCTCACTTTTCGACTCTACTAACACTTCTCTCCCTCTAAGTTTCATAAGGATGGATCACTTGAGCACTTGACACATCTAAAAGTCATTCGACGCCGCATCCCTCTTAATAGTACGGCAATCCTTAGACTCAAATTAAATCAAAGATAATACAAGTCTAGAAATAGTCACTTGTCGTCTTCTTTCTTAATGCCGGTGCATAAAGACCTTCACCATATAATTGATGACATCTTTACCTTATCCAACTTAACTCGATTCACCTCATGCGACTCTCGTCCTATCAACCTTGACTTTATCATCCTCTCCGACGATCTTCACGCCAAGTCGATCATGACTTAGTCCTCAACTCTTGGTGACACCGCCGTCTTGTTGACCTCGGCTTAATGGTCATCCTCTAAGATATCTTGGTCATCATACACACACGAGACGTAATTCTTTCCAAACCACTCATGAAATACATTAGTCCCAAAATCTCAATAGATAAAAACAAGTTGATATTTGTGAGCAATTGATTACTACAAGTGTTTCATATAAAGAAGCACAATATAAATGGAAACACTTGACATAAAAAATGTTCTCTACTAAGTACATCATGATGAATATGTAATTGATCTATATACACTAGAGAGATAATTGCCAATATGATGAATCAATTAAATCATGGCAAGGATCACAGTCTTTACTTAAATGAAGCACATGATTGAATATACACGAATTATACATGTGCAAATAATATTTGGAACAAGAATAAATATGTGATCCAACTCTAGATTAAACTTCACTAAGAGAAGTGCATGAGAAGATACACAACTAAGACATGGATGCACCAAGTCAATCTATAGCAATGTGAAGTTTAACTCTAGTTAATACATGCATACTAAAAGGAAAGCACATAATGAACTCAAATGAATATATATGCAAAAATAAATATGACATGAACCAATGTGCATATATATATAATCAACATGTTACTTGGAGTTCACTATGCATTTGCACAAGAGGAATGCAATAACAAATATTGAAGGGATACTGAGATTGCATACCTTATCTTTGTTTACTCCCACTTGATTTTCTTCTAAATAGATGAGACTAATACTCAACTTGGCAACAAACATGTTAGTCTTATAGCAATATAATCATATTAGAGGTTTGTCATTTGTTAAATACTAAGTCAAGCATTTACACAATTACATAGATTGTCATTATATGCATTTGTCATTAATCACCAAAATAACATAAGTGTCTAGATGCACTTTCAGAGAGAGTCATTGGCATACCCCTTGGAGATAAACATGTTGATCCAGCTGAATGTCGTGAGAGAGAGAGGAACGATGCGGCGGTGCATGGCGTGGTGGGCGCCTCGACGCTGGTGTTTTTTGGTTCACCTTCATGGGCTCCGGCGTCATGGCCGGTGAAGCCAGTGATGGCTAGGTACACCAGAGACATGGAGACGAGTAGACCGGCAAAGGCGAGAGGGTCATCTGGGAAGAGCAGCGAACCGTCGGCGCAGCGGACCACCGCCAAAGCGAAGAAGAGCATGACGCCGAGGGTGGTGGCGATCCAAAAGATGCGGAGGTGCAAAGGCTGGGTGGCGGCGGTAGCCTCTTTCTCCGAGGCGACTGACCACGCGGCCATAGCGTCGTTTCTCCGAGGCGACTAACCACGTGGCCATAGCGTCGCGACGAAGTGGGCCGTGAGGAAGGCGGACTCCATAGCACGCTATAGCGTGCTCGACAGGAGGAAGAACGCGAGCGCGAGGAGGACGGCGAATGCCCCAAGCGTGACCGCGTAGCGGCCAGTGGTCCGGAATGGTGGTGGATTCGGCAGCAGCGTCTTGTGCTTGGGGGAAGCCCCCGTGTTACCTCTGTGAAGGCGGTGGATGATGAGAACGAGCGAGGCGACAAGGAAGACGAGGTCGACGGCGCCGAGGAGCTGGGGGCATGGCGAGAGGAAGAGGAACACGAGCTGGTAATATAAATTGCAAAAAAGGATAAAAATGATTGATTGATTTTTGAGATTGGTAATATATATTGCTACGTACAATATATTTGGTTTTAATTTATACTGGAGAAGAAACCATAAAAACTTTTGTAATCGGGAGAAATAGATATTTGATCTTGTAGCACAATTTTCTTTTATTGCTTGACTTTTATATTTCGTTACCAATTTTATTTTTCATAGCAACGCACGGACATTGATCTAGTTTAGCTGTTACAACACAGTGAAATTCAATCAATATATAGCATCGTAGGGTGAATCATTCAGTTCTCAAAATAGCAGACTCTTGAGACAGGATGCAACAATTTCAGTGATAGGAGATTATTTAGGGGAACCAAAGATACAATATAATTAGAATTCTGATGATCTCATATGTGATTTATTGTCTATTTCTCTTATGACAGTTTGATGCGTCTTGTATTTGATAAACACCAAAAATATATTTCATTATCAAAACAAAAACAGTCCTCTGTAATACAAGAAGCAACTTACAGAGGAAGTCCCTCTGGATTAGCCACAAAAGTTTTGCTAGCTCAAAAGCAACATCTTGCCCTTGCAAAACTAATCAGAATAAATTTGATGTAGTTCTTTTTAATTTTCACACCGAGAGTAAGATTAATGAAGTATTACCTTCACTCTAGTCATCATCCCTATATTAAACCTGGGAAGTTTTCCGGGCTCTCACACGGCCACATCGATTTCGGGCCGACGTGGCTGCGCACCGTTGTGCCGCATCGCCACTTGGCTAACCCAGGTTTTAAGCTTAACTAATTAATCGCGGCAAGAGCATAAACGGCGCGATAGCACAGTGGAAGCGCGCAGCGTTGCGAGGAAAAGGTCACGCGTTCAATTCCCCCCGCGCTCGCTTGCGTACGATTTTTACCGTTGTTTTTTGCGTTCGCGTCCGTCGATGGCTTCGTCATTTCCTTGCTCGACGCGTGCGTGTGCCTCGCGAAGCATCCAGTTTTCTTCGTTTCTTTCTTCGGCCACTCCGCTCCACTCCGCCTCCATCGCTCCTCCCCGCGAGGTAGCCTTCACCCTTCTCCTCCTCCGGCCGGCCATTGCCGTGGTTTCGTCGCCGCACCCGTGCCCTCGCCCTTTTCCTCTCCTCTGCACCTCGATGCGGATATCCATTCCGATTTACTCGGCTCATTCTCGGTGCTTCCGTGTTGATTTGGGGTTTTGCGTTGCGGCGACGGCGGTGGTCGGGAAGGCGCGACCGATGTCTTTGTCAGAGAATCGCGGTGCACCCCTTCAATGACGAGCCTGCCTCGCACCACGGTCAAGGGCTACAGGTGCGTGATCCCGCTCCTATCTAACTAAGCATGAACAGGAATGGTTGCGCCTCGAGATTTCAAGGGCTATAGGGCATCTCAGATTTCTAGGAGCGCAATGAGTTGGTTAGTAAGCAAGCCTTTGCGTGTTCTTTGTATGCTCTACTCGGTTCGCTTTGTGTGTTTTTTTTAGTTCCTTCACAGGTTGTAGATTCGTCGATTCTTCATGCCGCCGCTCTGCTCTTTTCGAGTCAAATCTACTTGCTTTCTATCGAATTCGATATTCATGTTTGACTTGTGCACTGATGTTTTACGGTTTCGATGGCAAAAAAGATGCCCTTTTGTTGGTTCCACATTAGTCGGATCAAAGTTGCTTCTTTCTTCATCCAAAGGGACTTGATTATACCTGCGTTTATAGGGTGTGTCGTCTTGCATCGTGATTGCCAAGTGTGTCATTATCCTCACTTCCGCTGCGGAGAACTAAACCCTAATGCTAAAATCAGCTCCATTTGTTCCTTCTTGCAGGCATCCCTTGGCAAATGCAGTGATGGACCCATTCACTCCACCTTCCCTTCCATTCCAGGTGTACAGTATGTATGTGTCTGAATCTCTGTTTGTATATGCTTTTGTCTTATGTTAGGTCTTGCAGTCCCCCATCCATGAAGATGCTGAAGATGGCCGGAGACAGCAACCCATGGAGAGTCCCTCCGGCACCGCCGCTTAGTGCACGCAATGGGCTGGGCGACACAAGCCTCTTCTCAACCTTGCTGCCGGTTCTTCCGCATGAAAAATGTAAGCCACTTTCCATCTTCCGGAGGCTCTTTAACCATACTACATTTGTCAATGTATTATTTATTTTTTTAGAACTTCCCCTTACAAATTGTGCACCTATTCGTGCTATTTTTTACAATGTTTATGACCATAAAGTAATAAACACTCTGCATTGCGTCTTCCTTATTAATAAAACAGAATATTCTTATACATACTAATGAAATAGAATGTTCTTGTGTGGCAGGATCTTTTGGCATTCACCTTCTTCAGACGCCACTCCTTTTTTGCTTTACTCCTCAACTAAGTTATTTTCTTTTGGCTCAAGGTATTGCTGCTAGCCTAGGCTCCATATCAGTTAGCTGCATTCGTTTGAAAGAGCAAATGAATCACAGAGCAGATTTAGCGTGCTAATCAATACAATAGATTTCTTTTACCTCTACGTACTACTGTGTTGGCAGAATATTCTCGCTCGTGCTTTTCTGATGGAATTGCATGTGTTATTAGTGGCTTCAATGCTTATCAGCAGAGGGTTTTTAGGTGCATTTTTGCTGATGAGGCGCCAATCTTTTGTATTATGTAGTTTATCCAATGTTTGGTTGCCAGCATTGTGTTTTACTCGCAATTATCCCCTGCATTTAGTTTCACTCATTTATTTAAATTTGTAAATCATGACATGCCGATGCAAAAAATAGTGGTATGAGTTATATGAGCTTTGTTTTCCATAGGTTATGATCTTAATTGGGGAAATAGGTTCTGGGAAAAGCACACAATTGGTTCAGTTTCTTGCTGGTAGTGGCTCAATTGTCTGTACTCAACCTCGGAAAATTTCTGCTACATCATTGTCAGAGTAGATGAAGAAGGTAACGGCTGCTACAGGGACAATTTCGTGTTGTCATATCCAGCCTTTTTAAATTCTCAAGATTTCAGTTCGAAGATCATATTTACCACAAATAGTTGTCTTTTACATCACTGCACGAATGATATGAGCCTGGATGGCATTTTGTTTATTATTGTTGATGACGCTCATGAAAGAAGCTTGAACGCTGATCTTCTCTTAGCTTTGATTAACAAGAAGCTGCTTGATAGTTTGGATTTGCGACTTATTATAATGTCTCGCCATCACGATGCTAACAGACTTGCTGAGTACTTTTATTGCTGTCAAACATTTCATGTTAAAGGGCGATCTTTTCCTGTTGAAATTAAATATATTCCAGATATATCACTGGAGGGTTCCTTCAATACTGAGGGCTGGTCGCTGCAATCCGGTTCCTTCACCGTGCTCTGCGACAAGTGTGGTTTTCAATCCTGTTGGAAACACCTAATGGGGTTCAGATTTCTAAGGTATGCAGCTTCAACCTTTCCCTATTCTTGTTTGTCTTTAACATACGTCACATGTGAAGGGGAGCTCCTGGAGTACGTACCAAAATAAAATTTCATGTTCACGTGAAATTTTGTGACACCAACTAACAGATGGTTCTTCTGGACACCTAACATATGTTTCGGCCGTACTGTAAGTTGATGTTATGCATAACGAAAAGCATCTTGTTTTATGCATGGAAGAACTTTGAAGCTTTATTGTTCCATTGTTGCAAGTTAGCAGTAAATCATTTTATACTAAGCAAGCAATTGAACATTTTGATGGATCCATCTTGATTTCCATTGAACTTGCCAGGCACCAAAAGTAGTATGCGAGGATTCTATCTCTCGTTGTAATTATCTATCCGAGAATTGGCAATTTGCACTTGCAGAGCTGAATAATTATCATTACATGGTGTAGGATCGATATATATTAAACTAGTAATCAGAGGGGGGTGAATGATTGCGCGGAAGCTAAAATCAAATTTTTAATTATTTTTAAAATACCCCAATTAACTGATTCGGATTCGACAAAAACAGAATGATGCACGTCTACAAAAACAGTAATTACTGAAGATCCAATGGTTAGATCGATGTGAAATTTTAACTGTAGAAACTAGACTCAATTTTCAAGCTAACCCAATAAAAATCAGCTCGATCGAATCTACGGATCTAAAGTTTTTTTCTTCGCAATTTTACTACATCAGACGCCGGACCAAACGAGACAGACTGATACATGTTCATCAAAATAATAATTACCGAAGATCCCACCGTTGGATTGATGTGAAATTTTAAATGTAGTAAATAGATTCAATTTTGAAATTAACACAATAAGAATCAATCCGATCGGATCTACGGATCTAAAAATATCACCTTCACAATTTTGATTGAAACAATAATGACGAGAATTGATCTTCAGACGCCGAATCAAACTTCAGATGATCCTCCAACGCCGGACTAAACTCGAATCAATGCCAGACTAAGACACACGTCGCATGCAGGCAGCGGACTTCTAGTCGTCAGGAGGTACACCAGGAAATCAAGTTGCCGTTTATTCCTTAATCACCTTTCGCAGATGCATGAACCTTCCAGCCGAAGATGACGCGAGTAGCCTTTTTCTTCACGTCCTGCTTCAGTCACAAAACAATCACCAATGAACTCAAACCTGGAGACCCTTTGCATGCAGACGCTAGAAAGCCTCGTTGACTTTCCACGCAGAAGAACTAGCTAACCGCCGAAAAAAAACTCATCGCGTGCATGCACGTCACAACGCTAGTCACGCGCAGCCGCCAGAATCACAGACGCCAGCCGCCGGAAGCAAAGCACTAAAAAAACCTTCGGCCGCAGAGACAAGCGCCGCCCAGATTTTTAGCCGCCAGGAAAAACGACGGATGTTCAACCGCCGCAAAAGCTTTTTATTCCTTGATTGTTTCTCCAGGGTTTTTATACAACTCAAAACCCTAAAATAAATACATGTATGCATATCAATCTGGTCCAATAACACATGGCCCAATATATGCATACAATCCAAAACATGCACGCATACGGCTCACCTGCCGCACTCACGTGACTAACCAGCCTCCGTGTGCACTGTTCTCTAGCCTGAACGTCCCGCATGACATCCTCGACCACCAGGACCTCGATTCCTCCCTGAACCTAGTCCCGAATCTCAGTTCCTCCATGAACCTAGTTCCGGTCCCGTCATCGACCACGTTCGCCCTCGAGCAACACCTGCATACGAATAAACAACAAACGAATCCGAGCACAAGTCCACGACTTGACTTAAAGTCAATCCATGCAACCACTCACACGAGCGCATTACATCAAGCAAAATCATTAACATGCTATCCCAGCATATCAATTAATTAACTAAAACAACACATGCACGAACACCACACATGTTATGATCGCAACCACTTTGCGATGCCAATTTCATCATTCAGCCAATTTTTCAGCACATGATTTCACAATCTCTCCCTTGATAAAAACATTGGCAACACCATTTAGAACTGAACATTGGCATTCACCTCACAAGAAAAGTTTTAAGAAATTTTGTTTTAAAAACAAAAAGCAAAGTGAAAAATCTCCCCCTAAAAAGAAGAAATAATGAAAGAAGAAAAATGTGTGTGAATGTGCAATATGTGTCCAAAATTCTCCCCCTTTGACTCCAAACTTCTCCCTCTTTGACAATGTATTCATCAAGAGTACAAAAGAGAGAATAAAAATTTTTTGTTTATTTTTTGCTTTTCCTTTTTTTTGTACTGAGTATTATAAGTCATCCACAAATGTAACAAATTTATCACCAAGTCATGCTATCAAAAGTACTTGCACCCTCAAATCTACATATAAACAATGTAGAATAAGCATAACTAGAAATCAAGTACTATTAACGATTTTTGCATGGCATGATCTCCCTTTCTCAACAATCTTAAAATCTGAAAATATTGAATTTTTGTGCACTTTATTTGTGCTTGAAAAACTGATTCATTAACTGATTGCAACAATAACAATTGCAAGGAATTACATGCACTATTAGCCTTACTTTTCAACCATGCCAAGCAATCACAAGCTTAAGGTTTTATGGTTTCGGTCATACACAACCTCTTCCAAGTTCATATCAAAGTGCAATGATAAGCAGTCTCGTAAAGAAAAAGTGCGATAGTACATAACCTTGTTCTTGCATTTATCAACAATCACTCTTTTAGCTTTAGCACTTAACTTTCATATTTAGCACTTTTTGAGCAGGATCAAGATAGCCAAGAAAGTTCAATCATGACAAGATTTAATTCAAATTGTCATTCCATTTAAATAGTCATGTCATAAACTACACCATATATGCATGAACATGAAGTTGCAAAGATCTTGAAACATAAATATGGCTTCAAATGACATGTGTATGAAATACAATGCTCAGTACTTTTTCATTGTTTTTCATTTTTTGTTTTTTATTTAAGAAACACACAAAATAAAAAGTATGTTACACAATATTACAAAGTTTTCAAAAACTCCCCCTAAAAAATAACCATCTTAAAACTACCTAATGGGATTAATTTTATAAGCAAACATCTGAAAGAACAATCCTCTTAACAGGCAAATGAAAGAAATTTTCAACAAAAATCCATAAACTCCCCCTCAAATGAATAGCCAATGAAATCAAAAGAGAGATGATGATATACATGTGCTTGAGTTATCATGGTATGTTCAATTAAGCATAAGCATGAATCATGATAAATAAATTCTAAGCATGAAAAGATATGATATAAGATATAACATTATTGAACATGTCAGGGGATACAAATGAGCATAGGAACAAACATCTCATCTCATACCACAATTAGATATCTGTAAATGAAAAAGATATGAGTGTATAAAATAGCTCACAAAGTAGGTGAAGAATTATCGCACATGCCTCTTGAAAGCCATCTCAAGGGTGAGAACCATCCAAATCTTGATCCCATCTTGCAAAAGACCAAGATCCACTAAGCTTCTGTTCTCCAACCCGCATTAAAAAAACCTACATAGCACTAGAACATGTCGAGGCCTCGATACTGGGGTTAGAAATAAAGCATTTAGGAATCCAGTACTGAGACACACGACGAGTAGGCACAACACGTGTATGCTTGTACATAAAATCAGATTTGCCATTTCCCGTGTTTTTTGCAACAAAAGGTGTTTGCATCACCCTAGGTACAAAATGAGGAGTAAAGCGTGCCTATCTGAAATTAGACCTAGCCTTAGCCCTTTCTTTCTTTTTGTTGTTTGGCTAGTCTAAAGCAAAAAACTACTAAATATCCATCTCTACCACAATGAGTGCAAGTGTACTTAACATGATGTTTAGCTTTAACAGTAGAAGCAACATTTGCATTCATCATAGTAGAAGGTAAAACACCAGCAGACTTAAAAATAATTTTCTTAGACTCATTGACAATTTCAAAATTTTCACGTTCAAGTGCCTTAACAATAGTGGGAGCATGTGATTTATGATGAACATAAGAATCAAAACCTAAACCTTTGTTTTGAGTGCTGACTCTTAATTGATCCAGAATCATGTTTAGGTTTTTCTTTCCTTTAGTGAAACGTTCTAAAGATTTTTTCAAGTAATCAACCTTTTGAGAAAGAGTTAAACAATTATTACATGGAACGTCCACTTTTTCTTTTTGCTTGCGACAAGTTGAGCATAAAAGAACCTCATGTGTGAGCAAAGCATTGGTCATTTGAGAAACTCTACCATTAGCATCATTCATCTTCAATTCAAGTGTGGAGCATTTAGAACATAGAGTTGAATCATGCAAATCAACAGTAGAACAACTAGCATGTTTAACAAGTTTCTCATTTTTCTCTTTTTTAGCATTAATTTACTCTAACAAGGTAACATGTTTTTTCCTAAGCAAAGTAAGCTCATTGTAAATTAAGTCACTTGATTTGCAAGCATCAACATCAGGAATCAAAGTTTTAAGTCTATCAATTTCAGCATTCAATGACTCCACAATAATATCATGTTTCTTAATTTTCTTGTCATGTCTATCAAGCAATTTACCAAGACGAGCAACAGCAATAGCTAATTCATCGTAAGAAGGTTCTACCTCATTAAAGTCGTTGTCGTGATCTTCCTTGGTAAAGCTTTCGTCACTTCTAGCCATGAGACACAACCCTGTCAATTCATGCTTGTTTGGAGCTGTTGTATCATCTTCACTGCTCTCTGAATCCACATCGCTCAAATTGACTTGTTCAAGAGTGGAAAGGACCTGGTGGACAACTTTGCGGTTGATGAAGCTTTTATTCTTTCTATCACTTGGAGAGAACTTCTTCTCTTTTCTTTTGTCATTGTCCTTCTCCTCCCTTGATGCTTTACTTGCAAGTTTAGGACAATTTGAACGAATGTGGTTGAGATCACCACACTCATAGCATCTTGGAGTGCCACCACCAACTCTCTTCCTCATTCTCACATTCTGCAAAGCTTTATTAAAATGAAAAGAGAGTAATGCCAAGTTTTCTTCAGGAAATTCTTCAATCTATTCATCGGTTAGTGAAGACAAGAAAGACAAAGCAAAATTTGAAGAAGCATTATTCTGAGACATGCTAGATTGGAAGGTCAATGCAATTGATTTATAATCATTCTTCCTAGCAAAAACATCCAATTCATGAGTTTTTAATTTAGAGAAAAGAACATCTAAAGTAAGTGCACTCATGACAGTTGATTCTCTAATGGATGTAACTTTCATTTCCTAAATTGACATGTCTAATGCACCAAGCAATTGTCTAGCATTAACAACATCATCAAAGCTAACTCCAACAGCACGCAAATTGCTAAGAATTTTATTAAAGCGTGCAAAGAAATCATCTAGCGACTCACCGGGTTTCATCTCAATTTGCATGTATTCTTTCTTATATATATCCTGACGAACCTCTTTGACAGTGTTAGAATCCTCATGATAATCACAAAGAGATTTCCATACCTCATATGCCGATTTGAGATGGATCACGCGGTCGAAGTCGCTTCTTCTCAATCCTTGGATGATCAAATTTCGTGCTTTGCTATTTGCTTTCACATGTGCTCGATTGGCTTCGTTAACTTCATCATTCTCAGGTACTTGATATGGCTTGTACACCTTCTCCCAAATTGCAAAGCCCTGAGTTTGGATGTACGCCTCCATCTTTGCTTTCCAAAACTGAAAATCAACACCATCGAAAACACAAGGTTTTGTCGAATACCTATCCATCGCTACGGTTTCTAATCACCAATTAAGATTAATTAGAAAAATGAGGCTCTGATACCACTTGTAGGATCGATATATATTAAACTAGCAATCAGAGGGGGGTGAATGATTGCGCGGAAACTAAAATCAAATTTTGATTATTTTTAAAACACCCTAATTAACTGATTCGGATTCCACAAAAACAGAATGATGCACGTCCACTAAAATAGTAATTACTGAAGATCCAACAGTTAGATCGATGTGAAATTTTAACTGTAGAAACTAGACTTAATTTTCAAGCTAACTCAATAAAAATCAGCTCGATCGGATCTACGGATCTAAAGTTATTTTCTTCGCAATTTTACTGAATCAGACGCCGGACCAAACTAGACAGACTGATACATGTTCACCAAAATAATAATTACTGAAGATCCCACCATTGGATTGATGTGAAATTTTAACTGTAGCAACTAAATTCAATTTGAAATTTAACACAACAAGAATCAATCTGATCGGATCTACGGATCAAAAGATATTGCCTTCGCAATTTTGATTGAAACAATAATGACGAGAATTGATCTTCAGACGCTGCATCAAACTTCAGATGATCCTCCAACGCCGGCTAAACTCGAATCAATGCCGGTCGTCAGGAGGTACACCAGGAAATCAAGTCGCCATTTATTCCTTAATCACCTTTCGCAGATGCATGAACCTTCCAGCCGAAGATGACACGAGTAGCCTGTTTCTTCACGTCCTGCTTCAGTCACAAAACAATCGCCAATGAACTCAAACCTGGAGACCCTTTGCAGCATGCAGACACTAGAAAGCCTCGTTGGACTTCCAGCCGCCGGCAGCAACTAGCAGCCGCCAGCAAAAAAACTCATCGCGTGCATGCACGTCACAACGCTAGTCACGCACAGCCGCCAGAATCACAGACGCCAGCCGTCGGAAGCAAAGCGCTAAAAAAAACTTCGGCTGCAGAGACAAGCGCCGCCCAGATTTTTAGCCGCCAGGAAAAACGATGGATGTTCAGCCTCCGCAAAAGCTTTTTATTCCTTGATTGTTTCTCCAGGGTTTTTATACAACTCAAAACCCTAAAATAAATACATGTATTCATATCAATCTGGTCCAATAACACATGGCCCAATATATGCATACAATCCAAAACATGCACGCATACGGCCCACCTGCCGCACTCACGTGATTAACCAGCCTCCGTGTGCACTGTTCTCTAGCCCGAATGTCCCGCATGACATCCTCGACCACCAGGACCTCGATTCCTCCTTGAACCTAGTCCCGAACCTCAGTTCCTCCATGAACCTAGTTCCGGTCCCATCATCGACCTTGTTCGCCCTCGAGCAACACCTGCACACGAATAAACAACAAACGAATCCGAGCACAAGTCCACGACTTAACTCAAAGTCAATCCATGCAACCACTCACACGCGAGAGCATTGCATCAAGCAAAATCATTAACATGCTATCCCAGCATATCAATTAATCAACTAAAACAACACATGCACGAACACCACATATGTTATGATCACAAGCACTTTGCAATGCCAATTTCATCATTCAGCCAATTTTTCAGCACATGATTTCACACATGGCAATTTGTATAGAGGATGACTCAGCAAGTTCAGGTTTGTGCTTCGAATTTTTCGTCTTGAGCATAAATTGTCCTGTTATTTTGTTCGTTCAGTCTCCATTATTTTGCTGGTGCATGTTGCAGGTTCTGAAAATGGTCCAGTACTGCTAGGATTGCAAATATGGAAGACCATTCCATTTGTAGAAGATACACTTGTTTCTGGAACAGAAGCTATAAAACTTATTATTTGACTATTTCAGAGGATCCGCCGTTGATATGATTTCACCAGATGACAATATGATAAAGATTTGATTTAGACCAAGTACAAAAAGGAAACTCTGAGCATTCAGGCATTGATATATCAATTCATGACATTGCATGGAATTGCAACAGTATATACTTCAGATTCAGACTTCGTTTATTAGCTGCCAACATACCACATCAATCTGTTTCCAAAGGAATAGATCATTCTTTTTTACCTTGGTAAACTTGTTTACACCGATTGATCTTAAGGATGACAGCATTAGCTATAATCTGACATCTCATTGAAAGATATATGCTTAGTCTATTTCTATGCTTCTATTAGCAAGACTGAAGTTCCCTGTTGGAAAGTGCATTCTGGGTTTGAGATTTTGTATGTGACTGTCATCAGCTGAAAACCGGATAATAGGGCTGAAATACTGTATTTTTTCCTACATTGGAATGGAATAGATGTGCTTCTCTTGAATGAATTGTGTCATCGTGCTTTTTTTTAGATAAAGGAGATAACTTCGGCCTATGTAATAGCACACAGCCTGGTTTTATTACAAAGTTATCAGCTATGGAGCTGGAATGAAGAAGAAACAATATATGAATCATAACAAATCTAAGGGTAGCATAATCTATTCTTATTCTTCCATCCATGTTTAGCAAAAATCTCCATTGCAACAACTTCCAATCGGGAGCATACGGAGCGAATAGTCACCCTTGCATCCTCACGCTGCAGCAGCGCCCAAAACCTCAGCCAATAAGTACCCCTGAAAATAATCTGCAAAAAAGACACATATTGTTTTTTTTGAAAGACAGTATCATTACAACAACACCAAATTGCCCAGCAGATAGCAGCAACACCCATAAATATCAAGTGTTTCTCATTTTTCCTTATACCAGATAGCCATACACCTAGCATATGATTCATAGATAATGGTGGTCTTTCCCCAATAGCTATCTGAATTAATCTCCATATACACCTAGAATGTTGACAATCAAAGAATAGATGATTTATCGTTTCATTGCAATCACAGAAAACACTTCTAATTGCCCACCCAATTTCGCTTAGCCAAGTTGTCCTTCGTCAAAATAACTCCACGCTGAAGATAACACAAAAAAAATTTAACTTTTAGAGGAATCTTAAGCTTCCAAATAAATTTATGGGAAAACAGAGTACCCTGATTCATCATATATTGATACATAGAGCGCACGGAGAATTGACCATTCTGATGTAAATCCCAAACAAAATTATCCTTCTCATTTGATAACTGAATATGAGCTATTTTAGCTACTAAACTCATCCAATTATTTAATTTATCCCCCAGTAATGCTCTACGAAAAGAAATATGTAACGGCACATTGTTCAAGACCTTTGCTACTGTTATATGAGGATTAGTAGCAATATTATAAAGGTTAGGGAATTGATCTTTGAAGGTAATATTTCCGACCCAAACATCTTCCCAAAATCTAGTTTGGGAGCCATCATTTATCTTGAATTTCCCACAATTCAGAAACTGATCTTTGACCTTTAATAAACCTTTCCAAAAATGAGAATCACTATGTTTAATCTGAACTTGTGACAAGGTCTTTGAATACAAATACTTATTGCTGAGCAAAGTCTGCCAATTCCCTTGTTCATTGAGAAGTTGAAAAAGCCACTTACTCAAAAGGCATGTATTCTTAATCCCTAGATTAGTTATTCCTAAACCTCCCTGATCTTTCGGACGACAAAGAATATCCCATTTAGCTAGATGGTATTTTTTCTTATTATGATTTCCTTGCCAGAAAAACCTTGACCTATAATAGTCTAGTTTTTTTAAGACTTCTTTTGGAATTTGAAAAAGGACATCATGAACATAGGTAAACTACTAAGTACTGAATTTAGTAAGACCAAGCGTCCCCATAGGACAAATGTTTGGGCTTCCAAGTACTTAATTTCTTCTTAAAGCGTTCTTCAATTACACTTCAATCAATATTCGGAGTTTTCGGTAGTGCATCGGTATTCCTAAATATCGAAACGGAAATGCACCAACTTTTCAACCAAATAATGCAGTATATTCATCCTCAAATTGTTTTGCATCTCCAAAACAAAAAATCTTACTCTTATGAAAGTTTATCTTTAGACCAGATAACTGTTCAAATACACAAAGCAATAACTTCATATTCGTTGCTTGATCCAAATCATGATCCAGAAACAAAATAGTATCATCAGCATATTGCAATATAGGCAACCCATCGGGCACAAGGTGAGGAATGACCCCTGATATTTGACCATCCTCTTTTGCCCTCTATATCAAAATAGCAAGCATATCTGCAAATATATTGAAGAGGATAGGTGAAATAGGATCACCTTGACGAAGACCTTTTTTCGTTTGAAAATAATGACCAATATCATCATTAATTTTTATGCCCACACTACCACCAGAAACAAAATTTTCAATCCATTTACACCACTTCGGACAAAAACCTTTCATACGTAAGGTTTGTTGAAGAAAAGACCGGTTCACTTTATCATAGGCTTTTTCGAAATCAATTTTGAGGATTACCCCATTAAGTTTCTTTACATGTAATTCATGAATAGTCTCATATAAAATCACTACTCCCTCCATTATATTACGCCCCGGCATAAATGCTATTTGTGATGGGCGTACGACATTCGCAGCTATTCCACAAAGTCTATTAGTGGCAACCTTAGTAAAAATTTTGAAACTGACATTGAGCAGACAAATAGGTCTATATAGTTGGATTTTATTAGCCTCTTTAACCTTTGGAAGAAGAGTAATTACACCAAAGTTTAAACTGAATAACGGTAGCCGATTATCAAAAAAATCATTGAAAAGAGCCATGATATCCCCTTTCAATAATTCCCAAAAAACTTGATAAAATTCAGCCGAAAATCCATCGGGGCCAGGAGATTTATTATGATCCATTTGAAAAACCGCCTCCCTTACTTCTCCCTCAGTAAGGAGAGGTAAGAAAATTGTTCTCTTCCTCCGTCACTTGAGGAATGTCACCTATCTGGTCCTCCACCATGCCAAAATTATTATCTTGTGGCGGACCAAAAAGCCCTTTATAATATTTAGTAATATATGCTTTCAATTTAGCATCACCAACTATGACTCCATCATCTTGCTCTAGTTTGAAAATTCGTTGTTTTCTATGTTTACCATTAGCAACCAAGTGAAAGAATTGAGTATTATCATCCCCTTCCAAAAGGTATTTAACTTTAGCCCTTTCATACCACTTTATTTCCTCTTCCCTCAATAAATGGACTAAACGTTCCTTGAGATAATGTTTCATATTAATATCTTGACTTGTAAGGGCAGATATTTCTGCCTTTTTATCAATTGAATCAAGCAAATTGATAAGTTGTTTTTTCTCCTTTTTACTTTGACCAGCTACATGTTTGGCCCATCCTCTCAAATATTGCCTTAAAGTTTTTATTTTATTCTACCATTTTTCCATCGCGGTTTTACCCCTGGTCTCTGATTGCCATATATTAGCAACCAAATCATAGAAACCATCTCTAAAAAGCAACCCCTTTCAAATTTGAAAATGGGCTGATGAGAACCACGAGAAGACGCACCAGTATTCAACAACAACAATGGTGTATGGTCTGATTGACTTCTATCTTTTGCCTGTACTGTCGTAATGGGGAATTTTTGTTCCCACTCTGTACTAACTAAAACCCTATCCAATCTCTCAAAAGTGGGATCATCACCACTACTAGCCCATGTATAATGACGACCCGATAGTTCAATCTCTTTAAGATCAAAAGCCTGAATAAACATATTAAATAAATCTGGCCACTTGGTCTCAAAATTATCTTTATTCTTGTCCTTAGGTCTACGCATAATATTAAAATCACCACCAATAATATATGGTAATGATTCCTTACTGCACATCTGAGCCATCTCTGATAAAAAAACTTCTTTATGATGTTGTTGAGCAGGACCATAAACTGCAAACAACACCCACTTGAAATCATCATTTTTATTTCTAAGTTTAAACTTGGCATAATAATCACCCTCCTCAATAGCACCAATGTCAAATTTAGTCAGGTCAACCCCTAACAGAATTCCACCTGACCGCCCATGAGGTGCCATACAATGCCAAATATAATCCCGACCGGCACACAATTTCCTCAAAGTCACATCTGGGAACTTATCCCGACCAGTTTCCATTAGAGCAATAAAATCAATTTGCTCTTCCTTAACCATATCTGCCAAATAGACATGTTTAGCCAAGTCTCCGAGACCTCTGCTCACTACAGTAAACTGACATTTTTTCGTCGGCCAAGAACCATCGAAAATAACCCTAAAACCGACGAAAATAGTTGTTTTCGTTGGCCGACCGACGAAAATTGGCCGACGACAAAAAACAGACCTTTGTCTTAGTGCCAGATTTATATTTCTTTCCACGAGAGATCGCATTTAGCTCACAACAAATGTGATCATATCCCTCGTCATTCACCCGCTCATCACAATCCCCAGAAATGTGACTGAGCGATGGTCCTAACTCATCTTCTTCATCCTCAGCCAGGTTAATCTTTGGTGAGGGAGATTTTGTCCTTTTGTTAATATCTTTAACAGAAACACTAAGCCTATCTAATTCTATGTTTTTGAGCAAAGTAATAGAAGAAGTAATAGCACTATCATCTTTACCCAAAGAAACTCCTAAATTGAAAATTTTAGATGAAATAGCAGAATCTGAAATAGAGGTAAAGGATGAAATACCTGGCTTAGATGGAATGTCCAAATTCTTCTTAGCTGCTAAAAACTGCGCCTTTGCCATCAAATCTCCATCTCCCAGCACCACAATTCGCTTGCTAGATCGCCTTTCCCTATTATCAGACAACATAGAGTGAACCTTATCTCTTCCAACCACCCCATTCATTGTAACATCCCAAAGTTTGGCTATTTTTAATTTTCATAAGTTATTTTGAATTTTTGAGAAATTTTGGAATTTATTTGGATTTAATTGGAATTTCTGGAAACTAATCTTTCTTTGGAAATTAATTAAAATAATGATTAAGTTTATACAAAATATAAATGAAAATATTTTATTTGAGTCCAAATTGCACTAAAATATTTTATGGAATTTTTCTAGAATTTTTCTGATATTTTATAAGCCTCAAATGGTTTAATCTAATTTCTGGAATTAATTCTATTCGGAAAAATCAAGAAAAACCGATGAACAGTATTGGGCCGAGCCTGTTACTGTGCTCATCGTCGGCCCAACCCGAGCGGAAACCTAATCGCCCTTGCGCCGCACCGTCCGATTTGGATCGGATGGCTCTGATTAAACCGCGTCGCCCAAGCTTCGACTGCCGTTGATCGTTGCCGCGTGGTTGGCCAAGATTGTGCCATGAAGCGTCGCCAGCCATTTCCGGAAGCGCCGCCATCATGCCATTACCGTCGAAGAAACGCTCGCCATTAACGCCGCTGTGGTCACGCTTCGCCTTCATCACCTGGCGCAGTGTATAAAGCACGTCCTTCTGCGCATTTTGAGACCTTTCACGCCTTCCGAGAATCACCGTAGCTCTCGTGCGTGCTCACCGTAGTTCCGAGACCCATTCCGCCATGGTTGCGCCCTCTCCGGTAAGTCTCCGCCGCCGTTGAAGTCACCGGAGTGTTCCTCGCACTGAGCAGCGTCGGAGGAGCCATTCCGTCTCACCGGAGAAGCCTCGCAACGCTGTCGACGTCGTCGTCTTCTTCCTCTCTGGCAACTCGTCCTCGCCGTGCCATCGTCGAAACTCATGAGCTTCATCGACTGTCGGATCTGCATCCAACGATCGAGGTGAGTCCACGTAGCCTTACAGTAATTCAACTAGGTTAGATGTGGACCGTTAGATTTAGATCTAGCGCTCTGGATTCCGCCACGTAATCACGGTAACAGTAAACTCCATTTTTATATCTCAGCCGTTGGATTAGATGGACGGTCCAAATCGACTAGAGAAGTTTTTGCGTTGAAGTAATTGTAGCCGTAGATATGTGGATTAGCGGTTAGGATGTCGCCACGTGCCCTAAGCCGGGATTGCCCACGTGTGCTCAAGCTGTGCTAGATTATAGCCGTCGGATTCGGTGGTAGATGGCCTAGATGCACCCACGCGTCGCGTACCGAGGAAGCCACGTAGCCGATCGTGATGCACGAGTTAGATTTAATCTGGGCCGTTCAAATTTGAATGGACGGTGTAGATCGCGCCGCGCGTCGGGCCAGTCCCGAGTCGACTCGTGTTGCACGGAAACCCTAGCGTCGTTGAAATCCCGCCGTTGATTCCAGCGTGCAGTCGAGATTGAGATGCGTGTCGCGTGGAAACCGAGGCGTCGGCGCAGCCGCTGACTAGGTCGACGTCACCCGATTGGATGCAAGCCGTCCGATCGTGATCCAATGGTCACGATGAGGCCACGTGTTAGATTAAAACCGAAACGTCGTATAGATCTTAGCCGTCCATTTTTAATCGGACGATCGCGATTAGATTGCGACTTTGGTTGATAATGTAGCGACATGTGTCGCGACAGGGTCATGCCACGTGTCGACTCCGGAGTAAACCAGAGTCGAACCGTCATGTCAATCGTGGCCGTTCATTTTAAATCGGACGGACGAGATTAGATCGAGCCTTCGGTTGATAATTCGTCGCCGCGTGTCACAACCAGATCATGCCACGTGTCATGCTGACGTCATCAGTGGGACCTACATGTCAGTCATGGCACAGTAGATGCTGATGTCAGCAGTGACGTCATGCTGACGCAATAATTCGATTTTCTTTAGAAAAATAATTTGGTGAAAATCAAATCTGGTGCTGACGTCATGCTGACGTCATAATTCAGAATTTCCCGTGTAAAAATAAATAAAGAAATTCGGTTTATTCTTTTTTATTTATTTTCAAACTTCAAATGGCTCTAACTTTCGCGTTTTAACTCCGATTTGAGTGATTCCAATTTCTAAAAATTTGTAAAATCAAGATATATTTATTGGTGAATTTTATTAAATTTTTAGAGTTGAGTTTGCTCTCTTGAAATTATATATTTATTGTGTGTATATATGATTTGAGTAGACGTTGATTTGCCGGAGAGTTACGAGGGGAATTCTCAGCACAAGACCAAGCTTCGGATCAGGATCAACACCTATTTGAAGGTAAGTTGTGCTTTGACCATGTTGCTCATAAGTTTTGAAAATGTATTTTGTTTCAAACTATGCATGCTAATTCAACTAAAAATGGATTTAAATATTTTGGGTGAATTAGCTAATCAACCTAATTGTTATTGCCACCTTGTTATTAATATTCGTATGCCATGATTCCTTTGATAACCTAAGTGGACAATACTAGTTGGTTGTAATGACATGCCAACACGGGAGGCTAGACCGTAAATAGTTGCTTAGTTTTGCAAATATCGTGAATAGTCTTTTTGAATACAAAAGCAATATTGACTAAAGAAATAGTGAATGCATTTTGATAAAAGGTGGAATGTTGTTGGAATGTAGAGACCTGTGTGGTTCTACATGAAGGATGATTACGGGCATGTGTTGCACCGTTAAACCACTTGGGATGGAAATTGATTTAGACTGGGGCAAGTGGACCGAGGCTTTGTGCCAGGTGGGCCTGTGTGGCAATTGGGGGTGGGCTGAGTGTTGTGAGGGCTGTGTGCCAAATTTTGAGAGAAGGATGTCTTGCCTTGGTCAGTTAAGGACTTCACCTTGTAAGCCTTTGACCTGAGTTTCTCGTACAACCACATGTCTGAATGGGAAGACCTAGTTTAGTAGGATTCTGATATCTCACCTTTGATACCTCGGGGTGGTAGTTACACGGGGGTAACTGTACGGGGGAGCGTGCCTGTGCTACGGCTTGGTACCCTATCCAACGGTGTTCGTCGGTCCTATACTTCGGCTCTGAGTGAGGGAAGTGATAATGAAGGCAACCCGGAGAGGTTCCTAGGTTGAGCTAGAAGTCTCTGAAAGGCTTTGTTACGGTCAATTGCCTTTGTGGCATGCGACTGTATCTTGTGGGTAAAGTGTACAATCTCTGCAGAGTGTCAAAACTATTCGAATAGCCGAGTCCACGGAACTGGACAACGCTCGGGGATTACAGTCAAGGGGTAGAGTTTCAAAAATAAAATGGGGTAGAAGGCTGTGTGCCAGAGTTGATGATGAAAGTTGATTAAGGACTGTGTGTCCAAAATTATGTGAAAATCATTTGAGAAACTTATTACATTATTAAGGTTTTGCTGTTTTATATCTAAATAAAGAGTAATTTAAAATATTGATGCAAAGCAAAATAACCAATTGAGCTATTCCTTTGTAACAAGCCATGCATGTAGTAATAGAACTGCATTCTGTGCATGACTTGTTGAGTACGGTGTATACTCACCCTTGCGGACAAAAATTTACCAGAGGAGGAGACTACGCCTGCTTATGAAGAGGAGTTCGTCGAAGAGCCAGAGAATTAGGGAGCAAGCCTCTGTCAGGGTGCCTATGGCAGAAGATGGAGGACTACGACGTTTATTATTCCGCTGTTGAACTCTTGTGACTTTGATTTATGTAAGCCCTGCGTGGCAAACTATTGTAAGGATGACCATAAGGTCGTACAACTCATTTATATACATGTTTGAAGTACTTTATTACTATTCCGCTGTGAATGTTGTTGGCACTTTAAACCCTATTAAGCCTGTGTGCACTAGCGTGATCCTGGACTAGTGCAGAATACACAGAGTGTCCGGATTTGCAAATTCGGGGCACGACATTCATCTTCTGGAGAGCATCCGCCATATCCAAATTAGACATATTAGCACGAATACCATTTTGCTTAGCAAGAGACTGGAGCAAATGACGTGGAAGACCATGACAATCCATGAAGGAAGAAACACTGTGCTGTGGAAGCAAAAGATCACCCCTGTTTTCAACCAAAGGAGCCACAAGATCACCCCCTCTTTATAAAAGGGCGCCTGAACCCTAATCTGAGCTTGTGAATCATCAACCATAGAGACTCCATGAGCATCCACAATCACACATTCTTTTTGAGCATCCTCATTCGGAAGACCACCCCTTTCTTCATTCAAAGGAGCATGAAGATCAACCATAATCTGAGGTTGCGAATCATCAGCCAGAAGGGATTCATTAACCTCCACATTCTGATGAACTTCAGCCAAACATTCCCCTTTATCTTGCGCAGCCATCACCATGAGCATGTCAGGATGATCAACTTCAGCCAATATATCCTCATTATCTTGCTCAGCCATCACCTTGCTAGATATTTCATTAAGCAATCTTTCCACAGCCAAATCAATACCCTGTTGAACCAAATTCACTTCAGGACCCGAAGATAAATTCATTTGCTGTCCCTGGTTCTGAACCTGAGTATTATTTGAAGCACCCGACAACTCAGACAATGGCTTCCCATCAGCATTATTAAGCTTTTCCAAAGACTGAACATCCTCCATCTCTGAGTCTTTCTCACCCTATTGATCTTCAGGCTCAAAATCCTCCTCTACTTCTGTTTCAACAATATTGTCCTGAGTCATTCTATCAACCTTGAAAAATATTTCATATAAGCAATCATCAACAACAATTTCCTCATCAGCTGGAATATAGTTAGCATCAAGAACAGCCACCAACAGCCGAACCTCCCCTGTCTTATGCATTGATCTCATGTCTACCCGAAGAGTAGCACCAAGGATGGAACCAACCGCCCATAATGACAAGAAAGACCTAATCTCATATGGAACACCATAAACATTAACCCAGACTTTTTGCAATCTAGACTTCGGTTTGATTTCCTGATTCCATTCTTCAAAAGATATAACCCCTTCATTGTTATCCGTCCGAAGCCGTTTCATCAAAATCATCCGCTGCAACTCCACTTGACACGGGAAAGGCACAATGTATGATTTTGGACCATGTTCCCGCACCACCCAATCCCATTTTATCGGAATAAGACGAGCTAACTCCTGCTTGACAAGATCAGCAGACACAGAACCCTCAATGATCCTAATCAAAGCCGAGATTGAAACTTTTCTAGGAGCCTTTGCTGCAGCTATGTAAGGAATATGAAAAAATCCTAATCCTTCTCCTGCCAGACCACAAAAAGTAGCTGCTGGTTTCGGTCCATGCAACAATGGGCATTGAGGAGTGAAATGCTCCTCCTCACAAATTTCACAGCAAATGATAAATGTCTTCTTCTTCTTAGCTACTGGTTCTCCCACAGTTTGCAACCCTTTATGTTTTAAAACTTGAGTCCCAGAAGAACTAACCTTATTGATCGGGTCTTCAGAAGCAAGAGGCTTAGGAAACATCTCCCGATCACCTTTGCCCTGACCACCTTCGGCGCCAGCCGAGGTAGATCCCTTGTAACATCCCAATTTTTGGCTTCCAATTATTAAATACTATTTTAATGCATTTTGTGATTTTTGTGAATTTTCTGGATTTAATTGGATTTTCTGAGATTTATTTGAATTATTTTGAATTAAGGAATATTACTTTCTGTTAAAGATTAATTATAAAATATAAAGTTAAAATAAAGTTTTTATGAAAATATTTTATTTAGGTCCAGAATGTCTCCAAGTATTTTTGAGAATTTTCTGGGAATTTTTAGAGTATTTTTACTATTTAAAATAAATCAAATGAATTTTGCCAATTATTTTAATAAGAAAAATCAAAGAAAATTTTCTGTGAACAGTAACAGGCCCGGCCCAATTACTGTGCAGGCCGGTCGGGTTTTAAAAGGATTTTTGTGGACCGTTGGATTGAAATCCAACGGCCTTCATCATCCGGTTCAAAATAGGAAACCCTAAAGAAATCTGGGCCATCGGATGCTGATCGGACGGTCCCCGTTCATCGTCTCCGATCGAGTTTCCAAAACCGCCTCCGCTTGCCGTCTCCGCCACGGACACCTAGGGTTTCCTTTTACGCGCGCATGCCGAAGCTATAAAAGCCGTGCCTCGCCTCCCGAGGTTCCTCACCACCTTGCGCAGCTAGCAGCTCCATCCTTCACCTTTGAGCTGCCGCCGTTTAGCTTCTAGAATTCACCGGAGTACGGGAGGCGTTGGCGAGAAGTTGCAATGGGATTCCGTCGCTGTTGGTGACTCTTCCGCCCATTTGAAGATAGATTCGGATTCGTCGAGTCGTGCCGCATCTGCGTCGCCGTTCATTGGTCACCGGGAAGCGCCGGAACGCCGCCAAGCTAGTCGTCGTCTTCGTCACCGGCGAGATAAAGCCACTAGGTTTTCATCGCCGCTCGGGAGAAGTCTCAACCATTGGATCTTCAACGGAGCGTCGGGATTGGTCCACGTCGCCGGCTGAGGTAGGTTGTTAGTTCGCCGACACGGCGCCACGCGCGGAATTGTTGAGGTGGCGCCGAGTCAAGCGCCGTGTTGGCGCTGAAGTTGGTCAGTATCGTGTGCACGCACGCTGACAACACGGCCCAGCCATCAGGGACAGAGCCCCACCGAGACACGTGTCAGCCAACGAAAAATTTAGATTTTCTCTTACAAAAATAATTCGACAAAATCCGGATTTATTATTTTAGGATATTTTCAGGATTTTCAAACTTCAAAACGCGATAACTTTTGCATACTTAACTCCGATTGAGGTGATTCAAATTCCTAAAAAATTTTAAAATTGAGATCTTTCTAATGGTGGCTTTTATTTGAATTTTTGAATTTGTTTGCTCTTTGGTTTTGGTTTTTATTTGCTTTTTCTCTCGATTCGCAGAGACGTTGAATTGTGCGAGGCTTCTAAGGATTTTGCAGCTCAAGAATTATTTTCAGACCAAGACCAGGAGCTTAACGAAGGCAAGTTGTGCTTTGATCATGTTGCACCCATGAATTAGATTGCATGCTATTTTGATTTACCTTATCACATGTTATTTTATGTGTATAAATGATTTCAACCTAAATTTGGGACTAGCTATCGTACCCTTTGAATTATACCCTACCTTGCTAGTTGTATGCCATGATCCACTTGTCACCCTAGGTTGGTTAATTATAGTTGGTTAATAGAAAATCAACATAGGTGGTTAGACCGAATTAGAGATGCTTAGCCTTGCCACGTCATCACATGCTCATGAAATATTGCTTATTAATCTTGACTAATGGAATATGGAACTACGATGATAATTTGTGGGCCATGTGTGGTCGCACAAAGAGATTGAGTTGTCGTGACAGCGGAGTCACGCAACGATGTTGATTTGTGAAGAGCACGTGGTGCTTGGTAATCAACTGGGGTGGGAAAATGATTTAGACTGAGGCAAGTGGCAAGATTGTTTTGTGGTGGGCCAAGAGTGGCAACTGGGCGGTCGTATTTAGTTTTTATTGGTTTTGGATATTTGAGATCATCTCTGGTTAGTCTTGCCTCGGTCAGTTAAGGACTTAACCTTGCAAGCCTTTGACCTGAGCCAATCATGCAGCCACACGTCTTGTCGACGATCGGGATCGTCAACCGCAAAAAAGAGGTAGGGGTCAGAGAGTTTATGGGACCCGAGCTGCGTTTTACTCGAACGAAGGAAGAAAATCGATCGGGGCGATGGTCGGAGCAAGGCGACAACGAGCACGAGACAAGAGTTTATCTTGGTTCGAGCCCCGAGAAGGTAATTGTTTCTACTCCGATGCCGCCTCATGGCGGTGATTCTTGTTATATGGGTGTACAGAGCAGTGTTTACAACTTAAGACAATAATGGTGATTCCTAACTCGAGTGCATTGTGTGTGTTGTGTTGTCTCCGTCTCCTCGAGCTCATGCATCCTTGGTCTTTATACTTCCTTTGCACGCGAACGGCCGGAGCAAACCTCGGAAAGGGGCCTCCGTGCACCTTGAGGGTCGGCAAAGAATCGCCTCAACTTGCGGCAACTCTGAATCACCCCCACGACCGCTCTCTCCGCAACCATCACCAAATGCTCGATCCAAATCCTAGGGCGGACCAGGGGCTTCAGCGAGACCCCGCCGAGCTCGAGGTCGAGAGGTGCCGAGCTCGGTGCGCCAAGGCCGTGGTCGAGCGCCCAAGGCACCTGTGTCGCGGCCGGGCCTTCCGAGCATGGGAATCACGACCACACTCAGGTGGTCAAGGGGTACCCAGCCCTCGGCCTAGCCCCGAGGCTCTAGGTCGAGGAACCCTCGTGACGACCTCGAGCCTTATTCTTGAGACAAAAAAACCTTCATAGGTCTTGACTCTTGGTCGAGGCTCAAGTGAGACCACAAGGCAAGTCTCTTGGCCACGACACTGGCGACCTTCGGATTTTCGATGTTGGTACGGATGTGAGCGGTTGGCGGGCACTGGCGGCATCTCGACCAGAGCCCAAGCCTTAATCACGGCCGTCAAGTCATAGTTGGCACGCTTTTAAGGCGTCGTGGATCGGATTTTACCGTGTTATGTTAATAATCCCAATACCACATCTTCAAGAAGAAAAGCTCTCGCCTTGAGCCATTCGCTTTTCCAAGTCCTCCCGCCTCGAAAGCAAGGTCCTCCTCTCCTCGAGACAAAACCAGACGATCGCCATGACCAAGTTAGAAGGAGCACTCGTCGGATTCGAGGATGAGAGAGCTCGAGTCCCCGGGGCAGGATCTGTTTGTATGGCGGCCGCCGCAACGAGACCGAAGCCGCGCTTCAAGGACGATGAGATCGCTTTGCACCGAAAGCACTACGCCCTCTTTGGCTTGCGAACCCCGGAGAGTGAGTTCGTCGCAAGGTCCTCTCCACCGCGACATCGAGCTCATCAATCTGTGCCAAACTCCGTTCTTCTCCTCACCATCTTTTCCCATCTATGTGAGGGGTTCCGGGATTCTCCCGACCCCTCGCTTCTTCTTTCGATTTCGTCTCTTCCGCTCCGAAGGACCCCATGGTCTACCGCCTCTACTTCCCAAGAACGGTCGGGCTCAAGTGGGCCTTCCTAAGTTCCACTCGATTCCCGCCCGTGGAACGAGCGCCGGTTCTACTCAAGAGGGCGAGGCCGACGCCGGTGTCTGAAGGACCCCCATCGCCAACCGCAAGAAGGAGACTCGAGTCGGACGACTCGAGGTCGACGAGGAGGCCATCGCCTCATCCATATCTCAGGCAACGCACGGTCTTAACGGCAAAGCGATCGCTAACGATTTCTGCGGAACGCGCGGTCCTCTCAAAGTGAGGGAGCACCCTTCTTCGAGATCCAGGGTCCGACGATGCTACCCGTGAGGGCACGCCTAGTAAGTCTTTTTGTCTCAAGGTCCGCTTGCGACACCCTTCGATCCTCTCTAATGTACCGCTTGTCTCGAAGGTCGAAAGAATCTCGGGTCTCCGCCAGATGGTCGAGATGTTTGGGAAGCCGGGCGACGAGTACGCCATCGGCAACCCCGCCCCAAGAATGTACTCCGCCGAAAGGACGAGGTAGGTCACCCACCAAGCGCCGAAGTCTTATACCCACGAGCCCCTTCGAGCCCCGCCCGCACGCAGCCCATCAGAGTTCTTGGACACGGCCAGAGAATGCTCCACTGACCGTGGCAGGGCAAGAAGGGGAAGAAGCGACTTCCACCGGCCGGACCAAGCCGAACGGAGGCGAAGAAGCGCCATGTCGAGTGGGGAGACCGGCCATGGTAAGGGCCCTTCCGTCGAGCCCCGAGCTTGTGTTTTCCGCGCCTTGCCGCTTTGACGAAGTTTCCTTCGTAGTAGCAGAGCGCTGCCGCCGCCGCCAGTCTTCGAGTACACCCCGAGCCTCGAGCAGAGCCCTCGCCAGGCGGGTGGTGCGGAGCCGCTCGACCCCGAGACCTCAGTCGCGAGGACGCCAAGAACGTGACATCCCCTCAACATCGGGCAAAGAAGACCTTCGACGACCTTCGACGAGGAGGAGATCGTGACCTGTAAGCCCCTCGCATCCCGGTCTGCGCCGCCTTTCGTACCTTCGCTTAGTGTATGCTTTTGATCGCAGACTCGAGCACCCGAGCTCAAACTTGCCCGCTTTGACGATGGTCATTGTCCGGCGAGTCCGAGTCCGAGGAGGAGAACGCTGAGCCGGTACCACGCCGCGATCGTCGTGGGACACGACTTCTTGGGCCAGCCCTTGGTGGTGAGTTCTACCAAGGGCTCGACGACTCGTCCGGAAGAAAACGAGCCCGCGGTCACGCGGATCACGACACGGGCGAGGCCCACGGCGCAGATGCCGCCGACGGCTTCCCGACGCCCGGAGGGAGGATACTCAGGCCTTGAGGCCACGATTGAAGTGGCCTCCAAGACTCCACCACCACGATCGCTCGGGCCGAGGTCGCGACCACGGCCACCGGGGCGACGGGTCACAGAAGCTCCACAGACCTCCCCACGCGGATCGTGCCGAAGGCCGAGGCCGCTGCACCCTCGCCACGGAGGTCGGGAATACCGAGGTGGATCCGCCGCCATCCCTTGGCGCCGAGACGAGGGACCCCGACCGTGGAGATCGGGCGGCTCGCCGCTATGTCCTCCCGTCGCGGCCTCAACCCACCGGAGGAGGCAGCGGATAACCAAGCCGCCTCGAAGGGGACTCAGAGTCCCGCCCTGCGCGCCATCGGTGGCCGTGGTCGATCCCGCACCAGGTGGCGGCCGACGAGGAGGAGGAGATCCGTCGCGATCAGATTGACGATCAGTGAGGACTTCACCACAAGACGCCTCGAGGGGCGACTCGGCGAGGTGAGGGTCTTCCCACGACTTCAGAGCTCGCAGCTTGACTTCCTTGTCCCTCTCACTTTTGGGCCATCCTTTCGTCGTGAAGGTGATCGATCGTGCCTCTCGAGGTTACAAGGCCTCCGAGAGTATGTCGTCTTTGGGGGTCTCCTCGACGCAGGGAGGCGCTGGAGGTTGAACGCGTCCCCCGCCTGTAGACCATTGAGGTCGGAAGGTGGGGAGCTCGGCGAAGGCCCAAGAGCTCGATGATCTACGCCGGACGATGAGGGCGCAGGAGATAGTCCACGCGGAAGAGCTCGAGCGGACCAGGGTCTCCGAACGCGACTTCTGTGTTAGGGCCGTGGAGCAGGAGAGTGCACGTTCAGCCACGGCTCTCGAGGCTGAGCGGGGCAAGATCAAGGCTCGAGAAGGCTTCAGGAGGCGTCAACTCCCGAGCTCAAGGCCAAAATACTCCAGCTCGAAGAGGAACTTGGGAGTGTCAACAAGACACTTGAAACCGAGAAGGCCAAGGTCAAGGACCTGGAGAGGGCCGCTGCGGAGCAGGCACATTCTAGGACGAGGGCGCCCCCGAGCTCGAGGCCAAAATCCTTGAGCTTGAGGGAAGCTCGAACGCAGCCACCAAGGCGCCGAGGTCGAACGCTTAAAGTCGAGGCGCTGGAGAAGGTTCCCGCGAGGTTGCCTTGGGCCCGGGACTAAGGTCCCTGCTCAAGAAAAGCTCGAGCGCCGTAAAGCAACGAAGAATGCCCTGCCCAAATTTTGAAGATGAACGACGCCGAGCCGTGGATGCTTCCCAAAGAAGCCCTCCACCTGTGGTGAGATCGCAACCTCAAGGCAAGAGGGCCCACCGAGCAAGAAAAGCTTACCGCGAGATGGCCGAATTGTGAAGGAAACATCAAAGAGCGCGGAATGTACTAACAAAAGTGGTTTGTTTTTGTGTACAAAGAAACCTCGTCCCCTCTGTAAACCAGAGCTTGGGGATACTTGAAGTCTTCCTTGCTTTGCTTATTGGTCGCTCAGCGCTTTCTAGGTCGTGGCGCCGATAGGGTAGCCTTACCCACCCAGCTGGGTCCGAGGTCGAGCGACAAGGCCTCTGCACAAGACTTAAACATGGACGAGAGGCCATGACCGCAAAGTGGAGGAACACCAGAATGGTAGAAGGGCACGGCGGTCATCGTTAGTGCTCGAACGGTCCTTGCGATTATGCATATCGCTTCGACGGCTAAAGCGGCGAGGTTCTCACCGAGCCCGAGCACAGGAAGAGCTAGATTGCGAAGAGGTTCGCTTACGCTTAGCTCGTCATTTGGCGGTGAACGCCAAACCTGCATCGCTAGACCAGAGCAAATGTGCTCGCGCACGAGGGTCGTGGTTCGAGAAAAACAAACGAGGAACCGCTCAAAAAGAAATAGCAAGAATATCGCCGAAGGCATATAGAAAATGAAAGATCAACTTTATTGAAATGTGAGGCATAGGGTTTACACATAAAACTTCCGAAGCTGATCTATATTCCACGAGCTAGAGAGCTCTCTGCTGTCGGGCATCGCTAGCGGTAGGCCCCCGCGATCTCCGCTGAAACAACTCTATAGGGCCTCCCACCGCGGGATAACTTGTTGGTGCCTGGACGAGCTCGAATCCGCCTCGTGGCCAAGTCCCCAACAAGGAGCTTCCTAGGTCGACTCGACCGAGACGCATGTCTCGCGAAGAGTTTGGTGTAGTGCGCTGATCGAGCAAAGGCACGGCATCTTACTTCTTCGCGAGGGTGAGGTCGAGAGACCGCTCAGGCCGAAGTCGACTTGGTCGCACTGCTGACCCTAGCAGAGCCCAACAGTGACTCGGGAGGCGGGGCGGCCGCATCAACACGAGCCGAAGGGTGTGGACCCCGTGGCTCGCTTGTTGTGGTACGAATAGACCATAGGACGGTGGGAAGTTCGGCCCACCTGTGCCTTGCCAGACGGGTCGAGCTCATCTCGCGACTCGCTTTGACGCCTCGAACGACGGTTCGCTGGTGCGTTCAGCGCCTCCGCTGTTCGGGGTGAGCCACCGGCGAAGCAAATTTTAATGCCGAGTTCCTCGCAAAACTCCCGAACAACACGCCGGTAAACCGAGTACCGTTGTCGCGATAATCTTGCATGTAACCCCGCACTGGTGACCACGAACAAGCGGAAAAATGAACCGCCGCCGAAAGCGATTATGGTCGAGACCGCCGGCCTCTATCCACTTGGTGAAGGTGTCGACGCCGATTTAACGTAAACTTCTTCCTCCTACCGCTTGAGGAAAAGGACCGAGGATGTCCAGCCCTGTGTCGAGAAGGGCCACGCGAGCGGATGGTCTCGAGCGCGAGAGGCGGGTTGATGCGACTTCCGGCGTGGAATTGGCAGAGCTCGGCAAAGTGACGATATCACGAGCATCCTGCGCCGAGGGCCAATAGTACCCCATGCGAAGGCCTTCCCACCATTGTCCTCAGAGGAAGAGTGCGCCCACAGAGGCCCGAGTGAATGTCATGCAAGAGGTACTTACCTCCTCCTCGGAGATGCACCGTCAGATGCGGAAACATTGCGCTCAAAGCTCTCCTCGACAAGCGTGGCTGCACTCGCCCGCCGCTGATCCGGCCTCCCAGAGGGTCGGGTGGCACGCCGCCCTGAGCAAGGAAACTGTGGATGGCCTCGCCCAGAGGGTGTACCTTCGACCATGGCGAAGCGCGACCTCTTGGTCGGAGATTGACGGGCCGCTTAGTGTCTCGAGGATGACGCGGGTGGGACTTCGCTGCCGGAGGAGCCAAGCTTGGAGAGGAGTCCGCTGCTGGAGTTGTCCTTCCCGGGATGTGTTTGAGCTCCAAGTTCGGAACCACTTCTCCATCTTGCGCGCCTCGGCGAGGTACTTTGTCATCGAAGTCTCCCGAGCACCGGTAGTCCTTGTTGAATCGATTGATGACGAGCCGAGTCGCCCTTCACGCATCAAAGCGGCAAGACTCCCAAGGCCTTGCAAGCTCGCAAGCCGCCAAAAGGGCTTCAGATTCCGCCACATTGTTGGTCGCCGAGAAGCCAAAACGAATTACGCACTCGGCTTGTCGCCAAGCAGGTGAGGATAAGGATCCCAGCCCAGCGCTTGAAGGATCTCAAGCCGTCAAGAACATGACCCGGGGCTTTTCGCCTTCGACCGAAGCTCGAGCGGGCTGCGACGTCCGCCGACCCACGAAGTCGGGCGAGCACTTGCGACTTTTATGGTCGTGCGGCGCCCACGACCGACGCCGAACGCCGCCAGCCCATGGCCCACTTGGCGATTCGCCCGCTGCCTCTCCGGGTTCTCAGATGTCCCCGAGCGGAAGTTGCTCGACGACCACCGAGTGTGCCCGAAATAGTGCCGAGCTTGCGCTGGCCATGAGGAGAGCATATAACAGCTTCAGTACAAGGGTAGCGCCTTCGGCCGTGCAAGACCTCGCCGCATAATAAATGGGGTGTTCTTGAGGCCCCTGCTCGCTACTAGTACGGCACTAACAAAGATGGGGGTGGCCGCGAGGTATAGCAGTAACTTCTCACCAGGTTGTGGCGTTGTAAGGAGGGGTGGGGACGACAGGTATGCCTTCAGTCGCCGAAGGATCGCTGGGCCTCTCGAGTCCACTCGAAGCCCTCGTGCTTGCGCAAGGTTTGAAGAATGGGAGCCAGCGCGCCGAGCCTCGAGATGAATCTGCTGAGGGCGCCATGCGCGCCGATGAGGCTTTGCACCGCTGATCGAGGCGGGGTGCCATCTTTTTCGATCGCCTCGATCTTCTCCGGTTTGGTCCAACCCAGAGCCCCGATCATGTAGCCGAGCACCTTCACGGACTGCCCGAACACGCACTTCGGGGTTGAGCTTGATCTTGTGCTGCTCAGGTTGGCGAAAGGTCTCTCGAGGTCGCGAATGTGGTCGCCCTACGGGGCTTTTGACGATGATGTCGCCCACGAGACCTCAAGGTTCCGCCCGATCCGAGCTCGAAAGTCTTGGTCATCGACGCTGAAAAGTGGCCCCGTGATTATGCGCAGACCAAATGACATGGTCGTATAGCAATAGATGCCAAACGGCGTGATGAAGGAATTTTTTCCCCCGGTTGCCTGGGGAAAGGGGCCGAGGATATCTAGCCCCCAGGTCGAGAAAGGCCAGGCAAGCGGAATGGTCTGAAGGGCGTAGGCCGGCTGGTGAATTTTTCTGGCATGAAACTGACATCCCCGGCAGGTTCGGACAATATCCCGAGCATCCTGTAATGCCGTCGGCCAGTAATATCCCATACGGAAGGCCTTACCGACCATCATCCTGTACGAAGAGTGCGCCCCACAGAGACCTGAGTGGATGTCGTTGAGTAGGTACTTACCCTCCTCCGTGGAGATGCACCGAGTCGATGCCTGGGAGACATTCCGTCTCAGAGCTTGCCATCCACGAAGCTTGTACAAGCTTGCTCGACGCTTAATCCTCGCTTACATGGGCGGGGTCGGCAGTCGCCCGTGCCAGAAGCCGTGGTATGGGCTCGCCCATGCGAATACCTTCCACTACGGCAAAGCACGATCTCCCGATCCGAGATAGACGGAGCCGCCGCCGTCTCGAGGATGACGTCGGGGTATCTCTCGCCGAAGAGCCGAGCTTGGAGAGAAAGTCGGCTACTGAATTGTCCTTCCTAGGGACATGCCCGAGCTCCAAGTTCGAACCACTTCTCCATCTTGCGGACCTCGGCGAGATACTTTGCCATTGCATCCCCGAGCATTGATAGTCCTTCTTGTACCGTTGATGACGAGCCGAGTCTCCTTCACGACCAACCGTCAGATGCTCAAGGACTTGCGTGCTCGAAGCCCGCCAAGAGAGCTTCATATTCTGCCACGTTATTGGTCGCAGGAAAGCAAAAACGAACCACATACCTCAACTGGTCGCCCCGCGGGGTAAGGATAAGTATCCCAGCCCCCGAGCGTTTGAAGGACCTCGAACCGTCGAAGAACATGATCCAGGCTTTCTTCCTCGGCCTCGAGCTCGAGGCGGGCTGCGACGTCTCGTTCGACCACGAAGTCGGCGAGCACTTGTGACTTGATAGCTGTTCGGGCTACGACCTGGATGTCAAACGCCGCCAGTCCCATGGCCCATTTGGCTATCCGCGCGCCGCCTCCGATTCCACAAGATATCGCCGAGCGAAAGTTGCTCGACGCGACCACTGAATGCGCCCGAAGTAGTGTCGAAGCTTGCGCGAGGCCATGAGAAGAGCATCTGCCAGCCGACTTTGGGTAACGCTCCTTTGGTCCATGTAAGACCTCACGACATAGTAATCGGATGTCTTTGTGCCTCTGCTCGCAACTAGGACAAAGACTTACGGCTTGGGCGGTGGCTGCAGGTAGAGCAAAGAACTCTCGCCAGTCATGGAGTTGTAAGGAGGGGTGGGGATAGCAGATATACCTTCACTCATCGAAAGATCGTTGAAGCTCGAGTCCATTCAAAGCCCCTGCTTGCGCAGGTCTTAAAGAATGGGAGACCTCGTCACGAGCCTCAAATGAATTGCTGAGGGCGGCCATGCACCGGTGAGGCTTTGCACTTGCTTGATCGAGGTCGGGCTCCATCTTATCGATGGCCTCGATCTTCTCCAGTTCGAACCAACCCCCGAGCCCCGATCATGTAGCCAAGGACCTTCCCCGATGCCGCCAAACACACACTTCGGGTTGAGCTTGATTTTGTACTGCTCAGTTTGCAAATGTTTCTTCAAGGTCACGGACGCGGTCGCCTCGAGGAGCTTTTGACGATGATGTCGCCTACGTAAACCTCGAGGTTTCGCCTAATCTGCTGCTCAAGGCCTTAGTCATCGACGCTGAAATGTTGCCCCGATTGCGCAGACTAAATGACATGGTCGTAGCAATACGCGCTTAACGGGTGATGAAGGCGATCTTGTTTCGCCGCCGACCGCCAAATTTTGATCCGTGGTAGCTCGAGTAAGCATCCAAGAAGCTTAGCATCTTGGCGTTGGCGGTGGAGTCGACGATCCGTCGATGCGCTGAAGGGGAAGTTGTCCGCCGGCAGCCGAATTCAACCCCGTATGATCGACGACATTCTCCACTTGCCACCCTTCTTCAAGACGATGACCGGGTTGGCTAGCCACTGAGTAATCGATCTCGCGGATGAAGCCGGCCTTCAGAGCTTATCAAGGTTCTCTTGATGACCGCAACCTTCTCCGGGAGAAGCGTCGCGTAGCTCGACGACAGTCTAGAACCGGTTCGACCAGAACTTGTGCTCGATCACCTCGAATGCCGTATATCCGCAGCTCCTGCTTAATATACCTCTGTTGGCACGAAGAAAGGTGACGAGCTCGAGTTCCTATTTGGAACCCAGCTCGGCCGAGACGTGGACACACCTGGTCGTGTCGCCTTCCTCGAGCGGCACGACCTTTGTTGCCCCGATGGGCTGAATCGCCGCTCTCTAACGGGCGTTTTTCTCCGTCACCTCTCGACCTCGCTGGGCAAGATGCGGCGAAGCGCCAGGCCTTTGGTCTCGCAGCCATGTGCGCTGCGCAGTCATTTGGAACGGTAATGATGCCGCTAGGCTCGGAGCTTCATGCACCGATGACCGTAATGATTGGCTGCCATGAACTTGATGAGGGCAGGTCTTCCGAGAATAGCGTTATACGGGAGGTCGCCCTCAACCACCTCAAAGGTGATCAGCTCGGTGCGGAAGTTGTCCGAGTCGCCGAAGGTGATGGGCAAGACCACCTGCCCCAAGGGTGTAGTTGAGCTCCCAGGAATGATTCCGAAGAAGGGGATGGCGATGCTTTTGATCTTTGACCGGGAATCAGATCCCGGCCAAGTACTTCGCCTTGACAAGAAATTAAGAGAATCGCCTGCCGACTATGACACGCCTCGACCATCTGTGTTGCTAATGGTCGGGTCACGACCAAGGCGGTCTTTAAGTCTCGCCATACCTTGTAAGGCATCCTCTCGAGAAAAGGTGATGGTGGCCCGCCCACTTGCAATGCCGCCGATGGGCTTTCCCATTGCAACTCGACAGATGGTCCGGCAAAGAATTTTGATTCGCTACCGATCGGTAGGTCGCCGAGCCGCCAAAGATGACGCTAATCCGCGCCGCCTGTTGGAATTCCAGTCGAGGTCGCCGTGTTCGACCCGCTGCTCACCCTTTCGGCTGGTCGTCATCCTTCGGAGCACGGTCATCTCACCACGCCCGCCATAGAAGGCTCGCTTTCTTGCCAAGCCTCGCAGACCGCAGTCGTGGCCGACCGCCTGTGAAACATGCAGATTTTCGCCTGCACTCAGCCACCCCTTCGCCCCTCGCGCCGAAAGCATCGGTCCTCCGAGGTCCAGCCGCCGCCTTCTTTACAGGGCTGGCCTGCATACCGCAAGATCGAAACCGACCTTGACGAGGTCGGGTCCTGTCCCGAGTCTGATCCCGGACCTCGAGGACCTCACGCTGGCCGTTCGGCGAGACGACGACCCGCGGCAGACGTCCGCCGGTCCTGCGATCACGCTTCCGCTTCTTGGCGCGGGCGTCTTGGCCGGCGCCCATGGAATTGGACGGGCCAGCCTCAGAGTGGTTCAGACCAAGCTTACCTTGGTCGTAATCGTGGAACAGTTTGTTGACGCTGAACCTTGTCGTGATCTCGAGGTCTTCGGTAAGGCGCTGGTCGCGAATGCCGAACTTGAAGGCCTTGATGACCGCTTCATCAGAGATGCTCGGATCGTTCCTCGTATGATAAACCGCCAGACGAAATCACGAAGAGGCTCGCTTGCCCCGATGACGCGATCCAAATCCTTCTCCTCCCCGCCGCCATAATGACTCCGAAGTTGGAGCGAGGGCGCTCGATTTGGCGCCACGACCAAGGAAAGGGCTTCGTTGAAGAGCCAGTTCGGAACGGCCCGTAATCTGCCGGGAGATAGTTGGCTATGACCAACCCGTCACCTCCGCCGCCAAAATGGCGGTCGAGTAGATGGACAGAATTCGCCGATTCTTGGTCCGTCGGGCGCCGATCAAAGCGGTTTGAACTGAAAGCAACAGACGACGAAGGTCGTCAGAGTACGCCACGCAACCGTAGGCCGGGACGGGTGCACGCCGGGAGCGATTGCAGCCAACGAGATCTCCACTGTTGTACGACTCCGAGCTCGGGCTTTCTTGACGACCCGATCTTCGGCGAGATCGGTCATGGTGCCGAGCACGGAGTCGCTGGGAGGTATTGCAGCGTCTGTCAGGCGCGACGACGCTGGTGGAATGTCGGGGAAAGTCCTCGCGACCGCCGCTTGGCGTGGAGCTCATGTGGCTCACTCGCGTCCAACCCTACTCGGGTTAGTAACCGCGGGAGCGACGATGCGGTAGCGTCGGGTCTCGCCCGAGGGTGTTGCCAAGACGAAGGCGCTTCTCGCTTTGGCGACAAATGACGGTGCGCCGCGATGACGCGTGATGAATTGTCGCTGCTTCTCAGGGAAGGGGTCCCCTAACGGTGACTTCGGTGCGGAGGAATGACCTCGCCAGTAGCGATCAAGTTCTTTTCGCCAAGGTCTTGCCAAGAGCTCCGATTTTGCCCTATCGGGATCAGCCATGATCCGGGCAATAGCGCGAAGGCGCTCCCCCGAGGGAGGGAGCCTCTCCTGGTCCTCCCGTCGGAGCGCGGTTATGGCCTGATTGATCGCGACGTGGACCATCCGACGAGCATCCTCGGGGGTTTGTGGGTCGCGATCCGCCACTGCCGCGTCCTCACCAGAAGCGTCCGCCATGAAAACGTGCTGCTCACACGGTGGCGGGGAAGGCGAAAACAGGGATGCGGAGCCGGACTCCGCGTCCGATCCCACGCTTGAAGAGTGTCTGTCGATGGAGAACGCCATGCTCCTAAGACCTCGGAGTTTTTCCTGTGAATGAACAAAGCAATCGGGCCCCACGGTGGGCGCCAGAGCTGACGAGGGCTGGGTACCCCTTGACCAGCCGGAGTGTGGTCAGCAGATTCCCATGCTCGGAAGGCCCCGCCGCGACACAGATGCGCCTTGGGCGCTCGACCACGAAGCGCCTGGCGACCCGAGCTCTAGGACCTCTCGACCTTGAGCTCGGCGGGGTCTCGCTCAAGCCCTGGTCCGCCCTAGGATTTGGATCGCATTTGGTGACGGTTGCTAGAGAGCGGGTCGTGGGGGTGATTCAGAGGCGCAATAAGTTCGAAGGCGATTCTTGCCGACCCTCAAGGTGCACGGAGGCCCCTTTCCAAGGTTTGCTCCGGCCGCTATGCATAAAGGAAGTATAAAGACCAAGGATGCATGAGCTCTGTGGAGACGGAACAACACAACACACACAACAGCTCGAGTTAGGAATCACCATTCTTGTCTTAAGTTGTAAACACCTGCTCTGTACACCCATATAACAAGAATCACCGCCATGAGGCGGCAGAGTAGAGCTATTACCTTCACGGGGCTCAACCAATATAAACTCTTGTCTCGTGCTCGTTGTCGCCTTTTCCGACCATCGCCCGATCAATTTTCTTCCTTCGTTCGAGTAAACGCAAGCTCGGGTCCCATAAACTCTCTCGACCCCTACTCTCTTTTTGTGGTTGACGATCCCGATCGTCGACATACCGCGCCACCGTGGGGCCCGATTGTTTTGTTTCTTTTCAGAACGACACCAAGACTCGGGGAGCATGGCGCCATTCATCGACGAATTTTCTTGAGAGCGGACTCGACTCCGTGTCCTGTTTCGCGCCTACGCCGCCGCCGCTCAAGCAGCATGTTCTAGTGGCGGACGGGCAAGGCATTGAGGGAGATGCGGATGACCTTGATCCGCAGACCCCGGAAGACGCTCGCCGGATGGTGCAGGTTACCATCAACCAAGCCATAACAGCTCTCGTGAGAGGCCGAGAGAAGGCCAAAGACATCTTTCGGGCCACCCAGCTCCTCTTCCGGGAGCGCCTCGCTATCGCCGGGTCATAGCCAACCCCGATAGGGCGAGGTCGGAGCTCTTTGGCCGAGCCCCTGCCGAGGAACTCGATCGAGCTGCGGCAAAGGTGGCACCTCCGCAAAGATCAAAGTCAACACTTTGGACCCGCTCCTGAGAGAAGTAATGACAACACGCCGCGCCATCGGTCGCGTCGGACACCTTCTCTGACAGAGTTAGCCCCGAGCAACAAAGCTCGGGGCGAGGCTCGACGCGACGCTACTGGCGCCCCACGGCATCACAGCGCCAGACCAGACCGAGCCCGAGCGGGCCGCTCGAAGTCAATCGGCAAAGCAGGTCTGCGGACCTCTCCCGGGACGTTCCGCCCAAGTGCCGCAGGGTACAGGACCGCCTGCGTTACCAACCGGGTGATTCCCGTGCTCGGCACCATGGTCGTTCCCGACGGAAGTCGGGCCGCCGGGGGAGCCTCGACTCCGAGTCCGGCAGCAGCAGGGATCTTGTCGGCAATGACCATGACCGGCGTGCGCCTGTCCCGGCCTACGGCTGCATGGCGTACTCCGACGGCCTTCGTCGCGTGCGGTGGCCAGCTCGGTTCAAGCCCGCGCTGATCGAGCGCTTCGACGGGACCAAGAACCCTGACGAGTTCCTGTCCATCTATTCGACCGCTATCCTGGCGGCTGGAGGGGACGAGCTCGTAATGGCAAACTACCTCCCGACTGTTCTGGACGGGGCCGCTAGGACCTGGCTCTTTAATCAGAAGCCTGGCTCCTTCAGGTCGTGGCGCCAGATCCAGAGCGCCCTTCGCCCAACTTCCGTGAGTTGTTACGGCGGCAGGCAGGAGAAAGACCTCGGATCGTGGTCATCCAAGGAAGAACGAGCCATCTGCGGACTTTGTCGCGCGATTCATCCGCATAAGGAACGATCCCGAGCATTTCTGATGAGGCCGTCATCAAGGCCTTCAAGTTCGGGGTCCGTGATCGACGTCTCACCGAAGACCTGGAGATCACCTCGAGGCTCAGCGTCAACAAACTTTTCCGCATGGCGGAGGCGATGGACGCCGACGATGCCGCCCATCGAAACGCGACTACGACTAAGGTAAGCTTGGTCTAAACCAAACAGAGGCCGGCCCGTCCAACTCCTGGGGCGCCGACCAAGGCGCCACCACCAAGAAGCTTAAAGCGCGATCGCAGAGGTGGCGAGGGCTACCGCGAGTGATCGTCTCGGCGGATGGCCAGCAGCGAGGTCGCCGAGGTCCCGAGGCCAAGCTCGGAGGACTCTAAGCCTCGCCAAGGCCGACCCAAGCCGCACCAGCGAAGAACCGGCCCAGCAGGAGGGCCAACGTGCCGGTCCCCGACAGGCCGATGCTCGGCAAATGGGGTCGAGGGCGCGGGGTTCGACGAAACAAAGTTCTGTCTTTTCCACAGGGCGGCCGGCCACGATCTACGGGCCTGCAGGGCTTGGCAGAATAAGCTAGACGCCTTCTACGATGGGCGGGGTGAGATGCCCATGCTCCCGAAGGATGACGACCGGCCCGACCGGGTGAATGCCGGCGCGGAGCGGGACGACGACCTCGACCTGGAGTTCCAGCAAGGCGAGCGCCGGATCGACGTCATCTTCGGTGGCTCGTCGGCCTACCATCAGCGCGAGGTCAAGGCGCACACAGTACCATCTACCAGTCGCCATCGAAGCCCACCGAGCAGCCACCGCAAGGGCGGTGCCACCATCACCTTCTCCCCGGGGGATGCTCTCCCAGGTATGGCTCGAGACCTAAAGACCGCCTTGGTCGTGACCCCGACCATCAGCAACACCACGGTCGGTCGCGTCATGGTCGATGGCGGCAGCTCTCTTAACTTATCGCAGCGGGAGCGCCGGCCGATGCGATTCCCGATCGAAAGTCAAGAGCATCACCATACCGTTCTTCGGGATAGTCCCCGGGAGTTCGACCACCCCCTTGGGGCAGGTTGTCTTGCCAGTCACCTTCGGTGGCTCTGACAACTTTCGCACCGAGTTGATCACCTTCGAAGTGGTCGAGGGTGACCTCCCGTACAACGCCATCCTCGGGCGACCTGCCTTGGTCAAATTCATGGCTGCCAACCATTATGGCCATCGATGCATGAAGTTACCTGGCCCCAACGGTGTCATCATCGTGCGGGGCGACCTACAAGCGGCGCATGGCTGTGAGACCAAGGCCTTGGCCCTTGCAGCATGCTTGCCCAGGCCACGTCGGCCGAGGAGACGACGAAGAACGCCGAAAGGCGGCGATCTGACCCTAAGCCTAGCTGGGAACGAAGGCCGGTTGCCGACGAGAGCGACCCGACCAGGTGTGTCCACGTCTCCGATGAGCTGAGTCCCAAATAGGAACTCGAGCTCGTCACCTTCCTTCACGCCAACAAGGGTATATTCGCTTGGGAGCCCGCGGATATGCCCGGCGTCCCGAGGGAGGTGATTGAGCACAAACTGCAGGTGGGATCCGGCTCCCGACCTGTGCGCCAAAAGCTGCGTCGCTTCTCTCCGGAGAAAGTCGCAGTCATCAAGGAGAACCTCGACAAGCTCTTGAAGGCCGGCTTCATTCGTGAGATCAACTACTCCGAGTGGCTGGCCAACCCGGTCATCGTGCAGAAAAAGGGAGGAAAGTGGAGAATGTGCGTCGACCATACGGGGTTGAACTCGGCTTGCCCGAAGGACAATTTCCGCTCACAAGATCGACTCGATCGTGGACTCCACCGCGAATGCTAAGATACTGAGCTTCTTGGATGCTTACTCGTGGTACCACCAGATCAAGCCTGGCGGTCGACGACGAAAGCAAGACCTCCTTCATCACGCCGCTTGGCACCTATTGCTATCTGACCATGTCATTTGGTCTGCGCGCAATGCGGGGCCACTTTTCAACGCGTCGATGACCAAGACTTTCGAGCTCGGACGGGCGGAACCTTGAGGTCTACGTGGACGACATCATCGTCAAAGCCCGCCGAGGCGACCACGTCATGACCTCGAGGAGACCTTCGCCAACCTGAACAGCACAAGATCAAGCTCAACCCCGAGAAGTGCGTGTTGGCGCGGCGTCCGAAGGTGCTCGGCTACATGATCGGGGCTCGGGTTGACCAAACCCGAGAAGATCGAGGCGATCGAAAAGATGGCACCCGGCCTCGATCAAGCGGTGCAAAGCCTCATCGGCGCGATAGCGCCCTCAGCAGATTCATCTCGAGGCTCATGAAGCTGGCTCCCATTCTTCCAAACCTTGCACAAGCACGGGGGCTTCGAGTGGACTCCAGAGGCCCAGCGATCCTTCGACGACCTGAAGGCATACCTGTCGTCCCCACCCCTCCTTACAACGCCACAACCTGGTGAGAAGTTACTGCTATACCTCGCGGCCACCCCCATGCTGTTAGTGCCGTACTAGTAGCGGAACGGGGGCCTCAGCAGCACCCCATTTATTATGCCAGCGAGGTCTTGCACGGCCCGAAGGAGCGCTACCCGCAGGTACAGAAGCTGTTATATGCTCTCCTCATGGCTTCGCGCAAGCTCGGCAGACTATTTCGGGCACACTCAGTGGTCGCCCCGAGCAACTTCCCCTCCGGGACATCCCGAGGAACCCGGAGGGCGGCCAGGCGACCGCCAAGTGGGCCATGGGCTGGCGGCGTTCGGCCTGTGTCGTGGCGCCGCGACGACCATAAAAGTCGCAAGTGCTTTCGCCGACTTCGTGGTCGAAAGCAGACGTCGCAGCCCGCCTCGAGCCGGTCGAAGACTAAAAGCCCCGGTCATGTTCTTCGACGCTCGAGATCCTTCAAGCGCGGGTGGGATCCTTATCCTCACCGCAGCCGCGGCGACAAGCCGAGGTACGTAATTGCTTTGGCTTCTCGGCGACCAACAATGTGGCGGAATACGCTCTTTTGGCGGCTGCGAGCTTGCAAGGCCTTTGGGAGGCGCCACTGGTTGTGAAGGGCGACTCGGCTCGTCATCAATCGGTTCAACAAGGACTACCAAAGGCTCGGGAGACGCGATGACAAAGTACTCGCCGAGGCGCTGCAAGATGGAGAAGTGGTTCGAACTTGAGCTCAAACACATCCCCTGTGAAGGACAACTCAGCGCGGACTCCCTCTCCAAGCTTGGCTTCTCCGACGACGAAGTCCCACCCGACGTCATCTCGAGACACTAGCGGCCCGTCAATCTCGACCAAGAGGTCGCCATCGTCATGGTCGAAGGTACACCCTCCTGGGCCGAGGCCATCCACGCTTCCTTGCTCGGGGCAACTTTGCCACCCGACCCTACCGGAGGAGCCGGATCAGCGCGGCGCGAGTCTCAGACACGCTTTGTCGAGGAGAGCTTCTGGATGCAATGTTTAGGCATCTGACGCGGTGCATCTCCACGGAGGAGGTAAGTACCTCGTGCATGACATTCACTCGAGCCTCTGTGGGCGCACTCTTCGTCTGAGGACAATGGTGGAAGGCCTTCGCATGGGGTACTATTAGCCCTCGGCTTCGGGATGCTTTCGTGATATCGTCACTTTTGCCGAGCCACGCCAATTCCACGCCCGGAAGTCGCATCAACCCGCCTCGCGCTCCAGACCATCCGCTCGCGTGGCCCTTCTCGACACAGAAATTTGGACATCCTCGGTCCTTTTCCTCAAGCAAACGGAGGGAAGAAGTTTACGCTCGTCGTATCGACACCTTCACCAAGTGGATAGAGGTGGCCGGCCTCGACCATAACTCGGCGGCGGTTCATTTTTCGCTTGTTCGTGGTCACCGTGCACGGGTTCCATGCAAGATTATCGCGACAACGGTACTCGGTTTACGGTGAGTTGTTCGGGGAGTTTTGCGAGGAACTTCGGCATTAAAATTTGCTTCGGCCGGTGGCTCACCCCGAACAACGGAGCAGCGCGCACGCGCCAACGGGAAAATCGTTGATGGCCAAGAAACGAGTCACGATGAGCTCGACCCGTCGGCAAGGCTGGGTGGACGAACTTCCCACCGTCCTATGGTCTATTCATTACCACAACAAGCCGAGCCACGTGGTCCACACCCTTCCGGCTTCGTGTTGATGCATCCGGCAATCCGCCTCCCGAGGTCACGCCTGGCTCTGCCGAGGTCGGCAGTCGACCAAGTCGACTTGGAAGCGAACGGTCTCTCGACCTCACCCAGAAGAAGTAAGATGCCGCAGTGCCTTGCTACGATCAACGACTACTGCAAACTCTTCAGCAGACATGCGTCTCGGCGATGCGACCTAGGAAGCTCCTTGTTGGGGACTTGGCCCGAGGCGGATTCAGAGCTCGCCCGGCACCAACAAGTTATCCCAGGTGGGGGGCCCTATAGAGTTGTTTCAGCAGATCGCCGGGGGGCCTCTAGCGATGCCCGACGGCAGCAGAGAGCTCTCTAGCTCGTGGAATATAGATCAACCGGAAGTTTTATGTGTAAACCCTATGCCTCACATTTCAATAAAGGCGATCTTTCATTTTCTATATGCCTCGCAGATATTATCGCTATTTCTTTTTGAGCGGTTCCTCGTTTGTTTTTCTCGAACCACGACCTCGTCTTGTGAGCACATTAAGCTCTGGTCTAAGCGGCCTTGAGTTTGGCGTTCACCGCCCGTGAACGAGCTAAGCGTAGCCGAACCTCTTCGCAATCTAGCTCTTCCATGTGCTCGGGCTTGAGCTGAGAACCTCGCCGCTTTAGCCGTCGAGCGATATGCATGGTCGCAAGGACCGTTCGAGCACTAACGATGACCGCTTCGCGTGCCCTTCTACCATTGCGAATTGTTCCTCCACTTTGCGGTCGTGGCCTTCGTCCATGTTTAAGTCTTGTGCGAGGCACGCGTCGCTCGACCTCGGACCCAAAGTGGGTAAGGCTACCCTATCGGCGCCACGACCAGAAAGCGAGAGCGACCAATAAGCAAAGCAAGGAAGACTTCAAGTATCCCCAAGCTACGGATTTACAACAGGACGAGGTTTCTTTGTACACCAAAACAAACCACTTTTGTTAGTACATTCCGCGCTCTTTGATGTTTCCTTACAATGTCGGCCATCTCATGGTAAGCTTTTTCTGCTCGGTGGGCCACTCTTGCCTTGAGTTGCGATCTCACCACAGGTGGAGGGCTTCTTTGGGAAGCATCCACGGCTCGGCGTCGTTCGTCTTCAAAATTTGGGCGGGGCATTCTTCATTGCTTTTACCGAGCGCTCGAGCTTTTCTTGAGCAGGGACCTTAGTCCGGGCCCAAAGCGACCTCTCGGGAACCTTCTCCAGCGCCTCGACTTTTAGCGCGTTCGACCTCGGCGCCTTGGTGGCGCGTTCGAGCTTCCCCTCAAGCTCAAGGATTTTGGCCTCGAGCTCGGGGGCGCCTCATCCTAGAATGTGCACCGCTCGCAATGCCCTCTCCAGTCCTTGACCTTGGCACGCTTTCGGTTTCAAGTGTCTTGTTGGCGCTCCCAAGTTCCTCTTGATTTGGAGTATTTTGGCCTTGAGCTCGGGAGTTGGCGCCTCTGCGGAAGCCTTCTCGAGCCTTGATCTTGCCCTTCGGCCTCGAGTGCCGCGGGCTGAGCGGCGCGCTCTGCTCCACGGCCTAACACGAAGTCGCGTTGGGAGACCTGGTCGCTCGAGCTCTTCGCGTGGACTATCTCCTGCGCGCCTCATCGTCCGGCGTAGATCATCGAGCTCTTGGGCCTTCGCTCGAGCTCCCCTGCTCGACCTCAATAGTGCAGACGAGGCGGACGCCGCGTTCAACCTCCGCGCCTCCATCGATGATCGAGGAGACCCCCCGGCCTGACAAGCATACCCTCGGAGGCCTTGTAACCCTCGAGAGGCTGATCGATCACCTTCACGGCGAAAGGATGGCCCAAAAGTGAGAGGGACAAGGAAGTCAAGCTGCGAGCTCACGAAGTCACGGAAGACCCTCACCTCGCCGAGTCGCCCCTCCAGCGTCTTGTGGGTGAAGTCTCACGGTCGTCAATACGATCGCGAGGATCTCCTCCTCCTCGTCGACCGCCACGCGGTCAGGATCGACCACGACCACCGATGGCGACTTGGGCGGGACTCTGAGTCCCTTCCCGGGCGGCTTGGTTATCATTGCCTCCTCCGGTGGGTTTAGGCCACCGACGGGGGACATAGCGAGCCGAGCCCCGATCTCCACGGTCGGGGTCCGCTTCGTCTCGGCGCCAAGGGATGGCGGCCGGATCCGCCTCGGTATTCCCGACCTCCGTGGCACAGGGTGCCGCGACCTCGGCGCTCGGCACGATCCACGGTGGGAGGTCTGTGGAGCTTGGCTCTGGCCGTCGCCCGTTGGCCGTGGTCGCGCCTCGGCGCCGAGCGATCGTGGTGGTGGGGTCTTGAGGCCACTTCAATCGTGGCCTCAAGGCCTGATATCCTCCCTCACGCAGGCGTCGGGAAGCCGTCGGCGACATCTGCGCCGTGGGCCTCGCCGATGTCGTGGTCCCGGCCGACCGCGGGCTCGTTTTCTTCAGACGAGTCGTCGAGCCCTTGGTAGAACTCACGAGGCCAAGGGCTGGCCGAAAAGTCGTGTCCCACGACGATCGCGGCGTGGTACCCGGCTCGGCGTTCTCCTCCTCGGACTCGGACTGCATACGGACAGCGACCATCGTCCAAAGCGGGCAAGTTTGAGCTCGGGTGCTCGAGTCTGCGATCAAAAGCATACACTAAGCCAGAAAGGTACGAAAGGGGCGGCGCAGACCGGGATGCCAGGGGCTTACCTAGGTCACCAGTCTCCTCCTCGTCGAAGGTCTTGCTGCCCCGATGTTGAGGGGATGTCACGTTCTTGGCGTCCTCGCGACACGAGGTCTCGGGGTCGGGCAGCTCCGCACCACCGCATGGCGAGGGCTCGGGCTCGAGGCTCGGGGTGTACTCGAAGACTGGCGGCGGCAGCCAAGGCTCTTACTACGAAGGAAACTCGTCAAAGCGGCAAAGCGCGGGGAAAACACAAGCTCGGGGCTCGACCGGAAGGGCCCTTACCATGCACGGTCTCCCACTCGACATGGCGCTTCGCCGCCTCCGTTCGCTTGGTCCGACCGGCGGGAAGTCGCTTCTTCCCCTTCTTGCCCCTGCCCCCGCCGGGCAGCGGGAGCATTCTCCTGGCCGTGTCCAGTAACTCCTGATGGGCCTGCGTGCGGGCGGGGCTCAGGAAGGGGCTCGTGGGTATAAGACTCGGCGCTTGGTCGGTGACCTACCTCGTCCTTTCGGCGGAGTACATTCTTGGGGCGGGGTTGCCGATGGCGTACTCGTCGCCCGACTTCCCAAACATCTCGACCATCCTGGCGGAGACCCAGGATTCTTTCGGCACTGCAGGACAAGCGGCTGTCAAGAGAGGATCGAAGGGTGTGCGCAAGCCAGACCTTGAGACAAAAAGACTTACTAGACGTGCCCTCGCGGGTAGCATCGTCGGACCCCTGGATCTCGAAGAAGGGGTGCTCCCTCCGCCTGAGAGGGGACACGCGGTTCCGCAGGAAATCGTTGGCGATCGCCTGCCCGTTAAGACCGCGCGTTGCGCAGATATGGATGAGGGCGATGGCCTCCTCGTCGACCTCGAGGTCGTCCGGCTCCGGAGTCTCCTTCTTGCGGTTGGCGATGGGGGTCCGCCAGACACTGACATCCGGCCTCGCCCTCTTGAGTAGAACCGGCGCTCGTTCCACGGGCATCGAGGGAATCCGGTGGAACTTAGGAAAACCCACTTGAGCCCGACCCGTTGCGGAAGTAGAGCGCAATGACCACGGGTCCTTCCCGGGCGGAAGAGGCGAAATCTGCGAAAGAAGAAGCGAGGGGTCGGAGAATCCCAGGGAACCCCTCGCATAGATGGGAAAAGATGGTGAGGAGAAGAAGCGGAGTTTGGCACAGATTGATGAGCTCGATGTCGCGGTCGGAGAGGACCTTGACGAACTCACTCTCCGGGTCCGCAAGCCAAAGAGGGCGTAGTGCTCGGTGCGAGACAATCTCATAAATCCTTGGGGCGCGGCTCGGTCTCGTTGCGGCGCCGCCATACAAAGCAGTCCAGCAGCCCGGGGACTCGAGCTCTCTCATCCTCGAATCCGAGAGTGCTCCTTCTAACTTGGTCATGGCGATCGTCTGGTTTAAATGCGAGGGGAGAGGAGGACCTTGCTCGGGCGGGAGGACTTGGAAAGCGAAGGGCTCAAGGGCGAGAGCTTTTCTTCTTTGAAGATGTGGTATTTGGGATTATGAACATAACACGGTAAAATCCGATCCTGACGCCTTAAAAGGCGTGCCAACTATGACTTGACGCTGTGATTAAGGCTTGGGCACGGAGTCGAGGCGCCGCCAGTGCCCGCCAACCGCTCACATCCGTACCAACATCGAGAAATCCGAAGGTCGCCGGTGTCGTGGCCAAGAGACTTGCCTTGTGGTCTCCTTGGAGCCTCGACCAGGAGTCAAGACCTATGAAGGAGTCTCAAGAATAAGGCTCGAGGTGCGTGAAGGTTCCTCAGGCCTAGAGCCTCGGGGCTAGGCGGCAATGGGTACCCCTTGACCCGGTCGGAGTGTGGTCGGGATTCCCATGCTCGGAAGGCTCGGCCCGCGACACAGGAGTGCCTAACTGAGGCGCTCGACCCTGGCCTTGGCGCTTGCACGACTCGGCACCTCTCGACCTCGAGCTCGGCGGGGTCTCGCTGAAGCCTGGTCCGCCCTAGGATTCGGATCGAGGCATTTGTTGACGGTTGCTAGAGGCGGGTCGTGGGGTGATTGAGTCTGCCGCAAGTTCGAGGCGATTCTTGCCGACCCTCAAGGTGCCTGAGGCCCCCTTTCAGAGGTTTGCTCCGGCCGTTGCGTACAAAGGAAGTATAAAGACCAAGGATGCATGAGCTCGAGGAGGCGGAGACAACACAACACACGGCTGACTCGAGTTAGGAATCACCATTCTTGTCTTAAGTTGTAAACTCTTTGCTCTGTACACCCATATAACAAGAATCACCGCTTGCGCGGCTAGAATAAAGCTATTACCTTCACGGGGCTCGAACGATATAAACTCTTGTCTCGTGCGTTGTCGCCTTGCTCGAGCCATCGCCCGTCGAGCGTTCGAGTAAAAGCGCAGCTCCCGATCATTGTCAACCGCAAAAAGAGGTAGGGGTCGAGAGTTTATGGGACCCGAGCTGCGTTTTACTCGAACGAAGGAAGAAAATCGATCGGGCGATGGTGAACAAAGGCGACAACGAGCACGAGACAAGAGTTTATCTTGGTTCGAGCCCCGTGAAGGTAATGTAATAGCTCTACTCATCGCCTCGGCGGTGATTCTTGTTATATGGGTGTACAGAGCAAGTGTTTACAACTTAAGACAAGAATGGTGATTCCTAACTCGAGCTTTGTGTGTGTTGTGTTGTCTCCGTCTCCTCGAGCTCATGCATCCTGGTCTTTATACTTCCTTTATACGCAACGGCCGGAGCAAACCTCGGAAAGGGGCCTCCTGCACCTTGAGGGCTGGCAAAGAATCGCCTCGAACTTGGCGCGACTCTGAATCACCCCACGACCGCTCTCCGCAACCGTTAGTCAAATGCCCGATCCAAAATCCTAAGGCGGACCAGGGCTTCAGCGAGACCCGCCGAGCTCGAGGTCGAGAGGTGCCGAGCTCGGGTGCGCCGCCGTGGTCGAGCGCCCCAAGCGCACCTGTGTCGGTCGGGCCTTCCGAGCATGGGAATCATTGACCACACCTACGTTTGGTCAAGGGTACCCACCCTCACACGTCTCATATGGGGCAGCCTAGCCGACTAATTTGCAAATACTTAACTTAAGTGCTATCATGGTGGTGTGAGTCCGGGTGTACGGGGGAAACTCACATGGCGCAAGAGGGGGGCCCTGTTGTGGCGGTGTAGCCCTTCAGTGTTGAAACCTTAGCAAGTAGCACTGGGTTAAGAGGATGCATTGTAAAGGCTTTGTTATAATCGTTCGCCTGTGTGGTGCATGGTTATATCGTGTGGGTAAAGTGCATAACCTCTGCAGAGTGTACAAACTATTTGGATAGCCGTGCCCACGGTATTGAGCAATGCTCGGGGATTACAGTCAAGGGGTAGTTAATTAAAATGAATAACTGTTATGGGATGGCAGGATGCCATGTGGATAATGGAACTTGACTTAGGATGAACACTTGGGTTTGATTTGAAAAACAATGGAATCTATTTACTGTTATTATTTGTTTTACGGTCTGTTCAATCTATTAATATATGTGTTTTTGAATGCTGCATTACTGCTTATGAACCATAAGCCTTCCTTTGGAATAAGCCTGCATATAGCTATGATAGAATTGCATTCTGTGCACAACTTGTTGAGTACGTGTTGGTGTACTCACCCTTGCTTACAAACCAACAACGATGGAGGAGTCATCGCTTTGTGCTTGAGGGGACTTTCGGTGGGCCGCGAGACACTAGGCCAAGCCTTGTCGATCACATGTGGTGTCTTGATGAGTCACTCGTCTTCTCTTGTTTTCATTGCATTCATTTTACTTTATCTTAGACTTGCCCATGTGGCCGAATAAATGTAAGTGATCATAAGATCATACACTAGTTATATTGAATAAATGAAGTCTTATTATTATTATCGTTGTGTATAATGTGATGCTTACCGATGCTAAGCTGTGTGCACTAGCAATTGATCCTGGGACTAGTGCGGTAAACACAGTGGGTCTGAATTGGTGAATTCGGGTCCTTACAGAGGTGGTATCAGAGCATACTGACTGTAGGTCTTGGCCCTAGTTAGCATGGTGGTATCTTAGGGAGTCCAAAACTATTTTCTAAAAGAAAAACTTAAACTAGACTAAAAACAACACTCTTGACTCTTCTCATTCTCTGCTCCTCACCTTTGCTGGAATTATGATTTTTTTCGAGGCCATTGAGCATGGTGGACTTATCTATTTCCCTTTTGAATAGATGAGGATGGTCCAAGAGTACGGGGAGCAGGAGGGAGGTTACGCAGCAGAGCTATGGCGCATGATGAGGATGCTCGGAGGCTTCGACAGGCCGATCTTCCGAGGGGAGACCATAGTACGTGCCAGACTCGACGTTGGCTGGAGGGTTCATATTACGATCTACGCACGAGCAAGGGCAAGAGGAAGTCGTTCCATCCGCATCACCGTTAGAAGATCTACGCCCGAGGTCGGGATCCAGGCGGCAGCACATTTGGCGATGAGACAGCTTGCTCGTACCTACCCCCGAGAGTTGGAAGGCACTGTGTTCCGACATCATCCACGCCGAGACAACCGTCTTGACCGAGCGCCAATAGTGGAGGAAGACGCCACAGTTACCAACCTGGTGAGATATGTCATTGCTCAGGAGGATGCCCTCGACGATATGGTTCTGGAGCTGCGGAGAACTCGTAACGAGGCCAGGGATGCGGAAGCTCGACTCCAAGAGGTCTTAGATCAGTCTCTCCGGAGGATCCATGAGTTGGAGGATGCATTATTTGGACCTGAGCCAGAGCCGGAGATGGAGCTACATGACCCCAACCCGGAGACAGACCCGGAGTCAGACTTCGACGGATGAGAGACTTAGGATTAAGTTGAGACTCGAATGTTGAGTCGCGTCCATAAGATAGCATTACCAATTGTGATAGACGTTAAGGTTGAGTGTTTAGTTTGGATTTTATTGTTTGCTGAGTGTGCAGTATGCGTTGCAAAGCTTTTAGGCTTATGTAAGCAACCATACCAAGTTATTTAATAAAATAATAAAGTTTGGGTTAAACCTGTTTTCCCCGCTTTAGAGATTCTTATATCTCATCTGTGCTACTTCTACCCCCTCCTAACCTAAGCAGATGGTGAACACTCGTGGCAACAACGGAGCATCAGGAAGTGGTCTCCGCCGGAATGACAATGACGGGACCCCAACTCAGCCAGCACCGCCAGTGGATATGCAGAACTTGGGAGCTTTTCTGGCGGCACAGACTCAGCTTATGCGAGCGATGATGCGACAAATCACGAGAACATGGCGAGCCAAAGCTGCCAGAACAGCAAAGAAGGCAACAATGGGCCACGTAACCACTCCAAGTTGGCTGATTTCATGAGAACTCGTCCTCCGACATTCTCAGGTAATGTCAATCCATTGGAGGCCGATGATTGGTTGAGAACCATGGAGAAGAAGCTGCACATCACGCAATGTGAGGGCAATGAGAGGGTGTTGTATGCTTCGCACCAGTTGGAAGGAACCGCTGCAGAATGGTGGGAGAACTACTGCGCAGCACATGAAGCCCCGCAGGAGATCACATGGGAGGAATTTTCAACTGCTTTTCACCAGTATCATGTGCTAGAGGGAATGATGGATCTCAAGAAGGAGGAGTTTAGGGCTTTAAAGCAAGAAAGTTAATCGGTGGCAGAGTATTTAAATAAGTTTACTCAGTTGGCACGCTATGCACCTGAGGATGTGGCTACAGACAAGGCCAGACAGTCCCACTTTCTGAAAGGACTGAACTCAGGACTGCAGGTGGGATTGATCACCCACACCTTCCCTGACTTTCAGGAGTTGGTCAATAAGGCTTTGATCCTTGAAGATAAACGCAAGGAGTTGGGTGAGGACCGCAAGCGCAGGATGGCTGGTCAGGCAGGGCGGCCGAATCATCTCAGATTGAGGATGACACCTCGGCGGTTTGCGAGATTCAGCCCAGTTGCGAAGCGAGCACCAGTCCCAACACCGCGCCCCGCTAGTCAGAATTTTCAGACTCCGGCACCAATGGGCAATGCGGTTTACGAAGTCAACGACTGATGCTAGAAGGTGCTTTTCATGCAATGAGCACAGGCATTTGCCAACAAGTGTCCGAAGAAGGAGAATTACACCGGTCGCTTCAACTTGAGGCACCCGGCTAAGACCCGATGGCGGAGGAAATCGAGTGCGGTAGCGATCGAGGCGTCGCCTCAGACGACCGTGCGTGGAAGGATCAACCACATCACCGCTGATGGAGCTCAGGAGGCATCGAATGTCGTACTGGGTAAGTTCCTAGTTAACTCAGTACCGGCTACCATTTTATTTGACTCTGGAGCTTCGCATTCGTTTGTTTCTCAGAATTTTGCATGGAAGAATGGATTTGCTATTAAGAATCTTAAATGTGTGCTTCTAGTGCAAACCCCAGGATCGGAACTTCAATCTAACCTTGGGTGTTTAGGAGTAAAGTTGCTTATGAATGGGATAGAATTCCTAGTGAATCTCATCTTGTTAGATACCCAAACCTTAGATGTTATCTTAGGGATGGATTGGCTGTCAAAACACAAGGCCGTTTTGGATTGTGGCCAAAGGAGGGTGACCTTAGAAAACCCTAGTGGTGAGAAGGTGGAAGTGCGTGCTACCGCAGTTCGTGATGGCCAGTTGATGATCAACAGTGTGAAGGTGGTTAATTTGGAGGATGTACTAGTGGCTAGAGATTATCCGGAGGTATTTCCTGAGGATTTACCGGGCATGCCACTGGATCGGGATATTGAGTTTGTTATTGAATTGGTACCTGGAACAGCACCGATAGCAAAAAGACCATATAGGATGCCAACCGATGAGTTAGTTGAGATGAAGAAGCAAATTGAGGAATTCTTTGGAAAAGGGTTTCATTCACCAAGTTCTTCCCGTGGGGAGCGCCGATTTGTTAAATCGGGAAGGATGGAAGTTTAAGGATGTGCATCGATTATCGTGCACTTAATGAAGTAACAATCAAGAATAAGTACCCTTTGCCAAGGATTGAAGACTTGTTTGATCAGTTAAAGGGAGCAGCAGTTTTCTCCAAGATAGATCTTCGATCAGGTTATCATCAGTTGAGGATTCGAGCGGAGGACATTCCGAAGACAGCATTCTCCACCCGTTATGGACATTATGAGTTCACAGTTATGTCCTTTGGATTAACCAATGCCCCGGCCTATTTCATGAACCTCATGAATAAGGTATTCATGGAATATTTGGATAAGTTTGTGGTTGTCTTTATTGATGATATCCTAGTGTATTCCAAGTCGGAAGAAGAACATAGTAAGCATTTGAGATTGGTTTTGGAAAGGTTGCGTGATCAGCAATTATATGCCAAGTTCAGCAAGTGTGACTTTTGGAAGGAGAAGGTGGAATTCCTTGGCCATGTAATGACCGCTAAAGGAATTGCCGTGGATCCAAGTAAAGTGGAAGGCGTGTTGCATTGGGAGCAGCAGAAGGCAGATCACACAGATCCGTAGTTTTCTGGGAATGGCGGGATATTACCGTCGATTCATAGAAGGATTTTCGACAATTGCGAGACCTCTTACGCAATTGTTGAAAAAGGAGAAGAAGTTTGCATAGACGCCTAAGTGCGAGAATAGTTTTCAGGAATTAAAGAAGAGACTAACATCTGCCCCTGTGTTAGTATTACCGGATGTGCAGAGTAGCTTTGATATTTATTGTGATGCCTCAAGGCAGGGTCTTGGATGTGTATTGATGCAGAATGGCAAGGTGGTGGCCTACGCATCCAGGCAGTTAAGGCCGCATGAAGGAAATTACCCAACGCATGACTTGGAGTTAGCAGCTGTAGTGCATGCTCTAAAGATATGGCGTCATTATCTCATCGGAAATAGATGTGAGATATATACGGACCATAAGAGTTTGAAGTATATATTCACTCAGTCGGATCTTAACATGAGGCAGAGGAGATGGTTGGAATTGATAAAGGATTATAATGTTGGAATCCATTATCATCCTGGAAAAGCTAATGTGGTGGCTGACGCTTTGAGTCGAAAGAGCCATAATGTGAATTCATTGGTGGTGAGCAAGCGGTGGGAGTTGTGCGAAGAATTTCAGAAGTTGGGATTAGAAGTAGTGCCGCAAGGATTTATTGCTGCCTTGGAAGTGAAGCCAACCTTGGAGGATCAAATCAGGAATAAGCAGAGTAAGGATGAGAAGATCAGCAGGATCAAGTCCAAGAAGGATGAAGGGTTAGCTAAGGATTTCTCGGTAGATGAGCAAGGAACCCTGTGGTTCAAGGGTTGGATTTGTGTGCCGAATGAGAAAGAACTCAAGCAGTTGATTCTTGAGGAGGCTCACGATTCCAAGTATTCTATCCATCCGGGAAGTGCCAAGATGTATCAGGACCTTAAAGGGAGATTTTGGTGGCCTAACATGAAGCGTGAAGTAGCGGAGCATGTAGCATTGTGTGATGTATGCCAGAGGGTGAAGGCGATGCACCAGAAGCCCGCTGGATTGTTGCAGCCATTGAAGATTCCGGAATGGAAATGGGAGGAGATTGGAATGGATTTTATCACAGGATTGCCCAAGACCCAGAGAGGTTACGACTCTATATGGGTGATCATTGACCGGTTGACTAAAGTCGCTCACTTCATCCCGGTGAAGACGACTTATTCAGGAGATAAACTGGCAGAATTGTATATGTCAAGGATTGTATGCTTGCAAGGTGTGCCCAAGAAGATAGTGTCGGATCGAGGTACCCAGTTTACCTCAAGATTTTGGGACAAGCTGCATGAAGCATTGGGTATTCGCTTGAATTTTAGCACCGCATATCATCCACAGACAGATGGTCAGACCGAGAGGGTTAATCAGATTTTGGAGGATATGTTGAGAGCTTGTGCGATATCTTATAGCACATCTTGGGATAAATGTTTGCCGTATGCGAGTTGATTATAATACAAGATTACCGAGCTAGTTTGCAAATCTCACCATATGAAGCCTTGTATGGACGAGCCTGTCGCACCCCGTTGAATTGGAATGAGACAGAAGAGCGTTCGGTGTTTGGACCTGAGATTCTTAGGGAGGCTGAAGAGCAAGTTGCCATGATCAGGGAGAGATTGAAGACAGCACAGTCAAGGCAAAAGAGTTATGCTGATAATCGCCGTCGTGACTTGAGTTTTGAGCCCAATGATTATGTGTACCTTAGGGTTACTCCCCTTAAAGGTGTTAAGAGGTTTCATGTCAAGGGGAAGCTTGCACCTAGGTTCGTTGGACCATTTAAAATCCTGAGCCATCGAGGAGAGGTTGCTTATCAGTTAGAGTTGCCAAAATCATTGGCCGGTGTGCATGATGTGTTCCATGTGTCACAGCTTAAGAAGTGCCTTCGAATGCCAGCTGAGCAGACTCTGTTAGAAGCTATCGAATTGCAGAAAGATCTGACCTACAAGGAACATCCGACCAGGATTTTGGATGTGATGGAGCGTAGGACCAGAAACAAGTCCACCCGCTTTTGCAGAGTTCAATGGAGTAATTATTCCAAAAATGAAGCAACCTGGGAGCGTGAAGATGACCTGAGGGCGGAATTTTCGAACCTATTCTCTAGTCAGCCCTGAATCTCGGGACTAGATTCTGTTAAGGGGGGAGGGTTGTAACATCCCAATTTTTGGCTTCCAATTATTAAATACTATTTTAATGCATTTTGTGATTTTTGTGAATTTTCTGGATTTAATTGGATTTTCTGAGATTTATTTGAATTATTTTGAATTAAGGAATATTACTTTCTGTTAAAGATTAATTATAAAATATAAAGTTAAAATAAAGTTTTTGTGAAAATATTTTATTTAGGTCCAGAATGTCTCCAAGTATTTTTGAGAATTTTCTGGGAATTTTTAGAGTATTTTTACTATTTAAAATAAATCAAATGAATTTTGCGAATTATTTTAATCAGAAAAATCAAAGAAAATTTTCTGTGAACAGTAACGGGCCCGGCCCAATTACTGTGCAGGCCGGTCGGGTTTTAAAAGGATTTTGCGGACCGTTGGATTGAAATCCAACGGCCTTCATCATCCGGTTCAAAATAGGAAACCCTAAAGAAATCTGGGCCATCGGATGCTGATCGGACGGTCCCCGTTCATCGTCTCCGATCGAGTTTCCAAAACCGCCGCCGCTTGCCGTCTCCACCACGGACACCTAGGGTTTCCTTTTACGCGCGCATGCCGAAGCTATAAAAGCCGTGCCTCGCCTCCCGAGGTTCCTCACCACCTTGCGCAGCTAGCAGCTCCATCCTTCACCTTTGAGCCGTCGCTGTTTAGCTTCTAGAGCTCACCGGAGTACGGAAGGCGTTGGCGAGAAGTTGCAACGGGATTCCATCGCTGTTGGTGACTCTTCCGCCCATTTGAAGATAGATTCGGCTTCGTCGAGTCATGCCGCATCTGCGTCGCCGTTCATTGGTCACCGGGAAGCGCCGGAACGCCGCCAAGCTAGTCGTCGTCTTCGTCACCGGCGATATCAAGCCACCAGGTTTTCATCGCCGCTCGGGAGAAGTCTCAACCATTGGATCTTCAACGGAGCGTCGGGATTGGTCCACGTCGCCGGCTGAGGTAGGTTGTTAGTTCGCTGGCACGTGGCGCCACGCGGGCGGGAATTGTTGAGGTGGCGCTGAGCTGGCGTCGTGTTGGCGCTGAGTTGGCCGTATGCGTGTGCACGCACGCTGACAACACGGGCCCAGTCGTCAGGGACAGAGCCCCACCGAGACACGTGTCAGCCAACGAAAAATTTAGATTTTCTCTTACAAAAATAATTCGACAAAATCCGGATTTATTATTTTAGGGTATTTTCAGGATTTTCAAACTTCAAAACGCGATAACTTTTGCATACGAACTCCGATTGAGGTGATTCAAATTCCTAAAAATTTGTAAAATTGAGATCTTTCTAATGTTAGCTTTTATTTGAATTTTTGAATTTGTTTGCTCTTTGGTTTTGGTTTTTATTTGCTTTTCTCTCTCGATTCGCGTAGACGTTGAATTGTGCGAGGCTTCGGAAGGGGATTTTGCAGCTCAAGAATTATTTTCAGATCAAGACCAAGAGCTTAACGAAGGCAAGTTGTGCTTTGATCATGTTGCACCTATGAATTAGATTGCATGCTATTTTGATTTACCTTATCACATGTTATTTTATGTGTATAAATGATTTCAACCTAAATTTGGGACTAGCTATCGTACCCTTTGAATTGTACCCTACCTTGCTAGTTGTATGCCATGATCCACTTGTCACCCTAGGTTGGTTAATTATAGTTGGTTAATAGAAAATCAACATGGGTGGTTAGACCGAATTAGAGATGCTTAGCCTTGCCACGTCATCACATGCTCATGAAATATTGCTTATTAATCTTGACTAATGGAATATGGAACTATGATGATAATTTGTGGGCCATGTGTGGTCGCACAAAGAGATTGAGTTGTCGTGACAGTGAGTCGCATAGCGATGTTGATTTGTGAAAACACGTGGTGCTTGGTAATCAAGCTGGGGTGGGAAAATGATTTAGACTGAGGCAAGTGGCAAGATTGTTTTGTGGTGGGCCAAGAGTGGCAACCTGGGCGGTCGTATTGGTTTTATTGGTTTTGGATATTTGAGATCATCTCTGGTTAGTCTTGCCTCGATCAGTTAAGGACTTAACCTTGCAAGCCTTTGACCTGAGCCAATCATGCAGCCACATGTCTGTTATGGGGCAGCCTAGCTGACTAATTTGCAAATGCTTAACTTAAGTGCTATCATGGTGGTGTGAGTCCGGGTGTACGGGGGAAACTCACATGGCGCAAGAGGGGGGCCCTGTTGTGGCGGTGTAGCCCTTCAGTGTTGAAACCTTAGCGGGTAGCACTGGGTTAAGAGGATGCATTGTAAAGGCTTTGTTATAATCGTTCGCCTGTGTGGTGCTTGGTTATATCGTGTGGGTAAAGTGCATAACCTCTGCAGAGTGTACAAACTATTCGGATAGCCGTGCTCACGGTATTGAGCAATGCTTCGGGATTACAGTCAAGGGGTAGTTAATTAAAATGAATAACTGTTATGGGATGGTAGGATGCCATGTGGATAATGGAACTTGACTTAGGATGAACACTTGGGTTTGATTTGAAAAACAATGGAATCTATTTACTGTTATTATTTGTTTTACGGTCTGTTCAATCTATTAATATATGTGTTTTTGAATGCTGCATTACTGCTTATGAACCATAAGCCTTCCTTTGGAATAAGCCTGTATATAGCTATGATAGAATTGCATTCTGTGCACAACTTGTTGAGTACGTGTTGGTGTACTCACCCTTGCTTACAAACCAACAACAGTGGAGGAGTCATCGCCTGTGCTTGAGGGGGACTTTCAGGTGGACGCGAGACACTAGGCCAAGCCTTGTCGATCGCTTTGTGGTGTCTTGATGAGTCACTCGTCTTCTCTTGTTTTCCCTTTGCATTCGTTTTACTTTATCTTAGACTTGCCCATGTGGCCGAATAAATGTAAGTGATCATAAGATCATACACTAGTTATATTGAATAAATGAAGTCTTATTATTATTATCGTTGTGTATGATGTGATGCTTACCGATGCTAAGCTGTGTGCACTAGCAATTGATCCTGGGACTAGTGCGGTAAACACAGTGGGTCCGAATTGGTGAATTCAGGTCCTTACATCCCTCGACATGAGCAAAACGAGAAGCACTACCATGACTGCCTCCACGACCACCTCGCCAGCTACCAGACTGAATTGGCGTCCACCCACGGCCACCGAAATTCTCTTGCTGTCACTCCCTGCCACGCCCACGACCAGCATGCCACTGGACCCTGCCGCCACCACCACGATGCGATCTGAATGAAAACTGACCCCCATAATTTCGTCCTTGACGCCCATCACCACGGTCAGCACCCCCAACACCAGCCGAACCCATCGCACCTCCAGCCATGAGAACCTCTACGTATGAGCGCCGACCTTGAGAGAGATTAGGTTTTCTCAGGAGTTTTTGGTGTAAAAGTGCTAATCCTGGGTTACGGCAAGCCCACCTGGACCGATAAGCCAGGGTGCGTTGCGGCCCAGCACTTTGACGCCCACCAGAGTCAGAACTTAAATTTTGAATTTGCGGAAATTGAGGATCATTCATCCGGCCGACTGTCAGTTGATACCCTGGCAACGAGATACCAGCATTGCAAAGACCTTCTGAAAGCACAGGTGGAAGAAAATCCCCCAACGTCGGCAATGGAGAAATACGAGATTTCGGTAATGGACCCTTCCATAATCTCTGATGATTCCACGGCCAAAACCCCTCACGAATAGCCGGAGCACTCAGCACCTTACTGCTCTTAGACCTCACATGAGAAGTCCCCTCTGAAGATCCTACAAAACCTACCATTGTGATCTGAAGAAATTTGATACATACATGGTAGGAAATGAATATGTGAGCTGAATAAATGAAACTGATAAAAGAATATATGAACTGAACCAAAACACAGCTCACAAAAATACAGACTTCAGAAAAAACAAATGAGGTAATCACCCACTAATCTGTGGTAACAAAAAACTCCAGATGATCTGAAGAAGAAAACCACAGGGGTATTAATCCATTGCCGGAAGCTGAACAGTAACCACTTATCTGGAAACAGCAGACTAGAGGCAACAAACCATCTGCCAAAGATTTGCAAACTGGAGATGTCCCAGAAAACCTTTTATCGTTGCCGAAAAATGAACAGAAGGTACTTATCTGAATTCCTTAACACATCGGACTGCAGATCATAGAAGTTCAAATTCCTAATCGCAACAGGCAGAAATGTGGTAAAAATCAAACCCAAACTCCCAGTGGCTTACAGATAATGTACAGAAGCCACGGAACTGAACTCCTGAAAATATCGGGCAAAATCCTGCAGCAATTCAGGCCCAAACTCCCAGCAGATCAAGCCACCAAGGACAGAGCAGGCACAGATCTAAGAAGACCACGCAATCAACAGCACCCACGGAGGAATTCCACCGCCGATGCCCTCTTCTCTCGATCAGATCCGGCACCACCCGTTGTCGCCCCGTCGTAGGATCAATTTTACTGCGATGATTGTATCATCGTGCTTTATGGGAGCATTTAGAATTCATTTGCTGATTTCAATTGATGCATGAATATATTTTACTTTCATGAATGTTCAGGTTGATATTTTATTGTGACTATATGTATTAAAAAATACACATATAGATGAAAGAAATTCAGAAATTTATCAGTTACAATTTTTTTGGTTGCAATCAGAGGCGGACCCAGGAAAAAATTGTAGGTGAGGCAAGTTTGAAGTAGTACTAAAATCCCAATCGCATCGAGCCAGCGATGGAGTCTCCAATCTGGCTGTCTGTCCTACCTATGGGCCAAATTTGTTGAGTTATGCAGTATATACACACCTGGGTATAAGAGATCTTGTAAATTGTAGGTAGGGCAGCAGCCTAACCTGCCATACTGTTGGGTCCGCCCCTGGTTGCAATATACAGTTATTTACAGGGGTTAGGGATATGTCTCTATATTTTTTTGCTCAGGGGAAGTTCCACAGCTAGCCCCTCTGTTTCTGCATGTGAAGAAGCACTTACTAGAGAAATTTCTGCATTCATGCCAAACAAGAATTTTACTGGCCAAAATTTCCGAGTCGAGGTGTTCCATCCGGCATCCAGAGGAGAAAGATTCAATGATGAGAGCAACTATAACTTTTGATGGAAGTCTTCATCGAGAGGCTGCAAGGGTATTGGACCATCTTCGAGGAAGTGTTCTTCCTTGTAATACAGATATTAAATTGTCTTCATTGGCAGATAATACAGTGCCAGCATATATTTCAGAGTACTGTGTGCTGTCCGCTACGCATTTACAATGTTATCAGCCAGGCAGTTGCTTCTCTGCTTGAGAGCTTCCGAAGCCAAAAAGGTGTGCCTGCATTGCTCATTTCCTCTTAATAAATTTGCTGCTGCTATTTTTCATACTATTTTATTGATTGAATCATACATCTCATTTCCTCAATTGCTGTTCTATTTTTGTTTATCTGTCTTCGCATACTTCAGTTTTATATGAGCTATCCAAGGCTTTTTGAGCCATATTTTTCCTGAAATTTATCTAGGTCCTTATCTCCCTTGGAAGGAGCTTGTCATTGTTCCATAGGAAGGAACTTATTACTGTTGGCTTTTCTGTCTTCTGTTTGGTGAAAGAATCTAAAATTAAGGATATAAAGCATTTTAAGAGATGATGATCATGCAAGGTTGTTTCTTTGTTTTGTTTTTTCGTAGTCTTCAATTGCTCTAGAAAGAAACGTTTTGCTCCAGAGATGAGAAAGAGGAGGAGGCTACAATCATTTGTGAATCTACTGACTTGTTTATTTATTACCCTCTTACACAATTTTTCCCTAACAATGTTTTGCCTATGAAACACATAAAATCTAACTAGCTTTTTTTCAAATGGACCCTTCAAACCTCTTGCATTTTTCTTACAGTTCTTTTCTTTGATCCTAAAATCACGTGAAATACTTTGGAAATTACATCTGACTAAGTTTTTTTTACAAAATTGCCCTCCAAAAACAATTAGATTCTTACTTCTATTATTTTCTTCGACCAGAAAACCATCTATGCACATTGCTGCCTGCCTACACGGCGCGGCGTGCCGCCGCGCAAACGTGCCTAGTATATACTAAAAATTGGAGAGTTCCTGGACAAAGACCGATGCCACATGTCAGCCCTCCGCAAACGCCCTTAAAAAAATCTGTAATTATGTATAGGTCCTTCCAACGGTTTTTTTACGAAAAAGGATCTTTTGGTTCAGCAAAATCGCGAATATTTCATGAAAGAACCCTAAATATATACCAAAAAGAGCATAATTACGTTTAGATTATTCCAGCTATTTTTCACAAAAAGAACATTTCGATTTAGCGTAATCGCGGATCCTTTGTGAGAGGACTCCATATAAATGCAAAGAAAGCGTGTGATTGCATTTGTATCCTTTCAACTATTTCACGCGTTTTCTTGACGATTTTAAAAAGAAGCACCGCCGAAAAAAAACGAAATTATTTCTGCGAAAAAATAACGCAGTGGTGTATCACGCCGCGAAAACATTCCTAGTATATCTTATGCTTGGAAGATTTTGAGAGCATTAAGGCCACAAGGTACTTTTTTTTTGTAAAAAAGCCCTCTAGAAAATCTGAAATCGCGAGCAAATCCTTCCACCGGTTGTTTTGCAAAAAAGATCCCGTAGTTCAACAAATTCAACTCGGGTGTCGGTTCTTTAAACCCGAAAGATTTAAAATTACATTTAGGTCCGATTATTTTGCCAAAAAAATCCTGTGACAAAATATTTAAAATTACATTTAGATCCTTCTACCATTTTTGCAATGAAAAACTTCAAAGTGAAATTTGCGCGGCGCGACGTAATGCGCTATACTATCTAGTTTTTCATAGTTGTAGAATATGTCCTCTACATCTCCAATTCTTTTTGAGATTTTTTTAAAAGCTTTTGTACATAGATATACGAAGATAGCACCAAAACTGTAGGTATTATGAGGATATTTCCTCATAGTAAAAAATAGAACACTAATACTTTATAACAACTGTGGCAAAGAAATGGAACACGAAAGATTTAAGACTACGTATTCAACAATGGGCAGTTTAAATAATGAGTGCTACTACTGAACGCTGTACCGTTGGAATTGATTCCAACGGTATAGCAGGTTTCACAGCTAAGTTTCATAGCTAAGTTTCAAAGCTAAGTTTCGTAACTAGGTTTCATATTGTTTCACAGTTAAGTTTCACCAGGTTTCGTAGTGTACTTATAAGTTTCATATTTTATACATGTTTAGTCAAATTTTAAAAAGTTTTCAACAAATATTCATTCGTGTTTGGTAAGTTTATACAAATTACATGCGTATTTGAAGTTTCACAAGTTTCATTCATGTTTGACAAGTTTGATGAAATTCCATGCGTGTTATGGCAAGTTTCAAGAGAACGTTTGAAAAGTTTCATGTTTCGGTAAGTTTCACGTGTTTCTAAAATATTTCAAGTTTCACCAAGTGTCAATCCATGAGTTTCAACAAGTTTCAGAGCATGTTTCACATGTTTCAGAGCAGGTTTCACATGTTTCACCAAGTGTCAATCCTTTTTCACGACGAGCGCAAGGTGCCTCCTAGAAAAAGAAGGGAGGCATGTGTGCGTGCACATGACAGTGTACAAGAACACCGTGGACTCTAATTAATCATCCATAATTATGTATATATACTGACTAATCCATCAGATAATCTCCTCGTCGAAATTGATCGCCGGCCTGGTGCTGATCAGGAATGGTTCGGTCCGCAGCAGGAACTCCATCACCTGCAGGTCACAAGAGAACACACGCATCAGCGTCGCGCGCGGGCAAGTGGCGGCAGAAGTGGACGCCGGCGGAATTCAATGGCTGCCTATCTATACCGTTGAAAGCACTACTAACGGAATACCGTTACGTAGTTTTTCTGTTAAATAATATATACCACTATTTTCCTTCGCTTCCCATTGTCACGTAGGGTACATCATCTGAAGCATTCATAAACAAAACAAAATAATAAAAAAACCCGGATCTCAGCGCACAAATATATATATATATATCTCGCTGTGCTGATGATGATCTTCCTTGCTACTGTATTAAGACATAGTAACCATGCACTGAACCAAAAATGCTTTTGCCTATGGAGAAACCGACATCTTTCATTGCTGTTAATCTTTGATGTTGGTGTTAGTGTTCAGACTCGATAGTCGAGGCCATCATGTCAACCAAGATAATCTGACGGTCCACTTTCCAAACACAGCATACGCTGCTGTTCAAGCTACAACAGAAATGACAAAACGATCATCCCAGCCAACAAATTCTTGTAGTTCCATCCGCCAAAAGAATGGCATCCAGCAGACAGCTAAGCTGCGACACATCGCTCATGCGCCGAGGAGACCTGCGAGTAAGCAGTGGCACCCAGCAACCTCAAGAAGAGGACAGGTGCCACGCAGCTTGGTGCAATCCGATGCACAAGATGCTTCTCACGTTAATATCACACCACATGCATCAACCAAAAAATCTACCAGTAATCATCAGAATATCTGGACCGGCGTGAGTGGGATGCACCTTTGTTTGATTGCCACTGACGAGGACTAAAACCCCTGTCGTATTGTTTCCTGTAGTGCTTTTCAGGTGACATATGCATACTCCTCCCCTTAAAAACTCTCTTTTTTGCAATTCTTAGATTCTCTTCAATATCATATTCTTGACGCTGCAAAATTCAGGCCAAAAGGTAAGACTTCACTAGTTTGAAAACAAGTTCATTGATGTACACAAAGTAGGAACCGCTAAAGTCAAAAGCAGTGCACAAGTCTCATTTTGCAATTATAAGAGATTCAATATTGCTACCATCAATAAATAGCAAGCACATCCAAAATAAAGCTTAAAGTAGACATGGGCCTTCAGTTGCTACTTGCTAGTTTGCGCCCAGCGGGGTTCAGAAAATTAGCGCTAACTAGATGTTACTGCTGGTTTTCTGTAATCTCAGTGGATACCAGGATTTCCCATACAGCCCAGATTTGGAAATTCAAATATAAATTTCAAATTTGAAATATAAAGCCTAGAAGCAAGTTTTCAACTTCAAATTTGAATTCACATTTTTTAATGGTTACTGAGCGGTTACCACCTGTAACCGGCAAAAAATCGGAACTGGTCATGGAGCGGTCTTATGGGCGGTTCCAGTCCCAAACACTGGTGCCGAGAACCATCAGAAGCTGCATTCGAGTGTATACTGATAACAGCCTTATCAGTTAGGAGTTATGACCATTACATAACAGTTGAAACACTTAAGTTAATCAGTGCCAATTTTTATCTACTTGTTTGAAATATATTTGTATATTTATAGTAATCCATTGTATAGGGAGTTTTCTGCTATTTGCTCTGCCTTGTACATGACTTATATGGCCTATTTGGCCCATGGAATGGATAAGAGTTCATTCCAAACCATGGTACCAGAGCCCATGGCGCTCTCTTCCCAACACTAACCCTACCCGCTGCCTCCACCTTCCTTTTCTCCTCCTCTCCTGCTGTTGCAGCCGAATCTGCTCCAACCGCTGCCACTGTTGTGCCATACCGAGCTCGATCTGCGCCACCCGAGATTGCCCATGCTTTGCACCGAACTTATGGCTACCGCTAACTCCTCCATCTTCATCTCACCCCCCAAGGTTGTGTTTAATGGCACAAACTTCCAAGAGTGGTCTGTGCACCTACGAATTTGCCTCAATGGCCAACACCTCTTGGATCACCTCATTAGCGATTGGCCTCATCCGCCTCTCCCTGCTCCACCAACCAGCCGCCTGTCGGTGGTGGTTGCTCCCCGGCTGATCCTAATACCGTTGCTGCATTTGAGGATGTTGTGGAGATGTATGTCTGACATTCATGCTTATGAGAAGTGGCAAGGTGATGAAGCCCGTGCCGCCATCATCCTGATTGGGATCATGACCATCGACATCTCTATGGACTTCATCGAGATGTCGTCGTCACAGCTGAGGTGAGAGTGTGTACAGGCACAATACAACCTAGTGATGCCCTCTACCTCTTTGTGGTACACCAGGCGCATTCTCTCCAATAGCTTGACACCACTATTGATGACTTCTATCAACAAATCATTGGAGTGTGACGCTAGCTTGACTCTTTGGGACTAGATGTTTATCAAACTTGTCCCTACTATGTGCAAACCCATGCTCACCAGGAGACTCACAGTCTTTGACTTACTGATGCGTCTTCGCCAAGAGTTCAAGCCGGTCCATGCTCTCCTTTTAGCCTGCTCACCACGCCCATCTTTGGTGGAGGCACTCATTTTTATTCGTTCCAATGAGGCATCATCATAACATGACTCAACAACCATCTTTTGTCCTCCTGGTTGCTTGTATGCCCACTGTTCCTACAACTCCCATGGTGGTGGCTTCTAATGCTGCTGCTCCAGCACCAGTGGCTACTACGAGTGTCGCTACTAGTAGCCTTCACTACACCTGGTGTTAGCGTGATGGCCACACTTACACCAGGCCTACTACTTTAGGAGGCAGAGCCAAGGCTACAAAGATGGTTGCTCTCAGTGTGGCTCCGCTGAGTCAAGAGGTGCTGGTCCCTCTTGCCAGCCAAACACCACTCCGCGGCTAGTCTCCTTTTAGTGTCTAGTCGTCAACTTTTATCACATGCTCTTAGGGTGTTACCAGTCTTGCCACTCAGCCTCCAGCCACTTAGTCTCCCACTTCATGTATATCATGTCCTTAGATCTTGACTAGTACTTCCACATGACACCAGATCCCACTCACTTCCCCTCTGAGTCCTTCTATTCTACCTGATCCCATTCATATTGCAGATGCTACTTCTCTTTTTGTTACTAGCCGAGGCACTTTTCCCACTCATAGTTTCCAATTTTCCATATTACTGTAGTTTCATATGTTCTAGGCTTGATATGCAACTTATCTGTAGGTCAGATTACTGACCATGATTGTCATATCATTCTTGAACCTGAATCATACTATGTTCAAGACCCCCGTATAGACTTTGATTAGTATTAGCCCATGCCGCCTTGATTCTCAACATCTCTATGAGCTCGACTGGCTTTGCCTTCGTTCCACTTCTGTTGCCTCCATCAACCAGTTGACCACTACTACCACTGCCTCCGCCACCACCACTTCCATCAATTTTGCTCAATGACATCATCACATAGGTCACCTATGTGGGTCGCGTCTTTCTTCTTTAGTGTTCTTAGGTCTGTTCCTGGTGATACTTCTTTATCTTATATGGTTTGCAAGCTTAGCAAGCAACTGCAACTCCCTTATAGTTCTAGTGATTCCGTTTTTGCATGTCCTTTTGATTTGATTCACTTTGATTTATAGGGTTCATCTCCCTTCGATTCGAAAGGGGTTCATTGATACTATGTGATCTTCATTGATGATCACTCTCACCATACTTAGACTTATGTCATGTCTTCTCATAAGCAAGTTCCTTCTATTTATCGGTCTTTTGCTAATTTTGTTCGTACTTAGTTTGATTTAGTCATTCGTGTCTTATCATGTTGATGTCGCCGATAAGTACCCATCTATTGCTTTTCGTCGGTTCTTTCAGCGTAGGGCACTCTTACTTAGTACTCCTATCCTAGTGCTCACACTCAAAATGATGTTTCAGAGAGTAAGCATTGTCATCTACTTGAGACTGCCCCTGCTCTGATACTGGCCTATTTTGTTCCACCTCACTACTAGGTTGAGGCCATTTCTACCGCTGCCTACCTTGCAACATACAACCCTCCATTGCTTTTCAAGGTTCTACCCTTGTTGAGCGTCTCTACTGTAGGTCTCCTCAGTACAACCACCTTTGTACTTCTAGTTGCATCTGCTTTGTTCTTCCAACCTGTGAGCACATCAAGCTAACCGCTTAGTTGAGTGTATTTTCCCTAGCTACAAAGCTAAGCACAAGGGTTACCGCTGCTATGATCCTGCAGCTCATTAGATGCTTATTTTGCATGATGTCACCTTCGATAAGTCCCGACCTTACCATCCTCGTGACACCACTTCTAGTCTAGATTCTCTTACTAGTCAATCTTCTTTCTGACTTTTTCTAATGCTCAGCTCTCCACTCTATTGGTTTCGCTTTTGTCTCCACCACCTCCGTCGGTTTCACCTTTGGCTTCTTCCTCTCTAGCTCCCTTTGCTTCCCTACCAAGGATCCCACTAACTCTTATGTTAAGGTTTTCCCCATTTCCATTCCACTAAACTCGTCGTCCCTGTTCTAATCCTTCTTCGTCTGCTCTATCGCCCTCTTACCTCTTCTCCCTCCTTGTTGGGTCCTGCTCCAGCATCTCTTCCAAGGTACCTTTTTTGTGATCAGAGTACAATCCTGTGTCCTAATTGCTACGGCTTTGCAGCTTTTGCCACTTCTCTTACTGAGCCTACCTCTTATCGTGATGCTACATCTCATACTAAGTGGCAGCTTGCTATGGCTGAGATTGCTACTTTGGAACATACTAACACTTGTGACCTTGTTTCCCCTTCCTGCTTGTGTTACTCCTATCACGTGCATGTGACTATAAGATTAAGATTCGCTATGATGGTACCACTAACTACAAGGTGCATCTCGTTGCATATGGTTTCCAATAGGAGTATGAGCGTTAGTATGATGAGACTTTTGCCCATGTTGCTCATATGACCAAGGCTCAGACTTTTGTTCTTGTTGCCTCTATTCGGCAATGGATTAACTCACAACTTGATGTTAAAAATGCCTTTCTCAATAGCGAGCTACGAGAGGTCTACATGCACCCGCCTCCTAAGTATTCTGATTGTGACAGTCAGGTTTGTCGCATCTATCGTTTTCTCTATGGACTCAAACAAATGCCAAATACTTGGTTTGTGTATTTCACTTCTGTTGTCACTGCTGTCGGCTTTTCCACCAGTGATCACAACCCTACTCTCTTTGTTCACATCTCTCACTGTCAAACTCTTCTTCCCTATGTGGATGACATGCTCATCACTAGAGGTAAGCCTCAGTATATTGACTTTGTGAAAACATGTCTTAGTGAGCAGTTCCAGATGTCTGATTTGGATCATTTCGCTACTTCTTTGGGATGGATGTCACCTCTACACCTGATGGCTACTACCCCTCCCAGCAAAAGTACATCCAGTATCTTATAGCTTCAAGAGTACTCCAATATGACCTAGGCTAGTGATCATTCAAATCATCAGTCTCTCTCTCTGCTTTTTGTGTCATCCTTGTTTCTTCCATGATTACCTGGAAGACCAAGAAACAAATTGCATATTCCCGTTCGAGTGCAAAGACTACTTTGGCATATGTGACAGTTGAGATCACCCAGCTACAGTGGCTCGTTGAGGACTTTGGTTTCAATTTCTGAACCGACTACATTAATGTCAAACCACTAGTGCGATCAACATCATTCAAGTTCCAGTGAAACATGAGCTCACCAATCCCATTGGGCTGATGCTTCCTACATGCGTGCCTTCAATATGTACCTTTAGAACTTCAGCTAGCTAACTTCTTCACAAAGGCATAGACTAAGGCTCACCATAGCTTCTATCTCTTCAAACTCAATGTTGTTGATCCACCATGGTTTGATAGGGAGTGTTAGAAGTAGGGATGGCAATTGTGCTCGAATATCTAGGTGCCCATGGGTAAATACCCTTATGGAGGCGAGTATGGGAGTCTTTTTTTGCCCGTGGGCACAGAAATGGGAGCAATTCCTTGCCCACCAGTTAAACAGGCATAGGTATGATGAGCTCGACCCATACCTGTTACACCCATCTACCTGTGAACCGACACTGACACATGATCCATGCACTAAAAGAATCACTAGGACCCAAATTGCAGTGCGACTGCCTGACTCCCACTATCCTAGCCTCCCAACTGCATTCACCCGGTCCCCCCAATCTCCCCCATGGCCATCCCTAATCTCTCGGTCTCCCCAATCTCCCGATCTAAAGTCTGAACCTAGCCAGCTTGCCCCCTGTTGTCACCCCTTGCACCCAGGCTCCTTCACGTGTGGTGCTTGGGGCAGCTCGGGCCTCGCCATCGCCTCCACCAACCCCACGAACAACCAGACACATCTTTGTCAGGCCTGATCTGCTCAGTTTAGAGCTCGATTTAGTTCGATTTTGGTAACTCAGTGTGTTTTCGGTGGATTTTGAGGGGGTTTTGTGGGTAGATGTGTTCATTTTTTTAGGTCATTGCTGAGGTTGTGGAGGCATCCGTGCGTGACTGAGGAGGGCATGCGCACCTGCTTCGACGCCACGAAGATCTGGATGGCTGTTTCACCAACTTGCTAGGTTGAAACGCTCATAGCCTCGTGGTGATTTGCTCATGTGATGAGGTGCTCGCAATCTAGCAAACTGTAGGTGTGATATGCTAATTGCTTCAAAAGTTTGCAATTTGGGTCCCTTACGGGTTTGAGTTTTAGGAAGTTTGTATTACACTATTACTCTTCGTTAGATGTTGAATGGGCTACATTATGGCCCGGCATTTTTACTCACAAACAAGAGAATCTAGTATAATACATGAATTTGCGAACTAACCAAGTGCCGCTGTTAAAATGCTAAGACAATAAAGCACGTCACTTAGTTTTACACTGCAATTTCAAAGGCCATTCACGTGTTTGGATTTATCAGATTTTGGATCCAAATGCTTGTGTATGTACTGAAGGTTAGCAGTGTTGTTTTTGTGTGAAATTCCATATATTCAAGGAGCACCGTGGAGTGCTGAGGAATCTATTTTGTCTATGAAGTAATTCAATTATAAGAGAGGCCTTATACATGAATCCCAGGAGAGTTCTTATTCCTGTTCCTCTTGTTTATCTTTTTTTTCTTGATACTCTTGTATCCTTCGTTGTGAAAGAAAATAATAAGTAATAACTATGAGCCATAGCTCTTTTTGGATGAACATTGGACTGATAACCATGCAAACAAGCTCTCTGATAATAGACTAGCATAAAGTAGGTAGCAAGGTAGATTTAATTGTCTCTATTTGCTAGTTGCTTGCCATTCTTGACTTCAATGAATCTATATCTTATATCATAATACAAACCCCTTTACTTTTGTTTTATTGAACATGTGAAGCAACTACCAGTTTGTCACTTGGAAGTCTAAGTATCAAATAGTTGGATGTTTTTTGTTTCCTTTTTCTGATAGCTGCAGACTATAACTGGACAGGTACTTATCACTGTTACCTGGTGTGTGGTGGCGGGTAAACGGGCATACCCACGGGCATTGGGTACCCGCGGTAATGGGTATGGACGAGGTTCTCTACCCGTTTCCCATCGCAGGTATGCTTGTGGGTGGGGAATTAGCTGGCGGGTGCAGGTCTAGGCGAGCACTACCCGTGCCCGCTGTACCCGATTGCCATCCCTAGTTAGAAGTATATGTGTATATTTGTGCTAGTCTTTTGTATAGGGGGATTCCTACTATCTGCTCTGCCTTGTACATGACTTATATGGCCCATTTTGCCCATGGAATGGACATGACTTCATTTCAAAATACTACAATGCATGGGTGTGCTTCCCCTTGGAAAGAACAATTACAATGAAGTGACAAGGACAAACATAACACATGCAAATATTAGTCAATTGCCACTTTTCATAAGCATAGTTAATACCCTTCGTGTTTTACCTTGTCAGGATCTAAAAGAACATTATATGCCTCCCATAGTTGTCAAGGCGTCGACTAGGCGACACCTAGTCGTCCAGGCAGCGGGAGACGGATGCCTGGGCCGGTCGCCTCGACTAGAGCGAGTTAGGTGCCCGCCTAGGCGTCTTGGCGATGACTCTGCCGACTGGGCGTCGCTGCGCTTGCTCTGGTTGACCGCCTGAGGATGAGAGCTGAGAAGATAAGGGTGCAGACGCGACCAAACCAGTAGAGACCGAACCGAGACACGCAGCTTCGCCTCCGCCTCCAGGGTGCAGTCACCACAGCTTCACTCTGCCTCTACCGCCACCGGACCGCCTCCACCACCGGTCGCCACTGCGCCTCTGCGGGAGTTGAGCCGGAGACTAGAGAGCGTCGCAGGCTCGCAGAGGCTAACCCTAGAGAAGACGTCGGCACGCCGCAGCTCCGCCTCCAGCCCTCCACCGTCGCTGAATCGCCTCCACCGCCAGATCGCCTCTACGCCAGAACTCAGGACCTCCGGTGAGAACTCCCTTAGCTCCCGAGTCCCGATCCCCTTCTTCCCTTCCCTCTGCTTCTCCCGCTGCTCCTCCCTCCTCCCTCTCTGCTCCCTCCTTCGATCCTTCCTCTACTTGAATGACCGGCGGTGGAGGCGTAGTGGCGACTGGAGGAGGCGGTCTGGACTCTGGCAGTGGAGAGTGGAGCCGATTGAGTGAATAACTGAAGATCAATTTCTTCAGTGATTACTCAACTATGGGTGATGGGTCACTGCATGTATTGTCTGCATCACCCTTACATCCTTCAGCTCCTGATGAATTTGTAGGCTTGTTTGATGTCTGTTTGTAACTTTGTATGCTTGTTTGCAAGGTAAATGGAATAGGATGAATTTGTATGTTTGTTTGATGTCTATTTTGTGCACATATATGGACTCTGATAGTCTGAGCTCTGATGCTTAGTTGCTTACCCTTCATGCTCACTGATGAATGTGAATTTGTGTTGATGTGCATGAATTTCTTTTGTATAGATACATGGATGATCAAGCACCAATCGTCATTTGTCGGCCGAGGGCGGCGATCTTTTGGTCTTTAATACGTATGATCCAAAAAATGATCCGAAGAGGAAGGCGAAGTCTAAGGATCCTAGATGGAAATACAGGTTTTGGTCGACTGAGGACAAAGATTTGGTGGAATGTAGTCTTTGTGGCAAGTAATTGCACTTGGGGATCAAGAGGTTGAATCAACATCTCATAGGGGGTTATGGGGATGTGCAGAAGTGCCCTAAAACAATAACCGCCATTATGAGGGAGATGCAAGAGTGGGTGAGAAAGACTTCAAGAAAGACACATATTAATTTAGATGATGAGGAAGAGGATGCTGGCACTGGTGGCAATGGTGATGAAGTTGAGGTTGAGGTAGCTTCATCTAGGGTCTCCCGTCCAAGTCCTTCTTCAACAGTAAGTTCTAGAGACACCTCAATTCCAAGCTTTGGGGCGGCTGCTAAAAGAAAGGCTTTTGCGGCTTTTTTCAAGCCACCAACCAAGATCACAAAATCAGTCCCCCAAATGTACTTAAAGACTCCAGAAGAAGTTGTGAGGGAAAGACACAAGAAGGGGGCTTCTCAAATAAGTATTGAGTGAAGCATGAGACCAAAAGAAGATAGGGAGAAGACTAACATGTATGTGGCCAAGTTTTTATATGATAATGGCATTCCATTCAACGTTGCAAATTCAAGAAGCTACGAGGTGATGGTTGAGGCTATTGCACAGTATGGACCTGGCTATAAGCCTCCTAGTTACCATGAGTTGAGGGTGCCATATCTTGAGAAAACAAAAATACAAATTGGTGAAATAAGGAAAAAGCAAGAGTTGGCTTGGAAGAATTTTGGTTACTCATTGATGTCAGATGGATGGACAAACAAGAGGGGTTGTCATTTTAATTAATTTCTTTGTAAATTGCCCAGAGGGGACTTTCTTCTTGGAGAGTGTGGAAGCATCTAGTGAGTCGCATGATGCAGTGTTGCTGGCAGGTATACTTGAGAAGAGAATTCAAGAGATCGGCGAGGACAAAGTTGTGCAAGTTGTCACGGACAATGGGGCTAACTACAAGGCGGTGGGAAGGATTCTTATGGAGAGGTTTCCCAAACTATATTGGACACTATGTGCTGCTCATTGCTTGGATCTTATATTGGAGGATATTGGCAAAATGAAGGAGTTCAAGAAGTGCATTGCCCAAGCAAAGCGTGTCACAACCTTTATTTATAGGCATGTGAGACTTCTTGCTGCAATGAGGGATGCGACAGGTGGTAAGGATCTTGTGAGACCCATGACTACTCGGTTTGCCACCTCTTTTCTCACTTTGCAGAGCATGTACAGGCATAAAGATGCTTTGAGGAAGCTCTTTGTTAGTGACGATTGGAATAGAGCCAAATTGTCTGGGATAGAAGCTGGGAAGGATGTAGCAACGATTGTCCTTGCTATGCCATTTTGGAATTCAGTGGAAGATTGCATAAGAGCGTGGCAACCCCTCCTAATTGTCCTAAGGCTTGTTGATGGTGATGAAAAGCCCACAATACCGGAGCTATCCATAGATATGGAAATGGCTAAGAACAAAATTAAGGAATCTTTCCCAGCTGCAAGCAAGGGAAGATTGCTAAATAAAGTGTTGGCCATTGTTGACAATTGATGGGAGTGTCCAAATAGAGCAAAAGCTACATGGGGCTGCTTTGTTTTTGAATCCATCGAGGTTTTTTGACATCTTAGAGAAGGATGAAGATTATGCATCTCACCTACGCATGACATTTAATTTAGTGATTGCAAAGATGTGTCATGGTGATAGGGACTTGCTAAGCAGTGTTGATGTCTTAGTTGATGACTATGAGCAGACCCGTGGTAGCTTCAACAACGAGCTAGCAATCATGCAACGAAAAATAAAGAAACCTCGTAAGTCCTAAATCCTAAGTGTATTCAATAATCAATATGACATTTGATCTTTATCTAACATAGATTTTCATATTTGGCTTTAGTTGATTGGTGGAAAGCATATGGTGGCCATGCTTTGCCTCTCCAAAAGATTGCAAAGCGGATTGTTGGTCTTTGTTGTTCCTCCTCCGGTTGCGAGCGCAATTGGAGTACGTTTGAGTTTGTAAGTATTTAAATTCTATAGGTCATAGCTTTACCATTTTCAATACATATCAAACTTAAAACTTTACTATTCTTTTTACTTTAGATTCATACAAAAAAAAGGGACCGGTTGGAGCACAAGAGGTTGAATGACTTGGTCTATATTCAATACAACACAAAGATTGCAAATAGGTATAAAAGGCTTTGTGAAGAAAGTGGTTCTAATTCTTTGGTTCTAAAAACATTTCAATGGAACAATGAATGGACCAATAAGGATGCTGAACAAGTGCATGCCGGTGAGGATGATCTTTTATGGGTTCATGTTGATGAAGCTATTGGTGCATCATCCTCTCTTCAGGGTTGCAACCTTCCTAGGAGAGCTCGTGGAGATGAAGTGCATGTTTATGCTAGGCGTGGAGTTGCTACACCTACCCCGCATGAGCTAGGCTCCGACGAAGGAGAAGAGGATGTTGTGTGTGATGATGAGGATGTTGAAGATGACTTTGGTCAAGCACCTCATATTCCTTCTCAAGAGAGCGGTGAAGAAAATATTGAGGAGAGGCATAGTTTGGAGCTTGATGATGATTGAAATTGTTACTATTTCACTCTTGTGATGTGGCATTCTGGCCTTTTTCTTTTGTTGTGATTTATGAACATTGATACTTTGTTGTGCTATTTGGAACTAGTTGTATCTTTTGTTGTTCTATTTGGAACTATTTATGCCCTTCTATTTGGAACTATTTATTTGCTTACTTGTCATCTCTAATTTCCTTTCATATGAGGTAACCTTCATTGCCATAAGTTTTCCTTAGGCAACAGTTAATTTTTTGGCACCTGTTTTGAAGATTACACATCTTTTGCTTCATATTTGACTTAATTTCATGTCATATGAGATATTATTTATTATTTTTATCATCTAATCATCGTCTAGGCGGGCGCCTAGTCCGGCCTCACCTCGCCTAGCCGGACCGCCATGATAACTATGATGCCTCCCCAATTGTTTTGAACATATGATCAGCATCTGCATAAACCTCCTTGGCAACATCCGTCCAAAACCCATCATCAGCATTCTCATTTCTTACTAGTAATAGAGCAGCCTACAGGTCAAAGTGGTGTTAAAAGAAACAATTTTACATAAAATCAATAAGAAATTTTCTGAAGAAATGAGAACCTTGTCTGGGACTCTGGGTGATGTCGCGATGCAGCTTTCCGGTATGCCTTCTTAATGTCTGCTGGAGAGCATGATGGTTCAACTCCCCTGAAAACAAGGATAATCACCAAATTGAGTTCTCCACATAACATGAGCAAAATAGAACTTGCTTCATCTTATGAAAAAGGGATAGTTCACCAAAAGTTAAAGAAACACAGGAATGAAATAATATCATACAACGTAATACGACCTGATTAGCTACAGTACTTGTCAAAATGGAGCTAAAACTTGCCTGAAAAAAGAGATGCTAGATGAAGTTCCCTTACAACATATATAACCAGCAACTGCAGGTTTTCTCAATCCTAGTGTAGAAATTCATTTTTCCTTTTTTTTTGCTTACCAAGAACTCTGCAGTCCCTTTGTTGGATTTGATTTCCTATAGCACAAGACACCCCATGTTTTACAAGACAAGCAATATTTTCCTGGTTGCTACCTACCAGATTTGCTCCAAGTAGCAGACATATGTGCCCCAAGTTGCAAGGCTTTTGTTGTGTGACATGACATCATCCTTCAACACCAAACTCCACTCCACAAGTATACAACAATCTTTACTATATAAAGGGAGAGTTTCTTCCCACGTCACTTCATCAAAATTACCCAACTTTACCACTGCTCTTTAATTACCCACCTTTGCTACTGTTAGTGCTCTTAATTACCCACCTTTATCATTACTCTTTAATTACCCACATTTGCCACTGTTAATGCTCTTTGCAAATAAACTTTTTGTCGCAAATTGAGTTTTCGGGGTTGTTTAGTTGTCTGGTTCCACACGGCCAGACTCGCGGAAGCTAAGGAACTAGCGTTTGGTTGCTCGTTGTATCGCGTGAGCCTGCACCCACGTATACAAGATAGCTGTTTGGTTGCCTGCGCGCGGTGTAGAGCCAGACCAGCGCGATGCACAAAGCACTTACAGTCAGGCTCGTGGGAAACGAGCTCCATGACCATTTCCCCGAAGCCAGCTGAGGTGGTGCAGGCTCCCGTGGCTAGGCTCGTGCGAGACGTCAACCAAATAGCCCCTTCGTTGCAACGCACGGACATATAACTAGTACCACATAAACAAGACTAATAGATCCAATACTATCATGCTAGCTCGTACCAAAAAATGATAGCTATAACTGCTGCAATTTTCCAAAAATGCTGTCCCGCCATCTCAGGTTATACAGGTCCCTACAATGCATTTAATGCATACATGGTGTAAAGCGCTGCAGTTCTCATAGGCATAACCAACGGTATTCTTTGCTTTTCTAGATGAATGATAATAGCAGGTGGAAATCAAATGTTGGAGACATGCATCAACTACAAAAACGCAAATATTTAGGTTTATTTTTTTCGATAAAGGAAGCTTTTATTAATCTTAGCAAATTACATCAAGGTGATACAATTATACTAAGAAAACTCCTGGCCTCTACACAGCTAGGGTGACAGCCAAACACACACACACAAGAAAAGACAAAGGACCCGTCTCGTCAAACTACATCACGCAATATTGTCTTCAAAGCTATCCACCATCATAGCAACACTTGGACCGCGATAAAAACTCTCCAATGACAACGCTTCCAAGAAGGACTTGATGCGCACACGCACCGCCATTACCATGATCCAACCAGTGAAGGCCAGACCAAAGATTTTCACCTCGGAGAGTAAATCCTCATACTACAAAACAATGCCTTCAACAAGGCCATTGCCAGGCACAACCAACAAAGGTCAGACCTAGAGATTTCTCCTTGAAGTCGAAGTACCGGAGATCCCAGTGATGCAACCACCCTCATTCCGAGCTAGTGCCGCCATACCACTTAATCTTAGCCAATCGCAATGGCCACCTTCTCAAGGCCAGACAAACAATTTTTAGATGTTCGACTCTACGATGACAGATTCGCGAGCTAGCCAATAGGCACACGATCATCAAGTCCATAGAGTGCATCTAAAAAATGAGTTGTGTCGCCTAAGAAAGCGAATCCGCGAATCGATGCTAAGATGACATAGGTCAAAAGAAATGTATGAACAACGCTAGTAAGAGATGAAGACGCTGAAGCGAAGAGTAGTCAATGGAACAAAACTTGGGGCAAAGAAAACATTACTACAGTAGTAGAGAAACAGAAAGGTAAATTTCATTTAGAAAAACTTACAAGATTAAATACAAATTCAAGGGAGTATCGTTTTTTGCTTCCTCCTTCACAGACAGAAGTCGCGCACGCACCTGCTTCAAATCAATGTGCTTGTTCAAAACTTTTGGTGATACTCCAGACTTATTGGCTTGCTTTTCAAGAAGTGAGGTTAGCTTCCTTAAATCATCAGCAGCTTGTCCGTAATCCCTGATCATCTCGTATAAAGTGGCTCGCCTGGAAATTGCCTGGAATTTAGATTTAAGAAGCTATTTGATAACATCCTTAAACAACCATGAAAAGCTAAAACAGTTCATACATAATCTTTCATCATTTATTCTATACAAGGAAATGTGCAAAAGGATAAGCTCGTAACATAGAACAGAAACTACTACAGTATACCTTGGGATAATTTGCATCAAGAACCATGGCTAGTGAGCAATCTGCTATAGCATCGGTAACCTGACCAAGTGCTTGATATGCAGCTGCACGATTGCAAAAACAGGCAGCTGAAAAGGGCCGTGAGTAACTATTGCATGCCAAAGCTGCTGAATACTGCTCCACAGCTTCTGAAAATCGATGAGCTTGAAATGATTCATTCCCAGCAGCCTAAAAAGGATCACAAGAGGAGAGAAAAATAAGGCAATGACAACTTGATAAGTTACTATCAATATAAATGAAAAGGCTAACATATGAAATAAAGAGATATGTAGTTATTGATTTTCCTGTGTGTGAGCATGTGTGTGTGTCTGTTTTCGGCACATCCTACTCGGTGAAAAAAGAAGAGTAGCACAAAGGGACTGAAAAAACTCAGCTCTGCTACCCATTTTTAAAGCTAAACTCATTGCAGAAAATATAGCATGGGACATGATATAGTGTGATAAGACAACAATCACTTAGAAATCTATGCAATATTTCCTGTAAAGAGATAATATTGAAATTATTTAAAGGAAGCTAGAACGGAACAATAAATTATGTGCTAGTTCTGGATTATGTCCATAAGAAAAGAATCATCGGAATACACAGAGCAAGCGATGAATCACAGAATATAATCTACATACATAACATGCGTAGATATGACATCAGGTTCCCTCTTTGTTAGTCTGCTAGAGGTAGAGGATGCAGATAAATAAATAGAAATGGAGGTATACCTTAAGGGAAAGAAGTTGGCTTATAGTTGTAGACAATGATGAGAAACGTTCTCGAGATGTAACCCTGTCACTGCGTGATTTGCACCATTCATGAGTTAAATCTCACAAGACGAACTGCAAAAAAGAAAAGGAAATTCATAGGACATGACGAGTTTACCTCTCTTTGACAGGTGTCAGTTGCTCATGCTTCTTTAGCAAGTCAAGAGCATCTTCAAGCTTGCCTAAAAAGAAGTAAGACTTACAAATAAGTTATGACTGCCAAAGCCTTCCAGGGCGGGGTTGTATCATCTGCAATTAAATATTTGGTGAAATCACCGTACAACTCTACTAAAAAAGTTTCAAAAAATTCTGAAAAAAATCATGGATGTACATCTCAGCTTACCCCATCTACATATAAAATTTCATGATCAAATTCGTCCTGTGCTAAAAGTAATAAAAAAGACAAACTTGTTCATGATCTCAGTCTGCCTGGAACGTCTAGGCGACCACCTTTCCCCGGCCAGGCGAGGCGACGGGCCATGGCGCTCCAGTGCCGACAACTGGATGCCTAGGCAACACTTTGACAACAATGCATATAACCCACCTTTAATGCTAAAAAATGGATGAGTAGTTGTAGTATGCCATTTAATAGGGGTCAGTGTTTTAAATAGAGGCCGTTAAGGCCTAGTAAAAGGCCATTAAAATGGTAAAGGTCCCTGGCCATTACGTTTATAGGCATTTCAAGGTTTGCCCGTTTTATCCGGCCATTTATTTGGTAAAACGGACGTTAACGTTTAACATGCACTTTTTATTGGGCTGTTTATTTGGGAAAGTTATAAGATTGCCATATGACATGGAACATTATGATATACATGAGATGAATGCTAGCTTTGCTTTTCATTACCACTTGAGTTGTTCATTCATTCAATTGTGATTCTTTAATTACATTCACATCATGTCATATTTTTTCATGTCACAATTGTTAACAATTGTTGATAGCTTGATAGTTCCATTTATGCATGAAAGAAGATGAATTAGATGCTTGTTTTGTTACTGCAAACACAAATATATATTTAGCTGAATTTTAAATAGTAAAACCATTTACAAGACCGGTCATCGTATAAACACTAAAAGGTGGGGTGACCATTCGTTCACCATTTACCGTTATTTAGAACATTGATAGGGGCATCCATGGTCCAATGACATTAACTTTTTCTTAGATTTAGTGTCTCATTGGTCTGTGCGTATGGTGGGCTTGGACTTATATTGTAGGATGAGTAGTATTTAGTCCATTTGATATCCTCTTGGGATGTAATGGTGCATGGGGAAATGACTAACAAACTAAAGCTAGCTGCCATACAGAAGACAAAAAGAAAAGAGGAACATACAACACAAGCATCAGTCTGACAGACTGCCTGTGTTCACCAAGATGTAGAAGGCTAGTCAATTGAACCTATCCGTAGTGACACGAACAGCATGATATCATACAGGTTTTTCATGCAACAGAGATCAATATCTTCATCAAAGTTAAAGCTGCATCCTGCTGATATGACGTGAATAGCAAGTACAACATGTTTGGAAACCCGAAAGAACTAATTGGAAATCTATAGAACCTCAGTCAATAACCAATAGAAGAATATAATATCGCATCCACCTTACATTACAATAATTCCTGAAGTAACAAAACCAAAGATTAAGTGGGTCACTTTGCTTTTGAGCAGGTCAGAATAATTTTTTTTATAATACTTATTTTTTCTAGTTCTGATTCAGAGTGTTCAATTTTCATTGCTAGCCTGTTCAAAGTTATATGGACACTCCCTGTAAAAGTAACCTTCGCATGTATTCCACTAACAACCCTTTTTTGAGCAAATCACCTGCAGTAACCAGCCACCTGTACCCAACAGGATAAAGGACTGGCAAAAGATCAAACATTGCTGCGCCACAAAAATAAAATACGCATTTCTGTGAGGTATTGCTAGAAAATAATGAATAGTTTTTCAAAATTTAAACAAATGACAAATTATAAGTTTTAGGTATAAAAGATATAGCATAGATTCCAAAACATGTGCATGTTAAATTATACAGAATACAGAACTTAAAGTGATAAGCACAAAAATAGCATACCTTGACTCTTTCCAGACCATCAGAAGCCTCAGCAAACATTTTGAAGTCAGAACCAGCAGTATTATTGAACTTCAAACAGGCTGTGTAACTCCTTGATGCATCTTCAAGATCTCCAAGTGCAAGTTGGCAACTGCATTCATGGATAGTAAGAAATTAACCTGCCAATCACTTAAGAAGGTACGAAGGCAGTACAGAAAGTATGTGCATGTAACGATTCGGTGAAGTCCTGTGAACAGTCCAGATTTGGAAGGAGTAAAGGTTATGATCATCCATGGGTTGGGACGGCAAATAGTAAATGCTGAAACACTGTAGCTGTAACTTGTTGTCTTGAGTAAAAAGTCTGTGGTTGTCTTTTGGCCCAAGTCTTATTCTGTTCTTCCTTTCTTCCCAGATCCCTGACAACTGCAAGTCTGTAACATCTCACGCCAAGAGGTGATCGGTGGCAAAGGTATATGACAGTTGGTAACAGACCCAGTTCGATCGGGCTTTTGAGCTGTGAAATTCCATAGGAAGGTTGGGGAACTCGGGATCGATTTCAATCGATTCTAACAATCCCTGTAAGATTCTAGGAATCTAGTCGGCTTAGCACTGTAGCTGACCACCACGACTCCTCCAAAACCTTTTGTGTAGACCTAGTTCGTCTTGGAGGCGATGAGAGAAACAGATAAGCAATCAGAGAAGTTGGCCACGATCAAGGACAGTTTTGACCTCCTATTTGCGCGGATGGGGACGATCAACATTGTGCAGCAACAGTTGATGACCCAGACTGATTTAACGGCCAAAGCGGTGGAGCAGAGTTCCAAGGAGCAGTAGGTGCTCGCGAAACAAATGGAGACAACATCACAAGCGGTGGGGTGTCTCACTGCAGAGCGGGTGATGGAGATAAATAGGGAGGGTGAAGGGTCCACCTTGGCCATGGGAAAGGCATTATTCGCCCCTAGCACCGCCGGAACAGCGGATGAGGACAAAAGACAAACTGTCATCTTCATCAGGAGGAACGCGCACCAAATGTTTGACCAGAGGCTTGCAAGAAACGCCAGGGTTGAACTCGTGATCACTAAGAGAATCGAGAGGTCAAATGAGGAATCCTCTGCCAAAGTTATCATTTCCTAGGTTTGATGGGGAGAGCTCCCAGCTTTGGCAGGACAAATGTACATATTATTTCATGATGTTCAATATACCAGAAGCTTTGTGGGTGACTGCAGCGACCATGCACATGGAAGGCAACGCTGCACGTTGGTTACAAGTGTACAAGGCTAGGAATGAATTGGGAAACTGGGAGCAATTCTCTCATGCGGTGGAAATGAAGTTTGGAGCATTTGATCACCGAAAGCTATTGGGAGAATTGGTGGAGAATAAGCAGACTAGAATGGTGGCTGAATACAAAAATCAATTTGATGAGTTGATGTATGAAATCTCGATGCATCCCTGTTATGATGAGTTGTTGTTTGTCTCTCATTTTGTGAATGGCCTGAAACTAGAGTTGCAAGGTATTGTGTAGGGGCAATTCCCAGAAACAATGGACCGAGCAGCTTTGTTGGCTCGGGTACAACAAGAAGTTCTTGATCGAAATAAAACATGGAAACCCAGGTATGGAGGTGGCCAAGATGGAGGAGATTTGAACAAGGCAGAGAACACAAAGAGCAATCTGAAATTGGGTAACGGGGAGTTGTGGAAGGCAAGGCAATTACTCGAATTTCGCCGTGCTAATGACCTGTTACCAGTGTGGGGAGAAGTATAAACCTAACCATCACCTGCAATGTAAGAAGAAGGTTCAAGCACAGCTACAACCTACAGGCTATTACCACGGAGGAACAGGAAGAAGAGTTGTCTAATGATGTACTTGACATGTTGGAGGTAGCAGACATGGGCAAAGAGGGAACATTCACTTTATCTCCCAATGTTTTGTCGAGCATTGAAGTGGTAGAGACAGTGCACATTCTTGCATTAGTAAGGAATCAAGTCGTGCTTCTCCTTATAGACTCGGGTAGTTCCCACAATTTTGTTAATATAGGATTTTTACATAGAATTTGCTATGTTCCTCAAAAGGTTAAACCAATTGAAGAGTGGCAAATGGTGAACGGCTACAGTGTAACAATTGGGTGCCAAAATTGGAGTGGTGGACACAGGGACGTACTTTTCAAATAGACATGGGAGTATTAACATTGGGGGCTTATGATGCCATACTGGGGATGGATTGGTTAAGGGCTCACAGTTTACCCCCACACAACGAGATGATCATCCAATCCGACTACGGAACAAACAATACTATAGAAAAGGCTATCATAAACAGTTCAAAAATGTTATCATAGATAGTTTCCTGAACTGTTTGTAAGCATATGTCAGTGATAATACGGTGCATCACAGGCGATTTCTGAACTGTCTATGGAACACCTATCATACGTGGTTGTTGATATGAACCGTCTTTGATGATAGGCTATCACAAATGGTTTATACCAAGAATCGTCTATGATAATAGCCTATCACAGACGGTTCTTGATAAGAAATGTATGTGATCCATATTTTGTTTCTTCTTCTCTTGAAAAAACTTTCATGATTAGTATTTATTGTTGAAAATTTTCTTATTCTTAGATATTTCTGCAATGACATTTATAAAGCACAACAAATTATAAATTTTGTAATTGAATATCTAAATATCTGAGATGCTTCGAGGCACAGCTTGTTGTTGGGATCTGAATATGCAAATTTGGACTATCTGCGTATTATGCACTACTTCGAAATTACGCTAATGCACACAGTCTCAATATAGATGAATATTACAATCATACACAACGAAAATATAAATAAGACTTCATCTACTTAAATATAACATGTTGAATGACCTCATGGTCCACCTTATATGAATATGCCACGCAAGGCTAGGACTAAGAAATAAATAAAATTATAGTGAAAATAAATTATTCGTAATAACCCTTCAATTTGCCACAAGCAACTGACAAAGTTCGCACCCTAGTTGATCGTCGACTCCTAGTACTCCTCCTCATAAGTAGGTGTAGACTCCTCTCCAACCGGTGATTTGTTGTTGCAAGGGGTGAGTATATAAAGCACTCAACAAGTTGTGCACAGAATGCAATTCTATTATATCTAGATGCATGGCTGAACTGATTATTTTGTAATAAATCAACATTTATAAAAAAATAACATAAATAGATTGAAATGACAATAAAACAAATAATAACAATAATAAATTTCTTAGTTATTTCTCAAATAATCTGACTCGCAACCTTAGTCAAATTCCATACTTCCAAAGGCATATAGCCTCCATTCCCAAGTTAATTTTATTAAAAATCTAGCCTTTGACTGCAATCCACAAGTATTGCTCAATACCGCGAGCACAGCTATTCAAATAGGTTTAACAATCTGTAGAGGTTATACACGTTACTCACAAGATACAATCATACACCACAAAGACGAGTGATCATACCAAAACCTTTGCAATACTCTGTCTAAACCCAACACTACCTGCTAAGATTTTAACACTGAAGGAACTAGTTACCACTATTAGAGCCCCCTTTTGTGCCATGCAAGTCTAACCGTGCACCTGGAACCCACACCACTATGACACTACCAAAATCTAGATATTACAAATTAACTCAATTCAAATGCTTGCAAGGTAATATTCTTAATTGACCAAGACAATACTTCTCAAAAACTCACAATAACCATTATCCATATCATCAACTTCCATTTATCAAAATAACAATACGACTGCCCAAATGCCACATTGGTCCACCCCAGTTGATTACCATGCACCATGTGCCATCAACAACATTGTGTGACAACACCTAACATACATTTTCATAAACATGTTCCGTATTCCATTAAGCAAGATTAAAATTTCTCATATAAAATGATATCAATAACTCGTTGCATGGCTAAACAAACTATTTGTATTCTAACTAACACACGTTGGCAATTAATAGTTACCAACTAATAAAGAACCATACTAGAGTGTCAAATGAATCATGGCATACAAATGACAAGAAGGGCATAATTCAAATTGGTTGATTAGCTAATCCCAAATTAATTGAAACAAGTATATATTGAAATAGCATGCAATAGTTTAAAACTATATAACTTTAAAAAGTTTTTGATCCTGCTTTGGACCTTGCACTTAAGTTGGCTCCTCGCTCACGAACACCTGGGGTACCTGACATCTATGTGAAACAATCAGTGAGCAATAAATACCAAACATAAAGAACAACTTAACTCTAAAAATCAAATAAAATTTACTATTAAATAGAGCTCAATTTTACAAATTTTTAGAAACTAAAATTACCTCAATCGGAGTTCATATGCGGGAGAATGAGGTTTCTAAATATTTGAATAAATAAAAAATCAGAACATATTAAATAATTAATTTCTGAATTAAATCTATACTAAAAATAGGTTTATTGTATCAACATCCTCTCAAACCAACCAGAGCCCCGACACATGTCATCGGTGCATGGACCCGGTCAATGGGCGGCTCTGGCCCACTATAGACCTAGCGCACGACGCTTCGGCTCACGCTCTCGATACACGGTGAACTACGATTGGCATGACGCATGGCAAGATCTCGTTGACCCATTTCAGATCGGACAGTCAAAGACAACGGTGAGGCTAGGACACGTAGCGAACTGCGGGCATGGCCATGCAGCGTGATCTATACCACGGAAAGTAGATAAATGGCTCGCAACACATGACACAAAACGTCGACGTCGTTGGCCTAGTGCGCGACACGCAGCGAGCATCCAACAGCTTACTCCTGGATCTGACGGTTGGGGGAGTTCGTGAAGATGGTAGTGATGGCACAGTGTTGCGAGGCTTCTCTAGCAATGTTTTCACCTGGGTCCCATGAAGTAGACGATTGTGAAGTCGGGAATGAACTTAGTGATGGTAGAGACCCAACAGACGACGAGCAAACGACAAAAGAGCCACAACACATCTATAACAAACTCCAACGAGATCTTGCGGTGGCTAGGGCGGGTCTCAAGTAGCGTTCCCTAGGGCTTTCAGTGTGGCGCGAGGTGAAGATCACGATGCGGGTGGCGGCAGCTTAAATAGGGCCCTAGGGAGGGTGAACGGCTTGGATTTCGTGGTGGATTCAACGACGGCAGTGGAGTCTAGTGGCGACACAGCTTGGTGATGTGGCAGCATCATGGGCATCTGCCTGGATTGGATCGGACGATCCAAAGTGCTCGGTGACGTGGACGAACGTTGGTCGTTAGATCGGAATACAATGGTTCGCGGTTTAGGGTTTACGGTAGGTGGGTTGTGATGGGCTAGCAGTGGGGGTTTTGGGCCATGCCCGCATTGGTTCAAGACAACACTGTTCAAAGGCTTTTCCAAATATTTTTCAATTAAATTAATTCTAGAAATTAGGTTAAGCCGAAATAGATAGCAAAATTACCCAAAAATTCCAGAAAAATTTTGAAAAATATTTTAGGATATTTGAAACTCAAATAAAATATCTTCACCAAAAATTTATTTAAACTTTTTAGATTTTCAAAATAACTTTAACAAAAGGCTTAATTCAAATAAATTCAAAATAATCCAAATTAATTCCAAAAAATTCACAAAATTATAAAATGCATAATAAATCCTAGAAATGCAAAAATTGGGATGTTACAAACCCTCCCCTTAACAGAATCTTGACCCCGAGATTTAGGTCTGACTAAGGAATATGTTTAGAAATTCCAACTTCAAATCATGTTTACGCTCCCAAGTAGCTTCACTCTTAGAATGATTGCTCCACTACACTATGTAGAAATGTACTAAATTATTTTAGGTTCTACGATCAGCTACATCCAAAATCTTGATTGGTTACTCCTTGTAAGTCAAATCCTCCTGTAGTTCAATTGACTCCAATGGTGTCTGCTCTGCGGGCACTTGAAGGCACTTCTTCAACTAGCACACATGAAACACATCATATACTAGTGCCAATGACTGTGGCAATTCTAGCTGATAAGCAACCTCTCCTCTGCAGCTCAAGATTTTAAATGGACCAATATATCTTGGTTCAAGCTTTCCTTTGGCATGTAGCCTTCTGACTTCTTTGAGAGGGGTAACTCTAAGGTACACAAAATCATCAAGCTCAAAACATAGTTCACGGTAACGATTATCAGCATAACTTTTCTGTCTTGAATGGGTAATCTTTAATCTCTCTCTGATTATAGCAATCTGATCTTCGGCTTCTTTTAGGATATCTGGTCTAAAGACCAAAAGCTCTCATGTCTCATTCCAATTCAACAGAGTATGACATGATCAACCATATAAAGTTTTAAATGGTGACATTTGCAAATTTGTTTGATAACTATTATAGTAACTGAACTCAGCATATGGCAAACATTTATCCCACGAAGTAGCATAAGCTGAGGCACAAGCTCTTAATATATCTTCCAAAATCTGATTGACTCTCTCAGTCTAACCATCTGTCTAAAGATGATAAGCTGTCGGGACCCGAATTTGCAAATTCGGACCCTCTGTGTTTCAGCACTAGTCCAGGATCACGCTAGTGCACACAGTCTCAACATCGGTACATATCACAGACATATCCAACGAAATAGTAGAGTACTTTTCTTAAATGTATAAAAGAATGGTTGATCGACCTTATGGTCGAATTCTGATGATCGCCTCATGGCTTAAAACTTATTAAAATATTCAAAAGCAAATGAAATAAAATAAACTCGTGGCGCCAACCAATTTGCCACGAGTAAGCCGATCGAGGCTCGCTCCCTAGTTAAATCGGCTCCTCGATACTCCTCCTCTGAGCGGGGTTGCTTCTTCTTCAAGCGAAGTTGTGTTGTTGTGGGGTGAGTACTTTGAGCACTCGACAAGTCATGCCTGTAATGCAATTCTAATATTCTACATGCATGGCTTAGTACAAAGGATAGGCTATGGTTCATGAGCGATCTGACATTCAAGATAAACAGTAATAGATTGCAAAGCGATAAACAAATAGTAGGAATAATAGCTTTCACAAACATTTCAATCGTAAATCATTTCTCCATCCTAAGTCGGGTTCATCATCATCAACCCAAGCATTTTTCCATAAACAATTCATTTTCATAAAAATCTAACCCTTGGCCAGTAATCACCGAAGCGATGCTCAATACCGTGAGCACGGCTATTGAATAGGTTGTACACTCTGCAGAGGTTATACACTTTACCCACAAGATACAGTCAAATACCACCAAGGCAAATAACCGAACGAAGCCTTTCCAAAGTTCCATCTAAACCCAATCTTGCCGCTAAGGTTTCAACTTGGAGGGATGGTTACCACACCAGGGCCCCCTCTTGCGCCATGTGAGTTCTCATTCCGCTTCTCCGGGCCTCACACCACCACAGCAAGTACCAAAGAATAGATTTCCCAGTTTACTCAGCTAAGTCCGTCCCATTACGGAGCTTGTGGCTGTATGAGAGACTCAGTTCAAATGCTCGCAAGGTTAAGTCCTTAGTTGACCGAGGCAAGACTAACCAAGTGTGATCTCAATTATCCAAAAACCAATAAAAACCAAATACGACCGCCCAGTTGCCACTCTTGGCCCACCAGAAACAATCTTGCCATTTGCCCCAGTCTAAATCATTTTCCCACCCCGGTTCTTTACCATTGCACCACGTGCCATCATCAACTCAATAACACATGTCTCATTCACAAATCATGTTCCATATCTCATTAAGTCAATATTTACTTTGGTATTCCAAAATCATGATATGTCCACGTGGCAGGGCTAAGCATACTACTTCGGTCTACTCAACCCATGTTGGCAAATTATTAATGTCCAACTATTAATCCACAACCTAGGGTGACAAAGGATTCATGGCCTACAATTATATACGACAAGGTGGCATACAGCAACTAGGCATTTAACTAATCCCAAAATTTATCGAGTCATTTCTATCAAATTAGCATGCAATAGTTTAAATCAAAGTAATTTTCTCTAATAGGTTCAACATGATCAAACACAACTTGCCTTCAAAAAGTACTGATTCGGCTCTGAGCTTGCTCTGGTCGAGAACCTCTCCTCGAAACCCGGGCACTTCAACGTCTCACGCATAGCGCAAACATAAACAATAAAATAAATAAACAGTGGGTAAACAGTGCTCAAAAATTCAAATAAAATTCATAAACAGAAAGATCACAATTTTACAAATTTATAGAAATTGGAATCACCCAAATCGGAGTTAAAAGCATAAAAGTTATAAGCATTTGAAGTTTCAAAATACATTTTAAATCAATAAACCGAATTGAATAAATATTTTCTTTTTGGAAACTAATTATTTGCATCTGTGACACGTGTCAGCACCAGAGAGTGACACGTGGCTTTGCTGACGTCAGCCCTGACCGCTCCGTCTTGCGTCGACGCCAAGAGCGTCATCGTGGCGTCGGCGACGGCTCGGCTATCTCAGCGACAAGTGGGTCCCACCGTGACGTCGGCATAGCGTCGGCGGTGGCGTCACACGCCGGTGCGTCGGCGGCCGACGAGTGGGCCCGCTGTCGGCGTCCCTTGTGCCTGATGCTGCGGTGCGGTGTGGTTGTGGTGGGTCGGCATCGGCGACTCATGCGTATCGCGCACGGTCGGCGTCGGTGACATGTGGGTCGCGTTGTCGATGACACGCGCCTGATGAACGGCGGCGGCACGGCGGCGGCCCTTGGATTTGCATCTAACGGCGGAAGTGGAAGATGAAGTTCATTGTTTCAAGCGGCGTGGCCTCACCTCGGCAGATTGGATCTGGATCGTGTGGTGGCGAAGGTCGGTCTCGGCGGAGAGCGTTCGGCGGCTTGATTCGGCCGGAGACGAGAGAAGACGTCTGGCGCGGCGTTCGAGGCTCCTCCGCTACGTGCGGTGATGCTTAAAGCGGCGCGACGCGTGGAGTCAATGGTACCAAGCGGCGGCGGAGAGTCACCGGCGGCGGCAGGGCGACGCAAAAAATTCGGCGGTTGGCCGGGAACTTGGCGAGTCGGCGAAGCGGCAGCGGCGTCTCGGCGGCGTGGAGTGTACTGGATGTGTGCGGCGCGAGTGGGGTTCTAACCGGGTGGCGGCGCATTAAATAGCCCCTCGGCGTCCGTGAAAAGCGCGGAGACCGAGGCCCACACGGCGGCGGCGGAATCCGTGGCGATTCGGTTCGGTGACGTGAGAACGCGAGAGCCGTCGGATTCGGATCGAGCGGCGGCGTTAGGTTTTTTTTTTCGAATTGGGCATACGGTGTTCGCCCAACACTATTCATTGGGTTTTAATTCTTTTTCGATTAAAATAATTCCGAAAATCAAATAATTTATTTGGGGCATTAAAAATACTAGAAAAATTCGGAAAAATTCCCAAAAATATTTTAGGACATTTGTGACTCAAATAAAATATTTCCAGCAAAATTTTATTTTAACTTTTCTATTATTTAATTAATTTGTTAAATGGCTTAATTCAAAATAAATTCAAATAATTTCAAATAAATCCAAATAAATCCAAATAATTTCGAGAAATTCCCAAAAATTCAAAATACCTTTTAAATGCAAGAAAAGCAAAAATTGGGGTGTTACAAACCTCCCCCTTAACGGAATCTCGACCCGAGATTCGTAATTTGACTAAGGAATAGGTCGGAATTCCTTCTTGAGATCTTCTTCACGCTCCCAAAGTTGCTTCGCTCTCGGAATGATTACTCTAATTGAACTCTGCGAAGCGGGTCGATTTATTTCTCGTTTCTCGATCTCTGGTGTCCAAGATTTTCACTTGGGTACTCCTTATAAGTCAAATCCTCCTGCAACTCGGCCGACTCCAATGGCATCTGCTCTTTCGGCACTCGGAGACATTTCTTTAATTGTGACACATGGAACACATCATGCACACTGCAAAAGGCTGCGGTAGCTCCGGTGATATGCTACCTCACCTCTCGACTTAGGATCTTGAGCGGACCAACATATCTTGGTGCTAACTTCCCTTTAGTGTGGAACCTCTTAACTCCTCACGAGTGGTGTAACCACGAGATACACAAAATCTTGAGGTTCAAAGCTTAAATCCTCTGCGGCGATTATCGGCATAACTCTTCTGTCTTGATTGTGCTATTTTCAACCTTTCTCTGATCATGGCTATCTGCTCTTCAGCTTCTCGTAGAACGTCCGGCCCGAACATATGACGTTCTCCGGTTTCATTCCAATTCAACGGCGTTCGCGAGGTCTTAGTATAGTGCTTCAAATGGCGACATCGCAAACTTGCTCGGTAACTATTGTTGTAGCTGAACTCGGCATATGGCGACACTTATCCCACGGTTGTATAAGCCAATGCACATGCCCTCAACATGTCCTCTAGTATCTGGTTAACTCTTTCCGTTTGCCCATACATGCGTGGGTGATATGCGATCTTGAAGTTTAGGCGAGTCCCTAGAGCCTCATGCAACTTATCCCAAAATCTTGAGGTAAGCGGGTACCTCTCGTCTCGATACAATTTTCTTGAACTCCATGTAGACATACAATTCTTGACATATACAAATCTGCTAAGCGGTCCCCGAGTAGGTAGTCTTCACGGTATGAAGTGGGCGATCTTTGTCAATCGGTCCACTATAACCCATATGGAGTCATACCTGTTCGGGTCCTCGATAAACCGTAATGAAGTCCATTCGATTTCCTCCCATTTCCACTCGGTATCTTCGATGGTCAGTAGCAACCTTGCGGCCTTTGATGCATTGCTTTGACTCTTTGGCATATGTCGCACAACGCAACATGCTCTGCAACTTCACGCTTCATGCTTGGCCACCAAAATCTTTCCTTCAGGTCTTGATACATCTTAGCGCTTCCCGGATGAATCGAGTACTTGGAGTCATGAGCTTCCTCCAGAATCAGCTGTTTCAGTTCCTTCTTGTGCGGTACGCAAATGCGCTTCTTGATCCATAATGTACCTTGCTCATCCAGCTTGAAATCCTTTGCCTTGCCTTCCTCCATTTTCAACTTAATCCTCACGAACCTTGACATCGTCCTTCCATCCTTCCGGATCGATCTTCCGGTAGGCTTCACTTCTAAAGCGGCTATAAATCCTTTAGGCACAACTTCCGGCTTGACCACGAAATTCCTTGCATAACTCAACTCGACTTGCTTCCACCAACATGTTCACCGAATGGCTTTTTCGCTTAAAGCATCCGCCACCACATTGGCTTTTCCGGTGATAATGAATCCCCAGATTGTAATCCTTAATTAGTTCCAACCATCTCCTCTGCCTCATGTTCAGGTCCGTTTGAGTAAATATATATTTAAGACTCTTATGGTCAGTGTACACCTCACATCTGTTTCCAATCAGATAGTGCCTCCATAACTTCAAAGCATGCACTACGGCTGCTAACTCCAAGTCATGTGTCGGGTAGTTCTCCTCATGCGGCCTCAACTGCCTTGATGCATACGCAACGACCTTTCTGTTCTGCATTAACACGCATCCTAGTCCTTGACGCGATGCATCACAGTATATATCAAAGCTCTGGCTTAAATCCGGTAAAACTAACACTGGTGCCGTTGTCAAACGTTTCTTCAACTCCTGAAAACTCCGTTCACATTCCGGCGTCCATGTAAACTTCTTCTCCTTTTTCAACAATTGCGTAAGAGGTCTCGCAATCGTTGAGAATCCTTCAATAAATCGGCGGTAATAACCGGCCATTCCAAGGAAACTACGAATTTGAGTCACCGTCTTGGGTGGCTCCCAATGCAACACTGCTTCTACCTTACTTGGGTCAACTGCGACTCCTTCGGCGGTCACCACATGTCCAAGAAATTCTACCTTGTTCTTCCAGAAATCACACTTGCTAAACTTAGCGAAAAGTTGTTTGTTCCTTAACTTCTCGTAACTAGCCTCGGATGTTCGCATGCTCTTCCGGTTCTTGGAGTAAACTAGAATGTCATCTATGAACACAACAACGAACTTATCCAGGTATTCCATGAAAACCTTGTTCATCATGTTCATGAAATATGCAGGTGCATTTGTCAAACCGAAAGACATAACTGTGAACTCATAATGTCCATATCTTGACGAAAATGCTGTCTTCGGCACATCCTCCGATCGAATCTTCAGCTGGTGATAACCTGATCGTAGGTCAATTTTGGAGAAAACTCCGGCTCCTCTCAACTGATCAAATAGGTCATCGATCCTGGGTAGCGGATACTTATTCTTTATAGTGACTTCATTCAAAGCTCGGTAATCCACACACATCCGGTAACTTCCGTCCTTCTTCTTGACAAAGCAGGCCGGTGCTCCCCATGGCGGCGAACTTGGTCTAATAAATCCCTTATCCATTAACTCCTCTATCGCTTCTTCATTTCCACTAGCTCATCGGTTGACATCCGATAAGGTCTCTTAGCTATCGGAAATTTGTTCGGTACTAACTCGATTACAAACTCTATGTCCTGTCTGGTGGCATCCTGTAAATCCTCTGGAAATACATCCGGTATTCTCGACAACTGGTACATCTTCTATCTTGACGGCCTTCACACTATTGACCATCAACTGTCCATCCCGAGCAGCGGTTACTGAAACTCTATTTTTCTCCCACAAGGACTCTCGTGATATGACTCTTTGTCCACGATCTAACACAACCTTGTGCTTAGACAACCATCCATTCCCAAAATAACATCTAGGTGCGGGTATCTAACACCACTAAGTTTGCTAGGAACTCTGTTCCATCTATAAGCAACTTTACCCCGAACATCCTACATCGGATCGGAGTTACGATCCCGGGATTGTACTAGCAATACATGCCTAAGATTCACCATTTTCAACCCATTGTTCACAGCAAAAATCCGAGATATAAGCGAATCGAAGCTCGAGAATCAAATAAAAGCATTGCAGTCTTGAGTTGACAAGTAACTTACCCGATCTGACGTCCGATGTATTCTCGTGACTTTGCATCGGCGGTGACATGATTAACTCGCCTCTTACCACGATCGTGTGGCGGCTCCGATTGTGTAACTCCACGACTTGCTCTGACGCGGGTGCCTTCAGAGGAGTGGTTCCAAGATTGAATCGGCGGTGTCCTCCTCCTCCTCCTTCTTAGGGCGAGAATTGGCAAAATGCTCGGCTCGTGACAGATAAAACAACGTTTAGCGTCATTCGCGCCCTCGCGGTTGCATTCCCAACTGGTGTTGGTGTCTGAAAATTTTGTCCGGCAGGTCTTGGTACTGGTGGCGGAGTCGTCATCACATTCCTTGGCTGAAATCTAAAGAACTGATTTGGTGCAACCCTCAAACGCTGCGCTCCCTGGCGTGCTCCCTGCTGTGCCATCCTGCGCTTCCGGTTGTCCTCCAGTTCCTTGCGCTTATCCTCCAATATCAGCGCCTTGTTCACTAGCTCCTGAAAATCAGGAAAAGTGTGGGTTATGAGTCCCACTGCGATCTGAATTCAGTCCTTTCATGAATCGAGACTGCCTGGCCTTATCCGTTGCTACATCCTCAGGTGCGTAGCGTGCCAGCTGCGTGAACTTATTCAGATACTCGGACACTGATTGATTGCCCTGCTTCAGTGCCCTAAACTCCTCCTTTTTCAGCTCCATTATGCCTTCGGGCACATGGTACTGCCGGAAAGCGATCGTGAACTCCTCCCAGCTGATGTCCTGCGGGTGCTCATGAGCAGCGCAGTAGTTTTCCCACCATTCAGCTGCGGTTCCTTCAAGCTGATGAGAGGCATAGAGTACCCTCTCATTTCCCTCACACTGGGTAATGTGCAACTTTCTCTCTATCGTCCTCAGCCAATCATCTGCCTCCAATGGATTGGCATTTCCAGAAAATGTAGGCGGTCGTGTCCTCATGAATTCCGACAACCTCGAGTGTGGCCTCTGCCATTGGGTTAACCTGGTTAACTTGGGCGGCGGCGGCTTGGGTAGTAACTTCTCTTGCATCTTTGCATCATGGCATGCATTGCTTGGAGTGCATGCAGCAATAAAAGCTCCAAGGTTCGCATATCAATCTGGCGGTCTTGGTTGAGGTCCTTGTCCTTCACCATCGTTGTTTCCAGCTGGCGTGAACCATTCCCATTTCCTCCTTGGTTTCCTCGAGTGTTCACCATCTGCCGATTGCGCCATAGTTTAGAGACGAGAGGGAAATAAGAATAGACAAGTAATAGAGTACTTATGCGGGGACGAAGGTGTAACACAAAATCTAACTTTATTACTTTATTAATATCTGGGTATGGTTGCTCACAATGCCTAAAGGCCTTGCAACACATACCGATCACTCACAAGCATGAAAGAAGCAAACCGAGCTAACACTCAGGAGTCAAACGCCTCTAAGGGTGACTCTTATTCCAAGACGCGACTCAACGCAGGAGTCTCAACTGCTAATCCTAACGCTCACTCCTCGAGCCAACCCCCACTGGAACTTCCTGGTGGATACACCAGCGGGTGTGCTGGTGCGGGTACAAACCTATCCCAACGATCCTCTGCTGGATGCGCCTCCTGCACCGGCTCAACCTCCACTGGCTCCGGCTTGACCTCCACCGGCTCTGGCTTAACCTCCACCGGCTCTGGCTTCACTTCCACTGGCTCTGGCTGTGGCTCCTGCTGTGGCTCCTCCGGGTCTGGGTCGTGTAGCTCCAGCACTGGCTCCGGCTCTGGTCCGTACAGCGCTGTCTCCAGCTCCCCAATCCTCTGGATAGAGTGGGCCAAGTACTCACAAGTCTGCAACAGATGAGCCCTAAGCTGTGTGAACTCATCACGAGACCTCTGCAGCTCCTGAACCGTCTCGTCGATAACATCCTCTTGAGCGATGACATATCTGGCAAGGTGGGTGATCGTGGCATCCTCCTCCTCGATGGGCTCTCGGTTGTAGCGAGTATCTCTGCGCGGATGGTGACGAAACACTGTGCCATCCAACTCCCTGGGGTAGGTACGAGCAATCTGCCTCATCGCCAGACGCGATGTCTCCTGAATCCCAGCGTCAAATGACAACCTCCTGGCGGTGATGCGGATGCGACGACTCGCCCTCGCCCTATCCCGAGCGTAAACCGTGATAGTGACATCCCAGGCAATATCCAGTCCTGCCCGATCCACAGTAGTCCCCCGGTAGATCGGCCTGTCATATCCTCCAAGCAGCTGCATCATACGCCAAAGCTCCGCGGCGTACCCTCCAGTGCGCTCACCAAAAGAGTGGATCATCCTCATCTGTCAAAGGTCACTCACGTGAAACTCAGATTTTTTAAACAAAGCGTACATGCGATAAATTCAGCAGGGGGTATGAAAAGAAAGAAGGGATAAGTCGAGATTGCATTATCCTCTTGGCACATTTTAGCTTTTAGAAAATAGTTTTATCCTCACTCCGACCATTCTAACTAAGGGCCAGTCCTACAGTCAGTATGGCTCTGATACCACCTCTGTCGGGACCCGAATTTGCAAATCCGGACCCTCTGTGTTTCAGCACTAGTCCAGATCACGCTAGTGCACTGATCTCAACATCGGTACATATCACGAGACATATCCAACGAAATAGTAGAGTACTTTTCTTAAATGTATAAAAGAAATGGTTGATCGACCTTATGGTCGAGTTACAGCGATACGCCTCGCAGGGCGAAAACTTATTAAAATATTCAAAAGCAACGGAAATAAAATAAACTCGTGGCGCCAACCAATTTGCCACGAGTAATGCGATCGGGCTCGCTCCTAGTTAAATCGGCTCCTCGATACTCCTCCTCTGGCGGGGTTGCTTCTTCTTCAAGCGAAGTTGTGTTGTTGTGGGGTGAGTACTTTGAGCACTCGGCAAGTCATGCATGTAATGCAATTCTAATATTCTACATGCATGGCTTAGTACAAAGGATAGGCTATGGTTCATGAGCGATCTGACATTCAAGATAAGCGGTAATAGATTGCAAAGCGATAAAACAAGAGTAGGAATAATAGCTTTCACAAACATTTCAATCGTAAATCATTTCTCCATCCTAAGTCAGGTTCATCATCATCAACCCAAGCATTTTTCCATAAACAATTCATTTTCATAAAAATCTAACCCTTGACCGTAATCACCGAGCGATGCTCAATACCGTGAAACACGGCTATTGAATAGGTTGTACACTCTGCAGAGGTTATACACTTTACCCACAAGATACTGGTCAAATACCACCAAGGCAAATAACCGTGTGAAGCCTTTCCAAAGTTCCATCTAAACCCAATCTTGCCCGCTAAGGTTTCAACTTGGAGGGACTGTTACCACACCTGTGCCCCCTCTTGCGCCATGTGAGTTCTCATTCCGCTTCTCGGGCCTCACACCACCACGACAAGTACCAAAGAATAGATTTCCCAGTTTACTCAGCTAAGTCCGTCCCATTACGGAGCTTGTGGCTGTATGAGAGACTCAGTTCAAATGCTCGCAAGGTTAAGTCCTTAGTTGACCGAGGCAAGACTAACCAAGTGTGATCTCAATTATCCAAAAACCAATAAAAACCAAATACGACCGCCCAGTTGCCACTCTTGGCCCACCAGAAACAATCTTGCCATTTGCCCCAGTCTAAATCATTTTCCCACCCCGGTTCTTTACCATTGCACCACGTGCCATCATCAACTCAATAACACATGTCTCATTCACAAATCATGTTCCATATCTCATTAAGTCAATATTTACTTTGGTATTCCAAAATCATGATATGTCCGTGGCGAGGGGCTAAGCATACTACTTGGTCTACTCAACCCATGTTGGCAAATTATTAATGTCCAACTATTAATCCACAACCTAGGGTGACAAAGGATTCATGGCCTACAATTATATATCGACAAGGTGGCATCTGACAACTAGGCATTTAACTAATCCCAAAATTTATCGAGTCATTTCTATCAAATTAGCATGCAATAGTTTAAATCAAAGTAATTTTCTCTAATAGGTTCAACATGATCAAACACAACTTGCCTTCAAAAAGTACTGATTACGGCTCTGAGCTTGCTCTCGGTCGAACCTCTCCTCGAAACCCGGGCACTTCAACGTCTACGCGCAACGCAAACACAAACAATAAAATAAATAAACAGTGGGTAAACAGTGCTCAAAAATTCAAATAAAATTCATAAACAGAAAGATCACAATTTTACAAATTTATAGAAATTGGAATCACCCAAATCGGAGTTAAAACGCAAAAGTTATAAGCATTTGAAGTTTCAAAATACATTTTAAATCAATAAACCGAATTGAATAAATATTTTCTTTTTCAGGAAACTAATTATTGCGTCATCTGTGACACGTGTCAGCACCAGAGAGTGACACGTGGCTTTGCTGACGTCAGCCCTGACCGCTCCGTCTTGGCGTCGGCGCCAGCGTCATCGTGGCGTCGGCCGCGGCTCGGCTATCTCAGCGACAAGTGGGTCCCACCGCGGACGTCGGCATGACGTCGGCGGTGGCGTCCACGCCCGTGCAAGGCGGTGACGAGTGGGCTGCTTGCTGTCGGCGTCCCTTGTGCCTGATGCACGGTGCGGTGTGGTTGCCAGTGGGTCGGCCGTCGGCGACTCATGCGCACCGCACAGTCGGCGTCGGCCGACATGTGGGTCGCGTTGTCGATGACAGCGCCGCGATGGAACGGCGGCGCGGCACGGCGGCGGCCCTTGGATTTGCATCTAACGGCGGAAAGTGGAAGATGAAGTTCCATTGTTTCAAAGCGGCGTGGCCTCACCTCGCGATTGGATCTGGATCGTGTGGTGGCGAAGGTCGGGCTCGGCGGAGCGTTCGGCGCCTTGATTCGGCCGGAGACGAGAGCGAAGCGTATGGCGCGGCGTTCGAGGCTCCTCGACTCGTCGCGGTGATGCTTCGAATCGGCGCGGCGTGGAGTCAATGGTACCAACGGCGGCGGCGGAGAGTCACCGGCGGCGACGGACGACGCAAAGAATTCGGCGGTTGGCCGGGAACCGGCAAATCGGCGGCGAAGCGGCGGCGTCTCGGCGGCGTGGAGTGTACGGATGTGTGCGGCGCGAGTGGGGTTCTAACCGGGTGGCGGCGCATTAAATAGCCCCTCGGCGTCCGTGAAAGCGCGGAGACCGAGGCCCAGCGGCGGCGAATTAATGGCGATTCGGTTCGGGTGGCGTGAACGCGAGAGCCGTCGGATTCGGATCGAGCAATGGCGTTAGGGTTTTCGAATTGGGCATACGGTGTTCGCCCAACACTATTCATTGGGTTTTAATTTTTTTCGATTAAAATAATTCCGGAAAATCAAATAATTTATTTGGGGCATTAAAAATACTAGAAAAATTCTGGAAAAATTCCCAAAAATATTTTAGGACATTTGTGACTCAAATAAAATATTTCCAGCAAAATTTTATTTTAACTTTTCTATTATTTAATTAATTTGTTAAATGGCTTAATTCAAAATAAATTCAAATAATTTCAAATAAATCCAAATAAATCCAAATAATTTCCAGAAATTCCCAAAAATTCAAAATACCTTTTAAATGCAAGAAAAGCAAAAATTGGGGTGTTACATAAGCTATACTGAAATACAGACAAGTTCTCATTGCTTCATGCAACTTATTCCAAAACTTCGAGATAAATTGAGTACCTTTATCTGATACTATCTTCTTTGGCACTCTCCATGCAAACACACGATTCTTGACATATATAACCCTGCCAAATGATCTCCTGAATAAGTGGTCTTAACTGGTATAAAATGAGCAACTTTGGTCAAGCGATTAACTATGACCCATATTGAATCATAAACATTCTGAGTTCTAGGCAAATTGGTAATAAAAGCCATACCGATTTCTTTCCACTTCCATTTAGGTACTTTCAATGGATGTAGCAGTCCTGCTGACCTCTGATGCATTACCTTCACCCTCTGTCATATATCACACAAAGCAACATGCTTAGCAACTTCACGTTTCATATTAGGCCATCAAAATCTTTCTTTCAGATCCTGATATATTATTGCACTCCCTAGGTGACTAGAATACTTTGAATCATGAGCTTCCTCAAGAATCAATTATTTTTTATTTAGTACACAAATTCGACTTTTGATCCACAGAGTACCTTGATCATCTAATGCAAAATCCTTAGCTTTGCCTTCATCTATTTCGAACTTAATTCTCTTGATTTTAACGTCATCCTTCTGACCTTCTCTGATTTGATTCTTCAATGTTGTCTTTACCTCTAGGGTAACTAGAAATCCTTCAAGTCCCACTTCCAATTTCAACTTCTAAAATTCCTTATATAATTCAGACTGACTGTCTTGAATTATCATATTAACACTGTGGCTTTTTCGACTCAAGGAATCAACTACCACATTAGTTTTCCTAGGTGATAATGAATTCTCAAATTATAATATTTGATTAATTCCAGCCATCTTCTTTATCTCATATTGAGATATGACTAGGTAAAGATATATTTTAAACTCTTGTAATCCATGTATATCTCACATCTATTTCCAATGAGATAGTGCGGTCTCAATTGTCTTGAAGCGTATGCACAATTTTGCCATTCTGCATTAACACACATCCAAGTCTTTGACGCAAAGCTTCACAGTAGATATCAAAACTACTATGAATATCTGGCAACACTAGTACTGGTGCTGTCGTTAATCTTTTCTTTAACTCTTGAAAACTCTTATCGCACTCTAGCACATATGCAAACTTCTTTTCCTTCTTTAACAATTTCGTAAGGGTTTTAGCAATTGTCAAGAATCCTTTAATGAATCGACCGTAATATCCACCATTTCAAGGAAACCGCGAATCTAGGTCACTAATTCCGGTTGTTCCCAATGCAACACTGCCTCAAGTTTACTTGGATTAACAACAACTCTTTTAGCAGCCATTACATGGCCAAGGAATTTCTCTTTCTTTTTTCAAAAGTCACACTAACTGAGCTTAACATATAATTGCTGCTCTCGAAGCTTTTCAAGAACAAGCTTCAAATGTTCTGCATAATCTTTTTCTGTCTTGGAGTATACAAGAATGTCATCTATGAATACAACAACAAACTTATCCAAATATTCCACGAAAACCTTATTCATTATATTCATGAAATAAGCAGTGGTATTAGTCAATCCAAATGACATAACTGTGAACTCATAATATTCATATCATGTTAAAAATACAATCTTGGGCACATTTTATACGCAAATCTTCAACTGATGATATCCTGATCAAAGATTAATTTTAGAGAAAATTCCAGCTTCTCTTAACTGATCAAACAAATCATCGATCCAGGTAACGAATACTTGTTCTTTATCATCACTTCATTAAGAGCACGATAATCAATACACATTCTTAAACTTCCGTCCTTCTTTCTCACAAACAAAATGGGTGCTCCCCATGGTGACGAACTAGGTCTTACAAAACCTTTTTCTAACAACTCCTCAATTTGCTTTTTCATTTCTACCAGCTCATCGGTAGGCGTTTGATATGGTCTCTTGGTTATTGCGGCTGTACTGAGCACCAATTTAATTACACACTCGATATCTTGATCTGATAGCATTCCAGGCAATTCTTCAAGAAAAATATTTGGGTATTCACTAAAAATGGGTACTTCTTCTAAATTGACAGTTTTAACACTGTTAACCATCAACTGACCATCTCGAACTGTGGTTTCTTGAAACTCCACTCTCTTGCCTCTTAGGCTTTCAATTGACACAACTCTTTGACCACAATCCAACACAGTTTTGTGTTTGGATAACCAATCGATTTCAAGGATAATATCTAATGTCTGAGTATCCAAAATAATAAGGTTCGCTAGGAACTCTATTCTATCAATGAGCAACTTACCTCCCAAACATCCTAGGTTAGATCGAAGTTTTGATCTAGGGGATTGTACTAATAACATACACTTTAAGATTCATAATTCCAACCTATTTTCAACAGCAAAATCTCAAGAAATAAAGGAATATGAAGCTCCAGAATCAAATAAAACCATTACAGGTACTAAGTTAATTAGGAACTTACCTAGTACGATGTCTAATGCTTCCTAAGCTTTATCAGTTGTGATGTGGTTGATTCGACCTTTCACCATGGCTTGGGGCATAGCTCCATGTTGAACAGCTCCGCGGTTCACTCCTGGTGCAAGCGTTTTGGTAGGTGTAGGGCCAAAATTGAAATAGGAGGGTGTAACACCTCCTCTCTTAGGGCAACTGTTAGCAAAGTGTCCTGGCTCATTGCAACTCAAACAGCACCTGACTGTCGTCTATTGACTTCTTTCTAGCACATTGTTTGCTTGAGCAGGTATCTGGAAGTTTTGACCAACTGGACACGGTACAGGGGATTGCGTCTTGAACATAGCTTTTGGTTGAAACCTGACAAACTGATGAGGTGCAACCCTCACTCTCTGTTGTCCTTGACGAGCTCCTTGTGCCATTTTGCGCTTTCGGTTATCATCCAGCTATTAGTGCTTATTATCCAGAATAAGGGTCTTGTTGACCAATTCTTGAAAAGCAAAAAATTTTGGGCAATCAACCCAATTTGCAGACTTGAATTCAATCCCTTTTATGAAACGAGACTGCCTTGCCTTATCTGTTGCAACATCTTCATAGGTATAGTGTGCAAGCTGTGTGAACTTATTCAAATAATCGGCCACTAATTGGCTTCCTTACTTGATAGCTCTGAACTCTTCTTTCTTCAAGTCCATGACACCTTCTAGAACATGATACTAGCGGAAAGCAATAGTGAATTCTTCCCAAGTGATCTTCTGTGGGTTCTCTTGTGAAGCACAATAGTTTTCCCACCATTTAGCAGTTGTCCCTCCCAACTGATGAGAAGCATAGAGCACCTTCTCCTTTCTGACACACTGAGTGATGTGAAGCTTCCTCTCAATTGTTCTAAGCCAATCATCGGCTTTTATAGGGTTAGCATTTCTAAAAAATATGGGTGGACGAGTTCTCATAAAGTCTGACAACTTAGAGTATGGACAATTCTCATTGTTAGTAGCCTGATTTGCATTTTTGGTAGTTGCTTGGTTTGCGATGTTCCTCATTTTCTGCATCATAGTTTGCATCAACTGAGTTTGTGTGGCAAGAAAAGCTCCAACATTTTGCATGTCGACTTAGGGTGCTGGTTGAGGAATTAGCGCCTCTTTCGAGTTCAATCGGGTCAAGATCCACTTCCACTAGCTCCATTGTTTTTTCGAGTCTGAACCATCTATTAATCACTCCAAGGCTTAGAGAAAAGAGAGAAAGAGCATTGACAAGTAATAAAGAAACTAATGCAAGGGAAAAGTTTTAAATCTAAAAAATGTTGTTAATTTCTTGGTATGGTTGCTCACAAGTACCTAAGAGCCATGCAATATATACTATACACTTAGCAATCATAAAAACTCTTATTAACCTAAGCACACATTTCTAACGCCTAAATGGTAACACTCCTAACTTCGATCAAAGCCGCTCACACACTGAGTCACTACTACAAGACTAAGACATCATCTAATCACTAATCTATCCTACTTGTGGTACTCCTAGGGAGTAGTATGGTGGGTTACGCGGCATCGGTGCAAACTGGTTCTGATGACTAGGAGTCTCATTGGAAGGTGTAGACTCTTGCTCCTCAGCTCCACCTCCTCGAGGTCCTCCTCTGACTCCTTGTCCTTCTGCTCTAGTTCAGCTTCTTCTTCTTTGAGGTAGAGAGCCTCCTCCAACTCTGCAATCCTCTCAGATGCCATCATCCTGGTCTCACGAAGGTCTGATTCAACCTTCTCCAGGGCTTTATAGACTTCTTCGAGCTCCTTAGTAGTAGTCTTCATCAAGTTCTCCTAGGAGGTGGTGAAGTGAGCAAGATGAACAATAGCGGCATCCTCCTCATCTCTGATCCTGGCGGCAGTGTTGGCTCCTCCATGAGGGTGATATCTGAACACGATGTGCTCCAACTTATCGACGTAGTCCTGGGCAATGCGTCGAAGTGCTAGACATGTTGACTCCTAGATCCCTACCTTAAAAGAATACATCTTCACAGTGATTTGTATAGGACGGCTCGCTATAGTGTTCTTATGAGCGTAGATTGTGATCTTGCAAATCATTCCATGTCCCTTATCATTGACCACCCAGTTGGTAACCTTGTAGATGGGCCTATCAAAGCCTCCAAGTAGTTGTAGCATCTTCCACAAGTCAGCAGCATATCCTATTTTGCACTCACCACATATACTATCCATTTTTATCTATAAAAGACAACTCTCGTGAGACCTAAACTTAAAACAAGAAAAAGGCAAAAAAATTTAGCAAGGGCAGGAAGCAAGAAAGATGGGATAAGTAAAGAACTTATTGATCTTTTAAGTTAATTTTGACATTCAAAAATAGTTTTTGACACTCTTAAGACAACCAGTCTAGCTAGGGCATGACCTATAGTTAGTATGGCTCTGATACCACCTTTGTCGGGTCACGAATATGCAAATCTGGACCCTCTGTATATTCTGCACTAGTCCAGGATCACGCTAGTGTACACAGTCTCAACATAATTGAATATCACAATTATACACAACAAAAACATAAATATAAGAATTCATCTACTTAAATATAACCTGTTGAACGATCTTATGGTCCACCTTACATGAGTACGCCACATAGGGCTAGGACTAAGAAATAAATAAAACTGCGACAAAAATAAATTATTCGTAGCAACCCTTCAATTTTCCAAGGCAACTGACAAGGTTCACACCATAGTTGATCGTCTCCTCCTAGTACTCCTCGTAAATAGGTGTAGACTCCTCTCCAACTGATGATATGTTGTTGCAATGGGTGAGTACATATAGCACTCAACAAGTTATGCACAGAATGCAATTATATTATATTTATATGCATAGCTTATTCCAAGTGAATGGCTGAATTGGTTATTTTGCAATAAAGCAGCATTTATAAAAGAATAACATAAATAGATTGAAATGATACTAAAATAAATAATAACAACAATAAATTTCTTAGTTATTTCTCAAATAACCTGACTCACCACCTTAGTCAAATTCCACACTTCCATAAGCACACAACTTCCATTCCCAAGTTTATTTAATTAAAATCTAACCCTTGATGGTAATCCCCGAGCATTGCTCAATATAGCGAGCACGGTTATTTGAATAGATTTCATACTCTGTAGAGGTTATACACTTTACCCACAAGATACAATCATACACCATAAAGGCGATCGATCGTAACAAACCCTTTATAATGCTCTGTCTAAATCTAGTACTATCCGTTGAGGTTTCAACACTAAATGGATTGGTTACCACTATCATGACCCCCCTCTTGCGCCATGTGAGTCTACCCATACACGTAAAACCCACACCATTACGACAGTACCAAAATCTAGACATTACGAATTAATCAGCTAAGTCTATCCCATACCAGATATATGGTTGTATGATTGACTTAGTTCAAATGCTTGTAAGGTTAAGTCCTTAATTGATCAAGGCAAGACTTTCTGAAAACTCATAATTACCATTATCCATACCATCAACTTCCATTTATTAAAATAACAATGCGATTGCACAAATGCCACATTGGCCTACCATAAATCACAATTCTTGCTAAGGAGCCTAGATCGCATCAAAAGTCCAAGTACATACTGCGGCGCTATCACCTTATTTGAGAGATTATGGATAGAGGTGATGTGAAAATATGCGAAGTGCACACGGATTCAAACATATCTGATCCGTTGACAAAACCGCTTCCACAGCCAAAGCATGAAATGCACACGAGAGCCATGGGTATTAGATACTTACATGATTGACTCAAGTGCAAGTAGGAGACTGTTGGTGATATGCCCATGAGGCAATCATGGAGATGATTGTATCACGTCTTATGTTTAATGGACAATATGGAGATATCTAATCAATAATGTGGACACCTGTTAGAGAAAATATGTTGGATAGACCCATATGAGACACTATGAGAATTGTTATATGTGTCATCAGTTGGTCTCATGCATAGTGTGTGTATGCTCCTTAGACTTGAGATCATCATTGGTTTCCTAGATTTGTAATGGTTTTGTCGGTGTTTCATAGAACCGGCAAGTAAATTTGTAAGTCTGAGGGCCGCGCGTCCCCGCTCCTTGAATAGTTAGACTCGGGAGTCCAAGATGTATAATGGTTCGGGCCGAATATCCCTACTTCCCATTCGTGGTGGTGGATCTCATTGCTCCAAGTGTGGTGGATTACAAGCGAGAGCTAAGGACAGGCCCTTAACGCTCGTTCGAGTAGGGGAGCCTGGGAACTCAGAGCGCTCACTCGGGTCGGAAGGCCCGAACGAGGTCGGATGAGCGAACGAGGTAAAAATGAGAAAAGTGAATGAGTCCCCCTTCCCAGAGGACCCTGCCTCCCTTTATATAGATGGAGGGGGTAGGTTACACGGGAATTTGGAGAAAAGAGATAGGGATATGCTACGCCCGGGAGTCCCGATCTCCGGTCACGATGATTGACGGTTTCTTGTTCACCCCATGCTGGGTTAGTAGACACAACGGACAGCGCTCAGTTGGGAAGGTGCGCACCTGCCCTCTGTGCGTCTGTCAAATGTTGACGTTGCTTACGCCGTGTTCTGGTGTTGCCTTGGGAGCGCGTCCTCCCACTGTGCCTGACGAGGTGAAGGGAAGGGCGCTCGACCTAGCGGCCCTTGCACCATCTTGGGAAGGAGCCACCTGCCCAACATGGACGTCGTGTCCATGGGACAGGTGACCAGCATGGAGTCGACCGTCAAGTGGCGGAGATTTACCGAGGCTCAGACCGGAGGCTGGTGAGCCAGGGAACGCCTCGAGCGATTCGCGTGGCGGACGCCCCGACCAATATCTGGCGAGCACGTGGGGATGCCCGATCGGTAGCCTGGTTGGAGCGCCCCTGGCGGGCCTGAGTGAGGCCGAGTGATTCTACGTGTCCCCTTGGGCCTAGAGGTGGGCCCAAGATGGTTCATCCGGCGATCCAGCTGATATTTAGGGATAATCCCATCTGCGAGGGATGGAGGCTTTGGTAATATCCTTCCAAAGACTCTGACGCCGTCGGTCCGGGCTCGAGTCCAGATGTGTCGGAACCATAAAAGGATCGGGCCCCACTGTGTGTTTACTGTACTAGTCCTCGGATCAATAGCTAGTACACACAGATCATAACAGTATGGACCATAACCATGCGATAAATAAAAATTTAATTCAGAGTACCGGCCGACATGGCCCATTATTACAAAAGTTGGACCCGTAGGTCATACAGCAGCGGAAACATTAAACTGGCAAGTAAACTTCATGAAGCCAAGTCCAAAACACCACAGGCAAAGACTGGAGAAATCGCGATCCTAGACGTCCGGATGATCCTCCTCTTCAAAGCCTTCATCGCAGATGTCGAACGGTGGGATGCAGGCTCTTGGATAACTATCTCTGATCTCCTGATCTGCTTTATGGAATAAGCAGCCCCACAACGAAAAGCGAGGGTGAGTATGCAACATACTCAACAAGTCCCGAAAGAAATGCAGTATGTAGTTTAATTCAAGGGAAGGAATTGGTTAATTTGCCAAAAGCCAATTTTTTTTAAAAAAAATTTATACTAGAATTTTGAAGAGCAGTTTTCAAAGGTATTTTCTTTTAACAAATAAGAGTTTCCAACTTTTCAGGACATGGCTCCAACCATGGAAAAACAAAACATAAACTAACTCACAGCATCGGCCATGGTTTTATTTTAAGAATACTTTTCCACAGCACCAACTGTGGTTTTCTTTTGGAATCTTTTCCTCGTGGCTCCAACCACGGACTTTTATCAAACCAAAACATTCACGGCTCCAACCGTGCTTCATTTTATAAACATATGATTTTGAAACCAAATAGGGAAAATCTACCATGTGACAACGCCCTTTGTCCACCCTTGACCATGGGTACGGCTATTCGAATAGTTTGTTTACTCTGCAGAGTTTGCACGCTTTACCCGCGAGAGATATTTCACTCTTTTTGGTCATACACTTCCTTTGGCATATAACCCCAAGTGAAAATCACAAGGCCATTTCTCTAGCTACATCTTAACTAAGTCACGCCCGCTGAGGTTTCACCGCCAAATGGCTACAACCATAATGGAAGCCCCCTCTTGCGCATGTAGGACTCCTGTGGCTCCAACCACGCCTACTCCATCATCTGGCATGCCTTAATCAAGTTTTCACTAGCTACTCGGCCAGGCCCGTCCCATACCGGAACTCACGGCCGCACTGTTGTACATTGTTTGACAATCACAAGGGATCGGTCCTTAGGGTGACTAGGGTGGTACATACTCAAACCCGAGTCTCGTGCATTTTGCACCCACCTTGCAACCTTCCACCCTATTCAAGTTTTTAAATACCAAATCTTTTCTTTTATTTTACCAAACTGGCAGCACCAACTGCCCTTTTAAAATAATATTTTCACTCGATCATTCAGAACTTCGAGTGACAAGTCTTCAATTAAACATACAAATGGTATTCAGCATAACTAAGCACTACTATTATACTAAACAAAGTATCAAGCCATTTATATTATAACTAATCATTATAGGGCAGCCAAAGGACAGATGGATTAATATGTAACAAGCATACATATTAACAAGGTATTTAACTACAATATATCGTAAGATATATTTTTTTTTAATCAACATAGCATGCAAGTTTGTAAACCTACAAAGCATTTCAAAACATGGATCAACATGCTTCAAGGGAACTTGCAAAAATTTGCTAGAAACTTGCTGGGAACTTGCCTTGGTCAGCGAGGAGAGAGTTGTCTTCTTCTTGTTGGTCAGCGACGGCGTCGGCGTCAAACGTTTCTATCGCACGAAAAACAACGGATAAACACACAGTCGGAAAATACAAAGAATCAAATTAATTCATAATTTCATGAAAACTTCTAGATCTATAGTTTAGCATTTTCTAAGATTTATAAAATTTATTTTGACATTTTTGGATGTACTGTTTAGGAACTACAAAATTCGTAAATTTGGACTTTTCATGAATATTTTAACAGTATAAATTTATTTATAAAATTTCAATAAAATTAACGTAGCTAGGTATTAATTTTTACTAATTTACAAAATTTGTTGCATGCAAGTTGGAGCTAAAACGAGTTTGCAACAAAATAGACAAATTTCGCAAATTGTTGAAAAGACATGTACAAATAATGAAACATAAAACAACTAGCTGTGCACTACTGTAGCTCGCGATTACTGTAGCATGCATATTCATGTGCGACACAGAGAAGAAGAGAAAGTTTCAGTTTTGGTTTTTGGCGCTCGGTGGAGTGGGATTAGAAAGCTCAACAACCGATCGTCCGAGGGCGTATCATAGCGAACTCACCGGCGGCAGTGGCGACGGCGGCAAGACGGCCGGGTGGCGGTGGCCAGTCACAAAGATGATGAGGGCAGCACGACTTGGTCAAGGCGGCGGCGCTTCAAAGTAATAAAGGCATCAGATGGTTCTCGGGTGACAATAAGGAAAACACAGTACAGAACACCTCGAGGCGAAGATCACCTTGCGCACAAGATGACGCGAGCGGCGCTTGGCGTGCTGATCTGAAGCAGCGATGAGGCGGAGAGAACAAGGCGGCAACAATGGTGGAGGTTCGGTTTTTTCTTCACAGTGCAGCAAACGAGCGACGTCGCCGGGAAGTGGCAAAACAGAACCGGATGGCCATCGCAACGAGGGTACTCAGCGTTTTATAGACTCCAGGGCATGCATTGAAGCAGCGAAAGTGGCCACAGTCATTTTGGTTGGCGTCAGTTCCTTGCATGCATGAAGGAACTTAGTGGCCGAACTTAATTTCAAGCCTTTACGTGCATGCATGGAGAGGAAAAACGGCTAGACATCATTGTGAATTAGTGGGGCTTAATCCCCTTCTTTGATTGTGCATGAAATGGGCACTAACAGCACCAGTTGGAAGCTCCGTGTGCTATAATGGCTGCAGCCAGAGCGTAGTGCACGGAGGAAGAAGAAGCGGCTGGATTAGAGTAATACTTAGTGGAGTTTGAATGAGTTGCTAAGGATTAATTAAAGGAGTGGAAACTGCAATGATTAAGAAGTTCAAAATTGTGGTAATGGTGGAAGAAAGAGAAAGAGATGGTTTGTCTCTGGACTGGACATGCACGGTTGAAGACGATGCTACAGTAGGCTGACATGTGGACCAGCATTTTAATTTTCGGATGTAAATTGATTTACACAAATAGCGCTTGAGATAAAATAGTAAAAAGGCTCTAAAAATCTTGGAAAAATTCTCTAAAATACTAGGGAATATTTGGAACCTAATAAACTTGGTTTTGGAATTTTTCGGAATATAGATTTTCTGCAAAAATTCTTTTAGTAAATCGGACACTTGTACAAAACTTTATATAATCAACAAACTTTAATTTATGAATTAAGTTTTTGAAAATATTTGAAAAGAACATTCTCATTTTTCAAATGTTTTTATTATAAACAAGATTTTATTTTATCTTATTATTTTATCTTTTATTTTATTTATTTATACTAATCTTTGCATGCGTGATTGATTTTTTTATATGAAAAATGAGGATGTTACAAACCTACCCCCCTTAAATGGAATCTCGACCCCGAGATTCGGTAGAGCTGGGAAAAATATTTGGGAATTTCGTCAGAGGTCCTCTTCACGCTCCGGTAGCTTCCCTCTCGGTATGGTTGCTCCACTGCACCTTACAGAATTTGATACTTCTACTGCGAGTTTTGCGAACTACCTCATCCAAAATCTGTATTGGATATTCCTTGTAAGAAAGATCCTGCTGTAAATCTAACTGTTCTAAGGGCATGTGTTCCTCTGGTACTCGAAGACATTTTCTTAGCTGAGACACATGAAATACATCATGCACGTCAGTTAGTTGTGGTGGTAATTCCAATTGATATGCCACCTCGCCTCTTCTGGCCAAAACTTTGAACGGTCCAATATATCTAGGTGCAAGCTTTCCGCTAACCTGAAATCATTTGATTCCTTTCATTGGTGAAACTTTCAAATACACGAAGTCGCCCTCGGCAAATTTTAGGTCCCGACGTCGATTATCAGCGTAGCTTTTCTGTCGGCTTTGAGCAGCTCTTAATTTTTGCTGGATCGACCTCACTTGTTCTTGTGCCTCCTTGAGTACATCTGGTCCAAACACTTTTCCTTCTCCAGTTTCCTTCCAATAAAGTGGTGTTCGACACTTGCGTCCATATAATGCCTCGAAAGGTGACATCTGAATACTTGATTGATACCCATTGTTGTATGAAAACTCTGCATAAGGCAGATTCTTATCCCAACTTGTCTTGTTTGTCAAAGCGCAGGATCTGAGCATATCTTCTAAAACCTGATTTACCCTTTCGGTCTGGCCGTCTGTTTGTGGATGATATGATGTGCTGAAGTTAAGGTTCGTGCCCAATAAACTATGCAACTTTTGCCAAAACTTTGAGGTGAACTGAGTACCTCTATCCGACACAATTTTCTTGGGTACTCCATGCAAACACACTACCTTTGTCATGTACAACTCTGCCAATTTGTCTCCGGTGTAGGTGGTTTTAACAGGAATGAAATGAGCAGATTTAGTCAGACGATCAACTATAACCTAGATTGAATCATTTCCAGATTGACTCCTTGGTAATCTAGTGATGAAATCCATTCCAACCTCTTCCCATTTCCATTCGGGAATTTTTAACAGTTGTAGTAATCCTGCAGGTCTCTGATGCTCAGCTTTCACCCGTTGGCAGATATCGCACATAGCAACAAACTCTGTAATTTCTCTCTTCATACTGGTCCACCAGTATGATACTTTCAAATCTAAATACATTTTGGTACTTCCTGGATGTATGGAATAGGCGGTCTCATGAGCTTCTTTTAAGATCATTTCCTTGATTTCTTTCTTATTGGGTACAAAAATTCTTTTCCCAAACCATAGGGTACCTTTTTCATCTATTGAAAATTCTGGAGCTTTTCCTTTCTTCATCCTCTCAATAATTTCCAAAACCTCTGCATCTTCCTTCTGAGCTTCTCGAATTTGGTCCTCCAAGGTAGGTTGCAGTTCCATCATATTAATGTATCCTTGCTCCACTATCTCCAAATTAATTCTCTTGAATTCTTCATGCAAAGCTGGCTGGCTTTCCTTAACTAATATACTATTACAATAACTCTTCCTACTCAGAGCATCAGCCACTACATTAGCTTTCCCAGGGTGATAATGGATTCCAACATCATAATCCTTTATCAGCTCCAACCATCTTCTTTGCCTCATATTTAAATCTGGTTGAGTGAATATATACTTCAAGCTCTTATGATCAGTGTATATCTCAGTTCGATTCTCGATGAGGTAATGCCTCCAAATTTTCAGGGCATGTACCACGGCTGCTAACTCCAAATCATGAGTAGGGTAATTTTCCTCGTGAGGGCGTAACTGCCTAGATGCATTGGCCACCACTTTACCTTCTTGCATCAACACACAACCTAAACCTTGCTTCGAAGCATCACAATAAACCACAAAGTCCTTTTGTATATCGGGTAACGTCAATACTAGAGCAAAGGTTAGTTTCTTCTTGAGCTCTTGGAAACTATCTTCGCACGACTGGGTCCATTCAAACTTCTTTTCTTTCTTTAATAGTTGTGTAAGTGGTTTCGCGATTTTGGAAAAATCTTCTATGAATCTTCTATAATATCCAACCAAACTAAGAAAACTTCTAATTTGAGTTACTGATTTTGGTTGCTTCCAATCAAGTACATCCTTTACTTTACTCGGGTCAACAGCAACTCCTCCAGCTGAAATGACATGGCCCAAGAAAGAGACTTCTTTTATCCAAAACTCGCATTTGCTGAACTTGGCATAAAGCTTCAAAGTGGAGCATATCTATTTAAGTTTTCATTCCACTGAAAGTGCATCTTTTGGCTAAGTTCTTTTAGAAATTGGATTTAATTGTATCTTAGCTTTAAAATGTTTCCTCTCTTGCATAACTCAGAGTTTATTATGGAAAAGAGAAAATTTCCCTTGTAAGTTCAAGAGTGAGTTTGAATGTGTTTTATCCATTGTCTCTCTTACAAGTGGATTTCAAGAGTTAAATTTGAATGAGTTTTAAATATTTTTATAAATTGGTATAATGAAATCATCAATTGGTATATTGAACTTTTCAAATTGCGTGCAAAGAGTATTGTCTTTTATATCATCTATATCGTGCATGTTGTATTTAAACATTATCAAACTAACTTGGGTCAAGTTGAAAGATATTTGTTCCCGGAAATCGTGTGCTTGTCTATTGATGTTCAAGGTATTGGAAAAGGGGTCATCTTCGACGGTGAGATGAAGGAAATGGAGAGGAGCTCCATAGTCCGAGGGATCTAAGGCCGAGCGCGGTGATCATGACCGATTCGAACATGCGGTGGACAAGAATCGACAAAGGGACGTGTTTTCTTTTTGACCTCATTCAATAATGTCTTTGCACACCATTATGCTCAATTGTGTCATTCTAAATGGTGTTGTATCTTTCAATTGGTATCTTTCAAGAGGTATCCTCTAATCCTAAATTGTTTTGAAGTGTCATCTAACTTGCATTTGGCATTATCAAGAATTAAAAGGTACATATGGGTGACACATTGCAAAGAGGTATGCCCTTGATAAGTTTGTGAAATTCTTGATCATGAAAGCGCATCTTTCTTATATAATTTTGATTCATGATCTTGTATACTTCTTGTGATCATATAAGCAATTCCTTATTGTGTAATCTTCTCTATATGATCTTGATTGTTAGAATTTAATTTGATCATGAGCATGTGCTTAAATTATATAAATTTGCTATATGATCTTGATGTTTAAAGAATAAATCTTCTCCATGTGAAATCATATTCATATGTCATGTTTAAGTACCACTTACATCTTGTGAATCATGACTACATTTAAATTGGTATCATTGGAAACATCCATTACCTAAATCTTGGATATAATTGGTATCATATCTTGCCTAGATTTAGGGGGAGCTTAATATCATTGCCCTATTCCTAGCTCCTTATTTTTATTTTGTTCTCCCTAATCTTTTTATTGAGTGTGCAATCAAGGGGGAGAACAGACTTTATTGAATGAACAATAAGGATCTATTAAGCACCTTTTTGGGATTAATGACAAAAGGGGGAGAATTTATGGATTTATCAATTGTCCCCTAATTGATTGACAAAAAGGGATAATTTGTAAGTATGATCTCTTATTGTTTCTTCATTCTTGTTTTAATCCTAAGTATCTTAATATTGTCATTTGGTGCAATTGATAATAGGTTTGTCATAAATTACCAAAAAGGGGGAGATTGAAAGTGCATCTAGGCACTTATGTTATTTTGGTGATTAATGACAAACGCATAGAATGACAATCTATGTAATTCAGTAAATGCCTAACTTAGTGCTTAACAAATGACAAACCTCTAATATGATTATATTGTTATGAGACTAACATGTTATTGTCTAGTTGAGTATCAGTCTCATCTATTTAGAGAAAAATCAAGTGGGATGGTTAAGCAAAGATAAGGTATGCAATTTTGGTATCTATTCCATATTTGTTATTGCATTCCTTTTGTGCAAATGCATAGTGAACTCCAAGTAGCATGTTGATTATATATATGCACATTGGTTCATGTCATATTTATTTGTGGATATATATTCATTTGAGTTCATTATGTACTTTGTTTTTAGTATGCATGTATTAACTAGAGTTAAACTTCATATTGCTATAAATTGACTTGGTGCATGTATATTTTAGTTGTATATCTTCTCATGCAATTCTATTAGTGAAGTTTAATCTAGTGTTGGATCACATATTTACTCTTATTCCAAATATTAGTTGCACATGTACAATTTGTGTATATTCTATCATGTGCTTCATTTAAGTAAAGATTGTGATTCTTGCCATGATTTAATTGATTCATCATATCGGCAACTATCTCTCTAGAGCATATAGATCAATTATCTATTCATCATGATGCACTTAGTAGAGAACATTTCTTATGTCAAGTGTTTCCATTTATGTTGTGCTTCTTTATATGAAACACTTGTGGTAATCAACTGCTCACAAATATCAATTTATTCATATCTATTGAGCTTTTGGGACTAATGTCTTTCATGAGTGGTTTGGAAAGAATTAGGTCCCGTATGTGTATGATGACCAAGGTATCCGGGAGGATGATCATTAAGCCGAGGTCAACAAGACGGCGGTGTCACCAAGAGTTGAGGACTAAGTCAAGATCGACTTGGCGTGGAGATCGTCGGAGAGGATGATCATGTCAAGGTCGATAGGACGAGAGTCTCATGAGGTGAATCGAGTCAAGTTGGACAAGGTGAAGATGTCATCAATCATTTGGTAAAAGACATCATGCGCATTGCATCCACGGAGAAGACGGCATGCGGATTGAATGTAAGACTTAGATTTCTCGTTTTAATTTGAGTCTAAGGATTGCCGTACTATTAAGAGGGATGCGACGTCGAATGACTTTTAGATGTGTCAAGTGCTCAAGTGATCCATCCTTGTGAAACTTAAAGAGAGAGTGGTGTTGGTGGTGCCGGAAAGTGAGAATTATAGGTCTCCCTTGGATTTTTGGTGAAATCTGGATTTATCCTTTGAGATTTGGGTAGTGAGACCTTGTTAGTTGTGTAGCCCTTGTTCTTAGCTTTCAATAGAGTCCAAAATCACTGAAATCGGAGTCCGGAGTCAAAAGTTATGCTCGTTTTCGTCGGGCTGCTCAGTCCAATCCGGAGTATCCGGGGTTAAGTCCGGAGTATCCGGGTTGGTACTCTTGGTTTGGTCAATCCGGAGTATCCGGATAAGTCCGGAGTATCCGGGTTGTCCAGAGTATCCGGGGATTAAGTCCGGAGTATCCGGACTTTGCGCAGTTCAAACGGCTAGTTTTTTGGGGACTTCTATTTAAAGCCCCCTCTTGGGTAGCCGTTGGGAGAGGGCTTTTGGGCTGGTTCCTTGGTGCTTTGAGGTGTATTCTTAGTGATCTTAAGCTCCCAAAAAGGCCCTCTAACCCTAGATCTTAGTGATCCCCTTTTGAGTGAAGGGTTGGGTGTGAGAGCGGGTAGTGCTCGGGTTGAGTGAGATTTGAGTTGTTTGAGCACTTGATTTCATCTCCAAGCTTGTTCTTCATGAGCATTTGTTACTCTTGGAGGTTGAGGACTCCTAGACGGCTAGGAGGTCGCCTACGAGCCACCGGAGCTTTGTGTGGTTGGCCATAGGAAGTTTGTGAAGGCCGGATTCCGCCTCCGCAAGGGAAGGAATCAAAGAAGTGAAGACCGGCGAGTGCATTTGTGCAACACCGAGAGGAAGAGGGTTGAAAGAGACCCCGGCTCAAGCGTCAAAGGAGTTGAAACCGGCGGGTGCATTTGTGCAACACCGGGAGTAAGAGGGTTGAAAGAGACCCCGACTCAAGTGTGACCGAGCCGCCTGAACGGAGACATAGGATCCCCTCAAGGATCCGAACTTCGGGTGAAAAATCATTCTCTACTTGCTTATTTTTATTCTTGCTAGAGCATTTGATTTTGAATCTTGAAATTGCCCGATCTACTTTTCTATTGTGTTTGGCTCTAGATATATACTTGTTCCAGGTTCCTGGTAGTATTTAGAATCTTTGTGTTCAAGTAGTTTAATTAAAAGTTGAAGAGATTAAAAATTTCATCTCGAGGTGCCCAACCCGGAGTATCTGGACATTTAACCCGGAGACTCCGGATTGGTGAAGTTTAATCAATACCGAAGGGGTTAATCCGGAGACTTCGGACAAAAACTCCGGATAGTCCGGAAATACCGGAGTGTCCAGATCAAAGCTCGGATAGTCCGGGCTGATACCATCAGGATTGTTTTATTCCGCTGTGATTTAGTTTTAAATTTTTTATTCGCCTATTCACCCCCCTCTAGGCGACATCCCCTGTCCTTTCAGTTTGGTTAACCAGTCCATACCAAGTATTACATCTATTCCCTGGGAATCTAATAGGATAAGGTTTGCTAGAAACTTCACTCCATTAATTTCTATTACTAGCTTGGGACATACCTTTTTAGTCATCATTTCTTTTCCCGGGGATTTTACTATCATAGGGTTCTTTAGGTTCATTGTATCCCAATAGTTCCTTTCCACAAAACCCTTGGATATGAATGAATGAGATGCACCAGAATCAAACAAAATTGTTGCAGGTACAAAGTTTACGAGAAACGTACCCATCACTACATTCTGAGCTTCTTGTGCTTCTTTAGCGAGATATGGTTCACATGGCTCCTTCCATTTCGATTTGGGGTTCGGGAGTCCGAGGGTTGCCACGACCACGACTTGGTGTCTGTTGAAGTCGATCCCGGGTTGAATGGGCTGGAGCAATGTTTGAGCGCCTTTGAGGACACTTGGTTGCATAATGTCCCATTTGATGGCAATTGAAGCCTCGCACATCTCTTTGTATTGTTAGTTTTCTTTGGCCGAGTAACGGATTTTGACGGGTGTCTGTTTGTGTCGGACGAGGTACTGACATCATGGTCCTTTGCACTTGCTGAACCGTGGCTTGCTAGCTTGAAATTGTCCAAACCTTGGCCTAGACCCATCGGCTACATGTTGACCTTGAATTGCTAGCTTTCTCTTACAATTCTCATTTATTGACAACAGTATGTCCTCTTGAGCGAGCTTTGTTCACTAGTTGTTGGAAAGTGGCATAATCATTGGAAGCCGATAAAGCCTTGATCTCGGGTCCATCCTTCCATGAATTTCCAAATCTTGTCGGCCTCATTGGCTACTTGAGTTGGGGCATATCGAGCCAATTGGTTGAACTTATGCAAATAGTCATCATGGTCATATTACCTGTTGGAGCCTATGGAATTCTCGCCTCTTCATTTCCATTACTTCTTTGGGAATATGAGCATCCCTAAAAGCCTGAACATATTCTTCCCAGGTAATGGCAGGTGCATTTGGATGGGAAGCACAGAAGTTCTCCCACCAGGCGGCGGCACCCCCTTGCAGTTGATGTCCAGCGAAGTTGACGCTTTCATAGTCATCACTTGAGCTAATGTCAGCTTCCGGTCCATTTCTTTGATCCAATCATTTGCAACTAGTGGATCAGTGGACCCCGCAAAGGTAGAAGGTCTTGTGCGCATAAATTCTCCGAACTTGGATTGCGGCTGGTGAGGTTGGGCTTGATTATTGAAGTTGTTGGCTATGCCTTGAAGTACTTGAAGATGCATAGTCAGTAGCTGTTGGATACTTGGCTCTCCAATAGGGGAAGGAATTTGTACTGGGTTCCCTTGTCCGAGTGGTGATTGATTGTTGGCAGGGTGTTGAGTTTGCCCACGACCTCTGCCACGACCAATACTGCTGCTACCAGCTCCAACATCACCATGGCCTCTGCTACGAGTGTTCACCATTTTCTGGTTACGAAAAGATAGGAAAGAAGAAGACTGAGAATAAGGGGGATAAAATTTTCACATCCAACAAAGAAGCAGTAAATACTAACTTTATTTTATTATAATAATTTTTTTATTGCGGCTGTCAACAAAAGAGGAAATAGAACATCTCACAATGTCGTCTACTGAAATGGATAGCTTGGTCTAGAGCTTAATTAGGGTATTCTTCTAGTCTTGATATTCATGGTCTTCGAGGTAAAGGTTGTAGTATACTTCGAAGAGTATGTCACTTTTGTGTTGTTCTTCTCTCGTAGTGTAGATTGGCCGACATTTGTAATGCAGATGCTGGAGTAAACTCTGAAGAATGCCTGTATATCCTTCACTTTGCTCAATGCCAACTTTGACAATCTATCTTTTGACAAGGAAAGAGTGTAGGAATTACTTCTTAAAAGAGGTAAGGAAAAGATAGAACAAGATGAGAGTAGATTTTTTTTTCAAAATACTTTGTTATTTCAAAATAAGTCCTTAAGGTTTAACCATTCTAACTAAGGTCACGTTCTCGATCTTGGCTCGATACCATTCTCGCCGGAACCATAAAAGGATACGGGCCCAGTGTGTTTACTGCATACTAGTCCTGGATCAATAGCTAGTACACACAGATCATAACAGTATGGACCATAACCATGCGATAAATAAAAATTTAATTCAGAGTACCGGCTGACATGGCCCATTATTACAAAAGTTGGACCTGTAGGTCATACAGCAGCGGAAACATTAAACTGGCAAATAAACTTCACGAAGCCAAGTCCAAAACACCACAGGCAAAGACCGGAGAAAACGCGATCCTAGACGTCCGGATGATCCTCCTCTTCAAAGCCTTCATCGCAGATGTCGAACGGTGGGATGCAGGCTCTTGGATAACTATCTCTGATCTCCTGATCTGCTTTATGGAATAAGCAGCCCCACAACGAAAAGCGAGGGTGAGTATGCAACATACTCAACAAGTCCCGAAAGAAATGCAGTATGTAGTTTAATTCAAGGGAAGGAATCGGTTAATTTGCCAAAAGCCAATTTTTTTAAAAAAAAATTTATACTAGAATTTTGAATAGCAGTTTTCAAAGGTATTTTTTTTAACAAATAAGAGTTTCCAACTTTTCAGGACACGGCTCCAACCATGGAAAAACAAAACATAAACCAACTCACAGCATCGGCCATGGTTTTATTTTAAGAATACTTTTCCACAGCACCAACTGTGGTTTTCTTTTGAAATCTTTTCCTCATGGCTCCAACCACGGACTTTTATCAAACCAAAACATTCACGGCTCCAACCGTGCTTCATTTTATAAACATATGATTTTGAAACCAAATAGGGAAAATCTACCATGTGACAACGCCCTTTGTCCACCCTTGACCGTGGGTACGGCTATTCGAATAGTTTGTTTACTCTGCAGAGTTTGCACGCTTTACCCGCGAGAGATATTTCACTCTTTTTGGTCATACACTTCCTTTGGCATATAACCCCAAGTGAAAATCACAAGGCCATTTCTCTAGCTACATCTTAACTAAGTCACGCCCGCAGAGGTTTCACCGCCAAATGGCTACAACCATAATGGAAGCCCCTCTCTTGCTGAGGACTCTGTGGCTCCAACCACGCCTACTCCACCATCTGGCATGCCTTAATCAAGTTTTCACTAGCTACTCGGCCAGGCCCGTCCCATACCGGAACCCACGGCCGCACTGTTGTACATTGTTTGACAATCACAAGGGATCGGTCCTTAGGGTGACTAGGGTGGTACATAATCAAACCCGAGTCTCGTGCATTTTGCACCCACCTTGCAACCTTCCACCCTATTCAAGTTTTTAAATACCAAATCTTTTCTTTTATTTTACCAAACTGGCAGCACCAACTGCCCTTTTAAAATAATATTTTCACTCGATCATTCAGAACTTCGGGTGACAAGTCTTCAATTAAACATACAAATGGTATTCAGCATAACTAAGCACTACTATTATACTAAACAAAGTATCAAGCCATTTATATTATAACTAATCATTATAGGGCAGCCAAAGGACAGATGGATTAATATGTAACAAGCATACATATTAACAAGGTATTTAACTACAATATATCGTAAGATATATTTTTTTTTAATCAACATAGCATGCAAGTTTGTAAACCTACAAAGCATTTCAAAACATGGATCAACATGCTTCAAGGGAACTTGCAAAAATTTGCTAGAAACTTGCTGGGAACTTGCCTTGGTCAGCGAGGAGAGAGTTGTCTTCTTCTTGTTGGTCAGTGACGGCGTCAAGGCCAAGCGCTTCTATCGCACGAAAAACAACGGATAAACACACAATCGGAAAATACAAAGAATCAAATTAATTCATAATTTCATGAAAACTTCTAGATCTATAGTTTAGCATTTTCTAAGATTTATAAAATTTATTTTGACATTTTTGGATGTACTGTTTAGGAACTACAAAATTGTAAATTTGGACTTTTCATGAATATTTTAACAGTATAAATTTATTTATAAAATTTCAGTAAAATTAACGTAGCTAGGTATTAATTTTACTAATTTACAAAATTTGTTGCATGCAAGTTGGAGCTAAAACGAGTTTGCAACAAAATAGACAAATTTCGCAAATTGTTGAAAAGACATGTACAAATAATGAAACATAAAACAACTAGCTGTGCACTACTGTAGCTCGCGATTACTGTAGCATGCATATTCATGTGCGACACAGAGAAGAAAGAAAGCTTCAGTTTTGGTTTTGGTGCTCGGTGGAGTGGGATTAGAAAGCTCAACAACCGATCGTCCGAGGGCGATTATAGCGAACTCACCGGCGGCAGTGGCGACGGCGGCAAGACGGCCGGGTGGCGGTGGCCAGTCACAAAGATGATGAGGGCAGCACGACTTGGTCAAGGCGGCGGCGCTTCAAAGTAATAAAGGCATCAGATGGTTCTCGGGTGACAATAAGGAAAACACAGTACAGAACACCTCGAGGCGAAGATCACCTTGCGCACAAGATGACGCGAGCGGCGCTTGGCGTGCTGATCAGAAGCAGCGATGAGGCGGAGAGAACAAGGCGGCAACAATGGTGGAGGATCGGTTTTTTTTCTTCACAGTGCAGCAAACGAGCGACGTCGCCGGGAAGTGGCAAAACAGAACCGGATGGCCATCGCAACGAGGGTACTCAGCGTTTTATAGACTCCAGGGCATGCATTGAAGCAGCGAAAGTGGCCACAGTCATTTTGGTTGGCGTCAGTTCCTTGCATGCATGAAGGAACTTAGTGGCCGAACTTAATTTCAAGCCTTTACGTGCATGCATGGAGAGGAAAAACGGCTAGACATCATTGTGAATTAGTGGGGCTTAATCCCCTTCTTTGATTGTGCATGAAATGGGCACTAACAGCACCAGTTGGAAGCTCCGTGTGCTATAATGGCTGCAGCCAGAGTGTAGTGCACGGAGGAAGAAGAAGCGGCTGGATTAGAGCAATACTTAGTGGAGTTTGAATGAGTTGCTAAGGATTAATTAAAGGAGTGGAAACTGCAATGATTAAGAAGTTCAAAATTGTCTCTGGACTGGACATGCACGGTTGAAGACGATGCTACAGTAGGCTGACATGTGGACCAGCATTTTAATTTTCGGATGTAAATTGATTTACACAAATAGCGCTTGAGATAAAATAGTAAAAAGGCTCTAAAAATCTTGGAAAAATTCTCTAAAATACTAGGGAATATTTGGAACCTAATAAACTTGGTTTTAGAATTTTTTGGAATATAGATTTTCTGCAAAAATTCTTTTAGTAAATCAGACACTTGTACAAAACTTTATATAATCAACAAACTTTAATTTATGAATCAAGTTTTTGAAAATATTTGAAAAGAACATTCTCATTTTTCAAATGTTTTTATTATAAACAAGATTTTATTTTATCTTATTATTTTATCTTTTATTTATTTTTTACTAATGCTGCATGCGTGATTGATTTTTTTTATATGAAAAATGAGGATGTTACAAGATGACTGAGAGAAATACGACTTTGAAATAGATGTATACTTTGCTGTGGGGTACCCCTGGTATGAGTATTCGTTAGTAGCCCAATTAAATCTCAAACACAGCGTTCTGGATGGACCCTTCATTTTTACCGGTGTGGTCTCCTCAGCAGTTGCCGCTAACGGCGGCGGGTCTCCTTGCGGGTGGCTGCCTCGCTCGGTCGTGCCCGACCAACCTGGTCGGTCAGTGCCAACTAGGTGTAGCCCCCGAGCGGCTCGTAGAGCTGGTCGGGGTTTTATATCGGTCGGATAAAACCTGAGCCTCCGAGTGGATCGAAAAGATGCCTTGGGAGATGGAGAACGACCGACTTGGCCGGCGTTCGTTCGACCGGTGTGGCGCGAAGCGCACCGACAGTGTAGCCCCGGCGGTCGAGAGCTGATCGGGGGGTTATCCGGTCAAACAAGCACGACCGACTTGGTCAGAAAGGCTCTGGTTTGACGCCACGCCGGTCGGCGTGGTTGCTTGAAAGCCTTGCGCAGGGCTCCGGCGCAAGGTTTCGAGGCCGAACTCGGCCGTGGTCGACAGGGAATGCCCAGACGCCTTTGCGAGAGGCTCTAGTTCTGGAGTGCTCGTTTTACGTCACAGCTGGACGTGGCCGTGGTCGGCAGGGAATGCCCAGACACCTTTGCGAGAGGCTCTGGTTCCGGAGTGCTTGTTTTACGCCACAGCTGGACGCGGCCGTGGTCGGCAGGGAATGCCCAGACGCCTTCGCGAGAGGTTCTGGTTCCCGAGTGCTCGTTTTACGTCGTAGCTAGACGCGGCCGTAGTCGGCAGGGAGGTCCAGATGCCTTCGCGGGAGGCTCTGGCTCCGAGTGCTCATTTTACGTCATAGCTAGACGCGACCGTGGTCGGCAGGGAGGTCCATATGCCTTCGCGAGAGGTTCTGGTTCCCGAATGGTCGTTTTACGTCGTAGCTAGACGCAGCCGTGGTCGGCAGGGAGGTCCAGATGCCTTCGCGAGAGGTTCTGGTTCCCGGATGCTCATTTTACGTCGTAGCTAGACACGGTCGTGGTCGGCAGGGAGGTCCAGATGCCTTCGCGAGAGGTTCTGGTTCCCGAGTGCTCGTTTTACGTCGTAGCTAGACACGGCCGTGGTCGGCAGGGAGGTCCAGATGCCTACGCGAGAGGTTCTGGTTCCCGAGTGCTCGTTTTACGTCGTAGCTAGACGAGTTAGTAGGGCTGGTTTAACGCCGCAGCTAGGCGAGTTAGTAAGGCTGGTTTAACGCCGCAGCTAGGCGAGTTAGTAGGGCTGGTTTAACACCGCAGCTAGGCGAAGGGCATCCGTCCCGAGTCCTCATCGGGCGAGGCTATCTATGGGAGGAGAGGCCGCTGTCGGTCCCACGTGTATGCCCCGTTCGCAGGTGTGGGACCTGGAGGGGGTGAGCAAACGCGTGTTTACCATACGTCGGCTGAACACCGTGCTCGTGGAGCTACAAACGGGTTATTCGAGTGGGCCCTAGGGATCCCCCCGGTAAGGGATCCCTTAGCGATCGCTCCTCGCGGGCGTCCGACTACCTGGGCGACCCATAAAAACCTTTCTTTACTCAATCCAGATCGGACCCTCGAGCGTTCAGAACCCAGTATGCACTGGTGCTGCTGCCCTTCGGGGCTCTGCGGGAGAGTTTGAAGTATGGTCTCGGACACGAGTTAAGACGATTGGGTTGTCTGCCAACCCAACTAAAGACCCACCGAGGGTTCGCCTTAGATTCTCCCCTCGCTCGATTCACCTGCTGGGGCGGTCAGGGATCCACTTGGTGGATTTTGCCTTAGGTACCCGCAGCCAGGTCTTGATCGTGATTTGGGGGCGATATGCCTTACCAGCAGCGCAGCGTGGCGCTTCGACGCGACGGGCGACGCTTCATACGAGGCCCTCTTGACTGGCGCTCACCCGGTCGGCACGCGTTCGGGTGATGCCTGTTTTGGCTGGTGCCTGTTCGGCGCCCATAAGTTTGGCACTGGGGGGTGCTAGGGCACGTTTCTGCCTTTGCTTTCGCCGCCCCTTCGCCTTTGCCTTCCTCGCCTCCTGCCTTTGCCTGAGACGAGAAAAAGAGAACAAAGGAGCCGGGAGAAGGTCACTTACACTCTTTTCCTCCGACTTTCGATTGCTTGCACGCTGGAGATGTCGTGGTCGGAGTGCACCGCCCAGCCCAGCCGCGCGCTCGGCCTGGAGAGGAAAGGATTCCTCCCCCCGCAAGATGTCTCGAAGTGGAGGGTCCCGACGGGGGCCGCGGAGCCAGTGCCGGAGGAAGGGGAGATCGTGGTGCTCGCCTGGTTCTATGAGCGCGGGTTTGGACTCCCGCTTCATCCCTTCGTCCGAGAGATGCTGCATTACTACGGGGTGGAGGTGCACCACCTCAACCCCAACGGCGTGCTCCACATAGCGATCTTTATGACGCTGTGTGAGGCATTCCTAGGGATCGAGCTCCACTGGGCGTTGTGGAAGTACTTCTTTTACGCCCGGTTGTGGAAAGACAAGGCGGCGGATGCTACGGCGTCCATGGGAGGGGCGGCCCTGCAGCTGTGCTCCGGCCGTGGGACGGAGTACATCCCTTTGAAGCTACCGACGTCGAACCGGGGGTGGCATTCCGAGTGGTTCTATGCTCGGAACCTAGGAGGCAGCGCCCCGGTCTTCACTGGCCGTCTCCCCGAGTCGAAGGACGAATGGGGCTGGGGCCCCGATCAAAGGGAGAAGAAGAGGGTGGCGCTGATTTGAGAACAGATCAAGCTCCAGCAGGAGCGGGGCCTGACCGGCGAAATTGTTGTACGCGCGTTCATGAGAATGCGCGTGCAACCCCTTATGGAGAGGGTGCGCCCGAAGTACCTGTACGGCGGGGCATCTGACCCCATGAGGATAGTCGCAGCAGAGCTCGCCGCGGTGGAGCTTGAGGCCAGGGTGGCCGGCGTGCTGGTCGGGAGCGCCGCCGTGGCGGCGGGTAGCGGCCCCTCGCCTTTCTCGGTGGAAAACCCCCCGGATTTGGTAGGCCGAGTGGTTCCCTTTTTCCTTTTTTTCTTTCGCCCCCTCAGCCTCTATCATATGGTTTGACCGGCGCCTTTATGCCGTCCAGGGGCTGGGCAGGATGGTGTCCCGGGCGCTGCTGCCAGGGGAGAAATAGCAGAGGGCCCAAGCCCACAAGGCAGCTGCCCTGAAAGAATCCGCCCACAAGAAGCGGAGGGAGGAGAAGAGGAGGGAGAAGATGAAAGAGCGCGCGGTCAAGGTCGCGCGCGGCGAGGAGGGCTCCGAGTCGACCGCTGTCAGTACGGCCGATCCAGAGTCGTCCTCGAGCAATGGGGGTGGCGACGGTTTTGACGATCCGTACAGTGCGTGGCTCGGGCCACCGGCCTTTAGTTGCCCGGTCGAGGTCGAGGGCGCCGTCGCCGCCGATGTTGGGTCCCAAGCGGAGGCGTCCCCGGAGGAGGTATCCTTGGGAAAACGAAGGGCGGTTCGTCTCCGCCAGGGAGGTCAGCAAAGAAAATGCGGTTGCCGCTCCACCGCTCGGCGGTGGAATGCTCTGGAGCGGCGGTGGCCCAGTGGGAAACGGCGCTGGCTCCGCCCCCGGTAATGGTCAGGGCGGCGAGCGCCGATCTGCCACCGCCGGCAGAATCGGGACCACCGCCGGAGGCTCTAAAGGAGTTGAGGCGCGAGGAAACTCCAGCACCCCCTGGCGGGTCGGGGTCTAGATCGGGGGCCGAAGGAGACGAAACAGAGCTCCGTTGCCACCGGCAGGGCCTGTTCTAGCTGGCGCAATCCTAGCGCCTGCTGCGACCTTGCCATCGGCGCCTAGGGGCCGCCGGAGAGGGCGGTCTAGACGCCGGGAGGGGTTGACGCTGAGCTGCAGAGAGAGGCGGCTCATATCCTCCCGCAAACTAGGACACGCTGGCCTGTGATAACTTGGCCGGGCGACGACCCGTCCGGCAAGCCGCCTTTCGGCTTTGGACGCCGAGGCAGAGGCAAGGCGTGGGGACCCTCCAAGAGGGCGCAGAATGAGTGGAGGCTCATCTCGAGCAGATTAAACAAGGTCTGGCCTTTGCCCTTGGCTCGGCTGACGGGGCACTGAAAATCGTCTCTGAGGTCACCCGCCCGATCTGCCAGGTAAGCCCGATCTACCCCTTAGCTTCAGCCTTCGACTTGCTTTAGCGATCAGCAAACTAAACAAAGTGCAAGACCTGAAGAATCGAAGGTCGATCGGGGTCCTCCACGTCTTGCATGAACGGAGAGTGGCCGTTGCGGAGGAAGACGTACGTTAGGACTCCGAGCTACGCAAGGCTCAAGAAGCCCTAGCGTGCGAGCGGGCGGAGGCAGAAGAGACCCGACGAGAGCTGCTCGAGAAGCGTCGGATAACCGAGTCCTAGGAGACGAGGATATCCGAGCTCGAGGCACTTCTAGCGGCGGCCAACAGCGCCAAGGATGCTGCTGTTGCCGCAGAAGAGGCCACGCGATCGGAGGCGGTGCGCCTTTAGGACGAGCACGACCAAGCTCGGGCGGAGTCGGACTCCGCCAAGAGGGACGCCTCGCGCGAGCAGGAGGCCCGGACTAAGGCCGAGGAGGACCTCCGGCATCTGGAGATCTCCACAGCTGGTAAGCAAACCAACCCTAGTTCAGCTCTCTGCGATCACGGATCGTCGAACCTTCTTTTAACTCTGCTTCGGTATGTAGAGCTGCGGAAGGATCTCAGCGATGCCGTGGAGGCGCGGAAGTTGACGGTGGAGGAACGTGATGCAGCGGTCACGTCACGTTCGGTGGCCTTGACGGCGAAGGAGGTGGCGGAGAAAGACTTGCTAGAGCAAGCCACCGAGCTGACGACCCTTCAGGCAGTCGGCGGGGAGATCCGTGATCGAGTGCTTGGGACCGCCGGGCAAGGTCCTAGCTCACTTGCCGCCGCGCTGGCCCGCGTGCCGGAGCACGTCAAAAGCTCGATGAGCGAGGGGATCGAGCTCGGGGCTTGCTCGGCGCTGGTCTTCGCCCTTTCCTACTACAGCGGCATCGACCTTGCCGTTGTGAGTAGTGGGGTCGCAGCGAACCAGACCGACGAAGAGGTCGAAGTCTTCTGGAACGAGGCCGCCCCGCACGCCGAGGTGATTGCCAGCCGAATACCACCAGAAAGCATCCTCCACCGAGAACAAGAAGAAAGTTAGATACTTTGGTTTTTGTAATGAACAGAAGTTTTTATGTTAACGTTTTGGCCGGTCGGGCCATTTGTAGGTCCGACCCTCTTTTTACGCTTCCCAGAGAGGATGAACATTCGATGGCCATTGCTTTAGAAACCACGGAGGTTGTACAAGCGTAGGTCGGTATGTTAACACCTTTGGGGAAAGCTCAAAAGAGGGGCGGGGACCTAAGGAGCGAAATGTTCGCTTGCGCTTATCGCAGAAAAGGAATGTTCCCGACCAGCTATGGATCGTACCGCACGGGCACTTCCCTCTACCGCAGAGCACTACTTCGCAACCGTAGCCGCAGGGGCGTAGGCCGTAGTGCTCGGGTGGAGGGGGTTACCGCTAGGCAGAACCGGGTAGCCGACCGGGTCACCTGACCCGTGTGAGTGTAGGAGCTTAGGTAAAAATCGCTCATCCGCACTTGCGCGGGAGAGGAGTGTTCCCGACCAACTATGGGTCGCACCGCATGGGCACTTCCTTCTTCCGCAAAGCACTACTTCGCAACCGTAGCCACAGGGGCGTAGGCCGTAGCACTCGGGTCGAGAGGGTTACCGCTAGGGAGAACCGCATAGCCGACCGGGTCACCTGACCCGTGAAAGTGTGTGAATCTATTCCCGAGCGGTGTGCGGGGGACCAAGCTTGTGGTCGCTGCGCACCGCTAAAGCTCGGAGGAGTGAAAAACGAATGTGGAAGAAATTTTAAGAAAAAGATTGCCTTAACTTTTTGATCCGCATGTCGGAGATATCGTGGCCGTTAGGCCCCTTGCTTAACCCTTTTGACGGAGTCGCCGAGCCAACGGACCTTCAGCCTTTTTGGTGCCGCCACGGCCCATCCGGGCCCTTTTTCACTTTGTCAGCGCGATCGGTCCGGCCCGGGAGCTGAAACCGAAGGGGCGCACGGCGCCTCAACCGAAGCGATGTCCCTCCGCCCCCGCCGTCCCATCGCATTTTAATACGCAGTGGGAGAGGTGGAAAGGACACGCGTCTGTCGCGGGACGTGAAGTTATCGCGCGTGGAGGCGTGCCGCCCGGCGACGCGCCGCTGCTCGCCCGCCCACAAGATATAAATCTGGCGCAGAGGAGCAACCATGCATAGCCATTCCTCCTGTCTTCCTACTCTCCCTTCGCCTCTTCGCGATAAAAGAGGGGGAGGGTTAGAAGACTCGAATGGCGATGGCAAGTGGGGGCGACGATCGGAGGACCAGCAAGCGGGAGGCGGCGGCGGATCCCCTGGGGTCGGACCCCAAGAGATCCCGCACCATCGCCCGGTCGTCCTCGCGCGCGAGGAGAGGGGGGCTCGCACTGCCCTTGTCGACCTTCCGCATCAGCGATCCCCTTTCGGAGTGAGTTTCTTTGCTTAATGTCGGGATGGTTTTAGTTCCGACTTGCTGACGTCGAGCTTTTTCCTTCTTCACTCCAGAGCTTCTGGCTTGGGATCAGGCCGGCCGTCAGCCGCACTCGCGATGACCGCCTCGGCGGGGCAAGCGGGCACCGCTGGGGCGGTTCCCGGTGCTCCTCCAGCCGCCCCGGGCGGTCCCCCGGGAGCCCGAGCCGCGTCTGTGGTGACGCGGTTGGAAGCCTCCCTGCAGATCCGAGCCGCAGCGGCCACTGCCCAGGAGGTGGAGATGTCCCGGCAATGGGCCTGGATCCGAGCCATGGATGAGAAGCTCGCCAAGACACGCGAGGAGGTGCGGGCGTTGCGGTTTCAGGCCGGTGCCGCGGAGGAGCTGGCCAAGGCGTGCGAGGAGCGCTGGACCCTGTGCGAAGACCTCATGAACGTGCTCGGTCTGGCCTTCGAGAGCATGGCTAGGAGCTTCAGGGCACTGGGGGTGGAGCTGCAGGAGCCGCCGGAGCGTAATGAGTACATTACGCCGGCCTCTCCTGCGTTAACATACTGGCCGACCTACCCGCGCCTTCGCGAAGCGCTCTGCTCACGAGGGGCGGGGGATCGCCGTCGCCGTGGCGGAGTATGTGCTGGCCTGGTGTGCCAGCCGCAATGCCGCCTTCGACCCGATCGCGACCATCGGCGGGGTCGAAGGAGACGCGGACCGGGCGCGGGCTAGAGTGCGGCCGGCGGCGGAGATCGTGGCAGGGCTCGTCGCGGTCGACGTGAGCAGCGACAGCTCTGAGGACGACGACTTCGCCGGATGAGCCTCCAGGCAGTCATGTCTAACTTTTGCTTCTCGGAGGTGTAATTATGTGTATGCTTGATATCATGGATTTTGGGGGATTTTGCCAGATATTTTGCATTCCCTTTCTGTAATGTACACTCGTCGAGCGACCATAGCCCTTAGGAACCGCGGGGGTTGCTAGAGCGTAGGTCGGGGTGCAAAGACTTTGAGGCAAATGCGAAAAATGGCAAAGGGCCAGACAGCCCAAAAGACGCGTCCGAGATTGACCATTGGTCACCTCGCGTGGGCTCCCCCTTTTTCCACAAGGCGCTACTTCACAACCGTAGCCGCTGGGGCGTAGGCCGTAGCACCCGGGTTGAGAGGGTCACCACTTGCAAGGGATCTAATGGCCGGTCGGGACGCTATCTTAAATAGCATGCAAGCAAACAGCCCCCGAGCCGCACGCGCGAGGACCGGGATGTGGTCGGCGCGCAACACTTTCGAACCCGAGGGATTTAATGAAAACGTGTGAATAAAGATGAAGGTCAGGGACAGAATCTCCTTAGCTTCTCAATATTCCAGGCGTTTGACACAGCGTGATCCTCGGCGTCACTGAATCGAAAGGTGCCGAGCCAGAGGACCCCCGTGGCGCTTAAGGGAACCGGAAGGTAGCATGTTCTGGACGGCAGCACGCTCTACCGGCTCCCGGCGGCTCCAATAGCCGGCCTTGGCCCCCGGGTCCCTCGGCTCGGGGACACCGCGGGGGAGCACTGCCGCTGCAGCGACGTTCCGACTGGCGTGGGGGAAGCACGGAAGGCCGTGTGACCCCTCGGCTAGTTGTTGGTGAAGAAAGCCATCAAGGAGGGAGATGGGAATCCGGAGATCACGAAGATGACGCGCGAGCCCCCTACCTAGCGCGCCAACTGTCGGTGTTTCGTAGAACTGGCAAGTAAATTTGTAAGTCTGGGGGCCGCGCGTCCCCGCTCCTTGAATGGTTAGACTCGGGATTCCAAGATGTATACTGGTTCGGGCCTAATATCCCTACTTCCAGTTCGTGGTGGTGGATCTCATTGCTCCGAGTGTGGTGGATTACAAGTGAGAGCTAAGGATAGGCCCTTAACGCTCGTTCGAGTAGGGGAGCCTGGGAACTTAGAGGGCTCACTCGGGTCGGAAGGCCCGAACGAGGTCGGATGAGTAAACGAGGTAAAAATGAGAAAAGTGAATGAGTCCCCCTTCCCAGAGGACCCTGCCTCCCTTTATATAGATGGAGGGGGCAGGTTACACGAGAATTTGGAGAAAATAGATAGGGGTATGCTACGCCCGGGAGTCCCGATCTCCGGTCACGATGATTGACTGTTTCCTATTCACCCCATGCTGGGTTAGTAGACACAACGGACGGCGCTCCGTTGGGAAGGTGCGCACCTGCCCTCTGTGCGTCTGTCAGATGTTGATGTTGCTTACGCCGTGTTCTGGTGTTGCCTTGGGAGCGCATCCTCCCACTGTGCCTGACGAGGTGAAGGGACGGGCACTCGACCTAGCGGCCCTTGCGCCATCTTGGGAAGGAGCCACCTGCCCGACATGGACGTCGTGTCCATGGGACAGGTGACCGGCTTGGAGTCGACCGTCAAGTGGCGGAGATTTACCGAGGCTCTGACCGGAGGCCTGGTCGGAGCCCGCGGGAACGCCCGACCAGTTGCCTGGCCGGACGCCCGACCAATATCCTGGTCGAAGCCTGTGGGGATGCCCGATCGGTAGCCTGGTTGGAGCGCCCCTGGCGGGCCTGAGTGAAGCCGAGTGATTCTTCGTGTCCCCTTGGGCCTAGAGGTGGGCCCAAGATGGTTCATCCGGTGATCCAGCCGATATTTAGGGATAATCCCATCTGCGAGGGACGGAGGCTTTGGTAATATCCCTTCCAGCACTCTGTATTGCCGTTAGTCTGGGCTCTGTGTCCAGATGACTGAGAGAAATACAACCTTGAAATAGATGTATACTTTGCTGTGGGGTACCCCTGGTATGAGTATTCGTCAGATTTACTTTGGGGCTCCCAAATGCTACTCTTTAACCAGGTAGTTATAAAGGAAGCTTTCGGGTTTACCATGAAACATGCTGAGGTACATGAATGATCAAGATGGAATTTGCTCCTCCTTTATAACAGGAGAGATATCTCTAGGCCTCTCGAGTGATCGGATTCCGGAAAATGCGTGGCCATGCTACTCGAGTAAAGAGTTACTCGAGTCCTCAACTCATTGAGTAAAGAGTTACTCGAGTCATCAAGTAAAGAGTTAACTCGATGCATTCAGGGAATCTGAGTCATGACATTGAGAAAGAGTGGTCGAGCCATCCAAACAAGGATGACAACAACTCGCCTTGGGTTTGACCGATATCGTGTAGCAAAGGGAACATGACATTATCACACTATAGTAGGCTCGTTCGATGCTTTGTGGATATTTGAGAATCAATATGTATTGCTAGGTACCGCTATCGATTATCGGTCAGAAAGATGTTTCTCGGTCGTGTCCAAATATACATGAACCTACAGGGTCACACACTTAAGGGGTTGGAATATAGTGATTTGGATTGGATCCATCACTCGTGGGCCAAGCGGGCTTTGTCCTTCGGTTGGGCCCTAATGTAGGGTTCCACCGTAAGGGAGAAGATGGCTATTTAAAGGCTGTTCGTGGTTGCAATAGTACAACAGATCAGAGGGCGCAGCCACCGAAACCCTAGTCGTCACCATTTGAGCCTTCCTGTGCGCACTAGGGCTAGCACATCGGCGTACGGTGTTCTCTTCCCCAAACGTGTGGACACCGGTAGAGGTGTTGCTGCTACTGTGACACTGATCGGGATGATCAACCATTGAAGGAGGAATATCGACCACTGCAACTCGACGCAAACTTCGTTGATTCTAGCTACATCAACTTCCTTCCACTACACTACATGTCTAGTGTAATGATCCATGATCATATACTTGCGTGGTTTCCTGGTTTATGAGGTAGAAAATTTTTAATTGTGTGCTAGTGTAGCCTACCCGTATGCCTTCACGATGAAGTCGACGACGGCAAACTCGAGAATGACCTTGGCAATAGTGAATACCCAATGGACGATGAACAAATGGCAAAAGAACCATGGTGTAGCTATGGCAAACTCCGATGAGCTCTTGCAGTAGCTAGGGCCAGTCTTGGGCAGCGTTCTCTAGGGCTTAGGGTGTGGCGCTATGTGAAGATCATGATGTGGCTAGTGGCGACTTAAATAGGGTCCTACGAAGGCTTGAACAGCTGGGATTCCATGGTAGATTTAGTGGCGACGGCGAAGTCCGATGGCGACACAACTTGGCGACGTGGCAGTATCACAGGCATCCACCTAGATTGGATCGGACGATCCAAGGCACTTGGTGATGTGGACGAACGTTGGCCGTTGGATCGAAATCCAATGGTAAACAGTTTAGGGTTTATGGCTACTGAGCTACGACAGGCTAAGGTTGGGATTTTGAGTTGGCCTCGCAGGGATTTGGCCCAACACTGCTCAAAGGCTTTTCCAAAATATTTTTCAATTAAATTAATTTCATAAATTAGAATAAGCCAAAATAAATAACAAAAATACTCAAAAATTCTAGAAAATATTTTAGGGCATTTGGAACTCAAATAAAATGTTTTCACCAAACTTTGTTTAAACTCTTCAGATTTCAAAAAGACTTTATATAACAAAAGTCTTAATTCAAATATATTTAAAATAAACCAGATTAATTCTAGAAAATTCACAAAATTTTAAAATGTATAATAAATCCTAGAAATGCAAAAATTGGGATGTTACACTTGTCTGACTAGGATTGTCTTAAAGTATGAACCTTTGTAGCACTTTCATCTACTTTGTTATTCTAATGTTGATGGATTCTAGGGCAAAATCCAATTCCATCTACAATTCATCCTAAAAGTTGTGTGCATGAATAGGATCATTTTGATGGTTCTTTATTTGATGAATTCCTTCCCTTGGGCTCTAAATTTGTCCCTCAAAAGATTCTCTTTGATCAGATTGAAGAAAATCTCTTAAGGGAGGAGTTCATCAAATAGAGAACCATCTATTCCAAGATCATTGCTCATAGCATGGCAAGAATCCTCCACAACTAGCCATCTCCTTTGCATCTCCTATAAGTTTTCCTACAGACTCGAGGTGTTTGGCCACCACACGTCGTTGATCATCGAAATTGATCTCGCTTCACTCTTCATCTAGGACTCAACACCTCCTGCCGTCCATGGGATAACTATGTATGGAGGCTGCTACAAAGCAGAGTCGTGGTGAGCATGGCAGCACACGTGAAGTCCAGGATGGAAACATTTGGAAGACAATGAATACTAGTCAATGACATATAGGTGGATCCCACCATTAACAATAGTGGTCTGGTACGTGGATGGGATGGCTGCTGTGTGAGATGGGCCAAAGGGAGACGAGATGGGCTAGCTGGTGACTTGGGCCAGGTGAAGCAGGTCGGCCCACAGTGGAACGGAACGAGAAAACATGCCATACCAAGGTTCGGCCCAAGAGGATCATTGGAATTTAGATTTGATTGCCAAATTTCATAAAAGTCTAGACATTTAAATAAATCAAAATAAATAGCAAATGAACTCAAAAAAATCAAAGAAAATACAAAAAATCAAAGAAAAGGCTAGAATTTCAAATAAATCAAAACATTTTGGTTTTCAATAAATTGAGGTTTAGATTATCCAAACAAAATCTTTTTAAGTTATGAATGTCCCAATTAAGCTTTATTAAAGTGAGTAAAATCGGTGAAAATTTTTGGAAACCTAATCTACACAAAAGATTTTTGAAACCTCAAAAATTGAGATGTTACCCCCCTAACAGAATCTCGACTCTAAAATTTAGGCTGGGTATAGAATAGGTTGGGGAAAACGTTTAACCGTCTAGACTTCTAGCAACCTGGGACAACTCCACTAGACAAACATGCATTGCAACTGACACCCTGCTGCTTCTAAAAATTGAACTAGTTGCTTCTGCTGACAAGATCTACTTGCGACACTTTGGCCTTTTACAAAGTCTGCTTGGTTGACTCTTGGGGACAACTCTTGAGCTAGGAAACACGAAAAACATCTGGATTGGGTCATAGTTACACTAGAGAATGAACTCGCTCTGACTCATTTTCAATTCCACTTGAGATTTCTTAATAGCTAGAACAATTTGCTTGACCTTTGCCATCCTAACACAATCCTGTGACACAAAATACACATGGTGACACCATACTGGGTAAGCAAAATTCATCTTTCAATCCATAAAATATACTAGTACTTCTGGAATGAATTGGGAACTTTCCTCTTGAGCTTTCTTGAGCACTCTCTAACTAGGTATGCAGATCCTTGCATGGATTTAAGAAGCATTTCAATGTCAATGGATCTTGGGTTGGAAACTGGCTGACAAAATGGTATCTCAAGCTATTGCGATCCATGTATATATCCTGAAGTAAGGTCCCTGTTTTTCAAATATACATTGCACCCAACTGATAATGTCTAATTTGCTTACTGTTTTGAATAACTGTAGCTTCCTCATACCGATCTGACATACTGATCATGAGGTTCTAGATGGTTAGGCTGATAGAAACATCTCACACATTCTAGTGCTTTGATTTGTCTTTATGACAACTTTGGTGCTTGACTTCCTGATGTACTTCCAATATAACCTTCTTGATTGGCAATCCTCTGGTCTACCATTTTTTGCTGTAAATTAAATGGTAACATCTGTCATGGCTTACTCAAATTGGAGGTTGAACCAAGGCAATGATTAACTGTACATCCCAATCTGATAAGATGCTATGAGGGTTGTCTATGATGGCATTTGCAAAAGTTTATGAGCGTGAGCTTTTGTCAAGACCCGAATATGCAAATCCAGACCCTTTGTATATTCCGCACTAGTCCAGGATCACGCTAGTGCACATAGGCTCAACATAGATGAATACTACAATCATACTCAGTGATAATATAATAAAGACTTCAACAAGTCAAGTATAACTGTTAAACGACCTTATGGTCCACCTTACATGAATACGCCACGCAGGGCTAAAATTGAAATAAAAGTAAACAGCAGCAGAAAATAAGCAAAAGCGTAGAACCCTTCAACTGCCACAGGCAACTGACAAGGTTCGCACCCTAGTTGTACGCCTCCTCGTGGATCTCCTCCTCAAAAGCAAGCATTGCTTCTTCTCCAACTGATGATGTTTTATTGCAAGGGGTGAGTACATAAAGCACTCAACAAGCTGTGCACAAAATGCAAGTCTATATACTATATGCATGGCTTAGTACAAAGAATAGGTTACAAGGCTATTTTGCATAAACAACATTTGTAAAAGAATAACATAAATAGATTGAAAAGAGAGTAAAATAAATAATAACAATAATAACTTTTGCATTTGTTTTCAATAACCAACTCACAACCTTATTTCTCATTTCAACCTTTCATTCCCATATTTGTTTTGATATAATCTAACCCTTGACTGTAATCACCGAGCAATACTCAATACCACGAGCACGGCTATTCGAATAGGTTTTACACTCTGCAGAGATTATACACTTTACCCACAAGATACAATCATACACCACAAAGGTGAGTGATCATAACAAAGCCTTTCCATTGCCTATCTAAACCCACTACTATTCGCTAAGGTTTCAACACTGGTGGGACTGGTTACCACATCTAGGGCCCCCCTATTGCGCCATGTGAGCCAACCCGTGCGAGCACTGGTTACCACTACCTGGGCCTCACACCACCACAATAGTACCAAAGTTTAGACTTAACAAATTAATCAGTTAGGTCTGTCTCATACCAGACTTGTGGTTGTATGAATGACTCAGTTCAAATTCTTGCAAGGTTAAGTCCTTAATTGACCAAGGCAATACTAACCAAAAATCATCATATCCATATATAAACCACGATTATCATAAAAAGAAAATGAGACCACCCACGTATCATATTGGCCCACCACAAATACATGCCACTTGCCTCGGTTTAAATCAATTTACCACCCCGGTTAATTTACCATGCACCATGTGCCATCAACAATACCAACATTATGTGACAACACCCAACACACAAGTTAATAAACATGCTTCATAATTATTAAACAAGATTAATCATTTGCACATAAAATGATAACTCGTTGCATGGCTAAGCATACTACTTGCGTTCTAACTACTCACATTGGTAATTATAGCTACCAATTAACATTAAACAATTCTAGAGTGACAATGAGATATGACATGGCAAGGTGGATGTAATTCAAGTGGACGATTAGCTATCCCCAACGTATGGAAAACAATTGATAATTGAAATACCATGCAATACATTGAAATAATATAATATTTAAAGAATAGGTTCAATATGATCAAAGCACGGTTTGCCTTTAAAGAGTTTTGAATCCTACTCTGGAACTTGATCAAGCGCTGGCTCCTCGACGACAAACTTACTGGGCAACTCGACGTCTATGCGTAACTAGAGAGAAAGTAATAAATACCCAAAAGAGAGACCAAAATCAACTCAAAAAATAAATAAAATTCACCAATAAATAGAGAATGATTTTAAAAATTTTTAGAGACTAGAATCAGCTCAATTGGAGATTGGATGCAAAAGATATAGCCATTCAAAGTTTGAAATAAATGGAAAATCACAAAAATCAGAAATTCTGAATTAATTTTATATGGGAAATTCACATTTATGATGTCAGCAAGACCAATGATGATGTCAGCATCGAATTAAATTTCGGCTGAGTTATTTTTCTAAAGAAAATTAAATTATGACATCATTGCTAACGTCAGCTGATACGTGGCCCGAAACAGTGCTGACACACGTTGCAACCAGGGCTGACACGCGTCAACGGTGCATGGACTTGGTCCATGGTGACACTGGTCCACGGTGGACCAGCGGCACTGTGCCATGCACCGACTGATGCAAGCTGTGACGTCATCGGCATGCTGGACCAATCGGAACGCGACACGCGGTGATGCACTACTGTGGAACCTCAGCACAATATTGTCCGTCCAACTCAAAATGAATGGCCGAGATCCAACAACACGACGCGACACTGATCTGCTATGGAAGCGACATGCGTCTGCGCCTTGAACGTTAGATCTGGATCCGATGGCAACAGCAGGCGAACAGCGGCACACATACACGGCACGATCTCGATCCTTGATCCTAGATCTGATGGCTAAGATCTATGCTAACACGATTCTACGTGACGTGATCTAAACCATACGATTAAAATCTAATGGCTGAGGCAGAAGGAGTTGTTTACTATTGCTTGGGCAACATGGCTTGATCGCGGGCGTTGACCAAAGATCTGATAGCGGCAATGACAAAGCGGACGGTGCAGACATGGCGGGATCTGGGTGGCACACAAATAATCAGATGGCCGAGAAAGCTCGCGAGGGACAATGGCAGGGCGGCTGCCAAGATTTACTGGAGATGGGAAAGAAGACCTCAATGGCGACGCTAGAGGGCAGCTCCGGCGGTGGGGAATGTCACGATCGACGCGGCTTGACACGTGCATCACTCCAGTGACCTCGGACACGGCGGAAATGGATCGGCAGCGGCGGAATGGGGCAACAACCAAAGCGGCTAGAAGGGACAACTCCGGCGAGCTCTTGAGGGCGAACGGCGATGACTCCATTGGCAAGCGAGGGGGCTACAGATGCATCTCGGGATGCGCTACACGGAGGTGGCAGTTAACTTAAATAGGGGCTTGGGAAGGCATGCAACGGGGCAAAAACGAACTCTGAGACTCTTAGGGAAACGGCGGTGTGGCGGATTCGGATGAGCGACGTGGCAGCATCGGGGGCATTCAAGCGGAAACGATTTGACGGCACCTGGCACGAGGCGAAGCGGAGGAAGCACGGTCATTGGATCAAGATCCGACGGTCGCTAGACGCTAGGGTTAGGGTTAAGTGCGGAGCGAGCCGACGGCGCGGGAGGAACGGGCTGGGCTGAGTGGGGAAATGTGCTGGACCGAGGGAATTCGGCCCAAGCACTGTTCCAAGATTTTCAATACATTTCCGAATAAAAATAAATTAGGAAAATAAATAAAGCCAAATAAAATAGCAAAAATATCAGGAAAAATCCAACAAAATTACATAAAATACTTTAAGATATTTATAACCCAAATAAAATATTTCTAGCAAAAGATCACTAATACTTTGCACTGAATAAATAAAAGATAGCGAAATGGCCTATTTCAATAAATCCAAAATGAATTAAATAAATTCTCAAAAAATTTAAATAAAAGGATAATGCACAATAAATCCAGAAAAAGCAAAATTTGGGATGTTACAGCTTTATCCTAAAGCTACAGCCTTTGAGCTGACTTCCATGTTACCTTTACACTACAGGAATCCGCATTATTTTCGTCGGCCAAAAGCCCATTTAAAATCTGAGTTTTATTTAAAATAGCTATTTTAAATGGGTTTTTAGATATTTTAAATCGGCTTTTAGTCGACGAAAAAAGCGATTTAATCTGATGAATTTAAATGAACCCATTTAAAATAAATTTATTTTCGACGACTACGTGGTCGATTTAAATTACTAGTCGATGCACCGAACCACGCTCGGTGTCGACGTGTCATATGTAATTTTGTTCGGCTTAGCAATTTAAATTAACTTATTTTCGTCGGTTTTTGGCTATTTTCGTCGACCAACCGCAAAAAAAATGCAGAAATTTCGCGGCAAAAATTGTTATTTTAAATCGGTCGATGTTATTTTAAATCGGCCAATTTTTATTTTAAATCGGTTAAATATTATTTTAAATCGGCTGCCGAGCGAAAATAATATTTTAATTTCCAAAAAATTAAAAACATATAAAATCCCAGAAAATTCACCAAAAAATCCTAGAAAATAACAGAAGATTCATCTATATTTTTAGCAATGATATCATCTCATGCAAAGCGTAACGATCATGTATTGACAAATTTGATATATAAACACAATATGGTTATGTTGCATAGTGAGGTAACATCAGATAGTACCGAATCAACTCCAGTAAAATAATGTAAAAGTAAAAAGTGTAAGATGATGAAAATAAAGAAAGCAAAAGGTTAAGTATCAGCCTCACAGATATATGGATTATGACGTATTACCGTATGGAATGTGCTGGTGTGTTGAACTGTCCCTGTTGAAACGGCAACTTAACAGAATTTGTGATGGCAAGAATGCTTGTGCTGTGGCCATAGCTGGCTATTTCTCTTGCTTCACCAATAATTGCAAAGCATATATTATATGGTCTTTTTTCTCTCATCAAGATCTCTTTTTTTTTAACAATCATCTTTGATCCAAGATTGTTAGTATCAGCTGAAGGATCTTACAAGAACATATGCTACTTAGAATAGCAAGGTCCCTCCTGAGGGTAGGTAACCTGAAGCTTGCAATTCCTTTAGAGTATTTGCCAACTAGTCCAAGCCCTCATAAATACCATCACCTTTGAGGGCACAAGAGATTTGGATGTGCCAGATGCGGTTCTTCAAACCGTAGAGGCCAAGGCCTTCACATACTTTCATCGTTGTCATTGCCCCTTTCTGACAAAATAAGAAAAGCTCTGTTAGACACAAGTAGCATATATAGTTCTTGCATACTATTATTACTCAGAGAAAATAATTAAAGATCCATCATGGTTCCAGGGAGCCCAATGAAAAATTTAATGCATTATCTATGAACTGCACTTCTACAAATGGTCAGGGTATGGTTGTGTGGTATGATGCAAAGGCACATTGCCTGTCACATGAATGTAAGAAATGGTTTTTCAGTCCAGCAATTGGCAGAGAAGCTCTTGCTTCCAGCATTTTCTGAATTCAAGGTGAACAAAAGAATCCATTGGCACAAAGACAAAAAATTAGAACTGAAGAGTGAAGAATACTTTTAGTAGAATGCATATTCATTGCATACCAAATAGTTGGGCAGCTTCCTTTTATTTTCCAACTCCTTTTTCAAAACTGTGCTCTTGCCATTCATTTGATCATTTTGCTTGTGCTCTTGCCAGTCTTCCTTTTATTATGCTTGTGCTCTTGCCAGTCTTCCTTTTATTATGCTTGTGCTCTTGCCAGTCTTCTCTTTATGTCAATTTGATGAGTTTTTCCTCGTAACGTATTTATTCAGGAAGAAGGGCATTAAATTTTGTATCAATTGATGAGGCTCGTCCTCTCTCTGAACAAGGCCCATTTGACATTATTTTGCACAAGGTCAGTCGCCTGTCTTTATAGTTTATTGACATGTATTAAATCAAATATTTGATATTGCAGTCATGGATATTCCATATATTAGTTAGGTTTTATTAAACAGCCACATGCACTTTTCAGTTACCTGCTTAATCTTATAAAAGAATAATTGTGCATTTTCCATCTTGTTTTTGGGACTTCTGTCAATATATTGCTGTGCTGCTTAAGATTTTTGTTTCTAATTGAGTTTTTTGCTTTCTTTTTATCAGCTTACTAACAAGGAGTGGCAGCAAGTTCTGGAGGTAGGCCCTAAACACCAAAGTGAAAACCTTCTGATGTGCAATGGCTGCACCTTATAACAGAGTTTACATACTGTATATGTACTAACATGAAACATATTCCTTATATAGTTCTTTTCAGTTGCAATGATGAGACTTAGCACTATGTTTTATGAAAATCTTGTTAGCAACAAAATTTAACACTTATTGTAGTCCTTAGATGTTGATAATTCTAAATGTACAGTAAACCTTCTATTGCATTTTGTTATGCTTATCTTCTTAACCTCTTTTGTGCTCTTGAAGGATTACCGTGAAGAGCATCCAGAAGTGACTCTCCTTGACCCACTAGATTACCATGTAGTGCAGTAATAGTGATTTTGTTCTTCATTCTTGCCTAAGTTAACCTTTGATATCTTGTGACCCAACTCCTGCACCCACCAGATTACCATGTAGTGCAGTAATAGTGATCCTAAAAATGAGCCTTTGTTCACAGTGACATCATCGAGAAAAGAACTATGTAATGGCTGATACAAAAAGAGAAGACTGGCAAGAGCACAAGCATAAAGAGAAGACTGGCAAGAGCACAAGCATAATACAAAAATGGCAAGACATATTTCATTCATTTGATCATTGATTCATTTAAAATACAGAAAAGAGTGAGACATAATAGCAATAAATAGACTGGCCCTAACTAGACTGACAAAACATGAGGCACTGAAAAGCACTTAAGCACAGAAATGGTCAAAAGAAACGAAACCAAAGCAGGTGATAATAGATTTGCTGAAACGAAACTGAAGCTCTCTAGTTTGAGATTTGAAGAAATTGTCAAGCTGAAGCTCCTGGGTAACTATCAAAAATAAATAATTTCACTGCTAGCAGTGAGATCAAGTGAACGCACCATCAGTACCAATTGTCAAGTGAACGCACCATCAGTACCAGCAGAGTAGCATGGATTTAACCATCTTAGTTGGCAAAAGCAGCTTAGGTAAAGCAATTATTATAAATGAACAAGAAGAAAGCAAATAGCAGAGTCAGTGAAATGTCTAGTCCGAAACAAGAGTTGTGCTTTTTGATACCTTTTACTGGTCCAGTGGTACTGTCGCATTACTGTCGCATTACTGGTCCATTAGCTGTAAGCAAACTCAGCAAATGAACATTAAATTAACCAAACTGATTCGAATTACGAATCGGAACCTTTGCCATCGAATGATCAAAGTAATGCACATTGTGTAGACTGAATAAAACATAAGCGCACCTTCAGTTGCTCCATGACTATCTGACATATGTAGGGTGTGTTTAGAACCCTTTAGTTTTCTCGGCTTCTTGATACCTTTTACTGGTCCAGTGGTACTGTCGCTATGATGCCCTTGTTCAGTCTCTCCCTTGCTGACTTCAGATTGGATATTTTCTCTTTCATTTTTCTGCTCATTGTCCTAAAACATGTGGAGCAGTTACAAAAAGGTATTGCCAATAATCATACTAGAGTGATGCAATAACAGAGTGTAACTAATTACCCAACCATCTTGGAATGTTATGTTATTTCTGAAGATCAATTATAAAATCCATGAGCCTTGAAACGGTATTCTAGGACCAAAAATGATTTAAAAAGAGAGAAGAATCAAAGCAATTTCTGCAGGTATAAAACCATCATTCCAAAGAGTGGTCACGATATCAGGTTAAGCAGATAAATACATTGTGAACAAAAGTTGTCAGATTTTTTGAAATGAAGGGTGGGCATAACCTTGCACAGTTGCACTATAAGCTCCTAGCACCAGGATAGTCTCATAAGGCCTTACAGAAGGTTCTAAACCCTCAGCTGTAAAGTATATATGCAACTAGCACATCATAAATAACAACTGTTTATGCATACTCATACTGAACATGTTGCAAGGACCTGTTGTAAGCTGAAGACATAGATAAGCTTTTTGCAATTGTTTGTTTGAACATGGCGATTGGCAAGCACCGAACAGAGCTTAATCTAGCACGGGCTTTTTCAGAAATTACACATATTGGTCTTATAGTTACCGATTGAAACATAACATTGTTGCCCTTACTCCTGGAAGGGTTTACTGAACACATCACCATCACCACAGGACCATTGGAACCTATTATCAGGCATCAGCCAATGAGCTCAATCAATTCAACTATTGTTCCCCAAAGACTCTTCCTCGAGCAAACCTAAAGTTGAACTCCCCAAAACAGCTAGGTCACAGTCCCTCGTTGAGTCCACCAATCCATGGCGTCCAAAATGAAATGATCCAATGTAGTAATCGAATACTAGAATCCACCACAATTTCCAGAGCAGACAACAAGGTATCACTGCAATTAGCTACTGATTTACTCAAACAACAACGAAAAAGGAAAAGCAAGAGAAAAAAGAGAGAGAGAAGCGAAGCTGTAGACATTTTCATCGACTCACCGAAGCCTTGGCCTTGGTCTCCTCCTCCCACCGCCAGAGTCGAGGCGCGAATGTCCACAAGATTGACGACAGCATCAAATGAAGCCGGCGGACGAAGGGCGGGGGCAGAGGCGGGGCGAAAGCCGCAGAACAGGGGGGGGCAGCGGAGGCGGGGTGAGCGCCAGGCGGCGACGGTGGCGGCGGCGGGGCGAAGGCCGACGGGTCATGAAGTCGGCGGCGGCGGCCGCAGGCGAGCGGGGCGGAGGAGATAATTGTCTGAGCGAGTCAATGAGGGCTTTTTGCTGGCCGCTGGGTTTTAGGGTTCGATTATTTCGACGCCAAGCCGATTTAATGTACGATACCTTCGACGCTATTTTTCTGCCGACGAAATTATTTCGATATTTTCGACGGCTGTTTCGGGCCGACGAAATTATTCCGATATTTTTGACGGCTTAGCTTGGCCGACGAATTTACAAACTTATTTTCGACGGCTTATTTTAGGCCGACGAAAATAGTGTTGGCCGACGAATCAACCACGTTTTCCTGTAGTGTTAGTATGATAAAAATGGTGGCTAATTACGCCTTGACATCACTTTACACTATATTGCTCAAAGTTCCAACTCTACGGCCATCATTAAGCATGTACGATTATCAGGAAAATTATATGCATGCATAGGGTGAATACTTAGGGAAACATCCGATTCTTCAATTGTCATTAAAGCTTTTGTTCAAAAACTTTGCATACTAGAGTATCGGCCATTTTCTTTCCTCTACTTAAACAATGGAATTCTTATATGGATTTCTCAACTGATCACTATCCTTTTTGAATGGGGACATGACACCATGTAAGGTAGAATCACTATTCTAGAATTTCTTAATAGCACAATTGTTCAAATGCCTGCTCTTCAACAATGGCTGCTCTTCAACTGATTCCTTAAGCAAGCTACTCCTAAAACTTTACCACTCACTCTTGGTATTATGAACTTGACTAAGGTGACTTCTGGGATAGTTATAACTGCAGGGAGTGATCGACATTACTATGGGCATTGATTGACATAATAGCTTTCCTCACGATAATTGTAGCATACACATATCCATCATTGTGCCTTGTTGGGTATGACTAGCATGTGCAACATTGACCATCCTAAGAGTTTATGCTCGTCATTTCATAGGGCATCTTCTGATCGAGTGACCTTGTTCACCACCCACCACCAAGGAAACAAGTTGTTGGAGATAAACAGCTTACTGCTTTCCTGATGTAGATTGTTAAAGTGAGAGTGTTGCTTTCTTAACTCTTCAAGTAACGTAGCAAGTGCAAATGACAATCCACATCCTTTTTCTAATTTTTGAATAATGCTGGCTCAGAAATTCTCTTGCTTATGTTGAATCATGGCAGTCACTATTGGATCTAAGGGGCATTGGGCTGGGCAATGATCTCGGCCTTTAGAAAGGCAGCATGTGATATTGCTCATAGGGCATTCTCCAAAGAAATGGCTTCCTTCACAATTGGAATAATTGATTGTATGCTCATCAGTGGTATGTCCTACATCTCCACAACTGGTGCATGCACGATCTTCTAACTTATTTGGTTGACAACACTTCAATGAACAACATCCATATCTCGTATAGGGTGTAGAGGTAGTATACTTCTCTGGATTCATTGTAATCACAGTATCTTCTGAAAGAGCAAAGAGCTAGTGAAAAGCGGTCATAAAATCTAATCAGGTGATGATTTACTCATCCTTAGATGTGGTGCAGGAACTTTACCATGCATCGGGCTAATGCATCTCCATCCAATTGACGGGAGGCAAAGAGAACTTTCTTCTTTCATCACGTTGCATGAAAGCTAGCTTCATGAAAGCTAGCTTCTCTTCCACATCATGAAGCCATGCTGTTTCTGCACCCTTGAGAGTGGCTAATACGACAAATGTGGGTGATTTGGTCCTCATGAACAAAGAAAACTTTGACATCGGATACGTTGTGGTAACATTGGTTGACGGAGCATTGCTACGTATACCAGGGGTGTTCATCTGTTGCATCATCATTTGCATGAGCTAAGTTTGGGCAGTGAAAAATTGTTCTAAGTTTCAAAGTGTTACTACAAGTGTTGTGGATAAATGTTGGCCACCACCTGATCTATCACTGACAATGGTAGTATTAGCTGCACTAACATGAATTGCCTCAAAATTACTGCTGTAGTTGGTGCTGAAAACCTTTTCCATCTACTGATTGACCATGATTAAATAGATAAGAGGAGAAAGAACAACATTATAGGAGAGAGAGAGCAAAGGAAGGGCAGAAGGAAACTAACTAGGAGCAGGTTAAACCCAAGAGACAAAAGGGCACACACTTGAGCAGCCGAAAAGCTATTTAAGTGAAAGAATATAAAATTTGCAAATCAGGTTTTGGTGCGACTGCAAATGAGATGCCACAAGGCAAGCTCGCAAACATACTGCACCTAATTAAGAGAAAACCCTAGATTCTAGGAATCTATTAGATCTAAGCTAGTGGGAAACCTTTGACATTTGATCCTATATGGGTTAAGTCCTCTTGAGTCGATTCCTTGTGACAGAGTTATCTTGAACACACAGCTAACTTCCATGTTGGAGGAGCTGTTGTCAATGTAGATGGTGAATCTTTTGGGTTTCCCATCATGATTTGCACGGTCTGCACAGATATTAGCTAGTAACTACGTACATTTAGGGAAGAGAGGTCCAATTTAATACTCAAATATGTGAGGGAGAATATATATGAGAAAGCAATAGAATAGAAGAGAATGGAAGCTGAGGTAAGAAGAGAATAGCACAACAGTTAAGCTTTTCATTTATATAATAATCTTTTGAAGTTTTGCTAACGACAACCATTCTAACTAAATAAGGTCATGACCAATAGTTGATATGGCTCTAATACCATCTCTATCGGAAGCCGAATATGCAAATTTGGACCTTCTATATATACTGCACTAGTCTAGGATCACGCTAGTGTATACAGTGGCAACATTGATGAAATATCATTCCATAAGCATAATAATTACAAAAGAAGCAATTAACAGTATATATCAGAGTAGTGATTTTATAATCAAAGCTTACAATTATTATCTTATGAGGCGAACAACTCAAATAAACTGCAACGAAAGGAAAGGGAATATCTTTAAGTGAAACCCATCCATATGGCCAATTCAATCGACTGAGATACCACAACCTATTTCTCCACGATCTTCAAAGTAATCCTCCTTCACTAGTGATATATTAATAATGTCTTCAGCAACTGAGCAGTATTGTTTATAGCAAGGGTGAGTACATGGAGTACTCGGCAAGTTACACCACATAATGCAAGTCTAATAACTACATGCAATGCTTGTTCAAAAAATGGCTAATATGGTTATCCTTGCACAAAGCATACTTTAACAATTGAATGCGATAATAGATTGAAACCATAAGTAAAACAAATAATAGTAATAATGACTTATTCAAAGATTTTTCAAGTTAAACTGACATATAGCCTACACAATATCCTTTTCATATCACACAGCTTTCCCTTCCAAGTTTTTTATAAATCTAACCCTTGCATGAAATTCCCAAGCATTGTTCATAACTAGAGATATGGCTATTTGAATAAGTTTTACACTCTGCAGAGATTATACACTTTACCTACAAGATATGATTATCTTAGATTATTCGTCTAATACATTTTCATAGGTGGTGACTAAGGAAATCTTAACAAAACCTTTCAAAAATTCTATCCTAACAACGACCCTCCCGATAACCCGATCTCACCATTCCACCCTCACACAGAGTAGAAGAATGGTAAGGACTCACCGTTAGACTAGGAATAATAATTGTTCAAGATATAGAGCCGCTGCAATACACACCTTCCCCGAGTTCACACACAGCTTAGTCTACTACTTGAGGTATCATATATAGAAGACTCGGTAACTTACTAAATTAGCTATATTCCATTATAGATATGTGGTTGCATGTTTAGCCCACTTCAATGGTTTATAAGGTTAAGTCCTTAATTGACCAGGGCAAGACTTCCAATATACTTATTCACATCGACCATATATTATATACACATATATACACACATATATGTATACATATATATATGTATATATATGTGTGTGTATCACCGTCTTTTAATTGGTTGATCCGCTTTATGTGAAGAGAAATATTGTTATTTGTGTAAAGTTTGGGTTTCGTTGCAACACATAGGCACCCTACTAGTAATATAAAAAGGAGTTGGTGATAGTGGTACATCACCCCTCCACTCCCCCTTCCACTTCCCTTCAAAATCTATAAGAAAAGAGCAAAAAAACCACATCCCAACAAAAAAAAATTACATCCCTAAAAATGTCTAATACAAAAATTTCAAAAAAAAAGTACTTCCCAACAAACAAATAAACTTCAACACAAATTACAATGTGGGTCACAACGAAGCTTGACTAGGATCCGAAGTGGAGCAGAGTGTGTGGTGTGTTGGGGAATCAGGGTGGGAAAGCCGTAGTAAATTTCAAAATATTATCCTCTTCTCGGACCGATCGCATGTATTATAACTAAGATTTAGAATATACTAAAAGCGATAAATGCGTACTGTGGTCCTAGAAGCACAAATACAAAACTTTTTGGAGAAGCTCTCACTAAAGCTCACAACTTCAACGCCTAGACTTAGCAGTGAAAATAGATACGCCTAATCTTCATGGCAGTAGCAGCCACGACTTTCAGGTATCCACACGAATTGGCAGGTGACACCATATGCCGGTATGCTAGTACCGTGCAATACGACTCCTGGGACCTTTTATTTGGTTCAAGTGACACTTTTTCATATTCCTTTATTTTCTTGTTGATGTTTTTACCCTCTACATCCTTTTATAGCCAAAAATACTATAGCAAAGGTTCGCAGTCTTTTTATGAACAACCAGATATCATATTCAATCGCATTGAACATTTGTCACGAGAGAAGATTTCATAAATCTATATGAAACTTATTCTTCTTGTGTGTGACCCTTTAGGTTCGTGCAATGTTGGCAGTAAACCAAAAAACTCCTTTTTCGATTCACAAGTCGCAAACAGCTCCTAGCAGAACATTATGACTACCCAATTGCATGAATGTCATTTATCCGACAAACCAAACCTTCAATGGATACATGTTGATCCTTTTGTTACTTTGATATCATGGTTTAACTCAAGGTTGAAGTGTGTCATCTTTGTACTGTTAAAGTTATTTTATCGATTCTCTGAAGTAAACTAACAAGATCGATCGATTAACACCTTAATTGTTTGGGCATGGCCGTACATATTCTTTAGTCTATTTCATCGAGTGGCTAATCGATATCATTCTCTCAATATGAGGAGGACAAATTCCATCTTGATCATACACTTCTCTCTGCATGATTCAAAGCATACCTAAGTATTGTCGTTACGATTATCCAGTTACAGATAACATTAGACAACATCAAAACATACCATCTTCATGTAGGGAACTATATTGATCTCAGGTCTAAGGATCAATCATTACTATTGTATGAAACAACTTATGACATTCATCAAATCCTCAAAAGGTGTTTCATAAGCGGGTCAGTCCAATAGCATGTAAATATATGTATTCACATGATTGAATGATATCACATACCCATAATCCATGAAACGTGATTATCAATCAATTCATGTACTTGTTTTGAATAAAGTTTATTGGTGTCCTAACCAATAAATAAACAATGGGCAATTTATAATAATATCATAATCAAATTACAAAGTTTCACGATCAAGTTACGTACTTGATGATCCGTAATATGATATTATTAAAAGGACAACATAAGCATAAATATACAGGGCAATCATCTTCATAATTAGCCTCTAGGGCACATTTCCAACTCGGTGTAGGATGAGCACAACCGTAGAGACAGGACACAAACTTCATCAGAGGTCGATTGACAAGGGGACGGGGCCAAGGGCGTTAAGCATACTGATCCCAATGACATCGACTCAACATGCGTGGTATATTTTTATTTTTATTTTTTTGTTAGAATCGGAAACTTCTCCTACTCAGATACGCTCACAAGAGGAACCAAGTCTACCCTGTTCACCACCCAACCATACCAAACAGTGCCGAATTAGGAATAGTTTTGTTCTTGAGTCGGTCTTTGTATCGATGTCTTGTTGTACGAGCTCAGTAACTATATTATAAATAAATGAATAGAACAACAAAAGGTGTGCGATTGCAGCCTTTCATGGTTGGCAACATATCCGGTGCAACCCCCCTCCGTGAAATCACCGTGCAACTGAACTAAAAAAAGTTTCAAAAAATTCTGAAAAAAATCATGGATATACATCTCAACTTACCCCACCTACATGTAAAATTTCATGATCAAATTCATCCTATACTAGCAGTTACAAAAAAAACAAACAGCAAAAATGAATAGTGATGAACAGTAAAAATCACTGTTCATGCTAAATTTGTCTTTTTTGTAACTGCTAGTATAAGATGAATTTGATCATGAAATTTTATATGTAGGTGGGGTAAGTTGAGATGTACATCCATGATTTTTTTCAAAATTTTTTGAAACTTTTTTTAGTTCAGTTGCACGGTAGTTTCACCAGAAGGGGTGATTGCACAGGATATTTTTCCTTCATGGTTTCATAACCTAGTTTTTTTAAATGCATCCACCGTTCCGTTTCCGATCGAGTAGAGTATGAGATGTATAGTCTGAGTCCACCTCGGTCCTTGCGTGTGTAGCCGGCCAGGTTGAAGTATGGCAAGCTGAAACCAAATCTGCTAGCTATACACCTTCTAGCCGTTTTTATGCGTCCGAGTGTGTGTGTTTTGGATGTAAAATCTGCTATATTAGAGAGCCTTGTACTCTGATTTGTAGAGGCAAGCAATGAGAAGAGAAGAAGCAATTTAATACACAAAGAGCACTTGGCTCATTGGTTTGTCCCGTTGCTGTGAAACTGGATTCGAGTCTACTCCCATTCAATTTTTTGCCTTGAGTTGAATTTCAGTTTTTTTTTTTGTTTTTTGTTTTTTTTTTGTGCTCCAACAGATAACACTTAAGGAAGCGATAACTTCACTGTCCTTGGATCAAAGTATCCATCACCATGGAGATTTTTTGATATTGTCACGAAGCCTGGCTCTCCTGCTCAATCGATGCGGCCACTATTGAGATTTGAGAACCTCTTCTGCGACTAGGGATGCAATCGGCTCGGATTCGGTCGAATATCGTTCTTTCCATATCCTAAACCATATTTTTTTATCGGATTCAGAATCGGATTCGGATAGTACCGGATATAGATACAGTGCGGATAATATTGGTCGCGGATTTGAATCGAATACGGAGCGGAATCGATACGGTATCAAATAATTTTTGTCGGATAACGCGCAAAAACAGATACCGTATAAAGCACATATATAACACTGATTAGCCAGCCGATGACAAGTTTCGAAACATAAAATGATACGTAAATAATATTACAATAAGTCGATAAAATGACCATGAGGTCCACAACTCCATGTTTCATAAAGAGACAATACAACTCCATGTTTCATAAAGAGACAATACAACAAGTCAATAATATTTGGATTACATCATAAGGAGTACTAAATTAGGCTAGCAACATCTCAAGCACTTAATCATTATCAGCCGCCATCATAGTTTCATCCTACAAAACAAAAGGTAACAATAAAGTTAAAATGGAAAGTATAGCAATTAAAAAGTGTCAGTATAAATAATCAAATGCAGCCAATAGTCTAGTTCAAACATTTTACGATTTGCAGTACATACCCACCAGTCAAATTTGCATAAAAGCAACACATAGAAATTAGGAATGTAATGCAAGGAAGACATTGCAACGAGACACAATGTACCAATCAATGTAATGCACAAATGAGTAAATGCAAGTGTAAAGACCCGAATTCACCAATTCGAATCCACTGTGTTTTACCGCACTATTCCCAGGATCAACGCTAGTGCACACAGCTTAACATCGGTAAGCATCATATCATACACAACGATAAAGATAATAAGACTTCATTTATTTATTATAACTAGTGTATGATCTTATGATCACTTACATTATTCTGCCACATGGGCTAGACTGAAGTAAACTTAAACAAATGCAGCGGAAAGTATAGCAAAAGACGTAGATGTCCCATCAGCACACCACAGGCGACTGACAAGGATTGGCCTAGTGACTCGTGTCCATCTGAAAGTCCTCCTCCAATATCGGCGATGATTCCTCCACTGTTGTTGGTTGTTGATAGGCAAAGGTGAGTACAAATGCACTCAACAAGTTGTGCACAGAATGCATTTCTACCATAGCTATATGCAAGGCTTATTCCAAAGGAATAGCTAAGGGTTTACTTGCAATAAAGCAGCATTTAAGAACACATACAATACATAGATTGAAAAGACAGTAAAACAAATAATAACAATAAATAGATTCAATAATTCTCAAGTAAATCCAGTTTCCATCCTAAGTCAAGTTCCATTATCCACATGGCATCCTGCCATCCCATTCAGTTGTCCAGTTTATTAATCTAACCCTTGATTGTAATTTCCGAGCTTTGCTCAATACCGTGAGCACGGCTATCCGAATAGTTTGTACACTCTGCAGAGATTATGCACTTTACCCACATGATACAACCATGCACCACACAGGCGAATGATCATAACAAAGCCTTTACAATGTTCTGCCTTAACCCAGTACTACCCGCTGAGGTTTCAACACTGAAGGGTTACACCACCACAACAGGGCCCCCCTCTTGCGCCATGTGAGTTTCCTCCGTACACCCGGACTCACACCACCACGATAGTACCAAAGCTAAGACATTGCAAATTATTCAGCTAGGCTGCCCCATAACAGACATGTGGTTGCATGATTGACTCAGGTCAAATGCTCGCAAGGTTAAGTCCTTAGGTTTGATCAAAGCAAGACTTGCACATACCCTCTACCCATCGGGCCCACCCCTGGAACACTTGCCCTTACCACTTGCCTCAATCTAAGTGATTACCAAACCCGGTTGATTACCAAGCACCACGTGCTATCCACAATTCAACATCGTTGCGTGACCTCCTCGCCACAACAACTCAATCTCTTTGTGTGACCACACATGACACACAAGTTAATATCATTGTTCTATATTCCATTAGTCAAAATTAATAATCAACATTTCATGTACATGTGATGACGTGGCATGGCTAAGCAACTCTATTCCGTTCTAACCGTCCATGTTGATTTCATTATTAACCAACTATAGTAACCAACCTAAGGTAACAAGTGAATCATGGCATACAATTAACAAGGTAGGGTGTAATTCAAAGGGTACATTAGCAAAGCCCAAATTTAGGTTAAAATCATTTATACACATAAAATAACATGCATTAAAGTAAATCAAAATAGCAACTAATCTAACTATAGGTAGGGGTGAAAACGGATTGGATACGGACGGATAATAGCTCTACCATATTTTTTTCATATTTTTTTCTCGGATGCGGATACAGATACGGATAGTCCGGATACAAATACGGATACGGATAGTATCGAATATGGATACGGATCGAATACGAATCGAATCGGATACGGTTTCGAATATTTATCGGAACATGATAACCTCTTAAATTGTACATAAAAAATCAACAGAAACACATAACTAATTGATTTGATCAAAACATTATTGAAAATTGAACAAATGTAAGCATTTTCATTCACTTAGACAATAGTTAGATACCATATCGCAAACAAAATTATATAAGGTTTAGTTTATCATACACATACGATTAGTTCATCATACACATAGATTAAAATACAAAATAAAGGTAATCTTTACTCAGAGATACAAATAGAAGCAAACACATAACATACTAAAAGTTTGATAATACTTAGATATCATATCTCTAGGAAAAGTATATAACAATTACATGTAATGACCCAAGCTTTATAATCTTAGTTGAATTATGTTTAAAATAACAAATTATGTATTTATGAGTTTTATGCATTTTAGCTACTTATTTAATATATTTTCCTATCAAGAATAAGAGTTTTTGAATTTTTGAGAAAAAATAAAATCTGATAAAATCTTGAAAATAATTTTTAAATGTTATATTGTTATTATAACTTTCTCAAAAAAATTCATAATTTTTAGAGTTGGTTTGCTAATTTTAATAATTGAAACTTACTTTAGAGATTAATTAAATTAGAAAACAATTCTGAAATTAAGAAACCTTTTTGGGCCAAAAGAGTAGTCTTGGCCTAGCCCATATGTAGGGATGAAAACGGATATCCGAATTTCTGAACAAATTCGACATTTTTAAATAGATATATAATGATTTTGGTTTTCATTTTTTAACACTTTAGCAAGCTCATTATAAAAAATAAGATTATAAAATTAGATAAAAAAAATTACGCATTATTTGCTTCCCATAAATAAAAAGGTGAAAAAATATTCGAATCCGTATCCGATTGATATCCGAATTTTGTTTCTATCATTTAAATAAATATATAATGAATTTGAGGTTCATTTTTTATGAATTTGAATAAGCTCAACACCACAAACAAGAATATGAATTCGGATAGAAAATTCTATATCCTATTTGTTTCCCATTGAAGAACAAAGACAAAAAAATTGATATCCGAATTACTATCCGTTTTCATCCCTACCCATATGCTATCCGGATATCCGACGCACTATTATCCGGATTATCCGTATCCAACGGATAATGAGCTACCGAATCCGTATCCGTATCCGACAAAAAAATATCCGTATCCGTATCCGATCCGATACTATCCGAAAAATATCCGATCCGACAGAATCCGTATCCGAAAATATCCGGATCGGTCGGAAAATATCTGAACCGTTTTCAACCCTAACTATAGGTGCAACATGATCAAAGCACAACATACCTTGGTTAAGTTCCTGGTGCTGGTCTGAAAATTGCTCTTGAGTTGCTAACTCCTCCGAAGCCTCGCACAATTCAACGTCTACGCGAATCGAGAAGAAATAGCAAATAAACACCAAAACCAAAGAACAAATAAACTTAAAAATTCAAACAAAAATCACCATTAGATAGATCTCAATTTTACAAATTTTTAGGAATTTGAATCACCTCAATCGGAGTTCGTATGAGGGAGAACGAGCCCTCGGAAAATTCAAATTGCTGAAAATCCCTAAAATTGGAAAATCCGAATTAACCGAATTATTTTTATAAAGAAAAATCCGAATTAATGCATCAGCTGACGTCAGCCCTGCGCTAAGCCAGTACGGACGACACGTGGTGCAATCGCTACCGTCCAGAACTGATCTAACGGCTATCGATTAATTTGTGACGTGGCATAACGGCAACCACCCGATCCAGATCAGACGGCTATTACTTACCCGAGTGAATACTAATGACCCAATCGACGTGGACTAATCCGGGCCACTCATCTAAAATTGAACGGTCGAGACTTACCCGAGTAAAGCACTGTTTCCCGAAACGACGCGGCTTGATATTAACGGTCCGATGCTGATTCGACAGCTGGTGTTGCCCGCGAACGGCGATGGCGATGCGGCGGTGCGGATCTCCCGGAGATGAAGACGATGACCTCTCCTGCGGTGCTCCGGTGCTCTCCGGCGTCCAGCGAACGACGGAGCAGATGCGGCGTGACACAATGATCTCGGATGGGGTCTTGGATCGGTGAAAGAAGATCTCAACGACGGCAAAACGCGACAGAAACCTCCTCGGCACTCCGGCGAACTACGGTGGCTCCACGAGGCTCTACTGACGGCGGCGCTAAGGCTAGAAGATGCAGCGACTCACGAGGAACCTCGGGGTCAGGTTGGGGTCCTTAAATAGTCCTCAGATGACGCGTACGGAAGGCAGGCATGCATTCCGAGTCCGGCGACGACACAGCGGCGCATTTTCGAGTTCCTCGCGGAGACGATGATGAGCAGCCGTGCGATCTTGATCCGACGGTCACTATTGAGTCCAGACGCGGCACGATCTCGTCCGCTTGCCAAATCTGACGGCCCGGGTTAATTAGGTTTCCGAATCGGTATGGGTTGACGATGGCCGTGCGATGAAAATCCGACGGTTCGCAGCGATTAGGGTTCAGTAATTGACGCGGCTTGAAAATGGCCTTCGGATTGCGATCCAACGGCGCGGGTTGATCCTCCCGAAATCACCGGCCGGTTGGGATGCACAGTAACGCGAAGAGCGGCACAGTACTGGGCCTTGGCCCACTACTGTTCCTAACGATTTTTTGGGATTTTTCCATTTAAAAAAATATTAGAGAAAATACTTTGATTTATTTAGGGCAATAAAAATACCAGAAAAAATTCCGATAAAAATCTCAAAAATACTTTGAGACATTCTGGACTTAAATAAAACATTTTTGGCAAAACTTTATTTTAAATTTATATTTTTATAATTAATCTTTAACAAAAGGCAATATACTTTTAATTTAAAATAATTCCAATAAATCTCAGAAAATCCAAATAAATCCATAAAATTCACAAAAATCATAAATTGCAATAAAATAATATTAAATAAATAAAAATCAAAATTTGGGATGTTACAGCAAGTCACAATTCACAGCCACTGAAATCAAAGAGATGCAAGGTACAAGTTGAAGTGTTCTCGATTTTTTTTAAAAAGGTATAGGTTGAACATTATGCACCACCCAAAAAAAACTAGCCGCATTTTCTGGGTTCTGATCACATGACTATAATTTCCTTTCAGAATAGATCAATCCTCATTTAAAAAGCTAACAGGACTATAATTTCCTTTCAGAATGGATCTATCAAATCTATTACCTTCCACCATACAAGAAATGCAAAAAAAAGAGCAGGATGAACAAACCTCTGAAGTCATGTATATAGGTGAATCACATGCTTTGGCCTTATACTCCATATCCAACTCAACAATCAGCGTTGCAATCTTGTCCTTAGAACCTGAAATTTTATGAAATGGATGACAGTTGCTATTAGTAAAGGAAAAAAATAGAAATTGTATGACATATGAAATGGATGACATATTTTTACCTCTTTTAGATGATGTTGTCCAGTCCTTGGTACAAATTAGGGCTTCCACCACCTCAGGATCTAATTGACTACGAAAAGGATCAACAATATGGCCACCCGCACTGAATGCCGATTCCGAAGCAATGGTTGACACTTGAATGGCTAACACATCACGAGCTAGTCATGAAAGAGTGGGAAAAATCCCTTGTTTAGCCCTCCACCAAGACGATATGTCAAATGGACCATCTTCACTTTCAATCCATCAAAAATTTGGTTCTTTCATGTATATATCTAATTCAGAATTCTCATTGTGTCTTGTCACACTCACAGCAGTTTCATACAAGAACTCTTCAATTTCAAGAACACCCAAGTCATCACCAAGTGGGTGAGAAGCCACACTAGATCCCGCAGCTGTAGGCTTTGCAACTTGAGGTGTGATAGATATGTATGCTTGAAATAATTGATTCACAATAGTCATGAATGCATGAAGTTCAAGAACAGCTCTCTCCTCACCATATATCTTTTTCATAAAATACTCTACTAACCTTTTCTTGTACCTTGGATCAAGAAAACACACCACAGCAAGTGCTATGGTGGACTTCTGCCAATACTTGTCATATTTTCCTTGCATTGCCATAGCTATGGCGTGAATAGTTATATCAGAACTATGACACCACTCTTCAATAGCTAACTTAATCTCACAGAATTTCCACCAAAACAGACTTGCTGTGGGATATGTAGTACCAGAGAAAATCAATGTAGCCTCATAAAGTCTCCTCAGACATCTACATAGTGCTACTGCATTATCCCATTCCTTATCTGATGGAGCACACTTCTTGTACTTACTCTCATTCAACTCAAATAGCCTTTCAAAAGCTTTCCTATAGTAAATAGCTTGCTTCAACATCAGAAAAGTGGAGTTCCACCTAGTTGAAACATCCAACGGAAGACCCTCATTGGTATCCAAGTCACACTCCGATGCACACTTCTGAAAATATTCCCATTGTAATGGTGAATTCTTTACAATTACAACAGAAGCTCTAATATTCTGCACTGAAGATGCAACTGCTTTCAAGCCATCTTGAGCAACAAGGTTTAAAATGTGACATAAGCATCTCACATGAAAAAAACACCATCACAGACTAAGGGAGCTTTCTTGTTTAGTTTTGCAACAAGTTCTGCAACACACTTATCATTAGATGAGGCATTGTCCATAGTGAGAGCAAAAAACTTCTTTTCAAGGTTCCAATGCATCACACTCTTGATGAACTCTGTGGCTAGATTAGTGCCTGTGTGGCTATCTTTAACATGCATGAATTTAGCAATTCTTTTCTGAATCTGCCAATTGTCATCAATCTAATGCACGGTGACACACATATAACCTTTATTTTGATTTGAGGTCCACATATCCATAGTTGTAGAAAAGCGACATGAAAGAGATTTGAAATGATCATACAACTTCTTTGTTTCCTCATTGAACATTTCCATTATGGTATTTCTTGTAGTTGTGCGACACTTAAATGAAAAACTAGGGCGCAAAAACTTGATGAAGTCAAAAAAGTACTCATGTTCAACCATATTAAAGGGATATTCATGCATAACAAGTGCTAAATGCCACTTTCTAAGACTAGTTTCAGCATCAAATCTATATGTCTGAACATTGGCAGTGCTATCTTCACCCTTTTCTAGTTGGGTTAATCAGATATATGCCACTGCAGGAATGGGTTATTCGAGATTTGCCATCGTTCCTTTCGTATTTCTAGATTTGCCATTATGAAACCGTGTTTATTCTAAATATGCCATTGCAGGCGACACGTGTCACTTCTGGTCAAACTGAGTGCATGACTCAAACCCATTAGACGATTTTGCCCTCCGTCTATTTTTATTTTATATTTAATTTAAGGCTAAAATGGTATTAATATTTTATGAAAATTTTTATCAAGATCTGAAATAGTATTATTAATCTTATATAAAGTTTTAAAAATTTTATCTTTTATATTTAAATTTTAAAAATTCTGACATTGCTATTTTCAACTTTATTTTTCTATTTTTGAATTTCTGAAAGTTTTAAATGTAAGTTTTAATTTTTTATATTTTTACCAGAGGTAGATGAGGATCTCAGGTCACCAAGGTAAAAATCTTAGCTTCAGATCTTTTTTGGAGATTTCTACAAAATTCTGACAAGACTTTGATGCGGAGGGGCAAAATCGTCCGAATTGCGCTCAGTTTGACCAGAAATGACACGTGTCGCCTGCAATGGCATATTTAGAATAAACACGGTTTCGTAATGGCAAATCTAGAAATACGAAAGGAACGATGGCAAATCTCGAATAACCCATTCCTGCAGTGGCATATATCTAATTAACCCTTTCTAGTTTGATCATTTGCTGTCCTAGAGTTATAGAATGCTTGCTTTTTAAATGATTTATAAAGCATGATGTGCCTCTTGTTGTCTCACATCGGGCTTTGTAGTACATATCTTGCATCTCACCCAAAGTTCCTTTGTAACCACACCATTTGAATATGTTTTTGTGACGGTATCTTTAGTGTAGTACTCCCATACCTTGGAGATGGACTTCTTTTGTATCTTGCTAGGAGGCTCATTTTCTCCAGTGATGTCACATTCAGGTTCAGCTTGAGGACCTTCGGCTTCATATGCAAGAGGCTCTCGCACTACTAATGCATGAGCACTCAATGCAGAGAGACTTGTACCAAGTGTGGTAGCAGGTGACGCTCTACTAGTTGTGCAAACATTTGCACTAGCGCTTCCAGACTCCATCACAATTCACAAAACGGCAACTGGATACGTAAGTCAATAGGATCTACAATAGCAGGAGATAGGAGATTTACATGGTCATATTATTGACTATTGAGGGTCCTAAAGTATAAATACTTTGAAATCAAAGGGAGTGTGGCTGAATCCAAATAGAGAAATATGTAGATCCTGATTTTGACTGTGTTATGTTCGTGAGTGAAATTGAATGATACTTCACTGGTTCATGAGACAGGTGGTGTTGCAACATGCAAAGTCCATAAAGAAAAAGGACATAAAATACAGAAAAAGGTTATACAAACTAATGCAATCCCAAAAAAACCCTCACCTGGATAAAGGCAGCAACATCCTCCTCAGCAGTACCTCCAATTTCTCCAATGAGAACAATACCTAAAAGGCACAGAGTAGTACTTATTAATGAGAACAATACTTAAAAGGGAGAGTGCAGTATTGACCGATGAGAATAATTCATTGACCATCACACAACCAGGATTCCAGGACTTTTTGAAGGATAATAATTCAATGACACATAAGTTCATAACAAATATGAATGGCTCAACAGTTACCCCACCAGTTACAGTCCAAGTTTCTCTTCCCCCAAATGAGCCAAGCATTTTTCTACCACTTTACAGACTGAAACAGCTAGCAGAAATAATTACGAAATTGAATTCAAGGAACCTTGGCCTAAACCCCTTAGTTTTCGGTAGAATTAAGGATTTAAAATTGTCTCCACTCCTACAAGGTTTCATGCTGCCAAGTGCTCCTAATTTGTCTCCAACGCCAATACCATTCCCATCCAGGCCACCATGTTCACAGCCAACTACAAACAATAGTCAAGAACATTTTTTATGCCCTGATTTGGCAACCCCTCTGCGATTACCAACACGGTCTCATAGTGGGAACACATCTGGAAGCAAGAAAAATAGCAATGCAGTGACAGAACCAACCAACATTGCACCAGCATCCCAGCCGTAGTAAAGTAAAGTAAGGGCTGGAAACACCACTTATTTGAAATGCAAGAATCGTGTTATTTAACAGACACCCAAACAATCATAAGCAACAAGTTATAGAAAACCAGAACAAAGATATCTCATATATGCTAAGTTCTCCGATGTGGAGCAATGGTGGATGAGGAATTTCACAAGCAAAGTGTTTGTACCTCCGGAGGCGGTGGTAGGAGGGGGGCACCAGGCGGTGGTGGAGCCCGGATGCGAAGGGGATCCAGAAGACCGAGTGTAGCCGCGCAGGGGGCGAGCACCGGGACGAGCGGCGCCGAGGGGTGGCGGGATGGGCAAAGATGGATGGTGGCAGGACGGCCGAATGGCGGTGGCAGGACTCCTGGTCGGTATATTCAGGGATGGCCGAATGGCGGGCGGCGGGAGGTGCGGAGGGCGACGGCAGGAGGGCTGCGGGAGGGGCGACGGAAGGGGCGAAGGGAGCAGAAGCCGGAAGGCAGCGACGGGAGGGATTGAGGGTGGTGGGGGCGATGGGAGGGCGGCCGTGCGGCGGCGTCTAAGGGGAGTTGGGGGGAGGGCGACTGGACGCCTGGACGGGAAACCAAGAGGCTGAGACTCGGAGAGCTAGGGTTAACGCGCGTCGGGGTTGGGCCAGGCCAAACGTTCATCCGGATATCCGAATCAATTAATTCGGATATATCCGAAAATACTCTCGGAATATACCGATCCGACGGATAGTGCTCTCCCAAATCCGAATCCGAGTCCGAAAAAAATATCAGAAACCGAATCCGAAATCTAAAATTATCTGAAAAAAATATCCGAATCCAATCCAAAACTGTCCGGTCGGTCGGTCGGAAATTATCCGATCTGATTGCACCCCTATCTGCGACAATAAGAAGAGCCACATCATTCAACTCGAAGCCAAATTCCGTAATTTGGTTCAAGGAGACATCACCATTACGGAATATTGTGCCAAGTTGATGTACTCACCGACGTTAACCAACCCATCTCGGACGAGCTGCTCACTCTGATGTGTTGTCTCTGCGAACTCCACAAGGACTACTCTGAGATTGTCACCATTGTTCCCTTCCAGACACCTTTAATTCCCGAGTTTCCTCCAAACACGTTCCATGCTCTCCTCAAAGAAAATCAGAAGAAGGTTGCCACCAAGCATGCTACTACCACTGCATTTGTCATCAATAACAACAATCACGGCCGGGCAACCGTGTCGCTGATCGCTACAATGGAACACGAGGAAACTAGCTAGGGTGGTAATGATCGTGGCACACATAATTTAGGAGGACGTGGTCGCAATAATCGTGGCAGAGGCTGTGGTGGCAACAACCCCAACACCAACAACGCAACAATAGTGGCACTCGCAACACTATGCCATGGGTTTTTAACCCATGGACCAGACTCCCTCAGGCGTGGTCATAATAGATGAATGCTCTTGTGCAATGACACAGGGACGGATTCAGCAATATGACAGGTTGGGCTGCTACCTCACCTACAATTTACAAGACTTCTTATACCCAGATATGTATATATTGTATAGCCCAACAAATTTGGCCTATAAATAGGGCATAGCCTAACAAATTTATACACAGGTGTGTATATACTTGAAATTTACCCCACCTATAATTTCTTACTGGGTCCACCACTACAATGACATGCACGTGCCCCTACGACCCAGAAGCTCTTGGTTCACAACCGCGCACTCCATAGGCGTATCTATTGGCGGATCGCCTCCATCGATTTTTTTTAAATAATGCATTTTTTATTCAAAATAAATTACAGAAATATACCCCTTTCGCCCGTTGGATGGGCGACAGGGGCCTAAATAGCAAAATAAACAGGCGATAGGAGGCCACATCACCCCCCAGCCGCCTGTCGCCCGATGAAATGGCGACAGGGAATAAATCGATGAATGGTTGGGCGATAGGAGCGCGCACCCCTGTCACCCAACCATATGGAGACAGCAGCTCTTCCCTCTATTTAAGAAATCGTCCGGCACTGTGTTCAATCATCGAATTCTTCAATCATCCAGCCAAAGAAGAGTAGAAAGGGAGAGAGGAAGGAAGAAAAGAAGAGAGAAACGAAGGAGAAGAGGAAAAAATACCGAAGCGTGCGAGTGGAAAGGGAAAGGGGAAGGCGAAAGAAGAGGGAGGTGCTTCGGAGTGGCTGCGCAACATCGCGTACCAGGACCTCTTCATACTTTTCGGAGTTGTCCCACCGATGTGCCTGTGCGGAGATGCTTGCAGGCTTTTCTATTCTTGGGAAATTCCAACTTGGAAGAGGAGGTATTGGATGTGCCGCAACTACCGATCTGGAACCTCTCGTATGCCCACAGCTGTACAAGCAGTGGACATCCTCCGAAGGTCGCGTTATCGGCGATCTGTGCACACCTGTCGCAGAGTGCACGGTAGGTGGCGCAAAGCACGGCCGAGCCCCAGGAGTACTGTGGCACGGCATCAAGGGGTGCGTCCGCGATCTGCCTCGCGAACTGCAGAAGGTGCCTGTCCACGCTATCCCCATGGGAGGTCGTGAACATGCACCAGCCGAAGAGCCACAGCAGGTACGCCTCCAGGTGGCGGCTGAGGCTTTGCTCGTCCGCTGGCTCGACGATCTGCTCACGCTGTAAAATAAAGCTCACTTGTTATTTTAAGCAGTACGTACACAATTTAGTTTTAAAGGCTACTTGCGTACCACGAACTGTCCAAGCCAGCGCAGTGTCGGTCCGTGCAGGTGGTCGAAAGTCCTGTACACGGCAGGTGGTAGCACTACTACACGTTTACACATCACAATCGGTTCTTTTTTATCATCGCAATCGGTTCTGGTGGCGACACTAAGCGGTTAGACAGAGATGAGGCGCTATTATTACAGTCGGTTCTATAATCTCTATCGCTTCTTTCGAAGAACCGATAGAGATGATGAGTTCATCTCTATCATTTTCTTTCGAAGAACCGATAGAGATGATTAGTTCATCTCTATCATTTTCTTGTAGGAACCGATAGAGATGTAAACATTATCTCTATCATTTCTTACAAAAAACCGATAGAGATGACAATGTCATCTCTATCATTTTCTTGTGAGAACCGATAGAGATGAAGGGGTGTGCTACTTTCCAATTGACCCTCCAATCAGCACATATTTCACACAAATATATATATGCACATATCACAAACATACAGCATGTATATCACATTCACATTCATCGAAAATGAATACAACTCATTCACGTAAAATGAATACTTTAATTGTTACAACAAATACATATCACATTAGAAAATGAATACTTTGTTACAACCGACACATGCTTAACCATCATGTACACATGTAATCCCATTCAGATTTGTAATATTGTTCACATATAGCCTAGTACGAGCTTTGGGATCTCTAAACCGTCCGTCCTCCACCATACATTCCATCCAATTACCACCGCATAAGTGGTCCCTTATCTTGTTGAGCGTAGTGCGGTCTATACTCTTCAGGGGGATATTGAGAGTCTGCAAAATAGAAACGAGTGTTTTAATTTAAGTTTTGAAATTTCTATGTGAAAGGCTACTTGTATTATTATGCATGTACATATATACCTGGGGGAAACGGTCTGAGAGGCTAATCAAGATCAGCATGTGATGCATGACGTACAAACCGCAGTGGTCGTCGCTGCCCTGTTGATGGCACTGTGAAGAAAGAAAAAGAAATTAAGAGACGAAGAAAATATGTCAGGAAATCTAAATCTTATATAGGGAACGCCACTTGTACCTTGAAGCGCACATACTCCAGCTTGGAGCCCTTTTTTAGATCGTGTTTCCCTCCTTCTGCGACGTAGTCGGAGAAACCCCTATATACATTGGAGAGACGCTGTTAAGTACAAAATAATGAATGTACGTAGTTAAATACAGAAAGTGTTACATAAGAGTAGTGCACTTACTGCTCCAAAGGAGGCTTGATCGCGTAGGCCATCGGTCTCTTCTCAATGGAATTAAAAGTGTAGACCACGTTGTTACTCGGAATGATCACGAGTAGGACCCAATGGTTGCTTATTAAATGGTATGCGAAGGAAATAAGTTCACATACGGTTGAAGTGCGTACAAGTAATTGAAGGGTGTAGTAGTACTTACTCCTCGTGGTACGGGAATAGAATGAAGTCCTTCTTGGCCTCAGCTTTCAACGCACCCTTGATGTAGCCGGCAAGCCATTGCGGTTGAAGCCTAGCCATCGTTGCGGACACCAGCTCAGGGTCGACGAACCCAATTAGTTGTCGATTCGTCACGACTCGCTGCCTCATTGCCCTGCAACTCGTATTGAATGTTACGAAGCATAATGCAAAATCCTATGGAAGTTCTAAGGTCATGCTACGTGGTGCGATACTCACAGTGTCCAGGATCGCACAGTGGAAACGTCGATGGAGATCATTTGGTAGAGACGGAACAGATCCTCAAAACTGACTGGAAATGTCCCGTCGTCCTCACGGTGGAAATGTCCCTTTTTGTACCTAACATTGAAGTCGACCCGACTTCGTTCCCTTTCACTTTGTCAATGTACCATCCATGGAGTATCGAGTCCACAAGCCTAAAGTATTCAATTTCGCAGAGACGAAGGGCTTTCCATGTTCATCGCCTTAAAATTATAGGGCTTCTCTGTGGCTGTGCTGGCTCTCCTTCTGGGCGAAGGAGTCTCGGCGGGGTTGGAGGCTTTTCTGACTGAGAGGGCACTGTGGTAGTGTGTGAGCCTTGGCTTTTAGCGGAGGCCTCCGGTGGTTCGTGGCTGTCTGGCTCTCCTTCTGGGCCAAGGAGTCTCCGAGGCGGGGTTTGAGGCTTTTCACTGCACGAGAGGGCACTGTGGTCTGTGTGAGCCTTGGCTTTTAGCGGAGGCCTCCGGTGGTTCTGTGGCTATCGTGGTAGCCCTTTTATGCACCAGCTCGATTACTCATGCGGGACTCGTCCTGATCGTGGGAGGAGGCGCAGTGCAGTCTGAACCTACAAAGCACGCGTATGAACAACTTGTTGCAATACTCTTTGGAATGGTATGAAGAAGCGAGGTTTTTACCTTGACCAAGACGGCGCTGCCGTGGGCCATTTGATGAGCGACATGTGCGCTTGCGAGAGTGGTGATCTCTTCGTTGGGGGAACTCGAGCACATGTGATAAGAAGGCCGTGGGCGTAGTCCACCGACCCTCATGTAGCCCTTCCCCAAAGGTGACCATGCCTTTGTGTCGGTCTCGTTGCATGGAAATGCAACCCGCGTGCAGACCTCAACAGAAATCCGTCTTCCGTCGGCGTGAGTCGGCACCAGAGGCGCTTGCAAGAGGTGCGCAACTTAAGAGAAAATATTGGGGAGTTACCCTCGCACCTCGAAGCCATGCAAAATTAACTATTACCTTTAGTGCGGACCAGCCTTATCGTTTTAGACCCTTGTTCTGGTCGCAGCCTGAGTTTACAGACGGAGGCGGGGTCATCCGCTCGACTGGAGAACATCGCCATCATCTCGGCCCTCAAGCGGTCCATCTCTACCCTCATCTCCTGCTCACGTGCGTCATCTCCCCTCATCTCCTCCTTGATCTCCTCCTGGCGTGTCCTTCATGCGCTCGTGCGTGCCTCCCATGATCTTGCCCCGCACTCCTAACCTCGTCTTGAATCGTCTTCTTCGTATGCCCGCCCCTCGGCAAGTACCAGCCCTTATGGTCGGACTTCCCGATCGCGGAGGACAAGATGTCATTTGACCCTTGGCTAACAAAGGTCCCTGCTCTTTCCTCTGGTGACCTCCTCCTGCAAGAGGGGAGTCTGAATTAGATATGAAATACAACAGAATGGTTGATCGCAATGTAGTAAGTTTGTCGACTTACGATGGTGGAGACGACTTGCGTGATAGCGGGTTTGGTACTACCACCTGCCCGTCCATGATTTCTTTGTCCTCACTAATACCCGACACGTGCCGCTCCTCACATATGTGGGAGTAAGGCAACGTTGTCCCGGAGTTCGCGCACTCCTCGGTTACTCGCGCCCATTCTGCTTTCTTCCCTTCGTAGCCGCCTAAACCGAGGTGGTGCGGGTATGTGTTACGCCTCGATACCAATGTTCTTGTCTCGGCTCCTCGCCTCGGCGTACCCTTGATCTCGTGAACTCCTCCCAAACATCGAGTCACGAACGGATACTTCTCGAATGGTGTAAGGCCTTTCAAAGACGTACTCACTATGCATGTAGCCCTGAAGTGCCTCAAAGCCACACCCATCCTCTTCATGGCGCACCGCTTTGGCATTGTTTTCGTCCTCCTCTTCTATAATCCATTTGCCCTTCACCTCGTCCCACACCGGTTCTTCGCTTTCGTGACCTCCTTTCTCCGGTCCTTAACCGTTATGGCAACCCTCTCCCTCACCAATTGGCCGAGGAATGGCGGTATCGCCCTTGTACTTAGGAGGACCGTGCAAACCCCATGGCATTGAGCTGGAGAACTGCGGTGTTCTCCTGTGGCCCCTTTACTCGGTCCTCGGGCCTTCCTCACCTTACTCGGCCCCTCGACACTTGGAAGTTGGCTCGGCTCGACACTTGAAGTTCGCTCGGCCCTCGACACTTGGAAGTTGGCTCGGCTCGACACTTGAAGTTCGCTCGGCCCCTCAGAGCAGCTAATTCGGTTACATCTGGCGATGAGTCGATGCTCTCTAGTTGCGACATTTTCAGTTTTCTTATCGACATGGTCATATATTTGACATGAGATAAAGCAATTGTAGCAATTATGTGAAGTTGACAATAAATCATGTAAAGCAACAGCTCATTGACAACAAGCAGAAAGCGAATGATCTTCAACGATGACTCCTAACCTCTAAATAGGTTTGGTCCTAATCCCATTCGAGGATATGTGGTTGGGCAAGTTCTAAGCCGTTGTACTACTCTAGAAAATTTGGCAACATCTCATTGTTCTCCGGATACACGTCTCGACAACAAGTCAAGAGGGTGTGTATCAGGAGAACAATTGGGAGACGCTATCAAATCTACTCGTGAGTTGTACAACACTCAGAACTTGCCCGAAACACATATCCTCGAATATCAAAAACGTGGACAATTCGAGATCGCTTGCTTATAAATATGCTATTCGGCATATTTATAATTAAACACTCTCGAGCGGGAGACGAGGTTACATAACCTAAACTCTAACATATCTTTGAGATAAAAAAGTAATATGCAATTAAGATTGAAATAACTATACCATGGCATACTCAAAAGTTGCTACAAGCCATCATTGCATATATGAACAAGCAATCACTTGCATATGGAAAGATTATGCTATATAGAAATGTATGAATACTTTTGCGATGCTAACTTTGTAAAATACCGGGACTATCCAAGAGATACACCAAGCATAGAGAAAATCGAATTGAGAATCATATAAGGACAAATAAGACCATATATGTTGCGGTTGTTAAAACTAAGACAACAAAGTATAAGGTAATCCACATATATAGCAACAACACATATACGGCTTAACATCGGGTTTTGGTAGTTTGCAAACTGTTGGTATCGAAGTCCACTTTTGCTAAACTAAACTCGTAATTGAAGTTTGGAAATTTGGTTTCGGATTTGTTGAAATATTTGCGATATGAGCATATAATGAAACAATGACTTAACCCATATATAACTAAGCACACATTATCCATTATGCCAGGAACATATGATAAAATCATGACTTCAACAGGAACAGGCTTTTAAGCAAAGTAATTCATGATCTGATCACAAATAAGCATAGCATCTAGCATGGATAATAAACAAACTAAACAAACCAGAAGACTGCTCATGGTTGATTTAGCAATTTTGCTCTCAGATTTCATAAATTGATGGGTTGCTCCAAATGAGCCCTCCAACACCAATTTCAGCAGTATATATCACAGAATATATCAATCAAATCGGTGAATCTACACAATTCAGCCTTTGTTTTAAGAAAATTGATTCACTAGAACTCGATTATGGACTTATGACAAACTCTGAACAAAGAAGACTGACATTAAAATGGTCTAACACACGGGCACCGGACTAGTAACAATAAGTTCCGAATGTACCGATGATAACAAAGCTATTCAAGCCATGTAAGAACTAATCACAGGATGACATAGCACATATCCGTAGCAACAAGGCCAAGATGAAGTCTAAACACAATGATCTAAAAGCAGTCTTGAACTACGAAAGCATTCACTAGCTAGCAGATCAATATAATCTCAACTATTTGAATCATCATTGAGCGGCAAAGATATAACAAACTCAAGTGTTTCAGATCAAGAAAAACAGCCTCTAGCTCGATGGCTAGTTCCCCAAATTTCTCAATCGGTCCACTGACACAATACCAACAGAGGGGATCGAGTAAAAGTTCCTTACTCAGGGCCGGATCCGAGCCCACGAAGACAATCTACCAAAGTGATTGGTGCGGGAGGAGTCGACGGCGTGGGAAGAAAGAGTGGCGGGGAGGAGTCGGCGGCGTGGGGCGACTTCGGCGTGGGGAAGAGTCGACGGCGGGGAAGAGTCGGCGGGGAGGAGTCGACGGCGTGGGGGCGATTCGGCGGCGGGGGAAGGAGTGCACGGCGTGAGGAGGAGAGGGAGGAAGGAGTGCACGGCGATTCGGCGGCCGGGGGAGGAGTCGGCGGCGACGTTGGCGGTGGAGGCGAAGAAATCGTGGTGCGGGAGCAATTCAGGAGTGGGCGGGAGCTAGGGCAAAAAAATGGAGGAGCGCCCGGAGTAAATTGTTCACTCTCCCTCATTACTATCGGTTTTCCAAAAACACCGATAGAAATACTTGTACTAAGGAAAACCCTGGGAGGCATATTCCTATCGGTTTTCAACTAAAACCGATACAATTATAGTATCTCTATCGGGTTTGTAAAAGAAAACCGATAGAAATACTTGTACTAAGGAAAACCCTAGGAGTGATATTTCTATCGGTTCTAAATTAAAACCGATACAAGCGAAGGATAATATTACTATCGGTTTTATTACAAAACCGATACAAATGATTATGTATATGTGTCGCTTTGAATAAGAACCGATACAAATATAGGCACTGTTTGTTTTCCGACAAACCATACAGATCTGAATTCTGAGATATCGATCAAAGAGTGAAAAGGCCATATCTTTTGCACACATAGTTGGAATTATTTGAAAGTTTGCGAAACATACTTTGTGATACTACGATCTTTTCTAAAAAGGATTTTGGCAAAATGAGTAAGCATTGAAAACAAGCCCAAATTCACTTTGTAGGCATACTTTTTGGTCAAAGAGTAGAAAAGTCAAATCTTTCTCAAATAAAGTCCAAGTATTCTGAAAATTCCCAAAAATGATTTGATGTAGAGTGCCTTCTTTTTATTCCATTAAGTAGCTACATACCACAATGCATTGACAAAATTTGTGAAAGTTTCATACGTACACATAACCTTTGCAAACACATATCAACTGATACAATGATGTACTCCTTTTATTTACAATATAACCCTTCTTGATGATCTACACGCATATAATTTACTCCATGTGTGTCGTTGTCACCGCTAAGACAGGCCCCATCCGCAAGCGGAGGTATTTCATCGAATTGGTCGATTCTTCTTCATCTATGACATTTTCGACACCAACGATCCGCCGCTTACCATAAAGGACGACGTGCAACCTCGGATTGGCGGATCACGCACATAGAAGACTTGATTTGCTTGCTTCGCAAGTACGAATGGGTCATCTTTATAGGCGAGTCTGTTGAGATCCACAAGAGTAAAACCTCTCTTGTCGACCTTCACTCCATGTGGAAGTCCCACCCACTTACATCGGAACAATGGAATCTGGTATATTCCGTAATCGAGCTCCCAAATTTCTTGATCACCCGTAATAAGAGTTCATTGCCATTGAGGATCCTCCTTTCGATGATGTTCATCGGACAAAGCATCTATCGACACCGCTGTTTTGAACAAGTACTCTTCGCATCCTGACTTTCAGTGTAAAAGGTGTACCCATTAATATCATACCCCTGCCATGTCTGTACATTAAATCTAGGTCCGTCGACCAACCATTTGATAGTATCACTAACAGAGACCTCGCCTCTGTTTGAACCATGATAGAAATCTATCGTTGTGTTCTCGCATGATGGAAAGCTCATCCATATGTGGATTCTCTTCTCGTAAAATCGACTTGTCTTTGCTTCGATATACCCCGCAACGTCTTTGTCTTTGCAAAAGATCGAGATCGCTTTGCAATACATATCAAAGCTGTGGCCTCGTTAGTTTCGCTAACAGTTCCTTTGCCGATAGTCCGCCCTCATGGCGAGATAGAGGAACACCGATTGCTTGTCTTCTCCCGAGATAGTCCACGCGAGAACTCAATAATCTCTTCACCCCATAACCTTCCACAATACTACCCTCGGGTTTCAACCGATTCCTCACGAGGACTTTAATATACCCATGTACCTCTCGAGCGGATACATGTAGCGTAAGAATGCGGGCCACATATCTTAATCTCTCGACAAGGTGAACAACAAGATGGACCATGACGTCGAAGAACGATGGTGGGAAATGCATCTCAAGGCGACATAGAGTCTGCACCACCTCACTCTGTAAGTTGTCTAGCATATCGGGGTCAATAACTGCAGGAGATCGCATTGAAGAAATAATGAGCCGTGATTGCAAACTGACATCCTCAGTAGAATATTTACGATATGGCCCAGGAGCATTTGGGTCATCAAGACATGGCGATCGTGGGACTTCATGCCCAACAACTTCAAATCATCCATGGACACCGGCTTCTTAATGTTTGCGGAGTAGCCGATGGAACTTTAATACCTTGGAGACATTTGCAGAGATCTTCTTTCTCCTTCTTGGGCAGGTGTAGCATGCAATGGGATGTACGGACCTTTCCCATCCTCCTCTATCACTTTGCAAGCCTGGGCTCGATTCCCATGTAGGCCATGTCGCGACGAGCATTCACACCATCCTTGGTCTTCCTGGTATGTTCAGCAGATACCAACCAAATTGTCGCAGACATTCTTCTCAACGTGCATGACATCAATACAATGTCGGACATCTAACTCCTTCCGAAGACGGCAAGTCCCAAAATATGGACCTCTTCTTCCAAATTGTCCTAGTACTAACAGATTTTCTGACTCTTTCCGTCATGAAGTTCAATATCCTCCACACGTGAATATACTTGCCTTCCACTCATAGGTGCGGGGCGAACGGACTTCCCTCTTCCCATCAAATTTGTCATCCATTTTACGGTAAGATCGATGACTTCGAGGTAGAAACCTACGGTGACCCATATACACGGTTTTCTTGGAATTCGGTAGCCATAGGCTCTCGTCTCCTCTTCACAGATAGGACACGCTTTGGCTCCTTTCAGATCTTGTACTCGCCAAATTACCAAGCCGGAAATCATTTATGGTACAAAATACCATAGCTCGAGGGTGAAATACTCTCTTTTGTATGCATCCCACACCACGACCCCTCATTCCACAATTGTACCAAATCCTCGATCAATGGTGCAAGGTACACATCAATATCATTTCATTTGTTTGGGTCCCGAGATTAGCAAGGACATCATGATATACTTCCGCTTCATGCACAACCAAGGAGGAGGTTGTAGATACACAATGAATCGCCACGTCTTTGTGACGGCTGCTCATGTTACCAAACGGATTCATTCCATCGGTACTCAACCCAAACCTTATGTTCCTCATTTCGGCACCAAACTCCTCATGTTTCCAATCGATGTTTCTCCATTGAGCCGAATCGCGAGGTGTCTCGACTTGCCATCTTCCTTCGAGACTCATAATGCCAACACAACAATTTTGCCTCTCTGGGATTTGCAAACAACCGCTCAAGACGGGGAATGATGGGCAAGTACCACAATACCTTGGCCGGTGCACCTTTAGTGACCTCTTCACCATCGTTGCCTCGGCTCTTACGCTTCTTGTCGTTACGCTTCTCCTTTTGTTTGTACCGGGGCACACTTGCACCTTTGGACAAACGTGCAGCTCGATATGCGTTACGGTACAAGATGCAATCATTAGGACATGCATGTATCCTTTCTATTTCCATTCCCATGGGACACAAGAGCTTCTTCGCTTCATAAATGCTTGTTGGCAACTCGTTTCATTCGAAGCACATCCGATAGAAGAACTAGAAGTGCATTGAAACTTGTATCTATCCAACGGTGTTTTGCCTTGATTCGAACAATGCAAGGACCGAACCCAACTTGGTGTATTCCGCTTTGCAACTTTGTGAGCAGCGGTTTGGCATAAATCTTCCATCAAGCTTTTAAACTTTTGAACTCTCTTTCCGTGTAATTACCTCCACATCCCGCAACATTTGCTCCAAATTCTCATCCTCGACATATCATGTTGCAACTCGTCATCCGGTTCCACCGTATCTTCGTTGCACACCGGAAGGGTACCACCTGTCTCGCCGTGATGGATCCAACACGTGTAATTCCTCACAAAGCCACGTCGAATCAGGTGGTCCTCGATTTGAGCCGAGTTGTTAAATCTTCTCAGATTGGTGCAATCAATGCAAGGACAATATATGAAGTTTACACCCCTCCTCACAATGTCCTCTTCGGCAATTTTTTTGAACTCCTTAACACCCCTCTGAAATTCAGCACTCAAACGACTTTTCTGATACATCCATTCCTTACGGTCCATCTGTAATTAAACTTCGCACAATAAATATTGAGACACCTAGCTAGCTATTTGAAATATTGAGACATCATTTCGGTTAATATTACCTTTGCGAAATAGAGGACAGGTTCCAAGATATATAAAATATGTACTCCCGATCGATATCTAGATTCTTCTCCGGTTTAGTGCTTTGAATTCCTTACATAGGAGACCTACATTTTTAACATCAACAATGATATCAAATAATCTAATTATATAGCTACTGTAGTACATGCAAATCTTTTGACTACAACAAAACAAAACAAGGGTACCAACGATGACTCCTAATCTCTAAATAGGTTAGGTCCTAATCCCATTCGAGGATATGTGGTTCGGGAAAGTTCCTAAGCTGTTGTACAACTCCAGAGAAAATTTGACATCTCATTTGTTCTCCATATACACGTCTCGACAACAGTCAAGAGGGTGTGTATATGGAGAACACCAGGAGACGGTATCAAATCTACTCTGAGTTGTACAACACACCAGAACTTGCCCAAACCACATATCCTCAGCTATCAATTAAAAAGCGTGGACAATTCGAGATCGCTCACTTATAAATATGCCATTTTGTTGGCATATTTATAAACAAGCATCCTCGAGCAGAGACGAGGTTCCAAGCCTAAACTCTAGCATTTATCACATGATAGAAATTAACAATAATTCCATATTAACAAGAGCACTACAATAATTAAATAGATGTGTGCTTGACAAATTAATAGAGAGTGTGAAATCGATAGCATATACTCAATTCCAAATGCAACTTAAACTTTATTCACGATGTATCAAAATTACCTAGTGCAAAATTGAAGGGTTTAATTTAAAGGCGGATTGCTCACATTTTGAAGAAAAACACAAACGAGGGTAAAAAGAAGGAATCTCCTCAAGATAAGGCTTCAAATTTGCCCTCTTAACACCTATCCTTGAGGACTTCAAATTTTATCATCCAAGTATTGCTTCCAAGCCACGTAATATGAGCTGTTTTTCTTGGTGGCGGCGGAGAAATCTCCTCTGGAACAACAACAGAGATCTTGTTCCCGAGTGGTATATATAACCTAGCGAGGCACATCACAATCGGTTCTCAACTAAACAAATGATAGTGATTTCCACGTTTATCACTATCGGTTCTTTCCATAAAAGCGATAGTGATGATCACGTGAACATCACTATCGTTTCTTTTCTTGGAACCGATAGTGATGTATACCCACATCACTATCACTTCTATAAAAAGAGCCGATAGTGATGTATACGTGATCATTACTATCGCTATTTTCTTGGAACCGATAGAGATGACGATCCATATCACTATCGCTTGTTAGTTGAGAACCGATTGAGATATGTCGAGTCCATATCACAATCACTATAATCTCAGAACCGATAGTGATTATTACTAACACCCAGTCCGAAGTTATCTATCACAATCGTTGTTTCCTGAAAACTTAAGAACCGACACAGATAAAGCGATAGTAATGTGCCGTTCTGTAGTAGTGTAGTATACCCGCGAACCTCTGCAGCAGCTCCTGGCGCCACTCCGGGTCGACGTCCTGGGGCACCACAGCCTCACCGGCGATCGGGAGGCCGAGGAGGTAAGAGACGTCCTGCAAAGTGATCGTCATCTCCCCGCCAGAGAGATAGAAGGTGTGCGTCTCCGGCCTCCACCGATCCACCAGAGCGGTGATCAGCGACCGGTCGTACGGGAACCGGCATCCCAAGTGCTCCACCATTCGGGCAAGGGGCAGCAACCCTGAAGTTCGAAGCGTAAGAAACAGAAACATGTAATTAATATCAGTGCTGCACTAGTCATGGTGCTAGAACAAACATGTTTACAAATTTAAGTACTGATATGTTACCTGGAGATCCAACGCGGATCGAGCGCCCAGGAGTGCTGCGCTGTCCTAGGTCGATAGAGATATATTTCTGTAATTTTTTTCGGTGGTATATTTTTGAAATTTTGAATAAAAAATATATTATTTAAAAAAATTCGCCTCCATCAACCTAGTACTTCGGTTCACTAGCACCAGCACCACTCATCTACAATGCGCCCTCCTCAGACCAGCACGCATTGTTCAACGCTCTCAACAACTACTCTGCCCTGTCTAACCAGTAGTAGTCCATGTAATCGGACGCTACTTCTCATATAACTTCCGATGCCGGAACTCTCTCTCTTTAATATTGCCTCTCCTTCTGGTTCTGTTACTGTTGGTGATGGGACTTCCTTGCCTATTTCCTGCGTTGGCCATCTCACTTTTCCTTTAAAAAAAACTCCAACTTCGTAGTACTCTAGTTGTTCCTAACCTCATCAAAAACCTTTTTCTGTTCCTCGCTTTACCACTGAGAACGATTGTTCCGTTGAATTTGATCGATTTGGTTTTTCTGTGAAGGATCTCCAAACAAACACATAGATACTTCATTGTAGCAGTACCAGCAACCTTCTCATTCTATGCCTTCCAGGTTCCAGCCCACGCGCTTCATGCATCCACCGACTCCAGCATCTTTTGGCATGGTTGTCTTGGTCCATCCCAGACAGCCCACTATGTCCAGTTTTCTTCGGTCCAAAAACATATCTTGTACTACTTACTAGTCATCGCTATGTGGGGCTTATCAATTAGGAAGGACATCATGTTAGGCTACCTTTTTTAAAGTCCACGTCACAATATTATATGCGGATATGTTTACAGAGTGCTTGCCATTGCAATTGTTTGCCGAATTTCAGTCCAGCCTGGTGGGCTGTTAGAATCGGGAACTTCTCCAACTCGGATAACCGAGTCTGCCGTGTTCACCATCCAGCCAATACCGAACAATGCCGGATTAGGAATAGTTATGTTCTTGACTCGCTCTCTGTATCGATCGATGCCTTGTTGTACGAGTCTCTGCATCGACCGTAGGCAGCCTTTCCACTATGGTATGTTTTTATCCGTAGGGAAGAACGACTGACATTTATCGAAGTGACAGGCATTGTCGCAATGGTAATGGACAAACATATCGATCGAAAGAGGCCCGCTATTGTGTCCATTCATTCGAGGCCCAGAAGCAGCCACAGCGACAGAGCCCACAGGAACGCCGCCGTCGCTGTCCGTATCGACCGGCGTCAACCGGAAGGAAATGCCGCCACGCCGCCCACCGCCTTTCCGCCGAAGTCGCGTCGCGAGTGCCCCGGCTCGTCGTCGGTCGTCTCCTCCTCCCCTCAACCTGGGCGGGGGCATTTCGTCGAACGCTCTGCGAGCTCTCCCCTCCCATCCCGGCCCCTCTACAGCGCACGATCGCACGCCTCCACCGACCCTCATGGCTCACGCTCCGTGTTCATTTCTTCGCCACAATCGCTGCAAAGCCCTAGTGGTATTGCCTGCTTGTTCACCGCCGGGCTATCTCGATTGTTTGCCTGCTGTATGATTGCGGTGCGCGGGGGTGGTGGTTGTCGGAGGAACAGGGATCGGACACATTGCCTTACAGGAAGCGGATCCTCTGCCATCGCCGTCTCTGCCGTATGGTCACTGCCGCATGGCCCCGTGTTGTGTAGGGCCCACGCGACAGTGACCGTACGGCCGAGATCATAACAGCAGAGGATCTCTTTCCTGCCTTACATGCTTTGCACAAGACTAGACAGGGTCAATTGATGCACAAACGCACGAAATTATATGTAGAAGATTTGAATTGTGGTCAGCTAACTCCCCCATAGTCGAAAAATTATAGTCAGCTACGAGCCAACTAATGTTGAGTCAAAGCTGATTTGGTCAGCAAATGCTGGTGGGTTACTCGGTTGGTCCTTAAATACTCTGTCCGGTCACAGATAGTTGTCGTTTTGGACATCGATATGGTCTTCAAAATATATCTTTGACCACTAATATCTATTATAATATATTTATAAAATCCAATAAAATTATAATATTATTAAAGTACTTTTCGAGGCAAATCTACATATATGATTTTCATGTATCTAATTTAAATATTTAAAGAGATATTGATAATCAAAATTTCAAAAGTTTGACTGTACCTATTTCCAAAATGACATCTATTTGTGACCGAAGGGAGTATTGTGTGATTTTTTTTCCTCAATTTACTCTGTTTACCGGTTGAGATTTTCTCTGCTAAGATAACAGAATTTTAGCTGGTATTTACTAGCCTGATGACATGAGGAAAACCTGATTTACTTCAGTTTACTACTTGCCAGCTTGTGCACGCACAGTTCCATATATTTCAACAACTGGATTGTGGGTATACAATAGCTTACATGAACGCTGCACAATTAATTCAGTTTGGATTCATACTATGCTCTGTTGACTGTTGTTCAACAATTAGATTAAGCATAATTCAAACAAACGACATTGAAGCATAGTTCATTAATCGTCAATTTATTTTTGTTGCGATCAGATGTGTGCAATTGGACATTTTTAGTTCCAGAGGGGGCGTAAGTGTTTGCTCACTAGTGCAATATTCATTGGTCTGCTTTGGTACAATTTGACTTGACAGTTTTAAGCTAGCTGCTGTTTGATTTCCTGATGACAATGTGCCTGCTTGTATTGTGAAGCTATGATGTACTTTTTTCTTATTAATGTATCACACATTAGATCTTTTTCGGCTCACGTTAAGCCGTAGCATCATGCATGCCACTGATTAGCCTGATTATTGCTTGTGAATGCAGTGAATGTTATAAGGAAAGCTGCATTTATGAGGTTTAGCTTAAAAGTATTTAACGGTTGCTTCCATAAACTCCTTATTAATTCTAAAACTGGCTTGTAATCAAAATGCAGAAGTATAACTAATGAGACTGGTTGTTGACATCACAAAGCTCTTGATGTGGATCTTGGGTTTGGGAACGCTGGAACGCACGAGTCCCCGGGCGGAGACCTGCGCGTGAGGAAGTGGGCGCCGTCGTAGCGAAATCTACGACGGCGAGATAGCTGGCTGTACGGTGCCACCGGCCGGTTATCGACGGCAGCGCCTGAGACTGGTTTTGGTGGTACTGAAAGCGTACCTTTTCTGCCTTGCTTGTTCACCTTTTATTGATCTCTAACAGACTCCGAATCCTCTCATATACGTAGGGGAAGTCCTGATTACAAACGGAAACTAACTAGGAAGAGTTGCAACCAAACTAGAAGAGATAAACTAATTAGGGAAAGATTCTGCTGCATGCAACGGCTTATGCAACGGCCGTGCTAGCAGCGCCTTATTCTACGGTGAGTCGGACGCAGCCTGGTTCTGTTGAGCCTGCCGCCGGACGTAGACGCGATCCGCAACAATACTTCCCCCCTGGAAAGCAAGCTTGTCCTCAAGCTTGAAGTCGGGGTAGGAGCGGCGAAGAACGATGGCGTCCACCCAAGTTGCTTGAAGCGGCTCACCGATCCTTTGGACCAAGAACGGTGGTGGCCCTTGACGAACCGCTGGGCGAGAAGCATGGCGGGCTCAGGTCGATCAGCGGGCCCTGGCAACAACAAGTCGTCTGGCAATAGTGGTGCTGCAGTCGGAGGTGTGCCGTGGAACGGTTTGAGCAACGAGACATGGAATACGTCATGGATACGAGCGGAGGCAGGCAGCGCCAGTCGGTAGGCCACCTCCCCAACCGGGCAAGCACCTGGTATGGTCCAAAGAACCGAGGCGAAAGCTTGTGCTGGCCGGCGGCTCGCAAGGACAGCTGGCGATGAGGTTGGAGCCGCAACCAGACCCAGGCGTTGACCTCAAAGGATACCTCCCGATGTCCCGCATCGTATTGTTGCTTCATCCTGTTCTGAGCTTGGAGGAGATGATGGCGGGCTTGTGCAAGGAGAACATCGCGGTCGACCAACCGGCAATCCATCGTGGCGATAGCGAGAGCTCCTTGGGAATACGGAAGTAGACTTGGAGGCGGCCGTCCATAAACAAGTTCGAACGGAGCCATCCGTAACCCAGTGATGAAGTGTTGTAGCGAACTCCGCCTAAGGTAGCCATTTGACCCAAGAGGATGGGTGATCGTAGTCAAGCGGCGCAAGTACATTTCAAGGTCCGGTTGACCACCTCCGTCCGCCATCGGTTTGGGGGTGGTAAGTCGAGGACGTCAGAGGCGGTGCCGCAACGCTTAAAGAGGTCCCGCCAAAAGTATTTGGTGAAAATGGGGTCGCGTCCGAGACGATGGACTCGGGCATGCCGTGGAGACGCATAACTGATCGAAGAAAGTGTTGGCAACCGCTGAGCCGTCGTGGATCTTGAAGGGCAATGAAGTGTCCGTATTTGGAGAGACGATCGACGATGACCGTAATGACCGACATGCCGCGGGACTTGGGTAAGCCGACAATGAAATCCATCGAGATGTCCGCCTGCATATCTTTGTGGAACCGGAGCGGTTGAAGGAGGCGGCGGGGCGAAGCGTCTTGGCCTTGTCTTCCGACATACGCGACATTGCTTGATGTAGTCTTCGACGGTGTGTCGCCGATTAACCCAGAAAATTGTCGACGAACCCGATGAAGCGTCTTGTGGACACCTTCATGGGTTAAGTCGTGGAAGGCCGCAACCACCCTCTGGCGCAGGTCTGATGAGGACGGGAGGTACAGGCGGCCATGCCGGAAGAGGAGACCTTCGCTCGAAGTCCACTCGGAGGGAGCCTCTGGGATGGTCACCGGCCGACGGGACTCTGTTGATTGGACCTCTGCACTCCGGCGTTGGATCTCCGGATCTTGACGCAATAGCGCACGGACCTCCTCCAGGACCGAGCCAACTGGTGCCGAGATAGCGCGCAGGAAGGAGCTGGCTCGAACATGCGGGACAGGGCATCTGCCACCCTATTCGCGCGGCCTGGTTTGTGCTCCACGCGGAAATCAAATCCCATTAATTTGCTAAGCCAATGCTGTTGCGGCGGAGTCACCAAGGCTTGCTCGAGCAGGTACTTGAGACTAGCGTGGTCGGTGCGGACCACAAACGGATGCCCCCAAAGATATGGTCACCAATGTCGAATGGCTTTCGGCAATTCAATGAGCTCCTCTCGTGGCGGCAAGCCCGCAATGCCGCCACCAACTGCGACTATAGTATGCCACCGGATGGCCTTCTGTTGCAAGACGGCCCCAATGCCGTCTTTGGGCGGACGATCACACTCGACAGCGAAGGTGATTGTGAAGTCTGTAAGTAAGCTCTTCGAGCAGATCGAGGGCGACCTTAAGAGCATGGAAAGTCCGGCCGGCCGGCGATCCACCAAGTCTTGACGGCGAAGAAGTGTGGTCAACGGCTCGGCAATGGATGCATACTGGTGGATGAACCGGCGGTAATACCCGCCAAGCCTGTGAAGCTGCGACTCGATGATTGACGTCTTACCGAGGCCATCCGTGATAGCTGAACTTTCGTTGGGTTAGCGGCGACCCGTTCTTTGGAGATAACATGGCCTAGGTAGCCCACCTCGTCGTGCAAAAGCACACTTGGCTGTTTAAGGAAGAGGTCGTGGAGACGCAGACGATCAAGCACCGACGGAGGTGGCAAAGGTGTTCGCAAGCGTGGTGTCAGAGATCAAAATATCGCCAAAGAAGACCAAGACGAATTTATGAGGAAATCTGCGAGAACCTCATTCATGAGAGCTCGAAGGTGGACGACGCATTGCACAATCCAAATGCCATAACCAGAAATTCAAAGTGGCCGTGGTGAGTGCGAACGCCGTCTTGTCGATGTCCCTTCGCCATCCGTATTTGGTGATACCCTGAACGGAGGTCCAGCTTGGAGAAGATACGGGCGCCATGCAACTCATCCAGGAGCTCTTCAACCACCGGTATTGGAAATTTATCTTTGATCGTCTTGTCGTTGAGGGCGCGGTAATCCACGCAAAATCTCCAGGTCCCATCCTCCTTTGCGACTAAGAGAACTGGCGACGAGAATGGTGATCGGCTGGGGCGGATGATCCCTTGGGCTAGCATAGACTCACACTGCCGTTCAATCTCATCTTTTTGCCGGAAAGGGTAGCGATATGGACGAACTACCACTGGGTTGGTGCCCTCCTGTAGACAGATTCGATGGTCACAAGCTCGAGAGGGAGCCAAACCTCGGGGTTCCTGGAACAGATCTTGGAAGGAATGTAGGAGGGTCGCCAATTCCCCGGGTTGTTCCTCTATCTTGAGTGCGTGCAGCTCTGTTGGTGTGGCTCCAGTGCCTTGGAGAACAATGGGGTGCCCTTCTAGTTGGAACGACATGCGCATGGAATCAAAATTCCAATTAATGTTGCCGAACGGTTTGAGCCATTGGACCCCTAACACCACATCAAACTCTTCCAGAGGAATGATCAAGAAGGGAGCTCGGAAGGTGTGGGTTTCCACGGTGAATTCCTCTGTACAGCGGCCGAGACATGGCAACTGTGCGCCGTTGGCCACTCGCACCTGTTGACCCGTGCTCGACCATTTCAATGCCCAAACGACTTGCAACGGCCACCGATGAAGTTGTGAGTACTTCTGTGTCCACCAACAAGATTCAACGATTGGCCTCGCATGGCTATAGCCAATCGCATAGTGTTGTTATTCGGGGTCCTTCAACGCGAAGGCCGACAATTCGCCGCCTCCTCCGGCTCCTCTGTTTTAGTCGTATCCTCATCTCCTTCGTTCAGCACCTCCAGATAAAACACTCGCTTGCAATGGTGTCCCCTGGTATAAATTTCATCGCAATTATAACATAAGCCCTTCGCCCGTCGTTCTGCCAGCTCGTCTGCATTGAGGCGAAGGCGGTACGGCGACGTCGCAGAAGAGGAAGACTGGGACGTCGTGGACACCGCTCGATTTCCAGAGGCCGGAGGTAACGCCCCGTTGAACGCGCGCCCTCCTGGCGCCGTCCCACTCGGAGCGGATCGCTGCACAGAAGCGGGCGCCGTCCACCCTCCGCCTGAGGTTGCTGCAGGCGCAGGACTCCCTCGGCTGAACGGAACCCGTGTGCGTCCTGGTGTCGGCACGCCTTGGGCCGCCCGTGCGATCCACGCGTCTTCCCTTCGTTCTGCTTCACGCGCTAGGGCTACCGCTTCCGCGAGATCACGCGGCCGATCCCTACGCACGTCAGCAGCCAGAGTGAAGGACAATCCCGCCGTGAATGTCTCAATTTGATCTCCCCTTCTCATGTGTGGAGCGCGCGCGAGTAAACGCTGGAACTCCCGCGCGTACTCGTCCACGCGCCGGTCTCCCTGCTTCAAGTTGACAAGATCTCCAAGCGGCTCTGCGGTGGCAGTCCGTGTGAAACGTTGGAGAAACGTCTCATAGAAGTCCTCCCAAGACGTGGGCCCCCCTTCCAGTTCCCAATTGTCGAGAACCTCTTGAGCCTCGCCGCGGAGATGGAGCCCGGCCATCTGCACGTACTTGTGGCGGGGAAGGTCATATGCTCTTGCGAACCGTTCACACTGACGGAGCCAGAGCAAAGGGTCCTCTGTGCTGTCGTAAAGAGCGAGCTCATAGCGGGGCGCTCGTGGAATCAGTGGATCATCGCCACCGCCATGCTCCCGTGGTCCTCTTCGATGGAAGGCAGGGGCGTCGGAACCACGAGCAGCGAATCCCATGGACCCGTGCGTCTCGCAATCGCCCTGTCCAGAGAGTTCGCGGCCGTGCGCCCAACCGCTCCCATCTGCTTCCTCCGCCCTCTTCCCTTGCGACTTGACCAGTTCGGCCAAGGTTCTTAGAATCTCTGCTAGTGACGACTTGAGGCCCTCGACGTCACCGGTTATCTTGGATCGCCAATCGTCTTCTCCACTACCCATGTTTTGCGGGCGGTGGCTAGGAATTGCGCCGGGAGGATCTTCGCTCGATACCGATTGATGTGGATCTTGGGTTTGGGAACGCTGAACGCACGAGTCCCCGGCGGAGACTGCTGGCGTGAGAAGAGGGCGCCGTCGAGCGAAATCTACGACGGCGAGATAGTCGGTCTGACGGTGCCACCGGCCGTTATCGACGGCAATACCGAGACGGTTTTGGTGGTCTTGAAAGCGCACCTTTTCGCCTTGCTTGTTCACCTTTTATTGATCTCTAACAGACTCGAATCCCTCTCATATACGAGGGGAAGTCCCGATTACAAACGAAACTAACTAGGAAGAGTTGCAACCAAACTAGAAGAGATAAACTAATTAGGGAAAGATTCTCGCTGCATGCAACGGCTTATGCAACGGCCGTGCTAGCAGCGCCTTATTCTACGGCGAGTCGGACGCAGCCTGGTTCTGTTGAGCCTGCCGCCGGACGTAGACGCGATCCGCAACAGCTCTTATTAGTTATTACAAAACTAGCCGTGTTTACTATTAAGTGCATGGCCATCCCACTGCAACATGGAAACCACCAAGCCACATGCAGGAGAAAGAATCTCGCTCCAAAAATCAGATACTCCTTTCGCCGTGTACTGGACTATTGGTTAATCTCTTGACCACTTGGATTAATAAGCTTGACCTAATGTATGGAGTTAACTTCTAGGGCCATCTCCAGAGCCAAAGATGCTTAAAACAGTGAGAGTATGTCATCTACTTAAGAACTCAATCCACCAACCCAAGCACTTATTCTTATAGGTGGTTACATTCTCCCACAAACTCACTAGCACCCATCAAGCATCAATAATTACCTAACAATCGGTGCTTAAGTTTTGACAAATTCACTCTCCTACATGGCAAGAAAACTACCTTTAATCATATGCAACTTGGATAATTAGAGATGCTCTAATATTGCAAAACTGAGAGATTAATAGGTTGATATACTTAGTCATTTATTTTGCTTTCTTGTCCTACCTACTTGCTATTGATCTACAGTGAGATTTTGTATACTTTTTAGTCTACTTTTGGATCTTAGAAGGTTCCAATCTTTATACTCATCAATAATCTATGGCTTCCACTCATCATTTTGTACTATCAACTATCAAGTTGTTTTATTTTATCAAATTCAAGTGTAATTGGGATTTCATGCAGTTATCAATGCAATATTCAGAACTCATGTCTGTTTTTACTCGAGGGCACTCTACCCTATTTATGATCTGTCCCTGTTTTTGTTGCAATGAGCAAGGGTTAAACCCATTACCATATGTCACAAGTCTTGAATTCGATAAACGGTGATAGATACTGATTAAAAAAGGATTTAAATTCTGATTGCAGTGGCTTTAATTACCTTGTCATGTTTAGAAGATATGCACATTTTCTAATTTTCTTCATTTATCTTGACATGATACCTGCATTCTCAAATCTCAATATTAAATGTCGAATTGCCAATTGCCCATTATAGCCAGATATATTACCTAAAACCTGTGTAATTGCTCCTTTGAAAGAACAAAAATAATGAGTAAGTCAATCAGGACTCATATTGATACGGTAAAAAATGTTTTCGCTTACTCATATAGGGAGTGCATAAACAAGCAGTACAAATTCATGAAACGAATGTTAACTTTTAAACCAAAATTTATAGTTGCTACCCTTTTAGATTGAAGCGTTCTGTAGCTTCAGTTAGTGTTTCTCATAATTCCCAAGAGGTGATGTTTACCTAACTTGATCTTACTTGACTAATTCTCAGGCTCTGATCGTCAGCAGCAAATTTTTCAGTTTGCCATGTACTTCTTTAGGCAACTATTATCCAAACTGGCTGTCCCATAGCAGTGGTACTGCAAGGGCTGAGTAATGCTGGTGCATGAGTTCGAGGTGGATTTGTCAATAACCTAAGTGGATACAATTATTGTTTGTCTGGAGTTTTGAGACCACATACTGCAGAGCACTGATATGACATACTACTTTTTTGTGACCTCGTCTGTAGATAACCCAAAACCAAACACATTTCAAAACCTGTCATGATGTTTGCCCATCGGCATGCTTGGTGAGGTTACTCTTTTTGATGTTTGATGTCAGCTTTTAGCTGCTGCTAGAGTAGATAAGGTGACTTAGACGTTCCATTGGCTAGTTGAAATGCGATCAATCACCAATAGTAGTTATGGCCCCGGGCCACTTTTTTTGTATTCAATGAACTTTCGGTTTCTTTTCAAGAACTGGTTGCTGCCCAATTGATGTCATGTTCTGGAATTACTGCTACTTTCTCAATGACGTATTATTGGAGCATATTAAAAACATATGAAATGTTACTTCTATTCCTGTGTTTAGTTTGTGAATTTTTTTTTTTGCAATGTGTGGAATCTTTGTAAACCTACCACTTAGTTACATACATACTTGATGCACCCCTGCTGGTTAGTGCAATATGGAATGCAAAAGGTAAGAAGCCATGCAGAGAACATAATAATTGAATAAATAGCAATGTGTTAATCTTTTTTTTTCCCTTCTGATGATTTACCTTATCAAAGTGAGATTTCGTGAAGGCATTTCTGCACTGGGTGTTGACATACATACTGGTGTTGTGCATCGATGCTAATCATAGTAAGAGCAAGCATGAAATTTAAAATAGCTTTGGTTAGATGATTTGTGGATACTAATTTTAAGTTTTAACAGGGCTTTTTCTTGATCTAACTATAATTGTTTTTAGTGCTTATCCTATCTTATTTGGAAGAGTATAGATTATAGAAGTATGTGTCTTGAGAATATAATAGAAATTCTGGAAATGGCATGCCCATGGAAAAAAGTGGTAAAATTTTAAATGAAGTGTATGCCAATATGCCATTGAACTTTCTATTTTAGCATCATATGAGGCAATCCCAATGCTTGGAGGAATTCATTGATCAAATGCTCGAAGAACAACTAGATAAATATATATTCATTTGATTTTGTGAGACTTATGCCCCTTTTCATGTTGTTCTTCTTAGCCAGTACCTGTTAGGCTGTTATTTTCATCATGTTTTTTGGCATAGAAAATGAGAGGGTTTAGTGAAATTATAAATGAAATATGAAATCCAAAATACAGTACCAAGAAGAACTTACAAGGAAAACCAGCCAGTTTATATGTATATTGAACATTAGCTATTTATATAACTCATTTTGGTTGTTGACATGACTATATTGTAGTTGATTGAATTGAGTGGGTGCACTCAGCACTCTCTTTCACAAATAATTTGGGCCAGTGAATAATTAATGTGTTGATGCTTCTACTTTTTTCCCCCTTTGAAGAAGCCAGTCTCAGTGTGGGTTTTCTCATTGTTTCACTTGATGTGGATGCTGGTGAGCCAGATGTTCTCTCACTTTCAGATGACAGTTAATCCTAGTTTGAAAATCGTTTCAAAATCGACAAAGGTGACTTCTACTGTTGATCATGCTAACTTCTGTGGATGCATGCTATAGATGGCAAGTGTGACATGCTAATGCTGATGATAATATCTTTTAAGGTGGAACATTTAGATTGATTTGGATGATCTTTGAACCATGCTATGTTACAGTCTGTCTGTCAATCAGGGATGAGAAAAACATATTAAAATAACTTTTGTAATGGATCCAGATATTTACCAGATTTGACAAAAACTAGATTGCTACCATGTTTGCTGAGAGCCTGAGACCAGTGAAGACCTTTCCAATCCCAAATATCGTTATCAAATGTATTTATTGTTTTGAGGTTACATTTCTATCTTTAACACTTCATGTATCGCACTTACTGTGCAGTCACATCCCACTAATAGGTAGTATTCTTTCTACTTTATTCTGATACTCATAGTGCCATCTGCCATGACTTCCTGCTTATAGTACAAAAGTTATTTTTGGACTCCAAAGGTCGAAAACATGCTTAGGATTTGACACCATTCCCCTAGGTGGCTGCCTATCTCACCTAGGTGGCGCCTAGACGCTAGGCACCACCCTCCCGCCTAACCGCCTAGGCCAATTTATCTGCCTAGCCACTAGGCGCCGGGCTGCTGCTCGACTAGCACCTTGGTGAACGCTGGGATTTGAGCTTTATTGATAAACCTGGTACTGGATCAGATGTGACTTCTTTCTGTCTTCTGTTGTTTCTCTTCCTCATCATGTGTCCCTAAATCATGGACTGCTCCCTGTTTCTATTAGGGTCTGGATATGCATATCCTAATATGCCTTTACGTTTGATAGCTATTGTGCATGTATATGCTTATGCAAATGCTTCGTGAGCATGTTTTACCTTTTGGTTAATTGACATATCTATTTTCCACTTACTTGCATTTCTAAAATTATTAACTCCAGACCCTTTCGTACGCCTGATGTGCATGTCTTGACACAATTATACCTAGTCAAGTGAACTCTTACACTAGTTGATCGTAAATTTACCCCTCGAAACTTTCAATAGATGACCATAAGCAAAACAGCATCATATTCGTTGAGGAATCTGATCTATGAAAAAATTAATATGATTTAATGCTTTGCATTAGCTTCTTTCTTCTGCATTCCACATGTGGAACTTCACCATGCCTCTCGTTTTTACCAAGTGTGATATTATTTTGCTCAAGTAATTATATATTGACTGCCATTCACATTTGATTCCTGATTTGTTTGTGGTTGCAGGGGATTGTCAGAAATGCCGAACCAACAAATTTTTTGTGCTGAGCAAATGATGCAGCTTTTCTATTTTATTTTAATGGTATTTATAGGAAAAATCACACGCTAATTAAAGCCATGCATTAGTTACACTAGAAACTCCTACATGCAGAATTATAGCCTCCTAAACTCCTACATGCAAGTATTATGGTGAGTATTACATGCAGACACTATTATGCATCAATGCTAATTAGAAACTCCTAATCCTAATGCAGTTACATGCAGCAGTAATGAACAACATAAATGCTAATTAGAAACTCCTAAATGCACACCATGAACACAGGATTAATACAATTAACAATCTCCCCCTAATCCTAATGCCCTTGGACTGCAACGATGCCAATCTTCGCACGTAGCTCCTGGAACTTGATGCTGCTAAGCGGCTTCGTCAAAATGTTTGAAAGTAGTTCTTCTGTGCTGACGAACTCGATGCTGATCTTTCCATCCTTGATGCAGTCCTGATGAAATGATATCGTGTATCAATGTGCTTACTTCTGTCGTGAAGCACTGGATTCTTGCACAGAGAGATGGCAGACTTGTTATCGATCTTAAGCACAGCGGCTTTGGCCTCTTCTCCACTGATATCGCCAAGCAGTCGAGCGAGCCAAATGCCCTGACATGCCGTAGTGGTAGTGGCGATATAATCGGCTTCACATGAAAACAGTGCGACTACCTTCTGCTTCTGTGATTGCTAGCTGATTGGACGCTGTCCGACGAAGAAGAACACACCTATGGTGCTCTTGCGGTCATCGACGTCGCTGGCCATTTCACTGTCACTGTAGCCAATCAGTGATGCCTGCTCTTTGCTTTTCCTTGAAAAATGGCAGCCCAGATTGATTGTGCCGGTGACGTAGCGCAGGATATGTTTCACAGCGACGAGATGATCCTCACGTGGCTCCTCCATAAACTGGCTCACATAACTCACAGCGTAAGTGATGTCCGGTCGGGTGTGAGTTAGGTAACGGAGGCTGCCGGCGTTGCTTCGGTATTTGGTCACGTCCACAGGCGAGCTTGTACTTTGCTTGCTCAGCTTTAGCCGTGCCTCCATGGGTACATTGACATGGGTTGCAACCAGCCATGCCGTTGCTTTCTAGAATCTTGCGTGCATACGTGCTCTGGTTGATGTCGATGTTGTTCGGGTGTTGGTGGACTTTGATGTCGAGATAGTAGCTAAGGAGTCCAAGATCACTCATCTTGAATAGACTACGCATCTCTTCCTTGAACTTACGGATCACAGCTTCGATCAATCTAGTGATTATGAGGTCATCCACGTACACGCCGACGAGGAGCTGTGATGTCCCGTCGCCGCGCCCATACACAGCATGCTCCGAGGGGCTCCGTTGGAAGCCAAGCTTGATGAGGCTCTCGTCCAGCTTGGAGCTCCACAGCCTCGGTGCCTGGCGCAACCCATACAGAGCCTTCCATAATTTGAGCACCTTGTGCTCGTGGCCCTCGCGGATGAATCCCAGCGGCTGGGTGACGTACACCACCTCTGTTAGCTCGCCATTGAGGAGCGTTGTCTTTACCATGTGGTGGATTTCCCACCCTTCATGTGCTACCACTGCCAACAGCAGGCGCACAAATTCCATGCATGCAATAGGGGCGAACACCTCGTCGAAGTCGATCCCCTGGCATTGCACGTAGCCCTTTGCGACCAGTCGAGCGTTGTGCCTGACGATAGCGCCATGTTCATCGCGCTTCACCTTGAAGACCCATTTTAGCCCGATGGGTCGATGGCCGATGGGGAGGTCGATGAGCTCCTAGGTGCCATTGTCTTCGATCGACTTCATCTCCTCAAGCATTGCCACATGCCAGCAGTGCTGCTGTCCAGCCTCGCCGAACGAGGCCGGCTCATCAGCCGTGGTGAAGAGCATGTCCTCCATTATGGGGGCCAGTTCACGCTGTGCGATGCCAGGTACCGATGCTGGCCTGATGATGTTGTCGATGGTGCGGAACCAGAGTGGTGCATCGTCGTCGTGGTCTGCGTCGAGTACCTTCTCAGGGCTTGGTGGTGGTGAACCAAACTCAACTGGTTGCACCGCGGGTGTTGCCGTGTACTCGCCCATCGCCGCGGGTGCCCCGCCATGCCCGCCACTCAAGCCTCCTTGCTCGGTCTCCCCTGGTACATATGAGATCGAGTGTTTGACGATGAATGGCTCATCGCAGACTGCCATACCTTGTTTGCCATGGGCGCTCCAGTCCCACTACGCTGCCTCATCGAAGATAACATCGCGTGTTACGTGCACACACTTGCCCATAGAATTGAACACCTGGTATGCCTTGGACCCCGTCACATACCCGACAAAGATCATCGGTGTACTGCGGTCCTCCAGCTTCTTCAGGTGGGGCTTGACCACCTTGATGTGCACCACATAGCCAAAGGTGCGAAAGAAGTGCACCATCAGCTTCTTGCCATACTACGCCTCATATGGAGTCATGCCATCAACGCTCCGTGTCGGTGCGTGGTTGAGGATGAAGATGGCAATGGAGACGGCCTCTCCCCAAAAGATTCCCGGGAGGCCCTTTGCCTTCAACATGCTTCTTGCCATAGCCACCACCTTTTGGTTTCGGTGCTCCACAACTCCATTCTGTTGCGGGGAATACGGAGCCGTGAGCTGCCGTTGGACGCCGTGCTTAGCATAGTACTCACCGAACTCCACCGATGTGAATTCACCACCACGATCAGTGCAAAGAACCTTCAATTTGCGCCCAGACTCCACCTCCACCGAGGCTTGGAAACGCTTGATTGCCGCCGATGCTTGATCCTTGCTTGCAAGAAGACCGAGCCACATGTAACGGCTCTTGTCATCTACCAGCAATAGGAAATAGCGATTCCCGCTCGGCATCGTCGGTGAGATTGGTCCACAGAGATCGCCATGGACAAGATCGAGGACATGGTCGGTGCGGTACTTAGCTTGATTAGGAAACGGTGTCTGCCACTGCTTCCCGGCAAGGCACCCTTCACAGATCTGGTCCACCTTGTCAATCACCAGCATTCCTCTTACCATTTCGCGTTGTACCAGCTTGCACAATGCCTGGAAGTTGAGATGGCCGTACCTCGCATGCCAGCGCCAAGCATCTTCGGTGCTCCTGGCAGAAAGGCACACCGGTTTTGCAATGTCGAGGTGGAGCGTGTACAGGCAGCTCAGTGAGCGCTTGACTCATGCTAGCAACTACTACTCCTCATCTCGGATCCTAAGGATGCCACCGTCAATCACCACCTAGCATCGTTCTCGTTAAGCTACCCTATGTTGGTTATGTTGGTGATGAGCCGAGGGATATAGTACACCCCTGTGAGGGTGTAGTGCTCCCCCGTCTTACACGTGAACAACACGGTCCCACGACCTTCAATGTTGACGATGGAACCATCACTGAACTTCACGGTGCCGAGGACTGTAGAGTCGAGCTCGAAGAAAGTAGCGCGAGACCCAATCATATGGTTTGTGTCACCCGTATCGAGGTACCATAGACTGGCATCTCGCTCCTCCTCCTGATCCAGTTGGGCGAGGACCTTGGCCTCGACTAGCTAGAGTGGAGCGCATCGTGACAGTGGTGCATCGGAGAGTGGTGGTGGAGAATCGACGACGGACTGAGCCCTGGCCATCAGGAGTGTGGGATCATCGTCCTCGCCCTGATCGTCGCCCTGGATCAGGTGGGCCTTCTTTGGCTTGCCGCGGCAATTTTTTGCCCAATTTCCCATCTTGCCACAGTTGTAGCACTTGTCCTTGGCCATATTGCGACTGCCGCTGGACGAGCCATCCTTGCTTCCTCCTGCGCCGCTGTTCTCCACCTTTCGCCGTGGTGGTCTGCGCCGCCTGTTGCTAGACTTGGAGCTGCCTGAGGATCCCTCCCCCTGCTGTCGCTCCTTCATGCGGGAGAGCCACTCCTCCTCGGTGAGCAGCAATTTCCGATTCGCGCCGACTGTGGCTGCATCTGGGAAGCGGTCCTTGACCACCCGTAGCCGCTCGGTCACCTCCTCCACGGAAAGAGTCGAGAGAACGAGCATGGTTTCAATCAACAAGGCAATTTGGGCAAACCTTAGGGGTACGACATGTAGCAATTTCTCGACGACCTTGTGCGGTGGCTCCGGGTCATCGAGGAAGCTAAGTTGATCCACAAGGCCAGTGAGGTGCATAGCGAAGTCGTCCACCATCTAGCCGTCGTGGAAGCCAATGTTCTCGTACTCCTTTCGGAGCTGGTGAGCCTTCGCCTTTCGCACTCGATCGATGCCGACACGCATTGTCTCGATCGTGTCCCACGCCTCCTTCGCACTCTCCTTGATAGCGAGAGTGGCGATCATCTCCGGCGGGACAGCACGAAGGATGGCCTCTAGCGCCATCCAGTCCTCCTGCAGTTCTGCATCGCCAGTCTCAATAACGTCCCAGAGACCACGCACTTGCAGCATCACCTTCATCATCAATGACCAGTTGTTGTAGTTCGTCTTTGTGAGCATAGGGTATGCCGCCAACCCTCCAACCTCCTTCACAACGTGCTGCAGAACGATCTCGCGGCCACCGGCATCACGGTGCCGCAGTCGCCACGGAGGAGGTGATGGCGAGCGCACCTGGCGCCTCCTTGGAGGAGTCCTGGAACCATAGGCCATAGGAGCCGACATCGCTCTGATACCAAATGTCATAAAAACCGAAGCAACAAATTTTTTGTGCTGAGCAAATGCTGCAGCTTTTCTGTTTTATTTCAATGGTATTTATAGGAAAAATCACACGCTAATTGAAAGCCATGCATTAGTTACACTAGAATCTCCTACATGCAGAATTATGGCCTCCTAAACTCCTACATGCAAGTATTATGGTGAGTATTACATGCAGACACTATTATGCATCAATGCTAATTAGAAACTCCTAATCCTAATGCAGTTACATGCAGCAGTAATGAACACCATACATGCTAATTAGAAACTCCTAAACGCACACCATGAACACAGGATTAATACAATTAACAGAATTTCGGTAAGATTCAGATTATGTAAACATATTATATTTTTAGAAATTTATGGTTATTTGCATGTATACAGCTATCTTTCTGAAAGACCATGTGGTGGTCTATCCATGTTTGTGATGAGTAATTGACTGGAGTTGAGCTTGGTTTGAATTGAGTTTGATTTGAATTGGATCTTCAAATTGAAGCAATTTGAGTGTTGGAGTGCTTTTCGATTGCTACGGCACTGGGGCGTAGTAACCGGACCGATAAGCTTAATTAAGATCGATTAATGATTTTGTGATGATCATTGAATATCTATGTGGGCATTGCTATGTGAAAGGTTTTCCTTGTCTTTGATGGTTGCAGGGCGGCGGTGCTAGGTCATGGTGAGGCGGAGGATGACCGGACTAGGCGAGGCGTCGGAGGTCCAGACGGTCGGGAGATCGCGGAAGATGACCGGAGACGGAGTCCGGGCAAGCCAAGAAGATAAGGAAAGGAGATGATGCTAGCTAGATGCCGCGTGGATCAATGAGGGCCGTCGGATTGCGGTCTAGTTGATAGGTTAGCGGGTCTAGGTAGTATGCTTTGAAAACCGTGCAAAAAAACCCGGTATGTGTGTGGGTTTTGGGTTAGCCCTTGCATGGTTGTGTGAGTGGGTTAATCCTAGCCCTTAGATGAGTGTCCTAGGGTTGAGGGACTCATCCAAGGATGGTAGGTGACCCAAGAGTTATATAAATAGGGGTGGAGGGGTGGCCTCCTCCCCTTGAAGGTTTGAGTTGCTCCTTTGAGCTTTGCCCACATGAAGTGAGGCTTTGTAAACCTTCCCACCAGAAATACAAAGAAATTTCTTTGCATCATTGTGAATTTAAATTTTGCATTTACATTATGTCTTTATTTTACGCAATTTAAATTCAGCATTTACATTACGCATTTACTTTCCGCAATCTACATTCATGCAATTTGGATTTGCCTCCCCTCCTTCTAAATGCTGATCTTGGATGTTTTGAGTGTGTTCATATAGTTTTACATCTCTTTTGCACTCTTTGATTGAGTAGAGGTCATCTCTTCTTTCAAGTTCTAGTTCTGTCCAGAACTTGTTTTTCGCGCAGCAGTTAGTCTTTGATTTTTAGAAAAATCTAGAAAAATCCTTCTTGAGTGATTATTGTTGGAGATTGTGCGGGACTCCTATACCCATCTGTAGAAAAAGTTTGGAGTCCACTGGTTTCACCGTTTGGGTGCTATGAAGTGAAAACCGAGCCCCAAATTTTCTGCCCGATGTTTCTGACTGTCTGTGTTCATAGATTTATGATGATTTTTCTACTTGGCGTTTTGATCTGAATTTTGGTGGAGAGCTTCAAGACTCATCTTCTCATAGGGAGAAAATTTATCATAATTTTGTGAGCAGCAGAAACCCACCAACCTCCTGTTCAAATTAAAGATAGATTCTGGAAATATCTGCTTTTGCTTTTCTAAAAGAGACTTTTGTGTTTTGGCTTGATCTCTTTTAGAAAAGAAGTATTTGAATTGATTCCTCTTTCTTTTGGACACTTGACAACCAGGATTGTGATTGAAAAATCCCTCACATATTTTATGGATAATATTCATGTAAGCTAGGGATGTACATAGTTGTCTAGTCGTTCGGTTTTTATGGTTTTTCACGATTTCCCTTGCGCGATCTTTTCTCGGTTTTAGTTGGAGTATTTTGGGGGAAAATTTATTTGCGACCATTCACCCCCCCTCTGTTCGCCATCTCGATCCTTCAATTGGTATCAGAGCCGGTTTTGCTCTTCCATAGATCTTGACCGGTCTCAAGAGCCATGGCGACGGACAAATATTCCACCAAGCCTCCAATTTTTTCTCGATGTCGATTTTCCTTTTGGAAATCCGGATGGAGTCATACATCACGCCCAGGCTTCTCGATATGGCGAAGGTGAAGCTCCCATATGAGGTTCCTACCGATGAGAACGCCACGGTGGCAATATGGGCGACGTTGAGGCAAATGCTAAGGCGAGGAACATTCTCATCTGAGGACTCACCAAGCAGTGAGTATGATCGGATCTCTCACTGCGATCCGCTCATGAGATTTGGGTGACCTCGATGCATACCATGAGGGCACTACCCAAATCAAGGCTGTCTTGGCAGATCAACACAAGCGTGAGTACAACAAGTTTGAACAACACGCGGGTGAGAGTCTTGACGAGTGTTTTGGTCGATTTACTAAAATTTTGAGCGATCTTCGGGCAGTTGGTTGCACATACCCTGACTCGGATAATGCTCGTCATTTCTTGACTGCACTCGATCTTCGTGTTTGGGAAATGAAAGTGACCACCATCAAGGATACTACCGACTTATCGACCTTGACTCTTGACGGGCTCTATTCCCGACTCAAGACTCATGAGATCGACGTCGTCTCTCGTAAGACGAAATCACAGTCGATGGCCTTGGTCACTGATCCCATTGGACCTTCTTTTCATTCTTCTACTGGTTTTTCCCTCTCTGCACTTTGCGAGCTAAGCGATGACCAACTGGACAAGTTTCCAGAAACTGAGCTTGCTCTTTTAGCTCGCAAGTTTTCTCATGCCTACAAGAGGGTGAGAGAGAGGAAGAGAGGTGGTGGGATCACCTGCTTCGAATGTGGCGGCCCCAACCACATTCGAGCGAACTGTCCCAAACTGGAGAAGGGCAAGAACGACTCCGGCGGTTCCGGCAAGAACGACTACACCGACAAGAACCGCAACAAGAAGCCTCCAGTTCGTGAGCCGGCGCACGAGAAGAAGTACCGCAACTTCTCGAAGAACAAGAAGCTCTTCCACCGCGTCCTCGCCGCCCTCGATGACATCAGCCTCTCCGACACGGAGACATGGAGCGATGAAGGCGAGGATGATCCGCAAGAGAAGAAAGGCGGCGACGACTTCTCCGGCATGTGCTTCATGGCAAACACCAACGACGTCAGTGACTCCGAGCTCTACAGTGACTCGGACGAGGTACCTTCCTATGACCAGCTCAATGAAGCTTTTTGCAAATTAGAAAAATTTCATGCTAAAGCTAGAGCTAGGGTTATGGAGCTTGAGAAGGAAGTAGATACCTTGACTCGGGAGTTAGCTTCTCTTAGATCTTCTCCCTCCCGAGTCACTGATGATTGTTCCTTGTGTGATGCTTTGCTTGTGGAGCTTGAGAACCTAAGGACTTTGCATGATAGTGTGCAAATTGAACTTGAAAGTCTTAGGTCAAGAATGCTAGCACTTGTACTGTTGATATTTCCTCTCTAGACGCTAGTTTTCTTCATGCTCACACTGGCGCATCTTGTGAAAATTGCCCTAAGCTACTTGCTGAAATTGATGCCATGAGTTGTCACCTTAGGAAGCTTTCGCTAGAAACGATGAACTTGAAATGCATGCTTCTAAGGACCCGGTCGGCTCATGTGAGGGTCAGAAGCAACTAAAATTGATAATGAAGCTTTGAATGCCAAGTGCAAGAACTTGCTAAGGACTTACTAGTTAAGTCGATAATGATTGCTTTCGTGTATTGGGGTTAAGGATGACGTGGATAAGGTCCACGCAGAGCTTAGGAAGAAGATAAAGGCCAGGTTGGTAGAATTAGAAATGCTTCTTGTGCTTCTGTGAGTCTCTCAAATTTGAGGCAGCCGTGTATAGGGAACAATATGCACGCGTTGTTCAATCCTCTTCTTCGGCTCTTCTTCTACTCCTTCCCTTGCTCTTCTTGTGCCTCTCTCTTAGGGAGTGTGAGTATCTCATGAGCACTCTTGAGAAATTTGTTGGAGGCAAGAAGAAGCTCAATCTCATTCTAGACCGGTCCAAGGTTAGCAGATTCAATCAAGGTCTAGGATTTGATTACTTAGAGCACGCAAGGGCGCATCCGCCTTGGGCTTGTATGCGTGCTTCCAAGAGTGGTGAGATTGTGGTTGCTCCCACGGTGAGCACCCTTGTGTTTAGGTCTCTTGGTGTGGTCCATGGGACTTGACCGAAGGATGCTTCTCTGTGCTACGCTCTAACAAGGCAAAGTACACATGCACCTTCAGAAGAAGGATGGTCACCTAGTAGATTTACATTTTAGACGCGCCAAGATCACCAGCGTGAGCGTGTTGCTGCACTTAGGGGTATTGAGGTCATCCCTGACTGACGAGTGCTCCTAAGGCACGACCGCTTCTAGACGAGTTAGAGAGTCGCCTGTTTTTGGCAGCGGCCGAGACTCGGTTTTCATCTTTGTTCACCAAGTTTTAGTCCCGAGTTGCTCGTGGTCAGTCTTTCCGCCGTCCTCTTGATATTCCTCGTTTTTCCCATCGAGGTAGATATCAGCGGCGTGAGGTGTTTTCGGGTAGGAGATTTAGGCAGCCTCATTGGGATGGTCCAGCCTTTGCACCACGGCGGGCCAAACCAGTGACAGCTCCTAGATCTTCCACTACAGCTGCTTCTTCTGATCTTGTTAGAGTTGAGCGTCAGAGAGACACTAGAGTCCAGTCTTCTTCTTTTGTGGCTGGTACTTTGAGGCGTCGTGTAATTCAGTATTGGGTTCCCAAGTCTTCACTTTATCCCAGTACTGAGTCTTCTCTTCTGACTTGATCGGGTTAAATCGGATGGGGAAGGAGATGTTTGGATTGTTGACTCGGTTGTTCTCGCCATATGACCGGAGATTCTCGTTGGTTCTCTTCCCTAGTCCGAGCCCCCGGTGATGAGTTGATCACCTTTGGGGATGCGTCTTCAGGTAGGGTCATTGCAAAAGGTACCATCTGCATTAATGAAAGTTTTATTCTTAAAGATGTTGCCTTAGTAAGTAAACCGCAATACAATCGCTTTCGTTTCCTGACTTATCGATGACTCTTTCGAGGTAAGCTTCAAGAGTAATGCTTGTAGAATCCTCGATTCATCAGGAGAGTTAGTTTGTGGGATTTCTAGATTTGGGAGAGTCTTTCGTGCTGATTTTTCTGTTTCTTCTGGAGACTCTCTTCGGTGTTTGATTGCTTCGAGTCCCGTGATCTCTCCTTCCGCATAGGAGACTTGGTCACATTGGTTTTGATCATTTGACCGAGTTAGCGACCGCGATCTTATTCGTGGTTTGCCCAAACTCAAGATGGTCAAAGACTTAGTTTGCTCTCCCTGCCGACATGGCAAGATGGTTACTGCTTCTCATCCTCCAGTCACCGTAGTGATGGTGATGCACCAGACAGCTTTTACACATGGACACCTTTGTTGGTCCGGCTAGAGTCTTGATCGGCAGGAGGGAAGTGGTATGTCCTTGTCATTGTTGATGATTTTTCGAGGTATTCTTGGGTATTTTTCATGGCCTCAAGGATGAGACTTTTTCTCACTTCAGGATTTGTTAGTAGGTTGTCTATTGAGCTCCCTGTGCATTACGAGCTATCTGCATGATAATGGCACGAGTTCAAGAACTCCTACTTTGAGAGTTTCGTGTGGAGTCGGGTTAGAGCATCGGTTCTCCTCTCCATACGTCCCTCAACAAAATGGCGTAGTGGAAAGGAAGAATAGGACCTTAGTTGAGATGGCGGGACGATGCTAGACGCAGTACAAGACTCTAGGAAGTTTTAATGAGGCTATAGCTCTTCGCTTGTCATGTTTCCAATCGCGTTTTCTTGAGAGCACATATGCATCGCACTTCTTATGAGTTGAGGTATGGGCTAAAGCCGGTGTTTCTCATTTTCGCGTTTTTGGTTGCAAGTGTTTCATCTTGAAGTCCGTAACCTAGATAAGTTTGAGTCTCGTTCTTCTGATGGTATTTTTCTGGGTTACTCGACTTCTTCTCGTAGCTATAGGGTATGGAGTTGTGATGCGAATAGGATCATAGAGACCTGTGACGTGACCTTTGATGAAGCTAGCCTGTGCTAGACACGATATTTCAGCTCTTCTTATCCCTCCGAGACCATCTTTGTAGAGGATGAGGATGATGGAGATGATGGTGTTCCACCCGATCCATCTCCTCTTCACCGAGGTGCCTCCTGCTTCCATTTCGCACCTCAGAAGATCGGCCTTTGCCTTCAGACTCTCCTTGGAGTGGCTCTGTTCCTACCTCTTCTCCTCAAGAGGTAGAGGCCACTCGCTTCGGTCCTCCACACCACATTCAACGTTCTCATCCACCGAGCAGATCATTGGTGATCTGTTTGAGCGGTGACACGCTCAAAATCAGCTTATCTTCTTCTGCCTTCACTCTGCCTTTGTTGCCTCTTTTGAGCCAAATGATGTTACTCATGCATTATCCGATGAATCATGGATTAATGCTATGCATGATGAACTGGAAAACTTTGAGAGGAACAAAGTTTGGCAGCTTGTAGAGCCCCCATCTGGTCATAATGTCATTGGGACCAAGTGGGTGTTCAAAAACAAGCAGAGTGAGGATGGGGTTGTCGTTCTTAACAAGGCTAGGCTAGTTGCAGGGCTTTACTCAAAGTTGAGGGTCTTGACTTTGAGGAGACCTTTGCCCTGTAGCTAGACTAGAGGCTATTAGAATCTCGCTTGCATTTTCGCATCCCGTGGCTTCAAGCTCTATCAAATGGATGTCAAGAGTGCATTTCTCAATGGCTTCATTGAGGAAGAGGTGTATGTCAAGCAACCTCCGGATTTGAGAACCCCAAATACCCGAACCATGTCTACAAGCTTTCCAAAGCCTTGTATGGACTTAAGAGCCCCTAGAGCTTGGTTTGAGAGGCTTAAGTCCTATCTTCTCATCATGGTTTCAAAATGGGTATTGTAGACAAAACTCTATTCATCGACACCAGATTCTCATTTTCTTCTCGTCCAGATTTATGTGGACGATATTATCTTTGGTGGTTCATCTCAGTCTCTTGTGTCTCATTTTTCTGAGGTGATGAGCACAGAATTTGAGATGAGTATGATGGGTGAGTTGAGCTACTTTCTTGACTTCCAAATCAAGCAGACTCGGGAGGGTACTTTCCTGCACCAAGGTAAGTACACTCGGGACCTTCTGAGACGGTTTGATATGTCTGATGGAAAGCCCGTGATGACTCCTATGGCCACCTCTGCTGTCCTCGAGTCCGATGAGGATGGTGAGCTCTTGATCAAAAGGAGTTCCGGAGCATGATTGGCTCCCTCTTGTATCTTATGCCTCATGACGGATATACACTTTCTTTGTGTGTATGTGCGCTCGTTTGAGCTTCTCCTCGCGTCTCTCATCGCCAGGCGGTGAAGCGCATCTTTAGGTACCTTCGAGCTACCATTGATTATGGTATCTGGTACTCTTCTTCCTCTTGTCTATCCCTCAGAGCCTTTTCCGATGCTGACTTTGCCGGCTGTAGGATAGATAGGAAGAGCACTTCTGGCACTTGCCAATTCATTGGCACTTCTCTTGTTTCGTGGTCATCTAAGAAGCAGTCCGGAGTCGCACAGTCCACCGCTGAGGCCGAGTATGTTGCTGCAGCCAGTTGCTGTAGCCAGGTGCTCTGGATGAGATCGACCTTGCGGGACTTTGGGTTAGAGATAGAGAGTGTTCCACTTTTCTGTGATAACACTTCTGCTATTTGCATTGCCAAGAACCCAGTGCAACACTCCCGGACCAAGCACATTGATATTAGATATCACTTCCTTAGAGACCATGTGGAGAAAGGAGACATAGTGCTTCAGTTTGTGGAGAGTGACCACCAGTTGGCCGATATCTTTACCAAGCCTTTGGATAGCTCTAGGTTTGTTGCCTTGAGGAGTGAGCTTGGAGTTGTGTGCCCTTACGGCTTATTGTGAGGGGGAGCTGGTTTGTACTTTATGTATTATATGTATATATTTTCTTCCGCTTTTTCCCTTCTTTTGTCTTGTTCGGGTGCTATGGGTTTTCTTTTCTAGAGTTACGAGTTCACTTCACCTAGACTTTGGCATGCCTCGGCATGGACCTCTCATCTTATGCTTTAGGATGCTATTCTCTTCTTCTTCTCGGTTGAGCTCACTCACAGCCTTGTAGGTCTAGCAGTGTTGGGCCCCCTGGTAGACAGGTCTGTGTTTGCTCTGGCCGGAGTTTGAGAGCTAGCTTTCCTTTGTCAGTCATTGGGGAAGATGAGAGCGAGTTTGAGCCTAGTGTTCTCTGCTATCTTTTCTATACTCTATAGTCACCCAGTTCGCAGTTTCTTGACTTCTTCCCTCCATTCTGTGTTTCTGGCTTTAATTGAGTTCTTTTCGACCTTTCTTGAGCTTAATCTTGCTAATAACTCAATTTGAACCAGATTTGTGCTTAAAATGGAATCACATGTTGAGGGGGAGTTTAAGAATCTGTCTCATTCATTGCATATAGACTTGATTTTTCATTTTATGAGCTTTGTCTATTATGCAATTGACTCAATCTTCATGTAATGCACCTTGCTACATCTTTTGAAGAAAATCACTAGCTTCGGGTTGTCCAAGTTCATCCATCATGCTAAGCTTGTTAAAATTTAAAATTGAAAGTTTTAAGCGAAAAACTTGATGAAACATGTTGCTTTTTCTTGCTAAGTTTCGTCTCTAGAGGTATTTACCATGATTTGTGAAATTTTGGAGTTCTCTAGAGTCCCTATAGCAACTTGGGTGAAACTAGCTTGATCCATACTTGAGTCCTTCCAATTGCTCATATGTGCTAAAATGAAAACAAAAATTGACTCTTTTGTGCAAAATTGATCTCAACACTTTGCATTCACGAGGCGCCTCCCATTGCACTTGGGATGAACTTGGAATGCATCGTGTATGACCAAGACCATCCTCTTAAGAGTTCTTCTTGAGATGGTCAAGATGGCATGAGTCAATTACTCTTGAAAAATGCAAATAAACAAAAAACATATGTGGGTAAAGAATGCAAATTATGTCAAACATTTGCACCCGCTATGTCTTTTCAAATACTAAGGCAAAAGTCGCATTATATGGAAAATGAGCTTGAAGGACCTTGTATGCACTTCTAAATTTCCCAAAGTGTTGAGTAGGTTGAACTCTAGGTTTTCCATTTGATCCTATGAGTGGTGTTTGCTTCTAGCTTTGAAACTTTTGCTAAGTTTTGCACTTGTTCCAATCTTGTTAAAATAAAATCTTATAAACAAAACTTGTGAGCAAAATGAATTTGTTCTTGGAGACATCCAAGTTTAGTCATTTTCTAAATTGATTAGCTTGGTGTCATATCTTGTCATTATGATCAGTTGGATAATCATCAAAGCTCCTTAGGTTGCATCTCATGCATACATATTCAAAGGGGGATAAAAGATAAAAAACAAAAATTTTGACTTATTGATGCCTATATTGCCAAAAGGGGGAGAAAATGTAGAAAAGGCATCTTCAAAGGAAAAATTCTAATCCACCTTGATTCTTATGATCTTTGTGACAATTGCAAATTTTTATGATCATAAGCATATTCGAGTGTTCCTTGTGAGTTTTATTGGATATTTTAGAGCTTTTGTGGAAAACTTGTTCTTTCTTTTGTTTTGCTCTAAAAATCCTTCTAGCCAACTTGGTCATGATATTATTTCCTTCTCTCTGGACCGAGTTTGGCTTTGCATTCAAATTGCTCTCTTCTTCTCCTTCAAACTCAAATTTATGCCTTTTCGGGTGTTTGTCAATATACTCATCAAGGGGGAGATTGAAAGACCATGTGGTGGTCTATCCATGTTTGTGATGAGTAATTGACTGGAGTTGAGCTTGGTTTGAATTGAGTTTGATTTGAATTGGATCTTCAAATTGAAGCAATTTGAGTGTTGGAGTGCTTTTCGATTACCTGGCCTAGGGCTAGAGTAACCTAATCGATAAGTTTAATTAAGATCGATTAATGATTTTGTGATGATTATTGAATATCTATGTGGGCATTGCTATGTGAAAGGTTTTCCTTGTCTTTGATGGTTGCAGGGCGACGGTGCTAGGTCATGGTGAGGCGGAGGATGACCGGACTAGGCGAGGCGTCGGAGGTCGAGACGGTCGGGAGATCGCGGAAGATGACCGGAGGCGGAGTCCGGCAAGCCAAGAAGATAAGGAAAGGAGATGATGCTAGCTAGATGCGCGTGGATCAATGAGGGCCGTCGGATTGCGGTCTAGTTGATAGGTTAGCGGGTCTAGGTAGTATGCTTTGAAAACCGTGCAAGAAAACCCGGTATGTGTGTGGGTTTTGGGTTAGCCCTTGCATGGTTGTGTGAGTGGGTTAATCCTAGCCCTTAGATGAGTGTCCTAGGGTTGAGGACTCATCCAAGGGTGGTAGGTGACCCAAGAGTTGTATAAATAGGGGTGGAGGGGTGGCCTCCTCCCCTTGAAGGTTTGAGTTGCTCCTTTGAGCTTTGCCCACATGAAGTGAGGCTTTGTAAACCTTCCCACCAGAAATACAAAGAAATTTCTTTGCATCATTGTGAATTTAAATTCTGCATTTACATTATGTCTTTATTTTACGCAATTTAAATTCAGCATTTACATTACGCATTTACTTTCCGCAATCTACATTCATGCAATTTGGATTTGCCTCCCCTCCTTCTAAATGCTGATCTTAGATGTTTTGAGTGTGTTCATATAGTTTTACATCTCTTTTGCACTCTTTGATTGAGTAGAGATCATTTCTTCTTTCAAGTTCTAGTTCTGTCCAGAACTTGTTTTTCGCGCAGCAGTTAGTCTTTGATTTTTAGAAAAATCTAGAAAAATCCTTCTTGAGTGATTCTTGTTGGAGATTGTGCGGGACTCCTATACCCATCTGTAGAAAAAGTTTGGAGTCCACTGGTTTCACCGTTTGGGTGCTATGAAGTGAAAACCGAGCCCCAAATTTTCTGCCCGAAGTTTCTGACTGTCTGTGTTCATAGATTTATGATGATTTTTCTACTTGGCGTTTTGATCTGAATTTTGGTGGAGAGCTTCACGACTCATCTGCTCATAGGGAGAAAATTTCTCATAATTTTGTGAGCAGCAGAAACCCACCAACCTCCTGTTCAAATTAAAGATAGATTCTGGAAATATCTGCTTTTGCTTTTCTAAAAGAGACTTTTGTGTTTTGGCTTGATCTCTTTTAGAAAAGAAGTATTTGAATTGATTCCTCTTTCTTTTGGACACTTGACAACCAGGATTGTGATTGAAAAATCCCTCACATATTTTATGGATAATATTCATGTAAGCTAGGGATGTACATAGTTGTCTAGTTGTTCCGGTTTTTGCGGGTTTTTCACGATTTCCCTTGCGCGATCTTTTCTCGGTTTTAGTTGGAGTATTTTGGGGGAAAATTTATTTGCGACCATTCACCCCCCCTCTGTTCGCCATCTCGATCCTTCACTTTCATATGTCAGACACCCTTATTTGTTAATCGTCGGTCCACCTGGGAGCTGCTTTTTGCTACTGTCAATTAACACAGTACTCAGCATGAGTTGAACTGGTTAGTGGTTTAGTTCATCATTGCACGGCTTATCTTTGTTCTATAACAGCAGCTGGAATTCTCATGTTTCTTGGACTGATAATCCTCAAATGATTGCTTCCAAAGAGCATCAGACACAGCTCAAAGGCAAGGTAATTAATACTGCTCTTCATTGATCTTCTTGCTAAAAGTTTTCCGAGTGCATCACCACTAGTTACACTACTCAGTACCCTTCTTGTTACAGTTCGTTGCCTTTTGCAAAAGAACTTTTACATATGGATCTGTACTAACATATGCTCCACAGAAACATGTTTACAGTAGATACCGTCACGAGGACAAGGGCAGTGATGCCGATGCCTTTTGAAATATTCTCTGTCCTGGAGCTAGGATGGCCAAGGGGTCAAAGGTGTTTTTCCTCTGTTGAAATGTGTCCCACCTTGCCCCAAAGTGGGCCTTCCACTCCTGTTGTGTGGTGTAGTTTGGCAGATATTGCTTCACCCCAATTCCTGCTTTGTCGGAGAACTCTATTATCCGGCTGTTCAGGTTCAATGTATGTTCGACACTGTGGGGGCCTAGTGCCGAGGATAGGAATCCCACCAGATAGAAAACTTCCTCGTCTGGAATGATTACCGACGTCCTGTTGTCCCATCTGCATGAAACGAGATGTGTTATTCACTTGGCAAAACTACGACATGTTGCATCTCCATGGGGTTTGTGGTTTCAGAAACGAAGCTAGTTTACCTCGACTTGTTCACTGGGTATAGCAATATGGGGCCATTGCTGCTGTCTTTCAAGATTTTCCCGAACACCTCCCTCGCGAATTTGTGGATTGTGCTTCTTGGGATGATGAGATTAAGCCATGGGTGCGGGACTTCCCACATGCCCTTAGCTCTCATCTTCATCTCTGAGGAGTGCACCCTATCCAAGAACTCCAAGTAGGTGACATCTGTGTGGAACAAGGAGGGAGGTATGTATCTGAGTTGAGACAGTAGTTCGCTGACCTCCTGTAAACACATATACATACAGAATTCAATCACTCAGACTACCTGATATTACTTGGGAAAAAAAAATTATATGCCATTGCAATTGTTCTGGATCCCTGATTTGTCATCACAAAGTGAACTCTCCTCTATGTGCAATTGCATTTCTGAACCTTCCTTTATTTGCCACTATTGATTAGTCAAGTCGTGAAGTGGCTGTGCAAATACCGTTTTTGCCTCAGCATTGTCTTCTTCCTTCTTCTTCCTCCAAGCAATCGCAAACTGAGGCAGTGGTGACATGGCGGTAATGGAGGTGTTGTGGCGGCGCCAAAGGAGGCAGGAACTGTGATGGCAGCGGCGTGCGGCGGAGTAGCACAGCACGGCGGCGGCGACTAGGGGCGAAGCTCTACTCAGTTTCATCCATGGTATTGAACGATCGAGAAAGATGAAGACGAGGGCGGAGGCGTCGTGGCATGCGCTACCAGATCCGGTCAGACTGCTAGTCTGGGCAAGCTCGGCGGTGGTCAAACTAGGGTAGGGCTAGCTCGGCGGCGCCACATTAGGGCAGGGCGAGCTTCTCACCGGCCTAACCGGGGAGGGGCGAATTCAGCCGCGGCTTGATCTTTGCGAGGCAAGGGTGGGGACTAGGGAGGGAGAGGAGAAAGGAACATGGTTTAATTTCGTTTTCGAATCATATTTTGAAGGAGACTGAAATCTAAAATTTCGATAAGATTTCAGAATTTTAAACAAAATCCAGTTAAAATTCAAAAAGAAAATTTCAAATCTAGAATTTTTTATATGAGATTTCTGCCGAAATCTCAGTAAATTTGAACTAAATGAAAAATGGCTCAAACCATGTTAGAAAATTTTGAAATTTTTTGTGGATGGTCCTGACGCATCACTAATATTTTCATTAAATTTTTTTGATAATGACCAAAGCTGAGGAATTTTCAAAAATTCTGACATTAGTACTATCATGATAAAAGCCTTACTAGCAAATTTCAACCGAATAAACATTGGTTCAAAACACGTTAGAAAATTTTAAAAAAATTTGTAAATGGTTCTGACACATAACTAATATTTTCATAAAATTTTCAGCTGATGATCAAGCCTAAAAAATTTTAAAAAATTCTGAAAGTTCTACTGTCCTCATAAAAGCCAAATTGAGTACGTGTATTGCTTTCATAGAGTTGATTGAGCAACCAAAAAAAGTTTAGAATTTTTTAAAATTTAGAGAAGGGTTTTGAGGGAATGCTTAAACTCTCATAAAAATTTTGAATCATGATAACACTCAAGCGAATTTATAAAATCCTGGCAAGGTTACTATCTCATTTATGTTCCTTCTGTTTTTTATTTTTTAAAGATAAAAAATGAAGGTTAATTCTTTTAATTTTTTTTTATGATTCTACACTGCTAGAGATGGTACCATAAAGTTTTCAAAGCATGATCATGCTTGTATATTTTTATAAAAATCTAAAAAGTGTTTCTGATATTTTGACAAAACTTTTCAAAAATTCAGTTTTTTCAAATATTTTCATAGAAGATGACATTCTTATGGGGGTATTGACCCAAATTTGGTCAAAAAAAGTTGAAATCAGGTCAAAATTATTGAGATTTGGGGATTTTTTTTGAAAAAATGTAGTAATTTGAACTTTTTTTATTCGGCCTAGATTTGGAATCTCTTCGTCGACCAAAATCCGAAATCTTTGCCAAAATTTCTGAAACTTCGTTTGGATTTTGAACCTTGGGAAAGAGGTGGTGCTAGGCAGAGAAAGAGAGGGGGAAGGAAAGAAAAGAGGGAAGAAGAAAGAAAGGAGGAGAAAGAAAAGGAGGGTAATATGGGTATTTTTGAAAAAATTAACAAAAAAACTAACGGAGTTGACGGGAGTAGCAAATAAGGGAAGGTTTTGGAAATGTGGTGGCATGTAAGAGCATCTCCAACAGTTCCTAATATTTAGACTCCCAATATTCTTAGATTGGGACCTTCCCAAAAAATTTTGGGTCTACAAAATACCTTGTTCTCCAACAGTTCCTATATTTTCTCCCAAAAACACCTTTGAATTGGTCCGGTGGGCCATCCTGGGCGCGAAATAATGTTGATTGGGAGCGCGGACAGAACGCACAAAAATGAGGAGTCGGGGTGCTGTTTTTGGGCGTGCCAAAATTTGAGGAGCTAGAAAGAGGAACTGTTGGAGTACTTTTTTTTGCAATCAAACCCAAAATCAGGTTTTGGGAATGGATTTTAGGCACTGTTGGAGATGCTCTAAGGGAGAGGTCGCTTTGCAATGGCAGATCAGGGATTCGAAATAATTACAATTGCATATGAAATATTTTCCCTATTACTTATATATAAACGTCTTCAATAACACAAGGACAAGAGGTTGGCTCACCTGTTCCATGATGTCAGCCTCTTCAGGGTTGAAGTTCTTTGTTATCTCGAGGCAAAACAGCACTTTTCCATCTGATTCGAACTGGCTAGCCCGCACTGGGTCGTGTGGATTGAACGACGACCTCCAGTTGTTCAGGACGCCTGTCCTGTTTATGATGACTAAGCCCTCAATATAGTCGAAGGTCTTCTCAGCTGAAATGAGCATTTCCTGGTCCTCGGTGAAGCTTGCGAAATCTAAGTAGAGAACTCGTATCCACCTTACCTGTTGTACATCCAATTAACTCATGAATGTACTATTGAAATATTACCATCATCGAGTTGACACAAACGAGTTGTTTCGGCTTACCATTTGTGGAGCAGGCTCGAGAGCAATCCTGGCTCTGGTGATGATGCCAAACTGACCTAGGCCACCAAGAGCAGCATGGAAGAGATCAAAGTTCTTTTCAGGTGAGCAAGTGACAACGTCTCCTCTTCCTGCATTTGACAGTCATGATACAAAGTTAGCTACATTATTTACTCTCTTATTAGTTCAAATCGTCATGATATATAGGTCTGTCTAGTCTAATACCAGTCACAATCTCCAGCTCGTTGACATTGCTGATCTGTGGACCATGCCGGAACGTCTGCCCGCTGACACCCGCATTCGACAGTGTACCCCCAACAGTGAGATGGAGGTAGTCTGTCCATGACTTTGGCGCCAAACCATACTTCAACGTCTCGTGCAAGACATTTATCCAGAGTTCTCCTCCCGAGGCATCGACATAGGGCGAAGCACCAGGATGCACCCGCATTCCCATGCTCTGGAGGGATTCCATTCTGATGACAATCCCCCCAGCAGCCTGGGACTGCCCATACAGCGAGTGTCCGTGCCCACGGGCTGCCACCACGAGCGTGGAATGCTCACCCATCAAGAACACATGCCTCACGGTTGTGGCAATGTCAGCCACCGAGCCTGGGTGAAGCACGGCGACCGGCGGGGAGCTAGAGAGGTTGCCAAAGTCCCGTGCAGCAGCAGACACGTCGTGGAAGCTGTAATGGCCGTCAAGAGGGAGTGCCCCCAGGGATTCAGGCACTTGCGGTCTAGGCACGTGCGTGGTTGTGGCTTCACCAAGGGCCAGTACTAACAGGAAGAGCTTCAGGTACTGAGAGAGTGATGGCCTCATGGCTAGCTCTTCCAGATTTCAAGAACCAACAAGTTCGCAGGTGATGTTTCAAGGAGAGAGACGAAAGGTGTGCAGTAGGTTAGTAATGGTTCGCTGCAAGAACTGATGGGAGTGGAGGGACAGGAGGATATATATTAATGGACGAACATGAAGGGTATGTATGTGGACTGGTGCAGGAAGTGGGGTGGTCAAACCGGTTTTGGGCACTATTTGGTAGGCTAGAAACCGTGTGAGGACAGGCTTCTCGCGAAATTTGGATTTAGACATGTTGCAGTGGTGGAAGAGTTCCACTCTAGAGCCTGATGTTCTTGCTTTCTGGCTTCTTTTTCAAGCATGCTGCGACATCTGTCAGCAAGTGAGTGGAGGAGTGGGGGTAAGATGGGTTCGTTCGGTACACTCATTCTATCATGGTACATATCATTCGCCACGCCTCGGCCTTGCCCAGGAGAACAGTGACAGATCAAGCAGGTGCAGTGAACAGAGATGGGTTTCTAACTCGTTTATCAGACGTGGATTTCAGCAGGATTGATCATCTGATCAAGTCAGATTGTAGTAACAAAATTGATGCCGAGTGGCGAGCCTGATTGCTGTGGAGCAGGGCCACTTGATCCCTCAAATTCGATTTCGCGTGCAGAAATTCCTGTTGGTCTTCAGCAGGACCAGCCAAGATGCCATCTCCGTGCTTTCGGATTTGTGCGTGCATGGCAACAAGGGCGGTACCAGTGGGGCACCTAACAAATTTGAAAAGTGCTATAAAATGATTTCTTCGATGAACTAAATTTGTTAATTGAATTGATTTCAATTTTAGTAGTTTAGGATTTTTAAGATCTTAAAACTATTTATATTATATTTTTTAATTAATTTTAAATATATATGTTAAATCTATAACTTTATGAAATCTTCGTACAAGGTTATAAATTTATAAGGGTGAAGTGAGCACTAGCAAACATCATGTTGACCGTATCTCGTAAAGTTTCTTCTCAGATTCTTGTTCAGACGCTGTGGGGACCTGTTTTCTGACTGCCTGCACATCTACTACGCTCAGGGTCCTGTTTTCAAGGTTTCGAATTTTTTTCAGCACCCCACCGAAATTCGTTTATTTCAGAAATTTTAGCGTAATTTCAGAACAAAACGGTCGAACAAAAAAATGAATTTTATTATAAAATTTTACCAAATTTGACCTAAAAATTCAAATGAACTCATCGAAATGTAATTGGGACAAGTGTATTTTGAGACCTACCGAAAGAACCGAATTTCACCAAAATTTTGGCGACAAGTCGAAACCCTTACTGTTTTCTTACTGCTTTGATATCTATTTTTACAGAACATATATATCGGTAAGAATCCTTCTGTCTGGCCATTTTTAGACATGTTGATACATCGGTGATAGAAATTTCCTTTTCTATATCATGTGGTTCTGGAATTTGATATTTTATGGTTAGCTCAATCGCATGGATATGGATCACCTAAGCATTTTTCTTTTTTCTTTTTAGTGACCAGGAACTTTCGCTTGATAATGTAGAATCTCTTTGCCCACATGGCATCGCCACCCTAGCTAGTTATCCAATTATTCTTGCATGTTTTCCATCCTAAGGTTTCCCCAAAAAAGAATGTTATGTTGTTAGGGTGCTTTTTTCCCACAAGTTGTTAAGGTTTACCAAAGGAATCCCCTTTTAAGATATCGCACGAGATTGTATTTGGTTTGAGTAGGCTGTAGATATCTACAACTTATCTTTAAATGATGTTGCCGTGTTATGTTATGATTCGGCACAGTTGATGTTTGTAATCCGGCAAACTTGCCCACTATAAATACAACTAGATACGTATGCGCGGCGCTACGCTGCACAGGCTCGTGGCGCCGCGCGAGGGTGATTTTATAGAATATATTCTTTTTTCTGTAAAAGGGCATGATTCAGGTCTGGACGCAATTATCTTAAACCATAAATGATTTTTTTTAAAGGGCCTGAGAAGGAGCTTGATTCGAACCTGTGGAACCACGAGTTTATAGACAAAATAGTCGGCGAGAAGACCTAAACGCATTTTCGAGATTTTTGAAGTGGCCTTTTGTGAAAGAGCTGATGAGTGTGTGTAAATATTTACCCATAAATGTCGAAGATATGAGAAGATAAATGAGGATAAAGCAAAGGAGAAAATGTAATTAAAATCACTTGCAGGCCTTATATTTTAAAACAAACCTAAAAGTATATGTTCTACATTTTAAAACAGAGGGCAGCTATAATATACAAAGCACAACCTCAAAATAAAAAATATGAAATTTAAATCTTAATTTTAGCATTGGTTTGATTTTTTACCGTTTTATGAATTTATCTTTTTTTTTTTGCTATCTAAAGAATAGCCTTTTATTGATCAAAACAAGGTACCTAAAATTTAAATTTCAAAATAAAATGGACATAAAAGCTGTATAAAGTTTATTTAAATCCTAAATAACCCTCAGATCATCTTCAAAAAATTTTAGGGAAATTTGAAATCATTTAATGCCTCTAGGAAATAAAAAACAGCGAAATCTAAATGCATTAGTAGAATCGTCAGAATTTGAAAAAATGAAAAAGTTTTATCATGATCTCGAATTTTTATATTAGCTTAGGCATACTCTTAGGACTCTTCTCAAAAAGTTTTAAAAGTTTACAAGATGATTTTATAGTTGAGAAATAAAAAATAGTGAAATCTAAATGCATTAGTAGTGTTATCAGAATTTTTTAAAAATGAAAAGTTTGATAATGATTTGAATTTTTTATGATAGCTTAGGAATGATCTCAGGACTCATCTCAAAATATTTAAAAATTTTCCAAGATGATTTAATAGCTAGGAAATTTACAATAGGAAAATCTAAGTGCATTAGTAGTATTATCAGAATTTTTTAAAAATTGAAAAAGTTCTATCATGATCTAAAATTTTTATGGTATCTTAGGCATGCTCTCAGGACCCTTCTCAAAAATTTTCAAAAATTTCTAAGGTCATTTAGTCGCTTGGAAATAAAAAAGCGAAATATAAATGCATTAATAGCATTGTCAAAATTTTTAAAAATTAAACAAGATTGATCATGATCTGAAATTTTTATGGAAGCTTAGGCATCCTCTTAGGACCTTTCTCAAAAATTTTCAAAACTTTTCAAGATGATTTAATAGCCAAACTAAATCAGTGAAGTTGTTGTAAAAAATGAGAACCCGAACGGAATCAAATACGAGACCTCATGCACTTGAAGGAAGCGCTTAACTATCTAAAGCCCTATTTGGCAGAGCTTCAGATCCCAACTTCACCTCAGATCTGGAGCTTGTATGCTAAAATAAAGTTAATTAAGTTTATATTTTTAGTCTAAAATGTAAATAAGATGACCCACCTAAACACTCTTAACGTACCCACAACTCCAGTTCTATAAATTTCTAAAGCTAAAAATACCCTGCTTCACCAACTTTTAATATTTTGGTAGAGCTGGAACTGTACCAAACACTCACTAAGTCACATGCCCCTGTTGTGTGATATCGTGTATGACAATATTATGAGGTGTATAACAAATCAAGGTAGCGCGGGATACGCGTCGCACGGGCAAAAATCGGGCAGGTGACGCAGACACACATGCGAGTGGGACTTGAAGCCGTGACCTTAGTTTTGGCAGCGAAGCATGCTAATGCTGTGCCACAACGCCCTTGCATCTGAGGGTGTGAGTTTATTAGTTAATCCATATTAATGGGTGCGCAAAGCTAGGTGATGTGGCCGGCCGTGGAGCGAGCACGTCTTCTCGAAATAACGTGAAGGGCATGTGCACGTGTGTAGGGTCGAGGATGCGCCTAGAGGGGGGGTGAATAGGCGTTTTACAAAATTTGATCGCTCACTAAACAATTCGCTCTAATACACCCCTATGTCAAAACCTAATCAAAGATATATGCGGAAGCGATAAATAGGTTTTGACAATTAAAGCCTAAATCAACTAGGCTCACTAGTGCACTAACTAAATTAAGTCTCTATACTAGAATTGCTAAATTGAACAATCAATTAATACTAAGCAATTCTAATACATTCAAGCAATTGATAAATATGCAAAAGGTAATACTTGAATGTAAAGAGACAAGAAACAACCGATATTTTTCCGTGGTGTTCGGAGACTTGCCGGTCTCCCCTAGTCCACGTTGAGGCAAGCCCACACTTGGACCGGCTCCCGCTCGAGCACCCGCCTCTTTCCACTAGTCGTGGTTTTTCACGCTTGTGCGTAGGCTCAACCCTAACCTTCACAAACTTGTCGGGGCTTCTCACACCTCGAGAGCTCCCGCGCACGACGCCTACGCCGTCTAGGAGTCGGCAACCTCCAAGAGTAACAAGACGCTCGTCGCTTGAACTTCACCGAGCACAACGAATGCGCTCCCGGTGATCACCTCGTGCAACACATGCACCAAGGCCTCCCTCAAGTGCAACACATGCACAAGAGGTCACTCAATCCACTCCTAATTGCAACACATGCAATTAGTTATCACTCTTTGCTCAAGAATCAAATGTGAGTGTGCAACACATGCAACACCTCACCCAAACACTCAACCAATGCAGCAACCCCTGCCCCTAGCCCCCCAAGGGGGTATTTATAGCCCCCCACAAGAAAACTAGCCATTTAGGGGCGAAACGGGCAAAAGTCAGCAAAATCCGGTCCGACCGGGCCTCGGCCGGTCCGACCGGCCCTCACATGCCAACGGTCAGAAAACCGACCGTTACACGGCCGGTCGCACCGCAATCCACCCGGTCGCACCGCCGGTCCGATCGCACCGGACACCGGCCGGTCACACCGCCCAACAAAAGCCGCAAAGCAACCCTCTCTGGAAAATTCAAGCCGAGCAACCCCCGGTCGCACCGCACCTCACGCCCGGTCTGACCGGACTGGGCAGTCCAACCGCCTGGTGGTCTGACCTTGCCAGGCCGGTCGACCGCCTAGGGGCGGTCACACACCGACAAAAACGACTCCGGTTTTTCGCAATCTTTTTCTCCGAAGATCCAAATGCAATTCTTTGAGCCTCAAGGATGATCAACACATGATCATTTACCCGTGCAAAACACATTTGCACCAATTCAAACCATGCTCAAAGAATTCAACCCAAATTCCGAAAACACATTTCGCAAACGACTCAAGAACTATTTGCAAATCATATTAAGCAAATCAAACTCGAGTTTATGAGATTAATTCCCCTAGCCATGTGAAGGTCAACACGAGACCCAGTCAACTTGCCAACACCCGTTGCAAGCCCTACTCACATGCTCTCGGAATTCCAGACTCATAAACCTCAGTTTATTCGCACAACGAACTTGCAAACAACACAATAAACACATTTCATGCTTGAGCACTACTCTTTGCAACACATGCAAAAGTCTAGCTCCAAGCAACACCAAATCAAGGTGCATGAACTCTCTAATTGCAACACATGCAATTCTCTAATCCTATGCAACACCAAATTGACTTCACACCAAAACCAAACATCAACTAAACCACATCACACGTATGAGTTCTTTACTCGCAACACATGCAAGCCTCTAGCTCCATACAAACACACAAACATCAAATCATGCTTGAGCTCTTTCCTTTTGCAACACATGCAAAACTTAGCTCCAAGCAACACCAAGGTTTTATAAAGATTGTTTTGCGAAACCAAAACATGAAGCTTCAACTAATGCAACACATGCAAAAGTGAACTTCACGCAAAAGCCAACGCATTAGCTTATCCTATTTGCAACACATGCAAATCAAAGCATAATGCGAAAACCAAATGCATATACTCTTTCATCTTTGCAACACATGCAAATCAGAGTATAAAGCAAAACAACCAAGCATAGGCTTAACACATTTGCAACACATGCCAAATGGTTAACCCATATGCAAAAACCAAATCAAATAAGATTTGAGCTTGAGTGAACGCGGGATGAGATCACCAACACATGATGAAGCTCAAGCAAAGGAAACGACCCCTCTTAATAGCACGGCGATAAAACCTTAGACTCAAAGACTACAAAAGTCCTTAGCCTATCTAATTATACCTTCGCCACCGCGCACAAGCAATCCCCTTTGGGGTCTTTATGATCATCGCTTTGATACTCCCCCGGGATCATTACTCGACTCATCTTTATCTTCGGGATCCATTATTGACGCCCATCAACTCATGATGCCGTCCTTATCCCGTTCTCATTATCTCATCCATCTTTGGACCTAACTCAATCACAACTCATAAAATAGTTAGTCCAAGATGCACGGTTTTCTCAATTATCTCTTGCACTCCATTAACACATAATGGATGCCTTTAGATCAATTGAGCACAACCTAAATCAATTGAAATGATTGTAAATGTGTCTTAAGTATAATAATGCAACACATGCTTAATTATACTTAAGAAATATTCATTTGTCCTTAACTAATCGCGGAACACTATCAACACATGATGAAGTGTTCTTTAATGATTAATAAGACAAATGAACTCAATTTAAATTATCATTTAAATTGTTATAAGTATATATTAACTACACAAGTTTTCATATACTCATGTTGATGAAAAGTAATGATCCATTATGTGTAGGCTATATGGAAATGATCATTACCCTAAGTCATCGACTATAGAATACACCCCACATGTATATGTGCATAAGTATAATTGATTTGGACATAATATGCACATATTCAATTTGATCGTATTGGAGTATATCCTATATTACCATGAGTATATTTATAACTAGGCAATTCAAATATATACTCAAGGATTTAGTTTCTTTGTCTTGATCCTTATATGTGTCAATAAAGAATAGATCAATACAAAGAGACTTTCAAGTTAAACTACAAACTCCCCCTAAATATGTGCATCCATGTAATATATGGATTGAGAAACATAATGCACATTTTGTGGTAAATGTAATGGGGACATTCATACTTTAACTTGACTCCAAAGTATGCAACTAATACCAGAATGAATACGCATACATACCTTGGGTTTTCCATTTTTCAATGCGATGAGACTAATCAAAGATATTCTAAATAAACAAGTTAGTCTCGATATAAGATTTGTCATTAATAATAAAATCACATTAATGGATAATTACAATATTAGATTTGTCATTAACACCAAAACCATAACTAATGAAGGTTGAACTTACAGCGTGGCGGAAACCTTCTAGGTTTAATATACAAAGTGTGCAAGCCAGACCTGTTTGTGTTGTGTGGCAAACCATTTTTCATGGTATCAGAGCCTATTTCGGCAATGTCGACCTCATCTTCCTCTTCTTCTTCTTTTTCATTCTCAACCATGGCAAATTTAACCACATCTATGCCCATGAGCCACACTGTCAACATCAAGCTTGGTAAAGACAGTTACATGCTGTGAAAGGCACGGCTCCTTACGTATCTGAGGAGCACTCGATTGGATAAATTGATGGAACCTCCGAGTGCCTGAAAAGGATGACTACGACAACGACAGAAGCCAGAACAACCCAAATCTTGAACCCAGCAAATCTGACTTGGTTTCAACAAGATTATATAGTTCTCAATGGGATTTTCTCCTCTCTTACCGAGGATATGATGGCGCATGTGATGAATATGATGACGACGCAGGAAGCATGGGGTAGCACTGGAGTGCATGTTCGCATCTAGATCACGAGCACGTGTAGTTCAGATACACATGCAACTCATGAACCTCAAGAAGAAGGATCTCTTTGTAATGGACTACTACCAATAGATGAAAAACCTAGCAGACACTCTAGCTGATATAGGTATGCCGCTATGGGAAGATGAGATTGTACCATATGTTCTTGCAGATCTAGGACCATATTATGATTCTTTTGTTACATCCATCATGATTAAATTAGATGGATTGATTCTAGATGATGTTTACGCTCATCTATTGAGCTATGAGCTACGGATGGAGCAAAGCAACATGGGGCTTCAACATAGAGGCTCTTCATATGCCAACTTGTCGCAATCAAGGTGGGTGTGGTAACTACAACAACAACCAAAGAGGATGAGGACGCGTCCATCTCCATGGAAACCAGAATTGGGGAGGTAACAATGACAACAACTCCGGTCAAGGTGGTCATAACAATAACAACGACTCCGGTCAAGGTGGTCATGGTCCACGTCCAACATGTCAACTTTATGGAAAGGTTGGTCACTTGGGCATGAAGTGCTATCATCATTCTGATCATTTATATCAAGATGAGGGGAACTCCATATCTATGGTAACCATATCATCCTCATACCAAAGTTGACCCGAACTGGTATATAGACACTAGAGCAACAAATCACATCACAAGTGATCTAAATCGCCTCACAATGCATGAAAAATACCATGGTGTAGATTAGGTCCAAGTCAGCACTGGAGTAGATTTGGGCATCTCTCATATTAGCAATTGTTCTATTTATACTACTACTGATTTCTCAGTTTGTAGGATCAAGGATAACCGACTAGAGGGGGGTGAATAGAAGGTTTCTAAATTTTTTTATTCTAATTGAAATTAATTAAATCACTAAGCAAGAATTGCAATTTTTAATAATTAACAACTAAGTTCTCTAGTAATCACTGTGCTCTCTTACAATTCAAGAACAGGCTAGAAATGATTATAAGCATAAGTGATCTACTCAAAGAGCTAGAATTGCAAAGTTAAGCACAAGAATGAGAAATGCAAACTACAATAGAGTGAAAGACACAAAATTTATCCCGTGGTCTCGAAAACTTGCCGGTCTCCCCTAATCCACGTTTAGGTGACTTGAACAATTTCAAGCCAACTCCAACCTCTTGAGCCTTCCTCGATCACTATGGTAGTTCTTCCCTGCTCCAGTAGGTGAACTCCGGCCTTCACAACTTACCAAGGCTTCTCACAGCCTCTGTTGAGAAGCTCACCGCACACGAACGCCTCCAAGCCGTCTAGGAGTCGGCAGCCTAGAGTAATAGGCCTTGACGTTTGTTTGAAGTCGAATTGAGTGTCTAGAGGATCAACACTAAATACACAACTCAATTTTGCTCCTAATTCTCTCAAAATGTGAATTGAATGCACACAAGAGTATTGGAGATTAGCTAGAGCTCAAATATCATCAATGAAGCCAAGAGGAATTCTAGAATGCAAGTGGGGGATATTTATAACCCCCACCAAACAATGCTCCTAATTCTCTCAAAATGTGAATTAAATGCACATAAGAGTATTGGAGACTAGCTAGAGCTCAAATATCATCCATGAGGACCAAGAGGAACTCTAGAATGTAGGTGGGGGTATTTATAACCCCACCAAATAATTATGGCCGTTGGCCAAAATTGCCTTGGGAGGCCGGTCATACCTTGTTAGGGCCGGTATGACCGCCCCTCAGCGGTCAACGGTCGATACAGTGCATTTAATGCACTGTTAGTGACTGTTGGTCACTAAGGCCGGTATGACCAGGGTCACTCCAGTCATATCGGGGTTCAAAAATTATGCTCCAACCAAAAGGGGCTTCTCTGGAAAAACATAGACTGGATTGAGCCCGATCATACCGCCGGTCGGTATGACTGGACTCAGTCCGGTATGACCGGACAACAAAACCCCAAAAGCATCAGTTCTATAAAAAAGGCATCGGGTGGCCTTCGGTCATATCAATGGCCGGTATGACTGGGGTCACTTTGGTCATACCGCCCTCACAAGCTTCAAGATTGATTTTGCATGCATTTTGTTCCACTTTGGACACAAGAATATGCAAAGTCTCAAGTTCTATATATTGAGCCTCTAAATGCTTTTCGGCATCGATCAAACAGCAATGACCCCTCTTAATAGTACGGTGCCTATTCTAGCAATCCAATCTTTTTCCTCCAAACTCTAAGATCGGCAAAAAGGCTATGAAAAGCCCTTAAATTTTATACCTTAGCCATCTTATCTTCGATGCTTGCTTTTCTTTTTCACCAATTTCATTCTTCCATGTTCGTCAAAATTTGGACCAACCTTTTCTCAAACTACTCAAATTGAAAATGTTAGTCCTTTAACAACACTTGTCATTAATTACCAAAATCAAGTCGAGTTAAGGGCCTAGATGCTTTCAATCTCTCCCTTTTTGGTAATTGATGATAATCTTCATATAAGAATTAGATTGAGTTTCAATTTTGAGTATGCAACTAGGAAATCGAGCTGTATACTCAAGATCTTTGTTTTAACAATACTTTGCCTTTTAGAATAAAGAGTGGATTTTAGCACAAAGTATCATTAGAACAATAATATTTAATTGAAAACTCCCCCTAGAAATGTGCATAAGAATGAAAACTTGTCATTTTGCACATTTGAGATTTTTGAGAATTTGGCGGAGTTTCCCTTTAAATATCAAGTTTGAGAATAACAATATATATGCAATGAATGTATCACGCATGAAAGTGAATATGAGATAGTAAGCATGAGTATGAGACATAAATAATCACAAGCATTGATAAGTGTTTAAACCCATAATCATGAAAAGTAAGATTCCATAATTAAACATTAAATATTCAAGACAACCACAAATCATCCAAAAGCAACATAAGACAATAGTTTCCAACCACAACCAAACACCAAAAGATAATGAGGTTCATTAGCTTACATAATATATATATATAAGACTAAAGCACTAAACCTAATCCTCGAAGAAACTCCTAATCTTCATTCATACTTCTCCCCTTTTGGCATCAAGGACCAAAAAGGGAACTACAGTGCACGCTCAAGATGAAGGAGGTGGCGGAGGAGGTGGAGTACGACAAGCCCTGTAGCGATGAAAGGAAATGAGAGCCTGCTGAGAGTGATACTCCTCGAAGGATAAGCTAAACACCTGAATGGTAGTGTCAATAGAGTCCAAGCGCACACAAACCTTCTCAATAGCTTGGCGAGTCTGAGATTGATACTCATCGACACGAGCAAAATTGCTCATCATGTCGGTTCTGAGACTCACAAAGCTACTCATCATAGCACTATGCTGCATATCAAAGTTCTCATGAGACAGACCAGAGTAGAGCTATGGTGCAGGATAGGTTGCTGCTCCTCCCCAAGATCCTGTGGCTAAGCCTGCTGTGAAGACTGACCCCTCTGAACCTGAGGACCTACCTCTCGTGGCTTATATGGCTTGTGGGCACTGCCACAACCGCCACGGTACCCCATCACCCTTTTGATAATCATCATGATATAAGGGGTGAAGTAGATCCTTTTACCTCGATCACTAGTAGAGGAGTGCATCTCATGAAGAATAAAATCAACCACATCAAACTTTTGCCTATTCATGATTTTACTCATAATATTCCAAATATAACCTCTAATCTCATCAAAGTTACCGCTCTTGGGATAAACGGTAACTCGCACAATTCTGTTTTATGAGGCTAGATGTGGGAAGGAGGTGTGACATTTTACCTAGCCTCCTGACACGAGCTATTGGGTCATAAAAGCTATAATGTTCTCAGAGAGGAAGAGTTGGGTCACTGTGTATCTTCGGTTGCCCACTGTGGTAAATACCCCATGCTTGTTCAATCTCCACCTTGGAAGCTGTGTAAATTGCAGAGTTTGTCATCCAGGTAATGTCATCAAAAGAGTTCGAAACATGAAGTGTGGCATAAAATTGACGAATAATGTCATCTTTGTAGTCACACCTCATGCTCACAAATTTTGCCAACCCAGCTCCATGGAATAGCTCGGGCACTACAACAAATAGTGGGATTTTTCTGATGTGCTCCCAACTCACTCACTTATGATCTGCGAATTTCTTGTTTAGGTAAATCTCATGATAGACTTTCTGTTAGAAAATGGTCCTGAACTTATCCAAGGTAGCATCACGATGGAGCAAGTACTGATTTGCTTGACATAGAGAAAAATATCGCTCCCTCTTTATCTTCCTCACATCCAAAGTAGGCTAAAATTCATTAAAATTATCTTCTTGTTCGGACTTTTCACTCTCACTGCCATTTCCTTCCTCAAAATCCACATCCATTTCATCATCTTTTCACTTGATTCTGAAACTGCTTTCTTTCCTTTTCTTCCTCGAGAACTCCCACCAAGTTCTTCTTGAATTTTCAACTGAATCTCCCTATCCCTTGTAGCTCGAGTCTAAGAATCTTCACTATCACTCTGATGAGGCAAAGGAACACCCCTTCCACGAACTGATTTGCGAACATCCCCGTCGCTGCGAGTAGCAGGAATGTTCTTGGTTCTTGGCATAGTGGCTGAGATAACAAGGAGTAAATAAGGTGAGAGCAAGGATTAATAGCCCTAGAGATGGATTGTAATGCATCTGTGACAAAACATGAAAAATTTGGAATTTTGGTCTAGCCATCCCGGTCATACCACTCAAGGGTTGGTAGCACTGGCCATGGGCGGTGCTACTGCCCAGGGGTCGGTATGACCGGCCGCACGAGCCTCTTTTGCCCAAATTAGCAAATATAAATCTTGAGTTTTGAGTAAATCGATCTATTGAATGGCACATATAGACACCACAAGTCAATAATCTACTTATTACTTTCAAAGATTTCAATCAATTTCACATGATTTTGCCACATTATGCATCAAACCCTAAAACAACAAATATGAACCCTAGGGCAACAAAATACAAGGAAATTTGAGAAGAAAGGAGGGGAATTGATACCTTGTGATTAAAGATTGAGGAAAGATCAAAATATTTGAGAAGAAGTACTCGGATCAAGGGACAATCAAATTGGAGAAAATGGGGAAGGAAAAGTTCTTGAGAGGAGAGAGATGAAGAAAAGAGAAATGGAAAGGAGAGGGGTACGAACCCGATAGGCTGAAAAGCCATTCAAAAACCAAATTGTTTTGTAGTTGCTCTTTTATTCATATTTCTTGATGAATAATTTATTTGAGCATTTCAATTTGATAAAACAATCAAGAGAATCAAATTTTCACAAATAATTTTTATTTAAAATAGACTTATTTTGAGTAAAAGAGAAAATTTCGAAAATAAACACTTGGCAAGAGATAACTTTTGCATTTGGACATATATGAGTTTGAAATACCTTTTGTGAATCTAGATATGATAGAAATCTAGTTCTAAGGCAATTACTTACAATGTGCATTTTAATAGCTCAATATAGACTAAGTTTTGAATTTGTAAAAATTTGTGAAAATCAAGACTTAGCTCAAAGCATTTTGGAATATTTTTCAATATAGAGAAGATTAAATAGAATAAATTGAATCAAAGATGAGGTTTATATATATATATATATATATATGAAGTATTTAAGAAAATGACATATTTAGAATTAAAAATAATTTTCAAATATGTTGACTTAATATGATCTAGAGACTCCTTTAAATTGTATTTACACTTATTTGATATTTTCGCATTTCTAAGAATGTGGTATACATATAGAAGGCATAACACTCCCCCTAAATGTGTTACTCATTAGGAAATTCTAACAAACAAATAAGATCCAATGGAATTCAATCATTGTACACATAATCAAACAATATTAGAGATATCTATGACATTTAATTCATTTCTAAATTTGCAAAACCTTGCTTCATCTAAGGGCTTGGTGAGGATATCCGCTAATTGATCTTCGGTTCTAATGTGATTAATCACAATATCACCTTTATTCACATGATCTTTTAAGAAATGATAACAGATATCTATATGTTTAGTTCTTAACTGTTGGACCGGGTTGTTGGTTATTTTAACGGTACTTTCATTATCACATAAAAGAGGAACATTTGAAATTTATTTCATAATCCATTAAAGTTTACTTCATCCACAATAATTGAGCACAACAACTACCGGCAGAAATATATTCAGTTTCGGCGGTGGATAGGGCTACGGAATTTTATTTCTTAAAGAACCAAGAAACTTGGGATCTACCTAACAATTGGTAACTCCCGGAGGTACTCTTTCTATTCAATTTGCAACCCGTATAATCTGAATCCGAATACCCAACTAAATCAAATTTAGCACCTTTGGGGTACCATAACCCTATATTTGAGAAATGCTTTAAATATATTAGAATTCTCTTAACGGCCACTAAATGGCACTATTTTGGAGAAGCTTGAAAACGTGCACACATGCAAACAATAAATATGATATCAGGCCTAAATACAGTAAGATAAAGCAAGCTACCAATTATATACGGTAAAGCTTTAAGTCTACCGGTTTACCTCCCTCATTTAGGTCAAGATGTCCATTGGATGCCATTGGAGTCTTGATAGGCTTTGCGTCTTTTATGCCAAATCTCTTTAGTAAATCTTTTACGTACTTGGTTTGACTCATGAAGGTTCCATTCTTGAGTTGCTTGATTTGAAGTCCAACGAAGAAGTTCAATTCTCCAATCATGGACATCTCAAACTCCCTAGACATCATATCACCAAATTCTTTGCAAAAATACTCATTACTAGATCCAAAAATAATATCATCAACATAAATTTGACACACAAAAAATTCTCCATCAATTATTTTAGTAAAGATTGTTACGTCAACCTTCCTAATTTTGAATCCTTTTGAAAGTAGAAAATCTCTAAGCCACTCATATCGTGCTCTAGGAGCTTATTTGAGATCATATAGTACCTTAGAGAGTTTATATACATGATTTGAATGTTTAGGATTTTCAAAACTAGGAGGTTGTTCTATAAATACCAATTTGGATATTTGTCTATTTAAAAATTCACTCTTTACATCCATTTGAAATAATTTGATATTAAAATAAGATGCAAATGCAAGCAAGCTTCAAATAGCTTCTAATCTATCTACGGGTGCAAAGGTTTCACCAAAATTTAATTCTTCGATTTGTGTGAACCCTTGTGCCACTAATCTAGCCTTATTTCTTACCACTATACCATTCTCATCTTGCTTGTTCCGAAATACCCATTTAGTGCCGATGACGTTGTGATCCTTGGGTCTTTTGATTAGCGTTCATACATCATTTCAAGTAAAATTGTTGAGCTCTTCATACATTAAGTTCATCCAATCCGGATCATCTAAGGCTTCATCTATATGAGTAGGTTCAAAAGAAGACACAAAAGAATAATGTTCGCAAAAATATGTGACACGAGATCGAGTTTGAACACTCTTACTAACATCACCTAATATTTGATCTATTGGATGATCTTGGAGAGTTCATGACGAATCCTTTGAGGTAGAAGTTGAACTTGTTGATCATCTTCCTTGCTATCCACATCAATTGGTTGAATTTGACTTGGTGTTACGGAAGTTGACAGCTCAACATGAGTAGATGAATGTTGATCATCTTTATCCTCCTCCGATTTAACATCTCTAAGTGTTATATTCTTCATTACTTCTCTTAAGCCTTTATCACCTATATTATCCAAATTTTCTTACTCTTCTTGAGAGCCATTAGTTTCATCAAATTCTACATCACATATTTCTTCAACAAGACCTTTGTTTTTGTTAAAAACACGATAAGCTTTACTATTTGAAGCATAACCAAGCAAGAATCCTTCATCGCAATGATTTTGAAACTTTGAGAGAACAAAATGTGAATTAAATGCACAAAAGAGTATTAGAGACTAGTTAGAGCTCAAATATCATCAATGAGGACCAAGAGGAACTCTAGATTGCAGGTGGGGGGTATTTATAACCCCCACCAAACAATTATGGCCGTTGTCCAAAAGTTGGCCAAAATTGCTCTAACAGTCCGGCCATACCGCCCTAGGGCCAATATGACCGCCCCTTAGTGGCCAACGGTCGATACCGTGCATTTAATGCACTATCAGTGACCATTGGTCACTAAGGCCGATTTGACCAGTGTCACTCCGGTCATACCAAGGTTCAAAAATTATGCTCTGGCCGAAAAGGGGCTTCTCTAGAAGAAAACAGACCGTACTGAGCCTAGTCATACTACCGGTCGGTATGACCGGACAACAAAAACCCCAAAAGCATCAGTTCTGTAAAAAAAGTATTGGGTGGCCTCCGGTCATACCGACGATCGGTATGACCGGGGTCACTCCAATCATACTGCCCTCACAAGATTCAAGCCTGATTTTGCATGCATTTTGTTTCTCTTTGGATGTAAGAATATGCAAAGTCTCAAGTTCTATATATTGAGGCTCTAAACGCTTTTCAACATCGATCAAACGACAATGACCTATCTTAATAGAACGACGCCTATTCTAGGAATCTGATCTTTTCCCTCCAAACTCCGAAATTGGCAAAAATGCTATGAAATGTCCTTAAAGTTTATACCTTAGCCATCTTGTCTTTAATGCTTGCATTTCTTTTTCACCAATTTCATTCTTTCATGTTCGTCGAAATTTGAACCAACCTTTTCTCAAAATGTTCAAATTGAAAATATTAGTCCTTTAACAACAATTGTCATTAATTACCAAAATCAAATCGAGTTAAGGGCCTACATGCTTTCATAGTTCTTGAAAACATGCTTCGTGTCCCCCAAATTTTCAAAAATCTATTCTCAGTTCACAAACTTACCCATGGTAACAATGTCTTCCTCTAGTTTCTCCCTGATTACTTCTTTGTCAAGGATCAGGCGTAACGAAGTAAAAGGTCTTTCAAGGTAGATATGAGTCCAGTATTTACCCTATCGAGTCCTCCATAATAAAGTCCATGGTTGCTTTGCTCGGTTCAAGAGTGAGCAAGGGACTGTGGCATGCTCGTCTTGGTCATCCTTCATCCCAAGTAGTTCAGTCTATTTTACACCTCAATAGGTTACCTTGTTCTAGTTCCATGCATACATCTGTTTGTAATACTGTAAGTTGAGGATATCGACTAGAGGGGGTGAATAGACGGTTTTAAAAATTCTTCGCTCTATGACTAATGAATCAACGCCTATTTCAAAACCTAAATAATATGTGAAAGTGTAATTATAAGGTTTTGACAATTAAAACCTAAATCAACTAGGCTCACTAAATGCACTAGCTAACTAAGTCTCTAACAGTAATGTGCAATCCTAAATACAAGTAATCAATCAATCAATTCTATGAATATAAATTGTTCGAACGTAAATAAAGAATAGAATACAAATCACAAGAGACATGATAATTTTTACCATGGTGTTCAGAGACTTATGGATCTCCCCTAGTCCATATTGAGATAAGCCCAAATGAATTGGACTGGCTCCACGAATTGAACACTCACCTTGAATCCACTAGTGGTAGCTCTTTTCCCCTTCGAGTAGGTGAGCTCCAACCTTCACATCTCGTCGAGCCTTCTCACAATCTCTTTTGAAAAGGTGATCACCTCGCACGACACCGCTACGCCGTCTAGGTGTCGGTAAACACCAAGAGTAATAGGTCAAGCCTCCTATCTTGAACCTCACCAACTGCAACACATGCACAATAGTGATCACCGAGTGCAACACATGCACAAGGCTCTCCTCTAAGAGCAATACATGCACAAAAAACTCTCAACCCACTTCTAATTGCTCTTACCTTAAAAACTAAATTGGAGAGTGCAACACATGCATAACTCAACCACAAAGAGCAATAAACTCTCCAAAATCACAACAAGCCCAAATGCCAACCCCCAAGGCTCCTTTTGTAGCATTCCAAAAGAAAACTAGCTGATGAGGACATCCAATCCAATGATATGACCGCTGCACCCACTTCCTCTCCAACCGCTTCATCTTCATCGTCAAGAGGTCTTAATCCTGAAACTCAGGCTTTCAAGCCGATGACAAAGGACCAGCACCTCAAGCACACACCCCAAGGATAGTCCACGCACCAAGGAAGGCTCGTATGGAAGTGCAAGATGCCAAAAAGCCCAGTTCGGTCATCCTGCACCATGTCAACTTTAAATGGGCATAACTCGGGCTCCCGGACTCCAATTTCAGTGTGCGACCACCCGTTCGAAAGCTTAGAAGATAAGCTTTCCAATGGATCTAGTCTCACCTCCAAATTCCTTTCTGATCAACAGGAAAATGCCGAACAATGTCTCATTCCAAATCTGTCAGGTGAAGCGTCACCGTATTTTTGGACCCATGGCCCATTTATGGTTAGGGTTGCCTGGTGGCCGACCCTAGGGTGGTGGCCTACCCTAATTTGGGCACCCCAAGTGTAACACCCCGGAGCCCATACACGCCACGGATGCTACCAACCCACTAACTATTAAGACCGGCTTAGAAACTAAGCCACCGAAATTTACAAAATTTCGGCATGACCTCTCTAGAACAGAGGACATCCACTCAGCAGACAAACGAATAGCAGCAATTATAATATCATTCTAGCAGGTCCTTAGTTAAGCAATCACACATCCAACAGAATTTAGGAAATCTCTCTACAATGAACCATAAATTACAAACACATTAGTTACATTCAGATCTGATGAATTGGTTAAATAAATTGCTGGAGACCGCAGTCGTGCACGTGTTACTACTACCCGATGAATCAGCTTCAAAGTACCTAGAACAGGAAGCAAACAAGCGTGATTCCAAGACTCAGCAAAGTGCAGAAAGTAGGAAAAGTAAGGCATCAGGCTAAAATGCAACTATTAGAAGACATCAAGTAGCAGTTCCTTAAATTGACATCCGTAAATAAAGGAAACTGTTGGATTCATAAAAGGTCCAACATATAAGAGCATGATTAATTCATCTTTTAAATAACCATTACTTAACTGAAACATCCAGCAACAGGAGTAGTAGCAGCTCCACTTACCTCAACCAACTCGACAATGTAACAAAACCTTACCCATGCCTCGGAATTCAATTCTGGATGAGCCCACGACTCAACTCTCAACCTGTTCCTTCCATTCTCATCAATCAACATTTATCAATCGCAATACACAATGTAATGAAATGCTTTTATGCTCTCATTCACATAGTATCTCATACATATATGCAATACTATATAGTGCAACACAACCATGTATTTCATTCACATAACATTTTATGCATATTTGCAATACCATATAATGCAACACATCCATGCATTTCATTCACATAACATTTCATGCATATTTGCAATGCCATATAATGCAACACATCCATGCATTTCATTCACATAATATTTCATGCATATTTGCAATGCCATATAATGCAACACATCCATGCATTTCATTCACATAACATTTCATGCATATGATGCAATATGCATGCCTTATCTCTTCTTTAGCACATACCGGTATGGCCGAGTGCACACCCGTCGGTGTGCACCCTCTCATTCCCCTTCCACCCCGTGGTGGAGGGTGCCTACTCTTACTGACTCGCTCCCATACACCCACGTATACGGGACTACGAGGTAGGACTTTCGTGCTCACTACATGTGAGCACAGAGGCCCGCATCAGAATGGGTCGCCCCTTCCATCATGAATGCACAAATGCAATTAACATAAACCAATTCGCAACCTATATTCATCTCTCACATTTGCGTAGCCATAGCCAGATACATAAACGTCAACCACTTCTCACATCCATAAATTACCATTCTCAACATTCAAATCACCTTCTCAACACTTGGATCCATATTCTCAACAAATCTTATCCACATGGTCAATCTGTCATTCTCACTCGCACCAAAGACATAATCAATTTTCAAGATAACAAATCAACTATTCCTTTTAATCCAACCTCACAACTTCATTATTCACATTCACATATCATAGTAGTAAGTAATCTTATGAACGTGTGATATAGCAATATGTCAATTTGGCGATTATACGGGGTCCAACAAACAACCCACAAAGTATTCACTCCAAAGATGCACTTTTTCATAAACGCATATATGCAAAAGGCATTCTCAACTTTCATATCCATAAGGTCACATATATCATAAACACTCACATAGACGCATACAATCGCATATCATGACCACAATTTGAGCTATTTTCATAATTCAAATCTTATATCTTTTATATTCCCTTTAGCCTAATCATACTAGGGAGCATCATCCAGGAATATATAAAATGAAACCCATGGCATATTGACAAGGCATATGGTTCATCAATCAACAAACATAACAAACAAACATTGATGCACTTGCATATAATCTTGGTTTGAACGATAGCATAAGCAATTAACTATTCCCATTCATCACATCGCAAGCAAAATCAAACATGAAAATATTAAAATAACACATGGATAATTATATGCTTGCAAAACCAATTGGCCACCTAAGCCACAACCGAAGACAATACACTTGCCTTCAATCTTCTCGAGACAAGGTTGCCACACCCGGGGTCACACCACCTGCACATAGATATAGCCCACTCAAAACACACCCAAAATCATCACAAGACTCATAGCTAAGTGGGATTCGCAACCCACTCCTAAAACCCGAGAACAGAAATCTGCCACCCGGGACAGCACTTGGTAAAACGGGCATAACTTTCAAACGGCTGAACGAAACTTAGCGATTCCAGACTTCATTGAAAGGTAATTTGATTATCTACAACTTTTTCTACAGCCGACCGACCGGGAAAAGTACCGATTATTCCCAGATTTGCGACGAACAGCAGACAGCCGCAAAAATACTTCGCTCTGAACAGCACGCGGTAAAATAACCATAACTTTCAAACGGCTGAACGAAACTTGTTGATTTCGGTCTCTATTGAAAGGTAATTCAATTATCTACAACTTTCGTTATAGACAAACCCCCAGGAAACGCTGGTAGAATTTTCAAACAGCAGCTCTAACAAGGGACGAAAATCTGCTCGAACCAGAAATTTCAAATCACCCTAGTCTCTCCATTTCCCCAACTAAATGCATCACAAAATAAGAATCCTAGCTGGGAATTTTCTCAAACACCTTACATGCAAGCATTTCACCCCAAAATTCTAGGGTTTTACCTCCAATCTTACTCATGGAGGAAAGGGAGGTGGAGGAGCCGAGGCAAGGTGAAGAGGGGCTTGTCTTGCCGGAGGGGGCTCGCGGAGGGGAGGACGCCTGAGCCGGGGAGGGTCGCCGGCACTACTTGATGCCGAGGCTGCTGGCGACACCTTCGATGGTCTTGGTCTTCGCTGCTCCAAGACGCTGCTTCTTCGCTGCTCAGAAGAGGGTGCCGGAGGAGAAGACACGGAGGAGGCGCACGGCTGGGAGGGGCCAGGGGCAGCGCCATGCCTGAAGTCGGGGTGGAAAAGAAAAACTGGAGGCGCATGGAAATGGGAGGGAGGCAGCACTGGGGTCTAGAGAAACAAGTGGCTGGCTCCCTTTTTCTCTTGAAGTTGGTGGGCTTATAGGGTTAGGGAAGAAAATATATATATATATATATATATATATATATATATATATACATATATATATATATACTACACCACAACTAGAAACCACAAATCAACCTCCTCCAAAGACTGTCACTTCAAACCCTCGGCGAAAAGAACAATTCTTTGAGTAAAGATTGCCACAAAAAATTACGGCTCGGAGAAATTCCCTTTCCGATATGCATTCGGCATATCTCAAAACTTATCGCTAAAATTCTTAAAGCTGCGAGGCAACCAAATCTTTTGCCCTTCCGAATAAATCCTTGGATCAAGAAGATGAAGACAATTCCGGCCAGAAAAACCAGGAAAACGATTTTTTTTGCGGTATTACACTCAAGTCTGGTCTCCACCCTATATAATGCTCCAGCCGTCGTACGTTGTCGTTTAGGTTTTTTGTTGCGTGTGGTTGACCCCTTGTATGTCCCTCCTCGTGTTCACGTGTGTCGACTAGACCACCCGTGACAAGAAACAAAACCTCACCCCTGTTTTTGAGTTGAATTTTTAGATTGTGCTTCACTTGATTCTTGCAAGTTTTTCGATTGCTCGCAGGGATTAAGATCAATCTTGTTGGACGCGGTTGATAACACTCGAGTTGGTGGTATTGTGATTATCGGTTTCTTGTCCCCACTGGTTGGTAGCCGAATGTCACGATGCTGTCATCTCGTAAATCGACGTATCGTTCTCTCCAGAAGATCGGGCTGACCCTCGTGCTCATCAATTCAAATCTTCATCACCGTTGAATTCAACCTACTTCATAACTCATGGATGACTGTTAGTCCAACAAGTATGGTTGTCTTAATCATCAATGCACTCCATTAACACAAAATGGATGACCCAAGATCCTTCGATCTATTCCTTGATGATGATTAACCACAACCCAAATCAAATTGAATAAAAATACTGATTTATCTTGAGTATATTGATGTAACTAATGCTTCATATACTCAAAAATATTTGTTTGTCCTTTAATCAATAAAGCATACCATCAACATATAAGGGAGAGCCTTATGATTAGATGACAACCAAATACAATTTAAATTGCATTTAAATTGTTATGAGTGTATATTAACTATACAAGTTTCATGTACTCATTTTGATGGTTTCCAAGTAATGATCTGTAACACCCCAATTTTTGCTTTTATTGCATTTAAATGGTATTTTGAATTTTTGGGAATTTCTGGAATTTATTTGGATTTATTTGGAATTATTTGAATTTATTTTGAATTAAGCCATTTATCAAATTAATTAAATAATGGAAAAGTTAAAATAAAGTTTTGCTGAAAATATTTTATTTGAGTCACAAATGTCTTAAAATATTTTTGGGAATTTTTCCAGAATTTTTCTAGTATTTTTAAAGCCCCAAATGAATTATTTGAATTTTGGGAATTATTTTTAATCGAAAAAGGATTAAAAATCCCGTGAACAGTGTTGGGCCGAACACTGTGCGGCCCGTTCCGGGAAAACCCTAACTCCGCCGCCGTTCGATCCGGATCCGACGGCTCTCATCGCGCCACGTCGCCCCAACCCGAATCCTCGTCGGATTCTGCCGCCGCCGTGTGGGCCTCGGTTTCCGCGACTTTCACGGAAGCCGAGGGCACTATTTATTGCGCCGCCACCCGTGTTGGGATCCTTACCTCGCGCCGCATCCGTCCGTACTCATCACGCCGCCCGAGACGCCGCCGCCTCGCCGCACGACCTCGTCGAAGTTCCCGAAGTCACCCGCCGAGTTTCTTGCGCTGTTCGCCGCCCGGTCATTCTCCGCCGTCGCCCGTGCCACCGTCGGACTCACCTCGTCAAGCCGCGTCGGGAGGGTCACTTCTTCACGCCGGAGGACCACGGAAACGCCGTCGGCTACGTCTTCGTCTCCGTCTCCGGTCGAACTGCGCCGCCGCATCGTCGCCGGGTTCACGAAGCCGCCACCGACGATCCAGATCCGATCCGAGGTGAGCCCACGTCGCCTTAGGGATAGTGAACTTCATCTTCAATTCTCCACCGTTAGATGCAAATCCGAGGGTCGCCGTTCGCTGTGCACGAGACGCCGACAACGCGGACCCACCTGTCAGTGGCACCGCACCTCTCACTGTGCATGAGACGCTGACAAGGCGGACCCACATGTCAGCCGCACTGTGCACTGTTCACACGAGACGCTGACAGCACGGGCCCACTCGTCAGCCGCACGCACCGTGCGTGTGACGTCACCGCTGACGTCATGCTGACGTCATGGTGGGACCCACTTGTCAGTGAGATAGCCGAGTCGTGCTGACGTCACAATGACGTCATGCTGACGTCATCACGGGAGCCGGTCAGGGCTGACGTCAGCAAGGCCACGTGTCACTCTCTGGTGGCGACACGTGTCACGGATGACGTAATAATTATTTTCCCGAAAAGAAAAATGTTTATTTAATTCGGTTTATTGATTTAAAATGTATTTTGAAACTTCAAATGCTTATAACTTTTGCGTTTTAACTCCGATTTGAGTGATTCCAATTTCTATAAATTTGTAAAATTGATATCTTTCTGTTTATGAATTTTAATTGAATTTTTGAGCACTGTTTGTCTACTGTTTATTTATTTTATTGTTTTGTGCATACGCTACGTGAGACGTTGAAGTCCCCGACGGTTTCGAGGAGAAGTTCGACCCAGAGCAAGCTCAGGAACCAGAACCAGCACTTTTTGAAGGCAAGTTGTGTTTGATCATGTTGAACCTATTAGAGAAAAATTACTTTGATTTAAACTATTGCATGCTAATTTGATAGAAATGACTTTGAATAAATTTTGGGACTAGTTAAATACCTAGTTCTTGTATGCCACCTTGTCGTATATAATTGTAGGCCATGAATTCCTTGTCACCCTAGGTTATGGATTAATAGTTGGATATTAATAATTTGCCAACATGGGTTGAGTAGACCAAGTAGTATGCTTAGCCCCGCGTGGACATATCATGATTTTGGAATACCAAAGCAAATATTGACTTAATGAGATATGGAACGTGTTTTTGTGAATGAGACATGTGTTATTGAGATGATGATGGCACGTGGTGCAATGGTAAAGAACCGTGGGAAAAATGATTTAGACGGGGCAAATGGCAAGATTGTTTCGTGGGCCAAGAGTGGCAATCGGGCGGTCGATTTGGTTTTTATTGGTTTTGGATAATTGAGATCACACTTGGTTAGTCTTGTCTCGATCCACTAAGGACTTAACCTTGCGAGCATTTGAACCGAGTCCTCCATACAACCACAAGCTCCGTAATGGGACGGGCTTAGCTGAGTAAACCGGGAAATCTATTCTTTGGTCTTGCGTGGTGGTGTGAGGCCGGAGAAGCGGAATGAGAACTCACATGGCGCAAGAGGGGGCCCCAGGTGTGGTAACCATCCCTCCAAATGTTGAAACCTTAGCGGCAAGATCGAGTTTAGATGGAACTTTGGAAAGGCTTCGTTCTGGTTATTTGCCTTGGTGGTATTTGACTGTATCTTGTGGGTAAAGTGTATAACCTCTGCAGAGTGTACAACCTATTCGAATAGCCGTGCTCACGGTAATGAGCATCGCTCGGTGATTACGGTCAAGGGTTAGATTTTCATGAAAATGAATTGTTTATGGAAAATGCTTGGGTTGGTAATGAGGAACTTGACATAGGATGGAAATGTGATTTACAATTGAAATATTGTGAAAGCTACTATTCTTATTACTGTTTTACTGCTTTGCAAATTATTACTGTTATTCTTGAATGCTGTACTGCACATAAACCATAGCCTATCCTTTGTACTAAGCCATGCACGTAGAATATTAGAATTGCATTCTGTGCATGACTTGCTGAGTGCTCAAAGTACTCACCCCACAACAACACAACTTCAGTTGAAGAAGAAGCAACCCCTGCTCAGGAGGAGGAGTATCAGGAGGAGCCGACGAACTAGGGAGCAAGCCGATCGTTGTTCGTGGCAAATTGGTTGGCGCCACGAGTTTATTTTATTTCATTGCATTTGAATATTTTAATAATCCTTCGCCTACGTGAGGCGATCTTTGTAACTTGACCATAAGGTCAATCAACTAGTTTGAGTATTTAATTAAAGTACTTATTATTTCGTTGGATATGTCTGTGATATGTACCGATGTTGAAACTGTGTGCACTAGCGTGATCCTGGACTAGTGCTGAAACACAGAGGGTCCGGATTTGCAAATTCGGGTCCCGACATGATCCAAATTATATGGAGTGAAAAAAGGGATCAATACTATTGAAACTATCAAACATAGAGTAAACTCTATTAAATGTGTGCATATAAATAATTGAACATTGAATCAATATGCATATAATCAATTTATGATTGCTTTGAGTTTATCCTATTCTTCCATGAGTACATTAAAACTACACAAGTTTTTATATACTCAAGGATTTGTTTCTATATAATGATCCTAAATTTATTTGACGATATGAAAGGGGTCAATACTTATGAAACATCAAGGTAAAGTATAAACTCCCCCCCTAAATGTGTGCATTCATGTATATATGGAATTGGACAGAAAATGCACATCTTGAGATTTAAACTATGATGGAGTTCACCTTCTAACTTGAATCCAAAGTATGCTGTAAAAATAATAGAGTTGTAACGATGCATACCTTTGGGGTTTCCATTTTTCATCCAAATGAGACTAATAAAAATAAAGCTCAATAAAAGATTTAATCTCACAATGATTAGATTTATCATTAAATAGTGATTAAACATTCATTCAAAATCAATCACCAAAACTAAAAAGGAGCTTGTACTTACAAATGTGTGTCATCAAGCTAAGAGACATCATCTCCCCTACTCTTCTTCAGTCCGTATGTCCACGTCTTAGAACTTGTATTCTTTGATGTTTGGGGTCATGCATCTCAATCTGTATGAGGATATCCATACTATGTTAGTTTCATTGATGACTTTAGTACATTCTACATAGTTCATGGCAAAAATGACATTCTAATTATTTGATCTTTGGTTGCAGGGATGTGGCTTTCGCCACCAATGATAATACCTAATATCATTATCAAGGAATGACTTCATGTAGTGGGATTTCCTTCCTCCAGTCTTTCTTGAGAGCACATGTAGGGAGTATGCATCTTTTCCAAGAAAAAGAAAGGCAAAATTTTGATGGTTGAAGAATATCCATAAATTATTCTTTTTAATAAAATGTATCAACACGTGAGCTCATTTGTTCATATGGTGTCAACTAGATGGGAGAATTTGCCCAGCGACACTCTTTAAAATTCGCGATTCACCAAATAACACCCTGGCCCACTGTCATAGACACAGACGGACCCACATGTCATAGACACACCACCAAAAGCCAACGAATTAGGTATCGCTGGACTAATTTTTCCTCAACTAGATGTGCACACCTTTTTTCATTTGTAGAATAAGAATGATAGATGGAATTATGTATGCACTAACCCCAGAAATACACACAACCCATTTGGTTCGGGGCTAAGAGATGGGTTAGGGGTTTCACTTTTCAAACATTCTTAGGTTAAAGTGTTAACTTAACCCACTCAATGCCTTTTAACCCTCTTAATCTAGAATTAAATTAATCTACTAAATTGGTGGAATAAGCAAACCCAGAACAACTAACCCTCCTAAGTTCTATTTTTCTACAGCTAACCTAGCTAACCCACCTAATGTAGCCAAACAGTAGTTTAAATTAACAAGGTTAAATACCAAACATTAAATTTGGGTTAAGCTAACCTAGATCTATTAAGGTTAAATAACTAAAACAACCCAAAGTTTTCATCATTGCAAATGAGATTATCAATACAAATTAAACACACACAATTAAATTACTCAACAAAGTTTAATCATCAACTTTATTTATTAACAATATGTTATAAAATTGTATATTACAATGTGCATTAATTAACAAAATTACATCAAAAGAAATATTACAAGAAAAATCAAAATTTCCTAACATCTAAAGCTTTTGTTGATCCTTGACCTTGATCCCTAAAATTGTAATCAACCATCCTATATATATGTATAAGTATGTGTATATATAATCATAAGGCAAGAAGTGTAGAAATTAAAATTTTAGGAGTGCTATTAGACCTGTATGCAAAAGTATCGCTCACTAACATATCGGATCATTCGGGGCCAGTAGGCACCTCTCGCTACCTAGGGTTCAATCATCCAGAAGTGCACAAATCCATATTTGTCGGATAACCATAGCATTGCAAGTATAGTACCCAAAATATCATATAGTAACAAGTAAATCTAGCATGGTGTAACACCCCGACACCCCGTGCCCTGAATGTTATACCCTCTAGCACCCATAATTACAAATCGCTAAGAATAAATATTAGCAACGCAAGCGAATCAACTAGGAGGTGGTCGAATTTATTAAAATTTCGGCAGCACCTCCCCTAAAACTAGGACATCCACTCAGCAGGCAGAAAACATTTGCAGTTATAAGATATCATTCTAGCAGGTCCTTAGTTAACCAATCACACATCTAATAAAAAATTAATCAACTCCACCACATGACTATTACAGGACAGGAACTCATTAAACAAAACCACAGACAACCTTTTACAAGAATTCTTCACAAGCTATTACGATCAGAATTATGAGTCATTAGAATGGAACAGTGATGATGTGAACGTGATTGTGCTTCTACCCCCATCCATGCATGCCGGCTTCAAAACACCTACAAACATTAAATAACAAGCGTGAGTTCAAACTCAGCAAAGTACACGAGAATAACAATTCCAATATCATAAGTAAAACAAAAGCTTGACCATAAGAGCAAGTAATACAATGAAACAACATCCGGACAATACGCATTTATACCCATTTAAAGCAATAACTTAATCATAACAAAAAGATTACCGCAATCACGTCATCAACTTGATGATAAAACCATTCAACACTCAAGGAACAACACTTGCCTTTAAATCACAACTCTCATGCCTTGGCGCTAATATACTCCGGTACTTTACATCAACATTTTACTATAATAAATTCATCCATAGAAGATTCTAGACCCTCTCAATTCCGCTCACTACTACACCTACTGGAACACAAATCTTGAACTTCCATTCAAGTCCACGCCTCACGACCATTGTAAAAATCTCTAATCAACGTTTCACTTTAGAATCACCTACCATTCCAATTAATCATCCTGTGCCATACAATAAATTTAGTTGTCTTTAAATAACCAACAGGTTTCTTTTAATAGAATCAGTAACCCTCCTTATCTGAAAGCTCAACTACTCATTATAAACTTAACGCCTTGAACATCCACGTGGGTCACGCACCCAACCTTTAAAGAAACCGAAATTCTTGAGCACGAGCAACAACAAAGACCATCTCTTTACCTTCCAGAAACTCAACCATAAATCATAAGAGAATTCAACTCTTGAATTCCCAAACCCCGACAGAAACAGCTCCTCAACATAACTCAAGATTTTCAACTTTTAGGAAGGATGAGAGATGCAATGCACATGAATGCTCATTTCCATGCATGTACCGGTACTGTCGAGTGCTCACCCATCGGTGTGCACCCTCACGTCCCTTCCATCCCGTGGAAGGTGCCTACTCTTACTGTCTTGCTCCCATTCACCTCGATGAATGGGACTACAAGGTAGGACTTTCGTGTTCACTACGTGTGAACACAGAGGCCCGCATCAGAATGGGTCGCCTCTTCCATTATGAATACACAAATGCAATTAACACGAATGGGCCACAACCTTTCATTCATTGCTAACACTAATATAACTATAACCACATACATATACAAGCATATATGTAAATATATACATATATACACAAAATCTCCCATACTACATGAGTATATACATGTGTGCAAATGCTTATATATCTATATATATATATATAAACATAAGGTCAGTCATACATGCAAGCACACATGACCACAGATTTCAGCAAGTATCACACATAATTGTATGGACTATGGCAGCTCTACACATTCACACACTCTAAGCAGTGCCTTTCATTTAGAGAAACCTCATGCATACATAAAAGTATGACTTCACATAGACACACAAAACTCATCAATGTATGCACTTATGTAAATAGGTTCTTACTGAATCCACACTTCCACCAGCACAAACAAGCGTACATACATACACACAAAATTTAACAATACATTGATTCGTACGCATACTGAATTCCATTCCCCAGACGGGGCACAGTTATGTACAATTCTTGTAAATTAACCACGAGTATCCACGTACCCCATACTCTCTACTCACTGCAATATTAACAAAGGTACAGTAAACTCGCCGGAATTAAAGCTTACTAGTGACCACTCGAATCCAATAGCTAATCTCGTCCTCGAAGGGACGGTCACCAATATAACTAACACTTACCACAATTCAATAGAAATTAGCCATGAACAGATAACTATCAACGAACAACTCAATTAAGCACACAACTCGATGTACTTGCCTTTACCGACACTCCATGCGGTTGCGGCCACTCCCGACAAAACATTCTCTGCAAATAAACAATACTCATTCCACTTAAATTTATGCATAAATTAGTTTTTCTTGTAAACTAAGCCTTATCCTTTTGAATAACAATTGCAAGGGCTCATACACAAATAACACATACGTGTATATTTCAGATCATAATAAACAACAACACACAAAATCTTCCAGAATCTAATACTGGTATACATAAGTAGCGGGTATGCATCAGTAACAAATCCACATATACAATACATATACAACTACTGTTTATTAACCAAGATTTCGCAATCAATACCTCATGAACACTTATCGCAGTCTCTATACACCAAAGCAACAATAACACGACAACAAGCTTACTCACAATAAATAACGGTTTAAAAGAAATGCAAGACAAATCACTAACATTTCGGACATTCATCTCAATTCCATTGCAGCTTGAACCGAGTTAACTAACTATGAGCCTATGACAAGAATATGATAAGCAATGCGGTGATCTTGTAATGAAACTCATTGGGAGAAAATTACTTGAATGAGTTAACTAGCTATGAGCCTAACTTTATTTGCAACAATAGAACAATGTACCATTTCAAAATCAAGCATGATTAGGGGAGCACATTACTTGAAAATGGTACCATTTCAGTTTTGCCAAAGTACTAGCAGAAGGTATCATTATGGGAATCCAAGCACTCAATCCTCCATCCTAATAATCCCAAACATGTGCTACATGAGCAAATGAATAGCAATCCATTTGATAAAACTATGCATGCTTCTTATACAGATAAAACAAAAAAATGACTTAGATCATCAGGTTCAAGTTAATTGGCATGGTAAATGGATGCCATGATAAATACTTTGCCTCTGGAGCCTTTTATTGCTAGCATAGAAACAACATAATAAATTGACTAAAACAATTTCAGGAGCCAAACATTACTCTAAGATAGGATCAAACTAAGTGTCACTTGAGTTCTGAAACCATAAATCAGAAATAAGCAAGCACCTTGATTTCGTAGTCTGGGCATTAAGTATCACTTGAATTCTGAAACCATAAACTAAAACAAGCATGCACAAACATTTCATCTCATGAAAACCTAGCTAGGCATTTCGTCAAACACCCTTCATGCAAGCTATTTCTCCCCCAAAATCCTAGGGTTTTACCTCCAGTCTTGCTCATGGAGGAAAGGAAGGTGGAGGAGCCGAGGCAGGGCTGGAGAGGACTTGCTGCCGGCCGGAGGAAGGCTCACGGAGAGGAGTCGCCACTTTCTTCTTGCCGACCACTCATCGCTGCTCAGGGCATTCTTTGCTTCATTTGGGAAGGCAGAGGCGCTGGGAGGAGCAATGGGCGGGAAGAAATGGGGCGCAGGGAGAGGAGCTCAGGATGGAGGCTGGCCGAGGGTGGGGAAGTCGGCAGAGGGTCGGGGGCTCTACCGGGAGAGCCGGTGGTCGGAGAAGCAATGGGGTCGGCGGTCTTGAGAAAAACATCCAGCCAACAGAAGAAATAACAGCCACACACACATGACATGGAGGGGAAAATATCTAGCCAAGGTAATGAATGGTAGCCACACACAAAAGAAATGAGATAAAGCTTTAAAGTATTACACATGGTAAAAAGGGTAGCACACCCTTAGTAAAAAGTGAAGGTAAAGCCTTCCCCAGAGCACCCTCTCCCTAGAGTCAACCACACTAGGCACTGTAAACCCAGTGCAACCAAGGCAACTACAGAATACATCTCCCACAACACTCAAGCCATCATAGATTAGGAGCATGGCCAAAGCCCCATAATGTAACCTAGCCATAGAACATCAGAAACTATGCCAAGCCCTCCAAGATCACCAGAGCCAACATAAGCTCCCCAAGTCCATTCCATTCCCACACACACATCCAAGCAAGCCAAGGAGGCCAGTGATAGCCGAGAGTGCCAAGGAGGCCAGTGATAGCCGAGAGTGCCATGGAGGCCGGAAGTAGCTGCAACAAGAGGGGAATAGCCAAGCCAAGGAAGCATTGGCCACATCGCCTTTGCGATCCATCTCCATCAGACTCTCAACCTCATACCAGGTGCATACCAGTATAACTTTGCTAACCTTTGGAGCACATATGCACATATAAAGATAGAGAGGGATGACAGCTAGGGGCAGCGCCATGTGTGCCGACAACCCCTACGAACTCCCTGGCATATGGAAAGGCATGGGTGTCATCACCGCACCGCCAAACCTAGACAATCAACTCCACATTCATCATCAACCAACTCATATCCGCAATTTCAAAAGTATGACACATAACAAAAATAGTATGAGATTAGTAGAGAGACAGATGGGAGCAAGGGCCATCATAGTGGGAGAACTCTAGAGAACTCGCAAAGGAAGCTGGCGGCATCGAGTTGGTCAGTTTGGAGAAAGACCAGAAGTGGTCAAGGCCCAAACCCTAGACCATGATGCTGAGGGTGAAGGCCGAGCGGCCTGAGGGAGCCGACGTGTGGCTCGAGCGAGACTGGATGGAGGCGTCGGGCGGCAGGAGCCAGAAAAGAGGGAGAGAGATGAGTAGAGAGGAAGAACCAAGGGAAGCAAGAAGAGATAAGGACGGTTGGGTGAGGAAAAAGAAAAGGAGAAAAAGAAATAAAGAGAAAAAGGAAAAGGAAACAAACGAATTAATTATACCTTTTTTAAAAAATAGGATAATTAAATAATCTCAACTATAGAGTATTTAAATGAAAAATGTTAAATTAAGACTATCCAAAATGTTAAAAGAGGCATTATACGTATATAAAATTATAAAATTTGAAGAAAGGGGTTGGATACCATAAAACATGCAAAAATCTACTAGCCACCTAAAATATTGTATTTTGTAATTTTAGAAATTAATTCAAATTAGACCGGTGATCTTCAACAGCCATTGGGTGAGGACGATTTGTACTAAAATGCAGGCAAGCTTCTCTGGATCATATTTGAGTAATTTTAAATTATTTTTAGCTATATGTAATATCACCAATGCATGGGGAAAAATCTTATCCTTAAGAAAACGCTAAATCAAATGCAGTTTGAAAGATGGTTTGATGATGAACTGTTGAGGCAGTAATTGATTGATTATTAATGTATTAAAATGGCTCATCCAACGAAAGGAGTTGATGACATATTTATATGTATGGTAGGTAGAGGGCGCCACTAAGAAGGATTGTTATACTAGTGAGGCCCTCTACGTAGGTTATAATGTAAGGATGAACAGCTACACTCGGACAAGGAGTTGTATATATAATATCAACCATAGTGCATGAAATTGGTCAAAAAAGGTTATTCTATGAAGGGGTTATGATCTTCACATTGGATATGAGTAGATAACTAGGAATGTGAAGCTGGGATACGCTAGGAAGCCTAGTGAAGGACACTAAAAACTTCAGCTATAGTTGAAGATTTCATGGCGTTATATTTAAAGCCAAGGGATGAGTATCTCCGATGTTAGGCAAGAGTACAGTTGGTGTGCTATGAGTGGGTGGGGAACATTGGTGAAGGACACCAAGACTCGTCAGCATGCCTAGGTTGGAGATCTAATACTGAATTAGTGATAAACACTTTGGGGCCTCATAGGATGGGGTCACTATGGGTAAAGTAATACAAACCTATGTAGGGTCAAATCATGAATTTATATCTGTCTTCTGGATTGAAGGCTATGGAAGCGAAGTCTACTTCATACATGAGTGCTAGTAGTAGTTTTTATAATTAAAACTCGAGACATAACACTTAAAGAAAACCCAAAACCTAATTTATGTAAAATGGATTTTGAGAGGTGTACATAAAGTGGATATGAGAGAAGTTCATATGTTGTATTTGTTTTTAATATTTGTTGAGTACTTCTGTACTCACCCTTTCTTAACTTTCCATTTGCTTAGAAAACAATCCTTATGGACTCTTCTACGAGGCATGAGTTGAGGATTTCCCATAGGATCAGGGTGATGAGGTGGCGAAGGACTATCAAGAGGACTGAGTGGATTATAGGATCTTACGGTGGAGACCGACAATCCATTAGGTATTTAGTGTTTATGTAAATTACTTATTGATGTAATATGTACATTATGTAAGGCTTGATAACTATGAATTTGTAGCTTGTGTGGCAATGGATTGTGATAAACTTCTATTTCAGCCTCTAATTATTGTTCCTACAATACTCTGAATACGGTGTATTGACTGATAAACTATCGGGTACACTCGATATTTTATTAGCTGATATGTCAAGACTCGTGTAATTATCTTAGAATAATGGTGGCGTTACTTTCGTTACCTTAGAGCTAATTATACGGGTCGTCACAATAACCCAATTATCTTAACCCCAAACTAAACACGTTAGAATTTGCTCAAAATGTCTGTTTCTTTTAAACGTTTTATATATAACTTTTCCCCTGTAGTAAACAGATGGTTAAATCGAAATGTGCACATCTTCATAAAGGAGGCTACCACTACCTCCACATGGTAGGCCGAGCCCAGAATGGAGATTAGATTCCCTAATCCATGACATGCAATTCACAAAGGTGACATTGATCTGCATCTGCATGCTTTCAGCTGCTCTTTTGGTGTGTATGGCCCTCGCTGCGGATTACCAGGTCCAGGAGGCTCAGCGCCCAATCCTTTGCTGTTGCAGGAGTCCTTCACACACAGCCAGATCAATGGACGGGCCCACCCACTGCCAAAATCAGTGGATGGCAATTGGACAGGTTAGCTATACGGCCTGCTGTCGGCAACAATGGCCGCCTTTGGCATGCAAATATGCAAATCAACCTCTGACACCTGCACACCCTTTTCCCTTGCAATGATGTCAAGATCGAATGGATTGTGCAAGGTTAGTAGCCGAGCTTCGGTTTCAGCTTTAGAGCAGAGTCCGGAACACGATGAGCTTCAGAGCCATGGTGTTTGGAACGCCAAAAATTTTGTCGATTATTACGGAAATCGAACTGATTAATTTGAAATTTCTACGGAATTCCTGTGAAGCTTCTGAATTCGACATGCAAAATAGTAAAAACATGCTTCATTTACAATGAAAAGGTTTTTCTATTTTCCAAGGTGGGGTACATGGTAATATTTAAATGGGGCTGTCTTGTCCTCAAGTGACTGAAATCTTGTCATGGTTGCACCCATTATAGCGGAAAGAATTGGCAAGAGATAAGGGCGGTCACCTGTCCCCTAAGGCAATTTTGCGAAAAAAATCTCTCTATTTCTTCGAATTACGGATAGGTCCTTACGTATTACGAATAGGTCCTTCGCGATTTCTTGTGAGGGGAAGATTATTTTTATCCATCGCGTTTGGGTCCCTGACGCGGTATTTTACGGAAAAACCTCCTGTTAAATTCAAATCGTGAACAAGCCCTTTTCTAATTTTTCAGGATAGCGAACAGGTCCAAAAAAATAACAAACAGGTCCTTGCTCGTTACGTTCAGATCCTTTCTCCGTTTTCCCCGGAATTTTTTTTAAAAAAAATGTAGATTCGTCCAAAGATTTATAGCGACCTATAGATTCGTCGGCGGGTCCTAACGACCTATTTTTTTTAGCAAACACAAAAAACCAAAAAACGAAAAAATCAGATTCGTCGAAGGTTTATAGCGGTTCATGGATTCGCCTACGTCCGAAAGCAACTTTTTAAAAGGAAATACATAAAAAACGGCCGACTTTTCTTTTAAAAAACAAAAATACAGATTCAACCGCAATTTTCTAAATAAAACACGCATCGACAAAAAAAACACGGATTCGTTGAAGGTTTATAACAACTTGTGTATTTGCCAACGGGTCATAACCGCGGGTTTTTTTTAAAAAAGTAGATTTGTCTAAAGATTTATAGCGACCCATAGATTCACCAGTGGATCCTAACGACCCATTTTTTTTAACAAACACAAAAAATAAAAAAAAATAAAAAACACAGATTCAACCGCAATTTTCTAAATAAAACACGCATCGACAAAAAAACACGGATTCGTCGAAGGTTTATAACAGCTTATGGATTTGCCAACGGGTCATAACCGCGGGTTTTTTTTAAAAAAAACATAGATTCGTCCAAAGATTTATAGCGACCCATAAATTCGCCGACGAGTCCTAACGACCCATTTTTTTAGCAAACACAAAAAACAAAAAAACGATCAAATATCCCGAAATGCGTAAAAAAACAACCACGGTTTTCTAAAAAAACACAGATTCGTCGAAGATTTATAGTAACCCGTAGATTAAACGCGGATTCATCGAAGGTTTGTAATATCCTATAGATTCGCCAACGGGTCCTGCCGACCCATTTTATTTAAAAATTACGAAAATGAAAAATTCGACAAATTTTATCAGACGACGGGTTGTAACCGCAATTTTCTAAAAAAAACGTAGATTCGTTGAAGGTTTACAGCTAACGACCTATTTTTTTAAACAAATATGAAAACCGAAAATACGACCCCCATGAATTTGCCGACGGGTCCTATCGACTCTATAGAACGGCACAGCGTAGCGCGCTATTATTGCTAGTTTTTCTCAAATCCATGAAGATCTTACAACTCTCTAACACTTCCCTCACTTCCTACGTTAACTCACCTCTTCATCAATGGGGCAGAGAATTATTTTAACCTACACAAAAAATTTAAGTTTGTGAACCCCTACATAATACAAAGACAAAAATTGTTCTAACCTAGACAAAATCAATTAAACCTAGGTGGATCCTACAAATACAAAAAAAATAAAACTAAAAATTTCAGCAATACTGTACTAAACTTGTACATTAATCAGCACTGGAAATTGAATTTTTTTAAAAAATAATACATTTTTTATTTAGAATTTCAAAAATATACCATGGAATTTTTTTTTTACAGAAATATACCCCTGTCGCCCATTGGATGAGCGACAGAGGCCTAAATAGCAAAAATAAGCGGGCGACAGGAGGCCACATCACCCCCAGCCTCCTGTCGCCCAATGAAATGGCGACAGGCTAATTTGATTCCTATCGTCAGCGACAGAATCAAATTAGCCCCTGCCGCTAATGAAATGGCGACAAGGGCTAAAATTGACGCCTGTCGCCCAATGAAATGGCGACAGGGGCACACGCGGCCACGAAACCGAAAATCGTGGCCACTTAGGGGTTGAATTAGCCCATGTCGCCATTTCATCAGGCGATAGGAGGCTGGGGGTGACGTGGCTGCCTGTCGCCCGTTTATTTTGCTATTTAGCCCCCTATCACCCATCCAACAAGTGACAGGGGTATATTTCTGTAATTTTTTTTCGTGGTATATTTTTGAAATTCTGAATAAAAAAAGTATTATTTAAAAAAAATTCCTGGAAATTTATACATAGTAATGTGTAATTTTAGGTAATCGAGAGATAAAGAAATGTTTGAGGCGGCCGAGAATTAGCAAAACCATATTTAAATCTTCTTTTGTGCCAAAGAGATTATGGTCCCAATGTGGGGCCCTTTGGAAAGTGAGAAAGGGCATGCAGGAAGGAAGCTCGGGAGCGATCATCGCCAGGCCCGGCCTCGAATTGCAGGTAAGTGGACTCTAATGGGCCCACACTTCACGTGGCCCGTTTGAAAAAGCCTCCAACTTTGGAACGTCGGGCCCACTTCTGGCATGTCGGCTCCTGTAAATACAGGAATAACCAACAGCTTTAGGGGTACTTACAGTAGATAGATTGGATAGATGTTTTCAGAACAGGAGACTGGCTAGTAACTTTGTCACTGGTGACACCACTTGGTAACACTAGTCATCAAGGAAATGATAGCTTGGACTTTGATGTCACGTGCACCCTAATTCCGAATCATCATCAACTTAATCTACTGTTTTGCAATGTAGAAATTACACATGATTTTTTTTTGAAGAAGAAGAAATGCCATGTACTTTGTGTGCATTCCTTTTTCTATGAAATTCCTTCGGTGTTTCCGTGTCCCAAACTGGTCTTAATCGGCTCTAACTTCTGATTATATTACATGCAATGATGTTTGTGTGTTAGATGCGGATATGCTTGTATATAGTGTTGGAACCACTACTACAAAATGGAACAATACTATTGCTTTAGCTAGGTTGATTTCTAACTTTTTAGGAAAACCGACTGTGATAGATGATTCTGGAGAGGGAGTTAATAATAATCACAATTGGTTCTCAGGTTAAAACCGATTGTGATATAGCGTTAGGCATATCACAATCGGTTCTAGCATCAGAACCAATTGTGATGTTCCTCGCTAAGTTATTTATACTCTCGGACTGAACTCTCTTCTGTTGTTATTCTAGAGGCAAAAAACCGCCGTCGCCCAACAAACATCACATACTTTGGTTGGAAGCAATACTTGGGTGATAAATTATGAAACCCTAAAGGTTGGTGTTAAGAGGGTAAATTTGAAACCCTAGTTTGAGGAGATTTTCTCTCAATTTTCTCTCATTTGTAGTTTTCTTCAAAAGATCAACATTTGGTGTGGGGATGGATCACTGCTACGCCAACGCATATCATTTTCTCCACAAGGATGGTCTGATCTTCACGACGTAGGATAGAGCAAGGATAACTAGCTGTGAATAGCCCGGGTAACTAGCTTTATATCTGCCAAGGTTGGTTGCAACCTGTACAATAGGGAAGACAATCCAAAGGTACAAGAACTTCGATCCGTTGTCTAAACAATCGCAGAACCACAAACCGGAACTAACCCACACAAAATGATCGAAACCATAGAGCACGAACTAGGGGGACCCATAAAGATCCTTCCCGCAAATCCAAGAGAACTCACAAGAGCAATGATAGAGGAACAAATAGCAAACTTGCTATGATAGCTTATAGCTGAAGTGGGCTTTTTTCCCCAGTTTTCTAAGACTTACAGTACTTGTCTATTCTTACTAGGAACAACCCTCCTAATTTAGGTGTGAAAGAAAACTAGAACTAAATAAGTCTTCTTCGATATCCAAAGGCCATCTCGGGTTGGTAATTGTGAAGACTTTGCAATTCTCGCACAAGACTTGATAGCATGTGCACTTCCCACCAAAACAGTAATAACTTTTACTTCGAAAGTCGAAACGATGAACGGTTTGAAATGTTGTAATCTTGACTTCATTATATTTCAAATGATATGACCCATGACCATGTTGCACATTCAGATTGTCTCTAGAAATGCTGGCAAAAATACAAATAGCACGTGACATGCGCTTCTCCTATGCGGGCGACCATTCTTCATTGTCCCTTCCATTGCACCTAAGTTCTTCCAAAGAAGTAGAAGTTGGAAACACCATTAAGTTGTTAAAATCTGGACCAAGACTTAAGTTAGCATTCAATTGGTCTCAAATTTTTTTAGCGCGAGCTCGAGTGATCGGTCCTTGTAAATTGGTCGAAGGGTCGTGTATGCGACCATCATTATCTTGATTGCTGAAGCAACCATTTTGGTCGGTCACACTTTGGTTTGCGTCACCTTGGTCATTGAAGCATGTGGTGTCTACATCATCATTCCTTCAAACCCTCTCAATTTTGCACCAGGTAATTGCATATGTCACAAACAGAGTTTAGCTCGCACTGGAATTATGTGTATCCTATCAGATTTTACACCCTTTATTTCATAAACACATATCCATTTATGTGCTTTTTAGTACTCTCGTATTAATTTGAAATTATACATTGTTGCTATAATATGATGATGTTAGAGTTTAGATTTCACACCCTTTATTTGATAAACACACATCTATTTAATTATCTTTGTAGTACTCTCGTGTTAATATAGAATTATTGTAGCTGTAATATGATGAATGTTAGAGTTTAGGTTGCGTAACCTACATTTTTCGTTAGTGAATATATGAAATGGCTGGCTGACGGATCAAGATATAATGTATAGACATGACAGGGGTATGATATTAATGGCTGCATCTTTTACACTGAAATTGAAGATGCAAAAAGTACTGTCCAAAATAGTGGTGTGAGTATAGATTTTTTGTCCAATAATCACTCGAGAGGAAAATCCTCAATGGCAATAAACTCGTACTATGGTATGATCAAAGAAAGTTGGGAGCTTGATTATAGAATATACCAAATTCTATTATTCTGATGTAAGTGAGTGAGACTTCCACATGGAGTGAAGGTCGACAAGAGAGGTTTTACTCTTGTGGATCTCATAGACTCACCTACAAAAATGAATCATTCGTCCTTACGAAGCAAACAACTCAAATCTTCTATGTGCGTGATCCAACCAGTCCGAGGTTGCACATCGTCTTTTATGGCAAGAGGCAGATCGTTGGAGTTAAAAATATCGTAGATAAAAAAAGAGTACAATCAATTTGATAAAATACCTCCGTTTGCAGATTGGGCATGTCTTAGTGGTGACGACGACAAACAAGAAGCAAATTACATACATGTAGATCATCTAGAAGTGTTGTATTGTAAATAAAGGACTACATCAATTTTTGTTCGTTTTAACGGCTGTTACTATTTAACAGGTCCGTTTTATCGTGCCGTTTATTTGAGTAAAGTTGTAAAATTTTCATGTGATATGGAATATTGTAACATACATGAGATGAATGCTAGCTTAGCTTTTGAATGCCACCTGAGCTATTCATTCGTTCAATTATGATTCTTAACAAAGCTCGTATTTGAAAGATGCCTTTTGATGAAATTATTTTTGAGAAAGTTTTTCACTAGTCCAAAGTTCATTTCTGGAAATTTTCAAATAATTTAGACTTTATTTGAAAAATATTTGACTTTTGTATGCTTTAAGCAAAAATCATGCCAACAAAGTAAAATTTGGCCAACAGATCAGAAGCTGATTATATCATAGATTACACAACCATTTCAAAAATCAACTCAAATATTATATTAACCAATGGAATGTGCAATTACAATTCACAAATTCACACAAGTTTAATAAATTAATCAATAGAATGCTCAAGTTTAGAAATTAAGCAGCGTGGAATGTGCCTTTTAGATGTATGACCTAATGCATCAAGAAGTCGAAAAGGTGTTCTTGAATTGCCTCTAGATGGGCCTTTTCCAACATAGTTGCATTATTGATCTACTTTGTACTGATGAGGGTTTGTATGTTATGGCTAACGTAGAAGACACATATTTTATTTCCCTATCCCTATTAGACGCACTGCGAAAATAGAATTGGTAGTTCCAAGGGTATTATTACAGAGTGTGATATAGGATTGTTGTGTACTAGCAACTATCGAAAAGTCAAAATTGTGTTTCAGTTTTGACACATCCTTGTGTGGCCCTCCACAAAGTCTATACACTTTGAACACCCTATATGATCCCAAAAAGTTAGTCTCAACCATTTCATGAGCTACAGGAGAATTATCTATGGTGGAAATGTGTCGGGGCCTGAATATGAAAATCTGGACCCTCTGTGTATACTGCACTAGTTTAGGATCACGCTAGTGCACACAGGCTCAACATCAGTAAATATCACAATCATACACAACGGGAATAAGATAAAAGACAACAAATATTGAATATTACTAGTTGCATGACCTTATGGTCAACTTACATGACTTTGTCTCGTAAGGCTGAACAACAAATTGAACTGCAGCGGAATGAAGACGTAGATAAACCTCGCAGTATACCACAGGCAACTGACAAGGCTCGTACCCTAAACCTTCGTCCCTTTCAAGGTTCTTCTCCTTCAGCACGAATGTAGACTCCTCAACTGGGGATGTTGTGGTTGGCAAGGGTGAGTACATAAAGCACCCAACAAGTTGTGCACAGAATGCAAATCTAACATATCTATATGCAAGGCTTATTCCAAAGGAATGGCTAACAAAGGCTATTTTAAAAAAAAGCAACATTTACGAATAATTACAATAAATAGATTGAAAAGGTAGTAAAACAAATAACAATAAGTAATAATTTCAGCATTTCTCAGGTAAACCAAGTTTCAACCTCCAATGGCAATCTTGCCATCCATCCTAAATTTTATTTTGCAAAAGTCTAACCCTTAATTGTAATTCTCGAGCATTGCTCAATACTGCGAGCACGGCTATTCGAATAGATTTTACACTCTAGAGAGGTTATGCACTTTACCCACACGAAAGGATAATCTCTTTGTGTCTGGCCATTAGCACACTTCCTTTGGTGTGCCAACAGAGGAATAATGGCAAAGCCTTTACAATGCTCTGCCCTAACTCAGTACTACTCGCTAAGGTTTCAATACTAAAGGGCTGAACCACCACAACAGGGCCCCCCTCTTACGCCATGTGATTTTATTCGTGAACCCGGACTCATACCACCATAAGTAGTACTGAAGCTACGACATTATAAATTAATCAGCTAGGTAGCCCATAACAGACATGTGGTTGCATGATTGACTCAGGTTAAAGGCTTACAAGGTTAAGTCCTTAGGGTGATCGAGACAAGACTTCCACATACCCTCTGCCCATCGGCCCACCTTGACATACTGCCCCTTACCACTTGCCCCAATCTAAATCATAGCCACCCTAGTTGATTATTAAGCACTATGTGCCATCAACAATTCAATATCGTTGCGTGACATCCATCGCCATAACAACTCAATCTCATCGTATGACCACACATGACACACAAGTTCATAACATTATTCCATATTCCATTAGTTAGGATTAATTATCGATGATTCAAGTACATGTGATGACGTGGCATGGCTAAGCAATCTAATACGATCTAACTATCCCATGTTGACTTAAATATCAATCAACTATAGTGAACTAATCTTGGGTAACAAATAGATTGTGGCATACAAATGACAAAGTAAGGTATAGATCAACTTGGTATGATTGCCAAGTCCCAATTTAGATTGAAAACAATTGTACATGTGAAATAGCATGCAATATGGTAAAACAATATAGTGATTTTGTAAACATGGGTTCAACATGATCAAAGTGCAACTTGCCTTAGAAAAGCCCTTATTCTTGCCCTGGATCTTGGTCTTGAGTTGGCGAATCCTCAGACGCATCGCACAATTCAACATCTACGCGAATCGAAAGAGAAAAGCAAATAAATACCAAAATAGAGAGAAAACAAACTTCAAAAATCAAATAAAATTCATCATTAGATATATCACAATTTTAAATTTTTTTAGAAATTTGAATCACCTCAATCGGAGTTCGTATGAGGGAGATCGGGCTCTCGGAAGATTAAAAAATCATAAAAATAAAAAAAATGAAAAATGAAATAATATCCAAATTATTTTTATAAACAAAATTCCTATTTATTGCGTCATCATGATGTCATGCTGACGTCAGCACTAAGCCTGGCTAATCAGAGGCTGACATGTTTCGGCGGTCCATGGACTTGGTCCACCTACCCGCCGGTCCACCGTGGCATGGTTCACGGCGCTTCATCGCCCGTGCCAAACACACGGCTGTGTCTGCTTGGTGGCTGCTATGGTGCGATCCGATCTACCCCTCCCAGATCTAACAGCCACAGGCGATAGCGACTCTAGCGGCTACGTGGCCAAATCCCGATCGTTCGCGAGGATTGAACGACTACGCTTACCCGAGCCATTCACTGTTGACGAGGCGACGTGGATCAATCTCGTTCACTGGTAGTAGATTCGATGGCTCCTAAGCTCTAGGTCCAGCGACATGGTGACGGTGGCAGCCCTTATCGGCGTGGAGGAAGACGATGTGCGCAATGGTGCTTCCAAGGGTCTTCGACGGCGTTGATCGGCAAACACGATGCGGTGCTCCAGGGGGATCTCGATGGTGATGTCATTTGCGACAGAACTACAGCGGATGCCGAGGAACCTATGAAGAAACACGGCACGGGTCTTGGCTACTCCAGTGAGCTCAACCTTCCACGCGACGACACCTTGGACGACAGCACTTGAGGCAAAAGACGTAGCTTGCAACGGTGGATCTCGGATAGGAGTTCATGAGGCTTTATAGGCCCTAGGAAAATGTGCTCGGACTGGATACCTCGATGAACACGGCGGCAAAGGAAACAACACTTCAGAGCTATCCACTTAGCGGTCAACGGCTGAGATTCAAGATGGCGTGGCACAATCCGAGCCAAACCTAAGATCCAACGAACGCAAAACACTAGGGTTTCCTCCTCGCTATCTACCGCTGGATATCGATCTAACGGTCCACATTCGACATTCTAGAACTCGAGCCGAACTGGGCTGATCTACCACACACAGTAATTGGGCTCAGCCCATTACTGTTCATATGGGTTTTTCTCGAATTTTTCTTTTAAAATATTTACAAAAATTATTTTGATTTATTTTAGGCAATAAAAATATCAAGAAAATTCAAAGAAAAATCTCATAAATACTTTGAGACATTTTGGACTCAAATAAAATATTTTTGGAAAAGCTTTATATTAATTTTATCTATATTTAATTAGTTTTAGCAAAAGGCCAAAATACTTCATTGAAAATAAATTCAAAAAAATTCCAAAAAAATTTAATAAATCCAGAAAAATCGCAAAAGGCACAAATAGCAATAAATCAATATTAAAGGAAAATTTTGGGATGTTACAAAATGTGATTACCTATCGAGTAGTTTTTGATAGGGCTAAAGTTGTGGCTGTCCCTACATAAGGAATCAACATAGCTTACGCGGTTATTTCCTGGTTCAAATACAATTAGAACCTAGTGAAACCACCCTAGGAATGTCACCATGGTTACTGAACCTAACTTTGAGTTGCGTGTAAAGCACAAATCAAAGTATAGCAGGTAGTGCAACACTTACGATGGGTTGTAGGGTATAAGAATGCATCGCGTTGAGCCGGTGATGTCTCTTTCACATAATCCTCATGTAACAAGAATTTTCATTCATTGTTTGGCTCGAGAATATGTGTGGTTCTAGAAAATCCCCATGTAATTTGTTCCTTCTTGCTTCAAGGATCACACACACTTACGGATCAATTGAAGCTTCCTTAAGCTCTTCCTTAATGGAAGCTACTAGTCATTCCTTAAGCTTGGCTTTGGCTCTTTTCCTACTCTAGTACATGTCTGAGTCCTGTGGGAATCTTGTTTTCCAGGGAACGAAAACACCCAAGCCTCACGTGCAACTAGGGTGCTTCTTGCTTCCCAAGGCTTTTGATAGTACATCTTTCTCCCTGTTTGGCCAAAAAGAGGCTTACGATAATTCTAAACTCAACATGACCTGCAAGAGCTTAGCATGTCATGTCACTTATAATTATGAAGCAATTACAAACTATGTAGTTCGATATCTTACCAAGTGTTGTGACATTTCCTCGTTTGTGGGCTTCTTGAAGGACATGGTTTCCAAAGACGTGGTATTTGATCTCGCTCTTAGACAGTTTTGGGTGTGCTGGTCTACGGTGAAGGCAAATGGTGAGGACGTCTCCGTAAGAAGAGTCTCCTCATCCTTCCTCCTCAATTGCTCGCTCTTACTCATGAACCCAGCGATGCCGAGTCTGTGGGGGTGGGTGTTCTAGATCTAGAGGACCTTGTACGCTTCACTTTGATGCACAAATTGTTCTGTCATCTTCATCTCAACAAATTGTTGCCACATGGCTTTGTCAATGAAACCATATTTAGAGAATGGAGTCATTTCCTTCTTGACATAATTTGTGACAGCGTGCTATTAACATTCTTCCATGCTTTTCCTACCACTAGCAATGCATATCATCGTACTAGGCGCACTACATTTTCTGGGATCTCGAACGATGCAAAATTTTTTGTCACTATGTTGTTGCGCTCGTCATCGATCAACAGCTTATAGGATGGATGGGTGATAGGGACCCGTTCCCGTCCAACTATCCTGCACAAGCTCTAGAATACGTTCACTATCTTCAGAGGTTGAGTGCGGGAACCGTCTTGCGGATTGACCACCGTGATGGTATATCGGCTCTAGGGCCTTTTCTTTACACCTCTGGGACCGTGTCTTAGTTTTCCTATCTTCGGCTTACCAGATCCATTCGGTGACGAGGATTGAGGGGATGTCATCTTCATTAGATATAACCTAATCGACAAAAAGGGAATAAAATTATCAAAATTTAAGTTGTTCATCAGATATAACGCAATCCACTACTCATTAACCTACTAGATAAATAAAAAAGAACATGAAATTCATGCAGTCATTTTAAGAGTTCATATCAGAAAAAATAAATACTGGAGAGATTTGATTTCACAAATGTTCGATAAGAGTATACTGTTTTGTAAACTTGTTCATAGACCTTGTATTCTGTGACAAGTATAAGTTAAACAATGCATTATTAGTTTTGTGACTCCATGTTTGTCTTTTTTTAAGGTGTAGAGCTTGATTATCCAAACACAAATGAGAGTTACAGGTTGTACTTCATGGTATGTTCATTGACGAATCTTTGATTCTTGTTCTATATTGTTTAATTTTATCTGGATGCCTTTAATGTTGATGCTTCATCTATATCACAGAGAGCTATTGCTAGTGACATCAAGGAGTCCATCTACAAAGTTCCATATACTACCTTTGATGGTATAATATAAATAAAAACAATATTTTAGTACTAGCTATTACTTTATGTGCATGTTTAGTTCTGCTCTATTGGTGCATAATCTTGGTTAATTGTGTTTTCACCATATGCAACTACATATATGCACAATTGGAGGAATATGCCTATTCCTCCAAACCATTAATGAATCTCTATATGAATACTACCTCAAAATAGTTGGTTACTTTAATGCGTATCTTAAGTTCTGCGACATAAGTTATGTTTCTTTTAGTGACTAATTTGACCCAGCTTTTTGTGTGCTTTAAGCATTATCTTGCTTTATGTTTTGTTTTATGTTGTTCGTTGTTTACTTTATCAACTATCTCTGTCAGTCTGGCTATGGATAACTAAGAATTCAATACTATTAAATTATGAAGAACTGATTACTTAAACAATTAGTCCCTCTTTGATAGCTACATTTCCCCCACATGTGTGAGTTTTGATTTCATGGAAGTGTAAAATACTATACTTATGTTTTAGCTAATATTTCATACTTCCTCTATTGCAAAATGTAAGACATGGTTCAAGCTTGCACGATATGTCATCAAATTAAACTTTGATCATTAATTTTTTTATAGTAACTATAAATTTACAATTTTATGAATGTAAATAATATGCAATATTTCTATTAGTCCAGGTTTACAAAGTTTGATTTTCAAAACTCATGGATGCCTTATAAAATGAAATGAAGGGATTGTCATTTATGATTACATCAAAGCTCATCGGTTTTAAAGACAATCAATAAAGTTAAAGTTATTATGCGTTTCATCGCAAGAAATATATTCCACATGAGAAAAATATTCCGTGTTTTCTTGGATGCGATTGCAGTCTATGAAAACTAAGGAGCTGGGGAAACTCCCAAACTAGAATATCGTGTAGAAATTGTACTCTATACTCTGCCAACCATGTAGTTCAGTTGATTTTGTCTAAAAGAGAAGTTTAACCACAACCCCATGAATAGTGTCTATAAGAAATGTATAGTTGTGCAGTAGCATGTAGTACACATTTGACACAATTGTTGCCTTGGCTTCCATGCAACAACGAACAAGTGAAAATGAAGAGGTTGGTTTACCTATGTTTTCACTCTAATTAATACCTACAAGATATGCAACTTTTCCCAACAGGTTGAAACAAATGGTTGACATTCTAAAAAACTCACGGTGCTTACTAACTAAATGATCAATAAGTTTTCCATTTTATCAACAGTTCTACTAAAATTTGTGTTTTTTTCTTTATCAAAGATGTAGAAACCCTCGTCTTTTGTATTTGCCAATGGTAATTTCTAAAAATTGATGGTAAAATATCTACTTAGCGACAAACTAGATTCAACTGTGATTACCTTGTACTCGCTGGGAGGATGGAGTCGCCGAGGCACGTCACTAGTGAGGAAGGAAGTCGTTGGGGGGAGGAGGCTGCCCTGGGGAAGAGGAGGAGGTCATCAAGGGGGAGGACGCTACAAGGGAGAGGTTCACTGGGGAGGAGGAGGCTGCCGTGTGGGAGGAGGTCAACAAGGGGGAGGTTGTCGCAGGGGAGGAAGAGGTCACTGAGGGGAGGTCACCACGGGGAAGGAGGAAGTCGCTTAGGGGGAAGTTGCTAGGGTTTGGAAAGATGGTGTGCACGGTTATATTTATAGTGATGCTGTCACAAACGGTTCTATAATAGAACTGTCTGTGATGTACCCTGCATCATAGATGATTATATTACAGAACCGTCTTTGATGATGCATCACAAACGGTTCTAAAATAGAACCATGTGTGATGTCTCTGATCACATACTCAAAATGTATCGTTCTGGATCACATTGACAATTTGCTCTTAATATTTTTAATAGAATTTCAAGTTGATTTTATACCAAAATCATAAAAGGTTAGTATGTTAGCAATTGATCACAATCAACATATAGATATGCACTATAGGTTTTGCAAAGTTCATCATAATCATCCACTTGCTTATAAATTCATCATTTTACACATGATAAACAAACATGACGACACCTCCTCATAACACCACTTATTCTTTTATATAAAAATTAGCCATTCATGATGATCGACGTGTGTATATCAAACTTCATCAGGGTATTCTTCCTAGACCGTGATGGTGTTTTTGCTATGAGGCAACTCATCAAATTAATTGCACTCTTCCTCATCTACTATATACTCAACTTCAACAATCCTTTTTTCCCTGAAAAACTACATAGCGCTTTTTGTTGGACGGGTCGGTTACATAGAAGATATGAACTTGGTTAGTGAGTACAAACGGTTCATCTTGATATCTGAGATGTTCAAGGTCCACAATAGTAACGTTGTACTTGTCTACCCTCACCTGCTGGAGGTGGACCCAACGACACTAAAATAAGGGGATCTTGAATAGTATGTTGTCGAGCTCCCAAATATCCTCTATGAACCCATAGTAGGAGCTCCTCGCCGATCTAGTAGTATTGAATGCATTAATGTGGACATTGCTATTTTGGTTTGTACGCTTCATATCCTCATCTCTAGTGTAAAATGTGTACCTATTTAAGTCATATCCTTTGTATGTGATAACTATAAATGTTGGCCCTTTTGCCAACCATGTTAGTGTATCACGATCACCTGATGAGCTCCCAGTGATAGGTCGTTCCTTCAACCATTTGTTGAACTAAAGGTTATGCTGTCTCATGATCCAAGACTCCTACCAGTTACATTCTCTTGCTGTAGCCAATGCATGTGCTTTTCGATATATGGGGACACTACAGCCTCCCCTCATGGCGAGATCAAGGCACATTTATTGGCTTGACCTGAGACATGTAATCGACATAGAACTCGATAACCTCTTTGGTTGCATAACCTTCGGCAATGCTACCCTTCGGTCGAGATTGATTCCGTACGTAGGACTTGAGAATTCTCATATATTTCTCGAACGGGTACATACTACATAGGAACACAGGCCCACACACCTTTATCTCCCTCACATAGTAAACAATGTGATAGACCATGATATTGAAAAATGATGAAGGAAAATACATCTCAAGATTACACAGAGTCATGAACACCTAGCCCTATAGAGCATCTAGTCCTTCGGGATTGATAACATTCTAAGAAATTGTGTTAAAGAAATAACAAAGCCTCATGATTGTCTCCCAAATTTTGATCGACAAAATACTTCTAACTGTGATAGGGAGCATTTGTGTCATCAAAATATGTAATCATGAGACTTCATGCTAGTTAATTTCAAATATTGCATCAAAATAAGTCTGTTCATGTCGGAGGAGTAACTAGACGGAACTTTCACACCATGCAAGCACTGGCACAATTCAGTTCTCTCGACCTTGAACAATGTGTAACAAGCAGGTTCGCAATACGTTTGGCCTTTATTGACCTCTTTTGTTGCTAACTCAGGTCTGATGCCCACATCAATCAAGTCAAGTCATGTGATGATATCGTCCTTTGTATTGCCATTAATCTTCAATAAGAGACCAATCAAGTTATCACATCCATTCTTCTCTACCTGTATGATGTCTATGTAGTGGCAAACTTCTAGGAGCTCCTAATAAGATAGGTCCCAAAATATTGATCTATTCTTCCATATGCTCCTCTCATGGGTCCTCAATTTACGTACCTTTCCAAGTGCAATATCCAAATCCTTAACCATATCATAAATAGCTCTCCCGCTAAAAGGTCTTGGAGCTGAATCGTCCTCATTCCTTTCGTCAAATTGTTTCTTCATCTGACGGTATGGGTGATTCCACCAAAAGAACCTACGGTAACGCATGTACACGGTTTTGCGAGTGTGATTTAGACACACACTCTCAGTGTCATCTAAACAATGAGTACAGGATTTTGCTCCTTTTGTACTCTAGCCTGACAAGTTAGCAATAGCAAGGATAAGATAATCATTTATGGTGTAGAAGAACAAGCAGTGTAAATTGAAATTCCCTCGTTTGCACGCATCCCGTACATGTACCCCACGAATCCATAGTGTTTTTATATCTTTCACCAATGGTGCAAGGTACACATCAATGTCATTCCAGGTTGTCTCAACCTTTGGAAAAGTATGGACAACAAAATATACTTCCACTTCAAAGACAACTATGGAGGAATGTTGTAAATACAAAGATTCATAGACCAAGTGCTATGTTGGCTGCTCATGTTATTGAAAGGATTTATTCTATCTGTACTCAATCCAAACCTTATATTCCTTATTTTCGCACCGAATTTTGCAAACCTCCTATCGATGTTTCTCCACTAGGAAGAATCAACTGAGTGTCTTAGCATTCCATCATTCTTACACTCCTTCGAGTGCCATTGTAGTAGTTTTTCCTTCTTTGGGTTGGCAAATAAACGCTTCAAACTGGGAATTATAAGCAGATACCATACCACCTTAGCATAAGATCCTTTCTTCACCTCGATACCCTTGCCGTCATCATCTAGTTGATTCTACACTTGTATCGAGATGTGTTGCATATTGAACATACATACAAGTCTGCGTTCTCTTTATGATAGAGAATACAGTCGCTCACACATGCATGTATTCTTTCTACTTCCATTCCCAATGGACAAAGAACCTTCTTGGCTTTGTAGGTGACTGTCAGTAATTGGTTTCCCTCCAGAAACATGTCCGCTAATAGACCTAACAGTGTTGTGAAACTTTTGTTAGACCAATCTTTACTTGCCTTCAATTTCAGCAGTTTAAGTACAAATGACAACCTTGTGTATTTCAACTGAGGTGCTGTAACATCCCCAATTTCGGGTTTCCGCTAAAAGTTAATTTAAGATAATTAATTTAAAATTTGGATCTTCCTTGAGGTTATATTTAACCTGGCATCCATATCCCTCTAATGTTCGGACTTCGTTTCATCTCCGTCTGCAAAAGTCGCAATTCGGGATTTCGGTCTTTACCTGAAATTTCACCTACGTTCCAAAATGCTTCAAAAATTCCGAAAACTATTGCATTAGGTTCCAAATATTCCAAAACATTTTTAGGAATTTTCTCAAGATTTTTGGAATCTCTTTGCTATTTTATCTCCCGCGGCTTTTCATCAAAATCAGTATATTCGTTCCGGAATAATCTAAATTCCAAAATTCATCAAAATTCAGTGAAACTAATTTTATTAGGTTCCAAATAATCTCTAATATTTTTAGAAATTTTTCCAGGATTTTTAGATCACGTTTGCTATTTTATTCCGTGCGCGATTTATCCTCATTTTCTTCTGACCAATGAGGAGCTGCCACCTAGCGAGCACTGTTCATCTTCAACCTCTCATCGTGCAAGTTCCAGAGAGAACGTTTCAAATCTGTGCATGAAGTCTTCTCTTTATTCCACCATAACTTCTCATTTTCTCCACCAAATTGAACAAGGTCGGATCTGTTGGAAAGGTATTGATGAGGAGAATCCATTTTCCATCTTCGTTAGTCCTTAATCTCGCCGGAATTAGATTAATTGAGTAGAAACCGAAATGCATTCAAACCTCCATAACTCGGCCGTTTCTCAACGAAACGACGAGCTTCCACCTCTCAACTCTTCGTCTCGGCATCCTCCATCCCGTGCTCACCCTAACCCGTCGGTCCAGTGCTATTTCCCATCCCAAAACTCGAGAAAACCCGACGCCTGACGTCCTCCAAAGACACCGGCGAGCCATCTCTTGCTCTGGTGAGTTTCTAGACAAACCAATCATGTCACTTTGTTCCCCTTGCTTCCAGGAACACAACCATTCAATTGGATTTGATTTTCGTTGCAGTTTGACCCCGGATTTCGAGTTTGTTCGTCGTCGGCCGTCGCTCCGTTCGTCGTCGATTTCTTCCAATCCGGTAACTCCTAGCGCAATTCCTTTTAGCCATAGAATCACCTTGTCATTCTCTTCACGATGCTCTCTTTCGTTTCGCGAAATTTCGAGTTTTTGTGCGGATTTGGCCGTCATGCCGCCGGCCCATTTTTCGCCATCGTGGCTCGTCGCCGTTGCGTCTTGTCTCGGCGTTGCGCCGCTGCCAACCGCCATGTGCCTGCTCTCTGCACACCTTGCCGCACCGGCCAGGCCCGCCGCCCACGGCCGTCAGGTCCGCCGCCCTGCCGAGCTCCACCGTCGCCTCCCTCGCTCGCGCGCCTGGCGCCTATATTGCAACGCCGCCGCCTTCAGCGCCTCCGTCGCCGCCGCCCGCCGCCGCCCACCACCCCAAACCCCCCCCCTTTCCTCCCATGAGTCCTTTTCCAATCACCGACTCCATCGTTCTTTGTTCTCTGTCGTTGCTTTGTGCACAGGCATGTGGAGAAGAAGCACTAGTCAATGACGAGTGGGGCCCATGTGCTAGTGACTCAAGGAAATCAGGAAATTGGAGAAAAAGAAAGATTCCGCGGAATATTCCTCAGTTTTCTAATTTTCAGGATTTCCAAAATTCAAATGCTTATATCTTTTCCGTCCGAACTTGGATTGACCCCATTCAATTCTAAATTCAAGATCTTTTTGCCAGTACTAATTTTGTATTTATTGGATTTATCCTATTTTATTTTATTCATTTGGTTGTACCGTTTTGCGCGTAGTCGAAGAAGCTGCCGTAGTCGCCGACGAAGGAGAAGACCTTCAGTGCAGCGCATCACATCTCATCGATGAAGGCAAGTCTCCTTGACGCATTTTGATCCCATGTTTGCAAATGTTTTACAATGTTTTGTAAACATGCATTGCTATCTTTATAACTGTATGTCAAATATAGACCATTAGTTATTCCGAATTGTTGTCATCTCCTTGATTGTTGATATCCATGTTTAATTGTAACCTTAGGACACTTTGCTATGTCATGCCTAATTTATATTGTGACATTTGATGGTTAGAACGGTAGTTTTGCTTAGTGCAAAAAATTGATTAAATGACCTACGGGTGGAATTATATCAAAAGTATGATTTGAGAATTGTAGCAAAATTATTGCTGCTGTGATTGCAAAGTAAAAATAAAATAAAAATGGTTTTGATTGGGGCGGAATGGTTTGTCGGGCGGGTGCGGATGGAGCACTGGTTTTGGTTTGTGAAAGCCGCCCTATTCAATTTAAGGACCGATGCTTATGACTGCCCATTCTAAGCATTACCGTGCAACCACATGTCAAATGGGCTCTGACCTGGCTAAATAATTTGTAGAAACCTAATTTAGACTCACCAGATGGTGGAATGTGGGTGCCGGATGGAGGCAAGTCGATTTTCCCACACGCAAGAGGGGCTTCTATATGGGCGATGGAACCCTAATAGCGGTGAAACCTCGGCGGTGAGTCGGGTTAGGCGATACATTGTAAAGGCCTTGTCATGATCTCTCCGCCGCACACCAAAGGAAGTGTGTTCATAGCGCTTGGCATTAAAGAGATGATCATGTCTTGTGGGTAAAACTGTACACCTCTGTAGAGTTAAAACTATTCGAATAGCCGTGCCTATGGTCAAGGGCAAAGCGAAGAATGCTTTCATACTGGTAGACTTGGTTTTGGTTTTAAAAATAACTGATGTTTTGTTTTGGGATTCGGGAGTGGTGGGAACTCTCGAAAGTTTATTTGGCGGATTGAGCCAATCAGGTAGATGGAACCTGTTTTGATCATGACGGATGGAGTCATGAGTTGGTTTGCCTTAATTTTTTAAATGTGGCGGATAGAGCCTTTATACTAGTGATGGTGGATAGAACCTTCACTAGAATATTAAGTAATTCAATTGTTAAATAAGTGTTTAAAATGTGCTTTGTGAAAATTATTATTAAGTAAGGTTTGATGAAACTTGACTTTATGCAAAAGAACCCTATTAAGCCTTTCTTTGGAAAGCCCTACATGTTGCATTTTCCCAGACTTGCGGAGTACGTTTGTACTCACATGCTACACAAAATTTTGTCATCAAAGAATTACCAGGATGACGTTGAAAATGAAGAATTCTATACAGAGGAGTTTGATGAAGGTCGCCAGGATAACTAAGCTCGCGCTCCTAGTCGTCGCCTGTGGTGTCTTTTGGGTTTTATCCTTCTGTTATTTGTTTCCGCTGCTATGAACTCAGGTCATGTGACTAGGAAATGTAATAAATAGCCATGTGGCTAGTACTTTATATTTATGTAATTACTTCGTTCTGTTCTGGTTATGATTATCACTGCTTCACTGTGTGTATTAGCAACTAATCTGGGACTAGTACGGAAATACACAGGAGATTCCGGATGGTAAATCTGGGGTCTCACAGGTGCATGGATGTCATTACTGACAGTTTTAGAGAAAAATCACTGTTGATATTAAGTGTCATCATTGATGTTTTTTTGGATAAAATTGCCAGTAAGGTTTATGCATGTCATTACTGATGGTTTTAACCAAAAATTGTTAGTGATGGTACTTAATATCACTGATGGTTTTAGCCGAAAACCATCAATGATGTGCATGCATATCATCACAGACAATTTTAGCCAAAAAACTTTAGTGATATAAACCTCATCACTTAAGGTTTTTGGATAAAACCATCAGTAATGAGATCCATGCAAACCGTTAGTGATGAGGGGTCTAATATAACCCTTTTTGTAGTAGTGGGCAAGGCTTCGTTAGGCTCAAGCCCATCCTCCGACTGTCAGGCCCTAAGTATTCTCTTTAGTATCGATGTTCAATTTTTGGCATAGCGGCAGCGAATGCACATGTGCTCAGATGCAGTTGGAGGAAGAAGAAGCTTTGCTTGGTGGTGAGTTGATTCTTAGCCACGTGGCTTTGTGGGCCGCTGCTTGTTGAAGTCCTAATTTGGCAATTGATAACTCGTTTGTTGCCTATAAAACTGGATGCAAACCCTAGGCATACGCGGAGGCCAAAGAGAGGGTGAGGGAGTGTCGGGATCCAAATACGCAAATCCGAAGCCTCAGTGTATACTGTACTAGTCCAGGATCACGCTAGTGCACACAGGCTCCACATAGATGAATATCACAATCATACTCATCAAAAACATAATAAAGACTTCATCAAGTTAAATATAACTATTGAACGACCTTATAGTCAACCTTACAAGATACAATCATACACTACAAAGACGAGTGATTATAACAAAGCCTTTCCAATGCCTATCTAGACTCGGTACTACCTGCTAAGGTTTCAACACTAGTAAGACTAGTTCTACATCTAGGACCACCCTCTTGTGTCATGTGAGCTCACTCGTGCGAGGACTAGTTACCACTACATGGGCCTCACACCACCACTAGTAGTACCAAAGTTTAGACTCAACACATTAATCGGCTAGGTCTGTCCCATACCAAACTTGTGGTTGTATGAATAACTCAGTTCAAATTCATGCAAGTTAAGTCCTTAATTGACCAAGGCAAGACTAACTAAAAATTATCATAACCATGAACTAATAATTATCATAAAAAGCAATGCGACCGTCCAAGTGCCACATTGGTCCACCACAAATACATGCCACTTGCCTCGGTCTAAATCATTTTACCACCCGAGTTGATTTACCATGCACCACGTGCCACCAACATCACCAACATTGTGTGACAACACCCGATACATAAGTTAATAAATATGCTCCATAATTATTAAGCAAGATTAATTATTTGCATATAAAATGATGACTCGCTGCATGGCTACGCATACTACTTGCGTTCTAACTACCCACATTGGCAATTATAGCTACCAACTATTATGAAAACCATTCTAGGGTGGCAAATGAGATATGACATACCACATGGCAAGATGGTATAATTCAAATTGGACAATTAACTATTCCCAACATATTTGAATTAAGCGATAATTGAATTAACATGCAATACTTTGAAACAATATAATATTTTAAGTATGGGTTCAACATGATTAAAGCACAACTTGCCTTTGAAAAACTCTGACTCCTGTTCTGAACCTTGTTCAAGTGTTGGATCCTCAACCACAAACTCATCGGGCAACTCGACGTCTACGCGAAACGAGAGAGAAAGTAATAAATACCCAAAATAGAGAGCAAGATCAACTCCAAAAATTAAATAAAATTCACCATTAAATAGAGTTTAATTTTTACAAATTTTTAGAAACTAGAATTACCTCAATCGAAGTTCATATGAGAAAGATATAGCTATTCAAAGTTTGAAATAAAAGAAAAACTAGATAAAATAGGAAATCTAAATTAACCAAATTATTTTTATAAAAAATAGCTTTTTATGATGTCATGCTGACATCAGCACAGGAAAAGATTTTTGGCCAAAATATTTTTCTACGAAAAAATGCGATTTATGACATCATGCTGACGTCGGCGAACACGTGGCGCAACCAGATGGCGACACACGTCACTGGCGTGGGGACTCGGTCCACAGTTTAGCCTCGATCCACCGTGGACCAGTGGCACTGTGTCGTGCACCAACTAGCGCAAGCCCTGGCGTCAGCGGCGGCACGCGGCCCTATCACAGCACGACGCGCGGTGCGATGCTACTAGCGTGATTTTTGGCACAATCCCGCCTGTCTAATTCAAAACAGATGGTCGAGATCGGCTGGCTCGACGCGGCTTTGACCCACTACGGAGGCGACACGCGGCAAAATCTCGATCGTTAGCTTCGGATCCGACGACCCAGATGATGCAGCGGAGACGAATGGCACGGCGATGTGGCTGGCCCAGTGGACGACACGTGGCACGATCTGGGACACACGCTGCAGATCTGACAACTACGATGCAACAGTGCAAGGTAAGACAGCAGCAGCCACGTGGCTCAACCATGGACGGGCGATGAGAATCCAACGGTGATGGAGCGGCGAAGAGAAGACGGCCATGTGGTAACTCCGATGCACGACACATGGATAAGATCTAATAGTGCCTTACCCAATCCGACAATGGTCGAAGCTCCTAGCGACGGTGATGGCGCGGCAGTGCTGGTTCACCGAAGATGAAGACGACGACGTAGCCAACAATGCATGAGGGCGACTCCAGTGATGTTATCTGGTGTGGCCGAAGCGTCTCGACATGGCAAACTCGACCGGGGTCTTGGCGACAGCTCGTCGATGGCGGAACGAGGCGAAACCCATGGCGGCACAAAGCAGCAACTACGGTGAGCTCACATAGGCACACGATGGCGTCTCGACGGGCATGCACTAGGGCTACAAGTGCGTCTCGAAGTGAGGAACCCAGAGGTGGTGGCGGCACATTAAATAGGGATCTCGATGAGCGCGCACGAGACAAAACCCGATCTCGAGTCCTTCGGGATTACGGTGATGCGGCGGATTCAAAGAGATCCAGTGGAGCTGACGTGGTGCAATCGCAGGCGCACACGTGGCGACGGATCGACGGCTCGGGGCACGCTGGCGACGCGGTGAAATGACAAGCATCGGATCTGATCCGACGGCTTAGGGGCTAGGGTTTTGATGGTTTAATCAAGGCCGACGGCATGAAAGCAAAGTTAATGGACCAAGAGGTTTTGGGCCAAACACTATTCAAGAAATTTTGAATAATTTTCAAATTAAAATAAATCAGCAAAATAGATTAAGCCAAATAAAATAATAAAAATACCAAAAAAATCTAGAAAAATTTTAGAAAATACTTTAAGATATTTAGAACCCAAATAAAATATTCCCAATAAAATATCATTAGTACATTTCACCAAATAAATAAAAGATAACAAAAGGCTTAGTTCTAAAAATTCAAAATGAATTAAATAAAATCCCAAAAAAAATTATAAATGAAGGAAAAGCATAATAAACACAGTAAAAGAAAATTTTGGGATGTTACAGGGAGCGACTCGACACCCTTCCTTTGTGAGGACATGGTAGCTCACCGAGTCGGGGCGCTTGATGCGCATCCTGGAAGTTGGTGATTATTAGGGCGTCAAGTGGATGATGGGAGCCGGTGTGCGGTGACAGGTTACCCATTGTGACAATGGCGAGCAGGTAAGAAAGGCAGCACGTCGTGAGTTGGTGAATGCCTAACCAACTGTGTATGTTGACCACGACAACAAATAGGCAATGTGATCCCCTCATCAAATATATGATTTTTTATCAACTTGCAGAGCTGCGCATTTGCACATGTATTATCTTTAAAGCATGTTTCAATGACTTTGGCAATACATATCTGATTTTTTTTCAATGACTTTGGCAATACAAATCTGATTTTTGTAATTTGAGAAATACCATTGTAGAACTATATTTGTGATATTTTAATATTATATATTATAGAATACAATGTACTCACTCTATTTCTCAATACTTGTCATATGTGACCAAAACATTCTTCCATAAATACTTGCATAGCAAAATAGTAAACATAGAGTAGCATAATATTTTTTATTTATATCATTATCTCTTAATTCCATTATTGCAATGTTTGTCTCTTTCTTTTGGTACTTTTTAAGTCCATCATACTTCTTATAACGATATAGCCAAGTGAAGTTCACCTATCAATGTATCACTCTCTTAATCCCTACATTATGTGGAGATCAACAAATAAAGAGTCAGAATACTTACTTTTTGATAGTTTTTAGCATATTTTATATTTTCTCAGTGACCTAAAAAACATGTCACCGACTTTTATTACATCATAGTTTATAATTTATATATATATATTAAATTCCTTATCTTTTTTTATTTTTCTCGAATTAGATATTTTTGGAATTTTAATTATGAAAAAAAACCAAAATTTATAAATTCACTTAGTGTGGAATTGAAAAAACAATCCCTAATTTTACTTAATACGGGTTTTAATTTAGAGTTCATATGAAAATCAAAATGCTAGTTTCTTTTATTAGTGTTAACTTGCTGATAGATTTCCTAAAGTTTGACAAGCAAACATTGTAGAAGTATTTCTAGAATAATGAAGTAGTACTAATCCTTGAATCAATGAAAACACAACACAAGCAGATTAATATGTTTATCTTAATTTAGCCTAATTCTTTAAGCACACCCTTCATATTTATCCTGGCTTCGCAGCCTAACGGGAGGTGAGAGAGGACTGACACCAAAAGAAGATGACACTAGCATTGCTAGCACTGGGAAACACACGAAAACACTCAGAGGCATGGATCAAGCTACATAGCTTCATTCCATGTGGCCCCATAACCCCATGCGGTCCTCCCTCTATCTACTTGCATGTATGCATCCAAGAGGAATGAAAAGAAGCAAAAGTGAAAGAAAGGAATGAGAGATTTCATTCATCTTCAAACAAGAAAAGAAATCATCATGACTTGAAAAGAAGAGATTGTTTCCAAATTATAATAATTTGCTTCTAAACTTTTGAGATAGTTTGCATGAGTGAGTACACATGATAGGTAGTATTCATGGAACTATTCACACACTGTTTATGTGCCTCCCTTTCTCTTATATATATGTGTACTTCCTCCATTGTAAATATGGCCACAAATTTTTAGATAAAAAATACTCTTGATTCTAGGATTGTGCTCTTACACGAAGTTTTAATTATGAAATTATCACTATTGTTCTTCTAACTTATTTGGGATGATTATAAGAACTGTTCATCTCCTTTCACATGGTTAAGTAGATAGGGATTGAAATGTGTTCTTAGGCGAAATAACGTGTCACAGGTTGTCATATCGAAATAGTGATTGATGTTAGTGTTCATCAGGGTTCACAGATCCGAGTGTTTGCACCGAATCCTTATAAGATTATCGGGACACAAATATGCAAATCTGGACCCTTTGTGTATATCGCACTAGTCTAGGATCACGCTAGTATACATAGGATCAACATTGATGAATATCACAATTATACACAGTGGGAACAAAAATAAAGACTTTATTTATAGATAATACCTGTTGACTGAACTTATGATCGACTTTACATCACCATGCCCCGCAAGGCCAAACTATGAATAATAAATTAAACTGCAACAGAATAAAAATGTAGATAAACCCCTTAGTATACCACAGGCAACTGACAAGGCTCACACCCTAAACATTCGTCTCCTTTTGGTACTCCTCCAAAGTCGGTGTAGTTCCCTCCTCAACTGGTGGTGTTTTTGTTGGCAAGTGTGAGTACTTGAAGCACTCAACAATTTTTGCATAGAATGCAATTTTAACATAACTATATGCAAGGCTTATTCCAATGGAATGACTGACATGGTTACTTTATAATAAAGCAGCATTTACAAATGAATATAGTAAATAAATTGAAATGAAAATAAAACAAATAATAAATAATAATAAATTTCAGTATTTCTCATGTAAACATGACATGTAGCCCTAAATCATATTCTAAATCTTCCAATGACATTCTGCCTTCCCATCCAAGTTTTATTTTACAAAATCTAACCCTTCACTATAATTTTCAAGCATTGCTCAATACCGCGAGCACGACTATTCGAATAGATTTTACACTCTATAGAGGTTATGTGTTTAATTTACCCACACAACATGATTATCTTCTTTTGTCTAGCCATTAGCACACTTTCTTTGATGTGCCAACAGAGAAATTATGACAAATCCTTTATAATGATCTGGCTTAACCCAGTACTGTCTGCTAAGATTTCAATTTGAAGGGACTGGTTACCACAATCAGGGCCCCCGCTTGCGCCATGTAAGTTTCATCATTTAGTTGGACCATACACCACCACTGGTAGTACCAACACTAAGATATTACAAATTAATTAGTTAGGTTCGTCCCATACCAAACATGTGGTTGCATGTTTGACTCAGACCAAATGTTTGCAAGGTTAAGTTCTTAAGATGTACAAGTTAATTAGTTAGGTCCATTCCATACCAAACATGTGGTTGCATGTTTGATTTAGATCAAATGCTTGCAAGGTTAAGTCCTTAAGATGACTAAGGCAAGACTTCTATAAACCCTCTGCCATTCTAGCCCATCTTGGTACACTGTCCTTTGCCACTTATCCCAATCTAAATGATTACCACTCTAGTTGATTACCAAACACCACGTACCATCAACAAGTCAACATTGTTGCATGACAGCCCCATCACTACAACTCAATATCATTGTGTGACAACACTTGAAACACCAAATCCATAAACATGTTCAATATTTCATTAGTTAAGATTAAGTTGATATTCCAAAGTTACGAGTTATACATGGTATGGCTAAGCATACTAAACACGATCTAATCAACCTATGTTGATTTCTAATATTAACCAACTAGTTTTGAACTATCCTACAGGTTGATTTCTAATATTAACCAACTAGTTTTGAACTATCCTACAAATAATCATAGCATACAAATAACAAGGTAGGATATAATCCAATTGGGTAAATTAACTAGATCCCAAACTAGTTAAAAGTAATTGTACACATGAAATAACATGCAATATTTTGAATCAATATAGCAATTTTGTAAAATTAGGTTCAACATGATCAAAGAACAAATTTCCTTAGAAAAGCCCCATTTTTGCTCTAGAACTTGGTCTTGAGTCAACGATTCTCCCTCAAACACTCCGAGCACTTCAACATCTACGTGTATGGAGAGAGAACACCGAATAATTAAAGAAAAGTTCACCATTAAATAGATCTCAATTTTATAATTTTTTTAAAATTTGAATCATCTCAATCGGAGCTTATATTGGACTCTCAAAAAATTTGATAAATAAGAAAAATAGAAAAATCAGATTTTTCCAAATTATTTTTTTATTAAAAATCCTAATTGTGATGTCATCGCTAACATCAGCGATAATTTTCAGTGAATAAAACAATTATGAAAAACCCCGTCACTGACTGATAGGCCAACGCTCGGTGGACCATATCATAGAAATCCCAAGTTCACCATGGACTCGGTTCCCCGCGCTATCAAACTGATCGGTGGGACCCAGAAGACGAAGTTGTTGGCTGACCAGACATGTTAATGCGTCGCTACCTCGTCTACACATCAGCGCAGAGGTCCGACGTGTCGTTGATCCGACAGCACAAGAAGACATGTGTCACACATCGGGTTAACCCACGTCTGCTGGCGGCGCGCGAGGCCTAATAGTCGCCGGCGATGGCAGAGGAGGCCACCAATAGGTTTATCTCAATGTATAAATTTGATGCGCCCCTTACCTCACGCACAACTGTACTGGTGCAATGACGGCGAATCCCTTCTTCTCTGGCGGCGATGGACTCTTCGGTGATCCGACGTTCTAGCCAACCTCCACGCAATCCAAGGAGAGCACTTGCAATGGTGGTTCTGATGCACCCACTCACGATGCTCCATGAGTGATTCTAATGCACCCAGTTACGTCCTGACGATGATGAATCGACTGGTTAAAATTTCATGAAACTACGGTGCTACTCAACAGATTAAGCTGGGCTTCGTGATCTGGACTACGAGACGAACCCGATGCGTGCTTTAAATAGTCGCAAGAGGCCAAGACACATCCGGGATGGCCTCAAGAGTCCATGGCCAAACGGCGGCGCACCGAGAAGACCTAATCAGAGACGATGACTAGGTCACTGCTATGTGGCGATCCAGCGGCCAAACCAGTTCGGCTCCGATCGATCCCAGCCACCCATACCATCTCTATCCGATGGCCACCAAATGTGCCAGGGTTTCAATACCCCTGGTCAATCTCAACCGCATGCCAAGATCTAACGGTAACACATCTCTCTAGATACCCGAGCCCATCTGGACCGAATGATCAAGATCCAACGGTCATAACCAAGCTCCACGGTTCATGGGCCAAATAGGATTGCGGCTCAAACATTGTTTAAATGTTTTTAATGTTTTCTTATTTAAAATAATAGTAGTAATTAAAATAATTCAAATAAAAATAGTAAAATATCATAAAAATTTCAGAAAAATTATAAAAAATATTTGAAGACATATGGAACTCAAATAAAATATTTTTAATAAAACTTTATTTAAACTTTCTCACTATTCAAATAATTTTCATAATAAAACATATTAAATAATAATAAATAAATCCAAATAAATTCCAAAAAACTCAAAAATTCAGAAAATACATAAAATGCATATTAAATCTAAATAAGCCAAAATTTGAGTTGTTACAACCTCTCCCCTTAACAGAATCACGACCCTGAGATTTAGGGCTGACTAAAGAATAGATTAGAAAATTCTTCCTTCAAACCTTCCTTATGCTCCCTGATAGCTTCATTTTTTGAATGATTACTCTAATGGACTCTACAAAAATGTACTGACTTATTTCTAGCCTTACACTCCATCATATCTAAAATCTTAATCGGTCGCTCTTTGTAAGTTAAATCTTCCTGCAACTCGATTGCTTCTAACGGAGTTTACTCTGTTAGGACTATGAGACACTTTTTAAGTTGTGAGACATAAAACACATCATGTACTCTTGTCAATGACTGAAACAACTCTAACTGATAAACAATTTCTCTTAGATGGCTTAAGATTTTGAACGGACCAAAACATCTTAACGCAAACTTTCCGTTAGTATGAAACCATTTTAACTCCTTTAAGAAGGATAACTCTAAGATACACGAAATCATTTGGTTCAAAACTCAACTCTCAACGACGGTTATCATCATAATCCTTCTGTCGTTACTGAGCCACTTTCAACCTCTCTGATTATAGCAATTTGCTCTTTGACTTCCTTAACAATATTAGGCCCAAAGACAAGATGTTCTCCTGTCTCATTTCAATTCAACAGACCATATAAAGCTATAAATGGTGACATTTACAAAGTTGCCTGATAACTATTGTAATAACTAAACTCAGTATACGATAAACCCTTATTCCACGAAGTAGAATATGCTGAAGCACAAGCTCACAATATCTCTTTTAAAATATGATTTATTTAAAATTTCTCACTATTCAAATAATTTTCATAATAGGCCATATTTAATAATAAGAAATAAATCCAAATAAATTCTATAAAAATCTCAAAAAAATCAGAAAATCAATAAAATGCATATTAAATCCAAATAGGCCAAAATTTAGGATGTTATAGAGATGCACATGGTCTCCTTCGCAAATTAAATACCCGTTAAATCAACAAAAGCCACCAGTAAACCGTCTTTTCTTTTCCTTAATACAAAAGACCAACCATTGCTTTCATGCACAATGCCGTATAAATATCTAGGTGATCTGATTACTTAGCTTGTGCCCTTCACAGCTACTCATGTTTACTACTTTAGTTGCCTTCTTCTCTTTCTAGATCTTCAACCGATCAAGGTAAGTATTATTTTAAAAAAAAGTTGATCAAAAGCTCTATCATGGATCCACGACTGCAAATTGGCACCTAGTTCATCATTTCATCAAATTGTCTTGTGAAAAAACACAAGAAGAACCAATATGCAATGACCAACCAATGCAAATGTAATTGCAAGTCGTCATTAAATCACCACAACTATGTATATATAACAAAGGTACGATTTTCACCGCTCTCATGCCAAGGATTGAACGAGTGTCAGGAGATCCACATTCAAACGCTTCTACTACTAGAACCCATATTTCATCCATCCATCTGTAAAGATCCCAAATCGGTCACTAGGACTAGCTAGGACATGCATGCAATCTTTCTTTGGCTAAAACCAAGAGTGCACGTCTGGTCTTGATTATGATGTGTCCAAATTTGCAATATGGTCTATACTGCAATGGTTGCAGCTTCTGATTGGTAGGGGCCGTTCGCATTGTAGCTAGTGGGGTTGGTCTCCTGTACATGTTGAAGTATAAGTGAATTGCCTATCTTTCCTCATCAGCTTAAGCTTTTGGGTGAACTGGTTGGTGCATGCAACTCAATATGGTATCAGAGCCAAGAGGTCTCGAGTTTAAGACCCGGCTGACGCAATTAAAAAAAATAATTGCAGTCCTTTTCATCCACAACTTCTATTCCACGTCCTAGGTCTGAGGGAGCCTGCACGTGAGGGGGAGTGTTGAAATATAAGTGAATTGTCTACCTTTCCTCATCAGCTTAAGCTTTTGGATGAACTGGTTGGTGCATGCAACTCAATATCCTGGTCGGTTTGGTTCTGTGCAGTTGCAACAACCGCAATTCAAACGGTTGCAATAGCACCATAGGATTGTGTGTGATACTGTAGCATTTTTCCTATAGCAATCTATCACTGTAACACACGAATCTGGACTGTTGAATCTAAAATAGGCGCCTTAGATGAGCTTCAGTTGCTAATTCAGTATAGACCGGTCAGGTGTGTCTACAGGTTGGGCCATCCCTTGTGCTAAATTCTTCCAAGTTGCGCAATGAAATCCTTCAAATCAAAGTCTTGCATTTGTTCTGTGGGGTCTACAGAATCTAGTTAGTTTGAGGAATCTTTACTACTTCATATATGATTTTATTCTTAGTAAAAAAAAAGCGTGCTTTCGACTAAATGTTACATCCAAATATAAAAATAAGTAAGTGCTTTTGAAGGCACCACAATGCCAAAGCAAAGGGCCTGAACTTCACACCTGGTATGGCTGCTTCAGCCAGTTTCATCAACAAATTAATGGTCAAATGAACCACTACACCACGTCCTGGATTTAGAGACAGACCTAACTTGACTTTCATAGTCAAATGGTCTGTCGGTAAAAGTCTGTGGCAGAGCGTCTGTCGCTAATGCCCCCAAACAGTGACATTTCGTCTGTCGGTAATACTATAGACATATAGCAACACGCTGTGTGTCGGTAATTTCATATCTATAGTCGATCGTGTCAGCCGATACTAGACCCGCCTAAAAGTCTTAAAAATTTGGCATATCGCACAAGGAGTCCGCCCATGGGGATGAAACCCTAAGCCGCATCAATCAAAAAGGGGGGAGCTAGCTATTCTTTTTTTTTCAAACCCCAGCCGCCTCCCTTTTCCTTCCTCCCGACTCAAACTGCGCCCTCCTCGGTCTCTTCCGGCCGCCTCCCCATGGCTTCCTCCTCGATCTTTGGCGTGGCGCCTGGTGTCTCCCCAAGTGCGGCGCCCTCATCTCCCCCAAGTCCGGCGCCTCATCCCCTAATCGCTGCTTGCCCGTGGCTTTCCTCCAGCGCCGCTGGTGCTCGGCGTCTTGCGCCTCCGCGCTGGCGCCAAGGCTTTTCTCCTCCCCATATGTGGCTGGCCGGCGTCGCCTCCGACCTCCGTCTGTTGTCGACTTTTGTCGGCCCGCCCTTGCGTCCGCGCCTCCCGGCCGTGCTGCCTCCCACGGCGCCCCAAAGCCATGACCTCTTCCCCACCTCCTCTTCCCTCCATGGAAAATTTCTTTGAGGTATATTAGCTCAGTTTTTCCTTTGCTTACTGTGTTTGATGAAATGCTTAGTTAGGGTTTCTTGGGACTATCTTTGGATCGTGGAACAAGATTTGCTTGTAGGCGATCCCTTGTTTAGAAACCACGACATTAGGATGAGATATGGTATAAATAATGCTAGTCTGGTTACATATGTGTAGATTTCCTTATAATTAAAAGCGTAAAACATTTTAATGTTCCTGTTTAGTTTACTTGTAGAGAGGTTGCATGGTCACAGCCCCATCCGTCACCTTTGGAGGATAATATTTTAGTCCATTTCTTTGGAAAATCCATACTCGACGAGAATAGGAATGATGCATCCAAATATCTAGTTGTTCATCTCGGGTTTGAGATTGATATGGTTGCATACTCAATGTGTTACTTTGGTGGTGGAAAAGATGAGGAGGAATTAGAGACGATCATAAAATTCACTTTCCGCTCTAACAGAAATCAAGAGGACAACAAAGTATGTGTGTGCTCCTATGTGTTCCATTTCCAGTTTATTTTTAAATAACATCATTTTTCGAAAGTCCCATTATCATTTTAGGTTGCCCTCTGCGCTTTCTTACGATCTCAAGGCAAATGCCCCTTGCACTGAAGATTCATTTATGGTCGCTATAGTGTATCGTGTGTGGCGTTGATTCAATACAAATACATTTCAGATTTTCATATGATTCATTTATTGCGTACTGATGCTATTTGCCATTTTAAATCATTACTCCAAAACTTGAGATGTGCACAGAAACAAATAATCTTAATACAAGATAAGCCATTTTACTTCTCTTGTATTTCCACAGATGTAATCGAGCATGTTGTGCTCGCTAGATCATCGCTATCGCTATCTCGCTATCCGCTATAAAAACACTTAGCCGCTATAAAGAGTATCCCTATTGTTTCTAAACATTTAACCGACATGAAAATGTACATTTTGGTGACAACATTTCATATGGATATGGGATATCTCATTTTTATTTGTGAACTAGATACATTTTGGAAGATTTACAATACTTTTGCCTCTTGGGTGTAATGATATGTTATTAACTTCTTATTTGTCTTACCTTATTCAAAAGACAAAAAGGATCCCCTCTCGATGATGTTGGAGTTTTATCATGCTAGTCGCTACATACAAGCTTGAGTCTTTGTGATGTTTTAAGTTCCTTAATTTCTTGTTTCAAAGACTTTGTCGGTGGAGTTTACCAAATCTCAAGTTGTTGCTTCAATCCTGTGATTTTTCTTTTGCCTATGGTATGTTTGCGACATTGGCTAGCAAACAATGTCTTGGGAATTGCTTTCAGATTCAGGTTTTTCTCTTCGCTACTTGTCGATTCGCGGTTAATATGCATTACTAAAATAATTACGGGTTGAAACCTTCATAAATATGAGTTATTTCCTCTCCATTTTTAATTGGACAGAACCTTAATACCTTTTATCTTGCAGGAATCGACATGCTATCACTAGGATCATTCAAAACCGGTGCTATTCTCTTGGTATGGATTCACTCAAAGTTTGTACTCGATTGAAACTTATAATTTCTATTTTCTGTTGGAACTTGTAAGAACATCATTCTTTTTATTTCAGTCACCCACATATCTTCCTTTTCTCACCTCTCTGCTATCATGATCCTTACTTAGTGGAGCATGGATGTAGGTCTTATGAGTACAATTTGAAGTATCTCGATCATAGAACTTCGCTTGACTTTCTTTGGTTATGAAAAGAGCGATCGCTTTGTAGGAAACCAATGGTTCTTCTTTGATCTTGTATAAGGATTTTAAATTTGTTTCTCTTGTGATTGGGCTTATCATTGTATTGTATCCCTCTTCTCCGACAAGTTTAATATATTTACTTCATTTTCTGGAAACACCATGATTTGGTCCATTCTAACTGTCGGCTATTAATCAATGTTGGCATGTCTTTGTCTAAAGCTGCAATTTATCCAGAAATGTGCTCTCTATTCACATGAACAAGCCACCGTGTTTCAAGTACAAGAGTGGGATGTACTGTTTGTAAAATGCCCCGATGTATCACCTTTGAATGGTACCAATTCATCCTTGTTTCATACATGTCCAAGAAATAATTTATCTAAGGTTCTTGCTTACTGCTCATCAATATTTGCAGCATCCATTCTCCATCACTTCGCACCGGAGATGACTATTTGAGTGTGCATATCCGCACACTAGGTGACTGGACATCTGAACTCAGAACTTGTTTGGGAAGGTCGGTTGAGGCAACACAACTGCAATACAAGAGAAATAAGTTTCTTTATTAAATAATTATAGGAGAGCAATTTGGGTTACTAAAATATGAAGAATTAAATTTAGTACTCATATAGTCTTGTGAGGCACAAGTTTGATAATTGAGCATATGTTTTAGGAGACCGGTTGCACAAATTCAGAATTTACTAACCGTTGAGATTAATCATTTGGACTTTCGATGCATAAGGTCTATTGACAAAAGACTTATTTTAAGGAGATTTAGATATTTCGCTATAAGAGCATATTTTTAGGTGGAGATTGTTGATTATGTGATCTGAATTCTCGAGATTGAATCACCATATATGGAATCCGAATATGCTTTATCTATTTAGATATGTTTCCATTTCAGCTCTACATCGGTTAACTTCTCCATTCGGGACTCTTATTTCCTAGCCTATAAATGTAACCTATAGTCTCATGTTTGACAACATCAAGTCACAAGTTTAGATATTCGTGGTCCCATGCTTGTATTCTCCTTATTACGTTGAATTTCGCCTTTGTGTATCTATGTTTTTTTTATGAGGGTTTTTCCATGTTAAACCGTATCTTTCGTTTTTTTTTATCTACTTGTTTTTGTAGTAACTACTTTTTCTTTCTTTTCTCGAGATTCCTCTCGCTCTCGATGTTGTCGTTGATATTGGAGCCGGAAGGACATTCATCACCCAAATCGTCGAGAAGCAAGCTTCATTCACAGATTGATCATGTACCTTGGAATGGTAATTGGCCTTCTTAAACTTCTTTCTGTTCTTCCCTCAATTTTCTTTCTCTCTTTTCCTCTGCAAGAACTGGCTGTAAAAATTGGGTATTGGTATGTTTCAAGATTTACCTAAAGATGTAAATTGTGCTTTTGGCACATCACGTAATGAAAGGGCTGCTTATGAGGTCATTGTGCAACACGGAGGTTAACGTACAAACGGTGGGGTTCTTGTCAACACCATCGAGGACTCGAAATGGATATTTGTGTTGAGCACAAAAAGGCATCAGACGTTGGTCGTATTTTCGATGCCTCAAGCTCTCTTTTTTTCCCCAATCATGCTATCATCCTAGCTACACATGATCAATCGGTCCTAAAGTTCCTTTTTCTTTTTTGTTTGATTTGTGATGAGCAAAAGAAGGGTCAATTTCAGCATTCAAGCTTCCTAGTTGGTGGAGCTACATCAATTTGGAAGACCTGTTGCCAAAGAGGGTGTTCTTAAGGTATGTACTACATTGCAATAAAAATGATAATATGAGTATGTAGCTTGTCATCTCAATATATTCATCGACCGTGTTTCAGTTTTGCAATAGCCTTGAACGATTGACTCTTGTTTCAGCCATATGGCCATACAATGCCACTACCTCCTAATCAAGAGAACTTCAACGAGTTTACCTCAAGATAGTCTTATTAGAAACCAAACAGCCCCTTAGTTTTAATCTCTCAATGGAATGCTTGATCGCCATGTTCTTTTGGTGTCATTCTTCCTTATCATAGTGTTTTTACCGTAGTTCCCCTCCTCCTCAAGTGCGGTCTCTGCAGGCGCCCTCCTCGACACCAACGACGAGGGCAGCCACCAGTAGTCCCGCATCCTCTGAGGGTGGAAGGACTCCATTCCGGTGATCTATTGGACTTGTGAAATCTGCTATTTGTGAAGACGTGTATTGATTTTGTGATTTCTTTTTAAGCGTCGGTGTTGATGTAAAAAGATGGTACTAGACTTGTATCTTAATATAACGGAATGGAATGAATTCTATTTGATATTCTTGAGTGATAATGTGTGGATGTTTAGTTGCGGTGTTATGATTGTTACCTTATGGAGTATATGTTTTCATCTGTTGAAAGTATTAGCAAGAATCTTGCGTGGTTAGTCATCTGTTATAAGTGCTTTAAAAAATGGAAAATTAATTTTAGCGCCACCACATCGCGGTAAAAGCTTTGTCTGCTCGGTAAAAGGTGTCTGCGGTAAAGATTTGTCATCGGTAAAAGTAGTAAATCAAAGTCAAACGGTGCTCGGTAGAAGATTTGTCTGTCGCTAAAAACTTTTACCGACAGACTTACACCGCACCTCTTTTCTGTCGGTAAAAGCTTTACCGACAGACATGCTGTCGCTATAGGTGGCTTTTAGCGACAGACAAGCTGTCGGTATATTTAGGGCATGGTGTAGTGAACTAACTAAGCTCATCGTGAAAGTATAATTGAATTCTAAATTTATGAATTAATTAAACTTTGGGAAGCATAAAGTTACTACTCCTTATTTAATTATTCCACATGGTATATAATCTTAGCTCACACACCTATTCTTATCTAGGTGTGGTCGCGGTCATAGGCTCAGCAAGCCCATTCTCTTTTTATTGCATATTCACTTATCTAGCACCATTAAATACTACATCCAACTATAAATATATGTTATTTTGAACATCGACTGCTCTCCAAAACACAACTTTGATTACTAGTTTATATTGTAATGTATTTATAAAATCTCATAAAATTATGATATCATGAAAATGCTTTTCGAGACAAATTTATACATATTATTTTTTTATATCCAATCTAAATATTTAAAAAGATATCGATAGTCAAAATTTTAAAAATTTAACTGCACATGTTCCAAAAAGATGTGCATTTGTGCCTAGAGGGAGTAATTAATAGATCACTCAGGAAACCAAAAACGATTATTTACAAATGAAAACAACTTCGCTAAAATGATATATACTATCTTAATTAGATTAGACCTCGTAATTAATCTCATATTGAAAGAGGCGAGAGTCGAGTGAAATAGTTTTTCTTTAAAGAATGGCCTTGTACGATTTTTATAATTGAAGAAATATGACTTGACTAAGTGTAGGTCTTGTATTATTGTCCGTTAGGCTATTTTCAGTGGCAAGTTTTATTTTACGGTTTTCAGAAGTGTTACATCATTTAAAGGGGTTTGAGTTGATAAATAAAACAAGGTATCCCAATGCACAGTTTTATTTCACAGTTTCATAAGCTAGCCATAACATTTAATTATTGCATGGTGTTATGATCAAATGTTTCATTTAGTGCAGTTTCATTCGATTTCAGTGCATGGGAATACGTGGGATGAAACGATACGCTCTCAGTGCAGTTTCATTCGGTTTCCAATGTGTTAGAAACGGTGTGCACCCAGTTTCAACTAGATGACACTCGTCTCCTCTCTCCTTATAATTTTTTTGCCATGTCACCATTTTTACTAATGTGTCACCTCATAAAATGATAATGAAACTCCCACTGTGATTGACCTTAGATATATATTGGATCGTGCATGTTCTTTTCAACACAAACATATATCATAATCAATCATAACGTGTCGATTAATGATTCTTGGGATGACATCGATCAACTAGCTCGAATCTAGGAAAGAACGATTAAAGAGCATATGGTGCCCTCGCTCGAGCCTTCGAAGGTGCTTTAATTCATCATTTTACTTTAGATTAACGTGTTCATTTGGTGCTATTGTCATGTAGCTATCTCTAGTCTGTTTCGGTGATCCTCTGTAATCACCTTTGCACGATACATGTCTGTTGCAATTAGTAACACATATTTAACACGAGACATGCAGCATCGTATAACCCCAGATATGGTACAGAGCATTCAACATGACATTATTAATTGGAGCAAAAGGTCAAAGAGAAACCATATTATTGTTGAAACAAAAAAAAATGAAAAGGTATACCTTTGAGAATAGTGTAAACAAAAAATTGAAAAAGTGTACCTTACAGAATAAGTGCAAAAATAAAAGAAAAAGAAAAAGTGTACCTATAAGAATAAGTGTAAAAAGCCACAGTATCCAGTCCTATTTGAGACGGTTTTAAGCCTACTTCAGCTTCTGAAAAGTCAAGAAATCCTCATCTCTCCCAACAGCTCAGCCTTTAAATAGCTTTTGGCATAAGCTAGAAGCCATATATAACTAGTAAAAGCCAAAAGCTGAAATCTGGGCTAGACCTCCTTTTGTAACTTTTACTGAGTAGCTATTTGTCAAACAGTCTCTTGTAAAAAAGTTACAACTGTTTTTGAGCCAAAAATAAAAAGGCAGCTTTTCAGAAAGGTTTGAGCTCCCCAAACAAGCCCTTAATATAGCCAAAGATAAATTCGTCAACAGAAAGCAACACTACTTAAAACTATAAAACTACAGCAAACAGACATTTAGGGTAACATATATTCCTACAAGCAAAACAAAAAAAAAAAAGGAAAAAAAGTCTGCCTATCAATTGATTTAGTTCAAAATCTCCTAAGGGCATACATGATAAGAGCATCTCCAATGCTTAATAGCCATGTATTAGGTGGGATCCACATAGTTTGTAAAATTGTCATAATGTTTAATGCTTTGAGGAGGTATTAAGATGGACCCCATGCAGGGTTTAAAAAACCAGGGAAAATCATGGTTTTTGATCTTATCGCTACGATTCGATATTCAAAATCACTCGGTAAACCAGTCTAATTAAAAAAATTAATTTTTTTTAAAATTATGTGTTGAAAACCGATCAAAAACTGTTGAAAAACCACGGTTTTCATTGGAAACCGCTCGAAAACCATTTTTAAGGAACATTCAATTGGTCAATTGGTTTTCGGTAAAAACCGAGTGGTTTTTCGCGAAAAACCGCTATTTTCGTTGAAAATCGAATGGTTTTTTATTTTTTGAATTTTTTCAGATTTTTTTTATTTCTTAACCATTTGGTTTCTAACGGTTTTCGAGTGATTTTTGCAGTCTTTGTTCCACCAATTTCGAACTAATTTTTAAAGAAAGGTTTTTAAAGCATGACCTCACTTTTCAGTAAAAAAAGAAAAAAAAATCTGTAGCACTGACCATCTCTCTCTCCCTCTCCCCACTCCCCAAACTTCTTGTTCCCCTACCCCTCGCTGCCCCTCTCTCGAACTGCTGTCACGCCCTCGGGTGGCCCGCCGCTCCCTCGCCACCACTGCGCCGCCCCACCCACGTCGCTCACCATGGTGTGGCTCCTCTCTCCATGGTGTCATCCCGGTGACCGGCTCTGGTAGAGGAGGCCATCCAATCCAGTCTCGACAATTGTCAAGGACGCTTTTAGGGCTGGAAAAAAAACTCGTTTGTAGGGCTCGTTGGTTCAATTAAAAATTGTACCAATTACACTCATTTTTTTTGTTAAACATTGAAATGAGTTAATTTTAAATGAAATTGGATTTTGCTCTGACTCAAGTCGGTTCGTTAGCTTGATTCTAAAAATAATTCTAAACTATAAATAAAATGATTTTAAATTAAACTATATCAATTTTAAAAAAAACTCGAAAAAACAGAGATTTGACTTATTTCCACCCCTAGACGCCATACTTTCCCGTAGTCGGATCTATACCTACAGGCTGTCTAGACATCGTCCCCGTCCTTCTCGAGGCTAGATCCCATGTTGGTGGCCGTCGAGACGTCGTCTCCTTCATCGCTGCGCTTAGATCCATTCACATCGTCCCCATTCTCCTCCGAGTGTGGTGGCAGGCATAGGTGAGTGGTGGTTTGAAGGAGAGAGAGATGGATTTTTTTTATTCGGTGACGGGGCCATAAGCGTATGGCCGGGTTCTCAAGTTAATGCGCTATGTCCTAACTCCTATCTCCACACTGTATGATGGCAACCACAAGGAGGTCAACTCGTCCTTATGACCTGCTTTTTCACTACATTTTGGATGCCCCAAGTTCATCCTACCTAGTGATTCTCGTCCATTTCCACCGTTTCACTGCGTCTCTTATCAACTTTCTTCACATCTTTTAATTGGACTAGAATGTAGGATACGTCCTCGCAAGAAAAATGGTGTCTCGCATACGGGCATTATTGCCCACACACAGCTAGAGGTGGGCGTTGTGCCGGGTCGGGCCGGTCCGGTACGGGCTTATTGTGTTTCGAGTCTAAATTGTGCCGGGTCATGACGGCCCATCGTGCTCACCATGTCAGGTCACCTTCGGCGAGCCTAGGCACGATCTATTTACGTTTCGTGGCTACTTCGTGCCGTGCCGGTCCAGGTCCGGTCCATTTATACTATTACTACAAGAGAAAATGATCACGGATTGATTTCTTTCTTTATCTATCTAGAACTTTTTTTTCTCCGATCGAAACAAAATCCTATTGTGTTTATTCTTCTCGATTTCCTTTATTCAATTGCTATTTCTAGTTACATGTATGCAGCCATGCATTTAGTCCTTAATTTGCTCAACCACATATACAACGCATGGATGCATTCCCTTCCTTTTCTCCAGTCCATCCAGAGTTTTCTTCCTTTACTCCTTGATTTGTTCACCCACACATACAACATAAGTGCGTGCCTGTTTTGGGCCATGCTGGCCCAAGCACGCCCTGGATTGTCGTGCCGGGCCAGGCCGCTCATCGTGCCTGATTGGCAGGCCTGGCACAGTCCGGACAACCGTGCCGTAACGGCCCGGCACGTTTAGAACAGTTCCGTGTCGGACCGTGGGTCGCACTGAATCGGATGTGCCTCGTGTCGACCCAAAATAGCTTGATCCAGTACCCACCTCTACACACAGCATAGACACACACAGAGGAATCGGCACAAGTATATGGCCGTTCCATATTCTGTTATACCGTTACAATAAACAATGGTTAAAGTTATATTTTAAACACTGTAAAAAGAAAATTCAGTATATTTTAAACACCGTGAAAAGAAAATTCAGTAGCACCGTCTTAAGAAAAAGATGAGGGATATTAATAAATGTAGTGACGAGGTTAAGTTTGTTCTTGAAATTTTACATTTATAGATCATACCTTTGCCTATAGATTACAATATTTTGAGATTTTTTTTAAAAAAAAAACTTGTACATTTGATTTTAATGTAATTTGCACCATTTTCACAAAAGAACATGCGTAACACGGTCTGACAACTTTTGTTAAAACCTCCTTTCGTTTTGCCGATTATACTGGATTGAGTTCATAGGGTACTATGTGCCTCTACCAAAAGATAAACGAAGCACAATCCTTCTTACATGTGAAATTCGCTCTCCTAAGTTGAATGGGGATTTTTTTTCAGATTCCTGCTATAATTGAGCTAATTCCTGTGAAACAATGAGAAATTATTATAAAATGCTTGTGTTCCAAACGATGCCTAATTTGGAACTTGTGGGGGCCATTTTGCGTTCAACTGTTTTGGCTGTTCGGAATACCAACATTGTGTGAGAAAAAAGAGAACGCTGTGTCCTCTTCTTTCGGGGCTGTCAAAGATTAGATCTCCATAATAAATTTATGATTACCGGTATCTTCGATTTAGCAAAGTCAAACACGAAGACAGTGGCACACGATGTATACAGGTTCAGACCCTTGGATGGAGTAATACCCTACGTTCTATGCGGATGATGTATGAAATTAGTGTATCAAGTACAAAGCAAATTGTCTAGCTCTAGTTACAATGAAGATTGGATCTAAACAATGACTAAACTACGGCTGGAGGTTGACAAAGCGTGGTCCGTCGGCTTTTGGTCGCTCTACATCTTGTAAAAGCTCTCTCTAGAAGTCTTCTCTTCTCTTGGCCCCCTTTGAGGATACCTACGTCTGGCCTTATATAGTCAGGATAGCTCTGCCTCAAGTTGAGTTGTAGTCGGCTTGGGATACCAGATCATAGTTAATGAGGAGTCCATTGTCATGTCGATCTTCACAACATATCCAAACATAACTGGATACTAGGCATACTCGAGTCAATTTTCTCACAACAGGAAAGTGATTAAATCCTTTCTAGTATGGAGATATCCCCTCCGCGTATATCTTATCTCATAAAATCGGGTCCGTGATATTCGGCGTTTCTAAATGCTTACTTGAGCATATATGGTATAGTCTTCGTGTTTCCGGTACATGTTCATATCCCATATTTAGTTATTCGATAGTAGCCCCCGAACTCTGTTCAGTGGAGGGTCCGTTTAAGCGCTTGGTCGATTACTGCCAAGCTTTGATTTGGTCGAGTAATGTCTCGCCAGCTTGTGGTCGAACAATTCGAGTAGATTAGAAATCGCTAAGTACCGAGTAGGGATGTTGCCGAATCGAGCGTCCTGCCATCAGCCCAACTCAAGTCCTTAGGTTAGCCACAAGTTACTCGATGTCAACTTATCGACTCGACTCTAAGCAGAGTTGGAAAATCCAGAAAATCTAAACGTTGAGTATTTGAACATTTATTACTCTCGTCTACAATGTCAAGATTCGTGCAGTACCATCATTCCACTTTTCTCGCCGATCGAGGTGCCGTGCCGCGGGGAGTGAACCGTTCGCTTGGAGAGAAGATTTTGACTTATAAATTCCCAGATTCAAAACTGTAGCCATTCCCTCTTTTTGCCTCCAGTCTTACTTTTGAAACCTCCGCCGCGGTCCTTAAACCCTAGCGCCGCCACCTTCGAAGAATTCATGCCCCCATCTTTCTCAATGGTGTCTAGCCCTTCTGCCAGTGGCGGAGTTCACCCGTCGTCAGAGAAGAATCCTGAGATGGCAACATCTGCTTCACTCAGCGGTGAAGCGATCTTCGAGGATAACACCCTCCTAAAGGTGTGGCAAAAATCAGCGATGATGGAGAAGCGCCTTGCCGAATTGGTGAAGGATGGCTTCATTCCTCATCGGGAGTTCTTCTATTGGAGGCCGTCACAAGGTGAGTTGTATCCCACCCCTCAAAATGAGGATAAGATCATTGTGTTTGAGGCCTTCTTCCTCTGCGGACTCAATTTTCCCCCTCTCTGTTCTTGCTCTCGGTTCATGACTTCTACAAGATCCAACTCTTTCACTTGAGCCCCAATTCAATCACTATGCTCAGCGTGTTTGCCTATCTTTGTGAGGCCTATCTGGGTATTAAGCTCAGCCTCAATTTGTTCCGTCACTTCTACAATCTGAAGAGGGCAACAAAAAATGATGCTGTTGGAGGTGCCAGTTTCCACCTTCGTAGTGGAGTGTCGAGTATGTATATTCCTGTCCCCGTAATCTCTTCCTGGCAATCAAACTAGAAAAAGCGATGGTTTTTTACATCACCACTTCAGACACCGTGAACTGCCCTCTAGCTTATCGACTACTTCTCCCCAATTCGATTGACCTCTGGACGAAAGTCCCTCCTTCGACCACCCACAATACTCATTACATCCGAAAGATCAAAGAATTGAGGGAGATTGGGTTGGCGGGGATGGCATATACCTAGAGATTTTATCATGCGCCGATCGAGTCAACTGAAGTGCCGGGATCACTTGGCCTGGGACTACTCCGGGGTCGGTGATGCCACTAGGGAAAATCTTGGAGGTAAGTGCTCGTAATACTCTTGTTCCCTTTGCTTTAATCGATGAGTGGTGAACTAACTCGCAGCTTGCCAGATTTGTCGAACTCAGACGTCTCCTCCAGGCTAAGCAAAATGTTCCAGGGCTTAGAACCTAGCGCTTGCAGCATCGAGTCATACTTGCCCGCCAATCATCGACCAGAGGTGAGTACTGTTTTATGGTTCGTAATGCATCGTTCATGCATTTGCCTTCCACCTTAACTCAGTATTTCCTCAAGAAGCCAAGTTCGGCGATGAAGGTGGGCTAACCACGGGAGCCATCAGCCTGGAGGACGACAAGCAGATTTGAAACGATGATCAAGTATCGGGCTCTATCCCTGCCGATGTTGTCTTTCCCTTGAATGATCCAACGCCTACCATCGACCCAAGTGACGGTGGGACAGCCCTGGAGCAAGAGGTGGCCGAGTCTCCTCGAGCGAGGAGGTATGTGTCTCCAGTGCCTCATCGTCCAGCCAAGCATCCTTGTACCTTGTTGTCAAGACCATCCAATCAGGTGATCTTCAATAGCTCGCTTGGATGTTATGAAATTCTTTCTGACATGACCCAACAGATTCTGGACGATCAGTGGGCCACTTGGGGGGCGATGTGCTAAAGTCGGCAGCTGCATGTAGACGTCTCCTTGAGCGGGCTCTCCATCAACCAGGATGGTCGAGCAGGCTCTCCATCAACCAGGACAGTTAAGCAGGTAATAACCACTTGTTCACAGGTTTCATCATCATCTACTGACCCACTGGCACCGTCTCCTCCACCGGTTGCACTGATCGAGAAGCCAACTACCAGGACCAGACCAGTCCTGATGAAGACAACTACGCAGAGGAAGAATGCATAGACGAAGGTTCATCTAGCGAAGTAAATCACCTCTCCTTACTCTTCATGATTCTTCTTTTTTCTTGTTGGAGGTGTCAGGTAGAGAATTTCTTGTAGGAAGGGTGCATCCAGTCGTGCTATTGATAACATCACCACAGCTGCCTTGGCGTCCCTTGGCACGGTCGCCATCATCATAGCTCCCTCTCTGGCAGCTCCCATTGAGCGCACCGACGGTTTTGCTACAGCAATGGCTCCATCTCCTTCGGCTTCACAAGTTCCTCCTAAGTTTTAGTCCATTATGAAGCCACAGATTCAGGTATGTGACCTCGAACAACATTGTCCCATGTTCTGCTTTTATCCTTTGCTTTGTCTTTGACGTTTCATGGCTTCTTTCCATGGCATGTTGTGGTTACCTTGCTTGAGGCTAAAGTCTTCTGCGAGCATCAACAAACGGAGCGACTCTTGGCTACCAACCAACAAGTGGTCAAGATGAAAGATGCTAAACTAGGAACACTCGGCCGATTTAAAGACTGCACAAGCAGAGGCAGAGAAGCGAAAGGAGGCGAAGAAGCTGAGGACGAAGGCAGAGAAGTTGAAGATGGAGAAAGCTGCTACCGATGCTGCGCTGCTCAAAGCCAAGGTCAGCTGAAACAAAGTAGAGGCTAGCAAGAAAGTAGTCAAGGTCGAAAAGGCTGCAGTAGACGCGGCACTTGCCATTCTGCAATCAAAGACGCTCAAGCACATGACCTCATATGCTCGTCTTGCAACTTCCTACATTCTCGGCCTGGTGAAGAACCACCATCCAGATCTGGACTTCTCGATATTGGACAAGGGATTCGCATGTGAGGCGAGCGAGACTACTGACTACATCGAGTCCTTAGAGACCTTGCCGAGAGGTTTGTAGTCCAGTTGGAGCTATCTCTTACTAGCGATGATGATGACGCCGGCTTAGAGTCTTCTGCCTGAACATGCTTATGTAATGATTGAACCTTTTTTGCTACTATGATTTTGTATAATACCGCTAATTAATTTGCTTGTCTTTCATACTTTTCCTGCTATTCCCTTATCGATTAAATAGAGTAGCACAAGTAGATGCAAATCTGATTTAGCACTCATACACCCTTAGGAAGCAGTTTCTTAGCCATGTGCATCCTTGATCGTATCTACACACAGGACTAGAAAAAATTTTATTAAATGACTTAGCCCCCAAGTGTATACTTAGAGAGACTGTATATAACATAAACACTATATAAGTTGAAGTGAAACTACATTATTTGTGCAAGTCTTCATCGACCACACGACTTAGACTTTGTAGCAAGCATGAACTTGCTAAGTAGCACACATAGAATTGAGTAGAGGCCTCGTCTCCCACCGTCTACTAAGCTTTAGATGTCTAACAATCTAGTGCTTGTATGCGCGTAGGATAGAATTGCTTGTCATTGGGTTCAGGCATAGCCACCCTTTGGTTTTGCTTCCTGACATGCTAAGTACACGATTGAGTAAACGCGTGCAGAAAATCACATGTAAAAGAGATAAAGAGAAATAAAGAGATTGTGCCTATAGCGCTGTGCTCAATAGTAGTATTGACCAGGAAATAGAGCAAGGTACAGAGTTACTTGTAGCCCCTGAGTCCTTACTCGATGATATCATCGAGTAGAGAGTAGAGTGACACAAACACAAGGTCGTGATGTAACCCCCAACTCCCTGTCCAATAGCTAGATTGAGCAAAAAGTGAAGCATTAGCATTAAAGATACATGTTATGACTCCTAACCCCTAATTCGATAGATGTATCGACCCAGAGTGGAGCCAAGTAAAGAAAAGATCGAGCGATGTAGCCCCCAACCTCCTACTTAACGAGTGCATCAAGTAGAAGGTAGGGCATATGCATCGAAAATGTATGATGTAACCCCCGACTCCCTACTCGACGACTGTACCGAGAAAAGAGTAGATCGTGAGCATCGACAATGGTAGCCCCCAACCATATGCTCAGGACGGTCGGAGTAAAAACCCATTCCAACAGTTGGGTACTGTTGCAACCTTCGCGCCCCTTTGGCTTCCACGCTGTGCGTCATCTAGTCAATGTCATAACTTGGTGTCTCTTTGATTTCTGCACTTGTGTGGAAGTGCAACAGACGCCTCATGGATTGGGACCGAAACAGATCTTGATGGAGCCGTTGCTATAGTGTGACTCGTTCCCAGAGCTATAAATAGACGGGACTTGTAGTCATCTGCTGCACTCTGTTTTCACTCTTGCCTTCTGCTCGTAGCACTTTAGTTCTTCAACTGCACCCATGGCTTCCACTCCACCATTGTCCTTGTCTGTGGAGATCCTTAGAGAGCCCCCTCCCCCTACGCCATTGGCCACAGTCTCCTCGAGGTGGATCATCATCGTCATCTCCGAGGATGAGGAAGAGATCAATGGGAGACCATTGAGAGGGAGGTCTGGCCAGAGGAGGAAGAAGAGGTCATCGTCAAAAAAGACGATGCTACTGCCGCCGTCGCCATCGGAGAAGAAAATGCCGCCACTGCCGTCGGGGGAGAAGATGCCATCGTCGCCATCATCGAGGGAGAAGATACCACTAGTGGAGAGGAAGATACTGCCATAGCCGTTGGGGGAGAAGATACCGCCGGCGGAGAAAAAGGTGAAGCTCAAGATAGCTTCATCGACCCAGCCTCCTCTCATGCTCTACCCTCAACGACAAAGAGGTTGCCTTCTCCATCGACAACTGACCGGGCCTTCGCGCCCCCTTCGGCCCGTGCCAAGGGCGAAGGGCCATCCCAGGGACCATCAGCTACTAGCTCTCGAAGGAGTAGGAGAGGTAGTGTGATGCCTTCGAGGGCAAGTAGTAGTAGGGTAACTGCCTTATATGTAATAGGATTACTTACGTTAGTTAATTTTAATGAACTCATACTTACCTGAATTTTGGTTGTGATGCACTAGTTATGTTATTCACGCATGAAATTTTTTCAATTGATCGATGTTCCATGAGTAGCCAAACAGCGCTCCTTCTGTCGTCTATAGTCGTATTGATCCGGGTCGAGTCACCTCGACCACTATGTAGGGACCTTCCCTTTTAGGTGATAGCTTATTATTGTTACCTTACTTCTGTACCTTTCATAGTACTAAGTCCCCAGTGACGAGTGCTCTTGCTTGGATTTTCTGGCTATGGTATGGACGTAAGGCTTGTTGATACTTGACTGCTCGAATGGATGCTCGATTCTTGTACTTCTTGAGTAGATTTACCTGATCTATTCACACCTGCTCCTGTTCCTCTTCCAAATAGTTGTCCACACGAGGTGACCTAAATGTTAACTCGATCAGAAGCATCGTTTCTGCTTTGTAGACTAAGAAAAATAGCTTTCACCAGTGGCTCGACTAGTCGATGTACGAACAGCCCACAGCACAGAGGGGAGTTCGTTTGCCCACTGAGTTGAGTAAGTCTTGAGCCTATTGAGCACGTGGGTCTTAATCCCCTACACGATTATGCTGTTGGCACGTCTGACCTGACTGTTACTCTAAGGGTGAGCTATGGAAGCGAAGCGAAGTTTGATACCCAATTCTTCGTAAAAGGCTATGAAAGCATTGCTTTTGAACTGGCTATTGTTGTCAGTGATTACTCGATTAGGAATATTGAATTGAGTAACGATACTCCTCATGAACTTGATAACCACTTCTGAGGTGATTTTTCTGATGAGTTCGGCTTCGATACACTTGGTGAACATGTCGATAGCCACGAACAGGAACTTGTAACCTCCTTGGGCTCTTGGAAATGGTCCCAAGATATCTAAGTCCTAGACGGAGAATGGTCAAGACATGAATAATTTACAGGGCTTGGGCTGGTCGGGTGGTTTGCTTGCTATAAAATTGGTAACTCTTGCACTTTTTCACCAGCTCACAAGTATCTTAGAGGGCAGTCGGCCAATAGAACACTTACTAAAAAAACCTTTCTAACTAAGGTGCGATAGGACACATGGTTACCGTAGATGCCTCCATGGACATCGAGCAATATCTTATTGCTCTTTTCCTGAGTGATGCACTTCATCAAGATTCCGTTACTCTCCTTTCGGTAGAGATTATCGTCTACCAATGCGTATAGCTTGGACTTACATACAATTTTCTTGGTTGAGGCATCATCGTCAGGGAGCTCTTGACTTTCGAGATAGGCTTGGAATAGAGTCATCCAAATCGGCTCGTATTCAAGTAGTGCAGCTTTTGTGTCTGCGGGTTCTGCCTCACGGACCTGACCAGGCTGCTGGTCGAGTTGGATAGCATTTGTCTCCCATACGGAGGAGACAGATGGCTTGAGGAGTTTCTCAACGAAGACTCCTGCGAGCGTGGGCGAACGGGACGAAGCGAGCTTGGCAAGTTCGTCGGTGGTGAAGTTGTCACATCGCCTAATATGCCTTACCTCGAGCCCTTCGAACTTGTGTTCTAGCTTGCGAACCTCATTCAGATATATCGTCATGTTGCTATCCGAGCACTGGTACCCCTTCCGCACTTGGTTTACGACTAGCTGTGAGTTTCTTTTCATGAGTAGTCGTCTGATCCCAAGTGATGCAGCTATGTGGAGCCCATTAACCAGTCCCTTGTATTCTTCAACATTATTTGAAACTTGAAAATCGAGTTGAATAACATATTTAAGCTCCTCACCTGTTGGGAATTTGAGCATGATACCAGACACCAAGCCCTGAAGCGTGAGTGACCCATAGAAGAACATAGTCCAGTGGTCATCGACCGTCTTGTGCTCTTTTCATCGATGTGCGTCCATTTCACGATGAAGTCTGCCAAGCTCCTGACTTGATGTTGGTTCACGTTGCAAAATGGACCTCGAACTTGCTGAGTTCGAACGTCGACTGTGCAATTCGCCCTATCACCTCTCAGTTGCGTATTACCTCCTTGAATAGATACGTCATCATGACCGTGATCTTGTGCACCTAGAAGTAGTGCCATAGTTTTTGGGAAGTCATTAGGATGGCATACAACATCTTTTGCACTTGAAGGTATCACAGCTTAGTGCTATGCAAGACCTCACTCACGTAGTACACTGGCTTCTGTACCTTGGCCTTTTTCTCAGGGCAATCCTGCTCGACCACCAGAACTGTGCTTACTACTTGAGGGGTAGCTGTAATGTACAAAAAGAGCTCCTCTTTTTTATTAGGTAAAGATAAAATTGATGGAGATGATAAGTACCTTTTCAAATTCTAAAAAGCTTCTTTTGCCTCCTTGGTCCACTCGAAAGTGTCCTGCTTCTTAAGTAATTTGAAGAAGAGTAGCCATTATTCGCCCATCCGAGGGATGAATCAACTAAGGGCTACGATGCAACCCACGAGCTTCTACACTTCCCTCAGTGTCCATGGAGAACACATCTGGTTGATGGCCTCAATTTTACGCGGGTTGGCCTCGATGCCTCGATTGGACACTAGGAAACCGAGAAGCTTACCGGACAGAACGCATAACATGCACTTCTCGGGGTTAAGCATCATTTGATACTTTCTAAGTTTGTCGAATATTTCCTCGAGGTCACTGATTAAGGTTTTCTCGGTTTTTGACTTGACTACGATATCATCGACGTACGCTTCCACAATGCACCCGATTTGGGATTTCAAATAATTTTGAATATAGCGTTGATACGTAGCACTAGCACACTTTAAACCAAAAGACATGCTCTACGGACATACTAATTTGGTGGTACCCCGAGTAGGCATCTAGAAAACTTAGCAGTTCACAGCCAACCATAGAGTCCACTATTTGGTCGATGCGGGGAATAGGAAAAGGGTCTTTGGGGCAAGCCTTATTGAGGTCGGTGTAGTCGAAGCACACTCTCCAAATGTCATTGGGTTTCTTGACGAGGACAGGGTTCGCCAACCACATTGGGTGACGGGCTTCTCGAATGAATCCAACCTCTAGGAGTTTACCGACTTTCTCTTATATTGCCTGCTTCCTGTCTTCTGTAAATCTATACTGCTTCTACACCACAGGTCTGGTGCTCGGTTCCACAGCTAGTTGACACTAGATCACCTCCTTAGGGACCCCGGGCATATCGAACGGTTGCCACGCAACACGTCGCAATTTTGCCCAAAGAAAGGTAACGCGCTTGAGTTCCTATTTGGGGTCAAGGTTGACACCCACTTTAACTGTCTTGGAAGGTTCCAAATGTCTAAGGGCACTGTCTTGATGCCCCCATTGGCCTTCTTATCCTTCTTGCCGTCGTCGACTGGGTCCTTGGCAGTGCTTTGGATCCAGAAGCCTTGCCGATTCTCTTAGATTTTTGGCACTTGGCTTCCCTCACCGTCAGCACTAGCTGCTGATTCACAGAGATGCTCGACCATTTCTAGGCTTTTCTTATCGCACCTAATTACCGCGCGCTGGTTCCCCTTAATTGTAAAGACTCCTTTTGGCTCTAGCATCTTGACGGTCTGGTACACATAGTGCCCTACTACCATAAACATGGCTAGCATTGGGCGGCTTAAGATCACATTGTAGGCTGTCTCAAAGTCTGCCACATCGAAGGGGATCTTTTCGGTGTGAAAATTGTCTGGTGTGCTAAATGTGACTAGTAGCTCGATTTGGCCAAGGGGCATCGATGATGAACGTGGAGTTATGTCGTGGAACGGCTCGGCTCCGGATTTGATCCCTGTTGGGGAATCCCCATGTTCTTTGGCATTTTTGCAAAGACAAGGTTCAGTGAATTACCTCCATTAACCAAGATTTGGGCGACCTTAACGTTGACGATGGTGGGCTCGACCACCACGGGGTATCAACCCAGATGAGGGACCACAGCTAGGTGATTTGATTGGTCGAAGGTGACTGGCACTTTCGACCACTCGAGGAACCTAGAGGGAGCTGGTGTGGCCAGGTTGACCTCCTGTTCGACTTCCTTGTACTGTCTTTTGGACTCATACATTGTAGATCCCCTAAAGATATGCGTCAACTTGTGATCAGCCCCGTGGTATTCGAGTTCATTGTCCTAGGGCTTCTCTTTGTTCTACTCGATCCTGTGCTCGGCGAGAGCAGCTTTGAGCTTCTCCTGGACCTTCTTGTTAATCACCTGGCATTCGTCGAAGTCATGTTTATCTGTGTAATGGACTGGGCAGTAGTTGTTTCCTCCACGGCTTCGACCCTTGTTGTCGCCGGTATTGCGCGTCTTGCCCTTTTCGACCGCGGCTATGGTGGAGTCACCTTTGCACTTCTCTCCTTGGTTTTTCTTTTTTTTTCTCCCCTTGCTTGGAAGATTCGGGCTTACCATTGTCAGGCTTAGGGTCATTTATATGGTCTCGGGCTTCGGCATGTATAGCGTATTTATGAGCCAACTCGAAGAGCTCCTTGGTGGTTTTGATTTTTCGAGTGGCAAGCTTTTCCTTCAGCTCCCTATCCTTGACACCGTTCTCGAACGCAACTATGGCCGCCTCGTCAGAGATGTTAGGGATTGAACTGTGCTTGTCGCTAAAGCGTCGGATGAAGCTGCGCAATGATTCCCCTAGCTTTTGTATTACCTGATGCAAGTCATTGCGTATACCGAGACATTCATACGTGCCCTAAAAGTTGGCGATGAACTGGGCTCGCAACTCCATCCACGATGATATCAACTGAGGTGGGAGGTTGGGCAACCAAGATCTCAGTACACCATCTAGGGTGATCAGCACGCAATTGGCCATTACCTTCTCTTTTCCTTCGACAGCCCTCATGACTGTGGTATAAATCTACAACCACTCGATGGGGTTGATCTTACCTGAGTATTTCTCGATGGGACCTGGCTTGAACTTGTCAGGCCATCTGATTGCTCGTAGCTCAGGGATGAAAGCTTTGCATCCTTCATCGATGTCCTCGGGGGTCATTTGTCACAGACCTTGCCGTTCTCCTTGTTGAAGAGGGAACCTACGCTGTGCCGGCAAGTGGCCCCTCAAAGGTGGAGGCTGGCTCCGTTAGGCTCGGCATGCGGGGAATTATTCCCTCGAAGGTGGGGACTCATTTTTCCGTCGCTTGCGGTCTTCCCAGTTGTGTTCCTCTCTTTGATCACAAAGGATGTCACACAAATCCCGTCGATCACGAGGAATACGATCTTGAAGATCTTCGGGACGCCTCTGATGAGGGTTGGAATGAGTTGTCATGGAAGCGCGATGGTTAGAGCTAGCCATTGACGATGTTACTGCTCGATGACGATTGTAGGATGATCCCAGTAGCTGGCTCCCAGCGCCCTGCTGGTTGGGGCGTCCAAACTTTGAGTTGACTACTCGAGCGGTCTGAACTTACGCTGCATTGAGTAGTGTTTTCATTTGATTGAACACTAGAGTCATCAGGTTTCTTGGATCTAGTGGCAGAAGGGATTTCAGTAGCATGTGAGTGTACTGGACATTTGCCTCAGGGGTGCTAAAGATGTCGTTGTTGTGGCTCTGGCGGAACGCTGCACCCGGGGTACGGCCGAGCCCACCGTTGTGGTCGAGCTGTCAAGGGATTTGCTGTCCCTGAAGATCCCGTGCGTGTAGGTGGGGCGTCATTGGATTATCAAGATCAAGTTGCTTTAATAGGTTGGCCATAATCCCAGTTGTGGCCATGACTGCTAAATGTCACTGATGATCTGTAGTATTGAGAGCAACAGCGTTTACGACCGTATGGGCTATAGTAGTCACCGTTGCAAGATCTTGAGGCGTGTACAGGGGGATCTGGTGTCCTTAACCATCTGTGGTGTCTGCCCCTGGATTCCTTTCATGGGAATTATCAATAGTAGCATCGTTGCTGGCTCCGGCCACGAACATGCATCGATCTGTTTGGCTGCATTTTTAGCTGTTATTCTAGTTGCTACAACCGTCGCTTTCACTATCGCTCTCCGTCTCAACGTACTTGAGAACGCTAGGCTCCATAGGGTCGAAATCTATAAAACACACCTCTCGATGTGGATCCCAAGAGCAGGACTCAATGAAGCCGATGTGCATTAGGTCTCCCCCGGTCCCCATCATAGAGCATGGTTCCGAAGACAATCTCAGATCCAACCGTGGGTGCTTGGTCGATGACGGTGGTTGAGCGAAAATTGCCGCAAGAGTTGACGTCAAAGAATCCGATGTGAGTGCACACCGAAGACATGCTTGATCTGCAAAAATAGTTGAAGACCCCTACCTGGTGCGCTAACTGTCGAAGGTTAGATCTCGATAATAAACTTATAATTACGGCTACCTTCTATTTAGCAAAGTCAAGCATGAAGACAGCGACACACAATGTATACAGGTTGAGGCCCCTGAATGGAGTAATACCCTACGTCCTGTGCGGATGATATATGAAATTAGTGAATCGAGTACAGAACAAGTTGTCTAGGCCTAGTTACAATAAAGATTGGGTCTAAGCATTGGCTAAACTACAGCTAGAGGTTGACAAAGTGTGGTCCGTCGGCTCCTGGTTACTCTGCATCTTGTAAAAGCTCTCTCTAGAAGTCTTCTCTTCTCTTGGCCACCTTGAGGATACCTACCCCAGGCCTTATATAATCGGAGTAGCCCTGTCTCAAGTTGAGTTATAGTCGGCTTGAGATACTAGATCATAGTTGATGAGGAGTCCATCATCGTATCGATCTTCGCAGCATATCCAAACATTCCTGGATATCACGCGTACTCGAGTCAGTTTCCTCGCAACGGGAAAGTGACCAAGTCCTTCCTAGTATGGATGATATCCCATCCACGTATATCTTATCCCACAGAATCTGATCCGTGATATCCGAAATTTCTAAATGCTTGCTTGAGCATATATGATATAGTCTTCATGTTTTCGGTATATATTCATATCCCATATTTAGATATTCGACAGGGGCTTCTAGACACCAGAGATGATCCTACTGCTCTCTTTTGACGAGAACAAGCTTGCAAGGACTACTCGAACCCAATTCGCCAAATTATGCCATGCTATCTTAAAAAAAAAGAAAAAAAGAGGACCTCTACCTTGCGGTCACAAAACAGATCGCGGACTCGATTTAAGTGTGTTTGAACTCGGTTCAAAAAAATCAACCAAAGAGATTTCAATTCAAGATATTTCAACTCAGTTTCTAGAAAATTCAACTCGATTCAAGTTAGAATCAAGGCAAGAACAGACCACCGGTCGATGACTGCTTGAACTCCTACTCCAACGGTGTCAGCATGAGCAGGCAATGGCCACTTCGACATTGGTCATGACAAAGAGGAGGTGCGATGGCATAATGTCTTGCATAGCGAGGAGGTAATGGCTCTAGCAACGTGAGCATGCTCGGCAAGCTCGACGAGCACCATTTTTGGACTCACGTGAGGGTAGAGGTGGGTACTGTGCTGGATTTTTTTTGGTTGGGTCGTGGCATAGTGGATACGACCCGTCCCAAGGAACGGCTAGGCACAAAGATGGATGGGCCATGCCGGTACAGCATGGTTGTCTGGACCATGCCAGGCTAGGCCTAGGAACCAGGCTTGGAAGACAGTATAGCCCAGCATGTGTCGGGCACGGTGGTGTAGGATCAAGTTGGCCTAAAGGGGGGTGAATAGACAATTTTTCAAAATTTCAAAAACAATTATAGTTCAACTATCTTGCTTAAGTACTTAGTCAACAGATACAAGATGACAGAATATAAAGCACAAATAAGTAAAAGCAGCGGAAAATAACACAAAAGCAAGAATAAGCACAAGAGACACAATAATTTATCCTGTGGATCGGAGCCACTCTCCTCCATGTTAGAGCACTTCTCTCGAAGTATAGCTCCTCCAAAACTAGTCGCAGTAGCTTTGGTATCCACTAGAATGACTCTTCCACCACTCCGGTGAGGTGAGTCCCAACCTTTCACAATCTAGGTGGCCTTCCACAAACCCTTTTGGACAGGTCACACCTACATTTCCTCCAAGCCATTTAGGAACACCAAGATTCAAGAGTAATAGACTAACACAAGTCCTGTCTCTTGGTTCACTCAACACAGAACTAACTAAACTAAGCTTGGAGCCAAAACACTTAGAAAGTGTTAAGTTTTAGATTTGAAGATGAAGCACAGTGTCCTTGGTGGAATGTAAGCTCTAGAGTGCTAATATGTCAAGGAGATCAAAGATATGCCAAAAGTCCTATGGTAGATTGCTTAGGAAATGCTTATATGGCCATTTGAGCTGAAAAGAGCCGTTACACCTACCACAGTAGCCGTTGGAACGTGTCAGGCTATTAAAAACAAGCTAACACATTTGCAACGTACTTAGCAAAAGTAGACTCAGTGATTAGTTCTTTGCACTTCGGACTAAGTTTGTTGAAAAGTGTATTTGCGCTGGACTGACTTGGCTTGGTCCGGCGTACAAAGCTTTTTCAGAAAATTTGGTCCAGCAAAAGATGTGAACTTGTACATGAGTACCAAACCGAAATATTTAGTCCGTAGAAAAAGAATTTCAAGGAAGATTATACCAACGGATTTTTTGAAAGAATAGCTCTGAGTCTAACGGAGAGGAATGTATCTGCGCCAGACTAGATTTTGTGCTAGCAAATTTTGGTCCGTCGTAGACTGTCGGGACCCAAATTTGCAAATCCAGACCCTCTGTGTATTCAGCACTAGTCCAGGATCACGCTAGTGCACACAGTCTCAACATTGGTACATATCACAGTCATAACCAACGAAATAATAAGTACTTTGATTAAATACTCAAACTAGTTGATCGACCTTATGGTCAAGTTACAAAGATACGCCTCGCAGGCTAAGACTTATTAAAATATTCAAATGCAATGAAATAAAATAAACTCGTGGCGCCAACCAATTTGCCACAGTAACCGACCGGGCTCGCTCCTAGTTTGTCGGCTCCTCCGATACTCCTCCTCCGAGCGTGGTTTGCTTCTTCTTCAAGCTGAAGTTGTGTTGTTGTGGGGTGAGTACTTTGAGCACTCAAGCAAGTCATGCATGTAATGCAATTCTAATATTCTACATGCATGGCTTAGTACAAAGGATAGGCTATGGTTCATGAGCAATCAAAGATTTAAGAATAATAAGTAATAATTTGCAAAGCAAAGAAACAAGAATAAGAATAGTAGCTTTCACAAACATTTTAATCACAATCATATTTCCATCCTATGTCAAGTTCCTCATTACCAACCCCAAGCATTTTCCATAAACAATTCATTTTCATGAAAATCTAACCCTTGATCAGAATCACCGAGCGATGCTCATTCTCGTGAGCACGGCTATTCAATAGGTTGTACACTCTGCAGAGGTTATACACTTTACCCACAAGATACAGTCAAATACCACCAAGGCAAATAACCGTGAACGAAGCCTTTCCAAAGTTCCATCTAAACCCAAGATCGCTCGCTAAGGTTTCAACTTTGGAGGGACTGGTTACCACACCTGGGCCCCCTCTTGCGCCATGTGAGTTCTCATTCCGCTTCTCCTGCCTCACACCACCATGACAAGACCAAAGAATAGATTTCCCGGTTTACTCAGCTAAGCCTATCCCATTACGGAGCTTGTGGCTGTATGAGAGACTCAGTTCAAATGCTCGCAAGGTTAAGTCCTTAGTTGACCGAGGCAAGACTAACCAAGTGTGATCTCAATTATCCAAAACCAATAAGAAAAACCAAATCGACCGCCCGATTGCTACTCTTGGCCCACCAGAAACAATCTTGCCATTTGCCCCAGTCTAAATCATTTTCCCACCCCGGTTCTTTACCATTGCACCACGTGCCATCATCAACTCAATAACACATGTCTCATTCACAAAGCATGTACAATATCTCATTAAGTCAGTATTCACTTTGGTATTCCAAAAGCAGGAAATGTCCACGTGGCAGGGCTAAGCATACTACTTCGGTCTACTCAACCCATGTTGGCAAATTATTAATGTCCAACTATTAGTCCATAACCTAGGGTGACAAATGATTCATGGCATACAATTATATACGACAAGATGGCATACTGACAACTAGGCATTTAGCTAATCCCAAAATTCATTCAAACCAATTTTTACTAAATTAGCATGCAATAAATTAAATCAAAATAATTTTTCTAATAGGTTCAACATGATCAAACACAACTTGCCTTCAAAAGTACTGATTACGGCTCTGAGCTTGCTCTCGGTCGAACCTCTCCTCGAAACCTTCGGGCACTTCAACGTCTCACGCCAGAACGCAAATAAATAGCAATAAATAAATAAAACAGAGAGCAACTCAAGCCTAAAATTCAAATAAAATTCATAAACAGAAAGAGGTTGATTTTACAAATTTATAGAAATTGGAATCACTCAAATCGGAGTTAAAACGCAAAAGTTATAAGCATTTGAAGTTTCAAAATACATTTAAAATCAATAAACCGAATTAAATAAATATTTTCTTTTTCGAAAATTAATTATTGCGTCATCTGTGACACGTGTCGCCACCAGAGAGTGACACGTGGCCTGCCGACGCCAGCCCCGACCGGCTATTTCACGACAAGTGGGTCCCACCGTGACGTCGAGATGAGCGTCAACGATGGACGCCACACGCCACGGTGTGTGGTCGGCGAGTGGGCCCGCTGTTGTCATGACTCATGTGCACGATGCTTTCGGCGGTGAGACTGACATGTGGGTCCGCCTTGTCAGCGACTCATGCGCACAGTGAACGTGCGGTGAGACTGACATGTGGGTCCGCCTTGTCAGCGTCACGTGCACAGTGAACGGTGACGTGGCACGACGGTGGCCCTCGGATTTGCATCTAACGGTGGAGGTTAGAAGATGGGGTTCACTGTTCCTAGGGCGACGTGGACTCACCCGAAGCGTTGGATCTGGATCGTGCGGCTGGTGAAGGTCGGGCTCGGTGGAGACGGTGCGGCGGCGCTGCTTCACCGGAGCTGGGGAAGACGACGATGCCCGCGGCGCTCCGACGTTCCTCCGGCGTGAAGAAGTAAGCGCCCGACGCGGCGTGACGAGGTGAGTTCGAGGGTGGCACGGGCGACGGTGGAGGGTGGCCGTGGCGGTGGAACGGTGCAAAGAACTCGGCGGAAGGCCGAGGACTGGCGCGAGCTCGGCGGCGAGGCGGCGACGCTCAGCGGCGCGGTGTACTGGTGGAGTGCGGCGCAAGGTGGAGATCACGACGGTGGTGGCGTCTTAAATAGTGCCCTCGACGTCCGTGAATCGCGGAAACCGAGGCCCACACTGCCATGGCGGCGCGAATCCGGCGGATTCGGATTGGGTGACGTGGTAACGCGTGAGCCGTCGGATCCGGATCGAGCAATGGCGGAGTTAGGGTTTTTCCGAACGGGCCGCATGAGACTCGGCCCAAGATCGTTCATATGGATTTTAATTCTTTTCGATTAAAATAATTCCTAAAATAAAATAATTTATTTGGGGCATTAAAAATATCGAAAAATTCGAAAAATTCTCATAAATATTTTAAGACATTTGTGACTCAAATAAAATATTTTCAGTAAAACTTTATTTTAACTTCTCCATTATTTAATTAATTTGATAAATGGTTTAATTCAAAATAAATTCAAATAATTCCAATAAATCCAAATAAATCCAAATAAATTCCAGAAATTCCCAAAAATTCAAAATACCATTTAAATGCAAGAAAAGCAAAAATTGGGGTGTTACAAACCTCCCCCCTTAACGGAATCTCGACCGAGATTCGTATCGACTAAGGAATAGGTTGGGAAATTCCTTCTTCAGGTCTTCTTCACGCTCCCAGGTTGCTTCGCTCTCGGAATGGTTACTCCACTGAACTCTGCAGAAGCGGGTCGATTTATTTCTCGTTTCTCGGTCCATCGTATCCAAGATCTTTACCGGGTACTCTTTATAGGTCAAATCCTCCTGCAGCTCGACCGACTCTAACGGCATCTGCTCTTTCGGGCGCCGAGACATTTCTTTAATTGTGACACATGGAACACATCATGCACTCCTGCTAATGACTGCGGTAACTCCAACTGATACGCTACTTCACCTCTACGACTTAGGATCTTGAATGGGCCAACATATCTTGGCGCTAACTTCCCTTTAGTGTGAAACCTCTTAACTCCTTTAAGTGGGGTAACTCTGAGATACACAAAATCTTCAGGCTCAAAGCTCAAATCCTGCGGCGATTATCAAGATAACTCTTCGTCTTGATTGTGCAATTTTCAACCTTTCCTCGATCATGGCTACCGCTCTTGACTTCTCGAAGAATATCCGGCCCAAACATATGGCGTTCTTGGTCTCATTCGATTCAACGGCGTCGACGTGGTCTTCCATATAGCGCTTCAAATGGCGACATCTCGCAAACTTGCTCGGTAGTTGTTGTTATAATGAACTTCGACGTCTGGCAGCACTTGTCCCACGAGGTTGTATAAGCCAATGCACATGCCCTCAACATGTCCTCCAAGTCGATTAACTCTTTCCGCTTGCCCATCATGTCTGGGTGATATGCGAAGATCAAGTTCGAGCGGGTCCCTAGGGCTTCATGCAACTTATCCCAAAATCTTGAGGTAAACCGAGTACTCTGTCTGATACAATTTTCTTGAACTCCATGCGATATACAATCCTTGACATATACAATTTCGCTAAACGGTCCCCTAATAGGTAGTCTTTACGGTATAAAGTGGGCGACCTTTGTTAAACGGTCCACTATAACCCATATGGAGTCATACCTGTTTGGGTCCTTGGTAAACCGTAATGAAATCCATTCGATTTCTTCCCATTTCCACTCGGGTATCCTCGTTGGTCAGAGTAACCCCGCTGGCCTCGATGCATTGCTTTGACTCTTTGGCATATGTCGACAACGCAACATGCTCTGCAACTTCACGCTTCATGCTTGGCCACCAGAATCTTTCCTTCAGGTCTTGGTACATCTTAGCGCTTCCCGGATGAATGGAGTATTTGGAATCATGGGCTTCCTCCAAAATCAACTGCTTTAGCTCCTTCTTGTGCGGTACGCAGATGCGATTTTTGATCAACAGTGTACCTTGCTCATCCAGCTTGAAATCCTTCGCCTTGCCTTCCTCCATTTTGGACTTAATTCTCTGAATCTTGACATCATCCTTCTATCCCTCACGAATCTGATCTTCCAAAGTAGGCTTCACTTCTAAAGCGGCTAAGAATCCCTTAGGTACAACTTCCAACTTTAACTTCTGAAATTCCTTGCATAACTCGACCTGACTTGCTTCTAGCAACATGTTCACTGTGTGGCTCTTCTGACTTAAAGCATCAGCCACTACATTGGCTTTCCTTGGGTGATAATGAATTCCCAGATTATAATCCTTAATTAATTCCAACCACCTTCTCTGCCTCATGTTCAGATCCGATTGAGTAAATATATATTTAAGACTCTTATGGTCCGTGTACACCTCACATCTGTTTCCAATTAGATAGTGCCGCCATAACTTTAAGGCGTGTACCACGGCTGCTAACTCCAAGTCATGTGTTGGGTAGTTCTCTTCATGCGGCCTCAACTGCCTTGATGCATACGCAACGACCTTTCTGCTCTGCATTAACACGCATCCTAGTCCTTGGCGCGATGCATCACAGTATATATCAAAGCTCTGGCTTAAATCCGGTAGTACTAACACTGGCGCCATTGTCAAATGTTTCTTCAACTCCTGAAAACTCCGCTCACATTCCGGCGTCCATGCGAACTTCTTTTCCTTTTTCAACAATTGCGTAAGAGGTCTCGCAATCGTTGAAAATCCTTCAATAAATCGGCGGTAATAACCGGCCATTCCAAGGAAACTACGAATTTGAGTCACCGTTTTGGGTGGCTCCCAATGCAACACTGCTTCCACCTTACTTGGGTCAAACTGCGACTCCTTCGGCGGTCACCACATGTCCAAGAAATTCCACCTTGTTCTTCCGAAGTCACACTTGCTAAACTTAGCGAAAAGTTGTCGCTCTCTTAACTTCTCCGTAACTAGCTTCGATGCTCGCATGCTCTTCCCGGTCTTGGAGTAAACTAGAATGTCATCTATGAATACAACAACGAACTTATCCAAGTATTCCATGAAAACCTTGTTCATCATGTTCATGAAATATGCAGGTGCATTTGTCAAACCAAAAGACATCACTGTAAACTCGTAATGCCCATATCTTGACGAAAATGCGGTCTTCGGCACATCCTCCGATCGAATCTTCAGCTGGTGATAACCTGATCGTAGGTCAATCTTGGAGAAAACTCCGGCTCCTCTCAACTGGTCAAACAGATCATCGATCCTGGGTAGCGGATACTTATTCTTTATAGTGACTTCATTCAGTGCTCGGTAATCCACACACATCCGGTAACTCCCGTCCTTCTTCTTGACAAATAGAACCGGTGCTCCCCATGGCGACGAACTTGGTCTAATAAATCCCTTATCCATTAACTCCTCTATCTGCTTCTTCATTTCCACTAGCTCATCGGTTGACATCCGATAAGGTCTCTTAGCTATCGGGGCTGTTCCCGGTACTAACTCAATTACAAACTCTATGTCCCTGTCTGGTGGCATCCCAGGTAAATCCTCTGGAAACACATCCGGGTATTCTCTGACAACTGGTACGTCTTCTATGCTGACGGCCTTCACACTATTGACCATCAACTGTCCATCCCGAACGGCGCTTGTTCAAACTCTATTTTCCTCCCACAAGGACTCTCGATCGATATGACTCTTCGTCCACAGCCTAACACAACCTTGTGCTTAGACAACCATCCATTCCCAAAATAACATCTAGGGTGCGGGTATCTAACACCACTAAGTTTGCTAAGAACTCGTTCCATCTATAAGCAATTTTACCCCGTAACATCCTACATCGATCGGAGTTCGACCCGGGATTGTACTAGCAATACATGCCTAAGGTTCACCATTTTCAACCCATTGTTCACAGCAAAAATCCGAGATATAAACGAATGCGAAGCTCCAGAATCAAATAAAATATTGCAGGTCTATGAGTTGACAAGTAACTTACCCAAGACGACGTCCGATGTGTTCTGACCTTGATCAGCGGTGACATGATTGACTCGCCTCTTACCACGATCGTGGGGCTTCAGATTGTGTAGCTCCACGGCTTGCTCTCGACGGGTGCCTTCGTTGGAGTAGTTCCAAGATTGAAGCGAACCGATGTCCTCCTCCTCCTTCTTAGGACAAGAATTGGCAAATGCTCGCTCGTGATGATAAAACAACGTTTAACTGCCGATCGCCGCTCCTCGCATGTTGCATTCCCAACCGGTGTTGGTGTCCGGAAATTTTGTCCGGCAGGTCTTGGTACGTGGTGGCATCGTCATCACATTCCTTGGCTGAAATCAAGAACTGGTTTGGTGTAACCTCAACCGCTGCGCCTCTGGCGTGCTCCTCTTTGTGCCATTCTCAAGGCTTCGGTTGTCCTCCAGCTCCTTGCGCTTGTCCTCCAATATCGTGTTTTGTTCACTAGCTCCTCGAAAATCGGGAAAAGTGTGGGTTATGAGTCCCACCGCAGCCTCAATTGATCCTTTCATGAATCGAGACCGCTGGCCTTATCCGTTGCTACATCCTCAAGTGCGTGGCGTACCATTGCGTGAACTTATTCAGATACTCAGACATCGATTGATTGCCCGCTTGATGCCCTAAACTCCTCCTTTTTCAGCTCCATGATGCCTTGGGCACATGGTTCTCGCCGAAAAGCAATCGTGAACTCCTCCCACCGATGTCCTATGGGTGCTCATGAGCGCGCAAGAGAGTTTTCCCACCATTCATTGCGGTTCCTTCAAGCCGATGAGAGGCATAGAGTATCCTCTCATTTCCTTCACTTGGGTAATGTGCAACTTTTCTCTATCGCCCTTAGCCAATCATCCGCCTCCAATGGATTGGCATTCCCAGAAAATGTAGGCGGTCGTGTCCTCATGAATTCCGACAGCCTCGAGTGTGGCCTCTGCACTGGGTTGACCTGGTTAACTTGGGCGGCGGCGGTGGCTTGGGCGGTGACCTGCTGCATCTGCTGCATCATGGCATGCATTAACTGGGTCTGTGCAGCAATAAAGGCTCCAAAGTTCTGCATATCAACTGGCGGTGCTGGTTGAGGTCCTTGTCCTTCCCCATCGATGTTTCCAGCTGAGCGAGAACCGCTCCCATTTCCTCCTTGGTTTCCTCGAGTGTTCACCATCTGCCGATTGCTCCATGGTTTAGAGACGAGAGGGAAATAAGAATAGACAAGTAATGGAGTACTTATACAGGGACAAAGGTGTAACACAAAATCGACTTTATTACTTTATTAATATCGAGGTATGGTTGCTCACAATGCCTATGGGCCATGCAACACATACCGATCACTCACAAGCATGAAAGAAGCAAATCAAACTAATACTCTGGAGTCAAACGCCTCTAAGGGTGACTCTTATTCCAAGACGCGACTCAACGCAGAGTCTCAACCGCTAATCCTAACGCCACTCGAGCCAACCCCACCGAACTTCTGGTGGATACACCGGCCGGTGTGTTGGTGCTGGTACAAACCTATCCCAACGATCCTCCGCTGGATGCGCCTCCTGCACAGGCTCAACCTCCACTGGCTCCTGCTTGGCCTCCACAAGCTCTGGCTTCACTTCCACTGGCTCCGACTTCACTTCCTCTGGCTCTGGCTGCGGCTCCTGCTGTGGCTCCTCCGGTCTGGTCGTAGCTCAAAGACTGCCCGGCTCGTCCGTGACAAATGCTGTCTCCAGCTCCCCAATCCTCTGGATAGAGTGGGCTAAGTACTCACAAGTCTACAACAGATGAGCCCTCGCCTGCGTGAACTCGTCACGAGACCTCTGCAGCTCCTAAACCGTCTCGTCGATAGCATCCTCTTGAGCGATAACATATCTGGCCAGGTGGGTGATCGTGGCATCCTCCTCCTCTATGGGCTCTCTGTTGTAGCGAGTGTCTCTGCGTGGGTGGTGACGGAACACTGTGCCATCCAACTCCCTGGGGTAGGTACGAGCAATCTGCCTCATCGCTAGACGCGATGTCTCCTGAATCCCAGCGTCAAATGACAACCTCCTAGCTGTGATGCGGATGGGACGACTCGCCCTCGCCCTATCCCTAGCGTAGACCGTGATAGTGACATCCTGCAATATCGATCTGCCCGATCCTGAAGAGTCCCCGGTAGATCGGCTGTCATATCCCCAAAGCTGCATCATACGCCAAAGCTCATGGCGTGCCCTCCAAAGGCGCCACCAAAAGAGTGGATCATCCTCATCTCGTCAAAGGACACTCACGTGAAACTCACATATTTTAAACAAAGCTAATATGTGTTGAATTCAGCAAGGGTATGAAAGAAGAGAAGGGTAAGTCGAGATTGCATTATCATCTTGGCACATTTTAGCTTTTAGAAAATAGTTTTATCCTCACTACGACCATTCTAACTAAGGGCCGATCCTACGATCAAGATGGCTCGATACCACCTCTGTCGGGACCCGAATTTGCAAATTCGGACCCTCAGGTATTCAGCACTAGTCCAGATCACGCTTAGTGCACACAGCCTCAACATTGGTACATATCACACCATAACCAACGAAATAATAAGTACTTTGATTAAATACTCAAACTAGTTGATCGACCTTATGGTCAAGTTACAAAGATCGCCTCGCAGGCTTAAGACTTATTAAAATATTCAAATGCAATGAAATAAAATAAACTCGTGGCGCCAACCAATTTGCCCACAGTAACCGACCGGGCTCGCTCCCTAGTTTGTCGGCTCCTCCGATACTCCTCCTCCCGGCGTGGTTTGCTTCTTCTTCAACTGAAGTTGTGTTGTTGTGGGGTGAGTACTTTGAGCACTCAAGAAGTCATGCATGTAATGCAATTCTAATATTCTACATGCATGGCTTAGTACAAAGGATAGGCTATGGTTCATGAGCAAGACAACATTTAAGAATAACAAGTAATAATTTGCAAAGCAAACAAAACAAGAATAAGAATAGTAGCTTTCACAAACATTTTAATCACAATCATATTTCCATCCTATGTCAAGTTCCTCATTACCAACCCCAAGCATTTTCCATAAACAATTCATTTTCATGAAAATCTAACCCTTGGCCAGTAATCACCGAAGCGATGCTCATTACCGTGAGCACGGCTATTCAATAGGTTGTACACTCTGCAGAGGTTATACACTTTACCCACAAGATACAGTCAAATACCACCAAGGCAAATAACCGTACGAAGCCTTTCCAAAGTTCCATCTAAACCCAAGACGCCGCTAAGGTTTCAACCTTGGAGGGATGGTTACCACACCTGTGGCCCCCTCTTGCGCCATGTGAGTTCTCATTCCGCTTCTCCGGCCTCACACCACCATGACAAGATACCAAAGAATAGATTTCCCAGTTTACTCAGCTAAGCCCGTCCCATTACGGAGCTTGTGGCTGTATGAGAGACTCAGTTCAAATGCTCGCAAGGTTAAGTCCTTAGTTGACCGAGGCAAGACTAACCAAGTGTGATCTCAATTATCCAAAACCAATAAGAAAAACCAAATACGACCGCCCAGTTGCCACTCTTGGCCCACCAGAAACAATCTTGCCATTTGCCCCAGTCTAAATCATTTTCCCACCCCGGTTCTTTACCATTGCACCACGTGCCATCATCAACTCAATAACACATGTCTCATTCACAAAGCATGTACAATATCTCATTAAGTCAGTATTCACTTTGGTATTCCAAAAGCAGGAAATGTCCACGTGGCAGGGCTAAGCATACTACTTCGGTCTACTCAACCCATGTTGGCAAATTATTAATGTCCAACTATTAGTCCATAACCTAGGGTGACAAATGATTCATGGCATACAATTATATACGACAAGATGGCATACAGCAACTAGGCATTTAGCTAATCCCAAAATTCATTCAAACCAATTTTTACTAAATTAGCATGCAATAAATTAAATCAAAATAATTTTCTCTAATAGGTTCAACATGATCAAACACAACTTGCCTTCAAAAAGTACTGATTCGGCTCTGAGCTTGCTCTCGGTCGAACCTCTCCTCGAAACCTTCGCACTTCAACGTCTCACGCCAGAACGCAAATAAATAGCAATAAATAAATAAAACAGAGAGCAACTCAAGCCTAAAATTCAAATAAAATTCATAAACAGAAAGAGGTTGATTTTACAAATTTATAGAAATTGGAATCACTCAAATCGGAGTTAAAACGCAAAAGTTATAAGCATTTGAAGTTTCAAAATACATTTAAAATCAATAAACGGAATTAAATAAATATTTTCTTTTTCGGAAAATTAATTATTGCGTCATCTGTGACACGTGTCACCACCAGAGAGTGACACGTGGCCCTGCTGACGTTAGCCCTGACCGCTATTTCACGACAAGTGGGTCCCACGTGGCGTCGACATGACGTCAACGATGGCGCCACACGCACGCGGTGTGTGTGGTCGACGAGTGGGCCCGTCTTTGTCGATGACTCATGTGCACAATGCTCGTGCGGTGAGATCGACATGTGGGTCCGCCTTGTCGGCGACTCATGTGCATGCGATGAGCGTGCGGTGAGACTGACATGTGGGTCCGCCTTGTCAGCGTCACGTGCACAGTGAACGGTGACGTGGCACGACGGTGGCCCTCGGATTTGCATCTAACGGTGGAGGTTAGAAGATGGGGTTCACTGTTCCTAGGGCGACGTGGACTCACCCGAAGCGTTGGATCTGGATCGTGCGGCTGGTGAAGGTCGGGCTCGGTGGAGACGGTGCGGCGGCGCTGCTTCACCGGAGCTGGGGAAGACGACGATGCCCGCGGCGCTCCGACGTTCCTCCGGCGTGAAGAAGTAGCGCTCCCGACGCGGCGTGACGAGGTGAGTTCGAGGGTGGCACGGGCGACGGTGGAGGGTGACCGGCGGCGGTGGAACGGCGCAAAGAACTCGGCGGAAGGCTTCGGGGACTTCGGCGAGCTCGTGCGGCGAGGCGGCGTCTCAGCGTAGCGTGTGTCTGGCCGGTGCGGCGTAAGGTGGAGATCACGACACGGGTGGCGGCGCCTTAAATAGTGCCCTCGATGTCCGTGAATCGCGCGGAAACCGAGGCCCACACGGCGGCGGCGGCGGAATCCGGCGGCGATTCGGATTGGGTGACGTGGCAATGCGTGAGCCGTCGGATCCGGATCGAATAGTGGCGGAGTTAGGGTTTTTCCGGAGCAGGCCGCCTGAGACTCGGCCCAAGATCGTTCATATGGATTTTAATTCTTTTCCGATTAAAATAATTCCCGAAAATAAAATAATTTATTTGGGGCATTAAAAATATCGAAAAATTCGGAAAAATTCTCATAAATATTTTAAGACATTTGTGACTCAAATAAAATATTTTCAGCAAAACTTTATTTTAACTTCTCCATTATTTAATTAATTTGATAAATGGTTTAATTCAAAATAAATTCAAATAATTCCAATAAATCCAAATAAATCCAAATAAATTCCAGAAATTCCCAAAAATTCAAAATACCATTTAAATGCAAGAAAAGCAAAAATTGGGGTGTTACAATGGTGTATGCTCGGTTTGATTTAAACAATAGATACTTTCACCACGGATTTAAAGAATAAAAGGTCCAGCGTAAATGGTTTGCACCGGACTAAAATTTATGAGATGTTTAAAATGATCCATCGTGAATGGAATGCGCTCGGTTATAATTTCGATTGAGTAGATTTTGGCTCCAGACTAAATTAGGAATGGTCCGGCGAAAATGGGATTTTGACTAAGGTTGCGTCGGAATTAAGGAAAGAGCAATGAAGATTAGTCCGGGGAAACACTTAGACATTGTTTGGGGAGAAGGACTGATTCAAGGTAAAGAATGACAAAATAATTTTGACTCCAAACAGTTTATTTAGTCTTAGCCTATGAACCAAAATTCTAATTTGTGCATAATCCCCCTTTATACTACGGCCAAACAAAAATAAGTCCTAGCTACGTAGCTTGAATCATCTCCCAAGCCAGAACTAGTAACAAAGATTCTTAATCTTGACCTTTTAAATGACTTCCTTGATGCTTTAACTAATATCTTTCATTGTTTAGAGATTATTGACTTAGTCATCAACACCAAAACCTTACAATTAACCTTGAGAAAATAATTAGGGGGCCTAGATTCTATTAATCTCCCCCTTTTTGGTGATTGATGACAACATACTTTTTCTAAGTCAATAATATCTCAAACATTCTGCAAGACAGAGTTAGCTTGACAGAGTATAAACAGTTTTGTGCAGAAATAACATTTATACTCCCCCTAAATATGTGCAAGATAGAATATATCAGAGCTAATAACATTTATCAGAGCTAGAATATATCAGAGCATCCAAAATACCATAGATCAGAACAACAAATCATTCAAATTTAGGGCACTTAAAGTTCAGAACATTCAAATTTAGAGCACTTAAATTTTAGAACCAAAACATAACTATACATAGAACTTAATCTCTCTTAATCTCTCATAGTCCCTCAACACTCCCTTAGGCAAATAGTAACCCAGACAACCCCTAGAGAACTAAATTCTCCCCCTTTGGCATCAATTGCCAAAAAGGGTTCTACTTGTGCTTTGAAAAAGTCCTCTTGAGGCGACTGAAAGCCAAACTCTTCCATAGAGGGGAGACTATCTTTACTTCTTCATCTTCTTCATCCAATTGTTCCTGGGCCTGGGAACTGAGCACTGAGGCCATCGCTTGATTATGCCAGCTCGGATAATCTGGATCACCAGGCTGAAGGGACATAGTCTGAAGGTCTTGCTGCATTTTGTTCAGAGACTCATTCATGGCCATAGAAGAATCATGGATCCCACATAGCTCATCATAGTTTCTTTTAAAGGTATCTTGTTGATATTCTGTAAGGGTCTTGTAAGCATTTTCAGAAAAGTCAAAATAATTTTCTAGATTTTCACCAATCCAGTCAAGAGCACTCTGACTGTTCTTGAACCCATCATTGACTTGGCTGACAAGATTCTTCTGATTCTGATCGATCTTTAGATTCATATCATATAACCTATCTCTCAGTAGGTTTTGATTTGTGCCAATTTTCTCCATCCAATTTCTCAAGTCCCATTGATTGCTTCTGATATGATCAAACCTTGTAAAAGTTTCATTTCTGAACTAGACTTGTTCTTCATACTGTGTTCTCATCATTTCTTGAACTTGGTCATTATATTGCTACATAGCTCTCATCTGCTCTTCATGCCTTTGAGCTTCAAGTCTTTGATCTTCTTCATATCTGGCCTAAAATCCTCTCTGATCAGCATAATATTACTACTCATAAGACTGGAACCATGCAGGCTGCTATGAAAAAGATTTTCCCACCCAGGAAAGGTGTTCTAGTAAGCATGCTCTGGGTGAGCCTTTGGAGGAGGTGGAGGAGGATAGAAAGTTTGATCAGGTCTTCAAGGTACTCTTGACCCTCCTACCTCATAGTCACGGGCTCTTGTCCTTACACCTTGGTCCTCCATAAACCTAGCAGCTACAACCATTTCCTTGAGATGATGAATCTGTTGTTGCTCAGTCTATGAATGATCATATGGGCTTGAGACAACTTGTGTAGTTGCATCTTCTTCATAGGAGTGCTTCCTTGGATCTAGATAGTTGTCCTCATATACTTCAGTTGGCTCATCCTGCTGAAAGACTGTTCTTAATGCTGAGTGTTCCATCATGGGATAGAGTGGAGCACTTGGAACAGGAACATCTAGGACTGAGTGAGCAGACTGATGACTATGGCTACCACTTCTAGGATTCACAGAGCTTCTAGCATGCCTTGGTGATTTACTTTTAACCCCACTGTGAACACTTGGCTCTTTACTCCTTTCAGATCTGCTTGCACTATGGTGGCTGCCAACAAAACACCCAGCAGAAAGATCTTCATCATCAGACTTATTTTGAGCACTTGGCTCATTTTCTTCTTCAGTTCCATATTCTGGCACAATTTCCACACTGGGCTGATCTGCTTCTTCTTCCAAATCTGGTTGTGCTGGTTCTTCCTCTTCAAGAGGTTGATTTTGCTGTAGGTTGTGAAGAAATCCAGACTCCCTCAAATTTTGTCCAGTAGCTTTATGCATTTGGTACTTCTTTGGAAAGCATTTGAAGTCCCAGCTCATCTCCTCTTGAGAGATTATCCCTTGTGCTAGCAGCATTTGAGTTATTTGCTATGCAAAAGGTAAGAGACTTCCCATTTTCCTATAGATGGTTTCTTCTATTTCACCAAAGATGTAGATTGGATCAAATGAAGTAGCCATGCCAGATTTGGAGTCACTCCTTCTTTATAGCCAGTTTTGGGATAAATTGTATGCCTCAGAAGCAGCAGCAAAATCTTGGCTTCTTCTGACAAGTAGTGAACCCGATTAGGACTGAAATTGGCTTCTGTGATGTCTCTGTAAATATGAGTTGATACTTGCAAGTCAGGCATATCACCAATCTGTCTCCATCTCTGTCCAAGGAACATTCTTTCATGGATTCTTGTCCTCTTGAGCAAGGGACTTGATACACCAATTGCAGCTTCAAAGTGAGGAGACCTCACCTTTCTGATCTTCCCATCTATGGTGAATAGGATATAGTGTCTTTGCTTGTTCACTAGGTGGGCAGCATAGAACTCTAGGGTTCTGTTAACACTCTATGGTATGATTCTATTATACATCATGCTTGCTAAACCAGGAGTTGAGTTTATGCAGTCAAATATCCTTGTGGAACCAACAAGTGAATTCACTTGGTCCCAATCCACATAATGACGGTTGGAGAGGGCTGACAAGGGGTTTCCATTTCTATGTCTCCTATTCTTGTATCCAATGAATATATTCTTTTGTAGCATAGTAATAAAGTCTTCACCCAAAGAAGATCTAAAAACAGGAAACCAAACTTTCTCATTAACAAGCCTTACTGCTCTCAACTTTTTCCCTCCAAGGGCAGCAAGCCTTTCCCAGCCAAGAGTATCTACCTCATCATCAAACTCGATATCTTCAGATGAGGACCTACCACTAGGATCATAGTCACTGTCATCTGATGATGATTCTGATTGTACTATTTGTTTGCCCTTTCCCATTTGAGGATGTAAGGTGACCACTTTTCTATTAACTCTACCAACAGTGTGAGTATCTTGCAAGAATACTGGTCCTTATAGCTGCCTTGACAGTGATATTCCAGGTGAACTAGAGGTTCTTTGTTTCTTTCCTTTAACCTTTTCTACTATTTTCTCAATCAGACCCCTTTTGTCAGGATTCTTAGACCTCATTGTGACAATTTTACCCAAACAAACAGAACTACTCCATCTGACTCAAGATAACCTCTTGCCAAGCGCAAACAGACCAGATCTAAGAAGAGAAAAGAACTATGGTCTAAGTTCTAGGTTTAGGGTTTTGACAAGAAAGAAAAGTCCGGGGAAAACTTACTGAGCCTTGGAGAGATATCTTTGCGCAAGGAGAGGCCGGAGATCACCGTTGACATTGCCCGACAAGGATTTGCTTTGGTGAGAGAGAGGAAGAAACTCCAGCCTTTAAGGGATTGCGCAAGAGAGAAGGATGAACTTTGGGGAATTTTTTGCTAAGAGTAGTTGCTGCAGTAAATGTGAGAGAGAGAACAAGGGAGGTTTTGGTAACCAGCGCCTTTATTTCAGGGTGGTTGGAGGAGACAGGCGTCCATGTTTTTAGTGGTGGGACCCATTGAGGTAACAGACTTTAGGGAAGTTAATGTGGGTCCCGAAAACAAGGATAGGGTAGCACGGAATAAGACCTAAAGATTAAGATAAGAATTTTGAATAAATTTTTGAAATTTTTGAAATGAGAGGATCAAATTTTTCAAAAAGAGATCAAATTTGTTTGAATTTAGATAAGAGTCAGATAAAGAGTTATACACTTAGAATGCCTGACTGACTTGAAGAAATCAGAGAGTTAACCTTTTACATCGGACTTAATATTTCAATATAATCATTTCACGACGGACTAAGTCACATTTGGTCTGTTGTCAAAGAGTTTTGTTCTGAGTGAGATCAGAGACAAAATTTCTTCTTGCTGGACCAAATACTTTTAGTCCGATGTAAATGAGCTTTTTGTTGCCAAGTTGGTCCATCGTAAATGAGTAACTCTCGGTTTATTTTATTTGATTTAAGTCCTCCGTACATGTGTATCTCTTTGCTTTTAGAAAATAAGAAGTATAGCTAGACTCTTGGAGATTTTCAAAGATCCACTTGAAAATTCAAATAACAAACATAAGATGGATCCTAGGAAATCTTCAGATAAAATTCAATCAACCAAATAAGAACATAGAACCAAGGATGAATTTTGAATTCTTTGGAAATGTGTGAGCCCAATTTCCAAATGAGCATGAGTATGGGCAACTCAAGCTCAACTGAAAAACTCAAGTGCTGAGAGGATAAACTTTGATAATTTTGCAGCAATAACTTTTAGTGAAGACAGATTTGGCTTATTTCACTACATTTTGGATAGGATGAGATAGAAGCATAGAAAGGAGAGGCTTACAGCAATATTTTCCATATTTTTGTTGTAGAGATTCTTTTTGCCTAGAAAATATAGCTTTTATCCAATTTCTGCACTTGAAATTTATTTGTTCACATAGTGGGTATCAAGGAATGCACAATAAGCAAACTTGGCTCCTCCTTAATGTGACTTTATCAAGCAACATTTGAAAAGGTAATAATGTTCAATTCATTTCTCAATTTAGAGAATCTAGCCTCATCAAGGGGTTTAGTGAAAATATCAGCTAATTGATCCTCAGTTCTTACATAACTAAGCATAATGTCACCCTTTGCAACATGATCACGAATAAAATGATGTCAGATTTCAATATGCTTAGTTCATGAATGTTGGATCGGATTGTTTGCTATTTTCACTGTACTTTCATTATCACACAATAGAGGCACATTTTCAAACTTAATGCCATAATCCAAGAATGTTTGCTTGATAAATAGAATTTGAGCACAACAACTGCCGGTAGCCACATATTCGGCTTCAACAGTAGACAGTGCTACTGAATTTTGTTTTTTAGAGCACCAAGACACTAAAGATCTTCCAAGCAAATGACAACCTCCTGAGGTGCTTTTATGATCAATCTTGCAATCAGCATAATCGGAGTCCGAATAGCCGAGAAGCTCAAATGAAGCACCTTTAGGGTACCATAAACCAATGCAAGGAGTATGCTTTAGATATCTAAATATTCTTTTTACAGCACTAAGATGTATTTCTTTAGGAGCAGCTTGAAATCTAGCACACATGCAAACACTAAACATGATATCGAGCCTAGATGCTATCAAGTAAAGAAGAGAACCTATCATGGACCTATAGAGTTTTTGGTCAACAGGCTTACCTCCCACATCTTGATCAAGATGTGTATTAGTTGCTATGGGAGTTTTGATTGGCTTGTATTCTTCTATCTTGAAGCGCTTGAGAAGGTCTTTGGTGTACTTTTCCTGTGAGATAAAAGTTCGCTTCTTCAATTGCTTGACTTGAAAACAGAGAAAGAATGAAAGCTCCTCTATTATTGACATCTCAAACTCTTTTGCCATCATGTCACCAAACTCCTTGCACAAAGACAGATTGATGCATCCAAAAATAATATCATCTACATAAATTTGGCAAATCATTAATGCACCATTGATTTCTTTCAAGAACAATGTTGGATCAACCTTCCCAATTTTGAAGTTCTTAACTATAATAGAAAGTCTCTAAGGCGCTTATACCAAGCCCGTGAGGCTTGTTTCAAACCATAGAGTGCCTTAGACAATTTGTAAACATGATTGGGAAAATTGACGTCTTCAAATCTGGGTGGTTGTTTAACATATAAAGTTTCATCAATGATACTATTAAGAAAAGCACTTTTCACATCTATTTGAAAAAGTGTAATATTAAAATGAGAAGCAAAGGCTAGAAGGAACCGTATAGCTTCAAGACGAGCTACAAGGGCATATGTCTCCCCATAGTCTAATCCTTCTACTTGAGTGAAGCCTTGAGCTACTAGGCTTGCTTTATTGCAAACCACAACTCTATTATCATCTTGTTTATTTTGGAACACTCATTGTGTTCCAATGACATTGTGATCTTTTGGGCGCTCCGTCAAACTCCAGACTTTGTTCCTTTCAAAGTTGTTGAGCTCTTCTTCCATAGTTGTGATCCAATCGACATCCTCTAGAGCTTCTTCTACTGTCTTGGGTTCAACACAAGAAACAAACGAATAATGTTCATAAAAAGATGCTTTTCTAGAGCGAATTTGAATACCCTTACTGATTTCAACAATGATTTGGTCCGTGGGGTGATTCTTAGCAATTGTATGATGGCTTTTGATGAAGGTTGGTCTATCTTGATTCTTTTCTTCCTCTTCTTCCTGTGTGCCATCATGTGGTTCCATGGATGGTGCAGGTAGCTCATCTTGGTCTTCCTTGGGCTTTATGTCATCAACTTCCATCTTTCTTATAGTTTGCACCAAGGCACATCACCTACATATCTAGATTCTCATGCTCACCTTATGAGCCATTAGATTCATCAAACTTAACATCATAAGTTTCTTCAACTAAGCTAGTTGTATTATTAAACACTCTATAAACTTTAGACTTAGAAGAATATCCTAACATAATACCAACATCACATCTTGTTTGAAATTTACCCAAGTATGTTCTTTTCTTGTAGATGTACACTTTGCACCTAAACACACGAAATGAGGAGATGTTGGGCCGTCTTCCTACCAATAGCTCGTATGGAGTCTTCTTGAGTAGTCGATGAAGGTAGAGATGGTTGGTGGTGTGGCATGCAATGTTGATGGCTTCAGCCTAGAATGCATCCGAAGTGCCACACTCATCTAGCATAGACCTAGCCATTTCATTGAGAGTTCTATTTTTCCTCTCAACCACACGATTTTGTTTAGGGGTAAGGCTGAGAGTTCATGTTTTATTCCTAATTCATCACAATATTCAATAATGTTAGTATTGACAAACTCAGATCCATTATCACTTCTGATTTTCTTGACGGGGCAATCAAATTCATTTTGGGCCCTTTTTGCAAATGTTTTGAGAATTTTTCCAACTTCACTTTTATTTGGCAAAAAGAAAAACCCAAGTAAAGTCGGAATAGTCATCAACTACTACAAGGCAATATGAGTTACCACCAATGCTAGCAAATGCAGTGGGGCCAAACACATCCATATGCAAGAGCTCTAGTGGTCTAGTGGTGGACATGATACTTTTAATAGGATGAGAATTAGCTACCTGTTTGCCAGCTTGGCAAGCACTACATAGCTTATTCTTTTCAAACTTAACATCCTTCAAACCCACCACTAGCTCATTTTTGAAAAGCTTTTTAAGATTAGACATACGTACATGCTCAAGACACCTATGTCAAAGCCAACCAAGGGAGACTTTAGCTAAGAAGCAAGTTGAAATGCATGTGGAGTTAGATTTGAAATCAACGAGGTAGAGATTTTAAAGTTTAAAACCTTTGAAACAAGTTTTTCATTTTTATCAAACACAGTTACCCCATCAATTGAGAAGATACAGTGGAATCCAAGATCACATAATTGAGCAATCGAAAGTAAATTGAAGTTTAAGGATTCAACAAGAAGAATATTTTCAATTGAATGATCATTTGAGATAGCAATCTTACCGATACCTTTTACCTTTCACTTGCTATTATTTCCAAAAGTGATCTTGTGATTGGGGTCATCTTCTCCTTCAATTAAGGTGAACATTCTTGAGGTCCCTGTCATGTGTTCTGTGCATCCGCTGTCAATTACCCAATGGCAACCTCCACTTTTGTAGGGGGTTGAATAGGCAACTTTTCAAAATTTCAGAAATAATTACAGTTCAACTATATTGCTTAAGTACTTTGTCAACAGATACAAGATGACATAATATAAAGCACAAATAACTAAAACAGTGGAAAATAACACAAAAGCAAGAATAAGCACAAGAGACACAATATTTTATCCCGTGGTTCGGAGCCACTCTCCTACTCTACGTTAGAGCACTTCTCTTGAAATATAGATCCTCCAAAGCTAGTCACAGTAGTTTTAGTCTCCACTAGAGTGACTCTTCCACCACTCCGGTGAGGTGAGTCCCAACCTTTCACAATCTAGGTGGCCTTCCACAAACCCTTTTGGACAAGTCGCACTAACACTTCCTCTAAGCCGTCTAGGACCACCAAGATCCAAGAGTAATAGACTGACACAAGTCCTATCTCTTGGTTCACTCAGCACAACACTAACTAGACTAAGTTTGGAGCCAAACACTTAGAAAATGTTAAGTTTTAGATTTGAAGATGAAGCACACTCTCCTTGATGGAATGTAAACTCTAGAGTGCTAATATGTCAAGGAGATTAAAGATATACCAAAAGTCCTATGGTAGATGGCTCAGGAAATGCTTATATAGCCATTTGAGCTGAAAAGAGCCATTACACCTACCACAGTAGACGTTGGAATGTGTCAGGCTGTTAAAAACAGGCTAACACATTTGTAATGGACTTAGCAAAAGTAGACTCAGTGATTAGTTCTTTGCACTCCGGACTAAGTTTGTTGAAAAGAGTATTTGCGCCAGACTGAATTGGCTTGGTCTGGCGTATAAAGCTTTTTTAGAAAATTTGGTCCGGCAAAAGATATGAACTTGTACATGAGCACCGAACCAAAATATTTAGTCCGTAGAAAAAGAATTTCAAGGAATGTATCTGCGCCAGACTAGATTTTGTACTAGCAAACTTTGGTCCGTCGTAGATGGTGTACGCTCAATTTGATTTAAACAATAGATACTTTCACTACGGACTTAAAGAATAAAAGGTCCGGCGTAAATGGCTTGCACTGGATTAAAATTTATGATAAGTTTAAAATGATCTGTCGTGAATGGAATGCGCTCGGTTAGAATTTCGACTTAGTAGATTTTGGCTCCATACTAAATTAGGAATGGTTCGGCGAAAATGGGATTTTGACTAAGGTTGTGCCGGACTTAAGGAAAGAACAATGAAGATTAGTCCGGGGAAACACTTAGACGTTGTTTAGGGAGAAGGACTGATTCAAAGTAAAGAATGATAAAAGAATTTTGACTCCAAGCAGTCTATTTAGTCTTAGCCTATGAACCAAAATTCTAATTTGTGCACAATCCCCCTTTATACTACGGCCAAACAAAAATAAGCCCTAACTACTTAGCTTGAATCATCTCCTAAGCCAGAACTAGTAACAAAGATCCTTAATTTTAACCTTTTAAATGACTTCCTTGATACTTCAATCAATATCTTTCATTGTTTAGAGATTATTGAGTTAGTCATCAACACCAAAACCTTACAATTAACCTTGAGAAAATAATTAGGAGGCCTAGATGCTATCAGGTGGACCTACCACGGGCCCATAGCAAGAAGGTTGGGGAGAGGAGGAAGCAGAGGGTACCTGTGCCTGCGCCGCGTCCATGAATGTGTTGAAGATTTGAAGATCACAGATGTTAGCTGACTTTGACTACCTTGGCCTCGAGTAGTCTATGTATATGTATGTAGTTGCTATACTTTTTTCCTTATCAGAGGTACTCCACACCGAGGTGTAAGGTTTTTAATGAGGTAGTAACTTTATGTTGGTTCAAGAATGAATAAAATTTAGTTTTTTTCTATAACATTTGTGTCCACTGTCTCAACTCCTTGTGTTCCTAGCTCCCTTCCATTCATCGCAATAGTGCAAATAGGTCAGACCCGAGTCGGCATAGTACGATGCAAAAATGGGCCATGCCTGGGCACATCGAAGATGAGTTGGGCCAGCACGGTGGGCTGGCCGATCATGACGGCATGGTTTAGGCACGTGATTCAATGGGTTTGTGCCATGCTAACCCGCACATCATGACGCCCACCTCTACGTGAGGGAAATGAAGAGCTAAGTTGTGTGGGGACAAGTAAGGGCATGTATAGTGATATAAAGCGTTTGTTCATAATACACCTATATATCATATATCAACAAGTGTAAGGATGAGGATACCGACTAGAGGGGGGGTGAATAGACGGTTTTTAAAAAAATTACTTGTATGAATCTCTACAATTAAATTCACCCCCAATTACCCTTATACCGAAACCTTAACTATAATTAATGCGGAAATGATAGACTAAGGTTTTGACAATCAAAACCTAAATTCTCTAGGCTCACTATGTGCACTAACTAATTATGTCACTAACAATAAATTACAATCCTAAATACAAGCAATCAATCAATTTAATTCTACGAATATAAATTACTTGAATATAATAAGGAATAGAATGCAAGCACAAGTAACACGATACTTTTTATCGTGGTGTTCAGAGACTTGCTAGTCTCTCCTAATCCATGCTAAGGTTAGCCCAAATAAATTGGACCGACTCCACAAATTGAGCACCCACCTCGAATCCACTAGTGGTTGCTCTTTCCCCCTCTGGGTAGGTAAGCACCGACCTTCACAACTTTGTCGGGGCTTCTCACAACCTCTGTTGAGAGCTCCTGCGCACGACATCTCCACACGTCGTCTAGGTGTCGGCAAACACCAAGAGTAATAAGCCAAGCCCTTCACTTGAAATTTACCGAGTGCAACACATGCACTCCGATGATCTCCTAAGTGCAACACATGCACTAGGATCCTCCTCAAGTGCAACACATGCACAAGAGGCTCTCAATCCACTTCCTAATTGCAACACATGTAATTAGGGCTCACTTTTAGCTCAAAAACCAATTGGAAGAGTGCAACACATGCAACCATCTCCTACACAACTCTCCCCAAAGTCAACATGCACAAATGCCAGCCCTTGACATCCTTTTATAGCCCTTCCATACGAAAACTAGCCGTTGGGGGCAAGATTGGGCAAAAATAGCATTTTTGGGTACTACTGCCCTTCTAGAGCTGGTAGTACCGGCCTCTAGGGCTGGTAGTATCGGACTCTAGGGCAACGAATAGAAAACTAGCTATTGCATAGGAAACTCGATACTACCGTAAGCAAAAGTCTGGTAGTACTAGCCTCCACAGGCGGTACTGTCGACTTCAAATCACCTCCAGAGCAGCTTCTCTGGAAAATAACTACCGGTGGCTTAGGCCTGGTACTACCGCACCTCTAGTAGTACTGCCTATTTACCAGCGGTAGCTCTGGCCTTCAAAAACCAAGAAAATGCACTCTTCTAGAAAATGACAACTGGCCACACGTGCAGTACTACTGACCTCTGGTGGTACCGGCTCCAAAATAGCGGGACTACCGGATCAGTGGTAGTGCCGGCTTTACACCAGTGGTACTGCTAGATTTCTAAATAAAATCAGATTTTCACACAAAAATCTTTTCTTTTAAAATCAACCATCAATAATGATTGATTCTTTGAGCCATGTGATGATCAACACATGATCAAGCAATTTGCAAAACACATTTGCAAACTCAATTCACATGCTCCAAAGAATTGCATTAAACTCCAACTTATATGCAAAACACATTCGCAAATAAACCGAGAATCTATGAGATCAATCATCTTAGCCATATAAGGATCAACACATGAACCCAATACTTTATAAAACACATTTGCAAATGCCAACACATGCTCTTGGATCGAAACCCATAACTTTCACCTCATATGCAAAACATATTTGCAAATAACAAATCTAACCACTTAAAAGCACATCTTGAGCTATGAGATGATCAACACATGATCCCAACATATTGGAAAACACATTTGCAAATGCTTATCTCATACTCCAAAATAAGAAGCATAAACATAAATATTTTGCAAAAATACATTTTGCAAACTCAAAACACAAACCATGTTTAGCCTTGTGATGATCAACACATGATTCAATCACAAACTTAAAACACAAAGCTTGTGCTCTCTATTTGCAACACATGCAAATCTCTAGCACCATACAAACAATTACTATTCAAATCAAATTGCATGAGCTCTCTCCTTTTGCAACACATGTGAAACTTAGCTTGATGCAATAACCACATAAACCAATATTACATGAGTTATCTCCCTTTTGCAACACATACAAGACCATATCTCCATGTAAAAACAAATCAGTAAGATTCAAATAAGATGCAACCATGATCACTCTTATTTGTAATACATGCAAATACTTAGTTCACATAAAATCCAATCAAGAGAGTAAGCTAGAGTAAACTGGATTGAGTTCATCAACATATGATGAAGCTCAAGTTAAAATACTCAACCCCTCTTAATAATACGATCCGATCTCTTATCCAAACACCGAGACTGGTAAAAGACTATGAACACATTCTTAACCCTCACTAATTATACCTTTGCCTCTAGCAATCCACTTGAAGCTTTTATGATTTCCAATCATCTTTTCTCTAGGATCAAATTTTCTTCTTGTTCATCAACATATGATGAACCTTCTCTAGCCCTTCTCTTCACTTTGGTATCTCCTTTTGAAACTCATCAACACATGATGACTTCTCGTTCCTAATTTTTCATCTTCTTAGACTCAACCTACTTCACAACTCATTAAAAATCGTTAGTCTAACAAACACGATTGCCTCAATCATCACTTACACTCCATTAACACATAATGGATGCCTCTAAGATTGATTGAGCACAAATCAATTTGAAAGATTTAAAGGTTTATTGAGTACTTTGATGCAACTAATGCTTCATTATACTCAAGAACTTTTCGTTTGTCCTTAATCAATAAAGAGACACCATCAACACATGATGAAATATTCTTTAATTGATTGAAAAACAACCAAATTTAATTTACACTTCATTTAAATTGACATGAATATATATAACTACACAAGTTTCATATACTCAATATGATGGTTAGTAATGATCCAACTATGTTTGAGTTATGGAAAGGGATCAATACATTTAGACCATCAACTATAGAACAAACTCCACTAAGTATGTGCATATAACTAATTGAACATGAAATCAATATGCACATAATCAATCTTAGATTGCATATGAGTTTATCCTATATTAACATAAGTATACTACAACTACACAAGTTATATATACTCAAAAAATTGTTTCAAAATCTTGATCCTTTATATGTTATTTAGCAAGAGGACATAGATCAATACAATTGAAACATCAAGTTAAATTATGAACTCTCCCTAGATGTGTGCATTCATGTATATATGGATTTAGAAACATAATGCACATATTTGAACTTAAGTAATGGAAGAGTTCATCCTTTAACTTGAATCCTATGTATGCATCAAGACAATAGAATGAATACAAGTGCATACCTTTGGTTTTTTATTTTTCATCCAAGTTTGAGAATAATAAGAATGTAGCTCAATTAAACATGTTAGTCTCATAATAATTAGATTTATCATTAAACAATAATTAAACATTAATATTAAACCAATTACCAAAACTAATGAAGCTTGAACTTACAACAGGACTAAAGAGAACTCATACAACACATCGTCTATATAGTTATCCATAATAATCACTCATACATTTAAATTGATTGTCTATATAATGGTACATACAATATAAAGTCGTCTATAAGACCGTTTGTCAAATAGTAGAAAATATTTTTCTCTCTCCTCCACACCACATAAAATCTTAGGGGAAGTAATTTTATGGACAGTTGATGGGTAGCATTGTATATACCCTAAGAATGTGCGAGGGAGAAGGGGAGCAAGTGGTCTCTGCTGGTCTACAGTGCACGTATGGCAGAATCAGGTGACCAACGGAGCAAGGTTTGAAATCTCATTTTCAAATGACATCTCGGAGGTGGCCGAAATCCAAAATCTCATCAAGATCTCCAAATTTCAGACAAATCCCAGATGATATACAAAAACAAAAATTCAAATCTAGTTTTTTACACTAAAAAAATCGAAATTTCGGTCAAAATTCCTGAATTTCAATGAATTTGCATCGAGCGAAAAATAGTTCAAACAATGTTGTCGACGATCGGGATCGTCAACCGCAAAAAAGAGGTAGGGGTCAGAGAGTTTATGGGACCTGAGCTGCGTTTTACTCGAACGAAGGAAGAAAATCGATCGGGCGATGGTGGAGCAAGGCGACAACGAGCACGAGACAAGAGTTTATCTTCGTTCGAGCCCCGTGAAGGTAATAGTTTACTCGATCGCCTCATGGCGGTGATTCTTGTTATATGGGTGTACAGAGCAAGTGTTTACAACTTAAGACAAGAATGGTGATTCCTAACTCGAGTCATTGTGTGTGTTGTGTTGTCTTCGTGTCCCCGAGCTCATGCATCCTTGGTCTTTATACTTCCTTTGTACGCAACGGCCGGAGCAAACCTCGGAAAGGGGCCCTGCACCTTGAGGGTCGGGCAAGAATCGCCTCGAACTTGCGGCGACTCGAGTCACCCCACGACCCGCTCTCCGCAACCGTCGGTCAAATGCCCGATCCAAATCCTAGGGCGGACCAGGCTTCAGCGAGACCCCGCCGAGCTCGAGGTCGAGAGGTGCCGAGCTCAGGCGACCAAGGCCTTCGTGGTCGAGCGCCCCAAGGCACCTGTGTCGCGATCGGGCCTTCCGAGCATGGGAATCACGACCACACTCCGGTGGTCAAGGGGTACCCCCTCGCCGGCTAGCCCCGAGGCTCTAGGTCTGAGGGAACCCTCGGGACGACCTCGAGCCTTATTCTTGAGACGAAAAAAAACCTTCATAGGTCTTGACTCCTTGGTCGAGGCTCATGAGACCACAAGGCAAGTCTCTTGGCCACGACACTGGCGACCTTGGATTTTTCGATGTTGGTACGGATGTGAACGGTTGGCAGGGCACTGGCGGCGCCTCGACTCCGAGCCCAAGCCTTAATCACACCGTCAAGTCATAGTTGGCACGCCTTTTAAGGCACCGTGGATCGGATTTTACCGTGTTGCGGTTCATAATCCCGATGCCACATCTTCAAGAAGAAAAGCTCTCGCCTTGAGCCCTTCGCTTTCCAAGTCCTCTCGCCGAGCAAGGTCCTCCTCTCCCCTCGAGACAAAACCAGACGATCGCCATGACCAAGTTAGAAGGAGCACTCTGTCGGATTCGAGGATGAGAGTGCTCGAGTCCCCGGGCCGCTGGACCTGTTGTATGGCGGCCGCCGCAACGAGACCGAATCGCGCCCCAAGGACGATGAGATCGCTCGCACCGAAAGCACTACGCCCTCTTTGGCTTATGGACCGGAGAGTGAGTTCGCCACGAAGGTCCTCTCCAGTGCGACATCGAGCTCATCAATCCGTGCCAAACTCCGCTCTTCTCCTCACCATCTTTTCCCATCTATGCGAGGGGTTCTGAGGATTCTCCCGACCCCTCGCTTCTTCTTTTCGCAGATTTGATCTCTTCCGCTCCGGAAGGACCCGTGGTCGGCCGCCTCTACTTCCAAGAACGGTCGGGCTCAAGTGGGTTTTCCTAAGTTCGAGCCCCGGATTCCCTCGCCCATGGAACGCAAGCGCCGTTCTACTCAAGAGGGGCGAGGCCGACGCTGTGTCTGAAAGGACCCCATCGCCAACCGCAAGAAGGAGACTCGAGCCGGACGACTCGAGGTCGACGAGGAGGCCATCACCCTCATCCATATTCGCGCCACGCGCAGTCTTAACGGGCAAAGCGATCGCTAACGATTTCAAGGAACCGCGTGTCCTCTCAAAGTGAGGGAGCACCTTCTTCGAGATCCGTGGGTCCGACGATGCTACCCGCGAGGGCACGCCTAGTAAGCCTTTTGTCTCAAGGTTCCGCTTATGCGACACCCTTCGATCCTCTCTTGATACCGCTTGTCTGCGAAGTGCGAAAGAATCTCGGGTCTCCGCCAGATGGTCGAGATGTTTGGGAAGTCGGGCGACGAGTACGCCATCGCAACCCCGCCCCAAGAATGTACTGTCGAAAGGACGAGGTAGGTCACCCGACCAAGCGCCGAGTCTTATACCCACGAGCCCCTTCTCGAGCCCCGCCCGCACGCAGCCCATCAGAGTTATCGGACACGGCCACGAGAATGCTCTCGCCACCGGGCAAGGGGCAAGAAGGGAAGAAGCGACTTCCACCGGTCGGACCAAGCCGAACGGAGGCGTAAGAAGCGCCATGTCGAGTGGGGAGATCGTGCCATGGTAAGGGCCCTTCGGTCGAGCCCCGAGCTTGTGTTTTCCGCGCTTTGCCGCTTTTGACGAAGTTTCTTCGTAGCAAAGAGAGCTGCTGCCGCCGCCAGGTCTTTGAGTACACCCCTGCAGCCTTGAGCTCGGAGCCCCGCCACGGCGGGTGATGCGGAGCCGGCTCGGACCCCGAGACCTCAGGTCGCGAGGACGCGTAAACGTGACATCCCCTCATCATCGGGCAAGAAGACCTTCAACGACCTTCGACGAGGAGGAGACGGTGACCTGTAAGCCCCCGCATCCGGTCTGCCGCCGCCTTTCGTACCTTTTCGCTTAGTGTATGCTTTTGATCGCAGACTCGAGCACCCGAGCTCGAAACTTGCCCGCTTTGACGATGGTCGTTGTCCGTATGCAGTCCGAGTCCGAGGAGGAGAACGCCGAGCTGGGTACCACGCCGCGATCGTCGTGGGACACGACTTTCGGGCCAGCCCTTGGTCGGTGAGTTCTACCAAGGGCTCGACGACTCGTCCAAGAAAAGGAGCTCATGGTCACGGGGACTACGACACGAGCGAGGCCCACGGCGCAGATCTGTCGCCGACGGGCTTCCCACGCCCGTGAGGGAGGATATCAGGCCTTGAGGCCACGATTGAAGTGGCCTCAAGACCCCACTGACCACGATCGCTCGGGCCGAGGCCGCGACCACGGCCACCGGGGCGATCGGGCCGCAGAGCTCCACAGACCTCCCACTGCGGATCAAGCCGAAGGCCGAGGCCGCGGCACCCTGTGCCACGGAGGTCGGGAATACCGAGGCGGATCCCGCCGCCATCCCTTGGCGCCGAGACGCGGGACCCGACCGTGGAGATCGGGCTGGCTCGCCGCTATGTCCTCCCCGCTCGGTGGCCTCAACCCACCGGAGGAGGGCGGATAACTGCCGCCCGGCGGGACTCGAGTCCCGGCCCAAGTGCGCCATCGGTGGTCGTGGTCGATCCCGCACCGTGGCGGTCGACGCGAGGAGGAGATCCTCGCGATCGATTGACGACCGTGAGGACTTCACCACAAGACGCTGGAGGGGCGACTCGGCGAGGTGAGGGTCTTCCGCACGACTTCAGAGCTCGCAGCTTGACTTCCTTGTCCCTCTCACTTTTGGGCCATCCTTTTCGTCGTGAAGGAGATCGATTGTGCCTCTCGAGGGTTACAAGGCCTCGAGAGTATCTTTGTCGGCCGGGGGTCTCCTCGGCGCAGATGGAGGCGCGGAGGTTGAGCGCGGCCGCCTGCGTGCACTATTGAGGTCGAGCAGGGGGAGCTCGAGCAGAAGGCCCAAGAGCTCGATGATCTACGCCGGACGATGAGGGCGCAGGAGATAGTCCACGCGGAAGAGCTCGAGCGGACCAGGGTCTCCGAACGTGACTTCTGTGTTAGGGCCGTGGAGCAGGAGCGCGCACGTTCAACCATGGCGCTCGAGGCTAAGCGGGGCAAGATCAAGGCTCTGGAGAAGGCTTCCGCGGAGGCGTCAACTCCCGAGCTCAAGGCCAAAATACTCCAAATCGAAGAGGAACTTGGGAGCGCCAACAAGACACTTGAAACCGAAAGGTGCCAAGGTCAAGGACCTCGAGAGGGCATTGCCAGCAGCAGCACATTCTAGGACGAGGGCGTCCCCCGAGCTCGAGGCCAAAATCCTTGAGCTTGAGGGGAAGCTCGAACGTGCCACCAAGGCGCTCGAGGTCGAACGCACTAAAGTCGAGGCGCTGGAGAAGGTTCCCGCGAGGTCGCCCCTTGGGCCCGGGACTAAGGTCCCTGCTCAAGAAAAGCTCGAAAGCGCGTCAAGAAAGCAAATCAAGAATGCCCCGCCCGGCTTGAAGACGAACGACGCCGAGCCGTGGATGCTTCCAAAGAAGCCCTCCAGCCTCCAGGTGAGATCGCAACCTCAAGTCAAAGAGGGCCCAAATGAGCAGAAAAGCTTACCCGCGAGATGGCCGAATTGTAAGGAAACATCAAAGAGCGCGGAATGTACTAACAAAAGTGGTTTGTTTTTGTGTACAAAGAAACCTCGCCCTGTTGTAAATCCGTAGCTTGGGATACTTGAAGTTTTCCTTGCTTTGCTTATTGGTCGCTCCGTGCTTTCTAGGTCGTCGGCGCCGACAGGTAGCCTTACCCAGCCCGTTGGGTCCGAGGTCGAGCGACGCGTGCCTCTGCACAAGACTTAAACATGGACGAGAGGCCACGACCGCAAAGTGGAGGAACACCGCAATGGTAGAAGGGCACGGCGGTCATCGTTAGTGCTCGAACGGTCCTTGCGACCATGCATATCGCTCGACGGCTAAAGCGGCGAGGTTCTCGGCTTCGAGCCCGAGCACGTGGAAGAGCTAGATTGCGAAGAGGTTCGCTTACGCTTAGCTCGCTATTGGCGGTGAACGCCAAACTGCGCCGCTAGACCAGAGCTTAATGTGTTCAAGCAAGACGAGGGTCGTGTTCGAGAAAAACAAACGAGGAACCGCTCAAAAAGAAATAGCAAGAATATCACGAAGCGGTATATAGAAAATGAAAGATCGGCTTTATTGAAATGTGAGGCATAGGGTTTATACATAAAACTTCCGAAGCTGATCTATATTCCACGAGCTAGAGAGCTCTCTGCTGTCGGGCATCGCTAGCCGGTAAGCCCCCGTGCGATCTGTTGAAACAACTCTATAGGGGTCCTCCCACCGCGGGGATAACTTGTTGGTGCTGGACGAGCTCTAAATCCGCCTCAGGGCTAAGTCCCCAACAAGGAGCTTCCTAGGTCGTACCGACCGAGACGCATGTCTGCGAAGAGTTTGCAGGAAGTGCGTTGATCGTAGAAAAGGCACGGCATCTTACTTCTTCTCGCGAGGGTGAGGTCGAGAGACCGTTCGCTCAAGTCGACTTGGTCAACCAAAGTGACCTGGCGAGCCCAGTGACTCGGGAGGCGGATCGGCCTTGCATCAACACGAGCCGAAGGGTGTGGACCACGTGGCTCGGCTTGTTGTGGTACGAATAGATCATAGGACAATGGGAAGTTCGCCCACCCAAGCCTTGCCGTGTCGGCCGAGCTCATCTCGCGACTTCGTTTCTTGACGCTCAACGACGGTTCGTTGGCGCTGTTCCGCTCGTTGCTGTTGGGGTGAGCCACCGAAGCGAAGCAAATTTTAATGCCGAGTTCCTCGCAAAACTCCTGGAACAACTCGCTCGTAAACTGAGTACCGTTGTCAGTGATAATCTTGCATGGAACCCCGTACCTGGTGACCACGAACAAGCTAAAAAAATGAACTGCCGCCCGAGTAGTTATGGTCGAGATCGGCTCAGCCTCTATCCACTTGGTGAAGGTGTCGACAATGATTTAACGTAAACTTCTTCCTCTAGTCGCTGAGGAAAAGGACCGAGGATGTCCAAATTTCTGTGTCGAGAAGGGCCACGCGAGCGGGATGGTCTGGAGCGCGTAGGCGGGTTGATGCGACTTCCGGGCGTGGAATTGGCAAGCTCGGCAAGTGCGGACGATATCACGAGCATCCTGAAGCGCCGAGGGCCAATAGTACCCCATGCGGAAGGCCTTCCCGACCATTGTCCTATACGAAGAGTGCGCCCCACAGAGGCCTGAGTGAATGTCATGCAATAGGTACTTACCCTCCTCCGTAGAGATGCACCGTCCAGATGCCTAAACATTGCGCTCAGAAGCTCTCCTCGACAAGCGTGTCTGAGACTCGCCTTGCTTGATTCCGCTCCTCCCGGCAAGGTCGGGTGGCAGGTCGCCCTGAGCAAGGAAACTGTGGATGGCCTCGGCCCAAGAGGGTGTACCTTCGACTATGGCGAGCGCGACCTCTTGGTCGGAGATTGACAGGCCGCTTAGTGTCTCCGTGATGACGTCGGGTGGGACTTCGTCGTCGGAGGAGCCAAGCTTGGAGAGGAGTCCGCTACTGAGTTGTCCTTCCCGGGATGTGTTCGAGCTCCAAGTTCTGGAACCACTTCTCCATCTTGCGCGCCTCGGCGAGGTACTTTGTCATCGAAGTCTCCCGAGCTTTGGTAGTCCTTGTTGAACCGATTGATGACGAGCCGAGTCGCCTTCACGACCAGCGACGACTCCCAAGGCCTTGCAAGCTCGCAAGCCGCCAAAAGAGCTTCAGATTCCGCCACATTGTTGGTCGCCGAGAAGCCAAAACGAATTACGATACCTCGACTTTGTCGCCGCTGCTGGGTGAGGATAAGGATCCCACCGAGCGCTTGAAGGATCTCGAGCCGTCAAGAACATGACCTGTGGCTTTTCGCCTTCGACCAAGCTCGAGCTGGCCGCGACGCTCGCTCGACCACGAAGTCGGCGAGCACTTGCGACTTTATGGTCGTGGCGCGCCACGACCGGACGCCGAACGCCGCCAGCCCATGGCCCACTTGGCGATTCGCCGCCGCCTCCCGGGTTGCCAGATGTCCCCGAGCGGAAGTTGCTCGGGACGCACCACGGAGTGTGCCCGAAATAGTGCCGAGCTTGCGCTGGCCATGAGGAGAGCATATAACAGCCAGTACTGCGGGTAGCGCCCTTCGGCCGTGCAAGACCTCACGGCATAATAAATGGGGTCTTCTTTGAGGCCCCTGCTCCGCTACCAAGACGGCACTAACAAAGATGGGGGTGGCCGCGAGGTATAGCAAGAACTTCTCACCAAAGTTGTGGCGCTATGAGGAGGGTGGGGACGCGGGTATGCCTTCGTGTCGCCGAAGGATCGCTGGGCCTCTGGAGTCCACTCGAAGCCCCGTGCTTGCGCAAGGTTTGAAGAATGGGAGCCCGCTCGCCGAGCCTCGAGATGAATTGCTGAGGGCGCCATGCGGCAAGGAGGCTTTGCACCGCTGATCGAGGCCGGGTGCCATCTTTCGATCGCCTCGATCTTCTCGGGTTTGGTCCAACCCGAGCCCCGATCATGTAGCCGAGCACCTTCGGACGCTGCGCCAACACGCACTTCTCGGGTTGAGCTTGATCTTGTGCTCGCTCAGGTTGGCGAAGGTCTCCTCGAGGTCGCGAACGCGGGTCGCCCTCGGGCTTTTTGACGATGATGTCGCCCACGAGACCTCAAGGTTCCACCCGATCCGAGCTCGAAAGTCTTGGTCATCGACGTTGAAAAGTGGCCTCGATTGCGCAGACCAAATGACATGGTCATATAGCAATAGGTGCCAAACGCGTGATGAAGGAGGTCTTGCTTTAAATCCGCCGACCGCCCGCCTTGATCCGGTGGTACCCGAGTAAGCATCCAAGAAGCTCAAGATCTTAGCATTCGTGGTGGAGTCCACGATCTCGTCGATGCGCGGAAGCGGGAAATTGTCCTTCGGGCAAGCCGAGTTCAACCCCGTATGGTCGACGCACATTCTCCACTTTCCTCCCTTTTTCTGCACGAGTGAAGGTATTTGGCATATTATTAGCTTATTTATTTCAGATTTATTATCCTTGAACTTCAAGTTCGGTCTTTCTAGTGCGTGGGTCTAATCAGCGTACCGAGCCATATACAGATCCCCTGTCATAGGCTCTAGGTATTTTAATACATGACGGAGATTCATAACCTACATGGATCCTCAACTGCTGGTGAGGTCCAATGGTTGTACGCTGTGGTGGAGAGATTGGCATGTATACAGCACAACCAGATTTTCGCAGATGGAAAATACTTAATTCTTTTCCACACACTATCTGCAACGGGGAAATTTCGTAATATGCAGTTGGTGCGAAAGGAATTATTACCGAAGTATGCAGATCCTGTGTGGCCCCAACAACTGGTGGGAAGCCAATTATTCTGCAAGAGCGGCCAAGCAATAAGTTTTTATTCTCTTAATTAATGACTCTACAAGGCCATTTTTTTTATTATGGCCAGTAGAATTATTTACTATTCATCATATTCAACCCAGGATGACCCAGACGATCATGCCAGATCTTAAATATTTTTGGGGTTTTAACTATGGTTTTCATCGCAACATAAACTTCTGGTTTTCATTACAACATAAACTTCTGGTTTTCATTGCAACATAAATATCATAGCATGATTAAATAAATTTCCAGGGAAAATCACACTTTATTAAATTTGACTGATAATCGCTCAACAGGAGCGTAGACCATTGTTCATCTAGGAACACAAAGACTAAGCTGATAAATGAGGCTCTTAAGGAGTCTCTAAAGGATAATATAACATCGACTCTAAAAGAAAACTGGGAGACTACTCCATGTCTCCATATAAATCATTTATATCGTCCTTCTGGGACTTGTCTTTATTCTTCTGGAATTCTTTCAACTCATCCCCAATGAGATCATCCTCTTCCATGGGAGTATCACCATAACCAAGGAGGCCCTTCTTAAATTCTTCTGTGGGATCGGAGGCTTGGTCATCATCCAACTCCATTTTATTTTCAATAACAGGTTGAGAAGTGAAGTGCACCTCCATCTAATTACCTTGATTCTTCTGGAATCTCCCAGTGGATTTCATGTACAACTCCACCAAATGCTTTGGGGTGCGACATGTACGTGACCAATGACCAGTACATCCACACTTATAGCATGGTTGTTTAGGATCAACAACATTATTTGTTGGTCCTTTCTTTTGAAAGTGACCTGATCCATTTTTTTTGTTTTTCACTGGGATTTAGCTCTTCCTTTACGATTTTTGTCATTCTTCCATTTATCACCTTTCAATCTTTGACCCTTTCTGTGGCCTCGACTATTGCTAGCCTGCTGATCATTTGCGTGTGCTTCAGGCAATGCATGACTCCTACTAGGCAGGACTTGATGATTCTTCATTAGAAGTTCATCATGTTTTTCTACTTCTAGCAGAATGCATATCAGCTCAGAGTACTTCTAGTACTTTGCATGACGATACTGTTGCTGCAGTATCCTCATGTTGGGGTGGAATGTGCACAAAGTCTTGTTAATTTTTTCAGCTTCTGTGATCTTTTGGTCACAAAATGTTAGGGTGGAATGTGCACAAAGCCATGCAGAGTTATACAGTGCCACTGACTTAAAATCTTGGAAGCGTAGGAGTGTCCATTCACGTTGTGCTTCTGGCAGCAGAACAGATCTTTGCTGGTGTCGGCGTACTATACACCAGGGTAGCCTCTTCGCCGCACAAAAGCGTGCGTGGCCCACGTGGCAGTCTAGCAAGCGGTTGGGTGCTTACACCCCGTCTGTTGGATACTAGTCCACGTGGCGTGCGGGCGCAGCAGTGGGCGATCACGCCGCCGCCGCGCCACCAACGTGGCGGCTTTCGGCGGCGGCGGCGGCACGCCGCCTCCGGTGCCGGTCCACGTGGCGTCGAAGCGGCAGTGGCGATCACGCCGCTCCCCGGCCCCGACCAACGTGGCGGCTTTGGCGGCAAAGCGCGCACACGCCCTCCCGGTGCCGGTCCACGTGGCGGCGGGCGAAGCGGGGCGATCACGCTCGCCGCGCGGCGCCAGCCAACGTGGCATGCGGGACGAAGCACGCCTCGCTTATTCCGCCGCCATGCAAAAGGGTGGAATGCGGTGGCCGTCTGAAGTTTCTTCGCCAGCCGTCTTGGTCGAGCAGCCTATTGTACCGTGCATGTCGGTCCCAAGGAATTACTGCACAGTGCCCGTTCCTCGACACCTCTCACCTACCGCCACCGAGAGGTCACATTCCGGAAGAACCGAAGCGACGGCATGCGTGCGGCATTAATTAGCGCCGAGGAACGGGACGGCGTGCAAGAGTGTAATAAATGCGTGTAAGATAGGCATGATGACCGCTCTCTGAATCTGCTCATGTAAGCCGTGCATATAAGGGCACTTGGGGAAAGAAAGAGAGAGGACTCAATGTAAGAGCTGGTCACCCACAAACTTGGTTACGACCTTTTCGAGAGGCAATCCAACTTCAAGCAGAAGTAAGGCAAGTACCCTTCTCCATGGGGGGCTGAACACGGGTAAAAATCGTTGTGTTCATCTGAATTTAGACATCGAGCTCGTTAGTGTGAGAGGTGCCGGGTTTCCCTCTGCTAGGGTTAGCTAACCAGAAGCCACCCCCTATCGAACAAAACCGGTCCGAGGCTCACCTGTCAGTGGAATACACCGGCAGGGGCGCCTGTAGGGGGTAGGTAGTCGGTTTTTCCGATCATCTCTCCGGCGAGTTTGGGTGTTTCTCTTTCAGTTCTGTGCATTTGAAGATGTTGAGTTCGCGGCGACAGGAAGGAGAAGAGTCGGGCCATACTCAGAGTGTGTCCCGGCAACCACATCAATCGCAAGATCGTCTCACTCCACCCCCGCAGGGTGCTTGTGATGTACCAGTGCCGACGGTGGGGCATCCGGTGCGGCGCCGGCTGGCCATGGAAGCGGCCACCCCGGCTCAAAACCTGCATGCCGCTCGTCTTCTCCTGGACCACCCTCGGTGGAGCTTGCCGAGACTCCCACACCCACCCGTGGTGCGGGATCTTGCCCTTGTCGTGTGCCCAACCGGGTAGGGCCTCCCGCCGCAGAGCATCGGTGGATGATCCGCCCCAGGGCCGGGGCTCGCAGGCTCCACCGCCGGGCGGCAGCGCCTTGGCCCGGCGGGTCGAGGGCGAGGAGGAGATGTTGCTGGTCGGCCCCGGCTCCGAAAGGAAGTGGGGACCTAAGAAGCCATCTTGATGAATCTCGTCGGTGACGCGGTGATTCTTGTCGCGTGCCGCGCCACCCGGCTCCGGGGCAGGAGCGTGGCAAGCGGGTGGCTCCCGAGGATGGAAGTTCCTCCGACTCAGCGGAGAGTCATTTTTCCCGCTCTCCGGATCGAGTTCCCGGCGGGCGGCCGGGCTTTGTTTATGGCATCGGGTATCAGGCGTTCTCCCGACGGTTACGCTGTGTGGATTGGCCCGAAAAGTTTCGCCCGGCGTCTATAGAAAGTTATGACGGCACCACCAATCCAGAGGAGTTCTTGCAAATTTATACAACGATGGTGCGAGCAGCCGGTGGGTCCGGGAAAGTTATGGCCAATTATTTTCCGACAGCCTTGACGGGCTCTGCCCGTTCTTGGTTGTTGAACCTCCCGCGAGGGTCGGTGCACTCGTGGGAGGAGTTGTGTGGCCTTTTTGTCGCCAATTTCCAGGGCTCTTTCGCGCAGCCGGGCGTGGAGGATGATCTGCATGCCCTGGAGCAGCATAAGGGGGAGTCGTTGCGTGATTTCATCCGGCGGTTCTGCCATTGCCGCAACACGATTCCCCATATTTCGGAGCAATCGGTCGTCATCGCCTTCCGAAGAGGCGTCCGCGACCGTAAAATGAAGGAGAAGATGGCCACCCGTACCATCGGCACCACCTTCGAAGTTGTTTTCTTGCGCATAAGTGCGCACGGGCCGCGGAGGCTCGGTCGGCCCCGTGGTGGCGAGGCAGATGAAGCCGGAACCTCGAAGGGTTCCGGTCCGTCAAACAAGAAGGCGCGAAGCATGAGGCAGAGAGACCCGGATGTGTCTTGGCGCCGAGTGTAACCGCGAGGGCTCGGTCGCCGGGCGTGGCGCCAGATCAGCGGCAACCGCCAGATCAGCGCGCAACCGCCGTGAGCGCGTGACAATCGCCGGATAAGCGTGGCGATTGCCGACCGGGCGCGATAACCGCCATGATCGCAGAACGATCGTCGCGATGGAACGAAGAGGGTTTTGGTGCCCAATTCATCGGATCGACACCCATGACTTGGACAATTGTTAAGTTGTGGATAGAATGGTAGAGCGGCGGATCAAGGAATGCCGCCTCGGATGAGGAGCGTCACTTTCGTGACGGTGATCGTGGTGAAGACCCCGCCCCACTGGCCTTCCAGCAGGCGGATCATACCCTGGCGTATATCTATGGTGGCTCGTCCGCCCTTCGCTCTAATACCGCTTGCAAGCGGTTGAAGAGAGGTGTGTCTTTGCGGGCCGAGCTCAGGGGCGCGTCGGATGTGAAATGGTCGGAGGAGACGATCATCTTCAACAAAGCCGACCACCTCGATTGCACCCCGACACTCGACATCTCCCGATTGTGGTGTCGCCCACGGGCCCCGGAATGTTGGTGGGCGTGGCTTGGTGGATGGAGGAGTTCTCTCAAGATCTTGTCCTCCACGGCGTTCTTAGCTCTCCAAATCCCGCAGCAGATCTCCATCCGTCGCTGTTCTTTTTGGAATAGCCCCGGGTTAGTGCAATCCCGTGAGGCCAAAAGGCCTCCCGTCACCTTTGGAGAAAAGGATAATTATCGCACCGAGCTGGTGGATTTTGAGGTCACTGATTTTGATCTTCCCTACAATGCCTTGCTTGGCCGACCGGCGTTGGCCAAGTTCATGGCGGTGACCCATTATGCATATATGGTGGTGAAGATGCCTATTCTGCCGCCCCATAACCGTTCGAGTGGACTATGAAGCTCTGCGCTGTCACAAGTTTGCGCTTGATATGAGTGCTGCCACTTGTCCCGGGCGTGCCGATGTCGCCCGTCCGAGCCCTCAGTCCGGAGCGCCTCGCCTGGCTCTGCCGGCGAGGTTAAGGTGGTCGCCCTGAGTGAGGGCGAGTCCAGCAAAACCGTCAACATTGGCGCCAGCCTCAGTGCCAAATAGGAAGACGCTCGTCACCTTCCTCCGTGTAATTTCGGCGTGTTCGCCTGGCAACCGTCCGATATGACCGGGTCCCTGTGGAGGTGATCGAGCACCGACACTCACGCCCCGGCGCGCCTTGCTCGATAAAAGATCCATGGCAAGCTCGGAGCGGCGGGATGCCATTCAGCCAGAGGTAGAGAAGCTATTGGGCGCAGGGTCATCAGGAGGTCACTCACCCCGAGTGGCTTACCAATCTCGTGCTCGTTAAAAATCCAACAGGAAGTGGCGAATGTGTGTCGATTTTACCGACCTCAACAAAGCTTGTCCAAAGACCCTTATCCCTTGCCGCGAGTTGACCTTATCGCTGACTCTACGGCAAAGTTGTGAATTATTATGCTTTCGATGCGTATTCGGGTACCATCAAATCAAGATGGCGATAGAGGATGAAGAAAAATCGCTTTTGTAACCCCTATGGGTGTCTATTGTTATGTCGGGATGCCTTTTGGTTTAAAGAATTTGGATCCACTTACCGGCGCATATGCACATTACTTTTCGGCCCACGATAGGACGAATCTTGAAGTATATGTTGATGATCCGTGGTAAAAATTAAAAAGATGAGGACTTGGTTCAAGACCGAGGAGACCTTCTTCAACCTCCGGAGGAATGGTTTAAAGTTGAACCCGTGAAAAGTGTGTATTCAAGCGCCCCTCCGCAAGTTGTGGGGTTCTGGTATCCAACCGGGAATTGAAGCCAATCCGGACAAGATAGCGGCGATTGAGCACATGAAGCCGCCAAGACGGCTCAAACAGTTCAATGTTTGGCTGGTCGCCTAGCCTCTCTTGGGCTTATTCATTGCCCGATTGGGGAAAGGAGCCTACCCTTATTCAAGTTATTAAAGAGAACTAATCACTTTGAATGAACGGATGAAGCTCAAGGCCTTTGAAGATTTGAAGCGGTATCTCACCTCTCCTCCTCGCTCGTTTCCCTGTGCAAGGCTAACCATTGCTCCTCAGATATTGGCTACTCTCAAGTGGTCAAGGCCGTTTTGTATGAAAAGGAAGGTGTTCAAAGGCGATTTATTATGTCAAGAAGGTATTACATGAAGCGGAAACCCAGATCCCCAAGCTCGTAAAATGTCAGATGTAGTTACGGTATGCCTAGGAAGTTGGGTGCATTATTTCCAAGGGCGAGAAATTATCGTGGTTACGCCTATCCATTGCGAAATTGCTCAACCGTGAAGCGAAGGTCGATTGCTAAGTGGTCATGGAATTGGGAGAGTTCAATCTTAAATTTGTTCCCCGCGACGACCATTAAAAGTCAAAAGTTGGCGGAGTTTGTTGTCGAGTGGACTCCTGCCGCCTCGGCGGAAGAAGCCCCGTGCCGCCTCCCCGACCTTATTCTTTGATGGTTCGCTCAGATTGAGGGCTAGGGTGGTGTTGTCTTAGTCTCCCGATGGTGACATCCTCCAAAGATGTAGTTGTTCTTGATTTTAAAGTTACTAATAACATTGCCGAGTATGAAGGTCTCATGGCGGGGTTGCGATTGCTTCAAAGACTAGGTATTCGGCGTCTTCAAGTCAAAGGTGACTCCCTGCTGGTCATCAATCAAGTAAGGAAGGAATTTCAATGCCCTGACCCCACCATGGCGGCGTACTTGGCCGAGGTCAGGAAAATGGAACGACACTTTGAAGGACTGGGATATACTCATATCCCCCGACGTGATAATCATCTTGCGGATGGGCTCTCGCAGCTTGCATCCTCGAAGGCTACTGTCCCGGTCGGGGTCTTCGAAGAAAGACTATCGCGACCGTCCATCGCAGCCCACGATCAAGGTGGGAATGATGGTGTCACTGTCGCAGCCCCTGCTCAGTGGGGACGATGGTATCGGTTGCCGAGGCCTCGGCCAGTGGGGATGGCGCGCGTTGCCATGTGACCTCCGGCCAGGAGGGAAGGCAGCGTTCGCCTCAAACCTGTGTCCGGAGGGAAGGCGGCGGTGCTGCCGATGCAGCGCGGGAAATGTTTGGCCCAGCAAAGTACCCGGGCGAACACCGAGTGCTCGCCACGCTTGGCCGGGAAGATCAGTGGATGGATCCGATCCTAGCCTTCCTGCGGGACCAAGTGATCCCCGACGATGATGCGTCAGCTGAGAAAATAGCACGCAAGGCCAAATGCTATACTCTGGTGGATGGGGACTTATACCGACGGAGTAGAAATGGAATTCTACTGAAGTGCATCACTCGGGGAAGAGGAGCGCTCGCTCCTTGATATCCATGGAGGCATGTGTGGAGCCATATGTCCCATTAACGCTAGTTGGTAAAGCATTCCGCCAGGATTTTATTGGCCTCCGCCTCCGGTGATGCTTGCGGGTGGTGAGGACATCTGGCTTGTCGGGTTCTTCGCCAGCGAGTCCACCGACCAGCCTAAGCTCGCAAACCATCCCGCTCTCCCGCCGTTCGGTCCGGGGCCGATATATCTGGTCCGTCTCATGGGCCACGGGGGTTTCACCCACCTCTTCGTCATTGCCGACAAATTCACCAAGTGGGTCGGGTGAAGCGATGCGTGCCATCATGGCTTCCGCCGTTGCCAAATTCATGCATGGGATATTCACCGCTTTGGAGTCGCCAACCGTATTATCACCGACTAATGGAACCCAATTCACCAAAGGTGGCGTTTCGGAGTTTTGTGATGAGATGGGCGTCAAAGTATGTTTTGCTTTTGCCGCCCACCCCAAGAGTAACTGTCTGCCGAGCGCCGCCAGCGCTAATGATTGAAGGGCCTCAAGACGAAGGCATTTGATCGACTCACGTTTAGGGCACGCTGGATTGAAGAGCTCCGGTGTGTTGTGGTCGCCCGCACCACCCCGGTCAGACTCGGGCGAGACACCTTTCTTTCTGGTGTATGGAGCGGAAGCTGTTCTCCCCTCCGAGTTGCCATTTGGCTCTCCGCGAGTCTCAGTTTTCAATGAGGAAGGCCATGAAGATATCCGACAAGAAGATGTCAATCTCCTGGAAGAAGTTCGTGACCGGGCCGCCCTTCGTGCCGCCCGATACCAACAAAGCCTCAGGCGATACCATGCCACCCGGGTCTCTGAGAGAACACTGGCAGTAGGCGATCTGGTCTTCTTGAGTTCAGCGCATCTTAGGATTGCATAAATTGTCTCCCGGTGGGAGGGCCCCTTTAAGGTGGTCTCAGTATCTCGACCCGGGGCGGTCCGATTAGCCACGGAAGACGGCCGGGAATTGGCGAATTCCTACAATGTGGAGTTATTGCGGAAGTTTTATCCTGAAAAAGCCGTAAGTACCCGAAGGATTCGCCTTGATCACAGGATGAATCTACCCCTTAAGCGATCGGCGGTCATTGGTTGTTAATAATGTTATTATCTTTGAGATTTTCGACTTATTTATTACTCCAATTCTTATACCCTATGGAATGGTTTTGCGTGTGGATACTATTTGTCCTCGCGCTCGACAACTCCTTGTTGATCCATAATTATGCCTCGTGTTTGTGCTTGGGGTAAAGACGGTAACTAGGAAGTGGGTTTGCACGGTGTTCAAATGCGGTTTAGACACCTCGGGTTGGCTCTTTGAAGCACCGATGGTTGTTACCGCAGTACCACTGGCCTAGTACCCTTCTTGGGAATTATTTGCTTTACTACACAATGCCATGGGCGTATTTTGAAAAGCGGCGGCAACATGGAGGTCAAAGCGAGTGAACCAATATTTCCCGGTATGATCTGAACTATCATGATCTACATTGTGTGTGATCCGTATAGTGTTCATCTACCTTAGCCATATCCGCATGTGTGCGCTGGTCGCCTTTGTAAGGTTTTGGCCCTTTGATTCAAAGGATAAATCTAATAGTGTACACGAGCTCGACCGCCGCCAGCAGCTTGGGGGGCGGGTCGCTCAAGATTCCGACCGCCGCCCTTGGGGGCCGGTCGCTCAAGATTCCGATGGCCGCCTCAGCTCTTGAAATTTGGTCGCTCAAGATTTCGACCGCCGCCCAGCGCTTGGGGGCTGGCCGCCCCATCACTTAGGCTGGGCGCCCGCTAATGCGTAAGCGGATAAGTGTTCGAATAACACTCGCCATGCGCTTATGAGAATGCTAAAATTAAACAAATTATGCATGGTTATCACGGATGTTGCAACTGGCGGCTCCTTGGTGATAAAAGGAAAGTCTTGATGTGAGCGCTTAGTAAAGCTAAGTACCTGGGTGTAAGTTGGGCACGGAACTCAAACACGGCTCACGCCTCGGGTTGGTTCTCGAAGCACCGTGTTGTCACCGCTGAGTGCGGGCCCAAAACCGCCTCGGGACTTACTACTTCTAGCGCCACACACTGGGCACAATTCTAAGAGATCACAAGGATTTAAGTTCAAGAGATTTCAGCCAATGATAACCTGCATAAAATATTGACTACGGTTATTATGTGCTTAAATGCGGACCTTTATGCTTCAAAGTTGCCTTTGCCTAAGTCCCATATCACTTATACGTGTGATGCTTACGCCAGGCCGATTATATTCAATCTCTGCAGATTTCGGGACATTGCCTAGGCTTAGAAGCCTAATTAGTGCTTTAGCCGAGTCGCACACTGGCCACCTAGCAATTTCAGCATGCAATATCGGATGAGCATGGCAAAAAGGCATGAAGGTAAAACTGGAAAACATTCATTACAACTAAAGTTTGTTAAAGTGTTCATGCAGGTAATAAAGGAAAGGGGGGGATCGATCAACAAAAGAAATAAACACGAAAAGTGGAGCGGTGGCCCAGCCCTTCACTCGTCGCCCACGTCGATATCGCCGGTGTCTTCTTGCTCCGCCACCGGTGGCGACGTCCATGACCGCCGCTGCACCGCACTGCTGCCGATAGCGCTTCGCGGCCGCCCGTCTGCGAGCTTCACCGGGCGGCGTCTCCCACGATGCCGCCTCCATTGCCGCCATAGGATCAGAGAGGCGTCGCGGCCGCCCAAAGATGCGGCACAAAGGTCGCGGTCATCGCCGCAACCTCCTGCCCCTCCCTGGCGGAGCGTGCGGCCAGGGCGGTGGGCAGCTCCCGAAGCGCCTCTGCGGCCTGGTTGGTCGCATGGGCGTACTGTAGGGCGGTGTCCTGGAGAGGTGTCTCCAACACCACGCCCAAAGGCTCCAGGCATCTTTTGATGCGCAGGAATGCTCCCTTGAGCATGGTGGTGAGATTGCGCTTGAGGCGGGCGGCCTCATACTCGGAGGTCTTCTGCGCGCCACCCTCTCCGCGCGTTGTCAGACGGCGATCAGGGCGGTTGCGATGGTCCTTTCCTGTGCCACCGCTGTGTCTGACCTCTCCCGCTCCCGCGCCAGCTCATCGATGGCCCCCCGTAGTTGTCTCGCCGTCCGGGCTCCATGCCCGGCCGTGGCAAAGAGGCGCTAAGCGGTGTGCAAATTGCCGAAGTTCGTGAAGAGCTCAGCGGGGCGTTCAGCGGCAGATGGCGATGATCCGGGCGAGTTGGCGAGTCTTGCTGGCGGGCTGCCTGCCTCTGCTCAAGGGCGGTGGCGGCCGGCGGCGGTGTCTGGCGAAGCCTCCGCTGCTCCAAGAAAGCGCAGCGGCGTCTGCTCCTCGGAGGTATCTTGGGGTCGGCCTCGGCGCCGCCTCAAGTGAAAGCCGCCTTAGGAACCTCAAGCCCGCCTCGCCGAGTGGCGGCTTGGGTCCCCATGGCGGAAGGTGGTGGCACCGTGGGAGGGAAGTCGGTGCCACCGGGAGTTGAAGGAAAAGGCGGTGGAATCGGTGCCGCAGGGTCGGGCGCCGTGCGTCGTTTAACAGCGCCATCTCGCACCGATGGCGGGCAGGGCGGCGCCGGAGGTGAAGATATCGGCGCGCGGACGGCGGCGCGGTTGTTGGTGTTGCGATTAGGCGGCGGTGCAACCGCCCGTCTTGGTTACCGCCACCCTTGACCGTGGCGGCGGAAGTTTCGCCATGAGCGTAACCTTCATGTCCGGACCTCGGTGTCGGGACGAGTGGCCGCTGCCCGCCGCCCGTCGATGGGAGGAGCATCCACGATCGTCGGGCGCATGGCGGCACCACGCAAGGCGGTGGAGTCCATGGCGGTAGTAACTGACGATTCTCAGCGCTCTGCGGACTCCAATCGGCGGCGCCGCGCCGATGAAGGAAAGTCCAGCGGTTGGGACCGGCGGCATGAGCCTGTAAAGCCACCGGCGATCGTGGCCCATCCAAGTTTCCTTGGTGGCCAAAGTTAAAAAGGATTGCGGTTGGTAGGGAGCAACACGGAAAAAGTACAGATCGCGAAGAAAGCTAAAGAAAATAAAGACTTACGGCCGAAAGGTGCGGGTGATATAAATGCGTCGCTTTGTGTCTCGCCACTGGCGAACCGCTGCGAAGGGGCTAAGTCTTGGGATACGAAATCCTCGACGCCCAGCGCCCGCTTAAACCGGCGCCCCATAAGTCGTTGATGCGGTCGCCATTGCTCGAGCTCCCGTCTCTTCGACGGGCGAAGTTCAGCTTCTCGGTGACCGCCGCCGTCCGCGGGCACCCCAGAGCTATCGATGCGGTATCGTCATTGACGCATGACCACTTAGTGCGCTAGGCCTTCGGCTTGACTGGTGGAAGGAAGATAGTGGCGGCCATCCCGTCCGAAGACGGAGGTGGCGGCTTCAGCCCGATTCATTGCTGGAGGAGGCGCAGAGGAAGAAATGGCGGAAGAGTGGGAGATTCGGCATCACCCCCATGAACATTTCACAGAGGTGTGCGAAAGTGGCGAGGAAGATGATGGAGTTGGGGGTGAGGTGAAGATGATGGATTTCGTAGAAGTGAAGGACGGTGAGAAAAAAATCAGAAAAAGGCGGTACCAGGCCCGCCATGATGCCCCACACGAAGATGATGATCTCGTCGGCGGGGCACTGTGGTGTGGGGGTCCCAAATGAAGAAAAGAGGCCTCCCAAGACGATGGTGTGGAGTCTCCCCACTGTAGGAGTCCACCGTGGAAGCGGGAATGGATGGCGGCGCAGGAGGAGCCATGAGAGCGAAAGTAACAAGAGACAAGAAAAGCTTGGAGGAAGAAGACGAAGTTTGCAAAGAGTACTAAAAGCGCAAACTGCCAGGTGCGGATGGATCTATATGTATCCCCCACTCATACCGACGGTTCACGAAAGGACAAGGTTGTGCGCCGTTTCGGGTCCCAAAGAAAAATTAATGGATGCGGGAAGGAATCGAGGCGGTCGCATCCTGATGAGTGATGGCCCCATCCAAGAATGCACCGGCATTTAATGTAAAGATCTTGAAAACCTATGATGTGCGTTCTTGGGTGGGCCCGGGGGCTACTGTCGGCGTACTATACACCAGGGTACCCTCTTCGCCGCACAAAAGCGTGCGTGGCCCACGTGGCAGTCTAGCAAGCGGGTGGGTGCTTACACCCCGTCTGTTGGATACTAGTCCACGTGGCGTGCGCGAGCGGCAGTGGCGATCACGCCGCCGCCGGCGGCGCCGCCAACGTGGCGGCTTTGGCGGGCGGGCGGCACGCCGCCCCTCCGGTGCCGGTCCACGTGGCGTCGCGGGCGGCGGTGGGCGATCACGCCGCTCCCCTAACGCCCGGCCAACGTGGCGGCTTCGGCGGGCGGCGGCGGCACGCACGCCCTCCGGTGCGGTCACGTGGCGTCGGGCGAAGCAGTGGGCGATCACGCCTGCCGCCCGGCGCCCACTAACGTGGTATGCGGGCGAGCACGCCTCGCTTATTCCGCCGCCATGCAAAAGGGTGGAATGCGGTGGCCGTCTCAAGTTTCTTCGCCGCCCGTCTTGTGTCGAAGCGAGCCTATTGTACCGTGCATGTCGGTCCCAAGGAATTTCGCTCTGCCTGCCGTTCTCGACACCTCTCACCTACCTGTCACCGAGAGGTCACATTCCGGAAGAACCGAGCGACGGCATGCGCTGGCATTAATTAGCGCTGAGGGAACGGGACAGCGTGCAAGAGTGTAATAAATGCGTGTAAGATAGGCATGATGACCGCTCTCCTGAATCTGGCTCATGTAAGCCCGTGCATATAAGGGCACTTGGGGGAAAGAAAGAGAGAGGACTCAACAGAAGAGCTGGTCACCCACAAACTTGGTTACGACCTTTTCGAGAGGCAATCCAACTTCAAGCAGGAAGTAAGGCTGTTACCCTTCTCCATGGGGGCCTGAACCTGGGTAAAAAATCGTTGTGTTCATCTGAATTTAGACATCAGAGCTCGTTAGTGTGAGAGGTGCTGGGGTTTCCCTCTGCTAGGGTTAGCCAACTACCGAAGCCACCCCCCTATCGAACAAAACCCGGTCCGTAGGCTCGGGCCTATCAGGTGGAATACACCGACAGCTGGCTATATCGTTCCTTCAGGCAATTTCATAGATCCAGCGGGTCCTCCTCCATCATATATTTGGCCTTCAGGTCCGCATGGAGATGGTACCTCAGGAAGTGCAAAGCTGCGCACTTAGCAATTTCAGGGAGAGCCGGAACACCAGCTTCGGGCTGTGAAATTGTGGCTCCAAGAGATCGGGTTGTCAAGTTAATCTTGGCATCTATTGCCCAAGTGAGATAATTGCTGCCATTCAGGACAAGCTTAACAAATTCTTTCTTTGCGATGTCAGACATATCCTATATGCAAACAACAGGGATTTTACTTCAGATAAAATATTGTTTTGCAATTTTAATATTGAATCAGTAAAGTATGGTCTATATCTATTCAATAGATAATTATCACGGATTTTCCAGGATTTTCCTAGCATTTTTCATAATTTCATGCTAATTGTTAAGCAATTTCCAGAATTACCAATTAACAGGTGAGTAAATTTCAACGTGAAATAATCCTGGCATGATGGAAATAGAATCTTATAGGGCTCTTATTGGTTGGGTATGAAATCATGTAATGAATGCCTCCGTCAACATGACTCTTGGCCAGGTCAACCCGCCCAGAGGGCTCACATGAGGGAGGGAGCACTTCCCGATTTCGGACGCCAATTAAGAAACCTAGCCTCATGTGTGCTTTTCTTAGACACCATTTGTCATGTATCCGTTCCTTCCAAACTGAAATAAAAAACCCAACCACTTATGCCCACAAGTCCAAAACCGTTTTGGTAGCTCGATTATTTTCATAATTTTCTAGCATTTCTGTTAATTTTCTAAGCAATTTTTTGGAATTACTTAAATAACAGAAAATAAATTTCAGCACATATCTAGAGTATGCTAAATCTCAATTTTCTAGATTTTTTTCGGAAGCTTATAAACTTTAGAAAATCTAATTTATAGAATTTATTTGCAATTTCAGATTTTAATAATTATTTCTGAAAAGAGAACAGGCCATATAGCTACTGGGTCGAACGGCCCACTTGCGCTTGGATTTTTTTTTTTGTACGGGCTTCTGGCCCATCAGCCTTTCCGGCCCGAGAGTCCTGCACGGCCTTCACGGCCCACAACATATTCGGCACTTCCGGCCCGAGACTCCCACAACACACTCGACCAGAGTGCAGAACCCTAGCTACCATCTTCTTTCTGCCGCCGCCACTGCTACTGCGAGCGCGTGCGAGCCGGCGAGACCGATGGCTGCGGGCCAGTGCGAGGAGACAGCCGCACGGGGCCAGGCGCGCGGTGGCCGGCGGAGCGGTCGCACGAGTGTTCGGTGTCGGCGGCTCGCGCGAAGAAACCGAGGTGGCATCGCAGCTGGCGGCGAGTCGTGCGGCGATGAGCGCTAGTCCGGCGGGCCGAGTCAATGTGGCTGTCCGACTACGGGCAGATGGCGACCGAGATGGCTTGGTGGCAGCGCGGCTTCAGGCGTAGCGAAGCCGACGGCGCACGGGCTCGGTAGCGAAGCCGTGATGGCCCGGCGACGGCGTAGCGTGGGCCGAGGAGACTCGGCGGCGAAGCCATGGTGGCCTGGTGGCGGCTGCAAGCCGGAGTTCACGGGGCGAGGTGGTGGTCTGCTGGGCCGACGCGGCGATGCTGCCGCCGAGAGGCTTGACGCCGGTGGAGGCTGCAGCCACAAGGAGACCGACGGCCAGGAGGTGGAGCGCCATGCAATTTTTCTTGGGATGAACAGTAACCACGGTGAATGCTATGTTAGATTAGACTAACATTAGGCTCTAATCAACAGAAATAATCTGTAAGATGATTTTACTCTTCATATGCGATCAATCGTCATAGATTGAACTTACGTAGGGCAAATTCTGTGGACTATCGCGTAGGATAGAGTCGCGTAGGACTTTTTCGGCAATCCGAGTGAGTGCCGGCGTGATGGCGTGTTGATTGCAGATTGGATCGGGCGATCAATCGCCGGTAGTAGTCGTCCGTTCGTCGTCGACGATCCTCCTCCTTGCGGTAGAGACTCGTGCTAATAACGTGTTATAAAACGTCGAAGAACGCCAACGAACAATCACCAATAGTAGATGCAATCATGAGAGTAAGAACAATAGACACACAATATAGGGGTGGAATTCTCTCTCGCTTTATTGATTCAATGGTTTACAATGAGGGGGCACCTGATATATATAGCGGTGTGAGAGAGAGTTCGGATTTGACCACATAAGGAAGAGATAGAGTCCTAACCATATTTGGTTTAGGTTTCCTTATCTCACAACACACACAAGGTTATTCTATGAGGCCAAGTTAGTGTGTGATGATCTCAGCAACTTATTTTTCTCGATCCACTCCCTGGTTAGGCTTAAATCCATAAGGTAGTTATTTTGTCGGAGTTGGCATGTAGTTTAGCTTTGCTGTTTTGCTCTAGTAGTTTAGCTTAAATCCACGACCAGTTTGCTGCGAACGTTGGCTCTATGAAACTCGGTCTAGATGGTGTTTTTTCTTCTTGTTTTGCTCATGGACAAGTCTGCTTTTGTAAGAATTTGGTTTGTAATAGCCTTGCAGCTGTTGGTCTGGTAAGCTGGAATCCCCGGCAAGACTTCTACTCTGGCCTTGTTTAGGCCGTGTTTGGCATAGCTTCAACTTTGAATTTTGCAGCTTCAAATCTACCTTCTCACTTGGATCTACTTCCGTGAAAATTTGGAGCTGTCAGAGAAAGTGTTTGGCTAGAAGATTGGCTTCGGATGTAAGAATAAGAGAATTGTGTGCAAAAAGACTAGACTACTCTCACTCATTTTTTTTTTGGTTTCCATTTCATCTCTATTTCAGTAGTAGTTCTGTACTTTTTTTCGCCAGATTTTGAAGTTTGCCAATTATTCTTCGATTTTGCATTGGAATTTAGAACTGCACAAGGCAGATAAGAAATTCAATTTGGCCACTGGCCATCTACTCGGTTGCTCTTGCTCCCATATACTATTTTTTCTGAAGTGTTATGGTGATAATCATACGCCGTGTACGCTACTCACCGAGGGATCTAACAAAACCAAACATTTTTTCAATTTTGCAACGGCACAAGCAACAACACTGTATTACTCTTGTAAAGGCGTTGGTTAAGGCACCAACAAATATCCTGGGGCATCATTTGAATGTGATTCTATAAATAGATGTTCGACTATTGTGAGAAAATATAAAACCAAAACACAATTTCGAAAGCTCACAGGATCATTAAATAAACTATTCCACATCAACAGTTATAATAAATTTTAACTTAATGACGTTCACAACAAAAATATCATCATATTATCTCACATTTACCACTTTAAAAATGTAACCAAGAAAGAGCAATAGGGATTGCAAGCTCATCATGAAAATTATCAATGGACCAATCATTCGGTTGTGACGTTGAACCATCGGATGCATGTTAAGAAATTACACTGCTTTGATATCTTGATGGAATGGTAGGCACATAATTTGGATCGCGATCGTACCTACGGAAATGCCAATCTCCGCTAGCATGCTCACGTATGAAGATGTGAAGCGCCATAGTAGCGGCAACAATCATCTTTTGCTTGATCATTGGATAACTCGGCATCTTGAGTAAAATTTGCCATTTCATCTTCCATACTCCAAACGATCACTCAACCATATTACGCACACTTGAATGTACTCTGTTGAACTTCTCCTTGACAATAGTTGGTTCTGTACCTATATGAAGCTCAGGAACATGGTACCTTTTACCCTTATATGGAGCTAGATACCCCAACCGGTTAGGATAATCGGCATCCACAAGGTTATTAATACTTGCCTTAAATCAAAAAATAGATTCAATTAATGACAATATATTACTTAAACAGAGGAATTTTATTGCATATGTAAAAGTGAGTTACCTTGTAGAGGATGTGGGAAGACAGATCGGTCCACTCTCAATGCATGGTATAAGACACTAGTATCATGTATAGCACCTGATTGGCCTGTAGATACGTATGTGAAACGCATGTCAAATTCACAAACTACCAACACATTTTGAGAGAGACTTCCTGATCGACCTCCCAATATAACTAACTTGTTGGTCAAATGGCATAAATACATGAATGTAAGTCCCATCAAGAGTACCAATGCAGTCTTTGAAGTGTGAATAAGCCCTTTTATCATCTTTAATCCTACTATATACAGTGGAGAAGTTAGGGTCCTTGAGTTTCACATAATCTATCGCCATGGCAACCACACAATGAAGGACCTCATCAAACTTCTTGCTAATAGTTTCACCCAAGTGCTTGAACCGATTTTGTGTTCTCCTATTCGACTCACATACATTACAGATTCATAGAAATATTGCAAGTACCTCATGAGTACTTATATATTTGGATGGTCGTAAGTTGTACTTACCAACAAATCATGAAGGTCAAAGGAGAATAGCATGGTTTATACATAGCGTCCGATAACTTTCTCCCGAAGTAGATAGTATCTCTCTCAACTAACCCATCCCGCTAAGAATTGAGATTCTAGGCTGCGCCTTGTCCATGTAAGTTGAATAAAGCTGAATAACTGCCTGTTACTATCTAAAATACAACAGTTATTTGCACATCCATAGCTAGTTTATCCGTGATACTTGATATCGTCAGTACGCAGCCGACTCTCTAAACGTGTCGTAACAAACCTCAAATTGCCAAGCAAAGTAAATTCACGTGCACATGAGCATGGAGAACGCATGTACTGTAATTAGTCCACGTCTAATGAACCACAGTTTACATACAGTAGTACATCTTCCTTGTACTACACGATCTCAGCAGGTCATGCTGGCTACAATGGAACACAGTTTGTAAAATTCAATAATTATGACACATTTGCTCAACAAACCACTCCATTCAGCGAATTCGGAAGTTCTATTACATTAAAACGTGCAATTCGGAAGTTTTGTGAAACAAGTTCTTGTAAAATATGTAGTTTTGTGATACAACTTCTTCTAAAATCTGTAGTTTTATGAAATAGAAACTAAAATATGTAATTTTCTGATAGTTTGTATAAGAAACCTGTAGTTTTGCGAAAAAAGTTCTTCTAAAATCTATAGTTTATGAAATAGAAGCTAAAATCTATAATTTTCTAATAGTTTTTTAAAAAAAACCCTAATTTTGTAAAATTTACTCTAAACTCTAACTTGGATTTTTGCCAAAACCTTTAATCCTAACTTGAAAATTTTATGTGTGAATACATTTGAAAAGTATACAAAAAAATACATATACAAATTATGTAACCCTAAATTGGATTTTGGCCTAAATCATAAACCATAATTTGGATTTCGGCCTAAACCCTAAAACCTAATTTGGGAATTTATGTGCAAATACTTAGTATTTTTCATTAAAATAGATAGAAAGTGTAGATAAATGCATACATGATTTTTTCATAATTTTTTCTAGCCCCAGGAGACCATTTCTCAAAGGTTTGAAAATCACCGAAATTTTGTCCAATTTTGCTGACATTTTGGTATTTTGGCCAAAACTTAGGTTTTCTCGATTTCAAATTTGCGAACTTTATCCAAATTTTGTCCGAAATTCAAAAATTTCACTAAAATTTTGGATTTCAACCACCACCAAAATGTGATCCGAAAACGAAATTTGAAACCTTCGGCTTTAGAATGAATTGGTAGCAAAGCTAGATGTACATATGGTTGGTTATGTTAGGCTATGTATATGATGTGCGTATTTTGCATGTCTATCGTATGACTTGTAGCTTGCAACCTAACGTACTAAGTGTACTTTGACATTTTGCTATGTGTACAGACTATAACCTGACGTACTAAGTGTACTTAACCATTTACCACGTATACTGACTATACCAATCACTTTATACCTCGATTACCGACATGACACCGTAGTCTTAACAAGATGCACGTTCTCATTTAGTTAGCCCCGTTAGCACACTATGTGAGATACCTTGGGATGGTTTATGGGATCATTGCAGTTTGATTTTCATAACGCTAAGGTATCGTGAAGAGGTTTTCACTATTACAAAACACTATATCACAGACGGTTCACAAAACACATCACAGACGGTTTTGTGAACCGTCTATATCAAAGTGTCAGTGATGACAATAGGACATCATTGACGGTTTTTGAACCGTCAGTGAACATTAACATCACAGACGGTTCTAACAAAAAACCGTCTGTGATAAGGGCATATCACGGACGGTTCGAGGTTAGAACCGTCTATGATAGAACCGTCTGTGATAAGAACTCATCACACACTGTTCAAACTGGTAATTTAAAAACACTAAATTAGAAGAGATTTCCTAGGATGTCACCCATTCTAATACCTAGGAATACTACTTTCGCCTAATTACTACTCGAGTGGTCTTCCCAAGAGGTCACCCATCCTATTACTACTCACATCTAAGCACGCTTAACTTCAGAGTTCTTATAACATCCAGTATTTTAGTGGTGGTATGATAACATCTGACATATTATGCCTCCCTCCTCCTTTTAACCCCGTGAAGCAATCTTAACAACGATTTCCAATTATTTTAAATTAGCAAACTATGGAGGTAATTAGCAAAATTTAAAGCTTTCAAATTTATTTTCCATACTTTTGACTATTAATGATGCTTACAATATATGTGCCATTACTATTCATGGAACATGTAAAAACACCATAACTTTTGACTCGTACGTTTGATTTTGGTATTCTTGAGCTTTCCGGAATCATCACACGATGAGCTCTCCGATTATATTCTTTTGGGCACCGATTCTAGTTTGCAAATAAGAAATCCGATCACTTTTGTTAAAATGGTCATAACTTTTGACTCGTAACTCGGATCGGGGCGTTCTTTGGCTCATTTGAAAGATAATGAAAAGTAGTACCCAAATTTCATAAGTGTGCCAAAATCAGATGGTCGGATCTTACTAGTTTGTGCAAGTGCGTGCGCGGTGACGGAATTCCAAAAAAAGGTCGTTTAGGGCCTCAAAACGGCCTCCGAAGTTTTGAATCTGTTTCGACCGTTCTTTTTAATTATTGCAAATGGAATATTAGTTCCAATTGTTTTAAATATAATATTATTTAATTTCAATTCTTTCAAATTAGAAGGCAGGAGAGGTAATTATCAATAAACGAAGTGGCTGGAAGCTCTGTTTATACGTGAGATATCACACACGGTTTTATATTACAGCCGTCTGTGATGTAAGAAATATCACAGACGGTTTCTAAATATAACAGTCCCCCTTCGGGCCGCCTCCCCGTGGGCTCGCCTCTCCACAGCCACCTCCCTTCGCGCGCCCCGGCCCGCCCGCGCTAGCGTCACCACCCCTTCTTCCTAGCGTCCGGTCCGAACCCAGCCTCACCAGCGAATCCCGCCCGTCGTGCGCTGCCTCGTCCAATCTCGTCGCCCACCTGCCGAGCTGTGAATCCCGCACTTGCGCCCGTCGCCTCAGCCGGCCCGCCTGTGACCGTCCTCATCGTTGAAAACCCGTCACCCCTCTCTCTTCCCTACCGCCGCTCTCCCTCCACGCCTGGGGCTATAAATAGCCCCCACCCTCGCCCATTCTACCTCGCCCCGAGCTCGCCACGAGCTTCTCTTCCACCCCCGCTAGCCCATTCCCTCTCCGGCTCTCTCCCCGCGCCGCGCGGAGCTCTTTTTCCCTCGGCTCCGGTCTCCCCGCCGCTCCGCCTCACCACTCTATCCCTCGCCTATTCTTCCCCCGCCCTGGAATCGCCGTGAGCTCCTCTCTCCGTTCCGCCACTCCATTCCTCCTCTGGCGCCGTCCTTCACCTACACGCCTGTCTTCTTCTCCATGTCCGGCAACTCAGTGCCGCCGCCCGTCACCACATGCTCCCTCTCTCTATGCGCACTGGGGCCCCGTCGTCAGCGCTCCCCCGCCCGTCTCTATCCAGCGGGCCCTCTCTGTCAGCTTCCCCCTCTCGCTGCCTGGCCAAGCCTCGCCTTGTCAGTCCCCCCCTCTCTGCTCGGTGGCCTCATTGTCAACCTACCAACTACAAATTACCAAGGTCTGGTGGCCCATCGCGCCAGCGTGCAGCTGCAAGGTTTCGGGTCATTGTGGTTAAAGCGAAAGCAGAGCCAAGACAAATACAAAGGAGTTATCTTGGCGACCCGATCCAAAAATCCTTTTCCAATTTCTTTTGATTTTCTGGATTTTCATTTTATTTAAAATCCAAAAAATTCAAATAAAATTCTAGAAAAATCCCCAAAAATCCTTAAAAATTCTCAAAAATCCAAAAATAGCCAAAAATACATAGTTTTGATCCATTCGAGCCAATGAGTCCAAAAATAATCTCCGTTTCTCCATACCAAGTTCAGAAAATTCCTAAAATGCCCCTAAACTCCATTTTGACCATTTTCTCTCCGATTCCTTTTTCTGTTCTTCTTTCTTTGGTTGTTCTTATTCGTTTATTTATTGGATTTGCTTTTTCGCGCTAAATCCGATGTCGGAGCAGTTCCTGGAGCAACCCACGGAGCAGGAGCAGTACGTCGAGCCGCCGTAGAAGCAAGAGCTATCCGGAGCCAGCCACGACTACAGCTACATCTCGCTAGGCGAACCTTCAACCCCGCAAGGCAAGCCGCACCCCCTTGAACATATTGATCCCATTTTCCGTATAAATACTGTATATGTAGTTATTGCATCATTGTCTGTAAATAGAGTAGAGACCTAAAAAGGAGCTAGTTTAGAATGACTTAGTTAAAAACCCACCCTCTTGTTAAAGCCATGTTGATTATGCCATATTCACTTGTTAACCCTAGGCTATCATTAATGAACCACCGTAGGCTAGCTATAATAATCTTTCTCAATTACGAACTATTGTTCAAAACCCCCGAGTCTTGACTCGGGGCGCGCTTTCAAAACCTGCTACGGTTAGGGGGACAGTGTTGGGGGGACCACGGAAGGTGGATGCTAGCCCAACCCTCAACCGATGACAAGCCCAGATGTGGTCTGGTGATGGGTACGGTGGTACCAATGTTGTTATGTGTATTAGGTTGTGTCTTTGACACTTAAGGATTAACCTCCTTGAGCAAAGTAAATAAGTTCAGTCCTCTGTCAACCACAAGTTGGGTCGATCAGCTTTGTTGACCTGATCCAACGTAGCCCGGTATATTGTTTTTCTCCTTGGAGTACCTACAGGTGGAATTACCATTCTCAGTTGGGGGAATGGATCGCGAGTTGTTTGGGGTGGAAGGAATGGTGCGGCCATTTGTCGGTTCTCATAACATTACGTATCCACTACAAGGATCCTGATTATTGTCGTCGGCTTTTACCGACGACACAGATACAATTCCCGAAGACACAGAGTTGTGTCGTCGGTCAACCGACGACATAAGTCCCTCGACACAGAGTCGACGACACAACACATCTGTGTCGGTGGCTAACATAAACCCCGCCGACCAAAGCGCATCCTGGGCCGGCCCCATCAACCAGGTCTGTATCGGCGGTTTAATATAGCCGCCGATACATACCCAGCCTAACGGCGCGCCCCCAGCGACGCCGGTCTGACGCGTGGGCCCCACTTGCCCAAGCTGTGTCGTCGATAAAACACGAACCCGCCTACACTGTTGCCCACTTTGTATCGTCGGCTTGACTATAGCCGCCGACACAAAGCCCTACTTGGATTAGCTACAGAACCAGCTGCGTCGTCGGTAATATGTGAGCCGCCTAGACTATTGCCCACTTTGTATCGTCGGCTACAACTACAGCCGCCGACATAGAGGCCTACCGGGATTGGCTCCAGAACCATCTGTGTCGTCGGGGACATATGGGCCGCCTAGACTATTGCCCAATCTGTATCGTCGGTTATGGCTATAGCCGCCAACACAGATCCCAACTGGGATTGGCTCCAGAACCAGCCTGGTTCTATTTGTCATCGGCGGTGTCCCCAACCGATGACAAAAGTTGTAAAAAAAAGGAAAAAAATACCGGAATTTTTTTAAAAAATCCAATTTTAACCTGCAATAAAACCCCATTCCCAACAGTTTTATATTCCCAATTGCCCAGAACAATCACAACATCTAATTTCACACACATTACCACATTCGCATTCACCAATATAATTCACAATTGATCACAAGATAGATTGTGATAATCAATATTTCCATCACGTTTTGGTTCGTAGCCATGCTCCTTCTTTCCATGTTGAACACACTCAATGTGAAGGAAGATGGTGCACCTTTAGCGACTCAGTCTCTGCCAAGGCAAGACCTTTTTGGTATAGTGCATCAGCTAACTGGTCTCGTGTTTCTTCCATCTTTTCTTAGTTTTCTACCGTAGTAAAATATTTCGTAAAAGCAAGATACATTAGAGCCGATACATTTTCACTAACAAAAGGAGAGATGATAGCTACTAGTAAATACTCTACCTATGCCTCTTCATCCTCGGATTTGGTTTTAGAGACAAAATTTTTGCCGCCTCTCTGTCAATCACTGCCCACAACCTCATCACCGCAAAGAATAACCTGAATAGCAAAAGGACAATAGGCAGTTAAAAACAAATATATCTTATTGGAGCATGAATACTGAATTACTGATATAGAAGTAATATATCATTACTGATATAGAAGTAATATATCTGCATTTTGCTTGAAATTGAGAATTTGATACCATTTATTCCGACAGAGTAAAGCATTAATCTCCACCCAAGTGACAGTACCGTATTAAGGGAGGGTGAAGAGCACTGTGAACTAAGTCACCAAGCTTTCACATGGAAAGAAAACATGCATGTTTGAAGCATAGTTTTAAACAATCATTTTTTTCCAGTTGAAGTATGGTAAGACTATAAACTATGTGATTGTTGGTTAGAATCAACATATGTACGTGGGTAGTTTTTATTTCCTTAAAAAGTGGTGAAATGAATTATGATTTTCATTCCAATCTTTAACCACTGAAGGCATGAATACAAGGTAACATTGTATGGCATCAACCTATCAACTAATGGATCAGTTCTTTATGTAAAAGGTACATGTTGCACCTAGTGGTGAGTTCAAAAAGGCATTAACCAAGGTTTCCACATATTCACTCAGACGGTAAAATAGTATGGACATTTGAACAAGCACACTTAATACGAAGACAGCACCTTTGTGCATAGTTTGCTAAGTCCAGTAATTCAAAATAGATGCAGGACAACATAAATGAAAAGGAAATATTAGTAACCTCTTTGTGATGGCTAATCTTATCATCAGAAGTTGTTTTCTGAAGTACACATTTCAAAATTTTGGCAAGCAAAGGTGTATATTTCGGATACTCTGACTGCAATATGCCAAGAAAGGTTAATTGTCATTACAGAAAACAACAATATAAACAGATATAGTTCACAATTTCAATAACATAAGATAGAAGGACATGTTTAGCAAGAAAAACCCATAAGATATAACATCTTATTGCATATCTTAATCACCATATCTTAGCATGTAAAATTAACTAATATTAGAGGCACCACAATAATTCTGCAAACTACATATTCTCACAAAAATATGAAAAAGGAAAACAACTGTCATTAAGCCACATCTTACAGATGATGACAAATTTCAACCATCGATGTTTTTATCCATTCGCTTATTCTAAGTTGGAAAAAAAATTATGGAGGAAATAAACTCTAACAGTTAATTGGACAATGGATGTATAGACAGCTAGCCATGCAATTTCATAGGCAATTCTTCTAGTTAGATGTCAATAAACAAAATGATTTTCATTAGAGCTTTCAATTACAGTTTTAAATAATAGAAAGATTCTGCATGAAAAGCAAGGGAATTGAGAAAACAGATGAATGATTTGTCGAAACATGGAAAATGGCATCAAAAACCACCTTTTGAGGATTGGAGCTAAAGATAAGAATGTTAGTAGAACAGCTTTCCTTGTATTTGCAATGTCAACATTAGAAAAACGGTAAAATTTACCCCGCATACTTAATAAAAAAGAAATTGTGGCACACCTTGAGTATTCCTACATTTATCTCAGATGTTTTCCAGTTAAAATTGTCAACTAGCCATCACATGGCAGCCATATCAGGCATGCATGGACCTCCAAATCGAGATTGACATAATCAGTAAAGTATGTAAACAAAATGATAAAAAGTGCAGAAGGTTGAATCATATTCCTCCATAACCACATCAAAGGATAATACAAAAACAACACAAAAATGAGTAACGATCCTTGCATAAAAGATTCTAAGTTTCAACAAGAAAAGAGAATAGACTTAACAAAGTGACCCGGAAGATATAATAAAATCATCACATCTGGTCTTTCTTAGTGTATCTTAAATGATAAGATAAGAAAAATGACTAAAAGAAATCATTATACCTTAAGAGAAGCAACAAGCTCCACCCAGGCAGACTTGTCATCCTCACTTTCTTGCTTAAGGCCGGAAAGAAACTTTATCTTGGCATCTCGAACCTAACCAATCATACTTATTGTGAAGATTGTTCCCCATGAATTTCAATTGCAAAAAGCAAAATCATTTTTATCTATTAAAGTATTAATATAAAAACAGGCATTAGTCATGATTATTTCCATGTAACTGAAGTTCACAATTATCTATTGATGAAAAATTACATGGATATAGTATGTATTAAGTTAATACCAACAAAAGTCTTCCAAATCAAGAACTCTTCAGCAAATAATAAAATGATCAACTTATGAAGCAAAATAATTGTGTTAGAACTTCATCAGCAACAAAAAAAATTCAAGTAAATGACATTTAACTAGCTATTAAAGTGTGTCAACCTCCTCATCTAATCGCTCCGAAATACTCTTTGTTCCAATCGAAACTCCCTTTTCTTTATCATCATCAACCTGCAAATTTTACATAATTATATCAAGTACATTGAATATGTGAGACAACTATAGAGCACAAAACATATAACAGGCAAAAACTAATAGACATATGGTGATATTGGATATGAATTTACACCTGAGCTAGCAGTCTTCTAGCATTAATGTAAGGATCATAATAACAGCAAAAATAAAAGTAAATAAAAACAGAACTGAAAATTTAATCCGTGCTACTAACCTTTGATGGTGGAATGAGATAAGAAATATTATAAGATGTCAGCATCTTTGGTTTTGCTCATCTTTTTGGTGAATGAACTTCTGTACCATATGTTATGGACCCAACCAAAACAGCCCTGTGTGGAGCATTCTGCAAAAGCAATTCAACATATAAAACCAAAACAAAGTCACAAAACTGATATAGTGATATTTAATCAAATTATACATCAACCGGATATGTACCTTAGGAAGTTTTTCTCTAGATGGTGGAGACACGTAGAATGCTTCAGGTTCTCTAATTTCACAATTGCCCAGAACAATCACAACATCTAATTTCACACACATGACCACATTCGCATTCACCGATACAATTCACAATTGATCACAAACACATATATAGCAAAATGCATCAATAATTCATAAATTCAGCTCACAAACCAAAAGAGTACATCACATTCACAATCAACAAGTCTATGAACCAGCAAAAGAAATAACTAACTAAGTCTGTGAACCAAAGAAAAGGATCAAGAAACACCTGCCAACGAATTGATTCGGGTCGATCTTGTGCCATCGAATCACCTCCTGAGCATTCATCGCAGAGCAAAGCGCAATTGAGGTGGACACCTACAAGATTAGAGGAAACTACAATTTTCAAAACTTTTGTGAATTTTTGTACTTGTATGAATAGTTAGCTAAAATCGAACAAAATGCATTACCCCGCTCGGCGTCTGCGTGAAGAACGGCGGAGGTGGCATCTGCGGGTGGCGGAGGGTCCCGCCGCAACGATCGTGGATATGATATGTTAGCATCTCAAACGTAAGTACAACGAGCTACGATACAATCTTAATTACTCGCAAATAGTTGAACATCCAGAGGTTCGACTCGAGGGCCTCGATCGCCTCCTATCCTCCTCTCACTCCACTCGCCTCCGCCGTCGTCCGTGCGTCTCGCTGCTGCAACTCGCGATCATCTTCGCCGGGCTTCTAGTCGTGATTTGGCGGAAGAGGCGCTCATTGCCGATGTTCTCGACTTGGCCCCTCAGACAGTCTGGGCGCCACCACCGAGTCCATGAAGCCGAGCATGCCGTAACTCCTCCCACCGAATCGATCGAGATAACCGTGAGGGTCGACTGGCATGGTCAAGGGGTCACAGTCGGCACCGTGCTTCTCCTTCATGGCTACACTGTATGTATCCTGTGAAACAAATAAGATATGAAGTGGATTAGCTCGGCCACAGTTGCAGTAGTTGTAGAGTAGCGAAAAGAGAAAGTCACTTACAATCTTCTCCTGGGCAGCCAGGGGCATCGGTGGTTGCGTACCGTCAGGTCGGACACGAGGCGTGTGTGCCTGCGTCCACACGGTGAACTCATCGGGCTAAGTCCCGTCTCTGACTCTTGTAGTTCAATTTCAAATGTGAAATGAAAAACTGAATTGACAAGAATGCTAGAGTTGTACTTAGTATACTTACGATATCGCGCGCGACGTGACCCATGCCTCGTCCACCTAGGTAGGTCACATAGATCTCGGGGTTGGCTTCTCGATTCCCCCTGTTCCTCTTGGACCTCTCGATCCACTCCTTCGATGCCCACATCTTGCAGAGCTCCCTCCAGGCCTGTGGGCACTTGTCCATCCAGTCTGGACACCAAGGCTGGTACTCCTTTGCCTCGACGTACTGTTGCAAGGCATGTGCCCTCGAGATCTTCATCCCCGTGCTCCTGTAGTGCTTCATCACCGCGTCCCGGTGGGATAACCTGATGGCGCCCTCGACGGTTTTGCCGCCATTGTGTCGAGCACATGGCGACAAGCATGATAGTCGATCCCGGATGCGTCGAGGCAAGCCGATACCTCGCTCAAACAAAACAAACACGTGAAGCTATAAACACGAAAACATCAATAGAAATGACAACTTACCCAGAACTCGGCTATGCAATGATCCACAACAGTGCCTCCCTGGTCGTCCTCCACGAGCGAGTAGTCGCTCCACCTAGTCACCGGGCGTCGAGCATCACCTCGCCCACTCGCTTTGGGTAGAGCCGCTCAGATCACCCCTAGCAAGTGGCCCGGCTCCTGCTTACCCTTGTTGAGGTAAACCAAGCCCCTGCATGAAGAATTAGTAACAAGTGGTTAGCAAGTTTGTGGTTAGCAATAAAAGACATCGAAAATTTGTAGCACATACTTTTGCCCACTAGAAACAACTATCTCTATCCTGTCGGCTGGATCTATGGGGGCTTTTGGCAATTTATTCGCCTCGACTTTTCTTGGTTTCATGAGCTCGAGGCACCCCCGACTCGGTGCAGCTTGACTCCCATGGATCCCAGTCCTCGTCCCCTCCTCATCCCTCCTCAAGCGCTGAGCCCACCAACCCCAACAAGCTCCTCATCCCTCATGGGAGTCGGTGGTAGCCACCACCTCCTCCCCCTCCTCGGAAGCTGCCAGATCTTGGGGTGAGCCGCCTCCCGCACTTCTCATGCCCCCTTCCCAAGACCTTCTTCAATTTTTGGCCAACTTCTTCAAGACCTCCAGCCATCCTGCACAAATTAAATTAAATGACATAAAGTACATTGATATTAATTGAAACGAATAAAATATAAACGATATAAAATTAAATAGCTTAAAAATCTTCGGCTTCCTCTTCCTCTTCCTCTTCCTCTGCATCTGCCTCTGCCTTTGCCTCTGCCTCTTCCCTTTCCTCCTCTTCTTCTCCTTCTACATGAGATGGGTATACCGATCCCAAAATATTATCTAACCCATCACCAATATCGACGTGTAGCTCTCCGGTAACTCTTGTTCTTGGAATACCTCACGTCTCGGGTGAGAATCGAGTCGTCTTCCGTGAGATCGGGCAATCTACTGTGGAAGACATTTATGTACAATCCACCAACTTTTGTAATTGGTGGGCATATGGTAGATAGAACACCATTTCGACTTGTTCGGCAAAATGAACACGCCAGCTTTTGATCTGACTTCTTATGATTGATCTCCACTAGTCCTAGTTTTGGAGTACGCCGCACCCCACTAGTTGGATGGAACCATCTGCAACGAAAGAGCACGACCGAGAGATCTTTGTTGCCTTCATACGAAATTTCTACAATATCCTCGATGATCCCATAGTACTCTATGTCTGGACCACCAGAGTCATCGGTGACATAACTCACGACGCTCTATTCACCGTAGTTGCATTGGGGCGAATGACTCAATTAACCGGATCGAAATTGATATCCATGGCAATCATAGCATCCATGGACCTTAATTCTACGACTGCATCCACGTGACATTTGTCGGAGATTGTTGTGCACGCTGCAATGTCTTTGACACTGCACAAGCATTCGAGGCAAAATTCATTAAGGAATAAATGCCACACATTTGTAAATTAAGTGAACTTGTATAAGAGGAAGAAGGTTACGTGGTAATGAAACCAGGTTAGAAAGTTTGACGACCTTGTCCACGACCTCGCTGCTTTTGATTGTCAATTTGTTCGCCTGAAGGTTCACCTGATCATTCCCACTCTTCTTGAATAAATTGACTACAAGATTTAATATATATTTCAGACATTTATTTCATAAGTACGTATTTATGACTTATTTGAGACATTTATTGACTTACTCAATGTACACCTTCATTTCATCCATGTTGTCGTACACGTACAACTGAATCAAATTTTTTTTCCGCTGCATCAAGTCACGTGTGGTGCTTTTGCCGACATTGCATCCGGCTTGGTCATGGAACACCTCCAAGTTGGAAGTACTTCTGCGACGTGCCTTCTTATACCTTGGTTGTGGCACATGGACCTTGTTTTTTGTCGCAAAGTATTTGTCCGTGAAGGAGGCGATCTCTGAATCACCAAGCTTTCGCACATCGCCTTCGACTCGTGCTTTGTTCTTCACCTTCGCTCTAAGACTTTTCATCATGCGCCCACAAAGATACATCCACCTAAACCGCTACCGCCCCCAACTTTTGCTTCATATGGCAGATGAACTAGTAGATGTTGCATGCAATTAAAAAACCCATAGACATAAATCTTCTCGAGCTTTGTCACAAGCACGACAATGTCCTTCTCCAATTCCTCCATCCTCGATGCGGATAGCTCTTTTGCACGAGCTCTCGATAGAAGAAGCTAAGCTCGCTAATGTGATCCATATATCATCGTCAACATATCCACGCCACACTACCGAAACAGACGCCTATGAAGACTTTGTAGTCGTGGGCATTCATCCCATTTAACTTGCATTGCTCTATACTAACGGCATGTCGAAGGTTCACCGCATAACCATCTGGAAATTTAACCTTTTCCTAAATCCAATCAAGAATCTGCTTTATTTGCCCACGTGTAAGGCAGAATTTTGCCCTAGGTTTCCTCCCATTCTCATCGAGGTTCATGTTTGGCCGATCACATATCAGAGCGCAGTCCAGGTTCATGTTTGGCCGATCACATATCAGAGCGCAGTCCAGACGTGCTTTCTTGTTATCTTTAGTCTTCTGTGGGATGCCCCAGTTTGTGTTCACGACTGACTCGCACATATTTTTCTCTTGGTGTATCACGTTGATGTTGTAAGGTAGCTTCAGGTCTTTTGCATAAGGAATATTGTAGATGCTGCACTTATGAGTCCAATGGTGCTCCTCACCATAGTCTTTCACATACCCGATATCCGCTAGATCGTCATGCCAATCGATGATATCCTGCACTTCAAAACGTTCTGGTGGCCCCTTCTTCACAGTCTTGCCTTTACGAAATGCCTTTTTTTGATTCCTAAATAGGTGCTTCGGCTCCAGGAAACAACGGTGACAGTCGAACCAACAGGACTTACCCCCATTTTTCAGTGTGAAAGCATCAGTGTTACGCAGGCATATAGGGCATGACAACTTTCCATGCGTGCTCCACCCCGAGAACATGCCATACGCCGGAAAATCGTGTATTGACCACAGGTATGCGGCACGCATCCTAAAGTTCTTCCCCTTGTAGCTATCATGTGTCAAGACTCCTTTAGTCCACAGGTCAGTCAGCTCTTCTACCAGAGGTTGCATGAATAGATCTAAGTTTTTTCCAGGAGACTTAGGCCCAGGTATTATAACAGAAAGAAACATGTACTCTTCTTTCAAGCAGAGTTGAGGCGGCAGGTTGTACGGGATCGCGAACACTGGCTAGCACAAGTACGGGTGCGCCATCATATTGAATGGCGTGAACCCATCGGTCGAGAGGCCTATACGCACATTCCTAGGCTCCGCCGCAAATTCAGGGTGTTTGTAAGGACCCGAATTCACCAATTCGAATCCACTGTGTTTTACCGCACTATTCCCAGGATCAATGCTAGTGCTGTAGTGACCCGAATTCACCAATTCGGATCCACCGTGTATGCCGCACTATTCCCAGGATCAACGCTAGTGCACACGGCTTAACATCGGTAAGCATCACATCATACACAACGATAATAACAATAAGACTTCATTTATTTAATATAACTAGTGTACGATCTTATGATCACTTACATTTATTCGGCCTCATAAGGCAAGATTAAGATAAAATAAGACAAATGCAGCGAAAAATCATAGAAGACGTAGTGACTCATCAAGACACCACAAAGCGATCGACAAGGCTTGGCCTAGTGACTCACGCCCACCGTAAAGTCCTCCTCAAGCACAAAGCGAAGACTCCTCCACGTTGTTGGTTGTTAAGCAAGGGTGAGTACACCAACACGCACTCAACAAGTTGTGCATGAATGCAATTCTATTATAACTATATGCAGGCTTATTCCAAAGGAAGGCTTATGGTGCATAAGCAGTAAAGCAGCATTTTCAAACATAAGCAATATGTAGATTGAAAAGACAGTAAAACAAATAATAACAAGTAAGTAGATTCAGTTATTCTCAAATAAACCCAAGTTCTCCATCCTAAATCAAGTTCCATTATCCACATGGCATCCTGCCATCCCATCCAGTTGACAAGTTTTAATTAACTACCCCTTGATCTGTAATTCTAGCATTGCTCAATACTGAGCACGGCTATCCGAATAGATTGTACACTCGCAGAGGTTATGCACTTTACCCACATGATACAATCATGCACCACACAAAGTAACGATCGTAACGAAGCCTTTACAATGCATCCTCTTAACCCTGCTATCCGCTAAGGTTTCAACACGAAGGCTACGCCACCACGACAGGCCCCCTCTTGCGCCATGTGAGTTTCTGCATAACCGGACTCACACCACCAAGATAGCACTTAAGTTAAGCATTTGCAAATTAGCTGCCTAAGTCTGTCCCATTCCAGACATGTGGTTGCAAGTTAGACTCAGGTCAAAGGCTCGCAAGGTTAAGTCCTTAGGATTGATTAAAGCAAGTCTAACACATACCCTCTTGCCCATCGGGCCCACCCTGGCACCCTTGCCCCTACCACTTGCTTCAATCTAAATGATTATCAAACCCAGTTGATTACCAAGCATCACATGCTATACACAATTCAACCTCGTTGCGTGACCTTCTCGCCACCACAACTCAATCTCTTTGTGTAACCGCACATGACACACAAATTAACATCATTGTTCCATATACCATTAGTCAAGATTAATAATCATTATTGCATGAACATGTGATGTCGTGGCATGGCTAAGCAATTCTATTTCGTTCTAACCATCCATGTTGATTTCATTATTAACCAACTATAGAACCAACTTAAGGTGACAATGAAGCATGGCATACAAATAACAAGGTAGGGTATAATTCAAAGGGTATGATAGCTAATCCCAAACTTATGTTGAAATCATTTATACACATAAAATAACAAGTAATAAGTTAAATCAAAATAGCATGCAATCTAAATTAGGGGTGCAACATGATCAAAGCACAACTTGCCTTCGTTAAGCTCCCCGCCCAGTGCGAAAATAATTCACGAGTGAGAAATCCTTCCGATGCTTCGCACAATTCAACGTCTACGCGAATCGAGAGAGAAGGCAAATAAAAACCAAAACCAAATAGCAAATGAACTCGAAACTTCAAATAAAATCCACCATTGGAAAGATCTCAATTTTACGAATCTTTCGGAGATCGAATCACCCAAATCGGAGTTCAAATGCAAAAGTTATAGCATTTAGAAGTTTTGAAAATAAACTAAACTCTGGAATTAGAATTTCTAAATCTTTCCGAATTATTTTTATAAATTAAGAAAATCTGAATTTTCCCGTCCCGGCTTGTACGGACAAAACGTAGCGAAATCTAGACTGATGAACTCAATCTAACGGTTATGGGTAAATCTACTACGTAGCCTAATATCAACCGTCCGACCTAAATCCAACAGTTGATATTTAATCTAAGACGCTTACCGATACTGAAGTGACGTGGACGAATTCCGTACGCTTGATTATGATCCGACGGCTGACGAAGTTCCCGATCGGCGATGAAGCGACGGCGGCTTGAATTCCCGGGAGACGACGACGACCTCGGCAGCACGCGCTCGGAAATCTCCTGGCGACGCCTGCGACTTTTCCTCGACGACGCGACTTGCTCAGACGACGGCGCGACACGCTTGCGATTTCTCCTCAGACACGGCGCGACTCCTCGATTGCTCTTGATTTTCCTGCCGCTCGCTCGGTTCTTGGCGACGATTCAACGGAGAAAACTAGCACCGGTGGATGTGCTCTGGGATGAAGGACCTCAGGGTGCGGACGGGGCTTTTATAGCCTCGGCTTGTGCGCAAGGATGGAAGGCGAAGCAACTTTGCGATAGAAACGGCGCGCGGCGGAATTTTTGGAAATCGAATCAAAGACGACGACCAGCTCTTGAATCGGCCACGCAGCCTTTCCTTTCCCGCGCACCGCGGACTTCGTTTCCTTTGCTGAACTCGGCCACGCGCAGGAATTCCAATCGGTCGCGCGCTACTTAACCCGGCCAAGCTGTCCGTTTCCCGCCTGAAACGGATTCCAAATTTGCGATGGATTCGGCACCGACGCGGAAATTTCCAGTCGGCCGCACGTGTTGATGCGGTCCTTCTCCCGCCCGGCGATGGTTTCGAGTTTCTTGCCAAATCGGTCACGCACAAAGCTCACAGCCACAGCTGTTCTTCTCACCGCGCGGATGGAGTTCCTAATTAGCAATGGCTTTGGCGCCTGCGTGGGAATTTTGCATGACTACGCTATGGACGAAATGGAAACTCCTTCGCGCCTGGTCTTCGAATCCGTGACGAGCTCGACGCCAGTGCAAAAATTCCATTCGGCTATGCCCTATGCGCGGGAGAAGCCGGAAGTTCTTCACGTGTCTGGTTCCTAATCCGGTTTAATCCATTCAATTACTATTCCGATTCAACCCCGGAGAGAAAAAGAAATTTTCCAAAGATACTTCGAGACCTTCTATACTCAAATAAAATATTTTTGGATAGGCTTTATTTTAAATTTCCTTTTTATAAATATTTCTTAACAAAGACCATATATACTAATTCAAAATGATTTAAATAAATCTCAGAAAATCCGATAAATCCAGGAAATTCACAACATTCATAAATAACAATAAAATAATATTAATTAATTGAGAAGTCAAAAATTGGGACGTTACAAACCTCCCCCCTTAACGGAATCTCGACCCCGAGATTCAGGGCTGACTAGAGAATAGGTTCGGGAATTCTTTCTTCAGATCTTCTTCACGCTCCCAAGTTATTTCTTTTTCTGAATGATTACCTCATTGAACTCTGCAAAAGCGAGCGGACTTATTTCGGTTCTATGCTCCATTACGCTCGTAATCTTAATCGGTTGCTCTTTATAACTCGATAGCTTCTAACGGCGCTGCTCTGCTCGGTACCCTTGAGACATTTCTTAAGCTTAAACACATTGCAGACTCCTGCTAATGACTGGGGCAACTTCAACTGATACGCAACCTCTAAACATACCCTCCAGAATCTGGTTAACTCTTTCCGTTTGACTATTGGTATGCGGTGATAACTGTACTGAAATTCAAGCGAGTTATCATTGCTTCATGTAACTTATTCTAAACCCTCCAGATAAATTGGATACCTTTATCGGACACAATCTTCTTAGGTACCTATGCAGTTATTAAATCCCTGACAGATTTGCCAAACGATCTTTTGAATACGTAGTCTTTAATGATATGAAATGAGTAATTTTGGTTAATTTAATCAATATTGATTCCTCCGAATTCATACTTTTTAGGGTCCATTTTCACTAGGGATCATGTTACTGATTTGCCTCCTATAGGAATCTATAATGATTTGCAACGAATATTTAGATTTCTAATGCATTGCTTTTATTATATATATATATATATATATATATATATATATATATATATATATATATATATATATATATATATATATATATATATTTAATTCACATCACATTGAGTATGAAAACCAATAGTTTCGCCCTTCACCTTAGGTCACCAAAACCTTTCATTAAGACATTGATTTTCTTTGGCACTTTCTGGGTATATCGAATACTTAGAATTATGAGTTTTCTCAAGTATCGATTTCTTAGGATCTTTCTATCCGGCACACTGGTTCAGCGTTAAACCCTTATGGTATCCTAATCACTCAAATTTCTACTTTTTGGCTACGCCTTCTTCTTTCCTTAACTTGATTTTGTACTTCATCTACCTTCGAACTTCTTATGTTCTGATCTTCCAATGTTGGTTCTATTTCCAAGGCAACTATGAAACCTTATGGGCGACCTTTAATTGCAACTTCTTAAATTCTTTACATACCCTGGTAAACTGCTTATTATCAACATATTATGAAACGTCGACTACTACTTTAGCCTTACTGGAATGCCTATGGATTCTGACATTAGACTCTTTGATCCTTTCCAACCATTATCTTCGCCCTATATTAAGGTTGGACTGAGTAAATATATTTAGATTCTTAAGGCTCATATATATATATATATTTTTTCGATGAGATAGTGACACCATTTTTTTTCTTCACGCACTACAATGCTAACTCCAAGTCATTCAGAGGGTAATTTCAAGCGCCTCATCGCTTATGCAACAACGTTGGTTCACTTCTCGATTATGTCTAGAAGCATCATCCTTATATATTGAAACTACTCCGCACACTAGCAATACTAACACATGCTAATGATAACCGCTCTTTCAATTTCCAAAACCCTTTTCATTACTCGTGTCCATGCATCTCTTTCTCCTTAACAATCATACAAAAGGTCTAGCTATCGTCGAACAACCTTCCTATGAACCGCTGGTATTATCTTACCATTTCTAGAACCTTAAATCTAGGTAACGTACTTTGATTGCTTCCCATGTAACACAACATCTACCTTACTTGGTTCAACAATAACTCCTTTTGCGTCTTTATATGACTAAGGATTTCAACCATTTCACTTCCGAAATTCACACGAGCTGAACTTAGCATATGACTACTACTCTTGCAATCTTTCTAAATCAATCTAACATGTTTTGCATGATCTTCTCTTGTCTTAGGGTATACTAGATTGTCATCAACCATGAATTTATCAATTACTCTATAAATATCTTACTTATCATGTTCATTAGATATGCGGGTATTGGTCAATTCGTAAGATTTAGCCAAAACTTATATCATTTATGTAAAGAGCGCAATCTTAGAAACATTTTCCCTAATTCCAAAATTTATGATGGCCTAAGCGAAATTTTGTTCCAAAGAAATTCCAATTCTCGTCTAAACTGTCCAATCATGTTGTCGATCCTGATATTGGATACTTGTTTCTAACCCTTTCTTTATTTAAAGCATAATTCATTGCACTTTTCCGAAAATGACAAATTCTCGATCTAACAAGTCTCAGGCTGGGTACTCCTAACTAGCTACCGTTGTACATGTATCATATTTAGATGAACCATATACGCAATAATACTCTTAAAGAACATCTAACTCATCGTTTCCCCATTATTACGTCTTCATTCCAACATTCGGTATTCTAATGTATCAATCCTTTCTGCTTCATTTCTCCCAACAAGGAACCCTTTTACATGGAATACATTACTAATCCCTCTATTTCTACCGATAGGTTTACGACATTGCACTAAGTAAACTCACAGCTCCTAACTTCCTTGATTTGGCTTTGGCGTTGGGGCTTTGATAGGGATGGAGTTATAATTGACTTGAACCAATGCGATTGTTTTTCCTTGAGGGCATTTACTGGCAAACTGCTTAGGTTTGTGGTAATTATAGCAGAGTCTAGGGTGAACTTTCTTTCTTGGTTATTCGTTGATTGGAACAGTATCTTTACCTAGACGCCTTTTTTTATTCTCTAGACAAACTTCTTCCGCAATTTCACCACTCACTCTTAGCGTTATGTATCGGACTGGGGTAACTTCCTGTATATCCCTAGCTATAGGAATTATTTGACTTCATCATTGCTTGCATTAATCGAGTCGATCGGCCGAAATTATTTGAAACTCTACGATCCATCGGTGGTGACAGCTTGAAAACTAATCTATCCTTGGAGTTTCTATTGAGTTGGTTTTCACCTTCACTGGCTTTATTGCTATCACTAATCTGAACCGTTTGCCTGATTACCTTAAAGGGTTAGGGAAGAGGGAAATAGCATAGGCAAGGAGCAAGAATCCTAACACAGGGAAGATAGGTTTTAACCCAATAACTTAAGCAATCAATATTAATATCTTGGTATGGTTGCTTATATAAGCCTAAAAGCTTGCAACACATACTGCACACTCAGCAATCATAAAAATCCAAACTAAACACTCAACCTTAACGTCTATTACATTTGGGTAAGACTGTTCTATCGACGCGACTCAATGCTTGAGTCTCGACTCTAAGCTATGACTCTCATCGCTCTCGGGCGACGAGATTAGAAGCTTGCATATCATTCCTCTTGTCGCCCGCTGACGATCCATCTTCGCCTTGATACGTTGGTTTAGCTTAAACCTCCCAAAACTTAGAGCACCCTCCGTAGTTCTCAGAGCGTAAACACCTCGCACTCCACGTGACGACTATGTTCTCCTCATCTATTTTTAGAGAAACGTAGATAAGTCAAACGGCCCCTCTGGAAAAATTTGAGATAGATTTCAGCAAAGGTAAGGAGCAGAGAATGAGATAAGTTAAGAGCGTTGTCTTAATCCAATTTAGATTTTTCTTTTAGAAAATAGGTTTGGACTCTCTATCAACTAGGGCCAAGACCTACAACAAGATGCTCTCGATACCACCTCTGTAGTGACCCGACCACCAATTCGGATCCACCGTATGCCGGACTATTCCCGTGATCAACGCTAGTGCACACGGCTTAACATCGTAAGCATCACATCATACACAACGATAATAACAATAAGACTTCATTTATTTAATATAACTAGTGTACGATCTTATGATCACTTACATTTATTCGCCTCATAGGGCAAGATTAAGATAAAATAAGACAAATGCAATAAAAAATCGAGAAGACGAGTGACTCATCAAGACACCACAAAGCGATCGACAAGGCTTGGCCTAGTGACTCACGCCCACCGAAAGTCCTCCTCAAACACAAAGCGAAGACTCCTCTCTCGTTGTTGGTTGTTAAGCAAGGGTGAGTACACCAACACGCACTCAACAAGTTGTGCACAGAATGCAATTCTATTATAACTATATGCAGGCTTATTCCAAAGGAAGGCTTATGGTGCATAAGCAGTAAAGCAGTATTTTCAAACATAAGCAATATGTAGATTGAAAAGACAGTAAAACAAATAATAACAAGTAAGTAGATTCAGTGATTCTCAAATAAACCCAAGTTCTCCATCCTAAATCAAGTTCCATTATCCACATGGCATCCTGCCATCCCATCCAGTTGACAAGTTTTAATTAACTACCCCTTGACTGTAATTCCCGAGCATTGCTCAATACCGTGAGCACGGCTATCCGAATAGATTGTACACTCTGCAGAGGTTATGCACTTTACCCACATGATACAATCATGCACCACACAGGCGAACGATCGTAACGAAGCCTTTACAATGCATCCTCTTAACCCAGTGCTATCCGCTAAGGTTTCAACATCAAGGGCTACGCCGCCACGACAGGCCCCCTCTTGCGCCATGTGAGTTTCCCACACCGGACTCACACCACCAAGATAGCACTTAAGTTAAGCATTTGCAAATTAGTCACTAAGTTGTCCCATTCCGCATATGTGGTTGCAAGTTAGACTCAGTCAAAGGCTCGCAAGGTTAAGTCCTTAGGATTGATTAAAGCAAGTCTAACACATACCCTCTTGCCCATCGGGCCCACCCTGGCACCCTTGCCCCTACCACTTGTGTAACACCCCGGCACCCCGTGCCCCGAATGTTACCCCCTCTAGCATCAACAAAATACAAATCGCTAGGAATAAATATTTGCAAAGCAGCTAACAACTAGGAGGCTATCAAAATTATTAAAATTTCTAAAGACTCTCCCTAAAACTAGGACATCCACTCAAAGAAAGTAAAACATTTGCGCTTATAAGATATCATTCTAGCCGGTCCTTAGTTAACCAATCACACATCTAATAGAAAATTAATAATTTCCACCACATGACTATTACAGACAGAACTTATTAAACAAAACCCTGCATAACCTTTTACAAGAATTCTTCACGAGCTATTACGATCGTAATTATGAGTCATTAGAATGGAATGGTGATGATGTGAACGTGATTGTGCTTCTACCCCAACCATGCATGCCGGCTTCAAAACACCTACAAACATTAAATAACAAGCGTGAGTTCAAACTCAGCAAAGTACACGAGAATAACAATTCCAATTATCAGAAGTAAAGCAAGAGCTTGACTATAAGAGCAAGCAATACAATTGGAACAACCACCAGAAAATTACGCATTTATACCCAATTTAAGCAATAACTTGACCATATCAAAAATTACCGCAATCAAGTCATCAACTCGATAACAAACCCATTCGACGTAAAAGTGACATCACGTGACTCTAATTCACTACGTCTTCCGACTCAACCACCCCTTGTTACGACTCAAACCATTTTCATCGACTTTATTCGAGTTAAAAACTCAAATTTCACTCCACGATATTCATACAACATAATTAGCAAAGCAAAGAAAAGAAATACACTAATTCATCAATTCAAATCAATTTCCCCTATTTGTGTTGAATCCACGACTCGACCTCCAATTACCATAATCACCGTCCATATGACACACCATTTACCATAACACTTATTATTAAAGATGCAATGCACATGAATGCTCATTTTCATGCACGCATTTCAGATCGCTGAAAGTGCCCACCCGCTCGGTGTGCACCCTCACGCCCTTCCATCCCGTAGATGGAAGGTGCCTACTTCATCGTGTCTCGCCCCATTCACCTCGATGAATGGGACTACGAGGTAGGACTTTCATGTTCACTAAGTGTGAACACAGAGGCCCGCATCAGAATGGGTCGCCTCTTCCATTATGAATGCATGAATGCAACATCAATTCTCAACTAAAACACATTTCATTCATCAATTCTCAACTAAAACACATTTCAATCAATACACTCAACTAAGACACATTTCAATCAACAATTCTCAACAAATACACATTTCAATCAACATACTCAACTAAAACACATTTCAATCAACATACTCAACTCAATTCCCTAGACGAGGCACAATTAAATACATCTCTTGTATATTAACCACAAGTATTCCCGTACCCCATTCTCGCTACTCAATGCAATATTAACAAAGGTACAGTAAAACTCACCGAGATTAAGGCTTACTAGTGACCACCTGAATCCAATAGCTAATCACGTCCGCGAAGGGACGATCACCAATATAACTCATACTTGCCACAATCAATAGAAATTAGCAATAAACAGATAAATAACAATGAACCACTCGATTAGGCACACAACTCGATGTACTTGCCTTTTACCGACGGAAAATGGTGTGGCATTTGGAATCTTAGCGTCAGATGACTTCCTGTGATTAAAGAAAGCCTGAATTTAGAACACATACACACCATATAACTTAAGACAACAAACCACATAAAAGAAATCTCTAGAACTAGTGCCATTTAATCTCAAGAAGATGCAAAGACGAAAACATGTGCATTGCTCTATGTTTAAAATACAAAAAAAGAGTATTCATTCCAGAAGGGCATGTGCATATGAGTTGCAACAAGGATATGAAATAACAAGTTGCTTATCGCATGCAAGGTAGCTCTTAAGCTCAAATAGTAGAAGCATAAACTCACTATAGCATGCATGCAGTTTGCAAAATATTCCATGAATGCACTTGGAATTGGCTTTGCACATGTAAGGAGGACACTCTTTACTTGTAAACATTCAAAGACACAGATGCAAAAGCAATCATACACGATCAAGTCTACTCTCGCCTAAATTACAAGTACAATGAGTATTCATTCCAAAGAACCATTAACTACTAAACAAAGATTTCTTTAACAGAGGATAGTAGGGTTGCTTCAACATACTACCAACCAATTCATAGTGTCCATCTCAAGCTATTCCAACCATTTCAAAGCATACATGATCATTTATATTCACAATTTTAGCACGGCTATTTACAAAATAGAGATTGTCCAATTATGGCTTGGGAAATACTGCCGAAGATAAACCTCACCTTAGGAAAAGATAAGGTTACATGGAAAAAGTCTTGATTACACTTATAATCTAAAGATTCAACCAGTTATTACAATCAATGCTATACACATTAACCTCTTCTGACCTTTCCACAATCAATCTCTTTTGTAACAATCACACAAATTAACATTGTCCATAACCATTCAAGTTAATATATTATTGTAACTTATTTGCAGTAAAATTCTATTTGTCTAACCATCCATTTGATTATATTAACCAATGTAAACAACTTAGGTAAATGAAAGACCAATTAAGGTCCGAATTCAAAAATATCTACCAAATATCCTTCCAATGTTATCACATTCAATAACTAGTAAATAGAGTAACAAATAATAACAAACCAAAATTAAGTAACTAACTTCAAATAAACTACTTGAAGTTCAATTTACAATTTTGAGAACCAAGTAAAAATTTATTTAAAAACAATATATTAATTCATTTTTAAATAAAAATTTTCTTGAAAATAATAATATACTGGAAAGTAACCGCAACATTTAACCAGGATATATCAGCGTCCGAGGTATCGCGACGAATTCACGTTTTGTTGTTCGGATTTTTTCCCCGTTGGTAGAAAACGGGGAGCGGGGTTCGTGAGGAGAGATTAAGGGATTTTGAAATAACTTATGCACTTCTCCGTTTTTAGCAGATCAGTTACCGTCTTCCAAGTCAATTGTGACGAATTCGCTGCTCCCCGGTTTTTTCAAGAACACTTCGTGTCATAGTTGCGGATTTCAAGAAGAACTCGTACTACAAATCTGACCGGAACGATCTAGTCACGTTACTATTCTACCCGAAAAATTCAATCTAAAAATTTTGGTTTTTAATTCTTTAATTTAAACATAAATTAAAAAAACAACGAATATAAAAAAAAATATATACAAATGGTAACCTAGAACATTTATGTGATTTCGTTCCATTTTTTCATCCTAACGTTTCGTCCTATACTTTAAATTAGAGCTTTTTAATTAGGATACACAAACCAGTACTTCGTGCTGGACACAATAGTTTTTATATAACCCGAATGTACTTATTGACTGTTAACTTCATTTATTAAAAAATTTGTATTAAATTCCATTTTTAGCTTTGGTTTCCGAATTAATTTTAGTTTTATATTTATCTCTAAAAACAATTTCTCCTGCAAACTTTACTTTTTTGTTGATATTTTATTTGTTCATTAACCTGCAAATTTTTCTTTTCTATTTTTCTATTTTCATGTTTCAGAAACTGGCTTATATTAATTTCCCAACTTATAATTCTACGTCTTTCTTCACTTCCTAGTGAATTTTAGTTTTTTCTTTTTTTTTCGACATGGATTACCTAATGTTTACTTAACAAAACTTTATTCAAACCTTTTCTCTAAAAAGAACTCACGTTCTTACTAAGATTTTCCAACTTGTAAACTTTTTAGTTACTTTCAATATTATTAAAATTTTTTTGGTACATTATAATTTTGGTGATATTCAAATTTAAATAATTTTCCATCAAATTGCAATTTTCAAAATCATCAACCATCCTGTTTACCTTTTTTAAATTTTTCAAAAATAAGGCACTTTACAATAAAATCCTTCTTCATTAACTTTTTTCCAAGACCTTGATACTTCGTTTAAACCCATCTTTGTTGTGGGTTGGGTATTACATTTTTCTGGTTAACTGTTGATGATTTTTGTTTGAAATTCCTTTTTTAATTCATTCTTGCATCCCGATTTTTTTACAATTTAACGTAAAACTGTTTTGTTTCTCGTTTACACTTCTAAGGTGAGAGAGAACAGAGTTTACCAATAAATATGGTTACAAATAAAAAAACAAAAACTACTTTGGATTATACGTATTCTCCCCTCTTGTTTAACCCAAATCCCTAAACCTCTTTAAAAACCCGAAAATTTTAGAGAATATTACATTTTTTTTAAAGTTGAGCAAATCCTCCCCATGCCCTCAGTAAAAAATTTTTAATTTTTGCGGATAAAAAAAAAAAAACAAGTGCCCCACCAAAAACTTGTTAGGCAAATAATTATTCAAGAGTGAAAATTTAAAATAAAAAAAAAAAATTAAAACCATCCAAATCTCGCCCCCCATATTTATACCTATCATAGCATGTTTCCACAAAGTTACTACAGCAGTTAGCCGGCCCCTCTTCACGCCATATATTAATCATCCTCGTATAAGAGTACTGTTAAAACCTCCGCCCCTTTCTACCCCCTCCAAAAAAGAAATTAAGAAAGGAAATTAAATTAACCAAAGCAAAAAATTTATGGCTTACAAAAATAATTCCTAAATTAAAAACCACTTTAATTTATTAGAGATTCCCACCTAAACAATAAAAGTAAAAAAAATCATGAAATAAAATGAACAAATTTCCATTAAATCAAATCAAAAAACCTAAAAATCTCTACCCCTTAACTTTTTTATAAACAATTCTAATAAAAAAAAAATATAAATTCCTTTACCCATCACCCCTTCATTTAAAATTTGCCCCGCCTCCCGAGCCCCTCAGGGGTTAAGCCAGGTCTTAAAATAAAATTTATAAAATTAAAATTAAATAAATTAAAAAATTAAAATCCGATAATTACATCTCTAATAAAGAAACTAGTCACAACGGCAATCAAAATAAAAAAACCTGATCTTTCGAAAGGTTGATTCTAAAACATTACATAAAACAAAAAACTTAAAAAAAATTTAAAAAAAAATTCAAAGGTAAGAAAATTAGTAAAAAATTAAATCATGATGTTCTTTAATAAAAAATACAATAATTAAACTAAAAATTTTAGGGTTACACATCATCACTTAATTTATTTTTTAAATCATTATTTAAATACTCTCTAAAACCAATTATATTACACAAAAATTTAATTCACTCCCCAAAATATAAAAATTGAACCCGAAATTTAATACAAAAAAAATAAAATCAATAAAATGGATTCAATACAACAATTTGCAAGGGAAGGGTTTCCCCCCCCCCACACGGGCCGGGGCCCCAGCCAGAGGGGGGGGGCAGGGCTGCACGGACAGGAAGGGAGGGGGGCGGTTTAGTGGGGGAAGGACCGGGGAGTTGGGAAACAAAAACAAGAAAGTAGAAAGAATTAAATAACTTAAATACCTCCAATTACAATATTCCTATAATTAGGAATTTTACCTTTTTACAACATAGAAGAAAAGGGATAAGGACCAATTAATTAAAAAAATAAAAAAAATGAAAATCTTGTCTCCTGCTCGATCGAAAATAATTCCGACGAGAAATCCTTCCGATGCTTCGACAATTCAACGCTCACGCGAATCGAGAGAAGGCAAATAAAAACCAAAACCAAATAGCAAATGAACTCGAAACTTCAAATAAAATCCACCATTGGAAAGATCTCAATTTTACGAATCTTTCGAGATCGAATCACCCAAATCGGAGTTCAAATGCAAAAGTTATAGCATTTAGAAGTTTTGAAAATAAACTAAACTCGGAATTAGAATTTCTAAATCTTTCCGAATTATTTTTATAAATTAAGAAAATCTGAATTTTCCGTCCGGCTTTACGGACAAAACGTGAAATCTAGTGATGAACTCAATCTAATTAATGGGTAAATCTACTACGAGCCTAATATCAACCGTCCGACCTAAATCCAACATTGATATTTAATCTAAGACGCTATCCATCTAAGTGCGTGGGACGAATTCCTGACGCTTGATTATGATCCGACGGTCGAAGTTCCCGATCGGCGATGAAGCGACGCTGCTTGAATTCGGGAGCGCGCGACCTCGCGCAGCGCTCGAAATCTCTGCGGCGACGCAGACTTTTCTCGACACGCGACTTGCTTCGAGCGCGGCGCGACACGCTGATTTCTCCTGAACGGCGCGACTCCTCGATTGCTCTTGATTTTCCTGCCGCTCGCTCGGTTCTTGGCGACGATTCAACGGAGAAAACTAGCACCGGTGGATGTGCTCTGGGATGAAGGACCTCAGGGTGCGGACGGGGCTTTTATAGCCTCGGCTTGTGCGCAAGGATGGAAGGCGAAGCAACTTTGCGATAGAAACGGCGCGCGGCGGAATTTTTGGAAATCGAATCAAAGACGACGACCAGCTCTTGAATCGGCCACGCAGCCTTTCCTTTCCCGCGCACCGCGGACTTCGTTTCCTTTGCTGAACTCGGCCACGCGCAGGAATTCCAATCGGTCGCGCGCTACTTAACCCGGCCAAGCTGTCCGTTTCCCGCCTGAAACGGATTCCAAATTTGCGATGGATTCGGCACCGACGCGGAAATTTCCAGTCGGCCGCACGTGTTGATGCGGTCCTTCTCCCGCCCGGTGATGGTTTCGAGTTTTTTGCCAAATCGGTCACGCACAAAGCTCACAGCCACAGCTGTTCTTCTCACCGCGCGGATGGAGTTCCTAATTAGCAATGGCTTTGGCGCCTGCGTGGGAATTTTGCATGACTACGCTATGGACGAAATGGAAACTCCTTCGCGCCTGGTCTTCGAATCCGTGACGAGCTCGACGCCAGTGCAAAAATTCCATTCGGCTATGCCCTATGCGCGGGAGAAGCCGGAAGTTCTTCACGCGTCTGGTTCCTAATCCGGTTTAATCCATTCAATTACTATTCCGATTCAACCCCGGAGAGAAAAAGAAATTTCCTAAAGATACTTCGAGACCTTCTATACTCAAATAAAATATTTTTGGACAGGCTTTTTTTTAAATTTCCTTTTTATAAATATTTCTTAACAAAGACCATATATACTAATTCAAAATGATTTAAATAAATCTCAGAAAATCCGATAAATCCAGGAAATTCACAACATTCATAAATAACAATAAAATAATATTAATTAATTGAGAAGTCAAAAATTGGGACGTTACAAACCTCCCCCCTTAACGGAATCTCGACCCCGAGATTCAGGGCTGACTAGAGAATAGGTTCGGGAATTCTTTCTTCAGATCTTCTTCACGCTCCCAAGTTATTTCTTTTTCTGAATGATTACCTCATTGAACTCTGCAAAAGCGAGCGGACTTATTTCTGGTTCTATGCTCCATTACGTTCAGAATCTTAATCAGTTGCTCTTTATAACTCGATAGCTTCTAACGGCGTCTGTTCTGCTGGTACCCTTGAGACATTTCTTAAGCTTAAACACATTGCAGACTCCTGCTAATGACTGGGGCAACTTCAACTGATACGCAACCTCTAAACATACCCTCCAGAATCTGGTTAACTCTTTCCGCTTGACTATTGGTATGCGGTGATAATGCGTATTAAATTCAAGCGAGTTATCATTGCTTCATGTAACTTATTCTAAACCCTCCGGATAAATTGGATACCTTTATCGGACACAATCTTCTTAGGTACCTATGCGTTATTAAATCTCGAGATTTGCCAAACGATCTTTTGAATACGTAGTCTTTAATGATATGAAATGAGTAATTTTGGTTAATTTAATCAATATTGATTCCTCCAATTCATACTATTTTAGGGTCCATTTTCACTAGGGATCATGTTACTTGATTTGCCTCCTATAGGAATCTATAATGATTTGCAACAATATTTAGATTTCTAATGCATTGCTTTTATATATATATATATATATATATATATATATATATATATATATATATATATATATATTAATTCACATCACATTGAGTATGAAAACCAATAGTTTCGCCCTTCACCTTAGGTCACCAAAACCTTTCATTAAGACATTGATTTTCTTTGGCACTTTCTGGGTATATCGAATACTTAGAATTATGAGTTTTCTCAAGTATCGATTTCTTAGGATCTTTCTATCCGGCACACTGGTTCAGCGTTAAACCCTTATGGTATCCTAATCACTCAAATTTCTACTTTTTGGCTACGCCTTCTTCTTTCCTTAACTTGATTTTGTACTTCATCTACCTTCGAACTTCTTATGTTACGATCTTCCAATGTTGGTTCTATTTCCAAGGCAACTATGAAACCTTATGGGCGACCTTTAATTGCAACTTCTTAAATTCTTTACATACCCTGGTAAACTGCTTATTATCAACATATTATGAAACGTCGACTACTACTTTAGCCTTACTGGAATGCCTATGGATTCTGACATTAGACTCTTTGATCCTTTCCAACCATTATCTTCGTCCTATATTAAGGTTGGACTGAGTAAATATATTTAGATTCTTAAGGCTCATATATATATATATATTTTTTCGATGAGATAGTGACACCATTTTTTTTTCTTCACGCACTACAGCGGCTAACTCCAAGTCATTCGTAGGGTAATTTCAACTGCCTCATCGTTTATGCAACAACGTTGGTTCACTTCTCAGATTATGTCTAGAAGCATCATCCTTATATATTGAAACTACTCCGCACAGCTAGCAATACTAACACATGCGTTAATGATAACCGCTCTTTCAATTTCCGAAAACCCTTTTCATTACTCTGGTGTCCATGCATCTCTTTCTCCTTAACAATCATACAAAAGGTCTAGCTATCGTCGAACAACCTTCCTATGAACCAGTGGTATTATCTTACCATTTCTAGAACCTTAAATCTAGGTAACGTACTTTGGTTGCTTCCCATGTAACACAACATCTACCTTACTTGGTTCAACAATAACTCCTTTTGCAGTCTTTATATGACTAAGGATTTCAACCATTTCACTTCCGAAATTCACACGAGCTGAACTTAGCATATGACTACTACTCTTGCAATCTTTCTAAATCAATCTAACATGTTTTGCATGATCTTCTCTTGTCTTAGGGTATACTAGATTGTCATCAACCATGAATTTATCAATTACTCTATAAATATCTTACTTATCATGTTCATTAGATATGCGGGGTATTGGTCAATTCAGAAGATTTAGCCAAAACTTATATCATTTATGTAAAGAGCGCAATCTTAGAAACATTTTTCCCTAATTCCAAAATTTATGATGGCCTAAGCGAAATTTTGTTCCAAAGAAATTCCAATTCTCGTCTAAACTGTCCAATCATGTTGTCGATCCTGATATTGGATACTTGTTTCTAACCCTTTCTTTATTTAAAGCATAATTCATTGCACTTTTCCGAAAATGACAAATTCTCGATCTAACAAGTCTCAGGCTGGGTACTCCTAACTAGCTACCGTTGTACATGTATCATATTTAGATGAACCATATACGTAATAATACTCTTAAAGAACATCTAACTCATCGTTTCCCCATTATTACGTCTTCATTCCAACATTCGGTATTCTAATGTATCAATCCTTTCTGCTTCATTTCTCCCAACAAGGAACCCTTTTACATGGAATACATTACTAATCCCTCTATTTCTACCGATAGGTTTACGACATTGCACTAAGTAAACTCACAGCTCCTAACTTCCTTGATTTGGCTTTGGCGTGGGGCTTTGATAGGGATGGAGTTATAATTGACTTGAACCAATGCGATTGTTTTTCCTTGAGGGCATTCTATGCAAACCGCTTAGGTTTGTGGTAATTATAGCAGAGTCTAGGGTGAACTTTCTTTCTTGGTTATTCGTTGATTGGAACAGTATCTTTACCTAGACGCCTTTTTTTATTCTCTAGACAAACTTCTTCCGCAATTTCACCACTCACTCTTAGCGTTATGTATCGGACTGGGGTAACTTCCTGTATATCCCTAGCTATAGGAATTATTTGACTTCATCATTGCTTGCATTAACTGAGTCTGATCGGCCAGAAATTATTTGAAACTCTACGTATCCATCGGTGGTGACAGTTGAAAAACTAATCTATCCTTGGAGTTTCTATTGAGTTGGTTTTCACCTTCACTGGCTTTATTGCTATCACTAATCTGAACCGTTTGCCTGATTACCTTAAAGGGTTAGGGAAGAGGGAAATAGCATAGGCAAGGAGCAAGAATCCTAACACAGGGAAGATAGGTTTTAACCCAATAACTTAAGCAATCAATATTAATATCTTGGTATGGTTGCTTATATAAGCCTAAAAGCTTGCAACACATACTGCACACTCAGCAATCATAAAAATCCAAACTAAACACTCAACCTTAACGTCTATTACATTTGGGTAAGACTGTTCTATCGACGCGACTCAATGCTTGAGTCTCGACTCTAAGCTATGACTCTCATCGTCTCTGGCGTACGTAGATTAGAAGCTTGCATATCATTCCTCTTGTCGCTCCGTTGACGATCCATCTTCGGCCTTGATACGTTGGTTTAGCGAAACCTCCCAAAACTTAGAGCACCCTCCAGAGTTCTGTAGCGTAAACACCCTCGCACTCCACGTACGACTATGTTCTCCTCATCTATTTTTAGAGAAACGTAGATAAGTCAAACGGCCCCTCTGGAAAAATTTGAGATAGATTTCAGCAAAGGTAAGGAGCAGAGAATGAGATAAGTTAAGAGCGTTGTCTTAATCCAATTTAGATTTTTCTTTTAGAAAATAGGTTTGGACTCTCTATCAACTAGGGCCAAGACCTACAGTCAGTATGCTCTGATACCACCTCTGTAGTGACCCGAATTCACCAATTCGGATCCACCGTGTATGCCGCACTATTCCCAGGATCAACGCTAGTGCACACGGCTTAACATCGGTAAGCATCACATCATACACAACGATAATAACAATAAGACTTCATTTATTTAATATAACTAGTGTACGATCTTATGATCACTTACATTTATTCGGCCTCATAGGGCAAGATTAAGATAAAATAAGACAAATGCAGCGAAAAATCGTAGAAGACGTAGTGACTCATCAGTACACCACAGGCGACTGACAAGGCTTGGCCTAGTGACTCACGTCCACCTGAAAGTCCTCCTCAAACACAGGCGAAGACTCCTCTACTGTTGTTGGTTGTTAAGCAAGGGTGAGTACACCAACACGTACTCAACAAGTTGTGCACAGAATGCAATTCTATTATAACTATATGCAGGCTTATTCCAAAGGAAGGCTTATGGTGCATAAGCAGTAAAGCAGTATTTTCAAACATAAGCAATATGTAGATTGAAAAGACAGTAAAACAAATAATAACAAGTAAGTAGATTCAGTGATTCTCAAATAAACCCAAGTTCTCCATCCTAAATCAAGTTCCATTATCCACATGGCATCCTCGCCATCCCATCCATTGACAAGTTTTAATTAACTACCCTTGACTGTAATCTCGAGCATTGCTCAATACGTGAGCACGCTATCCAATAGATTGTACACTCGCAGAGGTTATGCACTTTACCCACATGATACAATCATGCACCACACAAAGCTGAACGATCGTGAACGCCTTTACAATGCATCCTCTTAACCCGTAGCTATCCGCTAAGGTTTCAACATCGAAGCTACGCCACGACAGGGCCCCCTCTTGCGCCATGTGAGTTTCCACACCCGGACTCACACCACCAAGATAGCACTTAAGTTAAGCATTTGCAAATTAGTCACTAAGTGTCCCATTCCGCAATGTGGTTGCAAGTTAGACTCAGTCAAAGGCTCGCAAGGTTAAGTCCTTAGGATTGATTAAAGCAAGTCTAACACATACCCTCTTGCCCATCGGCCCACCGCACCCTTGTTCCCTACCACTTGTGTAACACCCGCACTCCGTGCCTAATGTTACCCCCTCTAGCATCAACAAAATACAAATCGCTAGGAATAAATATTTGCAAAGCAGCTAACAACTAGGAGGCTATCAAAATTATTAAAAATTTCAAAGACCTCCCTAAAACTAGGACATCCACTCAGAGGTAAAACATTTGCGGTTATAAGATATCATTCTAGTGGTCCTTAGTTAACCAATCACACATCTAATAGAAAATTAATAATTTCCACCACATGACTATTACGAGACGAGAACTTATTAAAGCAAAACCCGCAAACCTTTTACAAGATTCTTCACGAAGCATTAATCGAATTAGATCCATTGAATGCCATGAACGAATTCGTGATGTCTCAACCCGAACTGATGCAAATCAATCAAACCTAAAACATAAATTCAAATAATAAACTCAATAGAATAGAATCAAAATATTCATCATTATAATCATCAAAGTTAAGAGCATATATAACAAAAGATTAAAATCTCAAATCTGAATTAAATTCTATAATAACAATTAATTAATTGACAATTGATATCCCAATTACCAATTCGAATAAAGCTAAATGTTATGAATAATCTAACGTCAGCTAAATCTGTAGATCCTAAATTCAACTACGTTTATAAATCCAATATTAATCTAGCGCGCTTAACGCTAATTAAGCAGCGAATTCATCGCTGATAAATCGATGCAGAGGTCAACTATCGCCATGTAACCGGCGGCTAACTTCGATCGCTACGATCGCCTATTGCACGATTCTGGCGTTGCGAATTTCCGCGGAGATTTGATCACGGCGCCGATCGCGCAGATCGGACGGCTTGATCCTCACTTGGCGCCGATCTCTGGCGCGCTGTAATTGGCATAGCGATAGTCAACTCGGCAGCTTGGCTACGGCCAGGTCGAGGATTACACTGGCGCCGTTTTGTTCGCTTGCATAGAGGCGAAGCGAATTCGTAAGAAACATCAGATTGAAGACTCTAACGTCCTGACGGCATATAGCCTTGCTATCGCCGACCGAGATTCATGGAACTCGGCGCGAATTGATTACATCGTAACCGTCTTTCCCAGCAACCTTCATTAAATCGGCCATTTCCGAATTTCGCTCGACGCCATTTCACGCTTCGGCCCGTTGTCGTTTTCCACTCCAGTGTTCATTAAACAATGCCCTTAGCCTACGCACGCGGATTCTTCGCCAACCGGATTTGCCATGTGCACTGATATAGCTGCCGGAATATTCTTCGCCCATAGCTTTGAAACTCTCGCCTAGTTCACGAACCGTGAGCATGATTCCATCAATATTGCGTGTAGAACCATATTCGCAGCTGTTTATCGTTGAATTTAGTACTATCTTACGAAGAATATCATTCAACCGATAAAAGATTCCTAAACTAATACTCAAAATATTTTAACTCTATTTAAAATCCTTTTAATAACTAATCTATCTTACAAAATCGAACAATAAATTTAAAATCTGAGAAATCGGTAATTCACAAATTCAAAACTAATGAAATAATTAATATTTCAGTAAATTTATTTAATGAATCATTTGATCAAACTCTAATAATTCAACAGAAACTATTCGATGTAATCTTAGCATCAACGTCAATATTTCGAATCAACTCATTGACATAATCATATTCTCATTGTAAACTCTAACTAGATTTCTCTATTAATCTAATAGCTTCTAATTATCACGTCTAGTATCAACTTTGCACATTCAGTCATTGAGATTCTAATTATCAAATTCGCATCTCTATACGTACTAATCTTCAATTAACTCATCTTAATCATTTGTAACTTTCATTATAACCCGATATAAACTTCATGTAACTTAGTAACTTCATAAAATGTAACTTCAACTATTGTACCTTCTTTCATTAAATCCTGATTACCATCGAATCTTACGATTACATATGTTGAATACTGCTAATTGTATTAAATTCAATTTTCTTAATATCAATTATCTTATATTCATTCCATCATTTATGGATTTATCCTATTGATCATAGATTTCTAATATATATATATTAACATTTAGATATTAATATATATTTATTATATTTATGTATAATTTATAGATTATTATATTGAATTCATCATAATTTATAATAAATATTTACCTTATCCATTTGATCTATACCATATTAATTCATAACCTAATTACAAATTTAGTTTTTAAGTACGATTTCTTAGATACTTGTTATGAACTGTTATGCTTACTTCTAGGTTCCTACATACTTTCATATATTCACTACTTCGTCTTATAACTGTTATGCATACTTCAATTCTACTTCTACCTTCTTTGATCCTACTATGTTTGATCTTATTCAAGCACTTAACTTATGGCTAATTCCATTATTGAACTTTTCCAATGTCATTATACTTTGACCTTTATTGACTTGACTAACTTTAGCGTTATCACTCTAATATTAGAACTCTTCCTTTGGAGCCTTTTACATTGCTCTTAGATTCATCGACTTTGATCATTTCATCATTAGTTCCCTATAGGTTATAGTATTATAATTTAGGCTATATATATGATTTGACATTTATATATTCGACCTATTGATGAACTCAATCTCTTACTCTTAAGCTATAAGTGTCATAGATATGTATTTCAACTCATTTTATCAACACTTTTCTTCAATTCAAAGATACCTCATACTTAAACTCTCAACATATTAACAATTCTAACTACATTTATAACATTTTCATTTTCATCTAAATATATCTTTTCATAACTCTTCCTTAACAATTTACATTCTTAATCAGCTAATCTAATTTCATTTCTTCAATTAAACCTTAATCTTATCTTAACATTAAACTACACTATATTAAGTTTCTGAACTAACTCTCATTACTTTAGTACAAATTATAATCATTGATATCAAGATACACTATTGTCAATCTATCAATCCAACTTTATATACTAGATGTTACATATCTTGAATCTTTCATACATAATATTTCATGATCATGCTAATTCGTTCAATACATTTCAGCTAATACATTCATATTCAGAAATCTTGATAAATATACCTGTATTAAAATATCTAATTAAATTATTTTCCATAATCGACAATGGCTAAATTCCAAAAGTTGCATTATCATGACATAAATGTAACTCATTTAGAAATTTAATCCATTCAATATTTTATAAATTCTAAAGAAATCTCATTTTCAACGATCTTTACTACAACTAATCAATTACATGATTTCAATGCTAATTCATACTAGTACATTTAACGATATCCAAATATACATTAATTACAAACTATCTACATATACGTATCATCTCCTAACATTCTATCCAATTTGCAATGCTTCCTTCGATTCCATAGAACCTATTCACTGAACTAATTATATCCTTATCGCTCACCAACTTGAAACTTCACTATCTCATTTCATAACTTCCATGATTTCTTATGCAGATTGCTGAACTGGTATTCATATCGATGGACTTCGAGTTTGATTTCCATTGCTGGCATTTGAGCATTCGCACTTAGGTTTGGTATTATAATCGGTGAGTTTGCTTTTGATACAGTTATATTGACCGGTTTTTCCTACAGCTTTTACCAAATGACAACTATCTTTCCATAGTACTGGCTGAACGTATTATCATGGATCAACTTGATCATCTTACTGTCAGCAGCTTTGCTTTCAGCTCGCGAATTATAAATTGCGATCACTCGTCGCAGTAGGAAAATCAGTCTATCCTTGGAGTTTCTATTAGTCGGTTTTACTTCCGGTTTTCTATTAATCGACGTTCATTCTAAATGGCTTGCAGAGAATTATACCAGCAGGCAAGTTAACCTATACTAGCACGGATATGTTCGTAGTTAGCAAATCGTACTACTAAGCTTAGTTCTTTACCACACTGTAACTACGCACGATAGAAATCTAATCAAATACTAGCCTAAACTGAGAATTCATCAGCTATGCTTATGACAATGAACTCTATTCCGCTGTACTTCGTAATCCGTTACGTACGCTCAATTCCTGATGCAGATAGAACTCTTATTTTAAATTTCCTTTTATAAATATTTCTTAACAAAGACCATATATACTAATTCAAAATGATTTAAATAAATCTCAGAAAATCCGATAAATCCAGGAAATTCACAACATTCATAAATAACAATAAAATAATATTAATTAATTGAGAAGTCAAAAATTGGGACGTTACAAGTGCACACAGCTTAACCACGGTAAGCATCGTATCATACACAACGATAAGAATAATAAGACTTTATTTATTGAATATAACTAGTGTATGATCTTATGATCACTTACATTATTCAACCACATGGGCTAGACTGAAAGTAAACTTTGACAAATGCAGCGGAAAGTATAGCAAAAGACGTAGATGTCCCATCAGCACACCACATGCGACTGACAAGGATTGGCCAAGTGACTCGCGTCCACCTGAAAGTCCTCCTCCAATAACGGCGATGATTCCTCCACTGTTGTTGGTTGTTAAGCAAGGATGAGTACACCAACACGTACTCAACAAGTTGTGCACAGAATGCAATTCTACCATAGCTATATGCAAGGCTCATTCCAAAGGAAAGGCTAAGGGTTCATTTGCAATAAAGCAGCATTTAAGAACACATACATTACATAGATTGAAAAGACAGTAAAACAAAAATTAACAAGTAAATAGATTCAGTGATTCTCAAATAAACCAAGTTTTTCATCCTAACTCAAGTTCCATTATCCACTTGGCTTCCTGCCATCCCAAACAGTTGTTCATTTTAATTAACTAACCCTTGACTGTAATTCCCGAGCTTTGCTCAATACCGTGAGCATGGCTATCCGAATAGTTTGTACACTCTGCAGAGGTTATGCACTTTACCCACACGATACAACCATGCACCACACAAAGTAATGATTATAACAAAGCCTTTACAATGCATCCCTTAACCCAAATGCTACCTAATCGAGGTTTCAACACTGAAGGGTTACACCACCACAACAGAGCCCCCCTCTTGCGCCATGTGAGTTTCCTCCGTACACCCGGACTCACACCACCACGATAGCACTTAAGCTAAGATTTTGCAAATTAGTCACTAGGTCTGCCCCATAATGTACATGTGGTTGCATGATTGATTCAGGTCAAAGACTCGCAAGGTTAAGTCCTTAGGATTGATTAAAGCAAGACTTGCACATACCCTCAGCTCCACTGAGCCCACCTTGGCACACTGGCCCCTTCCACTTGCTTCAATCTTAAAATGATTAACCCCCGGTTGGTTACCAAGCACCACGTGCTACTCACAAATCAACATTGTTGCGTGACCTCCCCGCCACGACAACTCAATCTCTTTGTGTGACCACACATGACACACAAGTTAACATCATTGTTCCATATTCCATTAGTCAAGATTAATAGTCAACATTTCATGAGCATGTGATGACGTGGCATGGCTAAGCAATTCTATTCCGTTATAACCATCCCATGTTGATTTCATATTTAACCAACTATAGTAAACCAACCTAAGGTGACAAGTGGATTATGGCATACAAATAACAAGGTAGGGTGTAATTCAAAGGGTACATTAGCTAATCCCAAATTTAAGTTGAAATCGTTTATACACATAAAATAACATGCAATAAAGTAAATCAAAATAGCAATTTTGCAAACATGGGTGCAACATGATCAAAGCACAACTTGCCTTGGTTAAGCTCCTGATCTTGGTCTAGAAATTGTTCCTGAGTTTCTAGCTCCTCCTTCGAAGCCTTGCACAATTCAACGTCTACGCGAATCGAAAAGAAATAGCAAATAAACACCAAAACCAAAGATCACATGAACTCAAAAATTCAAATAAAAATCACCACTGAATAGATCTCAATTTTACAAATTTTTAGGAATTTGAATCACCTCAATCGGAGTTCGTATGCAAAAGTTATAGCATTTAGAAGTTTGAAAAAAAATTAAATTGAATTTCTAGATTTAATAGAATTATTTTTATAAAGAAAAATCCGAATTATGATGTCAGCTGACATCAGCCCTGAGCCGGATTAATACGGTCAACACGTGGCATAATCGGGACCGTCTAAACCCGATCCAACGGCTCACGGTGAATCGAACACGTGGCGAAACAGCAGCCATCCGATCTATATCGGACGACCGATACTTAGCCACACGGTTTACTGTGCACTTAAATGACGTGGCTCAACCGTAGCCATACGATCCGAATCTAATGACTAAAACTTACCCGCGTGGTTCGCTATTCACCGAGGCGACGTGGCTCACTCCTGGCGCTTTGATGAAGATCCGGCGGTCGATATTACTCAGGCTTGGTGATGGCTTCACGGCGGCGCTGGTGTACCGGACTCGAGGAAGACGACCACGGGTGCGGCGTTGCGGCGATCTCCGGCGGTGAAGAAGTGGCGGGTCCGATGCGTCTCGACGAGGTGAGCTCGAATTCGGAACCCACACGGTGGAAGAAGTCCCCGGCGACGGTGAAATGCGGCGGAATGCCTTCCGGTGCTCCGGCGAGCTCCTACGACTTCCCCGGTGCTCCTCCGGCGATGATGCAGCAACAGAACGATGCGACGGCTTGTGTTGAATCTCAGGAAGGCTCCGGGTCCTTAAATACCCCTCGGCGAGCGCGTACGGGCGGTGGACTCCGAGTCGGCGGCGGTTTTGAGTCCCGGCTCGAACACGACGGCGAAATTTCTTCGATCACCATCGGATGGCTATGGAGAAGTCCCGGCGTGGCACGATCGTATCCACTTACTAAAATCGACGGCTCGGATATGGCTAGGGTTTAGAATCCAGATGATGTTTATCTACCGCACGATGCAATCCGACTACGGCTAGCGCTAGGGTTTCATTAATGACGTACGATCTCGACCGCTGGATGGCAATCCGACGCACAAGACGTTACCCTCCCGCTTCACTGCCGGTCCAAAAAGTAATGGGCTTCGCCCACATCGTTCACAGGATTTTCCAGGGTTTTTCCATTTAAAATAATCCGAGAAATTCATTTGATTTATTTAAGGCAATAAAAATATCAGAAAAATTCCAAGAAAAATCTCAAAAATACTTTGAGACATTCTGGACTTTAGTAAAATATTTTTGACAAAACTTTATTTTAAACTTTTCTTTTTATAATTATTTCTTAACAAATGGCAATATATTTTGATTCAAAGTAATTCAAATAAATCTCAGAAGATCCAAATAAATCCAGAAAATTCACCAAAATCATAAATTGCAATAAAATAATATTAAATAAATAAAAGCCAAAATTTGGGATGTTACAAACCTCCCCCTTAACGGAATCTCGACCTCGAGATTTAGGGCTGACTAGAGAATAGGTTTGGAAATTCGGCCTTCAGATCTTCTTCGTTCTCCCAAGTTGCTTCATTTTCTGAATGATTACTCCATTGAACTCTGCAGAAGCGAGTGGATTTATTCTTGGTCCTGTGCTCCATTACGTCCAGAATCTTAATCGGCTGCCCTTTGTAGGTCAAGTCTTCTTGCAATTCGATAGCTTCTAACGGCGTTTGTTCTGCTGGCACTCTAAGACATTTCTTAAGCTGTGACACGTGAAACACATCATGGACTCCTGCTAATGATTGTGGCAACTCCAACTGGTACGCAACCTCTCCTCGGCGGCTCAAAATCTTAAATGGCCCAACATATCTAGGTGCAAGTTTTCCTTTGACGTTGAACCTTTTTACACCTTTCAGGGGAGTGACTTTGAGATATATGAAATCGTTGGGTTCGAAACTCAACTCTCGTCGACGATTGTCAGCATAGCTCTTCTGCCTTGACTGTGCTATTTTCAGTCTTTCGCTGATCATAGCAACTTGTTCTTCAGCCTCTCTGAGCAACTCAGGCCCAAATACTGAACGCTCCCCCGTCTCATTCCAATTCAACGGGGTAAGACAAGCACGACCATATAAGGCTTCAAATGGTGACATTTGCAAACTAGCCTGGTAACTAGTGTTATAACTGAACTCGGCATATGGCAAACATTTATCCCAAGAATTGTTGTACGATATTGCACAAGCTCTTAACATATCCTTTAAAATCTGATTTACCCTTTCTGTTTGGCCATCGGTCTGCGGATTATAAGCGGTACTGAAATTCAGACGGGTCCCCATTGCTTCATGCAATTTATCCCAAAATCTTGAGGTAAATTGGGTACCTCGATCCGACACAATTTTCTTAGGCACACCGTGCAAACATACAATTCTCGACATGTATAATTCTGCCAATCGATCCCCAGAATAGGTTGTCTTCACTGGAATGAAGTGAGCAACCTTGGTCAACCGATCAATAATGACCCATATGGAATCATAAACTCTCTGAGTCTTGGGCAACCCAGTGATAAAATCCATACCAATCTCCTCCCATTTCCATTCCGGAATCTTCAGGGGCTGCAATAGTCCTGCAGGCTTTTGGTGCATTGCTTTCACCCTCTGACACACATCACATAATGCAACATGCTCAACTAGTTCACGCTTCATACTTGGCCACCAAAATCTCTTCTTAAGGTCTTGGTACATCTTGGCACTTCCGGGGTGAATGGAATACTTAGAGTCGTGTGCTTCCTCAAGAATCAATTGCTTAAGCTCCTTCTCATTTTGCACACAAATCCGACCTTTAAACCACAGAGTTCCTTGTTTATCCATGGTGAAATCTTCGGCTAATCCTTCTTCTTTCTTAGACTTAATCCTGCTGATCTTCTCATCTTTACTTTGCCTTTCCCTGATTTGATCCTCAAGGGTCGGTTTTACTTCTAAAGTGGCTACAAATCCTTGCAGCACAACTTCCAATCTCAACTTCTGAAATTCTTCACACAACTTCGGTTGTTCGCTGACTTCTATTGTATTTACATTGTGGCTTTTACGACTTAAAGCATCAGCTACCACATTAGCTTTTCCCGGATGATAATGAATTCCGATATTATAATCCTTAATCAATTCTAGCCATCTTCTCTGTCTCATATTAAGATCTGACTGAGTAAATATGTACTTCAAGCTCTTATGGTCTGTATATATCTCACATCTATTTCCAATGAGATAATGATGCCATATCTTTAAAGCATGCACTACGGCAGCTAACTCCAGATCATGCGTCGGATAATTTCCTTCATGCGGTCTCAATTGCCTTGATGCGTAGGCTACAACCTTGCCATTCTGCATTAATACGCAACCAAGTCCTTGCCTTGAGGCATCACAATAAATGTCAAAACTGCACTGCACATCTGGCAATACTAACACAGGTGCAGATGTTAATCGCTTCTTTAACTCCTCAAAACTCTTTTCGCACTCTGGCGTCCATGCAAACTTCTTTTCTTTCTTCAACAATTGCGTAAGAGGTCTCACAATCGTCAAAAATCCTTCTATGAACCGACGGTAATACCCCGCCATTCCCAGAAAACTACGGATTTGGGTAACTGTCTTTGGCGGCTCCCAATTCATCACAGCTTCCACTTTACTTGGGTCCACAGCAACTCCTTTAGCGGTTATTACATGGCCAAGGAATTCCACCTTCTCCTTCCAAAAGTCACATTTACTGAATTTGGCATACAACTGTTGTTCTCGCAACTTCTCCAAAACCAATCTCAGATGTTCTGCGTGCTCCTCCTCTGACTTGGAGTACACAAGAATATCGTCTATAAAGACAACCACAAATTTATCCAAATATTCCATAAATACCTTATTCATCATATTCATGAAATATGCGGGAGCATTGGTTAATCCAAAGGACATAACTGTAAACTCATAATGTCCATAGCGGGTAGAAAATGCAGTCTTTGGTATATCTTCTTCCCGAATCTTCAATTGATGATATCCTGATCGCAGATCTATTTTGGAGAAAACTCCTGCTCCCCTCAACTGATCAAACAAATCATCAATCCGAGGCAAAGGGTATTTGTTCTTCATTGTCACTTCATTGAGTGCACGATAATCAATGCACATCCTTAGACTCCCATCTTTCTTCCTAACGAACAAAACTGGCGCTCCCCACGGGGAAGAACTAGGTCGGACGAAACCTTTCTCGAGCAATTCTTCAATCTGCTTCTTCATTTCGACTAGCTCATCAGTTGGCATCCTATACGGCCTCTTTGCTATCGATGCTGTTCCTGGTACTAACTCAATGATAAACTCAATATCCCGATCTGTCGGCATGCCTAGTAAATCATCAGGGAACACTTCCGGAAAATCTCTAACCACTGGCACATCTTCTAGGTTAGCAACCTTCACACTATTGATCATTAACTGACCATCACGAACTGCGGTTGCACGCACTTCCACTTTCTTGCCACTAGGGCTTTCTAGGGTTACCATCCTTTGTCCACAATCCAAAACAGATTCTGCTTGGACAACCAATCCATTCCCAGAATAACATCCAAGGTTTGGGTATCTAACAGGATGAGATTTGCTAGGAACTCTATCCCATTCATAAACAACTTAACCCCCAAACACCCAAGGCTAGATCGAAATTCAGATCCTGGGGCTTGGACTAAAAGCACACATTTAAGATTCTTAACAGCAAATCCATTCTTCATTGCAAAACTCCGAGAAATGAACGAATGCGAAGCTCCAGAATCAAATAAAACTGTAGCCGGTACTGAGTTAACCAAGAACTTACCCAGTACGACATCCGTTGCTTCCTGAGCTTCATCTGTAGTAATATGACTAATCCTTCCACGCATTGTCGTCTGAGGCGATGCTCCTGACTGCACTGGTACTCTATTTCCTCCTGTCACTGGGGCTTTAGTTGGAGTGGTACCCAGATTGAAGTGAACTGGAGTAACATTTCCCTTCTTCGGACACTTATTGGTAAAATGTCCTGGCTCATTGCAAGCGAAACATTTCTTGAGAGCGGACTGCTGACTTCCTGCTGGTGCATTACCTCCTGGTGCTGGTGTTTAAAAATTCTGATTAGTGGGGCGAGATGATGGAGTTGATGTCTTGTTGGTCCACTAGGGTTGAATTCTGGCAAACTGTTGCGGTGTCATCCTTAATCTAAGATAATTAGGCTGCCCTGCCTGACTAGCCATCCTGATCTTACGATCTTCACTCAATTCCTTACGCTTATCCTCAAGGATCAAAGCTTTATTAACTAACTCCTGAAAATCAAGAAAGTTGTGGGTGATCAGTCCTACCTGTAATCCAGAAGTTAAACCCTTCAAGAAACGAGACTGTCTAGCCTTATCTGTGGCCACATCCTCTGGTGCATATCGCGCCAATTGAGTAAACTTATTCAAGTATTCTGCCACTGACTGGCCTTCTTGTTTCAAAGTCCTGAACTCCTTCTTAAGGTCCATCATACCTTCAGGTACATGATACTGACGGAAAGCAGCTGAAAACTCTTCCCAAGTAATCTCCTGTGGGGCTTCATGTGCTGCGCAATAGTTCTCCCACCATTCTGCAGCAGTTCCTTCTAGCTGATGCGAAGCATACAACACCTTCTCATTGCCCTCACATTGCGTGATATGCAGTTTTCTCTCAATGGTTCTTAACCAATCATTGGCCTCCAAAGGATTAGCATTACCCGAGAATGTTGGAGGACGGGTTCTCATGAAGTCTGACAGTTTAGAATGAGAACGCGGCCCATTGTTGCCTTGTTGCATGTTAGTGTTGCCTACAGCTTGATTGGCCATGTTCTGCATTTGTTGCATCATCGTTTGCATAAGCTGGGTTTGCGCGGCTAAGAAAGCTCCTAAGTTCGCATGTCTACCGGTGGCTTTGGTCGTGGTGAAGCTTCCCATTGAAATTATCGTTCCGGCGAAGGCCACTTCCTGATGCTCCATTGTTACCACGAGTGTTCACCATCTGCTGAGTTCTTTTTGGGTTAGGTAAGGTAGAAGCAACATAGATAAGATGCAAGAATTCCTAAAGCGGGAGAATTAGGTTTAACCCAATAACTTAAGCAATCAATATTAGTAACTTGGTATGGTTGCTTATATAAGCCTAAAAGCTTTGCAACACATACTGCACACCCAGCAATCAAGAAGAACCAATTCAACCTAAACACGCAAAACTACCGTCTACATGGGTGACACCCTTAACTTAGGAAACGCGACTCCCACACATGAGTCTCAACTGGCTACTTGAAGCACTGAGTCTTCTAGCTCCTGATACACTTCATTGATCCGTTCTTCCATGAGCTTGATGATTCTTTCCATCGTGATCTTTATGGTAGCAGCAGGCACTCAATGCCATCTCCTAAAGTGTGGTATATCGTTTTCTACTTAAGATAACTCAGGTAAGATTTTAACTTACTTCAGCAGAGGTAAGGGAAAGAAATTTCAGCAGGGGAAAGAAAGAATTTTTGGTAAGGACAGAAATAGAAGAATGAGATAAGTCAAGAACACATTATTCTTCTAGGTTAGGACATTTATTTTAGAAAATAATTTTGAAGGACCTATGGGGACGACCAACTATCTAGGGACAATTCGAATCCACTGTGTTTTACCGCACTATTCCCAGGATCAACGCTAGTGCACACAGCTTAACCTCGGTAAGCATCATATCATACACAACAATAAGAATAATAAGACTTTATTTATTGAATATAACTAGTGTATGATCTTATGATCACTTACATTATTCAGCCACATGGGCTAGACTGAAAGTAAACTTTGACAAATGCAGCGGAAAGTATAGCAAAAGACGTAGATGTCCCATCAGCACACCACAGACGACTGACAAGGATTGGCCTAGTGACTCGCGTCTACCTGAAAGTCCTCCTCCAATAACGGCGATGATTCCTCCACTGTTGTTGGTTGTTAAGCAAGGATGAGTACACCAACACGTACTCAACAAGTTGTGCACAGAATGCAATTCTACCATAGCTATATGCAAGGCTCATTCCAAAGGAAAGGCTAAGGGTTCATTTGCAATAAAGCAACATTTAAGAACACATACATTACATAGATTGAAAAGACAGTAAAACAAATATTAACAAGTAAATAGATTTAGTGATTCTCAAATAAACCAAGTTTTTCATCCTAACTCAAGTTCCATTATCCACATGGCTTCCTACCATCCCAAACAGTTGTTCATTTTAATTAACTAACCCTTGACTGTAATTCCCGAGCTTTGCTCAACACCGCGAGCACGGCTATCCGAATAGTTTGTACACTCTGCAGAGGTTATGCACTTTACCCACACGATACAACCATGCACCACACAGGCGAATGATTATAACAAAGCCTTTACAATGCATCCCCTTAACCCAGTGCTACCCACTGAGGTTTCAACACTGAAGGGTTACACCACCACAACAGAGCCCCCCTCTTGCGCCATGTGAGTTTCCTCCGTACACCCGGACTCACACCACCACGATAGCACTTAAGCTATGATTTTGCAAATTAGTCAGCTAGGCTGCCCCATAACAGACATGTGGTTGTATGATTGACTCAGGTCAAAGACTCGCAAGGTTAAGTCCTTAGGATTGATTAAAGCAAGACTTGCACATACCCTCAGCTCCACTGAGCCCACCTTGGCACACTGGCCCCTTCCACTTGCTTCAATCTTAAAATGATTAACCCCCGGTTGGTTACCAAGCACCCCGTGCTACTCACAAATCAACATTGTTGCGTGACCTCCCCGCCACGACAACTCAATCTCTTTGTGTGACCACACATGACACACAAGTTAACATCATTGTTCCATATTCCATTAGTCAAGATTAATAGTCAACATTTCACGAGCATGTGATGACGTGGCATGGCTAAGCAATTCTATTCCGTTATAACCATCCCATGTTGATTTCATATTTAACCAACTATAGTAAACCAACCTAAGGTGTCAAGTGGATTATGGCATACAAATAACAAGGTAGGGTGTAATTCAAAGGGTACATTAGCTAATCCCAAATTTAAGTTGAAATCGTTTATGCACATAAAATAACATGCAATAAAGTAAATCAAAATAGCAATTTTGCAAACATGGGTGCAACATGATCAAAGCACAACTTGCCTTGGTTAAGCTCCTGATCTTGGTCTAGAAATTGTTCCTGAGTTGCTAGCTCCTCCTCCGAAGCCTTGCACAATTCAACGCTACGCGAATCGAAAAGAAATAGCAAATAAACACCAAAACCAAAGATCACATGAACTCAAAAATTCAAATAAAAATCACCACTAAATAGATCTCAATTTTACAAATTTTTAGGAATTTTAACCACCTCAATCGGAGTTCGTATGCAAAAGTTATAGCATTTAGAAGTTTGAAAATAAATTAAATTGAATTTCTAGATTTAATAGAATTATTTTTATAAAGAAAAATCCGAATTATGATGTCAGCTGACGTAAGCCCTGAGCCGGATTAGTACGGTCAACACGTGGCATAATCGGGACCGTCTAAACTCGATCCAACGGCTCACGGTGAATCCAACAGCTCACCGCTTACCAGGGCCGGTAGTACTGCAAACCCGGTACTACCGCTAGTCAAGGGCGGTATTACCGCTGGTCCGGTGCAACCGCAACACATGCGGTGCAACCGCACCTAACAGCCTGAAACACTTCAAATTTTTGTAAATTTTGGCAAAAATGATTCAAATGAAATCCAATTGATTTGAAATTTTACAGAAATAAACTTTGGACTAATTAGAGGGTTTTGCAAAAAGAATTTTCTTAAAAGCAATTTTGTATTCAAAGGTGTGGGAAATTGCGCATTGAGGCATAAACGGAAATCAATTTTCATGAAAAGCCTCAAAATGCAACTCAATTTGGATTTCATGCAATTTTGATTTTCATGGCTTAGATTGGTGTATCAAGAAAGTTTCTAGCCAAGATTTATAATGAAATCCAACTTGAATGCCACGATCTTAACATATTGCTAACATAGGCTATTTTGGATCAATTCAAATCTTTTTGAGCCAAATTAGATTTCAACATAGAGTTTTTCACTTTGAAAGCTTGTAAAACATTTGAAATATACAATAGAATACTTTTACAAAACTTTTCACAAATTTGGACCTTTTAAATATGAATTTTAACTTTTGACCTAAATAGTCTATTTTGAAGAAGCAATTGAAAAGCAAGGCCAAATTCAACAACACAAGAATTCAAATTAAGCAAGCGTAAGATATATGGATTTGAATTTTGCGTATGAGTCTAAAATACCATTTTGAATCAAAATTCTACACAAGAATTGATCCAAATAGAGAAACTCACTAAGTGCAATAGTATGACCATTACGGGTCAAGTATAGTTTTTCGGCGAGTTTCTAAATCAAATAACTTTTGATAGGTTGGTCTTTTGAAAATCTTTTGAACACGAAACTTGTTAGGAATGACCAACTCTAGGTTTTTCGTTTTAGAATTACTTTTAAAAACTTTTTACTTTTAATTCTATGAAAATTATAAGTTTAAATCCAAAACAAGATACTAGTAACTAGATTTTGGAGTTAAAACTCATTTTCTTTTAAAAATAGATTTTGTGAAGCCAAAACCTTTGAAAAATATTTCAAAAACATTTGTATACATTTTTCAACTAGTTTTTCACAAGATTAGTAATAGTATATAAAATTTTGACTTTTGGCTAAAAGGTTGATTTTGAAAATATATATATACGCACTTATATCAATATGGGCACACTTAAGGATGTGATACACATGGATATGAATTAACACTCCCCCTTGATGTGCCACTTCCTAACTTGCTCAAGATTTGCAATAAGAGAATAGGTAAGAGGCAAGAGCAAGTTCTTACAACAAGTAATCTAAATTGATTTTCATTAATATTTCAATATAACCTACACAAGGCTATAAGACATAAGAATCAATTTAAATACTTGTTACCCGAGATGGCATTGGCTCATGATGGACTTGATTATCTTCATGCTTGACACCACTTGTAGACAAATATAATTCTTCTCCTCTTGAGTGAGCAAGCGTCCAATCCATCTCAATATTGCCTAAAAGTCTTTTAGGCGATTTTCAGTACCCAATCCTTGTTGGGTCCACCAATGTTAGTCACGATAGATTTAGGAACCCAAATAGTCCTAATTTTAGCATTTTTAAATTGACTAACATGACTAGAAATAGAATTGCAATAATTATTCCTTCTAGGCAAATAATTTGTATTTTTATGAAATGGCTTAGGAGGGCAATGATACTTTGCATAACCATTTCTAGTTTGATCTCTTCTAAGCATATGATAATTGAAATTATGCATTGGCTTAGAGGATCTAGTATATCTAGCAAATGTTTTGCTATTGTTATTTCTCCTAAGCAATATATTAGAATTGAATTGAGTGGGCTTAGGAGTCCTAACAATTTTAGCAAACCCATTTCTAGATTTACTCTTCATATGCAAATGAATATCATTTTGAGCTAAGATAGGGATTTGACAAGCTTGGCAAACACATTGCCATTCTTGTCCTTCCTAAGCAAATAATTTTCATTAATAAGAATAGGCTTAGGGTAGTACCTTTGGGACAATCCTCACCGAAATGTCCCTTTTCCTAAGAATTGAAGCATGTCACGCTATTTGGCACTCTCTTGACCGATTTGACTTGCTCCTTGCGGCTTGCCTCATTGTTGGTGTTGTGGCCTTGTTATCCACTTGTTTAGAGCACACGGAGGCGAGGTGGCCCTTCTTGTTGCATGCTGAAGCATTTGATTGTCTTCGTGTGTCGCGATTATGCCTCGTCTTGCTATTCTCCTCTTGGAGTTGTAGCCGAGTCCTCGCTATCTTGAGGCGCCCTTGGCTTGCTCAAGATCTCATCGAGAAGGGCTTTTCCTTTTACGCATCTCTTCAAGTCATTTTCCAATTTAATGACTTGGGCCTTGAGCTATTTGTTTTCCTCTACAAGGTTAGCATCTATAGACATAGAGGAACTAGAAACAATTTTATTAGAGCAATAAGGCAAATCATCGCTAGATGTGGATATGCATTTATTTGATGAATTGATTCTAATAGAATTTGAGCAAGGCAATTCATCATCTAGATTACATTGAATAGCACTATCCATACTAGCTTTAGTGAATTCCTTGAAAAGGACTTTTCATGATTTTCTTTTAGAACATCATAATCATTTTGAAGTGATTCATGTTCTAACTTTAAAATTTTATACTTTTTTTCTCCTTTCCAAGAAATTCATTTAGCTCCTCTAACATATTCATTAATTCATCATAAGAGGGCTCTTCTTCATTTTCATCTTTACATACCTCAATTTTACCTTTTGCCATGAAGCAACAAATTCGCGATGGGAGTGAATATTCGCTGTCGCTTGAGGCGGAGGTTGAGGTTGATGGAGATGCTTGGTTCTTCACTTGATGTTGACGATAAAGAATCATCAACCGACTTTTTCTCCTCAATGCAATCCTCAATCGATGTGGTTGATTCAAATAAGTCTTGAAGTTTGATCCACATTTCATGAGCGCTCTTGAGATTGCATATTTTATTGAAAATTTCTACGCTCACAACACTAAATAAACTGTTAGTAGCTTGAGCGAGATGTAGGCATTTCTCCTCTCCTTTAGTTGTAGCAATATCATTTAATGGAGAAGAAAAGCCGACATCAACGATCCACCATATTTGTGGGGTCATGGATTTAAAATGATTAATCATAAATAATTTCCATGATAAATAATTAGAGCCATCAAATATATGTGAATCGGTGAAGTGCACTAATCCGCTAGACGCCATCCTTTTTACTCTCTAGACGGTTAAGTCTAAAATGAGAGTGACCGTGGCTCGATACCACTTGTAGGGTCGAGGATGCGCCTAGAGGGGGTGAATAGGCGTTTTTGAAATTCGATCGCTCACTAAACAATTCGCTCTAATACACCCTAAGTCAAAACCTAATCAAAGATATATGCGAAGTTTATAAATAGGTTTTGACAATTAAAGCCTAAATCAACTAGGCTCACTATGTGCACTAACTAAATTATGTCTCTACACTAGAATTGCTAATTTGAACAATCAATTAATACTAAGCAATTCTAATTACAATCAAGCAATTGAACAATATACAATATATGTAAATACTTAAAAGTAAAAGAGACAACCGATATTTTTCCGTGGTGTTCGGAGACTTGCCGGTCTCCCCTAGTCCACGTTGAGGCAAGCCCAACCACTTGGACCAGCTCCCGCTCGAGCACCCGCCTCTTTCCACTAGTCGTGGTTTTTCACGCTTGCGCGTAGACTCAACCCGAACCTTCACAAACTTGACGGGGCTTCTCACACCTCGAGTGCCCCTGCGCATGACGCCTACGCCGTCTAGGAGTCGGCAACCTCCAAGAGTAACAAGTCGCTCCTTGCTTGAACTTCACCGAGCACAACGAATGCGCTCCCGGTGATCACCTAGTGCAACACATGCACCAAGGCCTCCCTCAAGTGCAACACATGCACAAGAGGCTCTCAAACCACTCCCTAATTGCAACACATGCAATTAGTGCTCACACTTAAGCTCAAGAAGCAAAGGGAGAAGAGCAACACATGCAAATAACTCCCACACACAGCCAACAACCTGCCCAAGCCCCCCAAGGGGTGTATTTATAGCCCCACCAAGAAAACTAGCCGTTGGGGGCTCAAAACGGGCAAAATCAGCAAAACCCAGTACTACCGCCCTCATAGGGCCGGTAGTACCGCTTCACCAGAGCAACGCCTATAAACCTAGCCTGCTACTTGAGAGAACCCAGATACTACCGCCCTTTGAGGGCAGTAGAGTATCAAGATTTCTTGACTACCGCCTCGACCTAGCGGTAGTGCCGACTCAACTCACCGAGAAAATAACCCAAGATCGAAAATACCTACGGTGCCTTAGGGCCGGTAGTACAAGACTTGCAGTACTACCATACCATGCATCATAGTAGTGCTGCAGCCACGAGGAGAAAGCCGATTTAACTCGAAAATCATTTCTCCAAAAACCGAAACCCATTCTTTGAGCCTCTAGATGATCAACACATGATCATGGACATGTGCAAAACACATTTGCACCAATTTAGCTCATGCTCAAAGAATTTGAACCAAATTGCAAAAACACATTTTGCAACCAACTCAAGATCTATTTGCAAAACGATAAGCAAATCAAACTCGAGTTTATGAGATTAATCCCCTAGCCATGTGAAGGTCAACACGAGACCCAGTCAACTTGCCAACACCCGTTGCAAGCCCTACTCACATGCTCTCGGGATTCCAGACTCATAAACCTCAGTTTATTCGCACAATGAACTTGCAAATAACTTAATAAACATATTTCATGCTTAAGCACTACTCTTTGCAACACATGCAAAAGTCTAGCTCCAAACAATACAAAATCAAGGTGCATGAACTCTCTAATTGCAACACATGCAATTCTCTAGTTTCATGTAACATCAAAACCAAACTTCAACTAAAACCAAATCACACGTATGAGCTCTTTACTCGCAACACATGCAAGCCTCTAGCGCATACACAACCACAAACACCAAATCATGCTTGAGCTCTCTCCTTTTGCAACACATGCAAAACTTAGCTCCAAGCAACCACAAGGTTTTTAGAAATATTATTTTGTTAACGAAAACAAGACATGAAGCTTCAACATTTGCAACACATGCAAAAGTGAACTTCACGCAAAAGCCAATGCATTAGCTTATCCTATTTGCAACACATGCAAATCAAAGCATTATGCGAAAACCAAATGCATATGCTCTTCCTTTTTTCAACACATGCAAATCAGAGTATAAACCAATAACAACCAAAGCATAAGCTTAACACATTCGCAACACATGCCAAATGGTTAACCCTTATGCAAAAACCAAATCCAAATGGTTTGAGCTTGAGTGAATGCGGAATGAGATCACCAACACATGATGAAGCTCAAACTAGGAGACAACCCCTCTTAATAGTACGGCGATAAAAACCTTAGACTCAAAGACTACAAAGTCCTTAGCCTATCTAGTTATACCTTTGCCGACGCACGCAAGCAATCCCCTTTAGGGTCTTTATGATCTTCACTCATTTGCTCCCCCGGGATCATCACTCGACTCCTCTTTATCTTCGGGATCTTCTCTTAACGCTCATCACCTCATGATGCCGTCCTTGTCCCGTTCTCATCATCTCATTCATCTTTGGACCTAACTCAATCACAACTCATAAAATAGTTAGTCCAAGATGCACGGTTGTCTCAATTTTCTCTTGCACTCCATTAACACATAATGGATGCCTCTAGAACAATTGAGTACAACCTAAATTAATTTGAATGATTTAAATGTGTCTTAAGTACAATAATGCAATTCATGCTTTATTATACTTGAGAGCTATTCATTTGTCCTCAATTAATCATGGAACACCATCAACACATGATGAAGTGTTCTTTAATGATTAATAAGACAAATGAACTCAATTTAAATTATCATTTAAATTGATATGAGTATATATTAACTACACAAGTTTTCATATACTCATGTTGATGAAAAGTAATGATCCATTATATGTAAATTATATGGAAATGATCATTACTCTGAATCATCAACTATAGAATAAACCCCACATGTATATGTGCATAAATATAATTGACCTAAAGATAATATGCACATATTCAATTTGATCACATTGGAGTATATCCTATATTACCATGAGTACACTATGACTAGGCAATTCAAATATATACTCAAGGATTTTAGTTCCTTTGTCTTGATCCTTATATGTGTCAATAAGAATTAGATCAATACAAAGAGACTTTCAAGTTAAACTACAAACTCCCCCTAAGTGTGTGCATCCATGTAATATATGGATTAAGAAACATGATGCAAGTTTGTGGTTAATATAATGGGGATATTCATACTTTAACTTGAATCCAAAGTATGCAACTAATACTCGAATAAATACGCATACATACCTTGGGTTTTCCATTTTTCAGTGCGATGAGACTAATCAAGGATATTCTAAATAAACAAGTTAGTCTCGATATAAGATTTGTCGTTAATAACAAAATCACACTAATAGATAATCACAATATTAGATTTGTCATTAACACCAAAACCATAACTAATGAAGGTTGAACTTACAAGCCCTTCGATCATCATCGGACGGCTATGGAGAAGTCCCAGCGTGGCACGATCGTATCCAATTACTAAAATCGACGGCTCGGATATGGCTAGGGTTTCCGAATCGGTATGATGTTTATCGACCGCACGATGCAAATCGACGGCGGCTAGCGTTTAGGGTTTCATTAATGACGTGGGCTGATCTCGACCGTTGGATGGCAATCCGACGGCGCACGTTACCCCTCCCGTTTCACGGTCGGTCCGCACAGTAATGGGTTTCGGCCCGTACTGTTCACAGGGATTTTCCAGGGTTTTTCCATTTAAAATAATCCGAGAAATTCATTTGATTTATTTAAGGCAATAAAAATATCAGAAAAATTCCAAGAAAAATATCAAAAATACTTTGAGACATTCTGGACTTTAATAAAATATTTTTGATAAAACTTTATTTTAAACTTTTCTTTTTATAATTATTTCTTAACAAAAGGCAATATATTTTATTTCAAAGTAATTCAAATAAATCTCAGAAGATCCAAATAATTCTAGAAAATTCACCAAAATCATAAATTGCAATAAAATAATATTAAATAAATAAAAGCCAAAATTTGGGATGTTACAGTGTTGTTGGTCAAAGTGCCTCCAAGTTTCTGCATCAGACGGATGAATCATCACACCCTCCTTTCTACGCTTGCCCTCTTTGTGCCACCTCATGTGTCTCGCCGTGGCCTTGGACATGTACAGACGCCGCAGACGTTGAGTGATCGGAAGAAACGGAATGTTTTCGGGCCACCGTAAATGCTTCTCATTCCACGCTCAGATATTTAACTTTCTCGCATCGACTCTCATTACAATGCTTACAGTGAGTCAGCCCAGAATCGGTCTTCCAATAAAGCATGCAGAACTTTGGGCAATAGTCTATCCTCTCGCACGGCATGCCTAACACGCGAAGAAGCTTCTTCCACTCGTAAAGATTCGGAGTCATATTGTATCCACTCAGAAGAAGGCTATCCAGCAGTTTGCAAAGGTCGTTGAAGCAATTGGCTGACAGGTTGTACTTGGTCTTCACCGCCATTAGACGCGACATTGCCGATAGTATAGTCACATTGGTATGCTCATGCAGCGGCAACTTAGCAGAATCAAGGAGCTTCTCGAATTGTTCGGCAAGTGGCTCGGACTCTTCCTCGGGGGAGATATCGTAAGCCCGAGCCACATCATCCGCGAGCTCGTCTAATCTATCAACTTCGACTTCGTCGTAGCCCTCTTCAAAATCCATAGGGCCACACACCAGCGCCGGACGCTTCCTCTCGCCATGAGCTACCCATACAAAGTAATTTGGTTTGAAGCCATGCCTACATAGATGATGGCTAATATCCTTCTTGGTCCTCTTCTTGGTGTTCGAGCACACAGCGCAAGGACACCACACGACCGCTGCATTAGGGTCGGGGAATCTTCGGAAAGCATCATCCACAAATGCTCTAGCCTTCTCGATCCACTCGTCCGTGTGTCTCCCAGACTTCATCCAACCATCGTACATCCACTGCCGATCTTCCATCCAAAGATCGCTTACTATATAACGTCAATGCATGCATCCAAATTTCAGATTTAGACAGTTTAAGCCTTGCTAAATAGGAGGGCTTACCCACCCATTGATGTGGGTTTATACGGTGGTGGGCACGAGGGTGCTTTCGGTCGAATTCGGCAACATAACCCGTTGTTCTCCAAGTGCAACGACGGGTACGACGTACCACTTATGTTATGCACTAGGAGAACGACAAGGAAATACCACCGGAATCCCAACCCGTACACCCTTGTGTCACGACCACTGTACTCAAGCGCACATTCGTGGGCTATCCAAACGTGGATAGCTCGAGAGCGCAACACTTTTCGTAATGGAACCCAACGAATCACCGTCTCGAGCTCCTTACTTAAAATATGCAATACCAACGGTTTAACTCTGACTCGGTTGACGTTACAAACGCAATTCTAATAAAATTATTATATGTTGTGATTTGTAAGCAATATACACTATATATATATACTGAATCATTTACTTTTTCCCACACAAATGCCTTAGTTCCTATTTGGATTTCAGGAAATCGAAAAAACTAGAATTACATATCATGTCCATTTGAATCTACAGGAATTAAAATGCACAACAACCATACCACTCACTAATTATATATGATTTGTTAGCCACACTAGAATAATGCCTAGATTCTGCATATACATGCTTTGTCTGATGATTGACAAGAGCACATTTCTGAGGTACAGTGTATGGACTTGTCATAAATGATAAATTGAAACTAGTGCAGTTCGTTACATTACCATTTTGCTGTATTTTTTGTTAGTAATGTTTTAAGTTCTTCATATGTAGTTTCTGGAAAAACTGTGTAGGTGGCTTTTCTTGCATCTATGTTGCTGGGAAAAATTGACCATACATGATAAATGTTGAACCAGCCAAAAGCCTAATTATGAAAGTGTCAATTAGTAACATTTCTAGTATTGATCTCCTGTAGCATCTCTGAGTAAACATCTAATAGAAAATTCAATGATGGTGTGGATTGTTCTTACTACCATGATGATATGGATTTGTATGCAATCTATAGTTGTCATTCTCCTAAATTTGGTGTAATTGAATCTACATAATGCCTTCTATAGTTGTCAAAGATATTCCTTGCTTGACTCGCATTTTGTAAAGGACGAGCTTAAGAACGATCCGTTGTCTAGTTGAGTATCAAGTTAGTTATGGTTCTAAGTAATACCTGATGAAATATCATGTGCGATCCTATCTAATTGTACCAATCAAGTAACTTACCGAAATTATTAGAAATTTTGGCAGCACCTCCCCTAAACCTAGGACATCCACTCAGCAGACAAAAGACAGTATTTAATATAATAACAACCACATATAGCAACTAACGATAACCAACCACGCACAACCTAATTCTGCTGCCTCTTTTGATTTCCAAAAGCAACCAGTTAGTCATGTTGTAGCTGTCTTTTGTCAAAGATGTATATACATTTAATTTCATCACAATGTTAATATGGATTGCTCGGCTACATTTTGCATATACATTTCATTTCATCACAACATTATGCATATACATTTCATCACAAATTTAGACTACATTCTGCATATATATTGGGCTACATTCATCATCGAAAAGAGATGGCTCCACCGGAGATTACCTTAACCGGAGATGGTGACTAGGAGGACGAGGGCGGGACCGACGGCGTGGACGAGCTCAGGGAAAGCCGGGGCGGCGTGGTTTGGGTGTGCACGACCTCCCACGGTCGGAGGCGGAGCGTCGGCGGCAGCCCGAGCGTCATTATTTTACAAATTATTTCTGTGATAATCAACATAAAACATCACTGGGGTAACCAATAATATAATTTACCTTAAAGCTTGTTTATGAAAAGAAGGATTATTCTCAAGTGTAATCAACAAACAGGACACCAAGGCACTGAGTAATAGGATTGCCAGGCAAAATATCTAACTAGACTACTATCAAGCGCTATATGATTATAAAAGGCCGAAAGATCATTTTCTTTATATGTATCTCTAGCAAATTTCAGTGTGCTAAATTTTTGTGGCAAACCTGAAGGATAGTTTCATGTACTGGACGGAAAGTAATACATCATGCTAAATTTGTAAGGACTAATTGATGTCGAAATCATAATTCTGAAATCAAATGGTTACTTGATGTAAGAGTTCAAGGAGACAGCTAATACATTCTTTCTGCGTCCAAGAAGCTGTCTTTGTCAAGTATCTTAACAAACACTTTGGAGCCATACCTTAGGGGCTGCCGGAGGCGGCGCGGGGCAGCCGGAGGCGACACAGGACAGCCGGAGGCGGTGCGGGGAGGCGCGGTCGGCGCGGAGGCTCTCCTGCGGCGTGGAGGCAGTGTGCTAAGTCCTCTGGGACTTAGCGCACGGGCCGGCCGTTTTGTTAAATGCAATACTTGTGTCGTCGGCCTACCGTAGCACCGCCGACACTGAGTCGGCCCAAACTTTCGTAGCAATGGGTGGTCCCACCGGCAGAGACACGGGATCTGTGTCGTCGGCCTACTTAGCGCCGACGACACTGAGTCATTTGTGTCTAGGTCAAACGGCCCAAACTTTCATAGCAGTAGGTGGTCCCACCGGTAGAGAAACGAGATCTATGTCGTCGGTCTACCTAGAGCCGACGACACAGAGTCATTTGTGTCTAGGTCAAACGGCCCAAACTTTCGTAGCAGTAGGTGGTCCCACCGGCAGAGAAACGAGATCTATGTCGTCGGTCTACATAGAGCCGACGACACAGAGTCATTTGTGTTTGTCAAACGGCCCAAACTTTCGTCGCAGTAGGTGGTCCCACCGGCAGAAACACGTGATTTGTGTCGTCGGCCTACGTCGAGCCGACGAGACTAAGTAATTTGTGTCAAGCTTTATCGACGGTTTGGTGACAAGCACCGACTCTGTATCATTTTTGTCGTCGGTTGAGACATAGCCGCCGACACAGAGGCTCCAACGTATCGTCTAGTAATCCTCTACACTTTCACGGTATCAATCGAACCAGCCTACATGCACCTCCACAACATGGCAAATACCATTCTAGCTCATCCATACACTTTCCCTCTCACTCGGCACAAAAAGGTCGACCTCCACAACTGCTTCTAGGTAAAACACATGAAACACCTGCAAGCAGCTAACAACTAGCACGAGAACTACTACATATGCATACTAGGTAGTCAAGATATTGCTACGTACCTCCCAGTTGGTCCACATTCTGATTGCCCTAAAGGTCCAACAGAATATTCTCAAAGCTGTTGCATCGTCACTAGAAAAGTGCATTAATTAAAACTTTAACAATAGGAGAGTATAATTAACAAACACACCGCCGTCACATACCAATTAATTAAAAATAAATATACCACGTTTCATACAAATATATGTTGAGTACGTACCAACCATTCAAAAAGCTATATTTGATTTTTCTAAAATTTAAAAACAACAAAAATATTTTCTCATCCAGTTTGGAATTAATAATGTCGTCGGCATTCTATTTGCCGCCGACAAAGGTGGAGCTGTCATGTGAGACCGCTTTGAATTTCACTGCCTTGTGGGACCGCCTTTATGTCGGCGGCTTACTTTTTGCCGCCAACACAGATTGTTCTGCCCACTGCCATATGGGACTGCATTGAAGTCCTTCCGCCTGGGCGTTAGGTTGCCGTTAGGGGGAGGGATTGTGTCGTCGGTAGAATTTTCACCGCCAACATAGGTACTTTTTGCGGGAAATGAAATTCAAAATCCTGCCCACGCCAACTAGTCATCGTGCCAGGGAGTATGTATGTCGTCGGGCTAGTCTATTGCCGCCGACACAGGGCACATATTTGTCCTCGGTTATGAAACCGCCGACATAGATATTTTGGCCGACGACACTGATGTCGTTTCCTGTAGTGATCCTCAGTTGGCCAGATCGCGCCCCTCGCCTTGGCCAGTGGGTCCTGGAGACTGGGGATCCACGTAACCTACTGGGTAGGAGCTAAAGAGGGGAAATCCAATGAAAGGCTATATTAATCTTGATCCGGCCGCATGCATTTAAGTTGTATGTTGTTCTAGAGTGGCACTAACGACCGTAGATATTTTGTGGGTAAAGTTGAGTAGCTCTGCAGAGTGATCTAAATGGTATTCGAATACGCTGTGCTTCCGGTTAATGAAGTTGGGTTAATTTAGGGTGATTCCTGTAACTGAGCTCGAATAGTTTTAATTATAAACTTCCCGTAATCTGGATTTTGCTAATAACTTAGTAATGGTGTTGGTGATGGTGTTGATTGATGGTTTGTATTTCATTTGTATTATATAATCTTAATTCTAGCTCATGCATCCACCAAATACTTAAAACCTGTGCCAATTCCTTGTAACACCGTACATGTAGTATTCAGAATCTCCGTGTGGCTTGTTGAGTACGGTTGTGTACTCACCTTTGCTCCTAATCCCCCTTTTAGATTTCAATGAAGCTAGCAAGTTCCAGAAGAACGTAGACGGCGATGATATTTGGTTTTGAATGCCTTGATCTATCTGCTCAAACCTTTCCTGTAGGTGTTTTGGTAATGTATCTAATGCCAACCGCACCTTTTGTAAACTCTGGCTGTTAGGCCCTTAATTTATCTATAAAATATTCGTATTTAATTTTATGTCTAGCAATATACACTTGATTACCTACAGCTAAAATCCTGGATAGCTGTGAAGGTATTTATACGCACCCCTGAAAAGGCGGTCCGTTACAGATACTAACAAGATCACTCTCACGTAGGGATTACGTACTGATATATGTATTTCTGAAAATCTCAAGCAATAATATATGACAAACAAATATAATCTTCCTAAAAATTCGCTATCAGAGACGTACAAATATCTACTCATAACAAATTCGCAATATTATTATGGTATAGATTATTTATATTCCATTCCAACGCAAGCACATTGAAGTACTTTTTTTGGAACTGTCATTTTAGAAGGAGATTACTTTTTTTAGTTGTATGTGACAGAAATTCAGCTAGTCATTCAGAAACACCGGTAGACTTTTCCCGCGCTCTGAAGCATCTGGAAGTACTTCCCCATTGGTAAAACTAAAATCCATAGCTCCGATGTCCCTTCTCTGAACGCCCGAACTTGCCAGCGCCTCGGAACAGCATGAAACTGGAACCCATCCGCCACAACAGAACAGTGCATGCTGATAAATTGACCACACAAGCTCCAGCTTTGAATAAGCAAGAAAGGGTTTTGTCATAGCCATGAAATATCATGAGATCAGCACCATGAATAAGCCAAAAGAAGAGGGGATGTGCAAACTGTAAATAGCACCATGAATAGCATGAGACCAGATGGGTAATAAGACAACACTGGCATGGACATAATCAGGTAAAAACTAATATATAGGTTCTGGTATCTCAAGACGCCTTAACCATATAGGCAGCTCAAAGGTAGCTTATTTCAGATAGTAAAACACAGCCACAAAGAGACTAAGCGAACGAGCCATACGGACCATACTGGCAGACACTCGTTACTAGTAACATTAATAAAGATCTCCATATGGAGCATTATAAGGTAGCCAGGGCTGCTTAGTAGCATCACCATATTCCAAGCTCGGATGAAGAGAAGACACCACCATCTCCAAAGCATCAACATCAACATGCTTTGTACAAAAGATCTAGACTGTAATTGCTCAGATCCTCTTCTCTCCAGCTCCTGCAAACAGAAGATATTATAAGATCAAACAACAAACCAGAAATTTAGAATCCCACATCAAGAAACAGGAACGTGGATATAACATGTTCCTATGAAAGTCTCTTTCTTTCATGTACAAACCTTGGTTTTCTTGCGCTGATCGTTTGGATGTTTCAGGGTCTCGTTCCGGCGCGGACGGGGCCAGCACAGGCTCCTCCCGGACCAGGTTCAGTCGAGTTTCAGTTGATTGCTATTCAAAGTCTTCATAGTCGCCCTCGTCCAGCAGGTCATCGTCATAGGCAGTGACATCCGCAGGGTAGCGGAGTATCCCGCCGATACCGCCAAAGCCCCGGCAGAACTGCGATCCTTCCTGTGACTTGTTTGTGACAAACTCCAGCGTGCAACCGTACTGCTGGTAATTCTCAGCAAACCACTCCAGCAGTAGCATCCTGTCAATGACTTCCAGCTCTCCAGGTGTTGCCTCGAGTATGAAGTTGCTCTGATCTGCCTCCTGATCACTGTTAAGGTACTTTATTACTGTTTCTCCTATGGCAGAATTCTTCAGCTCGTATCGCCTGACATCGAGGTTTTCCCACACGATCAGCGTATCGACCGCACCCATTTCGAGGGCTGCTATTGTGTCTTGCACACCAAAGACATACTTCCCGGTGTCTTGGCTTATCTCCTCAAAGTACCTCCCAATCAGCTTCTTTTCTTGAACAAACTTCACATCAGATAGGACCTCAGCAGACATCTCAATGGCTTGGTTGAAACCGCTCTCCCCTCCGTACGACACATCAAGAGTCTTGATTACCTTGGCTTGCAGGCGCGGATCAAACATCTCAGATTTGCCCAGTTCAGTCTTAAAATCAGCAGAACCAGCTAGGATGAGCCCAACAACGTTTGGCTGGTTGGTCGAAGAATTGATGAAGAATTGTGTAGCGAGCTCTGCTGCTTTACGCAAGTAGTTGTGCCGCCTCTCCATGCGCAGGCGGGCAAAGCGAACTGCGGATTGCCCTCCTCGTCCATGCTTCTTCGGGAGATCAACGCTGAACTTGTAAACAACTTCCCTACTGTTGCCACTCAGAGTGCCATAAAGCGTTCCATTGCCATCCATGATTATGAAACCGAACTTGTCATCAGACTCCAGAAGCTCATTCAGTGCCTCAGTGTGGAACTTATTGTCACAGAGATATAGTGAAGCATTTATAGACCTGAATGGCTCAAAGTCAAAGGTGACCTTCTTTTCTTTGCCATCATCCGTGACAACGGTCCCAGTATAAAGCACCAATCCATTGGGGGGAACTCGACTGTACAGCTTCAACCTCTGTTGAGCAGAGGTTATGGCAGCCAACACCGACTGCCGGTTGACTCTGCTCTTGATGTTAGAGGCAGTTCCATACTCATCACCCAACATCTTAGTGACTCGAGAGATCTGATCACGAGGCGGCATGATGAGAGAAATCATGCTCGTACCATTGCCCCTAGCAGCATCGAGTGCCTTGATCAACTTCTTGACCTTCCATATCTCAATGTTCTTGTCAGTTTCATGTCCCTCGCCCATTCTGACTAGTGTGTACAGAGCAGCCTGCACCCACAGGAGAGATGGTTCCGGGTCAGTAAAAGATGATACCAACCAAACAGGAGAGAACTCAAAACCCACACGGACTGATCTATAGAACAGAATAGCAAGGCAAAATATCATGTACTTCATTGATGATGCACATTGTCCTAATATGCATCCGCAGTTAATCATGCAAACATTACCAAGCCTTAGGACAGTAAAGACACACAAAAAAACAACCATCACAGTTCTTTTTAGACAAACCACCATCATAGTTATGAGAATCTATGGAGCAAAAAGAGAAACAAACCATGCAGCTTTCTATATACAACATCCAGACCAGGTAAAAAAAATTTAATTACTACAGTAATCTCGAAAATTTTGGCGATCTCGGTGTTTTTGACTTTTTATGGCCGGATTTGGTCTAATAACCCTTAAGAAAGTCATCTTCATTGAAAATTTATTGAAAAACCAAATTTTTGAGACATTTTAAAATTTCATAAAAAACATTGTCAAATTGTTATAAAATTATACAAGCTTGATCATGATCTAAAAATTTTATGGTACTATCTTCAGTAGTATAGGATCATACAAAAAAAATTCAAAATAATTGAACTTAATTTGCTATGTTTAAAAAATAAAAAAACAGAACAAACATAATTGGGACAGTAACTTTGTTAGAATTTTAAAATTTTCTCAAGTGTGATCATAATCCAAAATATTTATGAGTTTAAGAAATGCCTCAATATCATTCTCTAGAATTTTCAAAAAAATTTAACTTCTTTTGTTTGCTCAATCAAATCTATGTAAGCATTGAACTTCATTTATTATATTTCAAAAATCAAAAACAGAAAGAGCATAAATGGTATAGTGCCCTTATAAGAATTTTATAAATTCACTGGAGTGTGATCATAATTTAAAATTTTTATGAGATATTAAGCATTGCCTTAGAACTCTTCTATAAAATTTTCAAAAATTCAAAAGCTTTTTTTATTGCTAAAGAAAATCTATGTATTGACCATCAAGCTTTTATCAAGATGTAGCACTGTCATAATTTTTGAAACTTCTTAAAACTTGATCATCATATAAAAATTTTATATAAATATTAATGATACATTAGGACCATCCACAAAAATTTTCAAAATTTTCTAATGTGGTTTAAACCATTTTTCATTTGGTTGGAGTTTGCCAATAAGACTTTTATCAGGACAATAGCACTGTCTGAATTTTTAAATATTCATAAAGCTTGATCATCATCTGAAAATTTTATAGGAACATTAGTGATGCTAACCATGCAAAAAAAATTCGAAATTTTTTATAGCGTGGTTTGTTCCATTTTTCATTCGGTTCAAACTTGCCGATCAACGTTTTATCAGGACCTTTATTTTTTTCCTTAGGATGATCACGAGTGCATAACTCATCTAAGGCATCCATGCTATCAAGAAAAGAACACGATAGGATGAAAGCCAACTAACCATTACATAACTGACCATAAACAGCACAAGATCCCAAGATATTTTCTTCTCACTAAACCATCAAATAATCCAGATCCAATAACATCAACAGGATTACTCAAAATCTACACATTTTCGAGCCTTACAAAATAAACCAAGATTGCACGTCGCACCATCGAGTAGTATATATCATGCTGCCAAGCTATGCACATAACGCAATCCATCAGACCGAATCGTTGGTGGTACCGTAGGCAGGTATGTTTTCGCGTCATCTAGAGGAAAGCAAACACTAGAACAATCTGCTGACCCTATGCTACCGTCTATCTTTTCAGGACAAGAACGCCATAAATATTCAACAATAATCCAATTAAGCATCAGAAAGGGCCGACCGATCAAGAACCAAAGTTTCCAGCATCAGGAGGCATGTGAAAAAGAACCACAAGGGACCGATCCTAGACAACACGCCTAGCTCCAACCAAGACCGTAACCCACCCAAGCTACACAACCAACATACATCGCGGAAAGAAATACGAGGGGGGGAAGATGGAGACAGGAGGCCGCGGAGCGCACGCACCTGCGTGGGTGCCCGGCCGGCGGCGGATTACGCCGGGCTCGCTAGAAGTCGAGACGGGCGCCTCTCCTCTTGCGCGTCTTTCTCTGGCGTCCTGGTGTGGTGTCGTGCTTTGCGTCGTTCTGATGGTGGCTTTGGTTTATAGGGTGTGACACGTACGGGGCGGGGAGACGGGAGGAGGAGGGGGAGACGGTCGCGAAGTCTTGCGAGGTAGCACGATTCTTCCCGGACTCTGCAGGATGCAGCCACGACACGGCAAGTCGCCACGCCGATGGTCCTATCGAGATCAGACGGCCAAGGTAGGGGAAAAAATCTACTCTTGATTTTTATAAAGCGTCCGGGCATTCTAGATTTATAAAGCGCCCACGCATTTGAAGATTTTAAGTTTGAAAATTTTAATCGACAATGGTCTAACAATACATAGACTATATCACACAAAAACAATAATGTTATATTCGTATTTGAAAGCACTTATATTTATAATTTTATAGTATAAATAAAGTATTATAAAAAATTAACGGGCAAATTTTAACTTTGAAGATTGTACCAAGTCAAATTATACTTTATAAAAATAAACGGAGGGAGTATTTTAGGATGTTCACCTAGAATTTTGGATGGTTGGTCTTTAAACTTCTAATATTGTACTGTTTCATCCCAAATATTAGTTTTAAAGTGATTTGCCATTGTTTCACCACCGCAACATGGCTTAAAACAAGGGAAGAACTAGCAATCGGACGTCCGATCTCAGTATGTTGTATTAGACGCTCGGTGTAACATTTTTTTCTAAGTCTGCAACATTTTTTTCAACGTGTGCAATATTTTTTTTCGCGTATACATTTCTACTGTTATCGAAAGAAAATGTTTCAAACGTAACAAAAAATATTTCACGTGTAAGAAAAAAATGTTGCAACGATTCAGAACAACATTTCTACTGTTATTGAAAGAAAATATTTCACGCATAGGAAAAAATATTTTATGAATAGAAAAAACATGTTGTAGCGTCTAATAAAATCGGACGTCCGGCTCTTAGCAAATCTGTTAAAACAAACAATTGCGAGTGATTTGGCAACTTGGTTGATATTGCACAGTCAGAGAAAAATCATCGTCCCCTCAGCCGTTGAGCACAATAGTAAGTCAGTAGCAAAAAACTGGGAATTACTTCAGTGTGATGTGACGGAGGGATAAGATCCTATACGGTGGACGTAGTAACGGCAACTTAAGTACTTTTTATGGCTCGCAGCTGTTCAATCGGAAAACGGGCAAGATCATTCAAAAAAATCACATTATATTAACTTGGTATAGTTCATGCTACAGCAGTGTTTAAGAGTTCGCTCGGCGGATTCATCGCGGTTAGGCACCGCCAACCACTAAGACCGTATTTGCGGCGCAATTGCGGGTCTCGGCGTTTTGGTCCTCGGCGGCCGAGAATTAATATAATTCATATATATTATTGATTTTATTACGAATAAAAATTTTTAGTTTTCTTTTCTAGTTATTTGGAAATTGCAAAACATCAAATATTAAAGTAGAATATTAAACTAAAATATTCGAATACATACTACTCAATTAATCAAGTAATAAACTAAGTAGTAAGTACTATGTTAGTGACTTAGTGTACCCTATTTTGAGGGCGACGACGTGAATCTTTCAATCATGGTCATCAGGTCATGTAAACAGTAGATCAAAGTGGTTTCTCTCATAGTTTTGTATTAGCCGCTACACCTGCCAAGACCCGCAATTTCGGCCCAGCCGCCAAACAGGCCGCCAAGGGCTGAATTCGTTGCGTTTATAGCCGCCAACCGTAATATCGGCCGCAATATCGCCGCCAAGTACCGAATTTTTGAATACTGTGCTACAGTATAAATAGCTATATTATTTTTATTACAATACTTTAGAAAGATCCAGATAGTTGATTTTGGATCAAACCGGCCCGCAAAAACTATTTAAGTTACTGTCTCCATGGTGCTACACCTGATCACGGTTGGTGATGGAGATATTGGAGTACGGCTCGACTAACCGGATCTCAAACCCAGTATTCACCTTACGGACATATTAGTATGTGTTGGTGGGAGCGTGCATGGTACCGGTGTTCATGACAATTATCAGCATTCAACGTTTTTCCCCATTCGTTAAGATTGAATCCACGGCAGCAAAAACACAAGCTGGCACTATGAATCATCAGGACCAAGCCCATTTTTGGATAGACTTTTTAGTGCGCGTAGCAGTCCCAGATTCCCAGTGAGCACCGGCTCGCTCTCCACATTTTGCTTTTGGTTTTTCATGTTGGTTTCTTATGCCCGGTGAGCACCAACCAGTCGAATGAATCCGAGCCAAGAGTCTTGTCTTGCCTCCTCCCGGAACCGGAATAATAACGCAACCTGGCACGGCACCGTGGTCGGATAGCAGAGCAACAAAGAAACACACAACACCTGGCGCGGCGGAACGTCAGGCTCTCGCAGGTCCCACGCTTCACCTGACTATGACCCACCAACCCACCCGCCAAACGTGACCGAACGCTCACTGCGCAGAGAGATATTTGAGATCAATTTTTCCAGGTTATCTTTTTTTTTTTCCGGGATCTAGATTCCATATAAATATAATTATAAAAATAACTCTCTTCTCGATCATAAAAAAATAGACGTCTACTGCAATCGTGCACCACAACAGATCTCATCCAGCTAGGTAGTGACTGGCTCGTGAGCCCACCGAGCGTTGGGTGCTCGACAGCACTTTCTAAGCTAGTATTACTTGGTCACACTTAGTCACATTGAGTGAATACTTTATTTTATTAAGTGATTAATTAGATCAGCATTACTTGGTGACACTTAGTCATGCTAAGTGATTACTTTATTTTATTAAGTGGTTAATTAGATGATTGATCGTAATCATGTCGATCAATACTAGCTTAATTAGAAGGCTTGGAAGGTGCCCGTAGCTCGACGGGTGTGGTAAATGATACATGTCAAGAAGTGATGCGACCATATCTCGTCGGCCGAGAGCGAATGCAACAGTTAGCCGATGGAGGTGTCTGAAGTGTTTCCCGATCTTCCTTCAGGTATGATAACTACTTGTCAATCTGTCGGGCAAAGAGTGATTGCAACAGTTTAGCCGATGAATAGACAAGCCGATTTGGTAAAGTCTCGACGAGACAACTTCAAGGGTTTCTGAACAGACCGTTGAACTAAGAAACCTTGCAATCGCCTGCTTCAACTCCGATAGATCTTACTTGGAAATCGTGAACACAAACAAGAACCAGATAGTTGCAATCTCTCTTTATTGAAGATTTCTAATGAAGTTTACACGAAGTTTTGAAACTCTATACGGCCGCTGGAACCTAGTCAGGCGTAAGAGGAAATCTATGTCGACGACTATAGGTATAATCTAATCAAAACTCGAGAAAATCCTGAGGCCTAGTGCCTTCATTTATAGGGAGGACTAAACCTTACCCGATTTAAGTCAGTTACAAGTCCTTTTGTAAATTTAAGGAAAATAATCTAAGCGAGTTTGAGTCAAACTCGAAGTCTTCTAAGTCATCTGGGGTCAATCTCCTTTGGTGTCGTGACTGAGTTGGTTTCGTGTAGCCTTGGTTGATTCCGAGTCGAACTTGAAGTTGTGTTCGAGTCGGAGTCCTCTGGTCGATATCGAGTCGTACTCGAGTTTGAGTTCTCGTTCGATGGTCGATGGATCATGCCCGAGCAACCTTGGTCTACCCATGGTTCTTGCTTGGAATGGTTCATGCCCAAGCATCCCTTAGTTGACTCCTTGTAATTCCGGTTTAGCCGATCCTTCATACTTGAGTAGAAGCAACTCATGGAAATTATTAGGTAGCACCCCATTCTAGCCAATATCAAATGGAATAGTTCGAAATGAACTCACCAAGTGATTTATTTGTTGGAGTTCTAGTTATTGGTCCTTGGTAAGCATCGACTATAGATGCATTAGTGGCTGGAATGTCCTCATCAGAAAGAAGGTTATTTTTATAATTGAATTTATATAAAAATTATATTTAAAAAATGTAAGAGCATTGGAAAAGGAAACCAATATATTTCTTTCTACCCATCCAGATGCCCGCCGCGTGCGTGCACCCCCGGCAGGCCGGCACGCGTCGGCCGTCACGCGCGTCTGCCTAGCCAAAGGCCCCTGGCTGTCCTGCCTCGCAGCATACTTGCCTCCTCCGTTTCCCCTACTTAACATTTTGTTGTCCTCTCGCTTCCTCTTTTGTTGAGGAGAGGACTCCGTCAACCCGAGCACCATGATACCGCTGGAATGGAAGTCACCACGCGGCAGGCACACGAGAATTCTTTCAAATTCCTATAATAATTATACTATTTCTTACAAAATCGTAAAAAATTGAAATTCTAGAGCCACCAACAATCACCAATAGAAAAGAGGAAACGAAGACATCTTTCCATTGACACGGCATGCCATACACCATCACGGGAAAAATATCCAATGGAGGTAGGGATGAAAACGGAACGGAAACGGTCGGTAAATAGTTATTCTATTTCCATTTTCACATTTTTTACCGGTAACATAAATAAATCGGAAACCCCGGAAATGAATATGGAAACGGATGCGGAGCGGTTACGGAAACGAAAATGAAAAATTTCATAAGAACATAGTACATGATCATAATATACATGACTGCAAAAATAATATAACTCAATCCATGTTCAAGGCGGATACAAAAATAATGTTATGTTCATCGGTATCACTATAAAGTTTTTTCTTAAGTTTGTCAGTTGAAGGCTCGCTATTTGTTCGTGGATCAGACCATCATGTCCTCATCCATATCATTATCATCAATTATCTCTTGCTCCTCCAACTATAAAGGTGTAACACCCTACAATTTGCATATTATTGTTCGATGTTCATTTATGATTTTACGAGATTTATCCTGTATTTTCTAGAGTTTATAAATGCCAATTTGGTATTTTTATATTTATAGAATTAATTTATTCATAAAAATAAAACCATAATTATGCTAGAAATAATTTTCCTAGGTTCAAAATGTTCCAAAGTATTTTTGAGAATTTTTTCGGAATTTTTTAGCTCTATTTGATAGTTTCTATAAAGCCATTTGTATTTCTAAAATTATTTTAATTTAAAAATAAATGTAAATTCTCCATTGTCCTTTTTAGGCCAAGTGAGCCAAGTTTTTTACGGATTCGGTATCGATTTCAGATAGTTAGTTTTGGATTTGGGATATCACTATCCGTTAGATTGAAAATATTTCGATTATATTCTCAAATAATTCTGAATAACTCTATTTAGATTCGGATATTTACATCCATATTCTAGCGGTTTCAATGGGACCAAACCAAATAGCCCAAAAATAATAATATAATATTATTTGTATATAGTAAATAGTTTTTGAATGCTAAAAATTCTTTTTAATATAGAAAAATACTAGAATGGCCCTAGAAATTCTAGAAAATTTCAAACAATTGACATAGGGTATTTTGAACTTACTAAAATTATTTTCATTATAATAACATGTATACTTTTTAGATTAGATAATTACTAATATCCAAAAAGGCTTTTTAAAAATAGAAAATAGAGTTCACAAATTTGGAAAAATTCATAGAAATTCGTTGAGGCATTTTGATTTTAATAAAAAAAAATTCCAACTAAATTTGGTTTTCTTTTTTCACAGAAATTACTTTTTATTTATTGAAAATATGAAAAGCCTTTTTTAAATAAAAAATTTGTAGAAAACCCCAAAAATAGAAATAATTATTAGAAAATCCACAAATTTGAATTATTCTATGAAAATTCACAAAAGCCAATAATAGTTTTGAATTTAAGTTTCTTTATTATTTTTAAAGACAAAATTTTGGGATGTTACTTGCCGCCATCAGAGCTTGACATGCAAGAATATGCTTCCACTTGCATGTGAATATCTAGTATTCTTTTACAAAATTGACGAGTACCCAGGGCATAGGTATCCCCAGCGGCCCAGGAGGAGCATGTGGGCCGTCACCGCGCCTAAGCCCCGAACAAGAAGCCCTGCTCGGAGGCCCACGGGTTCCGACCAACCCAGCCCCGAAAGGGGGCCCGACCGGCGCCATAAGTCGGACGCCCTCCGAGCGGTACTCACAGCAGCTGGAAGGACGGCCGACCGGCCCACGCGAGGGCATTCGGTTCCCGACCGAGCCAACCCAGGAAGCGGTCCGACCGAGCGCTACAGGACCGGCGCCCGAACCCGGCAAGCGGACGACCAGATTGGTTCGACCAACGGTCGAACCGACCAGCAACCCCGAGCGAGCCCGTACCATTTTCATCAAGAAGCAGACGTCAAATCATCAGAAACCAGCCTCTACGCTAGTCACCTACCTAGCTGACGCAGTAGCCCGTCGCGGCCAAGCCAAGACCAGGCGTCACGCCCTTCCCGAGGCGGCTCATCAAGGTCGACACACCGATGTCAAGACACGACACAGCCTGCAGAGGCGGTCGCCGTTTCGAAGGATGAACCGAGCCGTCACCCTGCGTCTCCACCGACTCCATACGAGACGTCCAACCACCTGTCAGAGGACAAGTCCAAATGACGGACACCGAGGCAAAAGACCGGATTCCTAGGCGTAGGGAGCTCCATCCATCTTTTCCTTTTTTTCACACTCCCGTGTAATCTCCTTGTAACCGGCCTCCCCAGGCTATATAAGGGGAGGCATGGCCCTTCGGAGGGGGGGCGCGGGAACGGAAAGTAGGCAATCGGACGTAGTATTCCCAGATCGCACCCATAGCCACTCCGGGCAACCCCTACGCACAAGGTGCCCTGAGCCCGAGCTCAGCCCTTGCTTGTAATACGACGGATACACCAATCAATAACATCCGACCACCCCACTTAACTGAGTAGGGACGTTCGCCCAACCAAGATAACTCTTGGACCTCCCTGTCTTTTGGTCTAACCATTCAAGGAGCGGAGCGTAGCCCCTCTAGACCTACAAATTTACTTGGTTCTCAAACACCGTTGGCGCGCCAGTAGGCGTCATGGCGTCATCAGCATCCCCGGATTCCCATTTGTCTCCTTGATGGCTTCCATCGCCAACGACAGCGCGCTCGCGCCTGGGAGCCGGATCCGGTTCGGTTCCCTCGACTTCACCACTACATGGCGGAGAACTCGCCTTGTTCCCGCCAAGCTTTCAGACCAGTGCCCCACTGGCACTGGACCTCGCCGACGGCCTCGACAACCTCCGACTTGAGGCCGGCGCCATTCCGGGAGGAGCCACGCGCGCGCCCGTGAGGGCGGCGCCACCGCCTCAGACTGCATGATTTGGCAATGGGCGGCTGGCGCCACCTCCTTCCACGAAATCTCAAGACCTCCTCCGACAGGACTCGCCTCCGACGCGAGCTATCTTCGAGGGACCGTACCCACGAATGCAGCGTGGTCGATATAGCTAATCGATCGGCCGCCATTTCCCGAGTTAAGAGGCTCGCCACGGCCCGGCGGCGGAGGCGGGCGCTTCAAGACGACCAAACATGGGTCTCCTCGGACCCACCATGACGAAGCTTCTCGAATGGGATCGGAGTTGCGCGGCGCGGACTTGGAAAGGCAAGGGTCGACCCATCGGGGCCAAGCCAACTCACGCCACCATTAAGCGCCGGCTGCCGCAGCTGACGACAAGACGCCAGTCTGGCGACAATGGCGAAGAACCGTCGTCGCCGCCTGTTTTCCCTTCTAGCTAAAACTTCGCCATGGGCCGCAATGTTGCTCGCGGCCCCTCGAGTTTAACGAGCTCGAGGCTAGGGCCACCTACCAACACCTCTGGGAGCTGATAGAGCACGCCGCCGTGCAGTACATACCGGCCCCTGGTACTCATTAATCAAGGTCTCATTCGGGCCGCCAAAGCGAACTCGCCATTTAACCGCGAAACCGCCGCGATTGGAGCGGCCCAGGCCTCTTACACTCCGGCGCGACAGCGTCTCGGGCAACGCCACGACTACCGCGACACTCTCAACGCTCGCAAGAGGTCGGCCGCCGCCCGTTCCTGGTCAAGTCGTGACATCGGCGTCGTGTGCATGATCCGAGCCGGAAGGCCCGGACTCAGATTCTCTCGGGAAATCCGTCATGATTTCTACCGATTCCGGCGCCATAACTATAGCCAAATACAGGGGGCCACGAACCCGGTGTTTGGCTCGAAGATTCTGGCTCGCTGTCGAGCCGTGAGCTACTAATGATCTTTATCATTCAAGACCTCCCCATTTACCGCAACTCGCCCGAGCTCGCTCGAGTACCGCCATTGGGACTATTAGGAAGCTGGGCCGACTTGAAGAACGCCGTCGGAAATTTCGTGGCACTTACAAGCGCCACAGGAACTCTGGGACCTCAAAGTCGCAGCAGCAGCCAGAGAAACGCCCGACTACATCCGACGTTTCTCCCCAACAAGGTAATGAACTCCCGACATCGCCGACGCCCGGCGTCGTGGGGCATTCATCTACGGCACAACGTGCAGAGCCTTGGTCCACAAGCTGGGTTGCGTCAAACCCAGGACCACCAAGGAGCTGCTCGACATTGCCACCAACCACGCCTCCGGCGAGGAGGCCGTGGGGGCCATTTTCGACAAAGGGAAGGCCAAACGAGAATCCGGCTCCGAGCCCGCCGCCCCTTCCGACCACTCCGACAAACGGAGGCGGAAGGGAAAACAGGCCCGCGAGGACCACGTGGTCGCAACCGCCGACCGCCCTGCCCAGCAGCAGGCGCGGCAGGCGCCCGACCACTTCGAGAAATTGATGGAGAGCCCGTGTCCGCACCACGGGTACCCCGTCAAGCACAAGTATCGGGACTGCGAAGTCCTGAGGCGCTTCCTCTCCAGAAACCCCACGCAACCGCGGGGTAAAGGAAAGAAGCGCGACCCGACGCCGGAGGTCGGGGAGGAGAAGGCAGACGGCGGGTTCCCGGAACCCGACGGATGTCTCATGATCTTCGGTGGCCCGGAGAGCTACGCCGACAAGCGGCGGCAGAAGCTCGCCTACCGCGAAGTGCATACGGTGACCCCCGCGGTCCCGAAGTACCTCCGGTGGTCGGAGTCTCCGATCACCTTTGATCGGGCAGACCACCCCGACCACATCCCGCACCCGGGAAGGTACCCGCTCGTCGTCGACCCCATTGTGGGGTCGAAGCGCCTCACCAAGGTCCTCATGGACGGAGGCAGTGGTCTCAACATCATGTACGCTGAGACGTTCGACGCCCTGGGGATTCCCCGCTCAACCCTGCGACCAAGTAAGGCGCCTTTCCATGGCGTCATCCCAGGCCAGCAAGCCTACCCTCTTGGGCAGATCGACCTGCCCGTCACCTTTGGGGGTCCGACAACTTCAGACCGAAAACCTCACCTTCGAGGTTGTGGGGTTCGATGCGGGCTCCTACCATGCCATCCTTGGGAGGCCATGTTACGCCAAGTTCATGGCGATCCCGAACTATACTTACCTGAAGCTGAAGATTCCAGGTCGCAGGCATCATTACTGTGGCCTCATCCTTTCGGCTTGCCTTCAATCATGAAAGCGATTGCGACTGCTTCGGCGGTCATTGCGTCCGCCGAGCTCGACAGCCTCTCAAGGAGGCCTCGGGTCCGTCCTACCTCCAAACAAGTCGGGGCCGGATCCTTCGAGTCCGCCGAAGACACGAAGAGGGTCGCGGTCGACCCCGAAAACCTAGCCAAGACCGTGCGGGTAGGGTCTGCCCTCCCCACCAAATAGGAAAGCGCGCTCGTCGACTTCCTCCGGGCGAATCGAGATGTCTTCGCATGGAAGACCTCTGACATGCCAGGCATCCCAAGGGAGGTCGCCGAGCACACCCTCAATATCCGACCTGGCGCAAGGCTGGTCGCTCAATGCCTGCGCCGCTTCGACGAGGAGAAACGCAAGCTCATAGACGAGGAAGTAGCCCAGCTTTTGGGGGCAGGATTCATAAAAGAGGTACGCCACCCCGAGTGGCTTGCCAACCCTGTCCTTGTAAAAAAGAAATCCGGGCAATGGAGGATGTGTGTTGATTACACGAGCCTGAATAAGGCATGCCCCAAGGACCATTTTCCCTTGCCCCGGATCGACCAGGTCATTGATTCCACCGCCGGGTGCGAATCACTCTCCTTCCTGGACGCCTACTCAGGCTACCACCAGATCCCGATGAAAGAATCCGACCAGCTCGCGACTTCTTTCATCACTCCTTTTGGCTCGCTCACATTCGACGATGCCCTTCGGACTTAAAATGCGGGTGCCACATACCAGTGGTGCATGTACGCCTGTTTCGATGACCAAATCGGCTGCAACGTCGAGGTATACGTTGACGACATCGTCGTCAAGACCGGAAAGGCCGATGACCTCGTCGCCAACCTCGAAGAGACTTTTGCGAACCTCCGATGGTTTCGCATAAAGCTCAACCCCGAGAAGTGCGTCTTCGGGGTCCCCAAGGGGAAGCTTCTCGGCTTCATGATATCCGAGCGGCATCGGTTAACCCGGTTAAGATCTCAGCAATCATGAGAATGGGCCCGACACGATCTGAAGGCGCCCGAGCCGACCGGTGCCTCGCAGCCCTGAGCCGTTTCGTGTCTCGCCTCGGCGAACGCGGGATACCGCTCTATAAGCTGCTCAGGAAATCCGACCACTTCAGTTGGACGCAAGAAGCCCAGGAAGCCCTCGACCGACTAAAGGCCTTCCTGATGTCACCTCCGGTCCTGACCGCGCCAGCGCCATGCGAGCCTTTGCTCCTCTACATTGCCGCCACGACCCAGGTCGTGAGTGCGGCACTTGTCGTCGAGCGGGCGGAAGAAGGCCGCACCCTCAAGGTGCAGAGACCGGTCTACTTCATCAGCGAAGTACTCTCGGAGTCAAATGCCCGTTATCCGCAAGTGCAAAAGTTACTCTATACGGTGCTAATCGCAAAGAGGAAACTGATCCACTACTTCGGCCAGCACCCCGTCTCCGTCGTGACTTCCTCACCCCTCGGCGAGATCGTCCGCAACCGCGACGCCTCGGGAAGGATAGCCAAGTGGGCACTCGAGCTCAACGGCCACGACATTTCGTTCGTCCCCAGGACGGCGATCAAGTTGCAAGCCCTTGTTGACTTCGTTGTTGAATGGACCGAAGCTCAGGCACCCCCGGTGCTCGAAGACCCCGAATGTTGGATGATGTACTTTGATGGATCTTACACGAAGAACGGAGCAGGCGCTGGAATCGTTATCATTTCCCCGCTCGGCAACAAGCTCCAATACGCCGTCCGGCTGCTCTTCGACGCTACGAACAACGTCGCCGAGTACGAAGCCCTCATCAACGGTCTCCGGATAGCCGCCGACCTCGGCGTACGGCGGCTTTACGTATACGACGATTCCAAGCTGGTGGTCGACCAGGTCATGAAGGCCTCGGAGCCCCGAGACCCCCGCATGGCAGCGTATTGCCGCGAAGTGCGCAAGCTTGAAGAAAGGTTCAAAGGGTTCGAGCTCCACCACAGCTACCGACGCAACAATGGCGAGGCCGACTACCTTGCCAATCTCGCTTCCGGCAAGGGACCCGTTCCGACCGGGATCTTCGCCCACGACCTTCACCAACCGTCCATCCGGATGGACCCAGTGGCCGAGCAGGCGGCCGGACCGCCCGGCTCGGCCGAGCCAACCACCAATCGACCAGGTGCAGCGCCACCCGACTCGAGTCGGAATGTGCTCACGGCCGAATCAGATTGGAGGAAGCCCTACGTCGATCGCTTGACGAACGGGACCCTCCCTGGACGGACCGAGGCCGGTGCCTCGCTCGACGAGCGAAATCTTTAAGTCTGACGGGCGAAGATCTTTACAAGAGGAGTCCTCGGGGTCCTCCGAAGCGCATCCCGACCGCCAAGGCAAGGAGTTGCTACTTGACATCCATGGCGGCGTGTGCGGCCATCACGCAGCACCACGGTCCCTCGTGGGTAAGGCCTTCCGTCAAGGTTTCTATTGGCCAACCGCCGTGGCCGATGCCGAGCAAATTGTTCGCACCTGCGAAGGGTGCCAATTTTTTGCCCGGCAGACACACTTTCCAGCCCAAGCCCTCCAGACGATCCCCATCACGTGGCCATTCGCAGTCTGGGGGCTCGATCTGCTCGGACCTTTCAAAAAGGCACCCGGGGGCTTCACGCACCTATTCGTCGCGGTGGACAAGTTCACTAAGTGGATAGAGGCGGCCGCCGCCACTATCACTTCAAGCAAGCGCCGACTTCTTCCGGCATCGCTCATCGATTTGGGGTCCCGAACTCCATCATCACCGACAATGGCACGCAGGTTTACGGGAAGGAGTTTTCGAGTTCGCGACGACTTCAACATCGCGCCGACTAGGCGTCTGTCGCCTACCCGCACCAACGGCCGTGTCGAGGGCGAACGGCATGATCCTATAGGGGCTCAAGCGCGAATCTTCAACCGATCAAGAAGTCGGCGAGGCGATGGGCAGCCGAGCCGCCCTCCGCCCTTGGAGCTCGCGATCCACTCCGACCCGGCCGACGGGTTCACGCCGTTCTTCCCGGTGTTCGCGCCGGCCGCCTTTGCCAACCGACCTGGAGTACGGCGCTCCAAGGCTGCAAACCTTCGACCAAGCTCGGGGGCTCGACTCACAGCAAGACGCCATCGACCAGCTCGACGAAACACGCGACGTTGCTGTCCTCCGGTCGGCCAAATATCAGCAAGCGTTGCGACGCTATCAGAGTCGCCAGATCCGCGGCCGAGCCTTCAACGTAGGCGACTTGGTCCTGCGCCATGTTCAGTCCAACGTTGGTAGGCATAAGCTTTCTCCTCCGTGGGAAGGTCCCTTCACCGTCGTGGAGGTAATCCGGCCCGGCACCTATCGACTAAGAGACGCCGATGGCAACGTTGTTTCAAACGCTTGGAACATAGAAAAGCTCAGGCAATTTTTTCCCTAAGAATTAATTCTCTATCCGTGCGTTCTTGTTAGCCTGTCGTGCCCAAGCGGCGCGAACCCGCTCGGGGGGCTACTAGCCTACGCGATCTCATAACATAGCGCCCAAACAAATCAAGGTTCCCTCTTCGAAGGGACCACTTCAACTCGGCTGCTACGGCCTACGTCTCGAAAAACTCCAACAGTTTTTCCTGACTGCGACCGCTAAAGTAGTGGTCCACAGAGCGAAGCAGACTATGCATGGGCGGCCTACAGGCGATCGACAAAAAATGTTTTCACGGCTAAGTCTTCACCCGATCAACGGCACTTCAACCTGCAGACCCAACGACCCTGCACAAGCGATCGACAACAAGCAGGCGCCCGGCAAAGGAAAGAAATACGGAGGCGGGAATACTTTACACTTCCAAAAGATGCGTGATGTCCCATCCAGGGCGCGAAACATAAGCGTTCAACATAAACTGTTCCTGGAGCGAGAAAGGAACACCAAAAACTGCAAAACGACGGGTTGAAGCGAGAAGACGGCGGGCGGCCCCCTGGCGCCGGAGATGCTCGCCAGATGGCGAAGTTCAGGGGCGCGCAAGATCGCCCCTAAGGATCTGGTCCGAAGACGTCGTCGTCCTCATCGCCCCCGGAGCTCCCGCTCGCCTCGCCCTCGTCGTCCGAGTCCTCCAGGTGCAGCCGCTCCACCACCATTCCGCGCGTCCCTGCTCGACGAGACGCCCAACCACTGTCGAGAGGACAAGTCCAAATGACAGACACCGAGGCAAAAGACCGGATTCCTAGGCGTAGGGAGCTCCATCCATCTTTTCCTTTTTTTCACACTCCCGTGTAACCTCCTGGTAACCGGCCTCCCTAGGCTATATAAGGGGAGGCATGGCCCTTCGGAGGGGGGGCGCGGGGAAGGAGAAGTAGGCAGTCGGACGTAGTATTCCCAGATCGCACCTATAGCCACTCCGGGCAACCCCTGCGCACAAGGTGCCCTGAGCCCGAGCTCAGCCCTTGCTTGTAATACGACGGATACACCCGAATCAATAACATCCGACCACCCCACTTAATCGGAGTAGGGACGTTACGCGAACCAAGATAACTCTTGGACCTCTGTCTTTTGACCATTCAAGGAGCGGGAGCGCGTAACCCCCCTAGACCTACAAATTTACTTGCCGGTTTTCGAAACACCGACAAAAATATAAAGGAATTTTTGATACCTTTGTAACTTTTTTGGATTACCTAATAAAATGACTATTTAAATTGTGATAACCCTATTGCATGTTGAACTCATATGATTGATTAATTATTGTTATATATATGCTATTTGCAGTATCTATTTTCGCGCGATATTCGACAAACAATATTCGGTACTGTATCGATTCCACTCTATGTTCGATTCGAATTCATGGCCGATATTATTCACGCCATATTTGTATCTAGCACCATCTATATCTGACTTCAAATTTGGTAAAAAAAATATGGTTTAGGATACATAAATAGCAATATCCGACCGAATCTGAGCTGAATGCACCCCTACATAGGGAGTGAGAGCTTAGTGCAAAATACCCTAGGTCAGCGCATTTTGGGGGAGGAGTGAGGTCTCAATTTCAAGCAACATGAATTCCCCCTTTGGCTAGGATTAGGGACAATCAAGGGCGATGACGTGGGGGTGGGAGGTTAGTGCAAAATACCCTAGGTCAGCTCATTTTTGGTGGCTTAGTGCAAATTGCAAAACGTCCCGTGGGATCGGAGGGACCGAACCTTGCTCATACACTATTAATCTGATAGTACACAATAGGGTTTCCAAATAGTACACAATAGGGTTTCCAAAGTTCCATGGAATATGTGGTTTCCATGGCTGCGGCCCCATACTATCCTATATAGTTACACTTGCATATGACTGACATGGCATAGAAAATCCCATGTACAAGGGCATAATTGGTTTTATGGTGCTATTTGCTTCATATAAACACTTCTAATATGTGTTAGATTTTGGCATTATCAACATTTGGTCGTAGAGTTGTTGGCCCAAGTTTTGGCCAAACTTTGGCAACAAAATAAACTAAGGATGCAATGTAAAACGAATATTACCAAAGTTTGGTAACATATTAGTAACAAATCAAATAGGTGCTAATTGTTCAAAGGTTTGGTAACCCAAATCTTAGAGTGCACAGGCTTAGAACCAAACAGCCCGAAAGCCCCGACTTCCAGGCCAAATATTGGTAATGACTAGGCATTTTGGCCTCTATTTGGTTGGTGGCCAGAATTTGGCAAAGGTTTTTGCCAATTTTTGGAGCAAACACGGTGGCAAATTTGGATACTATTTGGTTTGATAACAAATTTGTCCAACCAAATCTTAATAAAATTTTAGTCCAAGATTAGCAAGAAAATATACTAGAGAGCCGATGAAAAAGAAAATCTTACCAAAATTTGATAGTAAACCAAATACTTGATAAATTCAATTAACACCACTAAATTTTAGTAAGGTAAGTATTGGTAACCATCGAAAACAAACCAAACAACCCATTGTGACCAAAACTTTGGTACCTTTTGTTGGATTATTTGGGTCTAGCCCACTTAATTGAGACAAATAAATCCTAGAAAATCTCAAAGGCCCACTCATGAGGAGGCATGTGTGCAAGCATTAGTCCCATATTGCTTGTGGAGGTGGAGGATGACCAACTTATAAGGGAGAGTTCTCTCCACCTTCCTAGAAGCATGGCAAGGGAGAAGAAGAGAAGTACACGCGCGCGCTCGCCTCTGTAACCGAGTCCGTTCGTGGCACGACTTCGAGTCATGTTCGGTCACGGTTACCAGGCTATCCCTATATATACTGCGCCCTGCCACCCATGTAGATACAGAGAACACATTGCGCTAGGGTTTTGCCACCTCTCGCTGCTGCGCCGCCATCGTAACCTTCTCCATCCCGAGCGCCGACGTGCATCTGCGATCGGGAGAGCAGGTCTCCGGAACCCTTCGTCTTTGCGATCCGCACCGGAGAGGGCGAATAAGGTTTTGGGAAACGACCGCGATCGCTCAAGATTTTCACCACGGCTCGCCTTCACATTCTGCCGCCGACATCGCCGCCAGTATCCTCTGACGACGCGATCATCAACGTCATCCACGTCAACATTTGATCGCACCAGCCTCCGCTGCTCGCATCCTCTTCTACTCAATACGTTCGATCTGTTCTAATCTTGTGGCTAATTATATCTACCAAGATGATCATGATGTTCGTACTGTCTAGTGTGTTAGAGAGATGCATGCTAGTTTCTGCGATGTTGTTCATGATTTATATTCGGAATTTAATCTGGAAACTGTCTAATTCTTCAACAATCCAAAAACCTTATTGTAGACATTTTTCTGGATTAACAATGGCTGGCTTTGCCGATGCACTAAGGCCGGAGAAATTCTCTGGTGTGCATTTTAAGAGGTGGCAAGTCAAGGTCACGCTCTGGCTTATGGCTATGAATGTATTCTGGGTTAGTAAAGGCAAGCCTGAAGGTGATCTCTCTGCCGAGCAGCAGAAGAGTTTCACGGATGCCAATACTCTCTTCGTGGGATGCATTCTTAGCGTTCTTGCCGACCGTCTCGTGTGATGTGTACATGCAAATAATGACGTGAAGGTCTTTGTGGGATACATGAATGCCAAGTTCGGTGCATCGGATGCGTAAAGGAAGCGTATGTCATGGAAAACTTTCATGACTATAAGATGGCCGATAATCGCTCTGTTGTAGAGCAAGCCCATGAGATACAGTGCATTGTCAAGGAACTCGAACTCCTGGAATGTATCTTACCCGATCCTTTTGTGGCCGGTTGCATTATTGCAAAACTGCCTCCCTCGTGGAGGAGTTTCGGCATTACTCTAAAACATAAGAGGACAAAGATATCAGTCGAAAATTTGATAGCGTCCCTTGATGTTGAAGAGAAGGCTCGGGCTAAGGACTTCAATGGTAAAGGAGCCGAGGGCCAGTCCAGCGCCAACATGGTTCAGAAGAACTACGGCAAGAACAAAGGGAAAAACAAGCCTAACAAGACTACCAACTTCAAGAAGAAGAAGATGAACAAGGCTGAGCTGCCCTACTTCACATGTGGTGAGGTCGGGCACTTTTCCAAGGAATGCCCTAATCGTGCAGACCGTCGAGGGAAAAAGGCCAACAATGGACAGGCGTCCGAGACTGTCAACATGGTGACCGCTAGCAATACTAGAGACGCAGGGTATGGTAATTTACCTTCTGTATTCTCAGTATTTCAGTCTTCCAGTTGGTGGATTGATACGGGTGCTAATGTTCATGTGTGTTCTGACATTAATATGTTCTCTTCTTATCGTGCCATTCGGGATTCCTCCGTCCGATGGGGAATGGGTCACATGCTTCGCTCATGGCACCGCACAAGGATCTGAAGTTCACCGGGAAAGATCGTACCGAGGAACGTCTTTGCATGTCCCTTCTATCAACAAAAATCTCGTTAGTGGCTCCTTCTATGCGAGAGATGGGTTTAAGGTAGTGTTAGAGTCCAATAAAGTAGTTGTGTCAAGCATGGACTATTTATTGGTAAAGGCTATGAGTGCGGAGGCTTGTTCCGCTTTTCCTTTCAGATTTCAATAATAAGTCTGTGAACCATATCGTGGTAGTGTTAATGATGATGCGAGTACTTGGCACTCTCGCTTATGCCACATTAATTTTGGTCTTATGAATCAACTTTCCAAAGATGAGTTTAATTCGAATTTCACTATTGCCAAAGGTTCTAAGTGCCATAGTTGTGTGCAATCGGCAACCTCGAAAGCCTCACAAGGCGGCCGAGGAGAGGAACTTGGCACCTCTAGAACTCATACATTCCGATCCATGCGAGATGAATGGTGTGTTGACAAAGGGTGGAAAGAGATATTCCATGACATTGATTGATGATGCAACTAGATTTTGCTATGTTTACTTGCTGAAAACTAAGGACGAGATGCTAGACTACTTTAAAATCTATAAAGTGAAGTTGAAAATCAACTAGAGAGAAAGATCAAACGCCTTAGGTCGGATCGTGGTGGCGTAATATTTTCCCAAAATCTTTGATGATTTCGTATGAACATGGTATTATTCATGAGAGGACACCTCCCTACTACTTGAATCAAACGGGATTGCCGAGAGGAAAAACCGCACGCTGACTGACTTGGTGAACGCCATGTTAGACACTGTTGGTTTATCTAAGGCATGGTGGGGGGAGGCTATGTTGACTTCATGTCATGTCCTGAATAGAGTTCCTAATAGAAACATGGAGAAGACTCCTTATGAGAAGTGGGTTGGGAGAAAACCATCACTTTCTTACTTGCGCACATGGGGATGCTTGGCGAAAGTCAATGTACCGATTAACAAAAAGCGTAAGCTCGGGCCTAAGACAGTGGATTGTGTCTTTCTGGGATATGCTCAATGAGCATCGCTTATAGATTTTAGTAGTTAAATCGATGTGCCCGATATGTATGTTGATACTATTATGGAGTCTCGTGATGCTACATTTTTTGAGAATATATTTCCAATGAAAGATATGCATAGCACTTCTAGATTTTCTTCTGAGATAATTCCTGAGACTATTACACCTATTGAGTCTTCTGAGCAACCACCTGAGAAAATCCTAGAGGAGGATGACAATGAAGCTCCTAAAAAGAGCAAGAGACAGAGGATTGAAAAATCCTTTGGTAATGATTTCATTGTGTACCTCGTGGATGATACTCCCACGTCCATTGCAGAGGCATATGCATCTCCAGATGCAGATAATTGGAAAGAAGTTGTCCAGAATGAGATGGACTCGATTCTCGCAAATGGGACTTGGGAGGTAACTGAAAGGCCCTATGGTTGTAAACCTGTGGGTTGTAAATGGGTGTTCAAGAAGAATAGGCCTGATGGTACTATTGAGAAGTACAAGGCTCGACTTGTGGCTAAGGGTTACACCCAAAAAGAAGGCGAAGATTTCTTTGATACTTATTCACCTGTTGCTAGAATGACCACCATTCGAGTACTACTTTCCCTGGCTGCCTCGTATGGTCTTCTCGTTCATCAGATGGATGTGAAGACAGCTTTCCTTAATGGAGAGCTAGATGAGGAAATCTACATGGAGCAGCCTAATGGGTATGTAGTAAAGGGTCAAGAGAGCAAGGTGTGTAAATTATTGAAATCTTTGTATGGCCTGAAACAAGCACCTAAGCAATGGCATGAGAAGTTCGACACCACTCTGACCTCTGCGAACTTTGTCATTAATGAGGCTGATAGATGTGTATACTATCGCTATGGTGGGGGTGAAGGACTTATATTGTGCCTTTATGTGGATGATATTCTGATCTTTGGCACAAATATTGATGTGATCAATGAGGTCAAGTCTTTTCTGTCAGAGAAATTTGATATGAAAGATCTGGGAGAAGCTGATGTAATTCGAACATCAAGCTTATTATGATGAGAGTGGGATTACTCTTTCGCAATCCCACTATGTGGAGAAGGTCTTGAGCCGGTTTGGCTTTATGGACAGCAAGCCCTCCCCCACTCCTTATGATCCCAATGTGACACTGAGAAAGAATAAGAAAATTGGCTTAAACCAATTGAGATATTCTCAGATTATCGGTTCGCTCATGTATCTTGCTGGTGCAACGAGACCTGATATATTGAGTAGGTTCATGTCAAACCCGGGTTCTGATCATTGGCATGCACTTGAAAGGATAATGCGCTATTTGAAAGGTACTATGAGTTATGCGATTCACTATTCAGGCACCGCAAAGGCTTGAGGGAAATAGTGACTCGAACTGGATTTCTGATGTAGATGAGCTCTATGCCACCAGTGGATATGTGTTTACCATTGGTGGTGGTGCAGTGTCATGGAGGTCCTGCAAACAGACTATTTTGACAAGGTCAACCATGGAGGCGGAGCTCATCGCTTTAGATCTGACCATTGAGAGGCAGATTAGCTACGTGAGCTTTGATGGACTTGGGTGGTTGAAAAACTAATACTCGCTATCCTTATGAATTGTGATAATCAATCTGTGATTGCTAAAGTGAACAGTGCTAAGGATAATCTTGAAGTCATCAAGACACGTTAAAAGACGCATCAAGTCTCGTCAGAAATTGAGAAACTCCTGAGTAATAAGTGTGACTTATATTCAAACAGCACAAAAACTCGCGAGATCCTTTATTTAAGGGACTATCACGGAATGTGATAGAAGGTGCATCGAGGGAGATGGGTATGAGACCCATATAAGTTGCCATAGTGGTAACCCAGCCTTTGTGATTGGAGATCCCGTGAATTAGATCCTGGGTAAAACAAGCTATTGGCGAACTGAGGAGAGTAATCTATTACCCTCTCTAAGTGAAGATGCAATACTCTCAAAAGGTTGTAAGGCATGATGGCAATGTGCCTTAATATGCCTTAATTTGTCTAGACAGGATCATCCTCTTTGTACTACTGGGAGAGGTCGCATTTCGAAGGCTTTTTTGTCCATTTGCCACTTAAAGATTTGACTAGACAGATCTTAGGTTTGTACTCATGGGAGAGGTCGATTTTGAAGGCTTTTTGTCCATTTGCCACTTAAAGATTTGACCTTTTGGATATGATGCCACTTGAGCTAATGAAATATGGGACCGTATGAGTCAATGAAATGTAGGTCCGATGGCAATTTTATGGCCACATGTTTAAAGTGGCAATAACCAAATCTCTCCCCAAACTATGGACGGACCATCCGGCTCAGGCAATAAATCTCGCCGATACGACGACGTCAGATAAATCATTGGAACCGCCTGTAAATCTTGTGCACCGCTGTGGAAATTCTAACCCCTAAAATCTCTAGGCGGAGATCGAATTGCTCCTCGTCCAAAGCGCAAAGCCAAATTTCCCCGCCGACACCTCCACGCCGCCGCCATCGGTGATCACATCCTCGGGCTCGCGCCTCGACAACCGTTCCGGCGCTCGGTGACCTCTCCGCGGGCTCGCGCCTCGACTACCGTCCGCCATGCCGCGCCCCGCCCCACGTCGCCTCGCTCAGTGACCTCTCCATGCCTCGCTCCTCCGACGAACTTTCCGCCGGGTCGTCAATCGCCGAAGCCCCAATTCCCTGCCGCCGACGCCGCCTCGCTCGGCCTAGCAAGGCAAGTGCATCCGACCACCCTTATTTCTTGTTATCTTTGCGAAAAAAGATTCGGAAGATATGTCCAAAGTAGATGGTGATTGATAGAGTATGAGTACTGCGCCGAACATAGAGCAATTCTTTTACCAAAGTTTGTGGAGTCAGTTTGGATGGACGTATGAATACTCTACGGATAGTTTTTTGAACCGCATGTTGTAAACGATCAATTCCAAAGAATTAAAATCATTTGGATAGAGTTTAGCTAAGCTCATCAGATTATCCAAGTTGAAATCATGAAATGAGTCTCTTGGACTTAAAGAAGCTGACCAAACAAGCAAATTGGATGTGGTATGCTAACCAAACTAACTGAAGTTGATGAGCAAAACAATGGACATAGTATGTTGTACTATTTTCTCTCATAATCAATGATTTCAAGCCATTGAACTCACCTCGCGTATTGCTTGCGCCATCATAACCTTGGCCCCTAACTTGCTTCAAGCTTAACTTATATTCTGCAAATAGCGAGTCAATAGAAGACTTGAGATAGGAAGAAGTGGTCTCTTTTATATGAACTAGACCAACAAATCTCTCTTTCACAATTCCACAACTATCAACATATCGCAGAACAACTGTCATCTGCTCTTTAACAAATCAGTGCAATATTTCAATGCATTGTTGTGAACACTATTGACACCTCCTACATGCTCTTTTAGTTTTGCTTTTTTATTCCAGCTATTCCAACCATTTATAACAAACGCATCATACCCAGCTTCCTTCTTGTTGCGGTCCCTAAATAAGAAACAACAAAAGCAGTATGCTCTATCTTTGGATTCGCTATACTCAAGCCAAGTCCCAAACTCATCAAACCATTGAGGATTAAACCTTCTGTTTTGTAGTAAGATGGGAGATAAAGAATTGCTCGACAAGAAGGCGCGAAGAGGAGCACCTTGCGAGCTCGGTGGTGATCGCCGCAAGAGGAGGGCGATCTGCCGAAGGCGCAAGACTTGGCCGAGAAGGATGATGCACCACGGGTGGAAAGAACACCGAGCCCATCGTTGTCCTTGGGCGCGATGGTTCCTCGTCATCGCACAAGAGCCCTAGCCAGTTCCATGCCCACGACCGTAACGGCGGCGTGGGGAAATCGACTCACCACGATCCCAATGAAGAGGTATTAAGAAGAGTGAGCTTGTTTTATTTGTAGCTTGGCGTGGACATAATCGCATTTCCTTATGTTTATGATATATTCCTCGTGTTTATTTCTATGAAGAGGCCGAAAGGCGATCACGCCGACTAGTTGCAGCTCAAGAGGTAATTGAAGATACCTCCGGGCATGTTCCGTGGATTCTCTGCTGCAACAACCACGACCTCGCATAAACAGCAAACGGGGAAGTAGGAACAAGTTACTGGCAGGACTTGGTATATCACGAGGTCGGTCCTTTAGGAGAGCCCCTAGCACCTCTTCAGGCACTATCCAAGTTCCGAAATAGCTGTGGCTGTCTTGTCAAGGACAATGTCTCCATCACGATTGATAACTGGACAAAGGTGGCCGACGCGACAAAGGCGCACTTGTGGACCGAGCTGCAGAAAATCATAAGGTTCCCCCCTGAGTATGAGGCCATCGCTAAGAAGAATGCCTTGGATGTGATGGGGAAGAGCTTCCAGAACTGGAGGTATGAGCTGAACAAGTACTTTATGAAGACGGAGCAGACACCATTCCAGAAATATGGAAAAATCACCGTGGGTGAATGTGCGGAGTTTGTCCGGCAGAAGACCACAAGCGAAGCCGTAGCATTGAGCGAGGTGTACGATTGCCCTCATGAAGAAGAACAAGTACCCTCATCACCGGGCACGGTGGGTATGCCCCTAAGATTGTTGAGTGGAGGAGTAAAGAAGAAGAGGAAGCCCGTCTTTGGGATAGAGAACCCATTGACGAAGTCAGAGCGAAGCGAGGCGTAATTGGGTCCTAGCTCGCCAACCCAACAACAAACAAAAGGGTCAAAAAGCACGGTGGACCCTGTGGTCTGGAAGTTTCATAAGTCTGCTGAAGATCTCGCACGAGCAAGCGGAGGGATCTTCGTGCGACAGGAGAACGGCGACCTAACGACGCGTTGGGAACCAAGGAACACCTGTGTCGCACTCGTGGCGTCTAAGTCGAGTGGGCTTCAAGCATGGGTTCCGGAATATCAAGACCAATACAAGTCGCGTCAAAGATATAAGAGGACCATGGCGATACAATAAGACAATCGCCCAACAAGAGTTTTTAAGCGTGGGAAGAGAAGGAGGCGAAAGGACGTTATAAGCGCGGTCGGATGACAACCCGAGCCCGCCCGCATCCGAGTAGCGTCGGGTCCGCACCAATCCTAACGCTCGATATCTGTGGATGATATCACAGAGGCAACCAAGTGCAAGCTCTGTGCACATCTGGAGTAAGGGGGCTTGGTCGTCGAGTTTGCGGAGGGCATGGCATATCCGGGCACTGTGATACACAACCAACCTGTCCCGATTGGTCACGCAAAGGTGCAAGTGGACATCGTGCTTGTTCCGTGCCTTGGCTTGTGGAAGCTACCATTCAGCACCCCTGATGATGTAGAGACCATCCAAGATGCAGTTGGGTCATTTATTGTATGGCCCAAGGAAGATATTGCATTGATACAAGAGAGGTCAGAGACGCCAGCAGCAAGTCAAGACGTCGACCTACCTCTTCCAAAATTGCCTACACCACAAACCGCATGTTCTCCGCCGACGGTGCCTTCACCACAACGCACATCTTCTCCGCCGGCGCCGCCTTCACCACAACGCACATATTCTCCGCCGGCGGCGCCTTCACCACAACGCGCATCTTCTCATGCGTGGCTTCTTCACCACAACGCGCATCTTCTCCGCCGTCGGCGCCTTCACCACAACGCGCATCTCCGTTGCTGGTTGCAAAGAAAAACAAAGAAGTAGATTGCAATCAACGGAGTACCACCAAGTCAAACAGGAGTGCCAACTCCACTGCATGCACTATGGCCATGCCTTCACTAGAGACTTATGAGCATGGCAAGCCATTTCTCCCCATGGAGCGGATCAACAAAGGACCATGGGAGTTGAAGAGATTCCATGACCGGTACTTGAGGGCATCTCGCCTTGGGGTGAAGGGCATTCAAGCCGCCGTCCCTCCGGATATCTACAAACACGAGGATACTCACTACGTGCGGATCGATTTTGGTGACTTACAACAGATGTTTCGTTTTGGAAAACTCGACATCAACATGATCGCGTGTGGTGCCCGTAAGTTGGCCATTGACCTACCCTTACATTGTTAATTATATCGGCTCTTGCGAGAGCAAGTGCCGATATAACTAATTATGACAACATAATATCATTATATTGCATTACGATATAGCATAATAAAGAAAACCCCAAATGTATAGCGCTTGAGTGCCAAGTTGAGTTCCTCTTTATAGTAATGGCTTGTTAGATCATTCAAAAATTGGCGTAATCCATATAATTTTCAAGAAATCGTAAGTTGGCGATTTTAGTGTGGTTTTTCCTTTTAGTAAAGTTAACTTCGCCAAATCTGTCGAACAAGATGCATTTTGCCAAAATCGATATTTCCCAAAATGTCATGTTTCCCAAAGATTCAAGATATAAATTGCCGCATTGACCATTGTCTTCGTGTAGAATGCAATATACCGATGCTAAAAGATGGGAAAGCGTGTCGGGTTCCTTGACCCCTCACGGATTAGCCACCGAGCTTAAGAGCTGTACTCAATGAAAAGCGTTGAAGAATAAGGGATGACGGAAGCAGAGATAGAAGAAAAGCGAAAGTCCCGACCGAGAATGCCAAGTAGATGTGGGGCTATACATATCAAAAGCAATGTTCCGGATGCAAGACAAGGACGTCATAATGGCTCCTTACAATTTTAAGTAATCTTCTCATTCGTCAATCGTTGCTAAAAGCTTAGTTTGCACCATAATCACTCGTGAAACTTACATATATAAGTTTTCGTTGCAAATGCGATCACTTTATTTGTTTCATCTCGCACCAAGCAGAAGCGAGATATATGGTCCTTGACTCATCCGTAACCCCAGGAATCTTACAATGAATTCACCCGCCTTAAATGCGTAAGAAATATATATACACAAACATACATAACATATATAACGTAATTTGTTTTATGATATGATAGTTACTTGTTGTTGTTGACATTCGAGTAGGGCTTTCAAGAATTACGCGAACAAAAAGCGGGGCAACATGATCCTGCGAAGGGTCGATAAGATGCTTTGCTATGTCCACCCATGGGTAAGAAGACACTTGTAATGCTTCAACATAATTGCACTAGTAATAAGGAAGGAATTACCAACTGTATTTAATTCCATACATTATTATTTGATTTGAAGTGCCACAAGCAACCTCCAGCGGTGTTCTTTGTGGATACTACGCTCATGAAGTTTCTCAGATCAACGGAGGTATGTATAACCCCGTGACGTAAGCCTATATACAAATTGGTGATTCAAGATTATTTATTGTCTAATTCTCGATTTCACTATTGTTTAACCTCTTTATTGCTTACTTTATTATCGCAGTGAAGATTGCAAAGACCACTTTGGCACTCATCGATGATGACCTTTGCAATGTGCAAAAGGACATGTGCGATTCATTAAATCGTGAAGTCATCCATGAGAGAGGTAGTGTCTTTTACCGTGAAGGTGAAGTGGCGAAGCATGCTACACTTTGTAATTGGGAGATGAGGATAGATGGACCGTGAACACTGATATATATATTTTTTGAAAGACACCAAGGCTGTAATTTATATTAGATAGAGAATATCAGAGGAGTACATGGCGTAGGATACTGCACCTGGAGAGTTTTACAAGGAGAATATCAGAGGAGTATATATATATAACCTTGTGTATATAACCTTGTATATATATACATAATGCAATTATGATTTATATCTGCTTCGTATATATAATCCTTGTCATTGTTATGTATGGATTTGTGCTGAACAGTGAAGTGATTGATAGAATGTATGCATTTATTAATATTATAATATAATTAACATAACATTATTAAAAACAGATTCTCTGGATTCAGATGCAGTGACGGCTTAAGCTGCTACTGTGAAAATGCTTATTTATGCGGTAGGGTGCTTTAGCCACCCGACCCAAGAAAACGCATTGATGCAAAGTTCTTAAGCCATCCACTGCATAAATGCATTTTATGCAAAGGATGGCTTAAGAACCCGCCTGTACAAATGCTTACTTGTACAGGCGGTTTCTTAAGCAGACCACCTGTACAAATGCATTTTACAGGCGGCTCCTAAAAACGCCTGTGAAAATATACCGATTTGCATTGCATTTCGCCATTCTGGCGGATGCGAAAACGCCTGTGAAGATGCGTTACCAGCCGCCTGTACAAATGATTTCTGTAGTAGTGCTCGCCTCGCCGGGCCGGGCCGGGCACGGGGCGGAGGGCGCGGGCGTGCGGCACCTGCGTGAATGGTCCGCCGAAATCCGGTCCAGAGCCTTGCGCAGACACGGCCTCCTTTTGCAGTTTATTCTTTTGCTACTCGGAATCGTGGCAGTTGTAGTATGAGATAAGGATACTATAACCGAGTCCGTTCGTGGCACGACTTCGAGTCATGTTCGGTCACGGTTACCAGGCTATCCCTATATATACTGCGCCCTGCCACCCGTGTAGATACAGAGAACACATTGCGCTAGGGTTTTGCCACCTCTCGCTGCTGCGCTGCCATCGTAACCTTCTCCATCTCGAGCGCCGACGTGCATCTGCGATCGGGAGAGCAGGTCTCCAGAACCCTTCATCTTTGCGATCCTGCACCGGGAGAGGGCGAATAAGGTTTTTGGGAAGCGTTCCGCGCGACTGCTCAAGATCTTCACCACGGCTCGTCTTCCCGTTTCGCCGCTAGACGCCGCCGCCATGCGCCTCGCGACGCGCAATCATCAACGCCATCCACGCTAACACCTTTGATCCGCACCGGCTCCGTTGTCTGCATCCTCTTCTACTCAGTACGTTCGATCTGTTCTAATCTTGTGGCTAATTATATCTATCAAGATGATCATGATGTTCGTACTGTCTAGTGTGTTAGAAAGATGCATGCTAGTTTCTGTGATGTTGTTCATGATTTATATTCGGAATTTAATCTGGAAACTGTCTAATTCTTCGACACCTTTCCTGTCTCTAGCGATGTGGGTCAAGCATAGTCCTCAGTTTGCAATTGTTTGGTTTGTTTCCAAAAAAAATTTGCCATTGTTTGGTTTGTTTCCAAAAAAATTGGTCATGCCACGATTTTGTTCATGACCAACTTTTAGTAAAGTTGGATGGGTTATAAAACAAAATAGGCCCTAAAAGTTGTACCCATGTACTTATGCCTCAATCATAATGGAATTCATCTTCATCATCGTAGTTTTTGGAAAGAAAATAAAATTGCAGTGTTCATTGCAGTCTTTTGAGCCATGGGTGTCCGATGATTTTCTTGTGCTTCTCATCATGGAGAAAACGCGAAGCGATCTTCATGCATGTTTGAACATCTTCATGCTCAGCCAGTGCAGATACACAGCCACCATTATCACAGGAAGTGTCAGGGGCACGAGTAAGCAGTAATACCTGTAAAAACGCAACAGAGTACGTGAATCAGTACGTAAATTACTGCTCCGATTCTGACGTGAATACTTTCATATATCCATCGATGCCATATATACACAGGAACGAAATGGACAAGCAGAGAAAAATATCGGCAGCTGCAGATCAAAGTGCAACTGCAAAGGTACGTATAAGAAGCAAGAGACCCATCCATGAATACTTCTGCAGATGAGAGAGACTTGTTACCTGTCGTTTCGGACGGCAAGCAGGAAACGGTTGTCATACGGTGGAAGGAGCTTGGAGAAAACAGCAGCAGAGAGGAAACCGGCAAAGAACAGGATGCCGGACGCGATGAAGATGGATCCCATCACAAGGTTTGCGGGGAGATGCACGGCCATTTTGGCCCTGCTGGATGCTGTAAAGTTTTTCGTAAAGGCTTTGGTGACCCACTCGGATCTTGGAACCACTGCAACGAAGAAAATTAACGCCGTACCCGTGCAGCTGTCAGTCTGATCTCTGCTGGTACCATGACAGCGCAGAAAAACAAAAGGATAGTCAAATGCGGTTCGTGAGCCACAGAACGGAATTTGGGTTCAACTTCGCTACTTTTTCTTCAAATTTTCACTACGAATACAAATCTTATACTTTAAACCAGTTCGAGTTCGATGAATCCAGTTCGGACAGTGAATCTGGTTACTATAAACAAAAGCATCGTATTATCCCCCAAAGAGCAAGGAAGTGAAGAAAGGAATCGACAGTTTTTTCCCTTAGTCAACAAGGTATGTGGCATTACGCCGAACAGCTTGTGTGCTTGTGTGCGTTCGGAAGGGAGGGAGGGACGCAGACCTGGCTGGGGGCCGGGCGGTGGGCTCAGCAACGGCGGCGGCTCGGCTATGTGATCGACGACAGCTGGGTTTTCCCCAAGAGAGCGTACTGATTCGCGACGAGGATTGTTTAGGTGGACGAGGGGGTATCCAGGCACCACCACATAGCAAAGGCTCTCTGATCCGGAGTATCTTCAGGTCAGGACCCCAAGAGCAAGAGTGCGCCCATCTCAGTTTTGCAAGCACAGGTGCCACCGTCGGCTAGCAGCGCTGCCCTCCTTAGGCTCAGTCTCCCCGCCCGACGCCGCGGCCACAGCCTTCCATGGCAGCCACCGCCACCCGATGGTCACCACGAGTCCACGCCCAGCAGGATCGAAGGTGGGAGACGGTGAACCCGTTGTCAGGACCCAAAATGAGTCTGACTTCGAATCGGCGCCGAATCGCTGGAACAATCGACCAAATGCCCCAAAATCGTCAAGAACAAGAAAAACTATCAGATAAACTAAGAGGCAAGGACTCTGAATATGCAGATCAAGATTCCCTTCTTTTCCGCAATGTTCTAGGCTTTTAGAGCCAGCAAGTTACATCAGTTTAAACGTAACAGAATTAAGTCTGTAAAAGCAAAAGAAGCTAAACAGTAAAATCTGTTGTAAAACGTCATCGATCGTCTACGATCAATCGTAAGTTGTAGACGTAATTACGGGAGCAAGAACAACAGACACACAATGTAAGGGGTAGAATTCTCTCTCGCTTTATTGATTCATCGTTTACAATGGGGAGCACCCTATATATATATATAGTAATATGAGAGAGGAGTTTGGACTCGACTACATAATGAAGAGATATAGTCTAAACTGAATAAGGATTAGAGTTCTTATCTCATAACACTCTCTCTTGGTCGAATACCGCGTAATGCATATGTCTCATTAAAAACTCTACTCAAAAACCTAGTGGGAAAAAGGAGATAGAGAAAAGAGTACATTGTACTCGCACTTTATGTTGCACTAGTTGCCTCATTAAAAACCTTCATGTGAGAAAATTTCAGGAAAACTCACAAAGGGAAAAAGAATACAACTTATAACCATCAGGGTTTTATTAGGATCTTTAGGATTGCAATAAGGGTTATGGTTCAAGAATTTTCTCCCCATGAACTCTGCATCTCTCTAAGTATTCTCATTCCAATACCTTTAACATATATTTGAAATGTGGATTTAGGCAAGGATTTAGTGAATAAATCTGCGAGATTTTCACATGACTTAATTTGCAAGATCTTTATCTCACCGCTCTTTTGGAGTTTTTGAGGATAGAATAACTTAGGAGCAATATGCTTCATGATGTTGCTCTTTACATAACCCAATTGCATTTGTGCAACACAAGTAGAATTATCTTCATAGATAATTGTGGGGGTATCAACGGTGTTAAGGCCACATGACTTTTGGATATGGCTAATCACACGTCGCAGCCAAACACATTCACGTGAGGCTTCATATAGGGCTATAATCTCTGAGTGGTTGGTAGAAGTTGCTACAGAGTCATTTACAAGATGTCAGAAACATTTGTACCACCATAGAGAAACACAAAACCAGTCTGAGATTTGAAACTGTGGAGATCAGACAGATAGCCAGCATCCGTATATCCCACCATGGTCAAGTCTTGGTTCTTCTGGAAAAATAACCCAAGATCTTGAGTACCTTGGAGATATCTGAGTACAGATCTTTACACCACCCAATGTCTTCGGTTGGAGCCGAACTATGTCTTGCTAGCAAATTCACTGCGAATGCAATATCGGGCCTTGTGCAATTGCAGAAGGTACATGAGTGCTCCAATAGCACTTAAATATGGGACTTGTGTCCTAAGACTTCCTCATTTTCCATCCTCGATGTGAATGGGTCTTTATCCACTTCGAGGGATCTTATGACCATGGGGGTTTTCAAGGGATGTGATTTATCTATATTAAACCTCTCTAATACCTTCCGAGTATAGGAATACTGGTGAACAAGAGTTCCTTTTGGGAAATGCTCTAGCTGCAGGACTAAGCAAAATTTGGAGTTAACGCAGTCTCTAGCGAGTGTGCATGATGTGTTCCATGTGTCACAATTAAAGAAATGTCTCCGAGTGCCAGAAGAGCAGATGCCGTTAGAGTCGGTCGAGCTGTAGGAGGATTTAACTTACAAAGAGTACCCGGTGAAGATCTTGGACACAATGGATCGAGAAACGAGAAATAAATCGACCCGCTTCTGCAGAGTTCAGTGGAGTAACCATTCCGAGAGCGAAGCAACACAGGGAGCTGAAGAGGACTCAAGAAGGAATTTCAACCTATTCCTTGTTACCTCAATCTCGGGGTCGAGATTCCGTTAAGGGGGGAGGTTTGTAACACCCCAATTTTTGTTTTTCTTGCATTAAAATGGTATTTTGAATTTTTGAGAAATTTCTGGAGTTTATTTGGATTTATTTTGAATTAAGCCATTTACCAAATTAATTAAATAATAGGAAAGTCAAAATAAAATTTTGCTGAAAATATTTTATTTGAGTCACAAATGTCTTAAAATATTTTTGAGAATTTTTCCAGAATTTTTCTGGTATTTTTAATGCCCCAAATGAATTATTTGATTTTCGGGAATTATTTTTTAATCGGAAAAGAATTAAAAATCGGATGAACAGTGTTGGGCCGAACACTGTGCGGCCCAGCTCGGAAAAACCCTAGCGCCGCAGCCGTCCGATCTTCATCCGACGGTCCACGTTGCGCCACGTCGCCAATCCGAGTTGTCGCCGGACTCCGCCGCCGCCGCCCGTGTGGGCCTCGGTTTCCGCGCGTTTCACGGACATCGAGAGCACTATTTTAGGCGCCGCCACCCGTGTCGTGATCCCCATCTCGCGCCGCACCCAACCGTACACCGTGACGCCGCCGAGACACCGCCACCGACGAGCTCATAGAAGTCTTCGACCATCCGCCAGTACTTCTTCGCGTCGCTTGCCGCCGCCGGTGATCCTCCGCCGTCGCCGTGCTACCGAACTCACCTTTTCAAGCCGCGTCGGGATCGCATTCTTCACGCCGGAGGAGCGCCGGAGCGCCATGGCATCGTCGTCTTCCCAGCTCCGTCAAGAAGCGCCGCTTTCATCGCCGCCGCCCGAAGCTCCGTCGACCGTCCGATCGCGCATCAACGATCCAGATCTCGCCACGTCGCCCCGCAAACAGTAAACCTCATCTTCAAACCTCACCCGTTGGATCTAGATTCAACGGTTCGGATCGCACCGCACTGCAGCATTTGGCGCATGTGTCATCGACAAAGACGGGCCCGCATGTCACCAGATCAACCGGTGACGCCAGTCGACGTCACGGTGGATCCCACTGTCACGGACGCCACCGAAGTCTTGGCCGACGCCACGATGACGCTAAGCCGACGTCAAGACGGAGCCGGCCAGTCGACACAAGCAAGGCCACGTGTTACTCTCTGGTGGCGACACGTGTCACAGATGACGCAACAATTATTTTTCCCGAAAAAGAAAATATTTATTTAATTCGGATGATTGAATTAAAATGTATTTTGAAACTTCAAACGCTTATAACTTTTGCGTTTTAACTCCGATTTGAGTGATTCCAATTTCTATAAATTTGTAAAATGAAGCTCTTTCTGCTAGTGAATTTTAATTGAATTTTTGACTTGAGTTGCTCTTTGTATTATTTATTTATTGTTGTTTATTTGCGTTACGCGTTGACGTTGAAGTGCCCGAAGGTTTCGAGGGAGAGGTTCTGACCCAGGAGCAAGCTCAGGAACCAGAATCAGTACTTTTTGAAGGCAAGTTGTGTTGATCATGTTGGACCTATCATAGAAAAATTATTTCGATTTAATTTATTGCATTCTAATTTAGTAAAAATTGGTTGAATGAATTTTGGGATTAGCTAAATGCCTAGTTGCTGTATGCCACCTTGTCGTATATAATTGTAGGCCATGAATCATTTGTCACCCTAGGTTGTGGATTAACAGTTGGACATTAATTATTGGCCAACATGGGTTGAGTAGACCGTAAGTAGTATGCTTAGCCCTGCCACGTGGAAATTTCATGATTTTGGAATACCAAAGTTAATATTGACTTAATGAGATATGGAACGATTTTGTGAATGAGACATGTGTTATTGAGTTGATGATGGCGTGGTGCAATGGTAAAGAACCGGGTGGGAAAATGATTTAGACCGAGGCATGTGGCAAGATTGTTCGTGGGCCAAGAGTGGCAAGCTGGCGGTCGATTCGGTTTTATTGGTTTGGATATTTAAGGTCATTCTTGGTTAGTCTTGCCTCGGTCAACTAAGGACTTAACCTTGCGAGCATTTGAACTGAAGTCTTTCATACAACCACAAGCTCCGTAATGGGACGGGCCTAGCTGAGTAAACCGGGAAATCTATTCTTTGGTACTTGTCGTGGTGGTGTGGGGCCGGAGGAGCGGGTGAGAACTCACATGGCGCAAGAGGGGGCCCTGGTGTGGTAACAGTCCCTCTAGTGTTGAAACCTTAGCGGCAAGATCTTGGGTTTAGACGGAACTTTGGAAAGGCTTTGTTACGCTTAATTGCCTTGGTGGTATTTATTTGTCTCTTGTGGGTAAAGTGTATAACCTCTGCAGAGTGTACAACCTATTGAATAGCCGTGTTTCACAGATTGAGCATCGCTTCGGTGATTACAATCAAGGGTTAGATTTTCATGAAAACGACTTGTTTATGGAAAATGCTTGGGTTGGTAAGGTTGAACTTGACTTAAGACGGAAGATGGTTTACGATTAAATTGTTTGTGAAAGCTACTATTCCTACTATTGTTTTACCGCTTTGCAATCTATTACTGTTTACTTTGAATGTTGTACTGCGCATGAACCATAGCCTATCCTTTGTACTAAGCCATGCATGTAGCATATTAGCATTGCATTACAGGCATGACTTGTCGAAAGTGCTCAAAGTACTCACCCCACAACATCACAACTTCGCTTGAAGAAGAAGCAACCCCTTTCAGAGGATCGTGTCGAGGAGCCGATGAACTAGGAGCGAGCCCGATCTTGTTCGTGGCAAATTGGTTGGCGCCACGAGTTTATTTTATTTCCGCTGCATTTGAATATTTTAATAAGTCTTCGCCCTGCGAGGCGTATCTTTGTAATTTGACCCTAAGGTCAACCAACTAGTTTGAGTATTTAATTAAAGTACTTCCTTATTTCGCTGGTTATGACTGTGATATGTACCAATGTTGAGACTGTGTGCACTAGCGTGATCCTGGACTAGTGCAGAATACACAGAGGGTCCGGATTTGCATATTCGGGTCCCGACAGAGGTGGTATCAGAGCCATACTGACTGTAGGAATGGCCCTTAGTTAGAATGGTCGTAATGAGGATAAAACTATTTTCTAAAAGTTAAAATGCGCCAAGATGATAATGCAATCTCGACTTACCCCTTCTCTCCTTTCATACCCCTTGCTGAATTTATCACGTTTACGCTTTGTTTTAAACTATCGGAGTTTCACGTGAGTGTCCTTTGGCAGATGAGGATGATCCACTCTTTTGGTGAGCGCACTGGAGGGTACGCCGCGGAGCTTTGGCGTATGATGCAGCTGCTTGGAGGTTATGACAGGCCGATCTACCGGGGACTCTTGTAAAGTGCAGGATCGATATTGCTCGATGTCACCATCACAGTTTACGCTCGGGATAGGGTGAGGGCGAGTCGTCCCATCCGCATCACTGCCAGGAGGTCGACATTTGACGCCGGGATCCAGGAGACATCGCGTCTGGCGATGAGGCAGATTGCTCGTACCTACCCCAGGGAGTTAGATGGCACAGTGTTTCATCACCATCCACGCAGAGACACTCGCTACAACCGAGAGCCCATAGAGGAGGAGGATGCCACAATCACCCACCTGGCTAGATATGTCATCGCTCAAGAAGATGCTATCGATGAGACTATTCAGGAGCTGCAGAGGTCTCGTGACGCATTCACGCAGGTGAGGGCTCATCTGTTGCAGACTTGTGAGTACTTGGCCCACTCTATCCAGAGGATTGGGGAGCTAGAGACAGCACTGCACGGACTGAGCTGGAGCGATGGCCGAGCTACACGACCAGACCGGAGGAGCCACCAGCAGAGCCGCAGCCAGAGCGAGTGAGCAGAGCCGGTGGAGGTCAAGCCGAGCTGGAGGTTGAGCCGTGCAGGAGGAGGAGGAGGCGATCCAGTGCGGATCGTTGGGATAGGTTTGTACAAGACCAAAGACACCCGCCGGTGTATCCACTAGGAAGTTCCGGTGGGGGTTGGCTTGAGGAGTGAGTTTTAGGATTAGCAGTTGAGACTCCTGCGTTGAGTCGCGTCTTGGAATAAGAGTCACCCTTAGAGGCGTTTGACTCTAGAGTATTAGCTTGATTTGCTTCTTTCATGCTTGTGAGTGATGGGTATGTGTTGCATGGCCCCTAGGCATTGTGAGCAACCATACTTCGGTATTAATAAAGTAATAAAATAATAAAGTTGGATTTTGCTATTTCACCTTTGACCCCGCATAAGTATTCTATTACTTATCTACTCTTATTTCCCTCTCGTCTCTAAACCATTGAGCAATCGGCAGATGGTGAACACCCGTGGAAACCAAGGAGGAAATGGGAGTGGTTCACGCTCAGCTGGAAACATCGATGATAAAGGACAATGAACTCAACCAGCACCGCCAGTTGATATGCAGAATTTTGGAGCCTTTATCGCTGCACAGACTCGCCACGCATGCCATGATGCCATGATGCAAAGCAGTCACCGCCAAGCCGCGCCGCCGCCTAAGCTAACCAGGTCAACCCAGTGCAGAGGCCACACTCGAGGCTGTTAGAATTCATGAGGACTCGGCCGCCTATATTTTCCGGAAATGCCAATCTATTGGAGGCGGATGATTGGCTGAGGACGATAGAGAGGAAGTTGCACATTACCCAGTGCGAAGGAAATGAGAGGGTACTCTATGCCTCTCATCAGCTTGAAGGAACTACCGCTGAATGGTGGGAAAACTTCTGTGCTACTCATGAGCACCCACAGGACATCAGCTGGGAGGAGTTCACGATTACTTTCCGGCAGTATCATGTGCCCGAAGGCATAATGGAGTTGAAAAAGGAGGAGTTCAGGGCACTGAAGCAGGGCAATCAGCCAGTGTCCAAATATCTGAATAAGTTCATGCAGCTGGCACGCTACGCACCTGAGGACGTAGCAACGAACAAGGCCAGGCAGTCTCATTTCATGAAAGGACTGAATTCAGGGTTGCAGGTGGGACTCATAACCCACACCTTTTCGGACTTTCAGGAGCTAGTGAACAAGGCATTGATATTGGAGGACAAGCGCAAGGAGCTGGAGGACAACTGAAGCGCTTGGATGGCACAAAGCAGGAGCACGCCAGGACGCAGGCGTTTGAGGGTTGCACCAAACCAGCTTCTTGATTTCAGCCAAGGAATGTGGTGACGACGCCGCCACCAGTACCAAGACCTGTCGGACAAAATTTCCAAACACCGACACCAGTTGGGAACGCAGCCGCAGGGAGCTAGCAGTCGGCAGTTAGACGTTGTTTCGTCTACAACGAGCCGGGGCACTTTGCCAACTATTGTCCTAAGAAGGGAGGAGGAGGACACCGCCGCTTCAATCTTGGAACTACTCCAACGAAGACACTGCGCCAGAGCAAGCCGTGGAGCTACATAGCTCGAGCTGCCCCACGATCGTGGTAAGAGGCGAGTCAATCATGTTACTGCCGATGCAAGGCGTAATACATCGGACGTCAGATCGGGTAAGTTACTTGTCAACTCAAGACTGCAACAGCTTTTATTTGATTCTCGAGCTTCACATTCGCTTATATCTCGGATTTTTGTGTGAACAAATGGGTTGAAAATGGTGAACCTTAGGCATGTATTGCTAGTACAATCCCCGGGATCAGAACTCCGATCCGATGTAGGATGTTCTGGGGTAAAGTTGCTTATAGATGGAACAGAGTTCCTAGCAAACTTAGTGGTGTTAGATACCCAGACCTTATATGTTATTTTGGGAATGGACTGGTTGTCTAAGCACAAGGTTGTGTTAGACTGTGGACGAAGAGTCATATCAGTCGAGAGTCCTAGCGGGAGAAAAATAGAGTTTCAGGCAACTGCCATTCGGGATGGATAATTGATGGTCAATAGCGTGAAGGCCGTCAGCATAGAAGATGTACCAGTTGTCAGAGAATACCCGGATGTATTTCCAGAGGATTTACCTGGGATGCCACCAGACAGGGACATAGAGTTTGTAATCGAGTTAGTACCGGGAACAGCCCCGATAGCTAAGAGGCCTTATCGGATGTCAACCGATGAGTTAGTGGAAATGAAGAAGCAGATTGAGGAGTTAATGAATAAGGGATTTATCAGACCAAGTTCGTCACCATGGGGAGCACCGGTTCTATTTGTTAAGAAGAAGGACGGAAGTTATCGGATGTGTGTGGATTATCGAGCACTAAACGAGGTCACTATAAAGAATAAGTACCCACTACCCAGGATCGATGACCTATTTGACCAGTTGAGAGGAGCTGGAGTTTTCTCCAAGATCGACCACGATCGTGATATCACCGGTGAAGATTAGATCGGAGGATGTGCCGAAGACCGCATTTTCGTCAAGGTATGGGCACTACGAGTTTACAGTTATGTCTTTTGGCTTGACAAATGCACCTGCATATTTCATGAACATGATGAACAAGGTTTTCATGGAATACCTGGACAAGTTCGTTGTTGTGTTCATAGATGACATTCTAGTCTACTCCAAGACGAGAGAAGAGCATGCCGAACATCTGAAGCTAGTTCTGGAGAAGTTAAGAGAGCAGCAACTTTTCGCTAAGTTTAGCAAGTGTGATTTCTGGAAGAACAAGGTGGAATTTCTTGGACACGTAGTGACCGCCGAAGGAGTCGCAGTTGATCCAAGTAAGGTGGAAGCAGTGCTGCATTGGGAGCCACCCAAGACGGTGACTCAAATCCGTAGTTTCCTTGGAATGGCCGGTTATTACCGCCGATTTATTGAAGGATTCTCAACGATTGCGAGACCTCTTACGCAATTGTTGAAGAAGGAGAAGAAGTTTGCATGGACGCCGGAATGTGAACGGAGTTTTCAGGAGTTGAAGAAACATTTGACATCGGCACCAGTGTTAGTTCTACCGGATTTAAGCCAGAGCTTTGATATATACTGTGATGCATCGCGCCAAGGACTAGGATGCGTGTTAATGCAGAACAGAAAGGTCGTTGCATATGCATCAAGGCAGTTGAGGCCGCATGAAGAGAACTATCCGACGCATGATCTGGAATTAGCAGCCATGGTACATGCCCTGAAGTTATGGCGGCACTATCTAATTGGGAACAGATGTGAGGTGTACACGGACCATAAGAGTCTTAAATATATATTTACTCAATCGGACCTGAACATGAGGTAGAGGAGGTGGTTGGAACTAATTAAGGATTACAATCTGGGGATTCATTATCACCCTGGGAAAGCCAATGTGGTGGCGGATGATTTAAGCCGAAGGAGCCATTCGGTGAACATGCTGGTGGGAGAAAACCAGGTTGAGTTATGCAAGGAATTTCAGAAGCTGAAGCTGGAGGTTGTGCCTAAAGGATTTATAGCCGCTCTAGAAGTGAAGCCTACCCTGGAAGATCAGATTCGTGGAGGACAGAAAGACGATGTCAAGATTCAGAGGATTAAGGATAAAATGGAGGAAGGCAAGGCGAAGGATTTCAAGCTGGATGAGCAGGGTACATTGTGGATCAGGAATCGCATTGCGCATCAAGACAAGAAGGAATCAAACAGATTGATTCTCGAGGAAGCTCATGACTCAAGTACTCTATCCATCCGGAAGTGCTAAGATGTATCAAGACCGAAGGAAAGATTTTGGTGGCCAAGCATGAAGCGTGAAGTTGCAGAGGATGTTGCGTGCAGCGACATATGCCAAAGAGTCAAAGCAATGCATCAAAGGCCGGTAGGGTTGCTATAGCCATCGAAGATACCGAGTGGAAATGGGAGGAAATCGGAATGGACTTCATTACCGGTTATCGAGGACCCGCATAGGTATGACTCCATATGGGTTATAGTGGACCGGTTGACAAAGGTTGCCCACTTCATACCAGTGAAGACTACATACTCCGGGGACCGCTTAGCAGATTTGTATATGTCAAGAATTGTATGTCTACATGGAGTTCCGAAGAAAATTGTATCGGACAGAGGTACCCAGTTTACCTCAAGATTTTGGGATAAGTTGCATGAGGCTCTAGGGACCCGTCTGAACTTCAGTACTGCATATCACCCGCAGACAGATGGGCAAACGGAAAGAGTTAATCAGATACTAGAGGACATGTTGAGGGCATGTGCATTGGCTTATACAACATCATGGGACAAGTGCTTACCGTACGCCGAGTTCAGCTACAACAATAGTTACCAAGCAAGTTTGCAGATGTCGCCATTCGAAGCGCTATATGGAAGACCCTATCGAACGCCGTTGAACTAGAATGAGACCGGAGAACGTCATATGTTTGGGCCGGATATTCTTCGAGAAGCTGAAGAGCAGATAGCCATGATCAGGGAAAGGTTGAAGCTTGCACAATCAAAACTGAAGAGTTACGCTGATAATCGCCGCAGGGAATTGAGCTTTGAGCCCGAAGATTTTGTGTATCTCAGAGTTACCCCACTCAAAGGAGTTAAGAGGTTCCACACCAAAGGGAAGTTAGCGCCAAGATATGTTGGCCCATTCAAGATCCTAAGTCGTAGGGGTGAAGTAGCGTATCAGCTGGAGTTACCGCAGTCTCTAGCAGGTGTGCATGATGTGTTCCATGTGTCACAATTAAAGAAATGTCTTCGAGTGCCAGAAGAGCAGATGCCGTTAGAGTCGGTCGAGCTGCAGGAGGATTTAACTTACAAAGAGTACCCGGTGAAGATCTTGGACACAATGGATCGAGAAACGAGAAATAAATCGACCCGCTTCTGCAGAGTTCAGTGGAGTAACCATTCCGAGAGCGAAGCAACCTGGGAGCGCGAAGAGGACCTGAAGAAGGAATTCCCCAACCTATTCCTTAGTCAGCCCTGAATCTCGGGGTCGAGATTCCATTAAGGGGGGGAGGTTTGTAACACCCCAATTTTTGCTTTTCTTGCATTAAAATGATATTTTGAATTTTTGAGAAATTTCTGGAGTTTATTTGGATTTATTTGGATTTATTTTGAATTAAGCCATTTACCAAATTAATTAAATAATAGGAAAGTTAAAATAAAATTTTGCTGAAAATATTTTATTTGAGTCACAAATGTCTTAACATATTTTCGAGAATTTTTCCAGAATTTTTCTGGTATTTTTAATGCCCCAAATGAATTATTTGATTTTCGGGAATTATTTTTTAATCGGAAAAGAATTAAAAATTGGATGAACAGTGTTGGGCCGAACACTGTGCGGCCCAGCTCGGAAAAACCCTAGCGCCGCAGCCGTCCGATCTTCATCCGACGGTCCACGTTGCGCCACGTCGCCAATCCGAGTTGTCGCCGGACTCCGCCGCCGCCGCCCGTGTGGGCCTCAGTTTCCGCGCGTTTCACGGACGTTGAGGGCACTATTTAAGGCGCCGCCACCCGTGTCGTGATCCCCACCTCGCGCCGCACCCAGCCGTACACCGCACGTCGCCCGAGACACCGCCGCCTCACCGCACGGCTCGCCGAAGTCTTCCAGCCATCCGCCGCAATTCTTCGCGTCATTTCGTCGCCGCCGGTGATCCTCCGCCGGCACCCGTGCTACCCCCGAACTCACCTTTTCAAGCCACGTCGGGATCGTTACTTCTTCACGCCGGAGGAGCGCCGGAGCGCCGCGGGCATCGTCGTCTTCCCCAGCTCCGTCAGCAAGCACCGCCGCACCATCGCCGTCTCCCCGAGCTCCGTCGACCGTCCGATCGCGCATCAACGATCTAGATCTCGCCACGTCGCCCCGCAAACAGTAAACCTCATCTTCAAACCTCTCCCGTTGGATCTAGATTCAACGGCTCGGATCGCACCGCATCGCATCAGGCGCATGTGTCACCGACAAAGACGGGCTCGCATGTCACCAGACCGAACCGGTGACGCCAGCCGACGCCACGGTGGGTCCCACTCGCGGCCGGATGACCGAAGTCGTCGGCCGACGCCACGATGATGTCATGCCGACGCCAAGACGGAGCCGGTCGGTCGACGTCAAGAAGGCCACGTGTCACTCTCTGGTGGCGACACGTCACAGATGACTTAATAATTATTTTTCCCGAAAAAGAAAATATTTATTTAATTCGGATTATTGAATTAAAATGTATTTTGAAATTTCAAACGCTTATAACTTTTATGCTTTTAACTCCGATTTGAGTGATTCCAATTTCTATAAATTTGTAAAATCAAGCTCTTTCTGTTAGTGAATTTTAATTGAATTTTTGACTTGAGTTGCTCTCTGTATTATTATTTATTATTGTTTATTTGCGTTCATGCGTGAGCGTTGAAGTGCGAAGGTTTCGAGGAGAGGTTCGACCCAGAGCAAGCTCAGAACCGAATCAGTACTTTTTGAAGGCAAGTTGTGTTTGATCATGTTGGACCTATCATAGAAAAATTATTTCGATTTAATTTATTGCATTCTAATTTAGTAAAAATTGGTTGAATGAATTTTGGGATTAGCTAAATGCCTAGTTGTTTGTATGCCACCTTGTCGATATAATTGTAGGCCATGAATCATTTGTCACCCTAGGTTGTGGATTAACAGTTGGACATTAATTATTGGCCAACATGGGTTGAGTAGACCGTAAGTAGTATGCTTAGCCCTGCCACGTGGAAATTTCATGATTTTGGAATACCAAAGTTAATATTGACTTAATGAGATATGGAACGATTTTGTGAATGAGACATGTGTTATTGAGTTGATGATGGCACGTGGTGCAATGGTAAAGAACCGGGTGGGAAAATGATTTAGACCGAGGCATGTGGCAAGATTGTTCAGTGGGCCAAGAGTGGCAAATAGGCGGTCGATTTGGTTTTATTGGTTTGGATATTTAAGGTCATTCTTGGTTAGTCTTGCCTCGGTCAACTAAGGACTTAACCTTGCGAGCATTTGAACTGAGTCTTTCATACAACCACAAGCTCCGTAATGGGACGGGCCTAGCTGAGTAAACTGGGAAATCTATTCTTTGGTACTGTCATGGTGGTGTGGGGCCCGGAGGAGCGGGTGAGAACTCACATGGCGCAAGAGGGGGGCCCTGGGTGTGGTAACCAGTCCCTCCAGTGTTGAAACCTTAGCGGGCAGTACTGGGTTTAGACGGAACTTTGGAAAGGCTTTGTTACGGTTAATTGCCTTGGTGGTATTTGACTGTCTCTTGTGGGTAAAGTGTATAACCTCTGCAGAGTGTACAACCTATTCGAATAGCCGTGCTCACGGTATTGAGCATCGCTCGGTGATTACAGTCAAGGGTTAGATTTTCATGAAAACGACTTGTTTATGGAAAATGCTTGGGTTGGTAAGGTTGAACTTGACTTAAGACGGAAGATGGTTTACGATTAAATTGTTTGTGAAAGCTACTATTCCTACTATTGTTTTACCGCTTTGCAATCTATTACTGTTTACTTTGAATGCTGTACTGCGCGTGAACCATAGCCTATCCTTTGTACTAAGCCATGCATGTAGCATATTAGCATTGCATTCTGTGCATGACTTGCTGAGTGCTCAAAGTACTCACCCCACAACAACACAACTTTAGTTGAAGAAGAAGCAACCCCTGCTCAGGAGGATCGTATCAGGAGGAGCCGATGAACTAGGGAGCGAGCCCAGTCAGTTGCCTGTGGCAAATTGGTTGGCGCCACGAGTTTATTTTATTTCCGCTGCATTTGAATATTTTAATAAGTCTTCGCCCTGCGAGGCGTATCTTTGTAATTTGACCCTAAGGTCAACCAACTAGTTTGAGTATTTAATTAAAGTACTTCCTTATTTCGCTGGTTATGACTGTGATATGTACCAATGTTGAGACTGTGTGCACTAGCGTGATCCTGGACTAGTGCAGAATACACAGAGGGTCCGGATTTGCATATTCGGGTCCCGACACTAAGTCGGTTATACTACATTCTTCCCGACTGTTTTAACCCGTATAGCGATCTCTGCAGTTTGACGCTATACATGTTGCGATTATTAGGATCTAGGATTTTTACTCCTTCAGGAACTCTCATATAAATGTCCGAATCCAGTGTCCCATATAAATATACGGTCATCACATTCATCAACTGTATTTCTAAATTTAAGCCAACTGCCATTGATATTTGATATCGAAACGTTATTCCACTCATTACAGGAGAATATGTTTCATCGTAATCAATGCCGGGTCTCTGCGTATACCATTGTGCTACAAGCCTCGCTTTATATCTCACCACCTCGTTGTTTTCATTTCTCTTCCGGATGAAAACCCATTTTGATCCTACAAGGAACACTTTAGGGGGTGTCTGATCAACAGGGCCGAATACTTTCCTTTTATTAAGTGAGTGCAATTCTGCCTCAATTGCTTTTTTCCATTTTACCTAATCTGAGCGCTTCTGGCACTCTGCCACGGACTTTGGTTCTGAATCCGATTCAAGAGTTTTAGCAATTTTGAAGGCGAAATAAATGTCGACAATTGTAGTCTTTCTTTTATATAATTCTCCTGAATCCACATAATTGGTGGATATTTCTTCGTTCATTTCTTCTAGCTCCTCGTGATTTCCCACAATGATGGAGTCTAGCTGTTCCGATTTCCCAGCGTCAAATTGTGCACGCAAATGTTCACTGGGATTTTCGTCTTCAGGATGGCTCACTTCAGGGAGATTACCATCATCAGGATGGCTCGCTTCAGGGATTTTCTCAACAACAGGTTGAGCTTCTTCAACTATCTCAGATAGTGATCTCATTTGCTCGATTCTCCGTTTACATGGACGTCTCCATGAGCCCGAGTCCCTGCACTGAGGCCTCCCTCTTTTTGCCATGAGGGGCAAGAGTGGGTTCAATAACCTTCTGGGGTATTTCCATTCTTTCAAGTGCATTTACTGCAGATATATGAGATTTTGTCACTCCCTTATAATCAGTGAAGGCATCTAGCAGGTTATCGGCTATTTGTTGCAGACTTATTATCCTTCGAACTTCAAGTTCGACTTCTTTAGTGTGTGGGTCTAAGGACTGAATGCTAGTGGCATTCCAATTTTTTTCCTGGCATTCTTCAATGTGGTACTTATCTCCCCCTAATGCCGAGAAATTGTCCTCATCGAAAATATAATCAGCGTACCTAGCCATGAACAGATCCCCTGTCATAGGCTCTAGGTATTTAATTATTGATGGAGATACATAACCTACATAGATCCCCAACTTCTGGTGAGGTCCCATGGTGGTACGCTGTGGTGGAGAGATTGGCACGTATACAACACAGCCAAATTTTCGCAGATGGGAAATACTTGGTTCTTTCCCACGCACTAGCTGCAAAGGGGAAATTTCATGGTATGCAATTGGTCTGAGTTGAATTAATGATGCAACGTGCAGCACTGCATGGCCCCAACAGCTGGTGGGTAACCTACAATTCTGCAAGAGCGGCCTAGCAATAAGTTTTATTCTTTTAATTAATGACTCTGCACGGCCATTTTAGGTGTGGACATGAGGTACAGAATGCTCTACATTAATGCCTAGAGCCATACAATAATCATTGAATGCTTTTGAGGTAAACTCAGCCAGCATTATCCATTCGAATGGACTTGATTCTTTCTTCTGGAAAAGAGGCTCTTAATTTAATGATTTGGGCGATTAATTTAGCAAAAGCATGGTTCCTAGTAGATAAGAGACATACATGGGACCATATCGTAGAAGCATCTATTAGCACCATAAAATATCTGAATGGGCCCGACAGGGGTTGAATTAGTCCACAGATATCACCTTGAATTATCTCTAGAAAATTCAGTGATTCTTCCCTAATTTTAAGATGAGAGGGATGAACTATCAGCTTTCCTTTAGGACATGCAGAGCACATAAAAGCTTCAGGTTTAGGAAAGGCTGTAGTTTTTATATTATGGCCAGCAGAATTATTTATTATTCTTCTCATCATATTCAACCCAGGATGACCCAGACGATCATGCCAGATCTTAAATATTTATGGGGTTTTAACTATGATTTTCATCGCAACATAAACTTCTGGTTTTATATATGTGTAATATAGTCCGGAGGAGAAGGAAGGAAGTTTTTTAACCACACGTTTATTGCATCTGTCAAACTTGGTCATGAGTAGGTATTGAATACCATCCTCATTTTTAGTCTTTATATGGAAACCATTTAGACGGATGTCTTTGAAACTAAGAAGAGTGTGACTGGACTCAGGGTATAGTAGGGCATTCTCTATAATTATTCGAGTGCCCATAGGGAGAACTATGATGGCTCTTTCGGTGCCAACAATAAGAGCATCGCTTCCGGCGATGGTCATAATATTTCCAGTTTTCTTAATCAATGTTTGAAAATATTTAGTTTCCCTAAGAATCGTATTTGTGGTGCAACTGTCTACAAAACAGATTTCCTCCTCCGCCATTGGATTATTCATGGAGTTCTATATTAAACAAGTAAAATTAATCAAACATTTGTTGCATCGGGAACAAACAAGCATAGCATGATTAAATAAATATCGTAGGAAAATCACACTTTATTAAAGTTGACTTGATAATCGCTCAACAGGAGCGTAGACCATTGTTCATTCAGGAACACAAAGATTAAACTTGATAAATGAGGCTCTTAAGGAGGCTCTAAAGGATAATACGACATTGACTCTAAAGGAAAAACTGGGAGACTACTCCATGTCTCCGTATAAATCATTTATATCGTCCTCCTGGGACTTATTTTTATTCTTCTGGAATTCTTTTAGCTCATCTCCAATGAGATTATCCTCTTCCATGGGAGTATCACCATAACCAAGAAGGCCCTTCTTAAATTCTTATGTCGGGTCGGAGGCTCGATCATCATCTAACTCTATTTTATTGTCAACAACAAGTTGAGAAATGAAGTGCGCCTCTGCCTTATTCCCTTGATTCTTCTGGAATCTCCCAGTGGATTTCATGTACAACTCTACCAAATGTTTTGGGGTGCGATATGTACGTGACCAATGACCAGTACATCCACACCTATAGTATGGTTGTTTAGGATCAACAGCATTATTTGTTGGTTCTTTCTTCTGGAAGCGACCTGATCTATTTTTTTTTTGTTTTCCACTGGGATTTACCTCTTCCTTTATGATTTTTGTCATTCTTCCATTTATCCCCTTTCTGTTTTTGACCCTTTCTGTGGCCTCGGCTAGTGCTCGCCTGCTGAGCATTTGCATGTGCTTCAGGCAATGCATGACTCCCACTAGGTAGGACTTGATGATTCTTCATTAGAAATTCATCATGCTTTTCTTCTTCTAGCAAAATGCATATCAGCTCAGAGTACTTCTGGTACTTTGCATGACGATACTGTTGCTACAGTATCCTCATGTTGGGGTGGAATGTGCACAAAGTCTTGTCAATCTTTTCAGTTTCTGTGATCTTCTGGTCACAAAATGCCAGTTTTGCAACAATCTTGTGCATGACAGAGTTGTACGCTACCACTGACTTAAAATCTTGGAAGCGTAGGAGTATCCATTCACGTTGTGCTTCTGGCAATAGAACGGATCTTTGCTGGTTATATCGTTCCTTCAGGGAATTCCATAGGGCCAGCGGGTCTTCCTCCATCATATATTCGGCCTTCAGGTCCGCATAAAGATGGTGCCTCAGGAAGTGCAAAGTCACAAGACTTAGCGCTTCGGGAAGAGCGAGCACCACTTCAGCCGGGAAATTGTGGCTCCAAGAGATCGGGCTGTCAAGTTGATCTTGGCATCCATTGCCCAAGTGAGGTAATTGCTGCCATTCAGGGCAAGTTCAGCAAACTCTTTCTTTGCGATATCAGACATATCCTATACGCAAACAAAACATGGATTTTACTTCAGGTAAAATGTTATTTTGTATGCTTTGTTATTGAATCAGTAAAGTATGGTCTATATCTATTTAGTAGATAATTATCACAGATTTTCTAGGATTTTCCTAGCATTTTATAATAATTTTTCTCTACTAATTTTTAAGCAATTTTCATAATTACTAATTAACAGAAGGATAAATTTCAACATGAAATAAATCTGGCATAATGCTAATTACATCTTATGTAACACTTGTTGGTTGGGTATGAAATCATGTAATGAATGCCTCTGTCAACATGACTCTTGGCTAGGTCAACCCGCCCCGAGGGCTCACATGAGGGAGGGAGCACTTCCCAATTTCGGGTGTCAATTAAAAAACCTAGTCTCATGTGTGTTTTCCTTAGACACCAATTGTCATGTATTTGTTCCTTAAAAACAAAAATTAAAGACCCAACCACTTATGCCTACAAGTCCAAAACTGTTTGATAGCTCGATTATTTCCATAATTTTCTAGCAATTTCTGTTAATTTTCTAGCAATTTCTGTTAATTAAAGACCCAACCACTTATGACTACAAGTCCAAAACCGTCTAAGACTTTTCCTCGCAAGCTAAAATTGTAAGTTCAACCGCTTAAGAATTCTCTGTGTGAGATTCTTTATGAGTTGAAATACTTAAAGAGGAAATCTCTCGTTGAGCATTGCCTTTCAAGACAAATTTGAAAATACCCATTTCCTTTTGGTTCTTCATGTAAAGCCCTTGAGATAGATTTAAAGTGGTATCTAACTTCTCAAGAGGTATCTATTTCTTTTGGGTTCCTCGTTTGACCCTATTAGGCGAAATAGTGGATTCTTTAAGAGAATCATATTAAAAATTTGCAAAGCCTAATAAAATGAGGAGTGAATTATTTGAATGTGTTTCAAATAACCCGTATGATACCCTTACTTCGTTTTTCATGCTTATCTTTACAAGTGGTATTTGTCTTGCAAGTGGTATCCACAAACCCAAATATGGTCTCTTTTCGAGTTTTCCTTATTTTTAGACCATATTTCAAATAAAAACTTATTTTACTTCTTGAATGACCTTTCAAGTTTTTACTTGGTTTGAAATCTTAATTCTTTCCCAAGGTCATAAATGTTCATTAAAATTCTTGTATGACCTTTATTAGATATAACCCCTAAAAAAATTGTTAAATGTCAAAAAGGGGAGAATAATTGAAAAGGGGAGAATATTTAAAAAGGGGAGGAATAATTAAAATATTCTTTTAAGATGGTTTATCCATTTTTTTGGTGTTTAATGCCAAAAGGGGGAGAATTAGGAAGCTTAATATCATTTGGTTTAAAAAGTGAGCTTAATATGATTAAGGGGGAGAATTAATATGCATATGTATTCAAATGGTTTAAATTCTCTCAATATGTTAGTTTTAATCCAAATATGCTCATTAAGCTTGGATTTGTCATTAATCACCAAAAAAGGGGAGATTGTAAGTTCAACCTTCATTAGTTATGGTTTTGGTGTTAATGACAAATCTAATATTGAGATTATCCATTAATGTGATTTTGTTATTAATGACAAATCTTAAATCGAGACTAACTTGTTTATTTAGAATATCCTTGATTAGTCTCATCGCATTGAAAAATGGAAAACCCAAGGTATGTATGCGTATTCATTCTAGTATTAGTTGCATACTTTGGATTCAAGTTAAAGTATGAATGTCCCCATTATATTAACCACAAACGTGCATCATGTTTCCCAATCCACACATTACATAGATGCACATATTTAGGGGGAGTTTGTAGTTTAACTTGAAAGTCTCTTTGTATTGATCTATTCTTTATTAACACATATAAAGATCAAGACAAAGAAACTAAATCCTTGAGTATATATTTGAATTGTCTAGTTATAAGTATGCTCATGGTAATATAGGATATACTCCAATACGATCAAATTGAATATGTGCATACTATGTCCAAGTCAATTATATTTATGCACATATACATGTGGGGTTTATTCTATAGTTGATGACTTAGAGTAATGATCATTTCCATATAGCTTACACATAATGGATCATTATTTTTCATCAACATGAGTATATGAAAACTTGTGTAGTTAATATATACTCACATCAATTTAAATGAAAATTTAAATTGAGTTCATTTGTCTTCTTAATCATTAAAGAATATTTCATCATGTGTTGATGGTGTTCCTTGATTAATTAAGGACAAATGAATAGCTCTTAAGTATAATAAAGCATGAGTTGCATTATCGTACTTAAGACACATATAAATCATTCAAATTGATTTAGGTTGTACTCAATTGATCTAAAGGCATCCATTATGTGTTAATGGAGTGCAAGAGATAATTGAGACAACCGTGCATCTTGGACTAACGATTTTCATGAGTTGTGATTTGAGTTAGGTTAAGTCCAAGAGATAATTGAGAATGGGACAAGGACGGCATCATGAGTTGATGGGCGTCAAGAGTGGATCCCGAAGAGGAGTCGAGTGATATCCCGGGGGAGCAAATATGCGAAGATCATAAAGACCCCAAAGGGGATTGCTTGCGCGCGGCGGCGAAGGTATAATTAGATAGGCTAAGGACTTTTGTAGTCTTTGAGTCTAAGGTTTTATCGCCGTGCTATTAAGAGGGGTCGTTCCCTAGCTTGAGCTTCATCATGTGTTGGTGATCTCAATCCGCGTTCACTTGAGCTCAAATCTTATTTTGATTTGGTTTTTGCATTAAGGTTAACCATTTGGCATGTGTTGCGAATGAGTTAAACTTATGCTTGGTTGTTGTTGGTTTATGCTCTGATTTGCATGTGTTGTAAAGATGAAAGAGTATATGCATTTGGTTTTCGCATTATGCTTTGATTTGCATGTGTTGCAAATAGGATAAGCTAATGCGTTGGCTTTTGTGTGAAGTTCACTTTTGCATGTGTTGCATTAGTTGAAGCTTCATGTTTTGGTTTCGCAAAACAATCTTTCTTAAAACCGTGTGGTTGCTTGGAGCTAAGTTTTGCATGTGTTGCGAAAGGAGAGAGCTCAAGCACGAATTTATGTTTGTGTGTTTGTATGGAGCTAGAGGCTTGCATGTGTTGTGAGTAAAGAGCTTATACGTGTGATTTGGTTTAGTTGATGTTTTGGTTTTGGTGTGAAGTCGATTTGGTATGGTTGCACGGAACTAGAGAATTGCATGTGTTGCAATTAGAGAGTTCATGCACCTTGATTTGATGTTGCTTCGAGCTAGACTTTTGCATGTGTTGCAAAGAGTAGTGCTCAAGCATGAAATGTGTTTATTGCGTTATTTGCAAGTTCACAGCGAATAAACCGAGGTTTATGAGTCAGGAATCCCGAGAGCATGTGAGTGAGGCTTGCAACGGTGTTGGCAAGTTGTCCGGTCTTGTGTTGACCTTCACATGGCTAGGGGATTAATCTCATAAACTCGAGTTTGATTTGCTTATCGTTTTGCAAATAGTTCTTGAATCCTGCCATAAATGAGTTTTCGCAATTTGGGTTGAATTCTTTGAGCATGGGTTGAATTGGTGCAAATGTGTTTTGCACGGGTAAATGATTATGTGTTGATCATCCTTGAGGCTCAAAGAATTGCATTTGGATCTTCGGAGAAAAAGATCGGTTGAAACTGGAGTCGGCCTGCCAGGGGCGGTGTGACCGGCTCCAGGTCGGTTGGACCGGGCATGGGGGCGGTCGGACCGGCCCCCGTGCGGTGCATCTTTTCGGTGTCTGAGCTCTTGCTGTTTTTAGTCGGGCGGTGCGACCGGGTGGAGGCCGGTGTGACCGGACCTCCGGTCGAACCGGGTTGGCTCCAGTGCAATATTTCCAGAGAGGCTGTCTTTCCGGTTTTTGCTGGCTTTGCCTGGCGGTCGGACCGCCGGGGTCGATGTGACGCCGTGGCATGGTGTGACCGGCCGAGGAGTGGTCTGACCATCGCTGTTGCCTGTGGGGCGGTTGGACCGGGTTTTTCGGGTTTTGCCCTGTTTTGCTCCCAAACGGCTAGTTTTCTTGTGGGGGGCTATAAATACCCCCTTGGGGGGCTTGGGGCAGATGTTGCTGGTGTTATTGAGTGTTTGGGTGAAGTGTTGCATGTGTTGCACACTCACATTTAGTTCTTGAGCTAAAGAGTGAACTAATTGCATGTGTTGCAATTAGGAGTGGGTTTGAGAGGCTCTTGTGCATGTGTTGCACTTGAGTGAGGTCCTTGTGCATGTGTTGCACTTGTTGATCACCGGGAACGCATTCGTTGTGCTCGGTGAAGTTCAAGCGGAGGAGCGGCTTGTTGCTCTTGGAGGTTGCCGACTCCTAGACGGCGTAGGCGTCGTGCGCGGGAGCTCTCGAGGTGTGAGAGGCCCCGGCAAGTTTGTGAAGGTTCGGGTTGAGCCTACGCGCAAGCGTGAAAAACCACGACTAGTGGAAAGAGGCGGGTGCTCGAGCGGGAGCCGGTCCAAGTGTGGGCTTGCCTCAACGTGGACTAGGGGAGACCGGCAAGTCTCCGAACACCACGGAAAAACATCGTTTGCCTCTTGTCTCTTTTACTTTCAAGTATTTACATTTATTGTATATTGTTCAATTACTTGATAGTATCTAGAATTGCTTAGTATTAATTAGTTGTTCAATATAGCAATTCTTGTGTAGAGATATAATTTAGTTAAGTGCACTAGTGAGCCTAGTTGATTTAGGCTTTAATTGTCAAAACCTATTTATCGCTTTCGCATATATCTTTGATTAGGTTTTGACTTAGGGGTGTATTAGAGCGATCGATTTTAGTGAGCGATTAATTTTGTAAAACGCCTATTCACCCCCCTCTAGGCGCATCCTCGACCCTACAAGTGGTATCAGAGCCACGGTCACTCTCATTTTAGGCTTAACCGTCTAGAGAGTAAAAGGGATGGCGACTAGAGGTTTAGTGCACTCACACGATCCACTCATGCTAAATGAATCAAATTATGCTTCATGGAAATTATTTATGATTAATCATTTTAAATCCATGAGCCCACAAATATGGTGGATCGTAGATGTCGGCTTTTCTTCTCCACTAAATGATATTGCTCCAACTAAAGGAGAGGAGAAATGCCTACATCTCGACGCTCAAGCTACTAACGTTTTATTTAGCGTTGTGAGCGTAGAAATTTTCATTCTCATATGCAACCTCTCGAGCGCTCATGCAATGTGGACCAAGATTCAAGAATTATATAAAGTGTCCACATCAAATGAGGAATGCATTAAGGAAGATATGTCGGTTGATGATTCTTCAACATCAACGTCAAGTGATGAACCGACATCTCCATCAACCTCAACCTCCGCCTCAAGCGACGACGAATTTTCACTCCCATCAAAAATTCGTTGCTTCATGGCAAAAGGTAAAAATGAGGTATGTGATGACGAAGAGCCCTCTTATGATGATTTAATGGACATGTTAGAGGAGCTCAATAATTATCTTGGAAAGGAGAAAATAAAATATAAGATTTTAAAGCTTGAACATGAATCACTTCAAAGTGATTATAATATGCTTAAAGAGAATCATGAATCCCTCCTTCTCAAAGAAATTTATAAGTCTAAGGTAGATATAGGAATTTCATGTAATCTAATTGATGAAATGCCTTGCTTAAATGTCAATTCAAATACTTCATCAAAAATTGATATGTCCACCTCTTGTGAAGATTTAATTGATATACCTTGTTGCTCTAATAAATTTGCTTCTAGTTCCTCTATGTCTATAGATGCTAATCTTGTAGAGGAAAACAATGAGCTCAAGGCTTAAGTCATTAAGTTGGAAAATGACTTGAAGAGGTGCGTTAAAGGAAAAGCTCTCCTCGACGAAATCTTGAGCAAGCCAAGGGCGCCTCAAGACAAGCGAGGACTCGGCTACAACTCCAAGAGGGAGAACAGCAAGACGAGGCATAATGCGTGTCATACGAAGACAATCAAATGCTTCGCATGCAACAAGAAGGGCCACCTCGCCTCCGTGTGCCCTAATCAAGTGGATAACAAGGCCACAACACCAACCATGAGGCAAACCGGCAAGGAGCAAGTCAAATCGGTCAAGAGAGGGCCAAATAGCGTGACATGCTTCAATTACCGAGAAAAGGGACATTTCGGTAAGGATTGTCCCAAAGGTACTACCCCTAAGCCTATTCTTGTTAATGAAAATTATTTGCTTAGGAAGGACAAGAATGGCAATGTGTTTGCCAAGCTTGTCAAGTCCCCTATGCGCGCTCAAAATGATATTCATTTGCATAGGAAGAGTAAATCTAGAAATGGGTTTGCTAAAATTGTTAGGACTCCTAAGCCCACTCAATTCAATTCTAATATATTGCTTAGGAGAAATAACAATAGCAAAACATTTGCTAGATATACTAGATCCTCTAAGCCAATGTATAATTTCAATTATTATATGCTTAGAAAAGATCAAACTAGGAATGGATTTGTCAAGAATGCCAAAACTCCTAAGCCTTCTCAATTCAATGCAAATAAATCGCTTAGGAGTAACAAAAATTGCAAATCCATTGCTAGTCATGTTAGTCAATTTAAAAATACTAAAATTAGGATCATTTGGGTTCCTAAATCAATTGTGACTAACATTGTCGGACCCAACAAGGATTGGGTAAAAAAATCTGCCTAAAAGAATTTTAGGCAATATTGAGATGGATTGGATGCTTGCTCACTCAAGAGGAGAAGGATTATATTTGTCTACAAGTGGTGTCAAGCATGATGAAAATCAAGTCCATCATGAGCCAATGCCATCTCGGGTAACAAGTATTTAAATTGATTCTTATGTCTTATAGCCTTGTGTAGGTTATATTGTAATATTCATGCTAGAATCAATTTAGATTGCTTGGTATGGACACTTGCTCTCGCCTCTTACCTATTCTCTTATTGCAAATCTTGAGCAAGTTAGGGAGTGGCACATTTAGGGGGAGTGTTAATTCATATCCATGTGTACCACATCCCTATGTGTGCCCATATTAATATAAGTGCATATATATGTATTTTCAAAATCAACTATTTAGCCAAAAGTCAAAATTTTGCATACTATTACTAATCTTGTGAAAAATTAGTTGCAAAATGTATACAAATGCTTTCAAAAGGTTTTCCAATGGTTTTGGCTTTACAAAAACTAATTTCAAAAGAAAATGAGTTTTTAGCCCAAAATCTAGTTACTAGTATCTTGATTTTGGATTTAAATTTATAATTTTCATAAAAATAAAAGTAAAAGGATTTTGAAAATTATTCCAAAACAAAAATCATAGAGTTGGTCATTCTTAACAATTTTCATGTTCAAAAGTTTTTCAAAAGACCAACTCATCAAAAGTTATTTGATTTTGAAACTCGCCGAAAAACTATACTAGACCCATAATGGTCATATTATTGCACTTAATGAGTTTCTCCATTTGGATCAATTCTTGTGTAGAATTGTGATTCAAAATGGTATTTTAAACTCATACACAAAATTCAAATCCATATATCTTACCTCTTGCTTTATTTGAAGTTTTGTGTTAATTGGATTTGTCTTTGCTTCTTAATTTGGACTATTTAGGTCAAAAGCCAAAATTCATATTTAAAAGGCCCAAATTTATGAAAAGCTTTGTAAAAGTATCATATTAAGTATTCCAAAGGTTTTATAAGTTTTCAAAATGAAAATTCTATGTTAAAATCGAATTTGGCTCAAAAAGGATTTGATTTGACCCAAAATGACCTATTTAAGGCATATAGCTCAAATGTTGGCATTTGAGTTGGATTTCATCATAAATCTTGGCTATACACATTCTTGATACACCAATCTAAGCCATGAAAATTGAAATTGCATGAAATCCAAATTGAATTGCATTTTGAGGCTTTTTGTGAAAATCAATTTCCTTTTATGTCTCAAAGCGCAAATTGCCATATCTTTCAAAATAAAATTGCTTTTGAGAAAATTCTTTTTGAAAAACCTTCTAATTAGTCCAAAGTTCATCTCTGCAAATTTTTAAATTTTTTGGACTTCATTTGAGCTATTTTTGACAAAATTTACAAAAAGTCTGGAGTTCTCGGGCTGTCAGGGCAGGTCACACCGCATGGGGTGCGGTTGCACCGGCCGGCCGGTCAGACCGGCCCCCATGCGGTCGGACCGGCCATGGCATGTTGGCTCTGAAATTTTCAGAATTTTCTCGAGTTTGCTTTTGGGATATCTTTTGATTGGTACTTCCTTTTTCAAAAATTCTTTTTGGAAAAGCTTCTTATAATTCTAAAGTTCTTTTGAGCAAAATTTGAAAAGCTCTGAAATTTATTTGATCGCGTTTTCAAAGTGGTATCAGTTATGAACATTAAATGGATTTAAAGCGTGATTTTCACTTGATCTTTTGAAAAGGCAAAATTTGTGCAATTCAAATGCAAATAACTCCATAATTCACCTGTTGAATATCTCAGGGAGTTTATTTATACCAAGTTTTGGGTACTTATTGGCTTCCAAGTGATATCATATCTTTAATTTGCTCTGATACTCATTCTTTGTGATCTTATTGATCTTTCTTGAGCTTTTGATACCCGTGAGTATATTGCTCTGATAAAATTGCTCTAATACCCATCAATTTTATCGATTATTCTTTCAAGTGGTATCAATTCTTTGTGAGTTGATCTTAAGTGGTATCATTGATTTCAATTATTTCCTACAAGTGGTACTTCATTACCTCTTTGTAGCATTATTGTGATACCCACATTCTTGATTAAGACTTTTCCTCGCAAGCTAAAATTGTAAGTTCAACCGCTTAAGAATTCTCTGTGTGAGATTCTTTATGAGTTGAAATACTTAAAGAGGAAATCTCTCGTTGAGCATTGCCTTTCAAGACAAATTTGAAAATGCTCATTTCCTTTTGGTTCTTCATGTAAAGCCCTTGAGATAGATTTAAAGTGGTATCTAACTTCTCAAGTGGTATCTATTTCTTTCGGGTTCCTCGTTTGACCCTATTAGGCGAAATAGTGGATTCTTTAAGAGAATCATATTAAAAATTTGCAAAGCCTAATAAAATGAGGAGTGAATTATTTGAATGTGTTTCAAATAACCCGTGTGATACCCATACTTCGTTTTTCATGCTTATCTTTACAAGTGGTATTTGTCTTGCAAGTGGTATCCACAAACCCAAATATGGTCTCTTTTCGAGTTTTCCTTATTTTTAGACCATATTTCAAATAAAAACTTGTTTTACTTCTTGAATGACCTTTCAAGTTTTTACTTGGTTTGAAATCTTAATTCTTTCCCAAGGTCATAAATGTTCATTAAAATTCTTGTATGACCTTTATTAGATATAACCCCTAAAAGAAATTGTTAAATGTCAAAAAGGGGAGAATATTTAAAAAGGGGGAGGAATAATTAAAATATTCTTTTAAGATGGTTTATCCATTTTTTTGGTGTTTAATGCCAAAAGGGGGAGAATTAGGAAGCTTAATATCATTTGGTTTAAAAAGTGAGCTTAATATGATTAAGGGGGAGAATTAATATGCATATGTATTCAAATGGTTTAAATTCTCTCAATATGTTAGTTTTAATCCAAATGTGCTCATTAAGCTTGGATTTATCATTAATCACCAAAAAAGGGGAGATTGTAAGTTCAACCTTCATTAGTTATGGTTTTGGTGTTAATGACAAATCTAATATTGAGATTATCCATTAATGTGATTTTGTTGTTAATGACAAATCTTATATCGAGACTAACTTGTTTATTTAGAATATCCTTGATTAGTCTCATCGCATTGAAAAATGGAAAACCCAAGGTATGTATGCGTATTCATTCTAGTATTAGTTGCATACTTTGGATTCAAGTTAAAGTATGAATGTCCCCCATTATATTAACCACAAACGTGCATCATGTTTCCCAATCCACACATTACATGGATGCACATATTTAGGGGGAGTTTGTAGTTTAACTTGAAAGTCTCTTTGTATTGATCTATTCTTTATTAACACATATAAAGATCAAGACAAAGAAACTAAATCCTTGAGTATATATTTGAATTGTCTAGTTATAAGTATGCTCATGGTAATATAGGATATACTTCAATACGATCAAATTGAATATGTGCATACTATGTCCAAGTCAATTATATTTATGCACATATACATGTGGGGTTTATTCTATAGTTGATGACTTAGAGTAATGATCATTTCCATATAGCTTACACATAATGGATCATTATTTTTCATTAACATGAGTATATGAAAACTTGTGCAGTTAATATATACTCACATCAATTTAAATGAAAATTTAAATTGAGTTCATTTGTCTTCTTAATCATTAAAGAATATTTCATCATGTGTTGATGGTGTTCCTTGATTAATTAAGGACAAATGAATAGCTCTTAAGTATAATAAAGCATGAGTTGCATTATCGTACTTAAGACACATATAAATCATTCAAATTGATTTAGGTTGTGCTCAATTGATCTAAAGGCATCCATTATGTGTTAATGGAGTGCAAGAGATAATTGAGACAACCGTGCATCTTGGACTAACGATTTTCATGAGTTGTGATTTGAGTTAGGTTAAGTCCAAGAGATAATTGAGAATGGGACAAGGACGGCATCATGAGTTGATGGGCGTCAAGAGTGGATCCCGAAGAGAGTCGAGTGATATCCCGGGGAGCAAATATCGAAGATCATAAAGACCCCAAAGGGATTGCTTGATGTGTGGCGAAGGTATAATTAGATAGGCTAAGGACTTTTGTAGTCTTTGAGTCTAAGGTTTTATCGCCGTGCTATTAAGAGGGGTCGTTCCCTAGCTTGAGCTTCATCAAGTGTTGATGATCTCAATCCGCGTTCACTCGAGCTCAAATCTTATTTTGATTTGTTTTTTGCATTAAGGTTAACCATTTGGCATGTGTTGCGAATGAGTTAAACTTATACTTGGTTGTTGTTGGTTTATGCTCTGATTTGCATGTGTTGCAAAGATGAAAGAGTATATGCATTTGGTTTTCGCATTATGCTTTGATTTGCATGTGTTGAAATAGGATAAGCTAATGCGTTGGCTTTTATGTGAAGTTCACTTTTGCATGTGTTGCATTAGTTGAAGCTTCATGTTTTGGTTTCGCAAAACAATCTTTCTTAAAACCGTGTGGTTGCTTGGAGCTAAGTTTTGCATGTGTTGCAAAAGGAGAGAGCTCAAGCACGAATTTGTGTTTGTGTGTTTGTATGGAGCTAGAGGCTTGCATGTGTTGCGAGTAAAGAGCTTATACGTGTGATTTGGTTTAGTTGATGTTTTGGTTTTGGTGTGAAGTCGATTTGGTATGGTTGCACGGAACTAGAGAATTGCATGTGTTGCAATTAGAGAGTTCATGCACCTTGATTTGATGTTGCTTCGAGCTAGACTTTTGCATGTGTTGCAAAGAGTAGTGCTCAAGCATGAAATGTGTTTATTGCGTTATTTGCAAGTTAGTTGCGAATAAACCGAGGTTTATGAGTCCGAATCCCGAGAGCATGTGAGTGGGGCTTGCAACGGTGTTGGCAAGTTGACCGGTCTTGTGTTGACCTTCACATGGCTAGGGGATTAATCTCATAAACTCGAGTTTGATTTGCTTATCGCTTTGCAAATAGTTCTTGAATCGGTTCTTGAAATGAGTTTTCGCAATTTGGGTTGAATTCTTTGAGCATGGGTTGAATTGGTGCAAATGTGTTTTGCACGGGTAAATGATCATGTGTTGATCATCCTTGAGGCTCAAAGAATTGCATTTGGATCTTCGGAGAAAAGATCGGTTGAAATCGAGTCGGCTTTGCCGGCGGTGTGACCGCCCTCGGTCGGTTGGATCGGCGTGGGGCGGTCGGACCGGCCCCCGTGCGGTGCATCTTTTCGTGTCGAGCTCTTGCTGTTTTTAGTCAGGCGGTGCGGACCGGTGGAGGCTGGTGTGACCGGACCTCCGGTCGGACCGGGTTGGCTCCAGTGCAATATTTCCAGAGAGGCTGTCTTTCCGGTTTTTGCTGGCTTTGCTTGGCGGTCGGACCGGCCGCGCGGTGTGACCGGCCGAGGAGCGGTGCGACCGGCCGTGCAACGGTCCAAAATCCGAACGTTGCCCTGTGAGGGCCGGTCGGACCGGATGAGGTCCGGTTGGACTGGGTTTTTCGGGTTTTGCCCTGTTTTGCCCCCAAACGGCTAGTTTTCTTGTGGGGGGCTATAAATACCCCCTTGGGGGGCTTGGGGCAGATGTTGCTGGTGTTATTGAGTGTTTGGGTGAAGTGTTGCATGTGTTGCACACTCACATTTGGTTCTTGAGCTAAAGAGTGAACTAATTGCATGTGTTGCAATTAGGAGTGGGTTTGAGAGGCTCTTGTGCATGTGTTGCACTTGAGTGAGGTCCTTGTGCATGTGTTGCACTTAGTGATCACCGGGAGCGCATTCGTTGTGCTCGGTGAAGTTCAAGCGGAGGAGCGGCTTGTTGCTCTTGGAGGTTGCCGACTCCTAGACGGCGTAGGCGTCGTGCGCGGGAGCTCTCGAGGTGTGAGAGGCCCCGGCAAGTTTGTGAAGGTTCGGGTTGAGCCTACGCGCAAGAGTGAAAAACCACGACTAGTGGAAAGAGGCGGGTGCTCGAGCGGGAGCCGGTCCAAGTGTGGGCTTGCCTCAACGTGGACTAGGGGAGACCGGCAAGTCTCCGAACACCACGGAAAAACATCGTTTGCCTCTTGTCTCTTTTACTTTCAAGTATTTACATTTATTGTATATTGTTCAATTACTTGATAGTATCTAGAATTGCTTAGTATTAATTAGTTGTTCAATATAGCAATTCTTGTGTAGAGACATAATTTAGTTAAGTGCACTAGTGAGCCTAGTTGATTTAGGCTTTAATTGTCAAAACCTATTTATCGCTTCCGCATATATCTTTGATTAGGTTTTGACTTAGGGGTGTATTAGAGCGATCGATTTTAGTGAGCGATTAATTTTGTAAAACGCCTATTCACCCCCCCTCTAGGCGCATCCTCGACCCTACACTAGGCTGCTTGCTCGGCCCATATGCGACGCGTGGCCCAAGTATGCGCGTGCGGCCCGCGTGCGATGCTCAGCCCGAGGAACGCACCCAAAACCCTAGCATCTCATCAAATTCATCGCCACCGCCATTTATGCGCAGAGACGAAGCGACGCTAGAAGAGAGGGTCAAGCAGCCGCCGCGGCGTCGGGCGTGAAGACGGCTGTCGGCGGAGCGGCCAAGTGGCGCAACGGCGAGCGGCACAACCGAGCTTCAGTGGCGATTGTGGCGCAGCGGGCACGACGGTCGCGGGAGAGGCGGCTTCCGGTGCAATGGCCGTAGGCGAGGCGCGCGCGACGAGCGCGAGGCCAACATGGCCGGCGACACTTCGGGCGTTGAGCCAGCGTGAAGACGAAGCGTTGCGCCCTATCCGGCAGCTCACGCGAATCAAGGTGGTGCTCCGGCACTGCAGGGCCAAGGCAGTGCTTCGGGCGCAAGAGCCGCGGCAGTGCCGGGGAAAACATTGCAGGAGCCAAAACCGATGTGGTACGTCGGGCAAGCGCGGCGGTGCTTCGAGCGCAGCAACCGGCTGAGGAGCGCCAAGGCAGGCGGCACGGCCGAGGAGCGCCAAGGTGGTCGATACGGTGCGGCCGTCGAGGAGACGGAGCAGCAACCGGATTTTTTTTGTGAAGACGAACAGTAACTCATAGTTTAGTATGAACAGTAAAACAACGATCTTCAGGATCAAGGGCATGCGAAAATCGCGATTAGCTTACGTAGGGAGATCGCGTGATGTAAGATGAAATTCTGTAGACTATCGCGTAGGATAGAGTCACGTAGGACTTTTTTCGGCAATCCGAGTGGGTGCCGGCGCGATGGCAAGTTGATTGCAGATCGGATCAAGCGATCAATCGCCGGTAGCAGATCGTTCGTTGTAGTCGACGATCCTCCTCCTTGTGGTAGAGACTCGTGCTGATAACATGTTGTAAAACGTCGTCGATCATCCACGATCAATCACAAGTTGTAGACGCAATCACGGAAGTAAGAACAATAGACACACAATGTAAGGGGTGGAATTCTCTCTCGCTTTATTAATTCATCATTTACAATGGGGAGCACCCCATATATATAGCAGTATGAGAGGAGTTCGGATTCAACCACATAATGAAGAGATAGAGTCTAAACTGAATAAGGATTAGAGTTCTTATCTCATAACAAAATCGAAAATTTAACAGCTTCGCACCTTGCTGCATTGTTGGTAATTAATGCTCTATCGTCCAGCCGTAGGATAAGGCATTCTTTGATCTAGTTGTTTCATAGCCGTTGATCTTCGCGTAAAGAGAGTCGTTGGGACATTGTCTTGGATACCGACTATCTAATTGATCACCTCCAGTTTAAACTTCCTAACAATTTCCCCTGCCTTGAGCAGAAGCTTGCCCTCAACTCTGAACTCTGGAAAAGTACTCTGGATGAAGCTAGCATCTTCCTATGCCGCATCCCTCTCCGACAAGTTCAATCATTGGATTAACCACGGTATCTTTTCTGGGAACAATCCTCTTGTGAAGAATTGCCACAGGCTCAGTCTTGATTCTTCCTTCTGCATCTACCAGCGGCAAGCCAGGGAGTGGAACTGCATTCGGCCTAGCATGTTTCTTTAACTGACTAACATGGAATACAGGGTGGATGACAGCTTCTGGAGGCAATTGCAGCTTGTACGCAACAGTCCCAGCTTTGCTCATTACACGGAAAGGGCCATAGTACTTCGATCGCAACTTCAGTGAGCCTCTCAGGCCAAAGGCGGTCTGACGATATGGTTGTAGCCTCAAATAGACCATATCTCCTATTTTGAAACTTCTATCACTCCTTTTCTGATCTGCAAACTTCTTGATTCTGTTTTGAGCCTTGAGAAGATTATCTTTGCGCTGCTCGAGCATGGCATCCTTCTCTTCAATGGTCAGTCTAGCTTCATCTGACATGTTACAAGGAATAGATAAATCTACCAATTGAGGAGGGTGATACCCGTAAAGAGCTTGGAAGGGTGTGATTTTCAATGAGGTATGATATGAAGTATTATACCACCATTCTGCCATTGTCGGCCAATTAAACCATTTTCTCGGTTCCTGGAATACCATACTGCGCAAATATGCCTTTTAAGCATTGATTCACCCGCTTTGTTTGCCCGTCCATCTGCAGATGATGTGCGTACTGAACCTGAGAGCAACTTTGAGTGATTTAAACACTTCGTGGAACAGTCTGCTAGTAAATATGTGATCCCGGTCAGTAATGATTGCAAGAGGCGTGCCATGCAACTTGAAGATATTATCCATAAATAATTTGACAACTTGCTGCACTGTATAGGGATGTGTCAAAGCTAGGAAATGTGCATATTTCGTTAGTCTGTCCGCAACTACAAGTATTACTTCTTCCCTTTTGAATTGGGCAACCCCTTAATGAAGTCCATAGAGATATGGGTCCATGCCATCTCTGGAACCTCGAGTGGATTCAGCAGTCCAGGTATTTGTACATGTTCGCTTTTAGTCAACTGACACACAGGACACTCTCGCACATAATACTCCACACATCTTCGCAATTTCGGCCAATAAAATAGTTTCTTGAGCCAATGGTAAGTTGCCCGTACCCCTTAGGCCCTGAATGACCACCGAAAGCAGATTTGTGAAAAGCATCAAGTAGGGTTGATATGAGATTGGTGCTCTCTCCCACACACATATGACCCTTATACTTGATAATTCCCGATTCTAGCTTGTACAAGTTGTTCTGATCAGAACCCTTATTGCAGAACTCCCAATATTTCGGCTGCTTTAGGGTCTTGATCATAACTAACTTTGATATGATTAATCCACTCCGAAATAACATGTCATAGCCGTGCAAAATTCAGCATCAACAACCTGATGATCCATTCGGGACAAAGCATCAGCAACCTTATTCTTCTTCCCCTTCTTATATTCTATTTGGAAGTCAAACTCTAATAACTTAAGCATTAACTTGTGTTGGATACCATCCACCAATTTCTGTGAGGTGATGAATTTCAAACATTGTTGATTAGTTTTAATGATTACAGTGCTTCCAGGCAAGTAATGCCTCCACTTTTTGAGTGCTTCCAAGATAGCCATGGCCCCTTTATTGTAAATAAGTTTTGTTGAAGCTTTAACTCCTAGAGCTTTGCTAAAGTATGCAATAGGCCGTCCTAACTGCATGAGTACTGCCCCAATACCAGATCCACTTGCGTCGGCCTCCAACTGAAATGGTTTGTTAAAGTTAGGCAATGCTAGGACTGGGCATGAAGTCATGATTTGCTTCAATTGCTCAAATGCTTCGATTTGTGCTTGACCCCACTGGAAGCTTCCCTTCTTTAGCAAATCAAAGAGTGGATGACACATTTCCCCATAAACTTTGACAAACCTCCAAAAATACCCTGTTAATCCTAAGAACCCTCTCAATTTAGTGACTGAATCTGGTATTGGCCATTTGAGAACATTGGTTATCTTCTTTGGATCAGTAGATACTCCATTGGAGCTAATGACATGGCCCAAATATTCAATAGAGCTCACAACAAACACACACTTGGTTTTCTTAGCCACCAATTGATTATCTCTCAGCACCTGTAATGCTGCTGTCAAGTGCTCCAAATGTTCATTCCATCTCCTGCTATAAATGAGTATGTCATAAAAAAAAACCAAGATAAATTTTCTTGTATACTCGGCAAACACTTCATTCATCAATGCCTGAAAGGTTGGAGGGGCATTTGTCAAGCCAAAAGGCATTACTGTATACTCGTAATGGCCTAAATAAGTTTTAAATGTAGTTTTCGGAATATCTTCTTCTCTCATCCTTATCTGATGATAACCGAATCTCAAGTCAAGTTTGGAGAATATCACCGAGCTGTGCAACTCATCTAATAAATCTTCTATTACCGGCGTTGGAAACTTGTTCTTGATGGTCAATGCATTTAATTGTCGGAAATCCATGCACATTCACCAGGCACCATCCTTCTTTCTAACCATCACCACTGGAGATGAGCAGGGACTGCAGCTGGGACGTATTTCACCTATTCTTAACATTTCTTTGATGATTTCCTCCAATGTAGATCTCTGATGATGCGGTATTTTGTATGGCCTCAAGTTGAAGGTTCAGCCCTAGGGTTCAAATGAATTACGCGATCACATTCACGCTTTGGTGGCAATCCATCGACCTTTGTAAATACATCGGCATAACAGTTGAGGATTGCCTCCAGCTCTGGATCAACTTGATTGATTTCAGTTTTAGGTTCTAGTTCAAGTAAATTCACCCTGATAAACATCCCCTTAACTCCCTTCTTTGCCATTTTCTGAAACCCTTCAGCAGTCATCATGAAATTGCTAGCAGGTTGAGTAAAGTCCCGGAATTTGATGTACTGTCCTTCTTTACAGATAGTCAGTAATTTCTCCTTTAAGTCCAATTCTATCGGACTATGATCATAAATCTAATCAGCTCCCAATATCAAATCATAGTTGCCCAATTTCAATAACTTAAAGGTAGTGTTGAAAACGACACCTTGTATTTCATATTGCAAATACTCCACTTTAGCATCAGAAGTTAGGATTCCTCCACCTGCCATCGAAACCTTCCTGCAAGGTATTGGACTTAGGGCATATCCATTCCTTACTGCAAAGTAATAGTCCATAAATGAATGAGTGCTACCACTATCCACCAAAACGATAGCTCTTCTCCCACCAATGCTGACCATCAAAGAAAAAGTGACTGGTCCATTTAGCCCGTGTGCAGCATATACTGAAATTTGCATCAAATGTTCCTGGTCATCCACAACCTCCTCCTTAACAGGACTCCCAGGCGTTGTGACAAAACCAGTAGGTTCTGTCGAGATTTCTTCTTCTTCCTCAACTACATTTCTCTTTTCTCCATGCATCAACAATGTGTGCAGAGCATTCCTGACCTTACATTGTAGGTTATGCCCTGGAGTTCATACTTCATTACAGTGCCAACACGTTTTACTTTGCTTATTAGTTGATCCACCTTGTTGTACATCGTTCTTTTCAACTTTTGGCAGTGATCTATTTGCTGATCTTTGTGACACATATACTTTTGACTTAGCCTCTCCACCAGAATGGCTAGCCTTCCTTGCCACCATAGCCTTTTCCTCAAGCCTAGCATACCAATAAGTTTCCAGCAAACCTTTTGGTTGGTGACTGCTGACTGAATACTTAATTTCATCTTTGAGTCCTCCAATGAAGCAACTAAGCAAATAAATCTCCTGCAAATAAGCATGGTCCCTTTTCACAAGTTCAACACATTTCTCAAAGTAGTCTATATATTTTCCCATAGTATTGATGTGCTTCATTCCCTGTAATTTCTCCACCGCCTCATGTGCACTGGCTTCAGAAAATCTGTCGCACACAATAGCACTGAATTGATGCCAAGTTAGAGACTGCCAGGGAAGACCAATACCTCTAAACCAAGTACCAGCTCTGCCTGATAAATGACCCACAGCTAGATTTACCCATTGCTCAAGAGGAGTACCTGCCATCTCAAAAAACTTTTTGCATTGATCAATCCACCCAATTGGGTTCTCTCCTGAAAATACTGGTAGCTCTAGCTTTGGTCCTTTAATAACCGTCTTGGCATAATGATGACTACTGTGTCCTCCATAATATAGGTTTCTCTGACCATCCGTTAGTTGTACTCCCAGATAGTGTATTGGTTTTGATATTCCACCCACGGCAGGCATGACTCCAGAGTGATGATATTGTGGAAAGACTGGATGACAGTAACCTGAAGCTTGCTGACCACCGTTGGCCGAATACATTTGCTGCGATAATTGAGCAGCCAGATTTACTCCATTACCAATTGCTCCCAAACCTCCTGGAGTTCTCAGATAAGGATAAGATGTCCTAATGGCAGGTGTGTACACTGGTGGCAAACTACTACCCATTATGTGCGGTTCTACTAAACCAGATGTTTCCATATGAACTCCAGTAGTCACCATTGCAATCCCAGTTCGGTTTAAGTCAGCAGGAGACAAAGATACACTACCCTCGCCAGTAACAGATGATCCAGACTGTTCCAAAGGATTTGCCATAAGACGTGATCTACCCAGGAGCAAGTTTTTAATCTCAACCACATCAGTTTTGAGAGTCTCCAAATCAGAGAGACGTACCTGTATCTTTTCAATCTCATCCTGAACATCCATTAAGAATCTACTAGATCCTTGCTGATCACCAATCGAAAGCAGTAAACACTGAATAAATCCACAGATTGGGGAATTTTACAGCATAGCTAACCTCATTCCCAAATACACCGATCCAACCTGAAATCTGAGGAAGAACTGCTCTGATACCACTTTGTCAGACCCAAAATGAGTATGACTTCAAATTGGCGTCGAATCGCTGGAACAATCAACCAGATGCCCCAAATTCATCAAGAACAAGAAAAACTATCAGATAAACTAAGAGACAAGGACTCTAGAATATGCGGATCAAGATTCTCTTCTTTTCCACATTGTTCTAGGCTTTTATAGCCAGCAAGTTACATCAGTTTAAACGTAACAGAATTGAGTCTGTAAAAGCAAAAGAAGCTAAACAGTAAAACCAAAAATTTAACAACTTCACGCCTTGCTGCATTGTTGGTAATTATTGCTCTATCGTCTAGCCGTAGGATAAGGCCTTCTCTGATCTAGTTGTTTCATAGCCGTTGATCTTCACTTAAAGAGAGTTGTTGGGACTTAAAGAGAGTCGTTGGGACGTTGACTCGGATGCCAACTATCCAATTGATGGGAAAATTAGTCCAGTGACACTCAATTCGTTAGTATTTAGCGATGTGTTTATGACGTATGGGTTCATCTGAGTCTATGACAGTGGGCCAGGGTGTCATAAAGTGAATCACGAATTTTAAAGAGTGTCAGTGGCACCAATCTCCCTCCAATTGATTACCTCCATGCTAAACTTCCTGACACCCGTCGCCTGCTAGAAGCCATGAACGTGACGACTACTGGCGCAACTGCAAGCTTCGTTATTAGCAATGTGTCCTACTTGTAGCCCCGACATGAGACACCCGCACCATGAATCTTACCGATCAAATGATCACTGCATCTATATACTGTTGAGAAATTAGACATTTTTCAGATTAAATTTCGAATATAAATCATGAACAGCATTACAGAAACTAGCATGCATATCTCTAACATACTAGATAGCACGAACATCATGATCATCTTGATAAACATGATTAACCACGAGATCGTGAAGCGGATCGAGCGTCTTGAAAGCGTAAGAGGATGACGGCGCGTTACGGTGCGGTTGCGGTGTTGACGAGGTCAACGTTGGTGACGGCGCGTCGCAGGAGCCGCTGGCTACGACGACGTCCAACAGCAGGAACAGGAAAACGAGCCGTGGTGACGATCTTGAGCGAGCCGCATAAGCGCTTCCCAAAAACCTTATTCGCCGCTCGGTGCGGGATCTCAAGACGAAGGGTTCCGGAGACCGCTCTCCGATTGCGAGATGCACGGTGCTCGGGATGGAGAAGATTACGACGGCGGCGCGTGAGTGCATGGTGGCAAAACCCTAACGATGTGTTTTGCGTATCTCTCTACGGGTGCACGACGCAAGATTTATAGGGTTACTCGTAAGCGCGGATCAACGTGACTCGAGAACGTGCCACGATCGGAGTCTTTATTGAGTCCGTATCTCATACCGCAAACACGACTATCCCGAGTAGCAAAAGAATAAAGCGCAAAGGAGGTGCGTCTGCGCAAGGCCTGGACCGGATTTCGGCGGACCATTCACGCAGTGCCAGACGCCCACGCCCACGACCGACCCGCCCCCGCCCGAGCCCGAGCCCGAGCCCGAGCCCGAGCCCGCCCGGCGGCGAGGCGAGGCAGCAGCGTGTGGGCTTTCTCCTTTCTCCCACATGGTTCTAGGAAGGTGGAGAGAACTCTTCCTTATAAGTTGGTCATCCTCCACCTCCACAAGCAATATGGGACTAATGTTTGCACACATGTCTCCTCATGAGTGGGCCTTTGAGATTTTCTAGGAATTATTTGTCTCAATTAAGTGGGCTTGGCCCAAATAATCCAACAATCCCCCACCAGATCTCAAAGTCCATTTAGAGATTTGCCAATACTTACTACTGTTTAATATACCAGCGTTTCATACCAGCGTTTCAGCAGAGACTGTTAAGTTGAACTTCTGCCTAGAGCTCTAAGCTACACCCATCCACAACTTGAACAATGGACTATGCCTTGAATTGCAAGTTTTGTGTGAACAGATTTCACTCAAAGTCATAACTGATACCTGGCTACCAGTAGCCTTCTCCGCGGGTGGAGCATATGAGTCGTACTCCATGGTCTCTTCATGAGCTTACCAGAGATCACCCAAGTCTCATAGACTGCGACTTTAGACAGTCGGGCTCATATAGGTGTGTTCTTTCAAGAATGCTCAGAGAACAAACATCTTCGCTAGTTATAGCCAATAGAAACACATTAAGGCATATCGCCATCCCGCCTTTCAAAGATTTTGAGAGTATTGCATCTTCACTTAGAGAGGGTAACAGACTCTCCTCGGTTCGCTAATAGCTTGTTTTACCCAGACCCAATTTACGGGATCTCCGATCACAAAGGTGAGTTACCACTATTGCAACTTATATGGGTCTCATACCCATCTCCTCGATGCACCTTCTATCACATTCCGTGATAGTCCCTTAATAAAGGATCTCGCCAGTTTTTGTCTGTTTGAATATAAGTCACACTTATAACTCCGGAGTTTCTCAATTTCTGACAGACTTGATGCGTCTTTTGACGTGTCTTGATGACTTCGCATTATTCTTAGCATCGTTTCACTTTAGCAATCACAGATTGATTGTCACATTCATAAGGATAGTGGTATTGGTTTTTCAACCACCAAGCAAGTCCATCAAGAGCTCACGCACCAATCTGCCTCTCTGAGGGTCAGATCTAAAGCGATGAGCTCTGCCTCCATGGTTGACCTTGTCAAAATGGTGCATTTGCAAGACCTCCATGACACCGCACCACCACCAATGGTAAACACATATCCACTAGTAGCATAGAGCTCATCAACATCGAAATCCGAGCCGAGTCACTATATCCTCAAGCAATCGCGGGTGCCCGAATAGTGAATCGCATAACTCATAGTACCTTTCAAATAGCGCATTACCCTTTCAAGTGCATGCCAATGATCGTAACACGGGTTTGATATGAACCTACTCAATTTGCTCACAACAAATGATATATCGAGTCTCGTTGCACCAAAGAAGATACATGAGCGAACCGACAATATGAGAATATCTCAATTGGTTTAAGCCAATTCTCTTATTCTTTCTCAGTGTCACACTGAGATCATAAGGAGTGGGAGAGGGCTTCTGTCCATAAAGCCAAATCGGCTCAAGACCTTCTCCATATAGTGGGATTGCGAAGAGTAATCCCACTCTCATCATAATAAGCTTGATGTTGAATTACATCGGCTTCTCCCGAGATCTTTCATATCAAATTTCTTTGTGAGAAAAGACTTGACCTCATTGATCACATCAATATTTGTGCCAAAGATCAATATATCGTCCACATAAAGGCACAATATAACTCCTTCACCCCCACCATAGCGATAGTATACACATCTATCGGCCTCATTAATGACAAAGTTCGCGAAGTCAAAGTGGTGTCAAACTTCTCATGCCATTGCTTAGGTGCTTGTTTGAGCCATACAAAGATTTCAATAATTTACACACCTTGCTCTCTTGACCCTTTACTACATACCCATCAGTCGCTCCATGTAGATTTCCTCATCTAACTCTCCATTAAGGAAAGTCTGTCTTCACGTCCGTCGATGAGCGAGAAGACCATATGAGGCAGACTAGGAAAGTAATACTCGAATGGTGGTCATTCTAGCAACAGTGAATAAGTATCAATGAAATCTTCGTCTTCTTTTGGGTGTAACCCTTAGCCACAAGCCGAGCCTTGTACTTCTCAATAGTACCATCGGGCCTAAGCTTCTTCTTGAACACCCACTTACATTACGAGGTTTCTGACCATAGGGTCGTTCGGTCACCTCCCAAGTCCCATTGGCGAGAATCGAGTCCATCTCATTCTCGACGACTTCTTTCCAATTATGCGCATCCGGAGATGCATATGCCTCTGCAATGGGCGTGGGAGTATCATCCACGAGGTACACAATGAAATCATTACCAAAGGATTTTTCAATCCTCTGTCTCTTGCTCTTTCTAGGAGCTTCATTGTCATCCTCCTCTAGGATTTTCTCAAGTGGTTGCTCAGAAGACTCAATAGGTGTAATAGTCTCAGGAATTATCTCAGAAGAAAATCTAGAAGTGCTATGCATATCTTTCATCGAAATATATTCTCAAAAAGCGTAGCATCACGAGACTCCATAATAGTATCAACATACATATCGGGCACATCGATTTAACTACTAAAATCTATAGCGATGCTCACGAGCATATCCCGAAAGACACAATCCTTTGTCTTAGGCCCGAGCTTACGCTTTTTGTTAATCGGTACATTGACTTTCGCCAAGCATCCCCATGTGCGCAAGTAAGAAAGTGATGGTTTTCTTCAACCCACTTCTCGTAAGGGTCTTCTCCATGTTTCATTGGGAACTCTATTCAGACATGACATGAAATCAACACTGACCTTCCCTACCATGCCTTAGATAAACCAAGAAGGTCAACATGGCGTTCACCAAGTCGGTCAGGCGGTTTTTCCTCTCGGCAATCCCGTTTGATTCAGGTAGTAGGAGGTGTCCTATCATGAATAATACCATGTTCGCACGAGAAAACATCAAAGATTTTGGAAAAAAATTCGCCACCACGATCCGACCTAAGACGTTTGATCTTTCTCTCTAGTTGATTTTCAACTTCAGCTTTATAGATTTTAAAGTAGTCTAGCGTCTCGTCCTTAGTTTTCAACAAGTAAACACAGCAAAATCTAGTCGCATCATCAATCAATATCATGAAATATCTCTTTTCACCCTTTGTTAACACACCATTCATTTCGCACAGATCAGAACGTATGAATTCTAGAGGTGCCAAGTTCCTCTCCTCAGCCGCCTTGTGAGGCTTTCGAGGTTGCTTCGATTGCACACAACTATGGCACTTAGAACCTTTAGCAATAGTGAAATTCGGAATTAAACTCATGCTTGAAAGCCGATTCATAAGACCAAAATTAATGTGGCATAAACGAGAGTGCCAAGTACTCGCATCATCATTAACACTACCACAGATATGGTTCACAGACTTATTATTGAAATCTGAAAGGGAAAAGCGGAACAAGCCTTCGCACTCATAGCCTTTACCAATAAATAGTCCATGCTTGGACACAACTACTTTATTGGACTCTAACACTACCTTAAACCCATCTCTGCATAGAAGGGAGCCACTAACGAGATTCTTGTTGATAGAAGGACATCTCAGACGTTCCTCGGTACACGATCTTTCTCGAAGTGAACTTCAGATCCACTATGCCAGTGCCATGAACAGAAGCATGTGACCTATTCCCCATCAGGACGAAGGAATCCCGAATGACCTGATAAGAAGAGAACATATTGATGTCAGAACACACATGAACATTAGCACCCGTATCAATCCACCAACTGTAAGACTAAAATACTGAGAATACAGAAGGTAAATTACCATACCCTGCGTCTCTCCAGCATTGCTAGCGGTCACTGTGTTGACAGCCTTGGACGTCTGTCCATTGTTGGCCTTTTTCCCTCGACGGTCTGTACGATCAGGGCATTCCTTGGAAAAAGTGTCCGACCTCACCACATGTGAAGCAGGACAGCTCAGCCTTGTTCATCTTCTTCTTCTTGAAGTTGGTAGTCTTGTTAGGCTTGTTTTTCCCTTTGTTCTTGCCGTAGTTCTTCTTAACCATGTTGGCGCTGGACTGGCCCTCGGCTCCTTTACCATTTAAATCCTTAGCCCGAGCCTTCTCTTCAACATCAAGGGGCCATCGATTTTCGATCGATATCTTTATCCTCTTATGTTTTAGAGTAGTCTTTGAAACTCCTCCACGAGGAGGCGGTTTTGCAATAATGCAACCGGCCACAAAAGGATCGGGTAAGATACATTCCAGGAGTTCGAGTTCCTTGACAATGCACTGTATCTCATGGGCTTGCTCTACAACAGAGCGATTATCAGCCATCTTATAGTCATGAAAGTTTTCCATGACATACGTTCATTACGCATCCGATGCACCGAACTTGGCATTCAGTATATCCCACAGCACCTTCGCGTCTGTTATGTGCATGTACACATCACACAGACGGTCGGCAAGAACGCTAACAATGCATCCCACGAAGAGACTATTGGCATCCGTGAAACTCTTCGCGCTTTCGCAGAGAGATCACCTTCGAGCTTGCCTTTACTAACCCGAATACATTCATAGTCAGTAAGCAGGCGTGACCTTGACTTGCCACCTCTTAAAGTGCACACCAAAGAATTTCTCCGGCCTCAGTGCGTCGGCAAATCCAGCTATTGTTAATCCAGTAAAATGTCTACAATAAGGTTTTTGGATTGTTGAGAAATTAGACATTTTTCAGATTAAATTTCGAATATAAATCATGAACAGCATCACAGAAACTAGCATGTATATCTCTAACATACTAGATAGCACGAACATCATGATCATCTTGATAAACATGATTAACCACGAGGTCAGAGCAGATCGACCGTACTGAGCAGAAGAGGATGACGGCGCGTTACGGTGCGGTTGCGGTGTTGACGTAGTAGGTGCGATTGCGGTGTTGACGAGGTCGACGTTGGTGACGGGCGTCGCGAGAGAGTCAGCGCCACGACGACGTCAGCGGCGAGAACAGAAGGCGAGCCGTGGTAGCGATCTTGAGCGATCGCGCGGGCGCTTCCAAAAACCTTATTCGCCCTCTCCGGTGCGGGATCTCAAGACGAAGGGTTCCGGAGACCTGCTCTCCCGATTGCAGATGCACGTCGGCGCTCGGGATGGAGAAGATTACGACGGCGGCGGCAGCAGTGCGTGGTGGCAAAACCCTAACGATGTGTTTTTACGTATCTCTCTACACGGGTGCACGCCGCAGTATTTATAGGGTTACTCTGGTAACCGCAGGTGCCGCACGCCCGCGCCCCACGCCCGAGCCAGCGAGGCGAGGCGAGGCGAGGCGAGCGCGCGTGGGCTTTCTCTCTTTCTCACACATGGTTCTAGGAAGGTGGAGAGAACTCTTCCTTATAAGTTGGTCATTCTCCACCTCCACAAGCAATATGGGACTAATGTTTGCACACATGTCTCCTTATGAGTGAGCCTTTGAGATTTTCTAGGAATTATTTGTCTCAATTAAGTGGGCTTGGCCCAAATAATCCAACATATACTACCATGACAACCAACCTTTGCGAGATCATATAAAGAGGCAGGTCGAGATGAACAGCTAATTTGTAACAGCCTGAAAAAGAAGCCTTTCTTCTCTGGTCTTGCAACATTCAGGGCAAATCAAAGACTCAGTAACGACGCACACATGACCACCAAACATTTCAGTTCATGAACCCCACACGAAAATGAGGTAAACCTGACATAATATCACATGTAGGGAACCGAACTCGCTAGTTTGTAAGTTCCATGATAGCAGTGACTATGTCACCATCAGCTGCCTTCAGTGCCTTCACCGCCTTGGACCTCGACACGGAGGCCTGGGTCATCACCAGCTCAATGTCCTTGGGCTCAACGCCGGTCTCATCAACTGCCTCTTCCTCATCCTGAGCTGCTGTTGACGCCTCAGGCTTCGATATGAAACTGCTCAGGTCAGGTGCCTTGAATTTCTCTGCAGCCTGCGTCTGCAGCTGCGAGCTCAGATCCTCAATCTTTGCCTCCCCGAAAATGACATAGGTGTCAGACATAGGGCTCTTAAAGACATCTGGTTTGGAGATCACAAACAGGATCTGAAAATGGAACCGAAGTTAGCTATAGAAGCAAGATTTTAACAAAGAACGCTGTGGAAAGACTGAGATATGAGCAGTCAGAAGCTCACATTCTTGCTCTTCTTGACAGTTACACGGCTCACACCAGTGATGGCCTTCATGCCAAGCTTCAGCATGGCCTTCCTGCTCTTTTTCTCACTCCGACTCTGCTTAGACCTTCCACTGGCATCACCTCCTGGTCATCAAAGCATAGGCAACTGAGTTTATGAATAAAAAATCAATTTAGACTACAACTGAAGTTGCCACTAGAAAAAGTACACAATCATGTAACTCAATTAGCAAATGCATAGTTTTTCGTACTTCACTGTAAAAGTATCAAGACAGATACATTAAAGGCTCTCAAATACCAACAAATTATGGGACTGGGCTCAGATAATAAGGTCACAGATAACTTATCCTTGGCATAACTCAAAACTAACAGACCATCATTGGCTAATGATTGATCTGTTCAGACAATAATAATATACTGTCAACTGCAATTCCCATAAATGGCAAATGCATCTATGTGATGGTAAGTTGGTAACCAAGCATCCAAAGTGGGTATAGGAATAAAGGATACCATCAAACATCCTACCAATGTACTATCTGTGCATTCAGTCGATTGTTTCATTAAAAAAAAACATAGAGTAACAAACTAAATGGCATACTTGATATTGGAACAGTGGAACACATGCCTAATGGGTTAATCCTTTTCTGTAAAAGCACTTACTCCCATAAGTTTGAGAACAGCCAACAACAGATATGAACTGAATAAACTTTCCACATACCATCTGCATCATCCTCATCCTCCTCCTCGTCATCATCCTCATCATCATCGTCTTCTACGACTGGCTCATCTCCCTGAAAGTAAAAAGTATCTCCAGCAGTTCAGACTTCAGATTATATGGAAGGCATTAGTTATTACAGAAACAAAAATATGATCCATTTCAATATATCACCATGATGATCTGACAGAAAGAACATAAATTCAATAAGCATTCTTCACCAAACAGCACAATATGATCAACAGAGCACTTTCTAAGAGCCTAATGTTACACCTTGAGAATTGAGATGCAAACGATCTATCTTTTTGAAGTCAAAATTTCATTAAAAGAAAAGCATTCCAATGGAAACCAGGTATACCATAATTGCCAGATAAGATAAGGCATGTGCATGTTACAACTTACAAGCAACAACATGTGCACCACTAACTCCATTCCTATGATTAATAGGGCAGTAATTCTCATGGAAGAGCATCAGCGGACATGCTAGAAATAAATAATGCCATAAACAAAATAGTATCTAACATGCCTACTACAAAATTTTAGGCCATTAAAGCACATAAACATTGGCCTATCAATCTACACAGAAGATTACTAATTACAGATTATAAACTTCTACAGCAAGATCAACCAGAACATCTTTCCATGTCAGTGCTTTGGTAGCTCCCAACGTAGGCAGTAGTAATCCGTAACTATTAATCATTCTGTGTACATTGCTAGTTCTTAGATTATGTATTGTATTGTGTATAAATCTTGTGCTAGGCGTGTTATATACTATTGTGTTAAATGTGTTAAAGTAATATTTATTACTGGCATGTTAGTCCATGTTCCTGCCTATGAGAATTACTGCACCGTTAATTCTAGGAATCAAGTTAGTGATACACATGATGTTGTCTGCAACAAAAGTGAAGGATTGAGGGAAACAAACACACCCAAGTTTCTGAAGCAAAAATTAGAACAGTAAAAAGAATAAAAGCCACGCAACCATTTTTTTTTGTCCGTCATTTTACCATGCCTCCTTTTCTTTTTCTTGGCCCAATTTTTGTAGCAAGCTCTAAAACATCCACCTTTTCTTTCACTACTTAACGGGAATTTAATAACCGGTAAACCACAGACTTAGCATCCCAAAAGGCCATACAATCTTAACATCCAAAACAGAAGAAAGCTAAAAAGAACTACAGAACGATCCAATCACTAGCGGCCCTAGAGTATAAATCCTTCCAACCTAGCAGCGCTGCAGCAACGGAAGCTCAATCCCCGAGCACCTAACGACCAAGCATCACCAACCTTACTAAAGGAACAACCACTACAAGCTACTGAAACCCTAACACATGAAAGATCTAGCAGGAGACTACAACCCAAACAGGCAGAAAAATCAGAACTCTGAGCAGCCCGCGGCGCGATCACCATCACCTCCTCGATCTTCTGCTCCTCAAGCTGGGCGCGGAGTTGCTCCCTCTGCGTCTCGGTCTCGGCCGTCATGGTGGGAGGCTAGAACCCTATGCTGGGAATGGAGGGGAGGGGGCGCAAGCCGATCGCAGCGGCGGCGTAGACGACGCAGTGGACTCGTGGCGTTTTCATACTGACGATTGGCTAGCGGGTCATGGTCTCCTGAATGGGCTGGCCCAACCAGAACGTACTGGTGGTTAGCTCCTCGTGGTCGAATGGGCCGAAGAGATGACAGATTATGAATTGGGCCACAACTGGGCTCGATCTTAAGGTCTCTGAGAGCAACATTCCGTATGGTAGCCTTGATTTCCTCTAATAAACAATTTAGAGATTTGACTAATGATTTATGAACCTATATTTGGGTGCGAAACCTCACAGATTTTTTTAGATAAAGGAAAAAAAGTTCCAGTCTCTGCATAAAGCATACGACCATTTACATAGTCTTCAGCCATCAAGCTGATCTCCAATAAAGGGGAAAATGATAAATAAATATCAAAGACAGAGACGATTATTGTTTCGCCGTCCATTCTTAGCAAATAATTCTAGCGCGACGACTTCCAGGGCTCTAACTCGTCAACCGAAAAATCTCCCTTGAAGTCTCATGCTGCAACTGTGCCCAAAAACGCAACCAATACGTTCCCCTGAAGATAGCCTGCAAACAAGAAGTATATTGTTTTTTCGCAAAGATTAAATCATTGCGCGTACACCAAATAGCCCACAAGAGAGCCGCAACCCCCGCAAAAATCAATCTTTTTTCTATCTTTTCAAAGCCAGATAACCAATTTCCAAACATGTTCGAAATAGATCTTGAGGAAGTTAACCCAGTAGCAATGTAAATAATTCTCCAAATATTTTTAGCATGCGGGCAATCAATGAACAAATGCATGATAGTTTCATTGTTGTTACAAAAACAACATTTATGACTCCCAGACCAGTTCCTTTTCGCTAAGTTATCTTTTGTTAAGATAACTCATTGCTGAACATACCAAAGGAAAATCTTAATTTTCAAAGGAATCTTTAGTTTCCAAATGAAATGACTAGTAGAAGGAACACCATGGTTCATTAAATAAATATACATAGACCGAGTGGAGAATTGACCATGTCTATGTAGATCCCATCTAAATGTGTCCCTTCTATTTGTAAGCTGTACACTAACTACTTTTGCTACTAGGTTCTGCCACGATACCAAATTAACCCCCACTAAAGCACGACGAAAGGTAATATTTGGTGGCATTTGCGTCATGACACTTGCCATCGTGCTATGTGGATAATTGACAATGTTAAAAAGAAATTGAGCTCTTAGTGGCTTAGAGCCCACCCACTTATCTTCCCAAAACCTAGTTTGAGAACCATCGTGAATTGTAAATGTTCCACAACTTAAAAAAATGTCCCTAACCTTGAGAATCCCTTTCCAAAAATGAGAATCTCTAGGTTTAATTTGCACCTGGGATAAACATTTTGAACCCAAATATTTATTCCTGAGCAAGGTCTGCCAGGTTCCCTCCTCATTTATTAGTTTAAATAACCACTTACTTAGGAGACATTTATTTTTGATCTGAAGATCCGTTATTCCTAAACCTCCTTGATCTTTGGGTCGACACAGGATATCCCATTTTGCAAGGCGATATTTTCGCTTTTCATTATTACCCTGCCAAAAAAACCTGGATCGATAAAAATCCAGTCTTTGACGGACGCCCTTTGGGATTTCAAAGAAAGACATCATGAACATAGGAAGGCTACTTAGAACTGAATTTAAGAGAACAAGTCTGCCCCCGTAAGAGAGGTGTTTGGATTTCCATGTACTTAGATTGCATTTGAATCTATCCTCGATTACACTCCAATCCGCATTACAGAGTTTATGAAAGTGCATCGGGATACCTAAGTACCTGAATGGGAATGATCCTAGCCCGCAACCAAACAAATTAGAATAAATATGTTCATATCGTTTGGCTTCACCAAAGCAAAAGATCTCACTTTTATGAAAATTAATCTTCAGACCTGATAATTGTTCAAACACACTAAGCAATAACTTCATATTTTTAGCATGCTCGATATCATGATCCATAAATAAAATCGTATCATCTGCGTATTGCAGAATAGATAAACCATCCTCTATCAAATGAGGAATTACTCCTCTAATCTAACCATCTTCTTTTGATCTCTTAATCAATATAGACAGCATGTCTGCCACAAGATTAAAAGAATGGGTGACATGGGGTCGCCTTGCCTAAGCCCTTTTTTGGTTTGGAAATAGTGTCCAATGTCATCATTAACTTTGATGCCCACAGTACCTCCAACAACAAACTTTTCAACCCACGAGCACCATTTTTGGCAAAAACCCTTCATGCGAAGGGTTTGCTGAAGAAAAGACCATTTGACCTTATCATAGGCCTTCTCAAAGTCGATCTTCAGAATAACCCCATTAAGCTTCTTAGAATTCAATTCATGAATGGTCTCGTGTAAAATCAGAGCATCCTCCATAATATTTCGCCCTGGCATAAAAGCTGTTTGAGAAGGTCTGACCACTTTGCCAGCAACTCCTATAAGTCTGTTTGTGGCCACTTTAGTAAATATTTTAAAGCTCACATTTAACAAACATATTGGTCTAAATTGTTGAATTTTTGTTGCCTCTTTAACTTTGGGCAGTAAAGTAATTATTCCAAAATTAAGGCTATACAAATTTAACCGGTCGTAATAAAAATCTGTGAACAACGCCAGAAGGTCCTCTTTGATGATGTCCCAGAACACCTGATAAAATTCAGCTGGAAAACCATCAGGACCAGGCGATTTATTATGTTCCATATGGAATACCGCCTCTTTAACCTCTTTTTCAGTAAATGGAGCAATGAGAAAATCATTTTCTTCCTGTGATACTTGCGGAATATCACGATTTTGATTTTCCACAAGACAGAAATTATTTTCCTCAGATGGTCCAAACAATCCTTTATAATAGTTTGTGATATATGCTCTTAATTCAGCATCACCCACTACTAATCCATCTTCTTGATCCAACTGGAATATGCGTTGTTTTCTATGTTTCCCATTAGCAACTAAATGGAAATATTGAGTGTTATCATCTCCTTCTAATAGGTCATTGGTTTTTGCTCTCTCATACCATTTGATTTCTTCTTCCCTCAACAAGTGAACTAATCGCTCATTCAGGTAATGCTTTTGGTTTAATTCCTGATCTGAGAGAACCATACACTCTGCCTTTTTATCTAGGTTATCAATCATTGAAATCAACTTCTTCTTCTCCTTTCTGTTGTGGCCAGCTATATTTTTGGCCTAACCTCTCAAAAATTGATGAAGAGTTCTTATCTTATTCTGCCATCTGTCAATAGCATTAATCCCTCTTGTTTCTGATTGCCACTTATCAGCAACCAATTCATAAAAACCTTCTCTAATCAGCCATCCCCGTTCAAATTTGAATAGGGGTTTCTGTCTATTATGAGAAGAAGCACCAGTATTCAATAACAAAGGTGTATGGTCTGAAGTACTTCTATCTCTAGCATAAACCCGCGTGAGTGGAAATTTTTGCTCCCACTCAGTAGAAACCAAAACCCTGTCTAATTTTTCAAAAGTTGGATTATCCCCACAACTCGCCCAAGTGTATTGGCGACCAGACATATTTATCTCTCTGATACTTAGAGATTGAATAACCATATTAAAAAGATTCGGCCATTTTGTATCAAAGTTGTTCTTATTTTTATCATCAGGACAACGCATAATATTAAAATCCCCACCAATAATATACGGCAGAGACTCTTTGTTACAAATATGGGTCATCTCAATTAAGAATGCCTCCTTATGTTCTTGTTGAGCAGGGCCATATACTGCAATTAGAGCCCATTTGAAACCATCATCTTTATTCCGAAGCGTAAACTTTACATAAAAATTCCCTTCGTCAATGGATCCAACATCATACACCATAAGATCTACCCCAAGGAGCATCCCCCAAACCGACCATGCGGTGCCATGCAGTGCCAAATAAATTCTTTGCCACCACATAATTTTCTAAGGGTCCCATCCGAAAACTGATTCCGACCCGTTTCCATGAGAGCAATGAAATCTATTTGCTCCTCTTTAACCATATCCCCCAAATACACATGTTTAGCCAAGTCTCCAAGACCTCTGCTATTCCAGAAGATCCCTTTCATTTGAGACTTAGTTTTGACAGTGTCTTTGGTTTTTTAGAAGCCGAATCCCCCCTGTTAATTTTTCTGAGATTGGTTTTTTTTCTACGGGATGCTACAGTTAGATCACAACAAATGTGATCTAAACCTACCTCATACTCATTCTTAGTAAATTCTCCACTAATGTGGTTAAGCTGAGAATCTAAAATTTCTTCTTCCTCCTCATCCAGGTTAATCTTTGGTGAGGAATGCTTACTTCTAGAGGTCGATTTTTTTGCCGATACCCTAAGCCTATCAACTTCTATGTTCTTAATAGATGTAACAGAAGAAGAAATAGTTGCATTATCTCTACCCATAGAAACACCTAAATTGGCAATTCTAGATATAATAGTAGAGTCTGGGAATGAAGTAAACGAAAGAGAATTACCTAGGTCCAGCGAATTCTTTTTGGCCACCAGGTTCTTCGCTTTCTCCATAATATGAGTATCCCCCATCGCAGCTATTCTTGCACTTGATCTACTCACCTTTGGTCCGGACATTGAATGCAGATTGATTTCCTCCCATCCATTGATCTTGTCCAATAATTTAAGAGCATTCTCCATATCCTCATTGGATAAATTGGCACGAATACCATTTTTCTTACATAAATATTGCAGAGACTGACGATACAGACCTTGAAAATTTGGTCCTGCAAAATCATGATCCTCTTGTCCTCGCTTAAAACTGTCATCATCCTGAGACTTAACATTCTCAGGCTGATGATCAAAGATAGACATATCTTCCATACACTACATCACATCCGGGAGAGAAATAATAGGACTCTCAACCTGAACCTTCTCCAGAGCTACTTTACCTTGCGCAGAATTTGGAGTATGAAGAAACTTCGGTGAACAGATCACCTCTTGCGATGAAGAACCAGTTTCGGTCACCATATTGGCCAATTTGGCATCATCCGGATTTGGCGGCACCGGTGACCCCTGGATGACAGCAGGAACCAACATCAAGTCCCGAGTTGAACAATCATGTACAACCTCACCGATCACAGTCGGTAATTCACACATCACTGACCTAGCTTCATCCACAACACCCAGCACAACACCTGATTGAGAAATTGAGTTGTCCTGCAACTGGGAAGGAAAAGCACTACTTCCATTTGTAAAAGCACCCGAATCTTCATCAGTTTCTGCAACAACCTTGGCACTTATTTCATCCAAAAGCCCATCAACAGCCATATCAATAGCATTCTCTATTAGCTGCATCTCTGATTCAGTTGGAGCTGTTTTATTTGAACCATTGCTAAACTGAGAATTACCTTTGGAATTAGAATCCAGATCAGGAACACCACCTTTGTCCCCAGGATCAGCATCTTCCATCTCTTGGTCCTTCGCCTTGTTTTGGTTCTCTGAATCAAGATCATCATCCTCATCAAAATCATCCGGTTCCTCAGCATTGTCATTGATAACCTGCTAAACTTTGAAATAAATCTCATAAAGGCAGTCATCCACAAACCTCACAGATAAATGTTCTCCAGATTTTCCTGCCAAAATGTTAAGGGGCTGTTTGGGGATGTGCTTAGTTTTAGACCAAAGTCTCCCCAAACAGCATGACTGCAAAGCAGCTAAGAAGCAAATCACAACAAAAGCACCTCAAAACTGTAGTCGCTAGGAGGAACTTTTCAGTTGTGGCTTTACTCGACTGACTCCCACCTCGCTCGCTCCGCCTCCTCGATCACTCTGCCTCCCTTCTCGCCCCGTCGTCTCCCTTCTCGATTGTCTCTCCGACTCCCTCCGGCTCAGGCATCGCCTCTCTAACTACCTCCCCCCTAAAACTACAGACACAGCAGCCAGTTTGCCAAACGGCATAATAAGAAAAGTCACAGCTGCTACCTACAGTTGCTTTACAGTTTAGCTAGCCAAAAATAGTTTTTCAACCCAGGCACAACCCCCAAATAGACCCTAAATCGATCACCTTTTTCATTTTTGCCTTTCGACCACAACAAACTTAAGGCAGACGATACCAGTGCAATTCATTTTTCTCAAGATGTTATTGGCACCCACAAGTTTAAACTGACGAGAAAAGATAGACAATACACTTAACAATTACAAAGAATAGTTTTAATTAACTCTGGGATGCTCTATGAAATTTAGAACACATGATTTTCACGCAAAGAAACCTTGCATAGTCTTCCTAGAAGTCTACACTTTTTTGGGCTCCCGACCAACTCTTTTTTTTTCAAATCTAGCATCTGTGTGAATGAATTTATAAAGTTAGCCCTGTCTCTAACCACGAAAATAGTAGTAGGTGGCGCTTCTGTACCACGGCAAGGTGTTGACGCGACAGCGATCACCCACTAACCTACAAAGCTCCCCTTACTTAGCGCTGCATTCATTAGCCCGCCGAGCTACTGTTGCTGGCATCATCTAGACTTATTTACTCATGATAAGTAATCACTTTTTAATAATTAATTATTAATTAATTAGTCACTTTACTTAATTAATGACTTACCTAATTAATCATATTTGCTAGCCTACCGAGGCATGGTTACTTAGCAAGGACCTACTGAGCTATTGGTGTGCGGTACCTACTGCTGAGCCCACTAGCGAGGTGCTACGTTACAGAAGCACGGCAGATGACACATGTCGCTTACTACCTTTTCTGTAGTTAGGGACGGTGCTGTTTACAAATTCATTTGTATAGGACTAGATTTGCAAAAAAAAATGCTATCAAGAGAAAGAAAAGCTTATGTCATATACGATGATCAACCATCAGCTACTTATAAGAGGTGCTACCTATAAGAGGTGCCACCTAGGAATTTTAATGGGCAATGTATCCTGTGCACACAGGTCTTCCCATGTACACACCGTGCACACCAACTAAAAAAAGTTGTGAAAAATTCTGAAAAAAATTTTAGATGTACTTCATAGATTACTCTAGCTATATATAAAATTGTAGGTTCAAATTCATTATATATCAAGAGTTACAAAAAAGACTTTTTTGTAACTCTTGATATATAATGAATTTGAACCTACAATTTTATATATAGGTAGAGTAATCTATGAAGTACATCTAATTTTTTTTCAGAATTTTTCACGACTTTTTTTAGTTGGTGTGCACGGTGTATGCATGAAAAGACCTATGTGCATAGGATACGTTGCCATTTTAATGAGGTGAATGAAAGAGAAGAAAGTGATAACTTTATAGATAGTCGAAACACAAAAAATGTAGGACACTATTGACGGCTCTGGTGCCATTGTATCGACGTTGACTATACGAGACACCCCCAATTTGATCCCCTGTGCCTATCCTCGCCGCCCTTGTGTGGACTTGCTCCCCCTGCCAGGCCCGTTCCTGGGGCAGGGCGAGCAGGGCGGCCGTCCCGGGCCCCCAAACTATCGGGGCCCCGTCATCTATTAGTATAATCAATTTGTGAATATCATAACTTTAGATCCATAGATCCGATTGAGTTGATTTTTATTGGGTTAGTTTTGAAATTGAATCTAGTTTCTACAGTCTAAATTTCATGTCAATCCAACGGTGGGATCTTCAGGAATTAATATTTTAGTAAACGTATGCCAATCTATTTTTTTGTCGAAACCGAAGCAATCTTTAATAGTTTGATGAAAATGATTGCAGTAGTGAAGCAATTCTATAAGATGAAAAAATTTTTAAAGTTAATTAATTTTTTATTATGGTTGATATGGTCAACTCATTAAAAAACAGATTTGAAGAATTCTAAGTATTCAAAGGTATATTTGGGCCTTTTCTAAGCTCAATAACTTTGAAGTCATTGGATTATATTGAACTTAAATATTATTGTACTAAGTTGGCAAAAACTTTCTCTATTGATAATTCATCTGATTTTGAGTTAAATAATCTGATTTCTGAGTTAAGAATACTACAAATGACTTTACCAGATAGACCAATGTCTGCTATGGAGATTTTTGAGTTTGTTAGAAAAGTGGATTGTTATGGTAATATTTACATTTGCTTAGCGGATTTTATTTCTTGTCTGCGAATCGTGGCATCAGTTGAAAGAAACTTTTCAAAGTTGAAATTATTAAAGAACTATTTGAGATCTACAATATCTCAAGAAAGGTTAAATGGTCTGGCAACTTTATATATTGAGAAGAAGTTATTGGATGACATTAATGTTGAGGCCATAATTGATGATTTTGCATCTAGTAATGTTAGAAGATATTTTCTAAGATGATCTCTACAAATGTTTGAGGTAAATAATCTCACTTTTGTACTTCCATTTATTTATCGGTAACAATTTCTATAATACACTGAATATTATCTTTTTAATTGATACATGGCAGTATAAAAATATTTTGATGCTTATGTTAGGGAGGTCTCCATCTATAATTTCGCCCCGGACCCCCAAAAACTCAGGACCGGCCGTGCCCCCTGCCCAAATGGGAAAAAAATTTCTGGTGTCGTGCTGCATGCGCATGGCCGTGCAGCACGACACCAGATGCTGCCGCGTGTGACCGTGATAATCGCGCTCTTCTTTCCTCCGCGAAGGCTCATCTTCACGCCGCGCTCTCCTTTCCATCGCCTCCACGCGATCTTGTCGCGCCCGCGCTCGTCACGACCATCGTGTCGCCTGCCTGCTCCGCCTCTTCATCCTCTCCGCCGCCGATGCCCAGTCACCAAAACATGCATGCATGCAGTCCTCCAGATTTTCTAGTCGCTGCTTGCGTCGGTCTCCAGGAGCACAAAGAAAAGCCGCAAGAGCAAACACTAGAAATTTTCTAGTCGCCAAGAAGAAAACTAACTAGTCACTAGGAACCAGCTTGCATGCATATGAAAACTTCTAGTCGCCGGCACCTTTACGAGTCATCGTCACACATGCATGCAGCCAGGAACAAGACGCTAGCACCTCTCTTTTCTTGCATGCATGCACGGATCGACCACAATGGACGCCGTGTTGCACTTGCATGTCACTATGTCGGGAACAGGAGGTTGAAGAAAAACGATGCTAAGTCGACCGGACATACCGGTTCAACGCATTCACTTAGTGGAAATCAACGGCCTTGATTGGATCGTCATGTTCAGCAACGGCCTTGATTGGATCGTCATGTTCAGCAACAACTTACTCCCGCAATTACTTGGTATCTGAAGCCATAAGTCTGTACAATGAAAATGGTCTACCCCAGAATGCAATAGCAGAATACACTCAGGCAAAAAAGGTTCAACAGAGCAACACCAACACTAGCTACTACAATATGAAATGTGATTGGCAGCGGATCAGTTTTGTTACCATTGTTGGCTGGCAGGGGCGGAGCTGGGCCTGGGGCCACTAGGGCCTGGGCCCCAGGCCCAGCTCAAATAGCAAGTGCACCTTCTTGAACATTCAGGGACTTTCATCGGAATCTGATGAGATCTACAGGTCTTCCATGAATATGCCACTATTCTCAGCTCGCAAGCGGGTGCCCAATCTCAGGATGAAACTATATGCTCAGTGGGGGGGAAGACATTACCGAACACATGCCAGATCAAGCCTTTCAGGTTTTGTCAGCTTACAAGCAGGTTTTAAATCAACAGCCAAACTTTCAACCAAACTTTAAATCAAGACGGTGAACAGGTCCAGAAGCCTACCAAGGTCAGGAAATTCCTGATTCTCCAAGAATAAGCGCAGGCATTAATTCTGATCAATGCTGGTCACGATAATTCTCTTACCTGTTCCTTTGTGCAAGCGGAAGTAAGCGGCAGATCACGATGGAGGAAGGAATAGTGAAATAAAGAAATCCTTACTTATGATGAGATGGTGTTTTTTTTTGTTGCGCATTGCATTTGTATTCAAACATTGTATCAAACTTTGGAGTGTCCTTTTTTCTCCCCCTATATTGAATGAATGGTAGAGCTCCTACCAATCTTTTCAAAAAAAAAAAATAGCAAGTGCAGACAGACACGTGAGAGCAGCAAAGGATCGAGGCCCCGAGCATTGTCGCCATTAATCGCCCTCACGCCCGACGGCCCTCGCATGATGAACAATTTATCTATTTTATTGAAATGTTAAGCATGGAATTCAAATTTATCTTTAATTGTGTATTTGTGTAGTGTTTTTATTGTATCTCGGTGTGTGTATGTTTTGGCGTTAGTTATTGTCGCTTAATTTTTGGCCCGAGGCTTTGACGAATCTTGGCTCCGCCACTGTTGGCTGGCACAAGCTGTCGAGGATCATCCGAGAGCAGCAAAAGCTCCCGTCCCAAAACTTACCGATAAGAGCACCAATAAGGTATGCACTATTAAAGGTAATTCGCTATCATCTAGCCGTTGCTTTGAACATGACGATCCAATCAAGGCCGTTGATTTCCACTAAGTGAATCGTTGAACCGGTATATCGAAGCCGACTTAGCATCGTTCTTCTTCAACTTTGCTCGGTGTTCGACATAGTGACATGCAAGTGCAACACGGCGTCCATTGTGGCTGCATCCATGCATGCATACAAGAAAAGAGAGGTGCTAGCGTCTTGTTCCTGGTGCATGCATGTGTGGACGATGACTCGAGAAAGGTCTTTGGCGACTAGAAGTTTTCATATGCATGCAAGTGGTTCCCGTGACTAGTTAGTTTTCTTCTTGGCGACTAGAAAATTTCTAGTGTTTGCTCTTGGGGCTTTTCTTTGTGCTCTCGGAGATCGACATAGCGGCGACTAGAAAATCTAGAGGACTGCATGCATGCATGTTTTGGTGACTGGGCATCGGCGGCGGAGAGGATGAAGAGGCGGAGCAGGCAGGCGACGCGGTGGTCGTGACGAGCGCGGGCGTGACAGGATCGCGTGGAGGCGATGGAAAGGAGAGCGCGGCTTGAAGATGAGCCTTCGCGGTGGAAAGAAGAGCGCGGCGTGGCTTGGCTTGGAGGAGCCGTGGAGGCATCGCGCAGCGGCTCGCTCGGGGCTGCATTCACATCGCTTGAAGATTATCACGGTCACACGCGGCAGCATCTGGTGTCGTGCTGCACGGCCGCCGCGTGCAGCACGACACCAGAAATTTTTTCCCCCAAATGCGCACGAGTTCTTCTCCCTTTTGCGTGCGATTTCTTCTCCACGATCCACATCTACCCTCAATTTCTTCTCTATGATGCAACTTGTGCGCTTGAAAGGGATAAAGGATCGAGCCCTCTTCTCCCTGCTCCACAACCAAAGAAGCAAGTGATTCCTATAGTGTTTCCCCTCCAAAATCGCTCGCTTCTTCTCCACGACCTAGACACGCTCTTCTTCCAATCATGGGCCTCCCTAATGCATCCTGTAGCTAGGAAGATGCCTCGTCGAGGGACATAGGCCACCTCTGTGGAGCATGCTAGAGCATGCAGCCGATGTAGCATGCTCCCGCACCGCCACTTGGTGGGGCAGCGCATCTGCTGGTAGCCCTATCGCTTCCTAACCTCAAGCAGTCCGCACGACACATGGATGTAGGTGAAGCCGCTACAGCTGATTTGTCATTCCAATCCTTAGATCCACAACACTGGTACAATGTGTTTCAGCCCAATTTACTACCTTGTAGGCTTGTACATTAGCAAGAGATTTGCTGTTCACAAATTTGGTTTTTTGAGATGCTATTATCACTTTATTAGTTGTGCCAATTCGATAGTTGTTGTGGCCATGATTAGTTATATATAATTTTATGAAGAAAAGATATTATACAGATAATTGCCAGCAATGGAATTCACATAATTGCTTTGTAACATTATCTTCTATTGTGCATTATCCAGTAAAATCTTGTCACAAACATGTATTTCTGGACAGGCAGGGGCGAATCCAAGGGGTGGGCTCCATTAGGCCCGAGCCCACCCTCCGTAGTTGCCGAGCCCCTTTAGCCGCTCGCCTGCTCTGAAGTCTGGACTCTCCGGCGGCTCCACTACTAGCGACCCAAGACTAACCACTGCAGACCTGAGAGATAGTCTTGCTGATAGTTAATGGCACCTAGAGGGTATCAGACATCCTAGAGGTCACTGCATCAATCGTGGTCTCTCTTCTAGTATCCTAAGGGCTACAAATGGTAAATGGGTAAATGAGATCACTGAGTAAATGGGTAAATGAGTAAATTGGTAATATAGTAAATTAGTAATATAATATATACTATCAAATATCAATATATCGTATCCATACTGTTATACACTCATATTGTTATACATTGATAAAAATTACAAATATACCATACAAATGTACAACATGCTCTAGGCTCTGTTGTTGGTAATATAGTTGTATTATGCTTACACATTTATAGTTGTATTTATTCATAGATTTGCAATAATGGAGAAATAAACTTTGTGCAATTATTTCTCAAGTAATTCAAGTAGTACTCCCTCAACCGATGAGAGTGCAACTCAACTAAAGATGCTCCGACTAGAATTGAATACGAATGAAATTATTGCCGATCCGGCACTTCGCATGTCAATAGAAGATTATGCTAATGAAATTAGAGATCAAGTAAGGATTTTTGCTTTTTTCTATGCTTTTCCTTTCTTTATGTATGAATTTTAATTTTACAATACTATAATTGCTCTGCTGGTCTCAATTTAGTTTATTCCAATGAGGTTTTGAACTCACCCTCTATTTCAATTCTAGCTTTGCCACTGTGGACAGGTAACCTTGAAATTTAAGATAAAAAAATGGTCACACTGGTAGTTTGGAACCTTGGAACCATGCCTTCATGTAAATAACATATAACTAGTGGCAGCTCTATGGGAGCGCAAAGGATGCCTACCTGATTAAGTATAAGGGGCACAGTATGCTAGTGGTTCTTGAATTTAGACGGAAAGGAGACAAACGGCGATGTATTCAACAAATGTTGGAATGCATGAGTTGTTATGGGTTCTGACATCGTTAGCCAGATTATTATCATTTTTTTACGTTAAAGAGTTCTCGTGCCAAATCATTCAGAATTCCATGGAGATGTTCCGATATGTCAAACTATCTTCTTTATAGATCTTTTTTCTCATGATGGTATGGATGCTCTAGCATATGGTAATGAACCTCCCAGTATAAATAGCAAATACATTCCATCCAAGCTTCAGTATGTTTTTGACTTATGTGGGAGTGTCTTCAGAAACTCTTCTCTAACTAGCTAGTATACAGCTGCATTGTAACATATCAAAATTTGCCCTTATATTATTGTTTTATTGTTATTTGTGCATTTTATGATTTCTCTGAATTTATTGGATTTTTTAGAATTTTTTCAATTAAGTATTTTGGCTTTTTTGAAAATTAATTATTTATAGACAAAGTTAATATAAAGCTTGGCTAAAAATATTTTATTCAAGTTCAAAATATCTTAAAGTATTTATGAAAATTTTCTTGGATTTTTCCGATATTTTATTGCCTAAAATAAATCAAACTATTTTCTAGAATTATTTTAAATCAGAAATCTAGGAAAAATTGATAGGAACAGTACTGGGCAGAAGCCTAGCACTGTGCAGCCCGTTCGGCCTGCCTTCTAGAAGGCGAATCGCCCGCCGTTGGATCTTCATTCGACGATCACGACCAAGGGCGAAACCCTAATCAATCTCGTGCGTCCATTCGTTTACGGTTCGGATCAAATCTTCGCCACTCGCATCTGGGCTACCCGTCCTGCTGTGTGGATGGCTGGGATTTTTGCTCAGCGCTATTGGGGTTTTGCTCAGCGCTGCCATCTTCTCCATCAAGGATTCGAAGTCCCGGTTGACCATGCCATGTAAATCCAGGTGGAGCACACCTTCTGAAGCCTATAAAGGACGCGCAAACCTCGCCCTGGACTCGCTGTCTTTCGTCACGTATGTTGCCCAAAGTGCTGCCGACCGTCACGATCTACACAAGGCACGAGAGCTCACTAGAGTCGAAGCTTGAAGCCTCTCGGTTTTCATTGGATCTAGTCATTGTCGAGGAAAGGTTGTTGGTATTGAACCTAGATCCGGACTCTATGTCTTGCGCCACATCCAAGCCGCCGCTTTTCCCTGCCCTACCAGCACCAGAACATCACCGGTGAGTCATCGTCTTTGTCTCCGTTCATGGCATCGCCGCAAAACCTAGCTGACAACTTTGCGAGTAACGTGGATCGTCAGATTAGCTCGGATGGTTTAGATCAGATCTCATCATAGCCGTTCGATTTGTTGCGGGCCCCAGAGATGGCGCTACGTGTTCTTCGCGTGTCAAGTTGATATGGACTGTTGGATCTGGGGAGATGGTTCAAATCACATCACAACCGCAGCCAATCAAACGCAGATGCATGTCGGGCACGTGACGCGAGGCACCGTGGACCGCGTCCATGGTGGACCAGAGGAGGTCCCATGGACCAAGTCCATGAATCATGCCACGTGTCAGCACATGACTAGTCCATATCTTTGCTGACATCAGCAGACATCACGCTGACACAATAAATCAGTTTTTTGTTTTAAAAATAATTCGGTTTATTGTTTGATTTTTAATTTTCTGATTTTTATGATTTTTGAATCTTCTAAGAGCCCAGTCTCCCTCATACAAGCTTCGATTGAGGTGATTCAAAGTTCTAAAAATTCATAAAATTGAGATCTATCTAATGGTGAATTTTATTTGATTTTTGGAGTTTGTTTGCTCTTTGTTTTAGTATTTATTTGCTTTTCTCTTTCGATTCACGTAGACGTTGAATTGTGCAACGCATCCGAAGAAGATCCACCAACTCAAGACCAAGCTCCAGAGCAAGAATAAGGGCTTTTTTAAGGTAAGTTGTACTTTGATTATGTTGAACCCATGTTTATAAAATTGCTATGTTGTTTTATTTATTGCATGTTATTTCATGAATAAAAAAGTTTTAGATTAAATTGGGACTTAGTTAATATACTTTTTAATCTATACCCTATCTTACCATTTGTATGTCGTGATCCATTGTCATCCTAGATTAGTTCACTATAGTTGGTTAATACTAAAATCAACACGGGGTGGTTAGATCGTAATAGTTGCTTAGCCATGCCACGTTATCACATGTACTTGAATCATTGATAATTAATCTTGACTAATGGAATATGCAACAATGTTATGAACTTGTGTGTCATGTGTGATCACACGATCAGATTGAGTTGTTGTGGCGATGGATGTCACGCAACGATATTGAATTGTTGATGGCACGTAGTGCTTGGTAATCAACTGGAGTGGTTATGATTTAGATTAAGATAAGTGGCAAGGGGCTGTATGCCAAGGTGGGGCCGTATGGCACAGAGTATGTGAAAGTCTTGCTTCAATCATCTTAAGGACTTAACCTTGCAAGCCTTTGATCTGAGTGAATCATGCAACCACAGGTCTGGATTAGAACAGACCTAGCTAATTAATTTGCAATGTCTTAGCTTTAGTATTACCAGTGGTGGTGAGGTTCACCTTTTTATGAACCCAGATGGCGCAAGAGGGGGGCCCTATTGTGGTAACCAATCTCTTCAATGTTGAAACTTTAGCGGGTAGTACTGAGTTAAGACAGAGCATTGTAAAGGCTTTGTCATGATTTCTCTGCCAGCACACCGAAGGAAGTGTGCTAATAGCTTGGCAATAAGAGATGATCATGTCATGTGGGTAAAGTGTATAATCTCTACAGAGTGTACAATCTATTTGGATAACTGTACTCACGGTATTAAGCAATGCTCGGGAATTACAATTAAGGGTTAGACTTTTACAAAACAAAACTTGGGTTGGATGGCAGGTTGCCATGAGAGGTTGAATCTTCACTTAGGACTGAAAAATTGTTTACTTGAGAAATGCTGAAATTATTACTTATTGTTATTTGTTTTACTGTCTTTCAATCTATTTATTGTATTTGTTCATAAGTGTTGATTTATTGCAAAATAGCCATATTAGTCTTTTCCTTTGGAATAAGCCTTACATATAGTTATGTTAGAATTGCATTTTATGCACAACTTGTTGAGTGCTTTAAGTACTCACCCTTGCAACCACCAATATCACCAACTGAGGAGCCCATATCAGCTTGGAGGAGGATCACCATGAAGAGACCACTACTACACAATAGGTAATTCTTGCCACCATATCACTGCCGGTTGGGATAGAGCTGTCAGTGATAACATATCACTGCCAGTTCGTGAAAGACCATGTGGAGGTCTATCCTTGTGTGTGATGAGTAATTGACAAGAGTTGAGGTTGGTTTGATTTGAAATTGAGTTTGATTTGAATTGGATCTTCAAATTGAAGCAATTTGAGTGTTGGTTGCTTTTCCTAGTGCTACCGGCCTGGGGGCAGTAGCACCGGACCATTGGGCGCAATTATGATTGATTAATGATTGTGGGATAATCATTGAAAATATTTGTGGGCATTGCTATGTGAAAGGTTTTTCCTTGTCTTTGATGGTTGCAGGGCGACGGTGCTAGGTCATGGTGAGGCGGAAGATGACCGGGACTAGGCGAGGAGCGTCGGAGGTCCAGACGGTCGGGAGATCGCCGGAAGATGACCGGAGACGGAGTCCGGGCAAGCCAAGAAGATAAGGAAAGGAGATGATGCTAGCTAGATGCCGCGTGGATCAATGAGGGCCGTCGGATTGCGGTGTAGTTGATAGGTTAGCGGGTCTAGGTAGTGTGCTTTGAAAACCGTGCAAGAAAACCCGGTATGTGTGTGGGTTTTGGGTTAGCCCTTGCATGGCTGTGTGAGTGGGTCAATCCTAGCCCTTAGATGAGTGTCCTAGGGTTGAGGGACTCATCCAAGGGTGGTAGGTGGCCCAAGAGTAGTATAAATAGGGGTGGAGGGGTGGCCTCCTCCCCTTGAAGGTTTGAGTTGCTCCTTTGAGCTTTGCCCACATGAAGTGAGGCTTTGCAAACCTTCCCACCAGAAATACAAAGAAATTTCTTTGCATCATTGTGAATTTAAATTCTGCATTTACACTATGTCTTTACTTTACGCAATTTAAATTCAGCATTTACTTTCCGCAATCTACATTCATGCAATTTGGATTTGTCTCCCCTCCTTCTAAATGCTGATCTTGGATGTTTTGAGTGTGTTCATATGGTTTTACATCTCTTTTGCACTCTTTGATTGAGTAGAGATCATCTCTTCTTTCAAGTTCTAGTTCTGTCCAGAACTTGTTTTTCGTGCTGCAGTTAGTCTTTGATTTTTAGAAAAATCTAGAAAAATCCTTCTTGAGTGATTCTTCTTGGAGATTCTGCGGGACTCCTATACCCATCTGTAGAAAAAGTTTGGAGTCCACTGGTTTCACCGTTTGGGTGCTATGAAGTGAAAACCGAGCCCCAAATTTTCTGCCCGAAGTTTCTGACTGTCTGTGTTCATAGATTTATGATGATTTTTCTACTTGGCTTTTTGATCTGAATTTTTGTGGAGAGCTTGAAGACTCATCTTCTCATAGGGAGAAAATTTCTCATAATTTTTTAAGCAGCAAAAACCCACCAACCTCCTGTTCAAATTAAAGACAGATTCTGGAAATATCTGCTTTTGCTTTTCTAAAAGAGACTTTTGTGTTTTGGCTTGATCTCTTTTAGAAAAGAAGTATTTGAATTGATTCCTCTTTCTTTTGGATACTTGACAACCAGGATTGTGATTGAAAAATCCCTCACATATTTTATGGATAATATTCATGTAAACTAGGGATGCACATAGTTGTCTAGTCGTTCGGTTTTTGCGGGTTTTCACGATTTCCTTGCGCGATCTTTTCTCGGTTTTAGTTGGAGTATTTTGGGGAAAATTTATTTGTGACCATTCACCCCCTCTGTTCGCCATCTCGATCCTTCAATTGGTATCGAGCGGTTTTGCTCTTCCATAGATCTTGACCGGTCTCAAGAGCCATGGCGACGGACAAATATTCCACCAAGCCTCCAATTTTTCTCGGTGTTGATTTTCCTTTTGGAAATCCGGATAGAGTCATACATCATTGCCTGGGCTTCCGATATGGCGAAGGTGAAGCTCCCATATGAGGTTCTGGCGATGAGAACGTCACGGCCGCAATATGGCGACGTTGAGGCAAATGCTAAGGCGAGAACATTCTCATCTGAGGACTCGGCGCGATGAGTATGATCGATTTCTCACCTTCGCTCGCCCACGAGATTTGGGTAACCCTCGATGCTTACCATGAGGGCACTACTCAAATCAAGACCGTGAGCGAGACCGATTCAAGCGAGTACAACAAATTTGAACAACGCTATTTGGTGAGAGTCTCGATGAGTGCTTTGGTCGGTTTATCAAGATTTTGAGCGACCTCCGAGCGATCGGTTGTATATACTACGACTCGGACAATGCTCGGCATTTCTTGACCGCGACTCGACCTTCGGGTTTGGGAGATGAAGGTGACCACCATCAAGGACACCATCGATCTGTCGACTCGACTCTTGACGGGCTTTATTCCCACCTCAAGACTCATGAGATTGATGTCGTCTCTCAGAAGACGAAATCTCAGTCGATGGCTTTGGTCACCGATCCCATTGGGTCCTCTTGGATTTTCTCTTGACTTTGCTTCGGTTTTCTCTCTCCACTCTTTGCGGCGTAGCGATGAAATTCTGGAACAATTTCGAGAAAATGAGCTTGCTCTTGTCGCTCAAAATTTTCCAATATTTACAAGAGAATGAGAGAGAGGAAGAGAGGTGGCATGATCACCGCTTGAGTGTGGTGGCCCCAACCACATTCGAGCTTAACCGCCCTAAGTTGGAGAAGGGCAAAACGGCGTCGTAGTTTGGGCAAAAACGACTACACCGATAAGAACGCAACAAGAAGCCTCCGGTTCGTGAACCGTAGCGAGAAGAAGTACCGCAACTTCTCCAAAACAAGAAACTCTTCCACAGCGTCCTCGCCGCCCTTGACGACATCAACCTCTCCGACACGGAGACATGGAGCGATTTAAGGCGAGGATGATCCGCAAGAGAAGAAAGGCGGCGGCGACTTCTCCGGCATGTGCTTCATGGCGGCGCCATTGAAGTGGCGACTCGAATTTGTCAAATGACACGGATGAGGTACCCACCTCACGACGAGTTAAATGATGCCTTCGTAAATTAGGCAAGTTTCATGCTAAGGCTAGGTCGAGATGTTACGAGTTAGAGAAGGAGGTAGATAGATTGTCTCGGAGTTAGCTTCACTTAAATCATGTTCCTCCCGAGACTCGATAGTTGTACTCTCTGTGATGCTTTGCTTGAGGAGTTGGAGAACCTAAGGACCTGCATGATAGTGTGGTTTCGATCTTGAGGCTCTTAGGTCGAAGGATGCTAGCACATGTTCTATTGATCCTATTCCTATTGATGCTAGTTTTCTTCATACTCACACAAGCGCATCTTGTGAAAATTGCCCTAAGCTACTTGCTGAAATTGATGCCATGGGTTGTCACCTTAGGAAGCTTTACGCTAGAAATGATGAACTTGAATTGCATGCTTCTAAGGACCCGGTCGGCTCATGTGAGGGTCAGTAAGCAACTAAAATTGATAATGAAGCTTTGAATGCCAAGTGTGCGCAACTTGCTAAGGACTTACTAGTTAAGTCGATAATGATTGCTTTACGTGTATTGGGGTTAAGGATGGCGTGGATAAGGTCCACGCTGAGCTTAGGAAGAAGATAAAGGCCTAGGTTGGTAGAATTAGAAATGCTTCTTGTGCTTCTGTGAGTCTCTCAAATTTGAGGCGGTAGTGTATAGGGAACAATATGCACGCGTTGTTCAATCCTCTTCTTCGGCTCTTCTTCTACTCCTTCTCCTTGCTCTTCTTGTGCCTCTCTTTAGGGAGTGTGAGTATCTCATGAGCACTCTTGAGAAATTTGTTGGAGGCAAGAAGAAGCTCAATCTCATTCTAGACCAGTCCAAGGTTAGCAGATTCAATCAAGGTCTAGGATTTGATTACTTGGAGCACTCACGGGCGCATCCGCCTTCAGTTGTACGTGCTTCCAAGAGTGGTGAGATTGTGGTTGCTCCCAGGGTGAGCACCACTGTGTTTAGATCTGCTGGTGTGGTCCATGGGACTTCTGACCAGAAGGATGCTTCTCTGTTATACGCCTCTAACAAGGCAAAGTACACATGCACCTTCAGAAGAAGGATGGTCACCTAGTAGATTTCTGTTTTAGACGCGCCAAGATCACCAGCGTGGCGTGTTGCTGCACTTAGGGTATTGTGGTCATCCCTGGACTGAGTGCTCCTAAGGCACGACCGCTTCTAAACGAGTTAGAGAGTCGCTTTTTTTGGGCAACATCCAGACTCGGTTTTCATCTTTGTTGATCGAGTTTTAGTTACGGAGTTGCTCGTGGTCGATCTTTCGCCGTCCTCTTGATATTCCTCGTTTTTCCATCGAGGTAGATATCGCGGCGTGAGGTGTTCGGGTAGGAGATTTAGGCACCTCGTTGGGATGGTCCGGCCTTTGCACCACGACAAGCCAAACCAAAGGATGTGACTCCTAGATCTTCCACTCATTGCTTCTTCTGATCTTGCTAGAGTTGAGCGTCAGAGAGACACTAGAGTCCAGTCTTCTTCTTTTGTGACTGGTACTTTGAGGCGTCGTGTAATTCAGTATTGGGTTCCCAAGTCTTCACTTTATCCCAGTACTGAGTCTTCTCTTCTGACTTGATCAGGTTCGTCGGATGGGGAAGGGAGATGTCTGGATTGTTGACTCCGGTTGTTCTCGCCATATGACCGGAGACTCTCGTTGGTTCTCTTCCCTAGTCCGAGCTCCGGTGATGAGTTGATCACTTTTGGGGATGCTTCTTCGTAGAGTCATTGCTAAAGGTACCGTCTGCATTAATGAAAATTTTATTCTTAAGGGCGTTGCCTTAGTGAGTAAGCTGCAATATAATTTGCTTTCTGTTTCTCAGCTTATCGATGACTCTTTCGAGGTAAGCTTTAAGAGCAATGCTTGTAGAATCCTCGATTCATCGGAGGACTAGTTTGCGGGATCTCTAGATTTGGGAGAGTCTTTCGTGCTGATTTTTCTGTTTCTTCCGGAGACTCTCTTGGTGTTTGATTGCTACGAGTCCGTGATCTCTCCTTCGGCATAGGAGACTTGGTCACATTGGTTTTGATCATTTGACCGAGTTAGCGACCGCGATCTTATTCGTGGTTTGCCCAAACTCAAGATGGTCAAAGACTTAGTTTGCTCTCCTGCCGACATGGCAAGATGGTTCTTGCTTCTCATCCTCCGATCACCGTAGTGATGGTGATGCACCAGACAGCTTTTACACATGGACCTTTGTTGGTCGGCTATTTAGAGATCGGCGGGAGGGAAGTGGTATGTCCTTGTCATTGTTGATGATTTTTCGAGGTATTCTTGGGTATTTTTCATGGCCTCGAAGGATGAGACTTTTCTCACTTCAGGATTTGTTAGTAGGTTGTCTATTGAGCTCCCGGTGCATTACGAGCTATACGAGTGATAATGGCACTGAGTTCAAGAACTCCTACTTTGAGAGTTTGTGTGGAGTCTGGTTAGAGCATCGGTTCTCCTCTCCATCGTCCCTCAACAAAATGGCGTAGTGGAAAGGAAGAACAGGACTCGGTTGAGATGGCCAGACGATGCTAGATGAGTCTGATACTCTAGGAAGTTTTGAAATGAGGCTATAGCTCTTGCTTGTCATGTTTCTAATCGCGTGTTTTTGAGAGCACATTTGCATCGCACTTCTTATGAGTTGAGGTATGGGCGAAAGCTCGGTGTTTCTCATTTTCGCGTTTTTGGTTGCAAGTGTTTTATCTTGAAGTCTGTAACCTAGATAAGTTTGAGTCTCGTTCTTCGATGGTATCTTTACGGGTTACTCGACTTCCTCTCGTAGCTATAGGGTCAGGTTGTGATGCGAATAGGATCATAGAGACACGTGACGTGACCTTTGATGAGGCTAGCCGGTGCTAGACACGATATTTCGAGCTCTTCTTATCCCTCCGAGACCATCTTTGTAGAGGATGAGGATGATGGAGATGATGGTGTTCCACGATCCATCTCCTCTTCACCGAGGTGCCTCCTGTTTCCATTTACGCACCTCGGGAAGATCGGCCTTTGCCTTCAGACTCTCCTTGGTGAGTGGCTCTGTTCCTACCTCTTCTCCTCAAGAGGTAGAGGCCACTCGCTTCGGTCCTCCTCGCCACATTCAACGTTCTCATCCACCGAAAGCAGATCATTGGTGATCTGTTTGAGCGTGTGACACGCTCAAAATCAGGCTTATCTTCTTTCTGCCTTCACTCTGCCTTTGTTGCCTCTTTTGAGCCAAAGGATGTTACTCATGCATTATCCGATGAATCATGGATTAATGCTATACATGAGGAACTGGAAAACTTTGAGAGGAACAAAGTTTGGCAGCTTGTAGAGCCCCCATCTGGTCATAATGTCATTGGGACCAAGTGGGTGTTCAAAAACAAGCAGAGTGAGGAAGGGGTTGTCGTTCGCAACAAGGCTAGGCTAGTTGCAGTGGCTTCACTCAAAGTTGAGGGTCTTGACTTTGAGGAGACCTTTGCCCTGTAGCTAGACTAGAGGCTATTAGAATCTCGCTTGCATTTTTCGCATCCCAGGCTTCAAGCTCTATCAAATGGATGTCAAGAGTGCATTTCTCAATGGCTTCATTGAGGAAGAGGTGTATGTCAAGCAACCTCCGGATTTGAGAACCCCAAATACCCGAACCATGTCTACAAGCTTTCCAAAGCCTTGTATGGACTTAAGCAGAGCCCCTAGAGCTTGGTATGAGAGGCTTAAGTCCTATCTTCTCATCATGGTTTCAAAATGGGTATAGTAGACAAAACTCTATTAATCGACACCGGATTCTCATTTCCTTCTCGCCCGATTTATGTGGACGATATTATCTTTGGTGGCTCATCTCGGTCTCTTGTGTCTCATTTTTACAAGTGATGAGCACAGAATTTGAGATGAGTATGATGGGTGAGTTGAGCTACTTTCTTGGCTTCCAAATTAAGCGGACTCGGGAGGGTACTTTCCTACACCAAGGTAAGTACACTCGGGACCTCCTGAAACGGTTTGATATGTCTGATGGGAAGCCTGTGATGACTCCTATGGCCACCACTGCTGTCCTCGAGCCCGATGAGGATGGTGAGCTCGCTGATCAAAAGGAGTTTTGAGCATGATTGGCTCTCTCTTGTATCTTCTTGCCTCATGGCCGGACATACACTTTCTTTGTGTGTATGTGCGCTCGCTTCGAGCTTCTCCTCGCGTCTCTCATCGCCAGCGATGAAGCGATCTTCAGTACCTTCGAGCTACCATTGATTATGGTATCTGGTACTCTTCTTCCTCTTGTCTATCCCTTAGAGCCTTTTCCGATCTTGACTTTGCGGGTCAGAGGATAGATAGGAAGAGCACTTCGGCACTTGCCAATTCATTGGCACTTCTCTTGTTTCTTGGTCTTCTAAGAAGGTCAGGAGTTACTGATCCATCGCCGAGGCCGAGTATGTTGTTGCAGCCGATTCTTTGTAGCAGTGCTCTGGATGAGATCGACCTTGCGGGACTTTGGGTTAGAGATAGAGAGTGTTCCACTTTTACGTGATGACACTTCGCTATTTGCATTGCCAAGAACCCGGTCAAAGACTCCGGACCAAGCACATTGATATTAGATATCACTTCCTTAGAGACCATGTGGAGAAAGGAGACATAGTGCTTGGTTTGTGGAGAGTGACCACCGGTTGGCGATATCTTTACCAAGCCTTTGGATAGCTCTAGGTTTGTTGCCTTGAGGAGTGAGCTTGGAGTTGTGTGCCCTTACGGCTTATTGTGAGGGGAGCTGGTTTGTACTTTATGTATTATATGTATATATTTTCTTCCAGTTTTCCCTTCTTTTGTCTTGTTACGGGTGCTATGGGTTTTATTTTCTAGAGTTCTGAGTTCACTTCACCTAGACTTGGCATGCCTCGGCATGGACCTCTCATCTTATGCTTTAGGATGCTATTCTCTTCTTCTTCTCGGTTGAGCTCACTCACGTCTTGTAGGTCTAGCAGTGTTGGGCCCCTGGTAGACAGTGCATGTTTGCTCTGAAATTTGGAGTTTGAGAGCTAGCTTTCCTTTGTCGATCATTGGGGAAGATGAGAGCGAGTTTGAGCTGTAGTGTTCTCTACCATCTTTTCTATGCTCTATAGCTACCCGATTCATGATTTCTTGATTTCTTCCCTCCATTCTGTGTTTCTGGCTTTAATTGAGTTCTTTTCGACCGTTCTTGAGCTTAATCTTGCTAATAACTCAATTTGAACCAGATTTGTGCTTAAAATGGAATCACATGTTGAGGGGGAGTTTAAGAATCTGTCTCATACATTGCATATAGACTTGATTTTTCATTTTATGAGCTTTGTCTATTATGCAAATGATCCATGTTTCATTTTATACACCATGCTATATTATGAAGAAAATTACTTGCTTAGATATGTCCAAGTTCATTTATCTTGCTAAGCTTACAAAAATTGAAAAATGAGCGTTAAAACAAAAACTTGATAAAACATGTTGCGTTTACTTGCTAAGTTTCTTCTCTAGTTGTATTTGCCATGATTTGTGAAATTCTGGAATTCTCTAGAGTCCCTATAGCAACTTGGATGAATCTTGTTTGATCCATACTTGAGTCCTTCACTAGCTTAACAATGAAAATACTAAAATGAAAAGTGAAGCAAAATTGATTCTTTTGTGCAAGATCGACTCAACACCTCACATTCACAAGACGGCTTCTCATTGCACTTGAGATGAACTTGGAATGGGTTGTGTATGACCAAGATCATTCTCTTAAGAGTCCCTCTTGAGATGATCGATTATGGCTTGAGTCAATTGCTTTAAACAATGCAAAAAACATACGTGGGTAAAGAATGCAAATAATGTCAAACATTTGCACCCCGCTATGTCTTTCAAAAGATTCAAAGAAAAATTTGCATACAAGAAACAAAAAAAAAGCTCGAAGGACATTGTGTGCACTTCTAGATTCTCCAAAGTGTTGAGTAGGTTGAACTCTAGGTTTTCCATTTGATCCTTTGAATGGCTTTGCTTCTAAGTTTTGAAACTCATGACAAGTTTTGCTCATGTTTGATCTTGCTAAAAATGACATGGTTTTAATTAAATCTTGCTAGCAAACTGTTTTATTTGCACTTGGACATGCCTTAGCTTTGTCTATTTTTGCCATAACGTAGCTTGGTGTCATAACTTGTCTTGTTGATCACATGGATAATCTTCAAAGCTCCTTAGACTGCATTACTTGCATAAAAACAACAAAAAAGGGGAGAAAAGAAAATGTCTTCTTGATGCCTATATTGCCAAAAGGGGGAGAACATGTAGAAAAGGCATCTTCAAAGGAAAAATTCTAATCCACATTGGTTCTTATGATCTTTGTGACAATTGCAAACCTTTATGATCATAAGCATATTCGAGTGTTCCTTGTGAGTTTTATTGGATATTTTATTGGATATTTTAGAGCTTTTGTGGAAAACTTGCTCTTTCTTTTATATTGCTCTAAAATCTTTCTAGCCAACTTGGTCATGATATTATTTCCTTCTCTCTGGACCGAGTTTGGCTTTGCATTCAAATTGCTTTCTTCTTCTCCTTCAAACTCAAATTTATGCCTTTTCTGGTGTTTGTCAATATACTCATCAAGGGGGAGATTGAAAGACCATGTGGAGGTCTATCCTTGTGTGTGATGAGTAATTGACAAGAGTTGAGGTTGGTTTGATTTGAAATTGAGTTTGATTTGAATTGGATCTTCAAATTGAAGCAATTTGAGTGTTGGTTGCTTTTCCTAGTGCTACCGGCACGGGGCGAGCACCGGACCATTGGGCATAATTATGATTGATTAATGATTGTGGGATAATCATTGAAAATATTTGTGGGCATTGCTATGTGAAAGGTTTTTCCTTGTCTTTGATGGTTGCAGGCGGCGGTGCTAGGTCATGGTGAGGCGGAAGATGACCGGGACTAGGCGAGGCGTCGGAGGTCCAGACGGTCGGGAGATCGCCGGAAGATGACCGGAGGCGGAGTCCGGCAAGCCAAGAAGATAAGGAAAGGAGATGATGCTAGCTAGATGCCGCGTGGATCAATGAGGGCCGTCGGATTGCGGTGTAGTTGATAGGTTAGCGGGTCTAGGTAGTGTGCTTTGAAAACCGTGCAAGAAAACCCGGTATGTGTGTGGGTTTTGGGTTAGCCCTTGCATGGCTGTGTGAGTGGGTCAATCCTAGCCCTTAGATGAGTGTCCTAGGGTTGAGGGACTCATCCAAGGGTGGTAGGTGGCCCAAGAGTAGTATAAATAGGGGTGGAGGGTGGCCTCCTCCCTTGAAGGTTTGAGTTGCTCCTTTGAGCTTTGCCCACATGAAGTGAGGCTTTGTAAACCTTCCCACCAGAAATACAAAGAAATTTCTTTGCATCATTGTGAATTTAAATTCTGCATTTACACTATGTCTTTACTTTACGCAATTTAAATTCAGCATTTACATTACGCATTTACTTTCCGCAATCTACATTCATGCAATTTGGATTTGTCTCCCCTCCTTCTAAATGCTGATCTTGGATGTTTTGAGTGTGTTCATATGGTTTTACATCTCTTTTGCACTCTTTGATTGAGTAGAGATCATCTCTTCTTTCAAGTTCCAGTTCTATCCAGAACTTGTTTTTCGCGCTGCAGTTAGTCTTTGATTTTTAGAAAAATATAGAAAAATCCTTCTTGAGTGATTCTTATTGGAGATTCTGCGGGACTCCTATACCCATCTGTAGAAAAAGTTTGGAGTCCACTGGTTTCACCGTTTGGGTGCTATGAAGTGAAAACCGAGCCCCAAATTTTCTGCCCGAAGTTTCTGACTGTCTGTGTTCATAGATTTATGATGATTTTTCTACTTGGCTTTTTGATCTGAATTTTTGTGGAGAGCTTCAGGACTCATCTGCTCATAGGGGGAAAATTTCTCATAATTTTGTAAGTAGTAGAAACCAACCAACCTCCTGTTCAAATTAAAGATAGATTCTGGAAATATCTGCTTTTGCTTTTCTAAAAGAGACTTTTGTGTTTTGGCTTGATCTCTTTTAGAAAAGAAGTATTTGAATTGATTCCTCTTTCTTTTGGACACTTGACAACCAGGATTGTGATTGAAAAATCCCTCACATATTTTATGGATAATATTCATGTAAACTAGGGATGCACATAGTTGTCTAGTCGTTCCGGTTTTATGGGTTTTCACGATTTCCCTTGCGCGATCTTTTCTCGGTTTTAGTTGGAGTATTTTGGGGGAAAATTTATTTGCGACCATTCACCCCCCCTCTGTTTGCCATCTCGATCCTTCAGTTCGTAAGATGGGCTACGCGGGAAATGTATCACTGCCGGTTTGTATAACCAACCGGCAGTGATAACAGACTATCACTACCGGTTTATACCCAAAACCGGTAGTGACATATCACTGCCGGTTCCATTTATAACCGGCAGTGATATCAGAACTTTTACTGCCGGTTTTATTCTTTAACCGGCAGTGATATGTATTTTCTCGTGCATCCGAATTTTCCCGCATAATTTGACCTTATCATTGCCGGTTCTGTGCAGAGCCGGCTGTGATAAGGTATTTATATAACTGGCCTGACCGACGCCTTCCCTGACCGAGCAGAATATAGAGGAGCTCTGTTTGCTCGGTTGTTATTTTATTGGGGAGGTGCTGCCAAAAAATTGTGTTAATATTTTTTTCGTATTTCTCTTCGAGGTAACTTCTTCTCCGACCGAGTAGAATAAAAAGGAGCTCTGTTTTGCTCGGTAGTTATTATCTTGGCGAGTTGATGCAGAAAATTTGTATTAAAATTTGTCTCGTAATTTTTTTGAGGTTAATTACTGACTTGATCGATGTTATATTTGTAGTAAAATTTTACTTTATAGATTGCTCTAGATGTTGATAATTGCTGATTGTATGGTGTGAACATTTTGGGTTGGTAGTGCTCAAATTAAGATATAGCTAAATTATTTAATAAATTATAATTCTTATCCATTTTAGTGATGTAGTGGATTTTTAAGTAATAAAAATTGCTAGATGGACAATTATGCATAAGCGTAATTCTTTTCAATAATGAAAAATTGTTATATGGATATTTAAATAGTAAAAATTGCTAGATGAATTATAAATAGTGAGAATTGCTAGTTGAATATTTAAATAATGAAAAATGGTAGATGGATTTTCCAATAATGAAAGTTGCAAGATACATAATTATTTAGAAATATATCCTTATATTCAATTATATGCTTGTTTTATGTATATTAATTTAATTTAATAGTGCTACATAACAAAATGAAATGAATAAATCTTGTAAATAGTTAACAAATGCTAGATGGATATTTAAATAGTGAAAAAGGTTTGATGTATCTTAATATAGGCAAAATTGCTAGATGTATTTGTAAATCTAATCATTTACAATTATATTGTTATTTGCAGTTATGTGCTTATAATGTGTTTATCGTTTTAATTAATTAGCACTGCATGACTAATGTAAAGAATAAATTATTTTGGTATGTTTATTGATATACTGAAATGTAATTCGATATAATTAACTATAGATGGACCGAAGGTGGATGTATGACACGGACCGTCGCGGTCCAGAGCTCTTTAATGGTGTGACTTGTTTTCTGAATACGGCTGCGGCACACAAGTCGAAGAATTTGGCGGACTATATTTGTTGTCCATGCGTTGATTGCAAAAATGAGAAGTTGTTTTCTAACATAGAGTCGATACGTGCACACTTGCTTCGAAGGGGTTTCAAGGCTGGCTATACCTGTTGGACCGAGCACGGTGAAGATGATATTGTACATGAAGGGCAACACATTGATGAAGATAACAGAGACAACGATATGACAGCGGTGAAAGATGCATTCCTTGATAGCCACGAAGATGATCTAGATCAAATGCTGCGTGATGGGGAGGGGGACTTCACGAGTGAAAGGGAGTTTCAAAAGTTCCAGTGTATGGTAGAGGACTCTACAACGCCATTGTACCCGGGCTGCAAGGATGAGCACAAAAAGCTGCATACCGTGCTTTCACTACTGCAGTTGAAGGCAAGCAATGGTTGGTCTGATAAGAGCTTTACTGAGCTGTTATGTCTCTTGGGGGACTTGCTTCCAGAGGGTAACGTGTTGCCTTCAACTACATACCAGGCCAAGCGGGTTGTTTGCCCGTTGGGACTGCAAATACAAAGAATACACGCATGTCCAAAAGATTGCATATTGTATCGCAATGAGTTTGCAGATATGGATGCCTGTGTTGTTTGCAAAGCAAAGTGGTATAAGGGCAACGACGATGATATCGAGAATGATGATGTCGGGGTAAAGCGTAAGAAGAAGAGGTGTCCCCGTAAGGTGGTGTGGTATTTCCCTATAATCCCCCGTCTGAAGCGATTGTTTGCGAACAAAAGGCATGCCCAATTGCTACGATGGCACGCCGAAGAGCGTAAGAAGGATGGAATGCTCAGACACCCTGCTGATTCTGTGCAATGGAGGAACATCGACAGAAAATATAAGAAGCACTTTGCATATGATGTGAGGAATATAAGGTTCGAGTTGAGTACGGATGGGATGAATCCTTTTGGCAACATGAGTAGTCATCATAGCACTTGGTCGGTGACTTTATGCATCTACAACCTTCCTCCTTGGCTTTGCATGAAGCAAAAGTACATTATGATGCTACTACTGAGGCAACCTGGCAATGATATCGATGTGTACATCAAACCATTGGTTGAAGATCTTCTAACATTGTGGAACGATGGTGTACGGGTATGGGATGAGTATAAAAGAGAAAACTATATCCTACGGGCATTATTGTTCGTAACCATTAATGATTATCCTGTTCTTGGCAACCTGTCGGGCTAGACGACAAAAGCTTCAACGGATTCGTCCAGTGCTTGGATGATACAGCTAGCCGGTGGCTGAAGAACTGCCAAAAAATGGTTTACATGCAGCATCGTAGGTTCCTCCGCAAGGATCACCCATACCGCAATAATAAGAGAGCTTTTGATGGGACAAAGGAGATTGCCTTAGCTCTGAAGAATCACACTGGGAAACAGATATTTGCCACCATAAAGGATCTTACAATTATTCACGGAAAGGGAGCCAATAGTACATCTATTCTGACTTCCCAGGATAAGACTCCTTTGTGGAAAAAGAAATCACTATTTTGGATCCTACCTTATTGGCAGCACCTGGAAGTTCGACACGCAATCGACGTCATGCACATAGAGAAGAACGTGTGTGATAGCTTGCTTGGTATCTTACTGGACATACCTGGCAAAATGAAAGATACACTTCAAGCAAGGATGGACCTCGAAGATATGAAACTCAGGAAGGAGCTGCATCACAAAGAAATGGATACAGGCAAAAAGTACCTTCCCGTCGCCTACTACACTTTGAGCAAGAAAGAGAAAATTAGCGTTTGCGAATGCTTGCACGGAGTCAAAGTTCCATCTGGTTACTCTGCTAACATAAAGAGACTAGTCTCAATGAAAGACTTAAAATTAATTAGTGTAAAGTCTCACGATTGCCACGTGATGATGACATAGATGCTTCCAATTGCAATTAGGGGTATTCTGCCAGAGAAAGTCCGAGACCCAATTATCAAGTTGTGTTCATTCCTCAACGCGATTTCACAGAAGGCCATTGATCCATTAAAACTAGATAAGATGCAGGAAGACGTGGTCCACACTTTGTGCAGGCATGAGATGTGTTTCCCTCCATCTTTTTTTTGATATTATGGTCCATCTCATTGTTCACATTGTGAAAGAGATACGGATTGGTCCCGTATTTTTACATCAGATGTACCCTTTCGAGAGATTCATGGGGGTTATAAAGAAATATGTTCAGAATCAAATCGTAGGAAGGCTGCATTGCCGATGGCTGGGGAACCGAGGAGGTCATTGAGTTCTGCGTCGATTATATGGATCTCAAACCGATTGGTGTGCTTGTATCTCGGCATAAGGGAAGGCTACAGGGGAAAGGGACACTAGGCGAGAAATTACTATGTACTAGCAATCTAGCTTCATTTACACAAGCACATTTCGCAGTTTTGGGACAATCAGCTATGGTGGCCCCGTATGTCAACATGCACAAGAACATGCTATCCAGAATAAACCCAAGGACTCCAGAGGTTTGGCTCGCGAGAGAGCACAGAGATAACTTCAACGATTGGTTGTGTAGACACATGATGCATACGGAGACAGACTGCACTCAGTTGAAAGTGTTGGCTCAGGGACCGTCAACTACAATTCGAACATTCCAAGGATATGACATAAATGGTTTTACATTTAATATAAGAGCGCAAGATAAAAAGAGCACCAATCAAAACAGCGGTATCCGTATAGATGCCTATGACAACAATAGAAATAGGCAAACCTACTATAGATTCATAGAAGAGATTTGGGAGCTTGACTATGGACCTTTGAAGGTCCCTCTCTTTCGGTGCCAATGGGTCAGACTTTCAGGGGGCGTGAATATCGACAAGTACGGTATCACTACCGTGGACCTCAAACTCGTTGGATACAGAGAAGAGCCATTCGTACTTGCTAATTCTGTTACACAAATCTTATTTGTAGCTGACCTGGCTAACAAGGAGCGCCACATGGTTATTCAAGGAAAAAGAAGGATTGTCAGAGTTGAGAATATTGTCGACGAGGAAGAGTACAACCAATTCGATGAGTCTCCCCCTTTTGGAGAGGACGTTGACCTAAGTATCATGGAAGAGAGTGACGAAGCTACGTGCATACGCCGCGATCATAATGAAGGTTGAATCGTAGCTTAGTTGTAGTAATGAAATGTATGCTTTCTTTTGTATGAACGACGTATTTATTTTCTCATATGTAACAATTAATGTAATATATGCAATAATGGAAATTGAGGATATGCTTTCTTTTGATCAAATTGAAAGTTTCACTTAATTGGTCGGAGACTAGCATATCACTGAATTTGGATTTTTGTGATTTTGACTGCACTTGAATTTGTGTGAATTTGACTGCATTTGTGTTCATTTTGCAAGCATTATTTGATTTTTGAAATATTAAAACTATTAAAATAGTTAGCAATCTGATTTTTATAATTTTAGAACCTAATAAAAATTTGGGGAAATATTTAAATAAAATATTAGATGTCCTATAGTATGCCTCCAAAAATTTCAGAGAATTTGGATCAAATTTGATAGGATTTCAAAAATCCCAAAGCACTCAGCCTTTGAATAAATTGAAAGTTTCAATTAATTGGCAGGAGGTTTATCACTGCCGGTTATTCATAAAACCAACAGTGATATGGCTTATCACTGCCGGTTGTATCTCCAATCGACAGTAATGTTCTCATATTACTGCTGGTTCCTAGAATCAACCGACGGTGATAAGAACCATCACTGTCAGGTGTATCTCCAACCGGCAGTAATATTCTACTATTACTGTCGATTTGTGAAGTGGGCTGACAGTGATAAAAATTATCACTGTCGGTTCTATTTTTGGCCCGGTAGTGATATACTATCACTGCCGGTTGTTGTGGCGAACCGACAGTGATAGTCCACCCCTATAAATATTCAAACACCGCGCCCTCCTTTTAGTTACCCTAACCCTAGCCCGCGCCCTCCTCTCACTTTTACAGCGCCGTCACCTCGGAGCTCCCCACCGCCGCCGTCGCCTCACATCAGAGCTCCCCGCCGCTGCCTCGACTCGGGCCGCCGTCGCCTCGCTCGCCTCGGACCGTTGCGTCGCCTCGACTCAGGCCACTGTCGCCTCGCTTCCCTCGGACCACAGCTGTCGCCGACCTCCCCACCGTCTTCGGCTCCCCATCTCCAGCCGACGCCGCCTCCCCATCTCCGACCGACGTCGCCTCCATTCGCCGCAACTGCCGCTGAAGGTAGAAGGCCGACCTCTTAGGAGTTGTGGCAAATGCTAATTTTTTTATCTGTATTAATGCAATGCTCTGTGTGGGATGCAGAAAAATCCATGTGATGCTTGATGTGGATGTAATCTAGTGATGTTTTGTTTTTTAGCCTTTTTTTGTTAGCATTTTTAATGTGGCATGCAGTGGATTTTTGGTTTGTCAGTTTGAAATGAAGAACTCCATTTGTCTACTGGTAGATGGTTATAGGTTATGATATGGATACTATCTTTTTGTTTCACAAGCAGCAGATTTTGCTGAATGGGCAAAGGCCATGATTTCGTATTCATTGTGTGTATGAATGAAATTATTGCTATAGAAAGCTCATGGTTGTATTGAGTGTGTAGAAATTTTAATGTAGTAATGCTTGTAGTTGCTTTAATGGTAACAATTTTAATGTAGTAATGTTGTGTAAAAATAGCTTCATGTAAGGTCCACATCTTTTTTGTTCAGTTCACTGTATGTGACTAAGTACTTTTTCTTTTCGTGACTACATATAATAGAAAGCTTATTGTTGCAATGAGTAAGGCCAATTATGAATACTCACAGTGATCATGCTTGCATTTAACGGTAGCAATTTTCAGGCATTGTGTTAATATTACTTCCAAGCCAGCTATAAAAGTTATATCAACTGAAATTGCCTTGGTCTTGACATATTCCTCAACTGAATTTGCTAATTACCTATATATGGTTTGGATGTAGCATGTAGATTGTCATATTGACTCACCTGCTGCAGATCCATGATAAGGAAAATGCATGTGTCTTTTAAATATTTGTATGTGTCCTTGAAATATGTATGTGTATAAAGATGACTTAGGGCTTCAGTGCATAGGATGTTGTTTTGTAAAGAGAAGTGTATGTGTATTATTTGTAGATACGTTCATTAGTTTCTCGATTTGTTGGCAAAGGTTTCAATGTAGCTAGCTTAGAACCTGAGGTGCTAATCACGCTGGTGCTTGATAGAAGTGTATCTGCAGGCTTATGTTTTAAATTCATTTGTGGAGTTAAGTTCAATAATCATTACTTGTGTGTATTGGGTAGCTAATACTGGCATTTTATGGAGTATTCGTTTACATATTTATTTTGTGTTCTCCAACGTGAATGAGATAGCATGGTTTTCCAATTGGAAGAACTGATTTGGATGTAATATCCTATTGACATACTTAGATATAACAATTGTTTTCCAATTCATATTGGTGAATTCTTATATATGCGTATAACATACTCTTTTTAATTATTAAATCCTAATCTATATATGTATTTTTAAATATATAAGTATTAGTTTGACACATTCATTTTTCTGTGTGGATTCTAATTGTAGTGTGATTCCTTGCTGTCCACGTAATCTTAATTATATCTAGCAATCATTGTTGTTCATGGAGTTAAGTTTGGGTTCACAAAGCATATAGTCACTTGTAATTGAAATATATAGTCTAATTGATGTCAGGTAGACACCATTCCTAGCTACCACCTAATTGATGTCATGTAGACACCATAAATGAATGCTTGAACCCATTTTTATGTACTCTATTCTATTCTTTGAGGTGTAACTTTGATGTAAGAGACTGTAATTTGAACCTGTCTAAAATTCCTTTATGATCTGTATGGGTATTACTAAGGTGACATTTGTGAGTGTTGGCAATTCTGGTTTAGATGTTTTGTTTATGAGGAAATGACCCCGTTGTTGAATTGCATAAATTAGGTTAGTGGTGTTTAATGCTAGGTTGATGTGGCAATGCCATCTAGTAACTAATTGCACGTGGAAGTGATTCTGTGTTTGGCAATTTATTCAAGTGTACAATTCCTCATTGTTAACTAATTAATAAAAAGGAATGCAATATAATTAACCCAATAAAATGGTCTAGCATCACCCATAGAATATATCAAAGCACAAAGTAAATGCATTGGTCTGGTTGGCGTTGATGCTAGGTTGATATAATGTTGGTCTGTTCCAATAGCAAGTCTAGTACTCACGAGAAACATGTAGTTGGCCGCACAGGATTTGTGATCAGTGAAATGAAAACAGACAATATCTCTGGATTGTAAATGTACGAATGCTATTTGATTTATTCTAGTAAATGGATCTAGTTTTCTATTGCCATATTAATAATATTCTGTTGGCGAGAAAGAATGTGAAACCTGATGGTCATTTATTTTCCTTCTAAATAACCCACACAAAAATATGTGTATAAAGATGTATGTGTATAAAAATATATATGTGTCCTTGAAAGATGTATGTGTATAAAGATCAAAAAAATATATGTGCATAAAGATGTATGTGTGTGTATATATGTATATATGTATATATATATGCGTCCTTGAAAGATGTATGTGTATAAATAGAGTGACACATATATATCGCAGCCTCGAAAACAACTATAAAAAACACTTTGTATATGTTCTTGAAAGATGTATACATGTTTTTTAAATATTTGTTTTGTAAAGAGAAGTGTATGTGTATTATTTTTATATGTGTGACCTTGAAAGATGTATGTGTATAAAAATATATATATGTGACCTTGAAAGATGTATTTGTATAAAGATCAAAAAAATATATGTGTGACCTTTGGTAAATCTCCTATGTATGTGTATACATCCTGTGTATGTGTATGTGTACATGTGTGTATTGGGTGCCGATTAAATTTGTTTGCAATGAAAGATGTATGTGTATAAAGATCAAAAAAATATTTGTGTGTACAAAGATGTTTGTGTATAAAGATGTTTGTGTATAAAGATGTATGTGTATAAAGATCTGCCAAGGTTGACATTGTGCATGTATATTTTGTGTGTGTATATTTTGTGATATGTGTATGTATATTTTGTGATATGTGTATGTATATTTTGTTGACCAAAAATGTATGTGTATAAAAATATATATATGTGACCTTGAAAGATGTATGTGTATAAAGATAAAAAAAATATACGTGTGACCTTGAAAGATGTATGTGTATAAAAATATATATATATATATATATATATATGTGTATAAAGATGTATGTGTATAAAAAGTGACACATATATATATCACAGTCTCGAAAACAACTGTAAAAAACACTATCGTGTGTCTATGCCATCGTTTGAATTCATAAGTTTGACATCACGCACAGAAGAATAGTCTAGCCGGCAATGCGGCTATACTTGGGCTCATATGCTTTTACATCTATGTTCACTCGTTACATCTATTTTCATTTCCTCGTTACGTCTTTCTTCGATACCATTGTATGTGTATGTGTGTTAATTTGAAATTTCTGATAAACTTGCTAGGAATGGCCTCTAATCAGGGACAATGCCAGAGGGAGTTCGGCCCTCAAATATAGACGAAGTAGGAACGGGTAGCCCAACATACTACCTGAACCTACAGGATATTGATATGGAGCAACCTAGTGCCACTGCCATGGACCAAACTGACGCCACTGCCATGGACCAAGCTGACGCCACTAACATGGGCGAGGTAAAGTATTAGTACGTTGTGATTCCCAAAATATTGTAGGGTCAGACGACTAATAACAAGATCCAATTGCAGGCTCAAACGTTTCATGAACAAAGGCGGCGCGCAGGCTGTGGTCCGAGCAAGATGCCTAAGGGTATTCACAATATAGTAGAGCTCTCGGCAATTGGGGAACCTGCTATACCCATGTCAGCGTTGGGGCCATACAGGATAGCCTGCGGAGTACTTGCTAGGGATAATGTGCCCATCAGCTATAGATCATGGACTGGCCGCCGAGGTGATCAGTGGGTGTTTCCCGATGACCTGAAGGACTTGCTATGGGACAAGCTAAAAGAAGTATTCCAGTTCCCCCAAGGGTCCGAGTTGGTTGCAAAGAAACGTGCACTAAGTATCATGTGCACATCATGAAAGAATTGGAAGACGATGTTGAATAAGAACTATGTGAAGAATAATGAAACACCAAATTTTAACATGTATCCAAAGATAAGGGAATTTTGGGAGGACTTTGTGGTGTACAAGAATTCTAAAGAAGCCCAGATAGTGAGTCAGAAGAACAAGGCTAACGCGGATAAGAATATGTACCCTCACACACTAGGCACTGGTGGCTATGTGAAGAAAATACCTGCATGGGATAGGTGCGAAGAAGAGCTAACCCGCAGGGGTGTCATTCCTGCGATGGCCGAGTTGAGTGAACGATCGAAGCACTGGTCGCTTGGGAGGGGGACTTCTGTCTCGGAAGATGGCAGCTTGAGCTTCAGGAGCGATAGAGCCTAGGAAGTGTCGCGAAAAATATCAGATGCTCACGTGCAGTCTTCCTAAGGCTTTTTCAGGTCACGAAGGGAGAATGATGAGCTGACTGTTGCCTTGGGTAACAAGGAGCATCCTGGGCGCACCCAAGGAGTTGGTTTGGTGCCGTGGAAAGAAGGCTTCCCAACTGACGCATCGTTGTACAAGCGGCCAAAAAGAATAAGATAAGATCAACTGGACCGTCAAATACAAGATGTTGTGGAAAGAGCGTTAGCGGAACAGAGAGCGGAGCTGGATAAAGTTGTGGAGCAAGCAATACAAAAAGCTCTCAGCTCACGACTGCCACCCGATGACAGCCCTCGAAACTTCAGTCGCGGTGTTCGTAAGAGTAGCTGCGCATCCACAGGGATTCCGGAAGAGCATGAACTACATTTTCCAGTGGATGACATCACATAACCGACACTGTGCAAGCTGCATTTGTCTGCACATGGCATTACCATCAAGGTGGCTGATGGCAGGGCTTGGCCATGCGGCTCCTCGCAGTTTCTGCACTGCCACCCAATACCGCTGGGATTCGCCAGGGTCGAAGTAGATAATGTAGTCCGACAATATCGCAAAATAGAGGTAGAGATTCCTAGCGAGGACGGAAAAAACAAACTTGGAGAAAACGTGTGTGGCTTCCTCGCGTGGCACAAGAGCTTGATTATATTTGGCTCGGACGATGAGGACGACAAAGGCGATGATGATGGTCAGCCGCACTCTCCACACGCAGACCTGTCGCCTAGGAAAGGTGCAACTCCTCCGCTGGCACCAGCCAGAAAAAGTCCAACTCCTCCGCTGGCACTAGCTAGGAAAAGTTCAACTCCTCCGCTGGCATATAAGAAGATTCAAACATCAGCACCATCTCGGAAGTCCGCATCATCTTGTAGCAAATCTTGGTCATCTGTGAAGTTAGCACAACCTCAGAAGAAATTACCAGCTGAGATGACTGAAGAAGAACGGAAAAAGGAAATAAGGGCCTGCGTAACATCTCACTTCAAAAAGGTGCCATCACCTGAGAAGACTAAAGTTGATACTAATGCGCAGAAGTTTTTCTTGAGTATAGCAAAAGTCAAAGAGATAGGGCGGGCTTCTAACCTTCCAAAATGTCGGACTATGAGCGCATCTCCAAAAAGCAATACTTGAAGACGGCTAGTGCTGACGCGTTGATGTCGCAAGCTAAAAAAGATGCTGCTGAACAACTTCGTGCTCACAAGCAAGGTCTAAGGTGGAAGTTCTTTTTGGAGCAACCGCTGGTTGAACCAGCTCATTTAGACCACCTAACAACACAATTGCGGCGCATCCATCAGTGGTACATGCAGTAGTGCAAAAATGGTATGGAGGCGCTCCAAGTCAGATACAAAGAATTGGATTTTCACAATGGGGATAACATCTTCTGGGTATTATTCTCTGAATTGTATATGTTGTACCAGCAAGATGCTCTGGACGTGAATGTACTCAGACTGTGGACTTTGTAAGTCTCTATTTATATTATTGTATATTCTTGTACTGTTTAACTGCATGTCTAACTTCTTTTTTTATATGTAGAATGGAGATACAGAAATGTAGAAGAAATGGCAATGATAAGTTAGGATTTCTCGATCCGGGGCTTGTCAACGAGAAAATCATCCTGCAGAGTCCACAGTTTGTTGAAGACTATTTATTTAATACTTTCTTGAAGCTACAATACAAAACCTCCATACTTTTACCCTATAACTTTAAGTAGTATTACCCTACTTCTAATATTTTTTTACTATTTTTGCGTGACACGATGTGGGACTAATAGGCTATATTAACATATATGTCTAGATTTCACTGTATCCTCCTCGTCATCGAGTTAGATGCTAGCAGGATTTTTGTCTTGGATTCGCTGAGAAAACCACTTAATCTGTATCAAAATTTTTGGGACATGATGAACAAGTAAACTCGATCGTTGCGTTATTACTCTAGTAATATTTTATTCTATTGTATTTAAGGTTAATTACTATTTAAAATCATTCATAGGGCATTCGTACGATATTGCAAGAAAAATGTTCGGTATCGTCCCTACAAGAAAGATTTTCAAATAATAAAAGACTTTCCATGCATGAGATAGGACCAGGGAAATAATTTATGTGCATACTACGTATGTACAAATATATATTCAATTGTCACGAAGAGTGTCGGCTATAACGAAGCCATGGTATATAATTACACATTGATGCCTACTTTTCTTTCATTTAACATCTATCATCATTAATTAGATTTCTCTTTTCTTCAATAACAGCGCTCCAGGATGAGAACCAATAAGTTACTGCTAACAGAAATTTTAGTAATTCAAGAGTAGATCGCTGGATTCGTTCATGATGAGATCATTAATCCAAACGGCGAGTTCCACGAGCAACTTTAATTCTACTGGAGTCGTTGAAAAACCAAAGTGAACGAGATGTACTCACACTACATTTGTAAATAGACTATTGTAAAAACTAAATATTGTGATGCTTTAATATATTTTAATTATGATCTAACGATGCTTTATATACTATATATTTGAAGGCAACATATCATGTGCACATAGGGCTTCCCGCGTACACACCATGCACACCAACTAATAAAAGTCACGAAAAACTCTGAAATTTTTTTGTAGATGTACTTCATAGATTACTCTACCTATGTATAAAATTATAGGTTCAAATTCAAGACATATTAGGACTTACAAAAAAGAGAAAATTCTAACAAGTTTCAACTCCTGCTCCCATGTAGCTAGCATCCCCCTAGGAGCAATTATCATCGGACTACACAGTGGGAAAAGCTCAAGGTAAGATTGAACAAATGTGATTGCAAGTCAGGTCTTCCCTGTCCTTGTGGCATGAGAAATCACACAGCCACCTGCAACATCGGTGTTCATAGTGTGCTTCAGCTGTTCAATTGAAATATCCCCTGCCAACTTTTCCACATGAACTCAAATCCTTCTTGCTCGTGCGGGAACATGTGGATTTGAGTTCCCACACGAGCAATAAGGATTTGAGTTCATGTGGAAAAGTTGGCAGGGGATATTTCAATTGAACAGCTGAAGCACACTGTGAACACCGATGTTTACAGGTGGCTATGTGATTTCTCATGCCCCAAGGACATGGAAGACCCGACTTGCAATCACATTTGTTCAATCTTACCTTGAGCTTTTCCCGTTGTGTAGTCCAATGATAATTGCTCCTAGGGGGATGCTGGCTAATGGGAACAGGAGTTGAAACTTGTCAGAATTTTCTCTTTTTTGTAAGTCCTGATATGTATTGAATTTGAACCTATAATTTTATACATAGGTAGAGTAATCTATGAAGTACATCTACAAATTTTTTCAGAATTGCACGGCTTGTCACTGCTAGTTCGTCCAGGAACTGGAAGTGATATACATATAGCATTGTCTGTTCTTGGTATGAGCCGGCAGAGATATACATATATCACTACCGGGTTCTAGTGTGAACCGGCAGAGATAATCGAATATCACTGCCGGTTGTACAATGAACCAGCAGTGATATCTATTATCACTGCTGGTTCCTGAGCCGGCAGTGATAATCCCGAGTATCACTGTCGATCAATCATTGCCAACTCCCATAATTGACAGTAATGGCGTGGATGAGCCAACAGTGATGACCTATTCTGTAGTAGTGGACGAATGTTTAGGGTACGCGCCTTATCAGTTGACTGTGGTATACCAAGGGCTTATCTATGTCTTCATTCTGCTGTCGTTTAATTTGTTGTTCAATCTTACGAGGCATAGTCATGTAAGTTGACTATAGGGTCTTGCAACTAGTAATATTTAATATATGATGTCTTTTATCTTATGTCCGTTGTATATGATTGTGATATTTACTGATGTTGAGCCTGTGTACACTAGTGTGATCCTGGACTAGTGCAGTATACACAGAGGGTCCGGATTTGCATATTCGGGTCCCGACATGCATCTACATATATCGATAGGATTGTAGAGAGCATGTAACTCTAGTTTTTTTTGGAATTTTCATATAGCTGGGTATAATAAAGTTTTGGACTGTTCAATTCAAAAAATTTATATATTGGGTAGTGTAATTATTTTGAAAATTAGAAATACAAAATTTTAACTTCTAAATATCTCGAATGTGGCCTTTTTTAGTACTTACTAAGAAATTTTCTTGTATTTTTGGACTGATTTGGAAGTAACTTGATAGCATGTAATTAGCTAGTATATACAACTTTATGTACATAAATGGATGAGCGACAAGTCATGTAATTAGCTACTACTCCACATAACTATACCTACAAATATAGATAGACAACATGTAATTAGCTACTACTCCACATCACTGTACCTACAAATATATAGATAGACAACGTAGCATTCATTTGCTTAGTTGTATATTAAGAGTCTACTGGTCCCATAGAGCTGTGAGTTTGATTTACAAAGTAGCGAATTGCATTAGGCTGGTATAATAATTACCATTGAGTTGTCTCTATTAGGCCCTGTTTGGTAGAGCTCCAGATTCTAGCTCCACCTCAGATCTGAGCTTGTAGCTAAAATAAAGTGAATTAAGTTTATATTTTTAGCCTAAAATATAAACAAGATGATCCATCTAAATACTCTTAATGTACCCATAACTCTAACTCCATAAATTTCTAGAGTTAGGAATACACTGCTTCACCAACTCCATGAATTTTTGTGGAGTTGAAGCTGTGCCAAACACCCCCTCAATAACACACTTTCTCATCTATAACCAATTGTAAGCTGCTTGACTTCTTCCATTTATTTACTTCTAAAATGTTTTTTGTTGTCCACTTAGGATACATACGAACATAATACCATTGCTTTTGTACATGTAGATGGTTTTCTCAACATAGACCACTTTAAATTCTTTATGGTCTGAATAGTACGTGTGAAAATTAATGGCTATATCGATACATTCACATGAACGGACTACATGTTTGTAATAAGAATATTCTTTGTTAATAGTTTTTTTTATCCATGTGAGTAATGCATTGAACAAAATGTGACTGCATGGTTTTTCTCTTTTTTTTTCTGGGGGAGATCCTCACTTGGCTAGTGGTTTCCTAAGCTATTTCCAAATCTAATTTTTCCCTTTCCACAACAACTTCCTCAACATGTGCCCATGTCCCAAATTTTCCATTATGTTGGTGGTCCTTCACAACATGCTCCATTCCCATCAACACAACCATCGACTTCAATAGGGATTCTGTCATTGGAACGATCCAATTCGAGCACTCCACTTACTCCAATCCGGCTTGCAATCCTAGCCTCCCATCAATGTTGGCAGTTGCAATGAGGATGGAGAAATTAGGACTAACAAGTAGCTTGCACACAACATCTAGTCTTCTTTGCTCACAATGTAGATGAGCTCTTGGTTAAATAACTCTAATGACCTATTAATGGGAATAACAAGAAGAATGGTTGATATTGGGGAGATGTTTGTAGGGTCTTCAATAGCACCAATCCAAAACTCGGAGAAGACTTGCGAAGCAATCCAAGGATTGTTGGCATAGTGTTAAAAAGCTAGTGTATCAGTTTCAGTACTCTTGGAACAAGGCCTTCAACATTTATTCTAGTGGGCAGTCTAATGACCAGTTGATGGACAAGGCCAATGCATTCTATAAGGCTGACTATAAGATGGGATAATTTCATCACATTAAGCGTTGGAAGGTTGTCCAAAACTAGCCCAAGTGGCACACATACAATGAGTGGCTTGAGAAAATGAAAAGGAGAAAGGTGTCAGAAGTAGGGGAGACATGTGAGCATATGTTATCTCCTATAGATATCAATGATATCCCATGCCCAATGGGAACAAAAGTAGCAAACGTTGAACGCAGGGGCAAAGGAAAGGCGAAGGTCGTACAACGGATATGGAAGTGCTCGATAAGTACATAGCTGCTCAGGCCAAAGCTAAAAACAATCATGACGAGATGCTAGAATTGCAACAATATCTCTCTACCGAGAAACTTGAATCAGCGAAGCTCTCAGCCCTTGCAGTAAAGGATAATATGGAGGCCAAAAAACTTCAGAAGGATTCTAAAAATGATGAAAACGAACAGAGCGCTAATTATGCAAGATACAATAGGGATGATGGATGAAATAAAGAATGAGCATGTCAAGGCACTAAAGACTATGAGAGAGATTATCTAGCAATGCTCAGTAAGATCTGTTCATGATGTTGCATAATTTTGTATTTAGTTTTCTTGTGAATTACTATCTATAACTTTTAATGGTATGGCGTTAAGCTTTGTGCTATCCATTAGCTAGCTTGATTCCTTTTAGCAGGTTGCATTGTGAGCACATGTGTAAAATTTGAGTAAACTTTATGATCTCATTAGTTAAGCAATGCTTCTTTTATGCTATCTGCATTGATATGCTATCTAGAGTACATGTTCCTTACCACAATGAATACATTGTGGTTTGCAATTGCATGGAGTCCTATACATAAGTCATTTGTGTTGCTTATTTATTACATGTAGATAGTTTGCCATTTATGCACTGATTATTTAACATATTATTGCATAGAGTCTAGTTCGACTAGATGAAAAGATTGGACCATACAAAGAAGTCATAGTGTGACGATGGTCTAGAATCCGTAGTGTAATTCATTCACTATTTACAAGTTTTTGTCCTTTGGTTTATTTTCACGCACTGTAATGTAAACAAGGTCTGTAACTAAAATTTAAATTATGCATATTTTGCTCACTTTTATTTGGAAGGTTGATCCATGCATGCATGAGAAGTCAGCCATAAAGTTTATGGTGTACAGTTGTGTGTAACTAATTCACATTATTAGTTGGTGGGAATTAGAAGTCAATATCTGCATGGATATAGGATCTGTTTTCTTTTGGTTGTCCAATATTAGAATGGTCAAACACTGTTGTTGGAAAGGCCTATTCTTTGGCATTTTACTAGGCTCAGTTTGCTGCTGAAATGGACCAAGTAAACAACAAGCTGTGTATATAAGTAACCTTTGAACAACATTCTTGTACAACATCACCAAGTTTCAAAAGTACTTTGCTTGCCTAATCAGGTAGCTTCAATTGATTTTTCCATAGATGAGTTTCTTTAATCACTACTACTTGTTTCCACTATTGTCGAATATCTAAATATGGGGTATGAGCGTGCACCGGAAACTCAAAGATTATACCATATATGCTCAAGAAAGCATCTGGAAACTTCGGATATCGCGGGCCTAATTCTATAGGATAAGATATACATGGAGGGTATCTCTATATAAGGAAGGACTCAATTGTTTTCCTGTTACGAGGAAACCAACTCAAGTATGCCTGATATTCAGGAAAGTTTGGATATGCTGTAAAGATCACACGACGATGGACTTCTCATCGGCTACGATTTGATATCCCACACTAACTACAACTCGATCTGAGGCAAGGCTACCCCAACTATATAAAGACGAAGGTAGGCATCCCCAGGAAGACAAGCAATTCTCAGATTACAAGATATATAGAGCTAGACTAGCAAGAAGACTTTTCTAGCAGAGCATCCAAGAGCTGACGAACTGCACTTCGTCAAATTCTTAGCCAAGCCACCCCCAAGTTCAATCTTTATTGTAATTAGAGTTAAGTGTTCCACTTTGTACTCTGTTCATCGACTCCATAAATCATCCACACAGGAGTAGGGTATTACAGCATCCGGAGACCCGAACCTATCTACATCGTTTGCCCTCGATTTTGTGCTTGACTTTGCTAATTCGAAGGTACCCGAAGTTATAAGTTTATTGTCAATTTCTAACCTTTGACAGTTGGTGCACCAGGTAGGGGTCTTCCGCTATTTTTGCAGATCAGACATATCTTCGGTGTGCGTTCACGGCACAGCGTTTGACGTTGACCCTTGTGGTGACCTCAGCTCAATGGCCTTCATCAACATCAACTAAGCTCTGACGGTCGGATCTGAGATTTCCTTCGGAACCATGCTTTACCGATGGGGGCTGGGCAGAGAGCACATTGGCTTCATTGAGTCCCTCTCCTGGGACCCATGCCGAGAGGTGTGCTTCATAGACTTCGACTCTATGGAGCCCAACGTCCTCAAGTACATCGAGACAGAGAGTGACAGTGACAGCGATGGCCTCAGCAGCTAGAACAACAGTCAGAGCTGCTGTCAAACAGATCGATGCGTGTTCGTGGCTGGAGCCAACAATGGTGCTACTGTGGGAAATTCCCAAGAAAGAGAACCAGGGACAGACATAGAGAACCAGGGACAGACACCACGGGTGTCAGGGACACTAGATCCCTCCGTGCACGCCTCAAAATCCTATCATGGCATTGGCTGCAGCACGGGTGGCCACTAACGCTGTTGCTCCAACACTACGGATCATCGGTGAGATCTAACCGCCACGACTACAGCTGGGATTGTGGCCAATCTGTTGAGGCAACTCAACCTTGATAATCCAGTGACACCCTACCCGGGGTGCTAGATTTTTAGGGATAGCAGATTCTTCGGTAGTGTGACCACAACGGTGGGCCCGACCGCGTCCTAAGAGCAGCATCCCATCAGAGTCACAATAGCGATATTTTCAGTACCCCTGAGGCAAATGTCCAGTACGCTCATATGCCGCTAAAATCTCTTTCACCACTGGATCTAGGCAACCTGATGACTCCAGTGTTTGACCAGATGAAAATGCTACTCGATGCAGCGTAAGGCCAAACCGCTCGAGTAGCCAACTCGAGGTTTGCACGCCCCAGCCAACAGCGTGCCAGGAGCCAGCTGTCGGGACCATCTCATGATAGTCATTGAGCAGCAAGATCGGTGGTGGCTAGCTCTAGCCATCGTGCCTCTAGGACAGCTCGTTCCAACCTCCACTAGAGACACCCTGGGGATCTTCAAGACCATATTCCTCACGATCGACGGGATTTAAGTGACGTCCTTCACAATCAAAGTGAAGAACATGACCGTGAAGACCACGAGCGATGGGAAAATGATCTCTACCCTCAAGGGATCGCTCACCAGCACGGCACAGGTTCCCTCCTCGACAGGAAGAACGCCAATGGCAACGACAAACGACCCCCGAGGACGTTGATGAGGGGTGCAAAGTGCTCACTCCTGAGATGCGTAGTCAGATGGCCTGACAAGTTCAAGCCAGGCCCTATTGAAAAATACTCAGGTAAAATCAACTCCATTGAATGGCTGCAGATCTACACCACAGTCATGAGAGCTGCTAGAGGAAACGAGAGTGTGATGGCCAACTACCTACTCACTCCTTGGATGGCGCAACAAGATCTTGGTTACTCAATCTTCCACCTCAATTGATATCATCATGGGTAGATTTTCGGGCCTAGTTCATCGCCAATTTTTAGGGTACGTATGAATGCCTCGGAACACGTAGCGACTTGCATCGTGTGATACAAAAGCAAGGAGAGTCATTGCGTGGCTTCATCCAACGCTTCAGCGACGAACACAACTTGATACCTAATATCTCAAATAAGGCGGTCATAGTAGCCTTTGAGAACAGTGTCAAGAATAAAGAATTGAAGGGAAAGCTTGTTACTTGAAAGATCAGAATCACCAAGGAGCTCTTCGAATTGGCAGATAAGTACACCATACGCGCTGAAGCTCGAGATCATCTCGATGACCCCAAGCTTAACAATAATAAGCCCAAATTGTCCAAGTAGGGGGCAAAGAAGAATTAAAACCGTGGGGAGAAACACAAAAGTGACTCCACTATAGCTGTGGTCGAAAGGGGCAAGGCCCGCAATATTGGTGACAATAAAGGCCGAAGCTGTGGAGAGAACAAATACTACCCAGTCCATCATACAGACAAACATGACTTCGATGAGTACCTGGTGATCAGTAAGAAGGTCCAAGAGAAGCTCAAGGCCACCCTTGCCGAGTGCGGAATCGAGCAGGCTAAAGATAATCCTGAGGACGATGAGCCCGAATACCGTGGGGCTGATCACAAGCTAGCGCACATTTTTTAGGGATCTACCACATACGAGTCCAAACGACAGTACAAGACAGCGGAAAGAGAGGTCAGCCTGGCCACGCCAGCTCTTCCTAGATTCCTCAAGTGGTCGGAAGTACCGATCACATTTGACCAATCAGATCACCCAACCACAGTTTCGCACCCAGGGAGATACCCTGTGGTGGTCGAGCACACCATCGTCAATGTTAAGGTCGCTCGAACCTTAGTCTATGGAGGTAGCTCGCTAAACCTTATCTTCGCAAAGACACTGGAGAACATAAGGATCCCTCATACAGAAATAAAGGCTAGAGCCGAGCCGTTCCATGGCATAACTCCACGATCATCATCAATACCACTTGGCTAGATCGAGCTGCCGGTCACGTTTGGTATGCCAGACAATTTTCGCACCGAAAAGATCCTCTTTGATGTGGTGGATTTTGAGACTACCTATAATGTTATCCTAGGCCACCCAATACTAGCTAAATTTATGGCGGTAGTGCACTATGCATACCAAACCGTCAAGATGCCAGCACCAAAGGGAGTCCTTACCATCAAGGGGGACTAGCATGCTGCAGTCAGATGCAACAAGAAGAGCCTGGAGATGGCCAAACATCTCTGCGGATCGGCAACCAGTGCTGATAGCGAAGGAGCTAAGTGCCAAAAATCCAAGAATAGTGATCAAGCTCCTGCGTCCAACAACGCCGCCAAGGACCTAATCGACGACGGCGAGAAAGACAAGAAGTCCAGCGGAGGTATCAAAACAATGCTTTTAGATCTGTCGGAGCCTTCCAAGATGATCAAGGTAGGCTCCGACCTTGACCTCAAATAAGAACTCGAGCTCATCACCTTTCTTGGGCAAACCACGACGTATTTGCATGGCAACTGTTCGACATGCCCGGGGCCCCCAAGGAGGTGATCGAGCATCGACTGGCTGTGGAATCAAGTGCCAAACTTGTGGTGCAAAAGCAGTGCAGATTCGTGGAAGATCAGAAACAGGCCATACAAGAGGAGGTCGGCAAACTCCTGAAGGCTAGTTTCATCTGAGAAGTCTGTCACCCGACGTGGCTGGCAAACCCTGTCCTTATCAAGAAGCCTAATGGCAATTGGAGGATGTGCATCAACTACACCGATCTCAACAAAGCCTGCCTTAAGGATCCTTTTCCTCTCCCCTGCATTAACCAAATAGTAGACTCTACTACGGGTTGTGAGCTGCTAAGTTTTCTATGGGCCTATTCGGGGTATCACCAAATTAGCATGTTCACAGAAGATGAGGAGAAAACTGTTTTTACTCCTTTGGTGTATTCTATTATATTAAGATGTCTTTTGGTTTAAAGTGTGCTGGCACAACGTATCAACGATATATTCAAAATTGCTTAAAATCCCAAATCGGGCGCAATGTAGAAACATATGTCGATGATATCGTGGTTAAATCGAAAATCAGGAGTACCTTAATCAATTACCTCGAGGAAATATTCGACAACCTCAGGAATTATCGAATGATGCTTAACCCCGAGAAGTGCACGTTCGGTGTCCCGTTCGGCAAACTTCTCAGTTTCCTGGTGTCCAGTCGAGGTATCAAGGTCAATCCACGTAAAATTGAGGCTATCAACCAGACACGTCCTCCATAGACTTTAAGAGAAGTGCAAAAGCTCGTAGGCTGCATCGCAGCTCTTAATCAATTCATCTCTCGGATGAGTGAGCGAGGGCTACCCTTTTTCAAACTACTCAAGAAGCAGGACAATTTTAAGTGGACCAAGGAGGCAGAAAAAGCTTTTTAATCTTAAAAAGGTATTTATCATCTCCATCAATTCAAATTTTGCCTAACGAAAAAGAGGAGCTCTTTTTGTATATTGCAGCTACCCCTCAAGTAGTAAACACAATCCTTATGGTCGAGCGGGATTGCTCCGAGAAAAAGGCCATAGTTCAAAAGCCAATATACTATGTGAGTAAGGTCTTGCACGATGCCAAGCTGTGATACCTTCAAATACAGAAGATGTTGTATGACATCCTGATGACTTCCTGAAAGCTGAGGCACTACTTCTAGGTGCACACGATTGTGGTCATGACGATGTACCCGCTCAAGGAGGTAATATGCAACCGAGAAGTGACAGGGTGGATTGCATAGTGGGCGGTAAAAGTCAACGAGTTCAAGGTCGATTTTGCGCCAAGGACCAGTGTCAAGTTAGGGGTTTTAGCAGACTTCATCGTGGAATGGACACACATCGAGGAAAAGGAGCACAAGATGGTTGATGACCACTGGACTGTGTTCTTCGATGAATCACTCACACTTTAGGGCTTGGGGTTGGGCATCATGATCAAATCCCCGACAGGTGAGGAGCTCAAATATGTCATCCAACTCGATTTTCAAGCCTCAAATAACGTTGTAGAATACGAGGGATTGGTCAATGGGCTCCGAATAGCGGTATCACTTGGGGTCAGGTGATTACTTGTGAAAGGGGACTTATAGCTAGTCGTAAACCAAATGCAGAAGGAGTACTAGTGCTCGGATGACAACATGGCGGCATACCTAAACGAGGTTCGCAAGCTAGAGCATAAGTTCGAAGGGCTCAAGATAAGACATATCAAGCGAAGTGATAACTCCGCCGCCGATGAACTTGCCAGGCTCTCTTCATCCCGTTCACCCGCGCCTGCAGGAGTCTTCGTTGAGAAGCTCCTTAAACCATTTGCCTCCCTTGTACAGGAGATAGATGTTGCCCAACTTGACTAGCTGCCTGGTTGAGTCAGCGAGGCAGAATCCGTAGACACGGAAACTGCACTACTCGAACACGAGCCAACTTGGATGATTCCATTCCAAGCCTATCTTGAAGGTCGAGAGATCCTTGACGATGATGCTTCTGCAGAGAAAATTGCACGTAAGTCCAAGCTATATTCATGGTAAACGGCAGACTCTACCGAAAAAGGAGTAACAGAATCTTGATGAAGTGCATCACTCAGAAAGAGGGCAATAAAATATTACTCGATGTCTATGGAGGCATCTGCAGCAACCATGTATCCTATCGCACTCTGGTTAGAAAAGTTTTTCGGTAGGGTTTATACTGACCGGCTGCCCTCTAAGATGCTTGCGAGTTGGTGAAAAAGTATGAAAGCTGTCAATTTTATGGCAAGCAAACCACCCGACCAACCCAAGCCCTACAAACTATTCCTTTATCTTGGCCTTTCTCCATTTGGGGCTTGGATATTTTGGGACTGTTCCCAAAAAGTCCAAGGAAGTCACAAGTTCTTGTTCGTAGTAATCGACACGTTCACCAAGTGGATCGAGGCCCAACCTGTCAAGAACATAACCTCAAAAGTAGCGAAGAAGTTCATGAGGAGTATAATTACTCGATTTGGCATCTCTAATCAAGTAATCACAGACAACGGTAGCTAGTTCAAGAGTAGTGCTTTCACATTCTTTTACAAAGAATTAGGTATTAAACTTTGCTTCGCCTCTGTAGCTCAACCTTAGAGTAACAGTCAGGTCGAACATGTCAATGGCACACTCCTACAGGGGATTAAGACCCACTTATTCGATAGGTTCAAGGCTTATTTGATCCGGTGGGCGAAAGAGCTCCCCTCAGTGCTATGGGCTGCTCGCACATCGACTAGTTGAGTCACTAGTAAAATACCATTTTTCCTGGTCTATGGAGCAGAAGCAGTGCTTCCGACCGAATTAACGTTCAGGTCACCCCATGCGGACAACTACTCAGAAAAGGAACAAGAGCAGGCGCAAGCTGATGACATAAATCTACTCGAAGAGTACAGGGATCAAGCAGTCAAGTATCAGCAAGCCTTACGCAAATATCATGGTCAGATAATCTAGGAAAGAGTGTTCACTGCTAGAGACTTAGTACTACGAACGGTGCAGAAGCAAGACAACCGTAATAAGATATCACTCAAGTGGGAAGGTCCCTACGTGGTGGTCAAAGCAACTCGACCAGGATCAGTACGGCTAGCTACGATGGAAGGAATGATGCTGGACAATTCATGGAGCATCGATCAACTGAGAAAATTTCATACATAAAAAAAAGATAGTGCATTTGATGCATCGAACAACAAAAGTTCAGGTAAGTAAAACTTTATTAAATTTACTAACAAAAGTTATCCTATTACATTTTAGGCAGGTATCCTATAACTACTTGTCCTTGGAGGCATCACGCCACCTCCCCTGCATCCATGGGGACTGAAAAAGGAGGGTCCCTAGGATGGGTCTGCACCCTCTATTTGGGCCGGAAGAAGCGGCGAAGACCTGGTCACTGGTTGACAGAGAAGGCGACCTCTCCATCGCTAAAAGCCTTCGAGCACCATGAGGGTTTGGAGGACAAGCAGGCGTTGGACCGATGAAGCTGTTTTGAACTTCACCTCCCTCAACGGCATCGGCAGCTTCACCTTCTTCTCCTCGTGTGCTGGCGGTGGCATCTGCTCTCGCGAAGGAGGCAGAAGTGGCATCGCTTTCCTTGATAATGATGCGCAGCTTGCTGGTAACCTCATATTTCTCCTCCGGCCAAACCTCCCTCTCAATGGCCTCCCACTCGATCTCTTCCTCCTTGTTGGAAGAAATGATGATCCGTCCCAGAGAAACAGTGGCCAGCGGCATAGGGGGAGGGGACTTTATGAGGATCTTCGCAGATGGGGATGGCGGCGGAGTGAAAGCCATGAGGGCAATTAAAAAGTTAAGGCATCGCAAGCAGAAGAAAAAAGAAGAAGATGAGTTCTGACAGGCGACTACAAGTCCTGTCTATTTATATCTCAGGGAATGGGTCATACTAAAAACTGTAACCCATCTAGATTCACGTCAGTCCCAATTTACGGGATGTCTTTTTGTGCTCCTACATAAATGCAGGAACCGAAGAGATGTTAAGTTATGGCATATCGCGCAGAAGATGAAGGGGCGCGAAGGCTGCAATAGTTTATAATCATTATAGCGAAACAAAAAAAAGAACGAATGTTGAGCTCTACCAATATGCTCGGGGGCTCACGCGCCTGAATGTATGGTCAAAGGCTACCATCCATGATGCTCATGCTCTACTTTTTCCTAGATACAGTCATCGAATGGAAAGTCAGAGAATGGAAAGTCAGAGGGCTACATCATGCATTGATCAGTGCATTTGCTCTACCATCACCTCGATGCACTTATCGAGTAGAAGGTCGAGAGCTACATCGCTTGATCGTTTGAAACCTAACTCCACTCTCGGCTTGACACATCTATCGAGTAAGAAGTTTGGAGTCGCGATAGGTATCTGTGATGCTAATGCTCCACTTTTTACTCTATCCCGCTATTGGATAAAGAGTCGGGAGCTACATTACGGCTTTATGCTTGCGTCAATCTACTTCCTACTTGATGGCATCATCAAGTAAGGAGTTAGGAGCTGCAGATAACTCGGCACCTTTTTTCCTATTTCCTGATCGATACAGTTATCGAGAGGGGAGCTGTAGGTACAGTTTCTTTGTTATCTCTTGCATGTGATTTTTATATTTTCCTTTACAAGCGAATTTTTTGCACGCATTTACTCAATTGCGTACTTAGCATGTCAGTGAACAAAACCAAAATGTGGCCATGCCTGAACCTAACGATGAGCAATTCTATCCTGCGCGCATACGAGCACCAAATTGTCAGACATCTAAAGGTCAGTGATCGGCAGGAGATGAGGCCTCTAGTCGACTCTATATGTACTGCTTAGCAAGTTCATATTTGCTACAAAGTCTGCGTCATATGGTCGATGAAGACTTGCAAAAACTATGTAGTTTCAATTCGACTTGATTAACATTTATGTTATGTACGACGTCTCTGAGTGTAAGCTCGGAGGCTTAGCTATTTGACAAAAATTTTTAGCCTTGTGTGCAGATACAATTAGCAGCAAAGCTGGTTAATGAGAGTCTATGAATGCTAAGTTAGATTTGCACTTACATATGTTACTCTATTTCATCGACAAGGAAATAGCAAGCAAAGCATGATAGAAAGGCAAATCAATTAGCATTGTCATTAAAGATGCAGTGGCAATGTTACAAGCGGAATGGTCAGTCCTAAAGAACTCTAGCTGGCGTCGTCAACGTCACTAGTAAGAGATAGCTCTAGTGGGGCCACAAACCTTTCTGTAAAGTCTCTGAAGGACTCTATGTGATCGGCAGCTTTGCTCTCCTCACATGCAAACCCTTCATCCACGATTGAGAGGTCCAGGCTAGGATGGTGGCTCTTTTCAAACCAAGTACATGGGAAGTCGTGAGTTGTGCAGATGAATTCATGTGTTCGAGTGTCTCCGATTGCAGAGTGGTAAGCGCCGCATCTATTGCAGCCTTTTCGACCTCGACCACCTTCCTGCCCACTTTTGCCTTGTCCCGACTAACTTTGGCCTTGTGCCACGCAATATCGGTGGCAGTCTTTTCGGCCTTTAACTTCTTTGCCTTCGCCTTCAACATCTTTGCCTCCGCCTTTAAAACTCTTCGCCTCCCCTTTCTGCTTTTTGGTCTTAGCTTCGACAGTTTTCAGCTTGGCCCCAAGGGCCGCTAGATCGTCGTCTTTCATCTTGAGCACTTGCTGGTTGGAAGCTGTGAGCCGCTTGTTTTGCCGATGGGCTTGCTCGCAGAAGGGCCCAACTTTGCGCAATGTATCCATTGTGCGCTAAAAAAAAGGGGTCAAGGGGTGTCAAAAAGGTGAAGCAGAGGATAAAACAGAGTGTGAAAAAAGATTTGGTGAAAGTCGTATACCTGAAGCTGGGGCTTTAGGACAAACCAATATTCCATAGGCGCTTGAAGAGTTGGAGGAGGTAGAGCTATTGACGTGGCTGGAGCTACCGGAGCGGGGGCTGGAATGACAACGACCATGCCAAGGGATGACAAGGCAGCGATGGCGATACCATCGATAGCACCGCTAGATACACCTTTCCTGCAGGGGATTCTTTACGTGACATCTCCAAAAAAATAATAGTATTACTTGTGCTTACTTTCAGGGTTATCCCTGGTGGCATCACGGACTACAGAGTAGTCCTAGGCCAAGTGATCCTGGCACTTCAGTAGACTAGATCGGTGCGTCATGAAGTCTCTGGCAATGTGCCATCCTATCAATCCTTTCTTCCTCAGCTCCTCGATCTTCTGAGCATAGTGCGCATTGTGAGAGATCAAAGGAGGGACTTTCATCCAAAGGTCAATCGGATTAAGGAGGAGTGGTCGATAGGCCAGAGGAAAGTTCACTATGTCTGAAGAGGTGACGTAAAATCACCACTTTGTCCAGTCTGACTGCCAGGAAGAAGTAATGGGAACAAGGATATACAGGCTAGACATTCCGCTGCAGAGGTGGTAACCGGCACCCCCAACAGCATCATTTTTTTTCACCCTCTTTAGATTGTAGAAGTGACAAAACAAATTGATACTGGGTTTGATACCCAGAAAGGCCTCACAAAGGTGGACAAACACGCTAAGTATCGTAATCGAATTAGAGCTCAGGTGGAAAAGCTGAATCTGGTAAAAGTCCAAAATGTCGAGGAAGAATTAGGAAGGGGAAAAACTGAGTCTACAGTGGAAGAAAGCCTCGAACACAACAGTTTCATCCTCATCCTTAGGGGTGGGATATAACTCACCGAGTAATGGCCTCTAGTGGAAGAACTCCCGAGGAGGAATGAAGCTATCTTTCTCCAATTCGGTGAGACGCTTCTCCGTCATCATTGATTTCTGTCACACCTTTTGGAAGGTCTCATGATCAAAGACTGCCTTGGCCATGTCAGGTTCTTTCCTTAGCAGCGGAATGACTCCGGCACTAGTGGAAGGGCTGGACACCATTGAGAAAGGTGTAAGATGGATTCTTCAAAGGTGGCGGCGCTAGGGCTTAAGGAAGTGCGACAGAGGTTTCGAGAATAAGGCCAGAGGCAAAAAGCAGGGAATGGTTACAGTTTCGGATTTGGAAACTTATAACCCAAAACCTCTTTAGGCAAATGATTCACTCCCCACCGCGTGGCACCTTGATCGACAAGAAAAGCAGGATGATGGCATCGCACCAGTCGTGGCATTGCAAACGAGAGCAATACATGCTCAACTACCCAATGTTTAGAATTTTTAATTTTTGTTCTAGCTGTGCTCAGAGTCGGACCGATGAGTCGACATTGAGTAACATGCGGTTACCCTAAGAACTCGAGTTGGGCTGGTAACAAGGCACTTGACCCAGCACATTCCTACTCGATACTTAGCGATTCCCAACCTACTCAAATCGTTCGACAACATGTAGGCGAGGCATTACTCGACCAAGCCAGAACTTGGCGGTAATCGACCAGGTGCTTAAACGAACCCTCCACTAAGCAGAGTTTGGGGGCTACTGTCGAATATCTAAATATAGAGTATGAGCATGTACTGGAAACTCAAAGATTATACCATATATTCTCAAGCAAGCATTTGAAAACTCTGGATATCATGAGCCCAATTTTGTGGGATAAGATATATACGAAGTGGGTATCTCCATACAAGGAAGGACTCGATCGTTTTCTCGTTACGAGGAAACCAACTCGTGTACGCCTGATATTCAAGGAAGTTTGGATATGCTACGAAGATCACGCGTCGATGGACTCCTCATCAGCTATGATCTGATATCCCACACTGACTACAACTCGACCAGAGGCAAGGTTACTCCAACTATATAAGGATGAGGGTAGGCATCCCCACGAAGACAAGCAATTCTCATATTACAAGCCATCCAGAGTTAGACTAGTGAGAAGACTTTTCGAGTAGAGCATCCAAGAGCTGACAAACTACGCATCGTCAAATCCTTAGCTATAGCTTAGTCACCCCAAGTTCAATCTTCATTATAAATAGATCTAGGTGTTCCGCTTTGTACTCTGTTTATCGACTCCATACATCATTCACATAGGAGTAGGGTATTACTCCATCCGAAGGCCCAAACCTATCTACATCGTGTACCCTCGATTTCATGCTTAACTTTGCTAATTAGAAGGTACCTAAAGCTATAAGTTTATCGTTGATTTCTACCCTTCGACAACTTTCTCTGTTTATGAAAAAGTTATTGTTGCAAGATTTATCTATTCAGAACTGGTTTTTGTGCTATTATCCGATCATGGAGTTGAAGTGCACGAGTTAATTAGCATACATTGAACTTGATTAGATCTAATTTAATTTCCTTATATTTTGATCATCTTTTCCATACGTACTAGAAATTGAATAGGTTCAAATTCTATTCTTACTGAATAATTCTCCCCGTAATGCCCAAATCTTTATCAAGACTGTAAGAATTTTTACTGCTTTTGTATGTAGCGAAATAGAACTATGGTGTTTTCGTGGTTAATTGTTTCATAGCTTCTTTACTTCTAGAACATTAAGACAAGATGAACATAACAAACATGCTGTAGATCGTTACTAATAATAAGTTATGATGGCCATCATCATGATAGTTGTCGGGACCCGAATATACAAATCTGGACCCTCTGTGTATACTGCACTAGTCCAGGATCACGCTAGTGCACACAAGCTCAACATCAGTAGATATCACAATCATACACAACGAAAATAAGATAAAAGACATCATATATTGAATATTACTAGTTGTGTGACCTTATGTCAACTTATATGACGATGCCTCACAAGGTTGAATAACAAATTATACTACAGCGGAGTGAAGATGTAGATAACCCCTCAATATACCACAGGCAACTGACAAGGCTCACACCCTAAACATTCGTCTCTTCATGGTATTCCTCTTCCAGCACTGGTGTAGACTCTCCAACTGGTGATGTCATTGTAGGCAAGGGTGAGTACTTAAAGCATTCAACAAGTTGTATATAGAATGCAATCTAACATAGCTATATGCAAGGCTTATTCCAAAGGAATGGCAATCATGGCTATTTTGCAATAAAGCAGCATTTTTGAACAAGTACCATATATAGATTGAAAAGACAGTAAAACAAATAATAGTAGTAGGTAGATTCTATATTTCTCGAGTAAACCATGTTTCTAATCCTAAATCAAGTTTCATCCTTCCGTATGGCAATCTGCCATCCCATCCAGTTACCATTTTATTAAATACCCTTGAATGTAATTCCCGAGCTATGCTCAATACCGTGAGCACGGCTATTCGAATAGATTTACACTCTACAGAGGTTATGCACTTTACCCACACGACATGATAATCTCCTTGTGCCTGGCCATTAGCACACTTCCTTTGGTGTGCCGGCAGAGAAATTATGACAAAGCCTTTTGTAGTGACCCGAATTCACCAATTCGGATCCACCGTGTATGCCGCACTATTCCCAGGATCAACGCTAGTGCACATGGCTTAACATCGGTAAGCATCACATCATACACAACGATAATAACAATAAGACTTCATTTATTTAATATAACTAGTGTATGATCTTATGATCACTTACATTTATTCGGCCTCATAGGGCAAGACTAAGATGAAATAAGACAAATGCAGCGGAAAATCGTAGAAGACGTAGTGACTCATAAGTACACCACAGGCAACTGACAAGGCTTGGCCTAGTGACTCGCGTCCACCTGAAAGTCCTCCTCAAGCACAGGTGATGACTCCTCCACTGTTGTTTGTGTTTGTAGGCAAGGGTGAGTATACAACATACTCAACAAGTTGTGCACAGAATGCAATTCTATCATAGCTATATGCAAGGCTTATTCCAAAGGAATGGCTAAGTGGTTCATAAGCAGTAAAGCAGCAATTTCAAACATAAGCAATATGTAGATTGAAAAGACAGTAAAACAAATAATAACAGTAAATAGATTCCATTACTTCTCAAATCAAACCCAAGTATTCATCCTAAGTCAAGTTCCATTATCCACATGGCATCCTGCCATCCCATAACAGTTGTTCATTTTAATTAACTACCCCTTGACTGTAATTCCTGAGCATTGCTCAATACCGTGAGCACGGCTATCCGAATAGTTTGTACACTCTGCAGAGGTTATGCACTTTACCCACACGATATAACCATGCACCACACAGGCGAACAATTATAACAAAGCCTTTACAATGCATCCTCTTAACCCAAGACTACCCGCTAAGGTTTCAACTTTGAAGGACTACGCCGCCACAACAGGCCCCCTCTTGCGCCATGTGAGTTTCCCCGTGCACCGGACTCACACCACCATGATAGCACTTAAGTTAAGCATTTGCAAATTAGTCGACTAGGCTGCCCCATAATGACGTGTGGTCGCATGATTGACTCAGTCAAAGGCTTGCAAGGTTAAGTCCTTAAGCGATCGAGGCAAGACTAACCAAAGATAATCTCAAATATCCAAAACCAATAAAACCAAATCGACCGCCCATTGCCACTCTTGGCCCACGGAAAAACAATCTTGCCACTTGCCTCGGTCTAAATCATTTTTCACCCCGCTTGATTACCAAGCACCACGTGCTCTTCACAAATCAACATCACATGACTCATTGTCACAACAACTCAATCTCTTTGTGCGACCACACATGGCCCACAAATTATCATCATAGTTCCATATTCCATTAGTCAAGATTAATAAACAATATTCCATGAGCATGTGATGACGTGGCATGGCTAAGCATCTCTAATTCGGTCTAACCACCCATGTAGATTTTCTTTTTAACCAACTATTATTAACCAACCTAGGGTGACAAGTGGATCATGGCATACAACTAGCAAGGTAGGATATAATTCAAAGGGTACGATAGCTAGTCCCAAATTTATGTTGAAATCACTTATACACATAAAATAACAAGTGATAAGGTAAATCAAAATAGCATGCAATCTAGTTTATGGGTGCAACATGATCAAAGCACAACTTGCCTTTGTTAAGCTTTTGGTATTGTTCCGAAGATTGCTCTTGCGTTGACAATTCCTCCTCCAGAACCTCGCTCAACTCAATGTCTACGCGAATTGAGAAGAAATAGCAAATAAACACCAAATCCAAAGATCAAATGAACTCAAAAATTCAAATAAAAGCCACCATTAGAAAGATCTCAATTTTATAATTTTTTGGAAACTTGAATCACTCAAATCGGAGTTCGTATGCAAAAGTTATAGCATTCGGAAGTTTAGTTAATTCTGAAATTAGAATTTCTTATTTTCCCGAATTGTTTCTGTAAAGGAAAATACGGATTTTCTCGCCCCGGCTTGTACGGATAAAATGTGGCAAAATCTAGACCGATGAAACTCAATCTAACGGTTACGGTTAAATCTACTACGTGGCCTAATATCAACCGTCCGACCTAAATCCAACGGTTGATATTTAATCTAAGACGCTTACCGATTCCGAAGTGACGTGGACGAATTCCGTGCACTTGATTACGATCCGACGGCTGACGAAGCTCCCAATCGGCGATGAGGCGACGACAACTTGAATTTCACCGGAGACGAAGACGACGACCTCGGCGACAACTCGGCAGCGCGCACTTGGAAATCTCCCGGCGACGCTGCGACTTCGTGATTCCCCGAGCGATGGCGCGACTCGCTCGAGCGCCTGGAATTTCCTTCTGCCGCTCGGTTCTTCCGCGATTTCTTTTCTGGCGCTCGATTCTCCTGGCGATGCCTTCACGATTTTCCTCGGACGAAAGCGAGTCAATGGAGATCCCCTGCGACGAGATTGCTCCTGGCGCGAAATCCCGACAATCAGCGATTCTTCTAGGCGCACCACCCGAGGCTCGATCTGTGGGTTCTAACGCAGCCAGGTGCCTTTGTTTTATAGCCCACCCCGGCAACTACTCGGCTCGGAAAGGGGTCTCCGTGGCGCTTACGGCTACGTTGGCCGAGTCCGGCTCGGTGCCGTTTTAGGGAGGACAGTCGGATGATTTACACGTGGCAATTCGCAGCTCCATCTCCTGGTTGTGTAGGACATTTTCCTTCCTGAATCGACATGCAATATCCCCGATTCCTTTTATTCTATACCGGTCATTAGCCCAATTCCTAATCCGATTCAATCCCGGAGAGAAAAAGAAATTTTCCAAAAATACTTCGAGACCTTCTATACTCAAATAACATATTTTTGGGCAGACTTTATTTTAATTTCCTTATTATAAATATTTCTTAACAAAAGCCATATATACTAATTTGAAATAAATCTCAGAAAATCCAATAACTCCAGAAAAATTCACAACAATCATAAATAGCAATAAAATAATATTAATTAATTGAGAAGTCAAAAATTGGGATGTTACAAACCTCCCCCCCTTAACAAAATCTCGACCCCGAGATTTAGGGCTGGCTAGAGAATAGGTTAGGGAATTCTGCCTTCAGATCCTCTTCACGCTCCCATGTTGCTTCATTCTCGGAGTGATTACTCCATTGAACTCTGCAAAAGCGGATAGACTTGTTTCTGGTCCTGCGCTCCATTACGTCCAAAATTTTAATCAGCTACTCTTTATAAGTCAGATCCTCTTGTAATTCGATAGCTTCTAACGGCGTCTGCTCTGCTGGCACCCGGAGACATTTCTTAAGCTGAGACACATGGAACACATCATGAACTCCTGCTAATGACTGTGGCAACTCCAACTGATATGCAACCTCTCCTCGACGGCTTAAGATCTTAAATGGTCCAACATACCTAAGTGCAAGTTTTCCTTTAACTTGAAACATTTTCACACCTTTAAGAGGAGTAACCCTAAGATACACAAAATCATTGGGTTCAAAACTCAAATCACGTCGGCGATTGTCAGCATAACTCTTCTGCCTTGACTGTGCTGTTTTCAACCTTTCTCGGATCATAGCAACTGTTCTTCAGCTTCTCAGAGCATCTCAGACCCAAATACTGAACACTCCCTTACGGGGTTTGACAGGCTCGTCCATATAAGACTTCAAATGGTGACATCTGCAAACTAGCCCGGTAACTATCGTCATAACTAAATCCTGCTTATGGCAAACATTTATCCCAAAATGTGGCGTAAGCTAACGCACAACCTCTAAACATATCCTCCAGAATCTGATTTAACTCTTTCTGTTTGACTATCGGTATGCGGGTGATAACTGTACCGAATTTCAAGCGAGTTATCATTGCTTCATGTAACTTATTCTAAGCCCTCGAGATAAATTGGATACCTCTATCGGACACAATCTTCTTAAGCACCTACGCAGTTATTAAATCCCCGACAGATTTGCCAAATGATCTTTTGATTACGTAGTCTTCAATGATATGAAATGAGTAATTTTGGTTAAGTTAATCAATAATGATTACTCCGAATTCATACCTTTTAGGGTCCATTTACACTAGGGATCCTTTTAATGATTTGCCTCCTATAGGAATCTATAATGATTTGCAACGAACCTTTAGATCTCTAATGCATTGCCTTTATTATTTTTGATTCACATCACATTGAGTATCATAACCAATAGTTTCGCTCTTCAGTTTAGACCACCAATACTTTTCCTTAAGATATTGATTTTTCTTTGGCATTTCCTGGGTATATCGAGTACTTAGAATTATAAGTTTTGTCAAGTATCATTTTCTTAGGATTTTCCTATCCTAATAATCTTGGTTCGACCTTGAATCCTCGTGGTATCCTAATCACTAAAATTTCATTTCTTAGCTAAGCCTTCTTCTTGACTTGATTTTGTCTGCGCTTTCCCTTGAACTTTGTATGATCCAATCTCCTAATGTTGGTTTCATTTTCAAAGCACTATGAAACTTTGTCGAATGACTTTTAGTTTCACCTCTCAAATTCCTTGCATAATTTTGGTTAACTGCTTTTTATTAACATATCCGCACTATGGCCTTATAACTCTAACGTTAACTACCACATTGACTTTATTAGAATGCCTATGGATTCTGACATAGGAATCTTTAATCATTTCTAGCCATTTTCTTCTCTCCATATTAAGATTTGACTGAATAAATATATTTAGACTCTTAAGGTTCATATCTATTTTCGATGGAATAGTGACACCATTTTTCTTCGTGCACTACAACAGCTAACTCCAAGTCGTACGTAAGGTAATTTCAACTGCCGCATCATTTATGCAACAATGTCGGTTCACTTCTCAGATTATGTCTAGAAACATCATCCTTATATATTGGAACTACTCCGCACAGCTAGTAATACTAACACATGCGTTAATGGTAATCGCTCTTTCAACTTCCGAAAACCCTTTTCGTTACTCTGGTGTCCATGCATCTCTTTCTCCTTAACAATCGTACAAAAGGTCTAGCTATTGTCGAAAAACCTTCCTATGAACCAGTGGTATTATCTTACCATTTCTAGAACCTTAAATCTAGGTAACGTACTTTGGTTGCTTCCTATGTAACACAACTTCTACCTTGCTTGGTTCAACAGTAACTCCTTTATCAGTCTTTATATGACTAAGGATTTCGACCATTTTACTCCCGGAATTCACACTAGTTGAACTTAGCATATGACTACTACTCTTGCAATCTTTCTAAATCAATCTAACATGTTCTGCATGATCTTCTCTTGTCTTAGGGTATACTAGATTGTCATCAACCATGAGTTTATCAATTAATCCATAAACATCTTACTTATCATGTTCATTAGATATGCGGGGCATCAGTTAATTCAGGAGATTTAGCCAAAACTTATATTGTTCTTGTAGAGAACGAAATTTTAGAAACATCCTTCCCATGTCTCCTAAGTTTATGATAGCCTAAGCAAAATTTTGTCCTAAAGAAATTCCAATTCTATTCTCAACTGTCCAATCATGTAGTCGATCCTGATATTGGATGCTCGCCCCCGATATTTTCTTTATTTAGAGCATGATTTAGAGCACTCACCCTGATCTTTCGTTTTCATTTTTGATAACAAGAGCTTCCATGGTGATGTTCCAAGTTTTCAAAACTTTTCCTAGTAACTCTTCGATATGCTTCTCTATTTCCCACTAATTCCTTAGTATACATTTTGACATATTTTTTTTTCTATTGGGCTGTACCAAGCACTAATTCACTCACAAATTGGGTCTTTCGATATGACGGTATATCGGCAAATTCTTGGTAAATATACCATGGTATTCTCTGACAACTAACACATCTTCTAATTGGCAAACTCCACACTATTATCCATCAGCTGGCTAATCACAACTGTCATCACTCTGAGAGAATTTTTTTTCTTCAAAATATCCTTATGTCTGAGTATCTAACTAATTTCAAGAATAACCTAATTATCTACATAATATGATTTGCTTGGAACTTAACTCATTTACTAAGCATTGAACCCTTAACGTTCTGGCAGATCCTAGCACAACTGAGCACTTAATGACAAATCCTCTAATTAACAAGTTCTCACTGGGTCACTAAACTAGCCACTATTTCTCATGCATCATTTTCAGGTGAACCATAAACTCAAGAATACTCTTAGAGAAACATCTAACTCATCGTTTCCGTTATTGCTTTTTTTTCATTCCAATATTCGGTATTCCAATGTATCAATCTTCTCCGCTTCATTTCTTTCAACAAGGAACCTTTACATGGAAGTCATTACTAATCTCTCACTTTACAAGTAGGGTTATGATATCGCACTAAGTAAACTCACGGCTCCGGATTTTCTTGATTTGGGGCTTTAACAGGGACGGAGTTGGGATTGACTTGAACCATCATGATTGCTTTTCTTTGAGGGCATTTCTTGGCAAAATGTTTAGGTTTATGGCAATTATGGTAGAGTCTAGTGTGAACTTTCTCTCCTGAGTATTTGTTGATTGGTGTGGCGTTTTTACCTAGACGCCTTTTCTTCAATTGGTTCTCTAGGCAAGTTTCCGTCGCAATTTCACCACTCACTCTTGGCATTATGTACTGGACTAAGGTAACTTCCGATATATCTATGGTTATAGGAATTACTGGTCTTTCCCGTGGACTTTGATTAGCATAATGGCCTTTTCTGTGACACTCATGACGCTCTTCTTGTGATTTTATTACTTTTTGATTCGCAACACATCCCCTAGTAAAACGATCTTCTTCACCATACAAGGGACCTACTGTGGGTGGTAGCCACTTACTGGTGTCCTGATTAAGGTCAATAGGTTCAGGATGGTGCGTACCAAGATAACATGTGATGTTGCTCATAGGATATTTTTCCAATTGGATGGCTTCCTTTGCAATTAGAGCAATTGATCGCATGCTCGTTAGCGGTATGTCCTATTTTCCACAGCGAATGCACGCACGATTCTCTAAATTGTTTGGTTGACAGCAGTCCCTAGAACAATGTCTAGATTTCGAACAAGGTGCAGGGGTAGCGTTTCTCTCCATAGTCTCGAGCCAATTCTCGACTTCTAAAGACGAAATATTTACTTAAAACGTCGGTGGACGAGTCTTTATAGATTCTAATAACCTTGAGTCAACACATGGATTATTATTAACAGTTCGAGATGCTTTGCTGGCATTAACTTGATTAGTCCTATTCTGTATTTGATTCATCATTGCTTGCCTCAACTGGGTCTGATCGACCAAAAACTCTTTGAAGCTCTACGTATCTATCGGTGGTGACGGTTGAGAAACTAATCCATCCTTGGAGTTTCTATTGAGTTGGTTTTCACTTTTTCTGACTTTATTGCTATCACTAATCTGAACCGTCTGCTTGATTACCTTAAAGGATTTAGGGAAGAGGGAGAATAGCATGGATAAGGAGCAAGAGTCTAACATAGGGGAGATAGGTTTAACCCAATAACTTAAGCAATCAATATTAGTAACTTGGTATGGCTTCTTATATAAGCCTAAAAGCTTTGCAACGCATACTGCACACTCAGCAATCAATGAAGAACCAATTCGACCTATCCACACAACAACTACCGTCTACATGGGTGACTCTCCTTTCTTAGGAAACGCGACTCCCACACATGAGTCTCAACTGGCTACTTGAAGCACTAAGTCTTCTAGTTTTTAATACACTTCGTTGATCCGCTCCTCCATGAGCTTGATGATTCTTTCCTTCATGGTCGGTATGGTAGCAGCAGGCACTTGATGACATCTCCTAAAGTGTGGTATATCGTTTTCTTCTCAAGATAACTCAAGTAAGATTTTAACTCAATTCAGCAGAGGTAAGAGAAAGAAATTTTAGCAAGGGACAAGGAAGAATTTTTGGTAAGGGCAGAGATAGAAGAATGAGATAAGTCAAGAACACATTATTCTTCTAGGTTGGGTCTTTTATTTTAGAAAATAATTTTGAAGGACCTATAGGGACGACCAACTATCTAAGGCCAAGACCTACAGTCAGTATGCTCTGATACCACCTCTGTCGTGACCCGAATTCACCAATTCGGATCCACCGTGTATGCCGCACTATTCCCAGGATCAACGCTAGTGCACACGGCTTAACATCGGTAAGCATCACATCATACACAACGATAATAACAATAAGACTTCATTTATTTAATATAACTAGTGTATGATCTTATGATCACTTACATTTATTCGGCCTCATAGGGCAAGACTAAGATGAAATAAGACAAATGCAGCGGAAAATCGTAGAAGACGTAGTGACTCATCAGTACACCACAGGCAACTGACAAGGCTTGGCCTAGTGACTCGTGTCCACCTAAAAGTCCTCCTCAAGCACAGGCGATGACTCCACCACATCCATGACTCAGATTGGATCTGCCATCAACGCGATTCACAGCACAGTACCCGATCTGACCGCGGGCCTTGCATATGCTGACTTAGTGCCAGCGCAGCATCCACGCAAGCAGCCATGCTACCACCATGTCATCGGAGAAGGTGACATGGTAGCCACGCGTTAGCCTAGGAAAAGAGCCACCTAGAATGGTGGTGCTCATGTCCCGATGGTCGCCGGCGACAAAAACAAAGGGCACCACCAAAGTGGTCATGATCTCATGCACACGACAATGCCCTTACATTGGTCTCTGGTGCTCTGCAACAATGGTGGCAGCGAGTCAAACGGTGGCAGCTTTGGCCTCCTCGACGCGGCAGCTCTCTGGCGATCTTCCGGCCAATCCAAGGAGCGCACAAGATGCCCCTCATGACGACGATCACGCGCGACCAACCCTAGCTCTGATGTTGCAAGAACGACGTTGGATCGATGATTTCTTCCTTACGGCAACACTCGACGAAAACCTCAAATTGTGGCAAACTCACGGCGCAATTGGTTTAGCTTCCCTAGGGCTTTGCTTGCTCGCATCAAGATGCAACCCAAGCACTCCTATTTATAGCCTACGGTGTCCTGCGCAATCACAAATCGGTGAAGAATCCATGGCAGCTACGACCTCCTATTCTGAACCCAAATCGGAGATGACGACCATTTTCCCGACACGTGGCACAGTAGACGGCACAGATTCGATGCGGTGTGGAGCAATCCGGCCCATGATCGCCATCCAACGGCTGAGAATTGATGAAGTCCTAGGGCACACGATCCAATCTCGGGCGTCCGATATTAATCCGACGGCTAACAGCGATCCTTCTAGAAAGTGGGCTTCGGCCCGGCAACACAGCGGCTGGGTTGCGCAAAGTAATTGGGCTTAGACCAATACTGTTCAATTGATTTTCCAGTAGCTTTCCTATAAAAAGAATCCTAGAAAATAATTTGATTTATTTTAGGCAATAAAATATCAAGAAAAAATCCAAGAGAATTCTCATAAATACTTTAGGACATTTTGAACTCAAATAAAATATTTTTAGCCAAATTTTATATTAAATTTATCTACATATAGCTAGTTTTTCCCAAAAGGCCAAAATACTTAGTTGAAAATAAATTCAAATAAATTCTAGAAAAATCCAATAAATTCAGAGAAATCACAAAATGCACAAATGACAATAAAACAATAATAAGGATAATTTTTTGGGATGTTACAATAGTAAGCACTACTTTTCCTTTGGTGGGAATGATAATGTGCTGCAGTGTCACTCATCCACATTTTATAATGTTGCACTTGAGGTTGATTTATTAGTACTTTTCTACGAAGTGTATAAATTCTTTGAGGAGAATAGAGTAGTAGAGATAGATTGACCCTCATAGGCGTACATGAGCTAATGGTAGGGTAGGGTGGGATGGAGAGGCACTACTACAGAATTGGCCTTTGATACTGGCCTATCAGTGCTGGTTGGGCTTGAATCGGGACTGACAATTAAAACAGTCCTGGTTCAATGGCTACTGGGCTGCGCGGGCTCTTTAGTACCGGTTCAAGGCAATAACCGGTACTATGATCTTACATCAGTACCGGTTTGTGTAATGAACCGATACCAAAGAGCCACGGCAAACCAACTAGCATAGGGTCTTATTAGTACCGGTTGGAGGCACCAACCAATTCCGACGTTAGAGCATCAGAATCGGTTGGTGCCTCCAACCGGTATACTAATTCCCAATTTAAACTTCTTCCTCCCCTCCACTGTGCTCGACCAAGAACATTGCAGCGCGAGACAAGAATAGTGGAGCTTCGCCAAGTGCTTCAAGGGAGGGGAGGTGCTGCCCAAATTTCAAAATTTTGGTCATTTTACTCAAAGCCAAGTTAACTAAGGTTAGTAACATCTTTCCTCACTACATTTGGTATTAAATAGAGCCTCTTATTTGCTTGAAATATGAAGAAAATTTGATCTTTTCCCATGATCGATGAAAGATTATGAATGTAGAGATATAGCTCGATCTTTTCAAGTAGGTTGCAAAAACTTGTTGTGTAAGCTTGGAATTTGCTTGGATTATAATGTAACTCGTATTGAAGGTGTGGATCTAGCTCAAATTTAGGTTTTGGTTCTCGATCGATGAAGAATTTTGAATCTAGACTTTGATCGACCAATTCTTTTAGTAGGTTGCAAAAACTTGTTGCGTAAGCTTGGATTTTGCTTGAATTATGATATAGCTTGAATTGAAGGTGTGGATCTAGCTAACATTTAGGTTTTGGTTCCATCGATTGATGAAGAATTTTGAATCTAGATTTTGATCAACCAATTCTTTTAGTAGGTTGCAAAAACTTGTCGAGTATGAATACCAGAGCAAATAATCATTTTATAGAAAAATATGTAATGAAATATAGTCCTTTTAAAAACATGAAATGAAATAAAGTCATTTTAAAAATATAGTTGTCTTAAAAATAAAAATTTCTATAGAAAAAATATGTGATGAAATATTGTCATATTAAAAATATTATCTTTCTTAAAGAAATTTCACCTAAAATTAAATTTATCAACCAAATATTTTAAATAATTTTTAAATAAAGAATATTAGTTTAATTTGGATTTTGGGAAATATTCAATAATTCATTATCGGAAAATGAGCTAACAATTACCTTGATGTAACATAATGTAGGTGGACCAGCGATAGATGTACATGGACTGACGCTCCCTGGAGTTCTTGTAGAGTTTGCAAGATTTTCTTCGTGCGGCCGATGCATATACGACGTCAGGCTACATATGCTGTCCATGCATAGACTGCAAGAATAAGAAGGAGTGGCCAAAATCTAACCACCTTCACTTCCATTTGCTCGCAAGAGGTTTCATGTCAAACTATACCTATTGGACCAAGTACGGTGAAGAAGAGATTATACAGGAAGACGGTGAAGAAGAAGAGGCGGACAACAATATCCCGGACGCTGGCCAACACGGTTCTTTCGAAGATACATTGGGGGAGTTTGGCGATGATAACCTAGACCAGATGCTGCTTGATGGAGAGGGAGAATACACTGATGAAAGACATTACAAAAAGTTCCAGCGCCTATGGGAGGACCACAAAACACTGTTGTACCAAAACTGCCGGCAGGGCCATAAAAAGTTGCGTACCACACTAGAACTAATGCAATGGAAGGTGACCAATGGATTATCTGATAAGGGATTTGACGAGTTGTTATGCCTCATAAAGAAGTTACTTCTAGAGAGGAACACACTTCCTGAAACTACGTACGATGCCAAACAAGTTGTCTGCCCTTTGGGGTTGGAGGTACAGAAGATACATGCATGTCGTATTGATTGTATCCTTTATCGCAATGAGTACGAGAATTTGGAAGCTTGTCCGATGTGCAAAACTTCGCGATATAAGACCAGGCGTGATGACCCAGGTGAGGTAGAGGGGCAGTGTAAAAAGAAGAGACCCGCTGCTAAGGTGGTGTGGTATTTCCCTATAATCCCCCAATTGAAGTGTTTATTTGCGAACAAAGCGCATGCCCAGATGATGCGTTGGCACAAAGAAGAATGTAAGGACGACAAAAGGCTAAGGCACCCTGTTGATGGCTCCCAGTGGAGGAAAGTCGATAGAACATACCCGGACTTTGCTAAGGATGCAAGGAACATAAGGTTTGGGTTGAGTACGGATGGGATGAACCCGTTCGGCGAGATAAGCAGTAATCACAACACTTGGCCCATGACTCTATGTATCTAAAACCTTCCTCCTTGGCTGTGTATGAAGTGGAAGTACATTATGATGTCGTTGCTTATCTAAGGCCCGATGCAACCTGGAAACGACATCGACGTGTACCTCAAACCGTTGGTTGAAGATCTACTAACACTGTGGAACGATGGAGTTCATGTATGGGATAAGTTCAAAAGAGAGCACTTCACTCTACGTGCTTTGCTATTTGTAACCATCAATGACTGGCCTGCACTTGATAACCTGTCAGGCCTATCTATCAAAGGATATAAAGCCTACATCTACTGCTTAGAGGATACGGACAGCAAGTACTTAAAAAACTCTCAAAAAGTTGTGTACATGGGCCACCGTAGGTTCCTCCATACGAAGGACCAGTTACAGAGGAAGAGTGAGAATTTTGATGGGCCAGAAGAGAAACGTAAGAAGCCTCTGCATCGCAGTGGGACGCTTGTATTTTCTCTGGTAAAGGATCTAAAAGTAGTATTTGGAAAAGATTCTGGTAGCAAACCTGCCCCGACTGAACAAGGTCACACGAAGCCCATTTGGAAGAAGAAGTCAATATTTTGGGACTTACCTTACTGAAAAGACTTAGAGGTCCGCCACTCACTGGACTTCATGCATATCACAAAGAATGTCTGTGTGAACCTGCTAGGCTTCCTAGGTATGTATGGCAAATCAAAAGATACACTTCAAGTACGAAAAGACCTACAGCTATTGGGACTCAGGAATGACCTACATTCAGAAAAGAGAGCGAAAGGACAACATTACCTCCACCCCGCGAGCTACACTCTGAGCAAGGAAGAGAAAAAAATATGATTAAGTTCTTGAACAGTGTGAAGGTCCCTTCTAGATACTCCTCGAACATAAGGAGACTCATAAACACGAAAGAGAATAAAATCGTACACCTAAAATCCCATGATTGTCACGTGTTGATGACATAGTTGCTCCTAGTGGCGGTGAGAGGTATTCTGCCGGACTGGGTATGAGGGACAATTATAAAGTTGTGTTCGTTCTTCAATGCGGTGTGCCAGAAGGTCATCGAGCCGAATAAGGTATCTAATCTGCAGGATGACGTGGTCGATAGTCTGGTTAGCCTTGAGATGATCTTCACTCCATCCTTCTTTGATATTATGGTTCATCTCATGGTCCACATTGTTAAAGAGATAGAAATTCTCATACCCGTGTTCCTCCACAATATGTTCCCTTTCGAGAGGTACATGGGTGTCCTAAATAAGTATGTTCGTAACCGGTCTCGCCTAGAAGGCTGCATTGCGCAAGGTATTGGTATAGAGGAGGTGATTGAGTTTTGTGTTAATTACATTGATGATCTGAATCCGATTGGCATCCTTGTATCACGCCATGAGGGGAGGCTACAGGGGAAAGGGACTCTAGGGAGAAAAGAATCCTATAGCGATGATCTACTTTCATTTAAACAAGAACATTTTATGGTATTGAAACAAGCAACTGTAGTGGCTCCGTATATCTATGATCACGAGATGAGTCTACGTGACCAATACCTAGAGAAGTCAGATAAGTGGATCGCAGTCGAGCAAATGGATCATTTCGGCGGTTGGTTACAAAAGCAACTATTGGCAACCAGACAGATGATGAACAATCGAAACTCTTGGCTCGGGGACCGTCCACGACAATCATATCATTCCAAGGGTATGAGATAAATGGGTACACATTTTACATGGCAGCCCAGGATAGCAAGAGCACCAACCAAAAAAGCGTCCTCCGTATAGATGCCTTGGACAAAAATGGAAAGATGGACACCTACTATGGTTTCATAGAGGAGATCTGGGAGCTTGACTATGGACCTTTAAAAATCCCTCTGTTTCGGTGCCAACGGGTCAAACTGACAGCTGTGAAGATCAATGAGTACAGTATGACAACCGTTGACCTCAAGCAAATGGCTTATAGGGACAAACCGTTCGTACACACTGATGATGTGACACAGGTATTCTATGTGATGGACATGAATAGCAAATCGAAAAAGCAAAAGGACAAGCTTACTAAAAGCAAGAAGCAGAATGACAAGTCTACCAAAAATAAAAAGCAGAAGGAGAAGACTAGCGGTAGCGATCAGCCAAGGCGCCACGTGGTTCTTACAGGTAAAAGAAGGATTGTCAGAGTTGAGGGCGTCTACCGGGACCCGAATATGCAAATCCGGACCCTCTGTGTATACTGCACTAGTCCAGGATCACGCTAGTGCACACAGGCTCAACATTAGTGAATATCACAATCATACATAGCGGAAATAAGATAAAAGACATTGTAGATTAAATATTACTAGTTGAATGACCTTTTGGTCAACTTACTTAACATTGCCTCTCAATTTGAACAACCAAATTGAACTGCAATGAAATGAAGACGTAGATAACCCTCAAGATACCACAAAGCTCTTGACAAGGCTCGCACCCTAAACATTCGTCTCTTCATGGTACACCTTCTTCAGCACTGGTGATGTTGTTGTAGGCAAGGGTGAGTATATAAAGCACTCAACAAGTTGTGCACAGAATGCAATTCTATCATAACTATATGCAAGGCTTATTCCAAAGGAAGGCTAAGAGATTCATTTGCAGTAAAGCAGCATTTATAAACAAGTACAGTATATAGATTGAAAAGATAGTAAAAACAAATAACGGTAATAGATAGATTCAACATTTCTCAAGTAAACCAAGTTTTCTCATCCTAAGTCCAGATTCAACTTTCCATGGCAACCTGCCATCCATCCCAAGTTTTATTTTGCAAAAGTCTAAACCCTTGATTGTAATCCCCGAGCTTTGCTCAATACCGTGAGCACAGCTATCCGAATAGATTGTACACTCTGCAGAGGTTATGCACTTTACCCACACGACATGATAATCTCTTTTGTGCCTGTCCATTAGCACACTTCCTTTGGTATGCCGGCAGAGAATCATGACAAAGCCTTTACAATGCATCATCTTAACCAAGATTACTACACCGAGGTTTCAACACTGGTGGGACTAGTTACCACATCCGGGCCCCCTCTTGCGCCATGTGAGCCACCCCGAGCGTGGACTGGTTACCACCACCCGGGTCTCACGCCACCACGATAGTACTAAAGCTAGGACTTTGCAAATTAGTCAGCTAGGCCGCCCCATAACAGACATGTGGTTGCATGATTGACTCAGGTCAAAGGCTCGCAAGGTGTCCTTAGGGTTGATCAAAGCAAGACATACACATACCCTCTGCCCATCGGGCCCACCCTGGCATCTTGCCCTTGCCACTTGCTCCGATCTAAAATCATAACCACCCCAGTTGATTACCAAGCACCACGTGCCATCAACAATTCAATATCGTTGCGTGACATCCATTGCCACCACAACTCAATCTCATCGTGTGACCACACATGACACACAAATTCAGAACATTGTTCCATATTCCATTAGTCAAGATTATTTATCAAAGATTCAAGTACATGCGATGACGTGGCATGGCTAAGCAGTTCTATTCCGTTCTAACCATCCCATGTTGATTTCGTTATTAACCAACTATAGTGAACCAACCTAGGGTGACAAATGGATTATGGCATACGAATAACAAGGTAGGGTGTAATTCAAAGGGGTACAATAGCTAATCCCAAATTTAAGTTGAAATCATTTGTACTCATAAAATACCATGCAATAAAGTAAATCAAAATAGCAATTTTGCAAACATGGGTGCAACATGATCAAAGCACAACTTGCCTTGCTTAAGCTCCTGGTCTTGGTCTGAATATAATTCTTTAGTTGCAAATTCCTCCTCCGAAGCCTCGCACAATTTAACGTCTACGCAAATCGAGAAGAAATAGCAAATAAACACCAAAACCAAAGAACAAATAGACTCAAAAATTCAAATACAAATCACCATTGGATAGATCTCAATTTTACAAATTTTTAGGAATTTGAATCACCTCAATCGGAGTTCGTATGCAAAAGTTATAGCATTTAGAAGTTTGAAAATAAATTAAATTGAATTTCTAGTTTTACCCGAATTATTTTTATAAAGAAAAACCGAATTAATACGTCATGCTGACGTCAGCCCTATGCCGGTGCTGCACGGCTACACGTGGCAAGATCCGGACCATCTAAAACCATTCCGATGACTACTGTTAAATCGGTGACATGGCTATTACCATCACCAACCGATCTAGATCCAATGGTCAGCAACTACTAATACCCTTTACTGTAGCCCTAATCGACGTGACGCACTCCTATCCATCCGATTAAAATACGATGGCCAATACTTACCCAAGACGTTTACTGTGTACTTAAATGACGTGGCTCAACCGTGACCACTTGATTCAAATCCGACGGTGAAGAACGTACCCGAGCGATGCACTGTGTACAAAGGCGACGTGGCTTGACTCCGATCATCCGATGTCGATCCGACGACCGACGCTTCTCCCGAACGGCAATGGAAACCCGGCGGCTTGAGCCCACCGAAGCTGGGGACGACGACGAAGAAGTGACAGCCCGACTTCGTCTTGATGCGGCGAATCCGAATCTACCCCCAAGTCGACGGAAGAGTTATCGGCGGCGGCGGAATCGCTACTAGAACTTCTCGGCAACTCCGGCGAGCACGCGTGACCTCCTCGATGATTCTCCGGAGACGGCGCAAGAGCGAGAGATGCGGCGGCTCGAGGTGAGTCTCGGGAAGGGTTGGGGCTCCTTAAATACCCGGCCAAGCGCGGAAAACAAGGAAAGTTCCCCGGCGGCGGCAGTGTTTGACTTGGAAACGGCGGAGAGGAGTCCTTCTCGGAGACGATGAGCCACGCCCGCACGATCTCGATCCGACGGTCGGATGGCTTAGGGTTTTCCGAATCGGTATCGGTTGACGAAGGCCGTGCGATTAGAATCCGACGATCGCTAATGATTAGGGTTTCTTTAATTGACGTGGCGTGACGTAGTCCGTTGGATTCTGATCTGTCGGCGCACATTACTCCTCCCGTTTTACGATCGGTCCGCACAGTAATTGGGCTGCGGCCCGTTACTATTCACAGGGAATTTCCGGATTTTCCATTTAAATTAATCCGAGAAAATAAATTGATTTATTTAGGGTAATAAAAATACTCTAAAAATTCCAAGAAAAATCTCAAAAATACTTTGAGACATTCTGGACTTAAATAAAATATTTTTGGCAAAACTTTATTTTAAACTTTTCTTTTTATATTTATTTCTTAACAAAAGGCATTATATTTTAATTCAAAATAATTCAAATAAATCTCAGAAAATCCAATTAAATCCAGAAAATTCACAAAAATCATTAATTGCAATAAAATAATATTAAATAATTAAAAACTTAAAAATTGGGATGTTACAAACCTCCCCCCTTAACAGAATCTCGACCCCGAGATTTAGGGCTGACTAGAGAATAGGTTTGCGAATTCTGCTTTCAGATCTTCTTCACACTCCCAAGTTGCTTCATTCTCTAAATGATTACTCCATTGAACTTTGCAAAAACAAGTGGACTTATTTCTGGTCATACGCTCCATTACATCCAGAATCTTAATCGGCTGCTCTTTGTAAGTCAGATCCTCCTGCAACTCTATTACTTCTAACGATGTCTGCTCTGCTGGCACTGTGAAGCACTACTTGAACTGCGACACCTAAAATACGTCATGGACTCCTGCTAATGACTAGGGCGACTCCAATTGATACGTAACCTCTCCTCTGCGGCTCAGGATTTTAAATGGTCCTACATACCTAGGTGAAAGCTTCCCCTTGACATGGAATCTTTTTACACCTTTGAGGGGAGTAACCCTAAGATACACAAAATCATCGGGTTCAAAACTCAATTCACGACGGCGATTGTCCGTATAGCTCTTCTGCCTCGACTGCGCTGTTTTCAGTCTTTCCCTGATCATGGCTACTTGCTCCTCGGCCTCCCTGAGAATATCAGGTCCAAACACTAAACGCTCTCCCGTTTCATTCCAATTTAACGAGATACGACAGGCACGACTATATAAGCCTTCCAATGATGGCATTTGCAGACTAGCCTAATAAATATGGTTATAACCGATCTCTGCATATGGCAAATATTTATCCTAAGAGGTAGCGTAAGATATCACACAAGCTCTCAACATATCCTCTAAAATCTGATTAACTCTTTCTGCTTGGTCATCAATCTGTGGAAGATATGCGAGGCTAAAATTCAAGCAAATTCTCATTTCTTCCTATAACTTGTGCTAAAACCTCGAGATAATTCGGAAACCACTATCGAACACAATCTTCTTGGGCACCTCATGTAGTCACTCAATCCCTTGACCTATACAGATCTGCCAAACGACCTTGTGATTACGTAATCTTCAGCGATATGAAATGAGTAACTTTGGTCAATCCTTCAATAATGATTCCTCCATCTTTGTATCCTTTATGGTCAATTCACACTTGGAGATCCTTTTACTGGTTTGCTTCCCACTTCTACTCAGGGAGCTACAATGACTATAACGAACCAACCGGTCACCAATGCATTGCTTTTATTCTCTGACCCACATCACATAGGGCATCCTATCCAATAGCTTAGCTCTTTATTTTAGACCACCAATACATCTCATTACATCTTGGCACTTTCTGGATGAATTGAATATTTAGAATCATGGGTTTCCTCAAGTATCATCTACTTAGGACCTTCCTATCCGGCACACTGGTTCGACCTTAACTCCTTATGATATCCTAATCACTCAAAATTTTGTTTCTTGGCTAAGTCTTCTTTCCTTGACCTGATTTTGTACTTCATCACCCTTCATCTTTTTGTGATCTAATCTTCTAATGTTGGTCTTATTTTCAAGGTAACTATGAAACTTTATCGAACATCTCCGATTGCAGCCTCTCGAATTCTTTGCATAACCCTAGTTGACTGTTTATTATCAACGTATCCGTACTGTAGCCTCATATCTCAAACGTCGACTACCACATTGATCTTACTAGAATGCCTATGGATTCTGATACTAGAATCTTTGATTATTTCCAGCCATTTTCTTCATTCCATAATAAAGTCTGACTGGGTAAATATATGATTTATATTCTTATGATTCATATTTATTTTTTTGATGAGATAATGACTCCATATTTCTAAGTCACGTGCTGTGATAGCTAACTCCAAGTCATGCGTAGGGTACTTCTCTTCATGCTGTCTCAATTGCATCATTGCATAGGCATCAACCTTGCCATTTTGCGTCGATCCACATCTCAGATTTTGTCTAGAAGCAACACCATATATATTGAAACTGTTCCACACTGCTGGAAATACTAACGCAGGGGTTAATGTTAACCACTTCCTCAACTTCCGAAAACTCTTTTCACACTCTAGCGTCCATGCAACTTTTCTCTTCAATAATCGTATAAGAAGTCTAGCTGTTGTTGAAAATCCTTCTATGAACCAGCGATATTATCTTGCCATTCCTAGAACTTCAACTCTAACTACCAAACTTTTGGTTGTTCCCAATGTAACACAACTTCTACCTTGTTTGATTCAACATCAACTCCTTTAGTAATATTTATATGACCCAAGAGTTCAACCTTTTTCTCCTAGGGATCACACTTGTTGAACTTAACGTACGATTGTTGCTTCGCGCAAAACACATATCAGGGTTCTGTATGTTTTCCTGTTGTCTTAGAGTTTGCTAAAATGTTATCTATATAGTAACCATGAATTTATCCGAATAACCCGTAGATACCTTACTCCTCATGTTCATGAAGTATGCAGGGCATTGGTCAATCCAGGAGATATAGCCAAAGCTTATACTGTCCATATCGCATAGAGAACGCAATCCTAGAAACATTCTTCACATGACTCCTCAATTGACGATAGCCTAGCGAAGCTTTATCCTAGAGAAATTCCAACTCTCTTCTCAATTGTCCAAACACGTTGTCGATCCTAATATTGGATATTTGTTTTTGATCTTTTCTTCATTTAGAGCACGATTCGGTGCATTCTCCCGATCTTCCATTTTCCTTCTTTGATAAACAAGAACTCCCATGGTGACGCACTAAGTCTTCTCAAAACTCTTCCTAGTAACTTTTTGTTATGCTTTTCCATTTCCCACTAATTCCTTGGTAGACATTGACATGGTCTTTTCTCTATTGGGCTATACCAGGCACTAATTCGCTCACAAACTTGATCTTTCGATATTACGGCATACTAGGCAAATTCTTGAAAAATATATCAAAGTATTTTCCGACATTTGGCGCATCTTCTAATTGGCAAATTCCACACCATTATCCATCAGTTGGCTAACACGAACTATCATCACTTGAATTTTCCCTTCTTCTTCTTTTCAGGGTTTTAAATCGATATACTCTTCACCAAAATAGCCTTATGTTTGAGCATCTAACTAATTTCAAGAATAACCTAAATATCCAACATAATATGATTTGCTTGGAACTCTACTCTCTCAACTAGCACTGAATTCTCAGCATCCTGTTTAAATCTAGCACAACTAGGCACTTACTGACAATGACAAATCCTCTGACTAACAAGCTCAGGCTGGTACCTCCAAATTAGCCACCATTGCATATGTATCAATTCCAGATGAACCATAAACACGGGAATACTCTTAGAGAAACATCTAACTCATCATTTTACATTATTGCCTTTCATTCCAATACTCTTGTATACCCATGTATCAACCATTTCTGCTTTATTTCTTTCGACAAGGAAATCTTTACATGGAATTCATCCCTAATCTCTTCACTTTACAATTAGGGTTACGGTTTTGCATTAAGTAGACTCCCGACTTTCTTGATTTAGCGTTGACGTTAGGGCCTTGACAGGGACAGAGTTAGGATTGACTTGAACCGATGCGATCGCTTTCTTTTGAGGGCATTTGTTGGCAAAATGCTCAGGTTTGTGCAAATAAATTGGAGTCTAGGGTGAATTTTCTTTCTTGAGCATTCGTTGACCGGAATAATGTCCTTGCTTTAGACACCTTTCCTTCAATTGGTTCTCTAGGCAAATTGCTCTCGCAATTTCATCGCTCACTCTTGGTGTTACGTACCGGACTGAGGTAACTTCCGATATATCCATGGCTACAGGGATTACTTGTTCTCTCAGTGGACATCGACTAGCATAATGGCCTTTTATGTGACAGTGGTAGCACTCAATGCCACTCTTCTTGTGATTACTTCCCGATTCGCAACACATCCCCTAGCGAAACGATCTTCCTCACCATACAAGGGACCTACTGTGGGTGATGGCCAATTACTGGTTTCTTTATCAAGGTCAACAGGTTCAGGAGAGTGCGTACCAAGGTAACATGTGATGTTGCTCATAGGATATTTTCCAATTGGATGACTTCCTTTGCAACTAGAGCAATTGATCGCATGCTTGTCAGCGGTATGTCCTATTTTCCACAGCGAATGCACGCATAATTTTCTAAATTGTTTGGTTGACAGCACTTCCTAGAACAATGTCTAGATTTCGAACAAGGTGCAGGGGTAGCGTTTCTCTCCATAGTCTCGAGCCAATCCTCGGCTTCTAAAGGCGAAATATTTACTTAAAACGTTGGTGGACGAGTCTTTATAAATTCTAATAACCTTGAGTCAACACAGGGATTATTATTAACAGTTCGAGATGCTTTGCTGGCATTAACTTGATTAGTCCTATTTTGTATTTGATTCATCATTGCTTGCATCAACTGGGTCTGATCGGCCAAAAACTCTTTAAAGCTCTACGTATCTATCGGTGGTGACGGTTGAAAAACTAATCCATCCTTGGAGTTTCTATTGAGTTGGTTTTCACTTTCACTGGCTTTATTGCTATCATTAATCTGAACCGTCTGCTTGATTACTTTACAGGGGTTAGGTGAGAGAGAAAATAGCATAGGCAAGAAGCAGAGATCCTAATATTGGGGAGATAGGTTTAACCCAATAACTTTAAGCAATCAACATTACTAACTTGGTATGGTTGCTTATATAAGCCTAAAAGCTTTGCAACACATACTGCACACTCAGCAATCAAGAAGAACCAATTCAACCTAAACACACAAAACTACTGTCTATATGGGTGATACTCCTATCTTAGAAAACGCTACTCCCACACATGAGTCTCAACTGGCTACTTGAAGCACTGAGTCTTCTAACTCTTGATACACTTCATTGATCCGCTCTTCCACGAGCTTGATGATTCCTTCTGTCATGATCATTATGGTAGCAGCAGGCACTTGATGCCATCTCCTAAAGTGTGGTATATCGTTTTCTACTTAAGATAGCTCATGTAAGATTTCAGTTCAATTTAGCAGAGGTAAGAGAAAGAAACTTCAGCAAGGGAAAAGAGAGATTTTTTGGTAAGGATAGGGATAGAAGAATGAGATAAGTCAAGAACACATTATTCTTCTTGGTTAGGCCTTTTACTTTAGAAAATAATTTTGAAGGACCAATAGAGACGTCCAGGCTATCTAGGGTCAAGACCTACAGTCAGTATGGCTCTGATACCACCTCTGTCGGGACCCGAATATGCAAATCCGGACCCTCTGTGTATACTGCACTAGTCCAGGATCACGCTAGTGCACACAGGCTCAACATTAGTGAATATCACAATCATACATAGCGAAAATAAGATAAAAGACATTGTAGATTAAATATTACTAGTTGAATGACCTTATGGTCAACTTACTTAACATTGCCTCTCAAGGCTGAACAACCAAATTGAACTGCAGTGGAAATGAAGACGTAGATAACCCCTCAGTATACCACAGGCTACTGACAAGGCTCGCACCCTAAACATTCGTCTCTTCGTGGTACACCTTCTTCAGCACTGGTGATGTTGTTGTAGGCAAGGGTGAGTACATAAAGCACTCAACAAGTTGTGCACAGAATGCAATTCTATCATACCTATATGCAAGGCTTATTCCAAAGGAAGGCTAAGAGGTTCATTTGCAGTAAAGCAGCATTTATAAACAAGTACAGTATATAGATTGAAAAGACAGTAAAAACAAATAACGGTAATAGATAGATTCAGCATTTCTCAAGTAAACCAAGTTTTCTCATCCTAAGTCCAGATTCAACTTTCCATGGCAACCTGCCATCCATCCCAAGTTTTATTTTGCAAAAGTCTAAACCCTTGACTGTAATCCCCGAGCTTTGCTCAATACCGTGAGCACGGCTATCCGAATAGATTGTACACTCTGCAGAGGTTATGCACTTTACCCACACGACATGATAATCTCTTTTGTGCCTGGCCATTAGCACACTTCCTTTGGTATGCCGGCAGAGAATCTGAAGGATCGAGATGGCGAACAGAGGGGGGGTGAATTGTCGCAAATAAATTTTCCCCCAAAATACTCCAACTAAAACCGAGAAAAGATCGCGCAAGGGAAATCGTGAAACCCGCAAAAACCGGAACGACTAGACAACTATGTGCATCCCTAGCTTACATGGATATTATCCATAAAATATGTGAGGGATTTTTCAATCACAATCCTGGTTGTCAAGTGTCCAAAAGAAAGAGGAATCAATTCAAATACTTCTTTTCTAAAAGAGATCAAGCCAAAACACAAAAGTCTCTTTTAGAAAAGCAAAAGCAGATATTTCCAGAATCTGTCTTTAATTTGAACAGGAGGTTGGTGGGTTTCTACTGCTCACAAAATTGTGAGAAATTTTCTTCCTATGAGCAGATGAGTCATGAAGCTCTCCACCAAAATTCAGATCAAAAAGCAAAGTAGAAAAATCATCATAAATCTATGAACACAGACAGTCAGAAACTTCGGGCAGAAAATTTGGGGCTCGGTTTTCACTTCATAGCACCCAAACGGTGAAACCAGTGGACTCCAAACTTTTTCTAAATATGGGTATAGGAGTCGCGCACAATCTCCAATAAGAATCACTCCAGAAGGATTTTTCTAGATTTTTCTAAAAATCAAAGACTAACTGCTGCGCGAAGAACAAGTTCTGGACAGAACTGGAACTTGAAAGAAGAGATGATCTCTACTCAATCAAAGAGTGCAAAAGAGATGTAAAACCATATGAACATACTCAAAACATCCAAGATCAGCATTTAGAAGGAGGGGAGGCAAATCCAAATTGCATGAATATAGATTGCGGGAAAGTAAATGCGTAATGTAAATGCTGAATTTAAATTGCGTAAAGTAAAGACATAATGTAAATGCGGAATTTAAATTCACAATGATGCAAAGAAATTTCTTTGTATTTCTGGTGGGAAGGTTTACAAAGCCTCACTTCATGTGGGCAAAGCTCAAAGGAGCAACTCAAACCTTCAAGGGGAGGAGGCCACCCCTCCACCCCGATTTATACTACTCTTGGGCCACCTACCACCCTTGGATGAGTCCCTCAACCCTAGGACACTCATCTAAGGGCTAGGATTGACCCACTCATACAGCCATGCAAGGGCTAACCCAAAACCCACACACATACCGGGTTTTCTTGCACGGTTTTCAAAGCACACTACCTAGACCCGCTAACCTATCAACTAGACCGCAATCCGACGGCCCTCATTGATCCACGCGGCATCTAGCTAGCATCATCTCCTTTCCTTATCTTCTTGGCTTGCCCGGACTCCGTCTCCGGTCATCTTCCGGCGATCTCCCGACCGTCTGGACCTCCGACGCTCCTCGCCTAGTCCCGGTCATCCTCCGCCTCACCATGACCTAGCACCGTCGCCCTGCAACCATCAAAGACAAGGAAAAACCTTTCACATAGCAATGCCCACAAATATATTCAATGATTATCCCAAAATCATTAATCATTCATAATTACTCTCAATGGTCCGATGCTACCGCCCCACGCGGGTAGCACTAGGAAAAGCAACCAACACTCAAATTGCTTCATACCGAAAATCCAATTCAAATCAAACTCAATTTCATATCAAACCAACCTCAACTCTTGTCAATTACTCATCACACACAAGGATAGACCTCCACATGGTCTTTCAATCTCCCCCTTGATGAGTATATTGATAAACACCCGAAAAGGCATAAATTTGAGTTTGAAGGAGAAGAAGAAAGCAATTTGAATGCAAAGCCAAACTCGGTCCAGAGAGAAGGAAATAATATCATGACCAAATTGGCTAGAAAGATTTTTAGAGCAATATAAAAGAAAGAGCAAGTTTTCCACAAAAGCTCTAAAATATCCAATAAAACTCACAAGGAACACTCGAATATGCTTATGATCATAAAGGTTTGCAATTGTCACAAAGATCATAAGAACCAATGTGGATTAGAAATTTTCCTTTGAAGATGCCTTTTCTACATGTTCTCCCCCTTTTGGCAATATAGGCATCAAGAAGACATTTTCTTTTCTCCCCCTTTTTTTTGTTGTTTTTATGCAAGTAATGCAGTCTAAGGAGCTTTGAAGATTATCCATGTGATCAACAAGACAAGTTATGACACCAAGCTACGTTATGGCAAAAATAGACAAAGCTAAGGCATGTCCAAGTGCAAATAAAACAGTTTGCTAGCAAGATTTAATTAAAACCATGTCATTTTTAGCAAGATCAAACATGAGCAAAACTTGTCATGAGTTTCAAAACTTAGAAGCAAAGCCATTCAGAGGATCAAATGGAAAATCTAGAGTTCAACCTACTCAACACTTTGGAGAATCTAGAAGTGCACACAAGGTCCTTGAGCTTTTTTTTTGTTTCTTGTATGCAAATTTTTCTTTGAATCTTTTGAAAGACATAGCGGGGTGCAAATGTTTGACATTATTTGCATTCTTTACCCACGTATGTTTTTGCATTGTTTAAAGCAATTGACTCAAGCCATAATCGATCATCTCAAGAGGGACTCTTAAGAGAATGATCTTGGTCATACACAACCCATTCCAAGTTCATCTCAAGTACAATGAGAAGCCATCTTGTGAATGTGAGGTGTTGAGTCGATCTTGCACAAAAAGAGTCAATTTTGCTTCACTTTTCATTTTAGTATTTTCATTGTTAAGCTAGTGAAGGACTCAAGTATGGATCAAACAAGATTCATCCAAGTTGCTATAGGGACTCTAGAGAATTCGAATTTCACAAATCATGGCAAATACAACTAGAGAAGAAACTTAGCAAGTAAGCGCAACATGTTTTATCAAGTTTTTGTTTTAACGCTCATTTTTCAATTTTTGTAAGCTTAGCAAGATAAATGAACTTGGACATATCTAAGCAAGTAATTTTCTTCATAATATAGCATGGTGTATAAAATGAAACATGGATCATTTGCATAATAGACAAAGCTCATAAAATGAAAAATCAAGTCTATATGCAATGCATGAGACAGATTCTTAAACTCCCCCTCAACATGTGATTCCATTTTAAGCACAAATCTGGTTCAAATTGAGTTATTAGCAAGATTAAGCTCAAGAACGTCGAAAAGAACTCAATTAAAGCGAAACACGAGAATGGAGGGAAGAAATCAAGAAATCATGAATGGGTAGCTATAGAGCATAGAAAAGATGGTAGAGAACACTACTGCTCAAACTCGCTCTCATCTTCCCCAATGATCGACAAAGGAAAGCTAGCTCTCAAACTCCGGCCAGAGCAAACACAGACCCTGTCTACCCAAGGGGCCCAACACCTGCTAGACCTACAAGACTGTGAGTGAGCTCAACCGAGAAGAAGAAGAGAATAGCATCCTAAAGCATAAGATGAGAGGTCCATGCCGAGGCATGCCAGAAGTCTAGGTGAAGTGAACTCAGAACTCTAGAAAATAAAACCCATAGCACCCAGAACAAGACAAAAGAAGGGAAAAACTGGAAGAAAATATATACATATAATACATAAAGTACAAACCAGCTCCCCCTCACAATAAGCCGTAAGGGCACACAACTCCAAGCTCACTCCTCAAGGCAACAAACCTAGAGCTATCCAAAGGCTTGGTAAAGATATCGGCCAACTGGTGGTCACTCTCCAAACTGAAGCACTATGTCTCCTTTCTCCACATGGTCTCTAAGGAAGTGATATCTAATATCAATGTGCTTGGTCCGGAGTCTTTATCTTGGGTTCTTGGCAATGCAAATAGCAGAAGTGTTATCACAGAAAAGTGGAACACTCTCTATCTCTAACCCAAAGTCCCACAAGGTCGATCTCATCCAGAGCACAGCTCTGACAATCGGCTGCAAACAACATACTCGGCCTCGCGGTGGATCATGCGACTCCGGACTGCTTCTTAGACGACCAAGAAACAAGAGAAGTGCCAATGAATTGGCAAGTGCGAAGTGCTCTTCCTATCTATCCTCTGATAAGCAAAGTCGGCATCGGAAAAGGCTCTAAGGGATAGACAAGAGGAAGAAGAGTACAGATACCATAATCGATAGTAGCTCGAAGGTACCTAAAGATCGCTTCACCCTTTGGCGATGAGAGACACGAGGAGAAGCAAAACGAGCGCACATACACACAAACAAAGTGTATGTCCGGCATGAGGCGATAAGATACAAGAGGAGCCAATCATGCTCGGAACTCCTTTGATCAGTGAGGCTCACCATCCTCATCGGGCTCGAGGACGGTGGTGGCCATAGGAGTCATCACGGGCTTCCCATCGGACATATCAAACCGTTTCAGGAGGTCCCGAGTGTACTTACCTTGGTGTAGGAAAGTACCCTCTCGAATCTGCTTGATTTGGAAGCCAAGAAAATAGCTCAACTCACCCATCATACTCATCTCAAATTCTGTGCTCATCACTTGAAAAATGAGACACAAGAGACCGAGATGAGCCACCAAATAATATCGTCCACATAAATCGGGCGAGAAGGAAATGAGAATCTGGTGTCGATGAATAGAGTTTTGTCTACTATACCCATTTTGAAACCATGGTGAGAAGATAGGACTTAAGCCTCTCATACCAAGCTCTAGGGGCACGCTTAAGTCCATACAAGGCTTTGGAAAGCTTGTAGACATGGTTGGGTATTTGGGGTTCTCAAATCACGGAGGTTGCTTGACATACACCTCTTCCTCAATGAAGCCATTGAGAAATGCACTCTTGACATCCATTTGATAGAGCTTGAAGCCCGGGATGCGAGAAAATGCAAGCGAGATTCTAATAGCCTCTAGTCTAGCTCTGAGGGCAAAGGTCTCCTCAAAGTCAAGACCCTCAACTTTGAGTGAAACCCTGTGCAACTAGCCTAGCCTTGTTATGACGACAACCCCATCCTCACTCTGCTTGTTTTTGAACACCCACTTGGTCCCAATGACATTATGACCAGATGGGGGCTCTACAAGCTGCCAAACTTTGTTCCTCTCAAAGTTTTCCAGTTCCTCATGCATAGCATTAATCCATGATTCATCGGATAATGCATGAGTAACATCCTTTGGCTCAAAAGAGGCAACAAAGGCAGAGTGAAGGCAGAAAGAAGATAAGCCTGATTTTGAGCGTGTCACCCGCTCAAACAGATCACCAATGATCTGCTCAGGTGGATGAGAACGTTGAATGTGGCGAGGAGGACCAGAAGCAGAAGTGGCCTCTACCTCTTGTGGAGAAGAGGTAGGAACAGAGCCACTCGCTGAAGGAGAGTCTGAAGGCAATGGCTGATCTTCCTGAGGTGCAGAAATGGAAACAGGAGGCACCTCAGGTGAAGAGGAGACTGGATCAGGTGGAACACCATCATCTCCATCATCCTCATCCTCTACAAAGATGGTCTCGAAGGGATAAGAAGAGCCTGAAATATCAGGTCTAGCACCTGGGCTAGCCTCATCAAAGGTCACGTCACAGGTCTCTATGATCCTATTCGCATCACAACTCCAGACCCTATAGCACGAGAAGAAGTCGAGTAACCCGAAAAATACCATCGGAAGAACGAGACTCAAACTTGTCTAGGTTACGGACTTCAAGATAAAACACTTGCAACCAAAAGCGAAAATGAGAAACACGGGCTTTCGCCCATACCTCAACTCATAAGAAGTGCGATGCAAATGTGCTCTCAAGAAAAGCGATTGGAAACATGACAAGCGTAGCTATAGCCTCATTAAAACTTCCTAGAGTCTTGTACTCATCTAGCATCGTCACAGCCATCTCAACCAGGTCCTGTTCTTCCTTTCCACTCGCCATTTCTTTGAGGGGCGAGGGAGAAGAGAAGCGATGCTCCAAACCGGACTCCACACGAAACTCTCAAAGTAGGAGTTCTTGAACTCGTGCCATTATCATCTGCGTATAGCTCGTAATGCACACGGGAGCTCAATAGACAACCTACTAACAAGTCCCCTGAAGTGAGAAAAGTCTCATCCTTGAGGCCATGAAAAATACCCAAGAATACCTCGAAAAATCATCAACAATGACAAGGACATACCACTTCCCTCCTGTTGTTGCACTCTATTTGGACCAACGGTGTCCATGTGTAAAAGCTGTCTGGTGCATCGATCATCACTACGGATTGGAGGATGAGAAGCGATAACCATCTTGCCATGTCGGCGAGGAGAGCAAACTAAGTCTTTGACCATCTTGAGTTTGGGCAAACCACGAATAAGATCGCATGTCGCTAACTCTGGTCAAATGATCAAAACCAATGTGACCAAGTCTCCTATGCGAAGGAGAGATCACGGGACTCGAAGCAATCAAACACCGAAGAGAGTCTCCGGAAGAAAGCAGAAAAATCAGCACGAAAGACTCTCCCAAATCTAGAAATCCAAAACTAACTCTCGATGAATCGAGGATTCTACAAGCATTACTCTTGAAGCTTACCTCGAAAGAGTCATCGATAAGTTGTGAAAGCGAAGCGATTGTATTGCGGTTTACTTACTAAGGCAACATCTTTAAGAATAAAACTTTCATTAATGCAGATGGTACCTTTTGCAATGACCCTACGAAGCGCATCCCCAAAGGTGATCAACTCATCACAGGGGCTCGGACTAGGAAGAGAACCAACGAGAATCTCCGGTCATATGGCGAGAACAACCGAGTCAACAATCCAAACATCTCCTTCCCCATCCGAGCGAACTGATCAAGTCGGAAGAAGACTCGATCTTGGGATAAAGTGAAGACTTGGGAACCCAATACTGAATTACACGACGCCTCAAAGTACCAGCCACAAAAGAAGAAGACTGGACTCTAGTGTCTCTCTAACGCTCAACTCTAACAAGATCAGAAGAAGCAGCTGTAGTGGAAGATCTAAGAGCTGTCACATCCTTTGGTTTGCCCGCCGTGGTGCAAAGGTGGACCATCCCAATGAGGTTGCCTAAATCTCCTACCGAAAACACCTCACGCCGCTGATATCTACCTCGATGGGAAAAACGAGGAATATCAAGAGGACGGCGGAAAGACTGACCACGAGCAACTCCAGAACTAAAACTCGACTGAACAGCATGAAAACCGAGTCCTGGATGCTGCCCAAAAACAGGCGACTCTCTAACCTGTCTAGAAGCAGTGCGTGCCTTAGGAGCACTCAGTGCAGGGATGACCACGAATACCCTAAGTGCAGCAACACGCTCACGCCTGGTGATCTTGGCGCGTCTAAAACAGAAATCTACTAGGTGACCATCCTTCTTACAGAAGGTGCATGTGTACTTTGCCTTGTTAGAGGCAGAAGCAACAGGAGAAGCATCCTTCTGGTCAGAAGTCCCATGGACCACACCAGCAGACCTAAACACAGTGGTGCTCACCGTGGGAGCAACCACAATCTCACCACTCTTGGAAGCACGTACAACTGAAGGCGGATCGCGTGCGTGCTCAAGTAATCAAATCCTAGACCTTGATTGAATCTGCTAACCTTGGGTGGTCTAGAATGAGATTGAGCTTCTTCTTGCCTCCAACAAATTTCTCAAGAGTGCTCATGAGATACTCACACTCCCTAAGAGAGAGGCACAAGAAGAGCAAGGGAAGGAGTAGAAGAAGAGCCGAAGAAGAGGATTGAACAACGCGTGCATATTGTTCCCTATACACAGTGCCTCAAATTTGAGAGACTCACAGGGAAGCACAAGAAGCATTTCTAATTCTACCAACACAGGCCTTTATCTTCTTCCTAAGCTCTGCGTGGACCTTATCCACGTCATCCTTAACCCCAATACACGAAAGCAATCATTATCGACTTAACTAGTAAGTCCTTAGCAAGTTCTTGCACACTTGGCATTCAAAGCTTCATTATCAATTTTAGTTGCTTACACCCTCACATGATTTGTTGGGTCCTTAGAAGCATGCAATTCAAGTTCATCATTTCTAGCGTAAAGCTTCCTAAGGTGACAACCCATGGCATCAATTTCAGACAAGTAGCTTAGGGCAATTTTCACAAGATGCGATTGTGTGAGTATGAAGAAAACTAGCATCAATAGGAATAGGATCAATAGAACATGTGCTAGCATCCTTCGACCTAAGAGCCTCAAGATCGAAACCACACTATCATGCGGGGTCCTTAGGTTCTCCAACTCCTCAAGCAAAGCATCACAGAGAGTACAACTATCGAGTCTCGGGAGGAACATGATTTAAGTGAAGCTAACTCCGAGACAATCTATCTACCTCCTTCTCTAACTTTCGAACACCTCGACCTAGCCTTAGCATGAAACTTGCCTAATTCTGAAGGCATCATTTAACTCGTCGTAGGTGGGTACCTCATCTGTGTCATTTGTGCACTGTTCGGAGTCGCTCACTTCAATGGCGCTGCCATGAAGCACATCTTAGGAGAAGTCGTCGCCGCCTTTCTTCTCTTGCGGATCATCCTCGCCTTTGTTGCTCCATGTCTCCGTGTCGGAGAGGTTGATGTCGTCGAGGCGGCGAGGACGCAGTGGAAAAGCTTCTTGTTTTGGAGAAGTTGCGGTACTTCTTCTCGTGGCGGTTCCTGACTGGAGGCTTCTTGTTGCGGTTCTTGTCGGTGTAGTCGTTCTTGCCCAAACCGCCGGCGTAGTTCTTGCCCTTCTCGGCTTAGGGCGGTTAAGCTCGAATGTGGTTGGGGCCACCACACTCGAAGCGGTGATCATGCCACCTCTCTTCCTCTCTCTCACTCTCTTGTAAATATTGGAAAATTTTGAGCGACAAGAGCAAGCTCATTTTACGGAAATTGTTCGAAATTTCATCGCTACTTCGCAAAAAAGCGGAGAGAAAAACCGAAGCAAAGTCAAGAGAAAATCGAGAAGAGGACCCAATGGGATCGGTGACCAAAGCCATCGGTGAGATTTCGTCTTCCGAGAGACGACATCAATCTCATGAGTCTTGAGGCGGAATAAAGCCCGTCAAGAGTCGAGTCGACAGATCGATGGTGTCCTTGATGGTGGTCACCTTCATCTCCCAAACCCGAAGGTCGAGTGCGGTCAAGAAATGCGAGCATTGTCCGAGTCGAGTATATACAACCGATCGCTTTCGGAGGTCGCTCAAAATCTTGGTAAACCGACCAAAGCACTCATCGAGACTCTCACCGGTAGCGTTGTTCAAATTTTTGTACTCGCTTGGCTGATCTGCCTCACGGTCTTGATTTGAGTAGTGCCCTCATGGTAAGCATCGAGGTTACCCAAATCTCGTGGGCGGAGCGAAGGTGAAAATCGATCATACTCATCTTGGTGAGTCCTGTATGAGAATGTTCCTCGCCTTAGCATTTGCCTCAACGTCGACCATATTGCGGCCGTGGCGTTCTCATCGCGAGGAACCTCATATGGGAGCTTCACCTTCGCCATATCGAGGAAGCCACAGGCGATGATGTATGACTCCATCAAGGATTTCAAAAGGAAAATCAACACCGAGAAAAAATTGGAGGCTTGGTGGAATATTTGTCCGTCGCCATGGCTCTTGAGACCGGTCAAGATCTATGGAAGAGCAAAACCGCTCGATACCAATTGAAGGATCGAGATGGCGAACAGAGGGGGTGAATGGTCGCAAATAAATTTTTCCCCAAAATACTCCAACTAAAACCGAGAAAAGATCGCGCAAGGAAATCGTGAAAAACCATAAAAACTGGAGCGACTAGACAACTATATGCATCCCTAGTTTACATGAATATTATCCATAAAATATGTGAGGATTTTTCAATCACAATCCTGGTTGTCAAGTGTCCAAAAGAAAGAGAATCAATTCAAATACTTCTTTTCTAAAAGAGATCAAGCCAAAACACAAAAGTCTCTTTTAGAAAAGCAAAAGCAGATATTTTCAGAATCTGTCTTTAATTTGAACAGGAGGTTGGTGGGTTTATGCTGCTCACAAAATTATGAGAAATTTTCTCCCTATGAGCAGATGAGTCGTGAAGCTCTCCACCAAAATTCAGATCAAAAAGCCAAGTATAAAAATCATCATAAATCTATGAACACAGACAGTCAGAAACTTCGGGCAGAAAATTTGGGGCTCGGTTTTCACTTCATAGCACCCAAACTGTGAAACCAGTGGACTCCAAACTTTTTCTACAGATGGGTATTGGAGTCCCGCACAATCTCCAACAAGAATCACTCAAGAAGGATTTTTCTAGATTTTTATAAAAATCAAAGACTAACTGCTGCGCGAAAAACAAGTTCTAGACAGAACTGGAACTTGAAAGAAGAGATGATCTCTACTCAATCAAAGAGTGCAAAAGAGATGTAAAACCATATGAACACACTCAAAACATCCAAGATCAGCATTTAGAAGGAGGGGAGGCAAATCCAAATTGCATGAATGTAGATTGCGGAAAGTAAATGCGTAATGTAAATGCTGAATTTAAATTGCGTAAAGTAAAGACATAATGTAAATGCGGAATTTAAATTCACAATGATGCAAAGAAATTTCTTTGTATTTCTGGTGGGAAGGTTTACAAAGCCTTACTTCATGTGGGCAAAGCTCAAAGGAGCAACTCAAACCTTCAAGGGGAGGAGGCCATCCCTCCACCCCTATTTATACAACTCTTGGGCCACCTACCACCCTTGGATGAGTCCCTCAACCCTAGGACACTCATCTAAGGGCTAGGATTGACCCACTCACACAGCCATGCAAGGGCTAACCCAAAACCCACACACATACTGGGTTTTCTTGCACGGTTTTCAAAGCATACTACCTAGACCCGCTAACCTATCAACTAGACCGCAATCAAGCGGCCCTCATTGATCCACGCTGCATCTAGCTAGCATCATCTCCTTTCCTTATCTTCTTGGCTTGCAGGACTCCGTCTCCGGTCATCTTCCGCGATCTCCGACCGTCTGGACCTCCGGCGCCTCGCCTAGTCCGGTCATCCTCCGCCTCACCATGACCTAGCACCGTCGCCCTGCAACCATCAAAGACAAGGAAAAACCTTTCACATAGCAATGCCCACAAATATTTTCAATGATTATCCCACAATCATTAATCAATCATAATTGCGCCCAATGGTCCGGTGCTACTGCCCCCAAGCCGATAGCACTAGGAAAAGCAACCAACACTCAAATTGCTTCAATTTGAGGATCCAATTCAAATCAAACTCAATTTCAAATCAATCCAATCACAAATTTTGTCAATTACTCATCACACACAAGGATAGACCTCCACATGGTCTTTCAATATTACAATTACCTCTCCATTTCACTTAATGCTAGCTTTTTTAGTTAGTTCACTTAATTTTCTTGCATCCATTTCACGCTTTCAAATTTTTTCACCGCAGGTCTTAAGACAACTGCTGGGCAACAATTTATGCGGTTACTATGTATGTGAGTTTATGCACACCCAAACCGGAGGCGTTGACCGCATGCTAAAAGGTGACAAAGGGGTGAGTAAATATAATTACTAGCTTAATAATGCCTAGGTACTCCTTATATCTTGTACAAATTCAAGGATTGATTAGTTAATAACTTAATGACAAGTGCCTTAATATTTGGTGGAACAAGGTTCGGAACTCTTGCCGGCACGAGTGAGAGCAATCCAAGAACAACTTATCGGCTTCATTTACGATGAGGTCATAAATCCAAAAGGCGAGTTTCACGAACCAAATGTAAATAGGTGAGGCCCTTTGATAAGGACCGGTGAACTGTTGGAGTCGACATCTATGGCTAGGAAGAGCAATGCATGTAAAAGATCCCAATGAACAGAAGGAAAAGAAAGACTAAAGTTGTAATTAAAGTTGTTAATGAATGTTCTGTGATCCTGATGAACAGAAGAACTAATATATGTACATATTGTAATGCATTAGTTGTAATTAAAGTTGTTAATGAATGTTGTTCTGTGATTTAATTATCAGTCAATTGTGCATGATTGATTATATGTGCTTTAATTGGTTGTACACACACATATAATAGCTAGTGGACACACACACACACACACACATATATATATATATACACACACATTATATACGGCTCATAGCTCATCAATATCGGTTGGAGAAATCAACCGGTACTGATAAGGGCCTCACAGGCTAGTGCCACGTGTGGCCTCCAACTGTCTTGATACTCTATCGATGCCGGTGAAACAGGACTAATGCCCTTGAGCATCGGTCCGGATGGCTTTATGACGGTTCAAAAACCGGTACTAAAGACCGTTTTTAACCGGTACTGAAGGCCAGTTCGATAGTAGTGAGGGGTCATATCAATACACTGTTTGGTACGACATTTTATTAAGACTTTAGTGGACTGTTAGTCCTTTTAATTATGCTTATATACATTTTGGAAACAATACTTTATCATGTTATTATCTAGAATTAATAATGTCACAAAAAAGTTTGGTAACACTGCAAATATTTCAACAATCATGTAGAACCTTTTAGACAACATGTTGTACTAATCAAGCTCCTCCTTCTCTGAAGTTGTCATTGACATCGATAGTTTTGGCTCAACTAAAGTTTACACATTGAAGATTTCATTGTGGAACAAGAAATGTTGGACCAAATCAGCATTTAGATCGGTGCTGAGTTGAAGGCCAAACTAAAGGAACAAAATGCTGAATCATCTCGACACCAAGTGGTATGAGGAACATGCTAAGGGATCATGAAGCTACCAATAGGGAGTTTCTGGCCAATTACTTCTCAGAACATCCTTTATACACTGATGAAATGTTTCGTAGAAAGTTTCAAATGACAAGACCCATATTCCAACGAATTTGTGTGAGCCTTTGAAGGGTGGGATCCCTATTTCACTTATAGGGTTGATGCCACTTATAGAGTAGACTGGGGCTCTCGCCACTGTAGAAATGTACAAACACAATTCATATGTTAACATATGGAACCCCTACCGACTTACTCTATGTGGTAATAATGATTGGTCCAAGCACTACATTGGTGTGTTTGGGCAAGTTTGTGCAAGGGGTGATTAAAAGTTTGGCGAAGAGTACTTGCGACCCCACGAAGTGGAGCGATTGCTTCAGATTAGTGAGTCTCTTGGCTTCTATGGCATGCTAGGGAGTATACTGCATGCATTGGTAGTGGTAGAAAATGTCTAGTCACATGTAGGGGCCAATTCATTCGTGGTGATCATGATGTTCCTACTATGATTCTCGAAGCAGTTACTTCATGTGATCTTCGAAATCACTGTGCCTAATTTAAGTAGCCTTAATATATATTTATATTTTTTTGTTAGTAGAAAATTTCCGTAAGTACTCATTTTTACTAATTAAATTCCAAGCGAATGTTACCATATTTTGAATATTTCACTCGTAGTCACAATTTATAAACATGTAATTGTAGAAAAGTAAAATACATAGACGAACATGCTTCTGAAAAAATTAGCAGGCATGCATGCAATTCTCTCTTTGTCTAATATGTGTGAAATAATCACTTTTCTTATATGCTAACATTTTACTAGTGTAGTACATCCATAATATTAATCGCATAGGCTTGTTTATGTTTTTGACAAAAAAGCAACACAACAGAGTACAAAATTATAATTTTTTATTGATCACCATGTTCTATATATCATGCAAACGTGGGTATTTATACAAACAATATACAGATAACCCATTATTAAATGTATCTTTAGTATTATCTACAAATAATATAGTACGATGATATAGATAACAACTATCTATGCAACTTTATATGCTTTAGGCCTCATCTTCCTGCGGAATTCCGACTAAAAATCCGCGCCCTAGTTTAGCTTTTTTGCATCGTGTAACAGCATTTGCACTCACATTTCCATAGGGGTGAAAATGGGTCTGGTATTACCCGTCGGGTATCGGATACGGGTAGTGTTTTTATCCGTTTTTTCGGATATGAATTCGGGTATTTTTTCTTAGATCGGATACGGATAGTACCCGGATAGCTGAGCGTCGGATTCGGGTCGGATTCAGAGCGAGCACTACCTAGCAAATACCCGAGAATCTCGGGTCGGATATGGGTACCTGGGAGGTCCACATGCAAGGGAGAGAAAAGAGCAGCTCTGCTGATTTCTCTGGACAGATAGTATTCTAGTACTTATTAAAGCTATCAAATCAAATCAATATTTTATTAAAATTTTTACACACGTCGGCAAGATGAGGTTTGATATCCAGTAAAAATTTCATAGTAAAATCTTGTGTATAGAAATTACAGTAATTCTGACAATGTGCACTATCTGATTTTCTGTTTTCTGAGTTTGATTTAATTTATGACCAAAATGTGTTTAATATTTTATTTATATTTTTATTAAGGTTTATAATTAAAATATTTGTATTCTATAAAATTTTGAGATTTTTATATTTTACATTTTATTTATAAAAATTCTGACATTGCTATTTTCAGATTTATTTACTTTCAGGTTTTGAATTTGTAAAATCTTCAAATATAAGTTTTAATTTTTAATATTTTTACCAGAGGTGGATATCAAGTTGATGTCAGCATGGTAAGAATCTTGGCTTCAGAAAAGACATATATATTTCTACACAAATCTGACAATATCAAGATTGATATCTTATCTCAGGATTACAATTTCTTTTTAATATATTTTTATCACGTAATTTGATCCTAGATAGTTTGCGTATTATTCAACTAAGTACCCATTATCCGTATTATACCCATCAGTACAATATCCGGTATCCGTTTTCTGCCCGTTCGTAAATACTCGGTATTCGTATCCTACCCGATTTTCCACTACCCGTACCTATATCCCTATCCAAAAAAAATAATTAAGATAGAATACAGGATAACCTACTATCCGACCGTATCTATCCCGTTTTCACCCATACATTTCCATCTTCGAGTGAGAGAAGACCTCATCACCGCTGCAACCTCACTGTCAGGTCAGACAGGGAAACAAGTTACCCCACACGTCGGTGACTTCACATCACGAAACATGGCATTTCGTGCTTCCGCTCATGGGACAGTTCCGAAGGTCGCCGTCGAGCGCGCGCGGCATTCGCGTCAGGGCGCTCCCCAATCCCATCGCTCGACCTGGCCGTCATGCTCCTGAGGAATTTACCTACGCTGGGCCCGGACGGTCAGTGGGCTTATGTCCTTGTGCACCGGGCCCATGAGTGGCCCCGACGGTGCCCTGGAACAGGAGTAGATGGCAGAGCGTGCAAGGGTGTATGGTACACCTTTAACTTTATTAAAATTCATAAAGTTAGTGAAGTAGGATATTCTAATACCAGAAATTTATAGGGTTAGAGCTATGGGTATATTAAGAGTATTTAGGTGGGTCAACTTATTTATATTTTAAACTAAAAATAAAAACTTAATTAACTTTATTTTAACATACAAGCTTCAAATCTGAGATAAAACTGAAATCTATAACTCTGCCAAACAGGACCCACGTGACGGGGCGAACAATAGAGATTGGAAATTACTTGTGCACTTGGTCTTCTAGAGCTTGCTGAGGAGATGGGTGCATGACATCCGGGCCCACATGATGGGTGTTCTCGTGTCCCCGAGGAGCAGCACATGGGCTATGCACTAGTTCGTGAACCGGGTTTACGGAAGGAGTGCGTTGCTTTTCGCTCACGGAGTCTATCCATCCGTCGGGAATTAGGATCCTCTGTGGCTGCACTGTAGTTGGTGATCGCGCTTTTATAGCCTCAAACTGGTAACCGCCAAACACACGAATTTGCGGACAAATTTTTGCCAAAAATATAGGACCCTTCAAGTTCACCTTTGGAGAAATGTCCTCATGGAGAGCACACTGCATAATAATTAATAAGTATAGTTAGGGAAATAATTTTTACCATATCTTAACGTAGAATTAGTAGCAGAGCAAGAAATTTTAGAAACATAGCCAAGCCAAACTATAGCCACTCGTAACGTTGCTTGTCCACAGGAACTTGCCCAAGAGGAGGCCAGAATTGGTGGCTTTCATGGTGCCGGTGGCATGCGGAGTGCTCACTATAGAAAGTAGAGTGCTCACCATAGAAAGCAAAAGTTAATCTAAGGGTAAATACATATCGTGTCAACCCGGTGATCTGATACCAAGATGATACAGGGAGTGCTTGATCTTCGTGACGTAGGATCAAGGATAACTTTGGATCTGTAAACCCTGACAAACATGATAGCATCAACCACTGTTTCAATATAGCAACCTACGACAAGTGAATTCGTCCAAGAATATACTCATGATCCATGTCTACTCGACTATGTAAGAAGTAGATGCACCTTTTCTGTAATCACACGAAGAAATTGTAAGAACAACGAAGGTATTTCTAAGAAAATTGCCCAATTCCCAAAAGGCAACGCGTAGCATAAATCAGATAATAAACAATATTAGTTGTCTTGAAAATAACGTGGTCTTCACTTACAATAATATATCAAAGGGATTAAGGGGGTGTGCAACCTAGCCTAGAGTTGGCCAAGGTGGGTCTTACCCTTCTCGACTTTATATCTAACTCAAATTACTAATCTAATTTGGTTAATCTAGGAGCTGATATTTGTCGACCAATTTAAAAGTAGAAGGAAGCTGATTATAGTTGTCTCGTAATGCAGTGAAATAGAGATGACCTTCTAAGTTTTCAAACAAAATTTCAAAAATGCTGCAATCAGAGTCTATATGTGAGAATTATGACTCTTTATTGTCCAACTCGTCTGGCATTCTAAATTGGATTTTTTTGCTCTTTAAATCCAATTTGATCTTATCTCTTCCTTTGCTTTCTTGTCTTTTTCCGAATTGGGCCTAAACCTTGCCTTCTTGTACATTGGCTACATGGGCTACTCCCACTTGGGCTTCTTTGGCCGCAAGAGCCTTGTACGACTTCTAGGCTTTTCATGTGGCTTCTATCCTCCCTTATCTTCTGCTGGGTTCTACCATTGTTTATCGATGTAATTAAGCTCCATTTGATCCTTGGTAATTCTTCGTACGTAACAAAAAGCAATGGCCCGCTATTAGGTAGTATATTATTCTCATATAACAAAGGAAATTGTCTAAGGAACAAATTCACCTGTTATATTTGATGCGGCTTAATAATTCTTTCTAGTTAATTAAGATATTAAATAAAAATGTATTGGATGTTTATCCACACCATTCTCTCCTACGAGAAAAGTTATCCTCGGTTTTTGCCTCAACTTCTGATAATCTAAAAATATACTAAACAAAGAAGACAATGTGCATGCATGGTATATACATTCATCATTCATCTTGACATTCCCATTCAGCGTACGTACGATGATATAGAGCATAATAAAAACTATATGAGATACAAGTCAAATCAGTAATGATAATCATAGGAAATAAACGTATAAGCATGATATATTTAATTGCTAATTATGTTATTATTTTCTATGTATCGTAGATGATAACTATGTGATTTTGATAAATATATCATATCCGTATCACATATGGCATGAAGACCTCTTAAATCTAGAACTCACCTAATCACCTACTCAGGGCTCGGCGACAACTGCGGCGGAAAACAGAGGAGCTTCTCTCCTCGAGCTACCTCCCGGAGATGAGGGCAGACTCAAGGCATACTCGATCGAGGCATAGATGGGCGGGAAGGCTCGGGGCGATGTCCTGGCTGAGCTCGTGTCCGGCGTGGCAACGTAAATGTGGATGCGGTGAAATAAATGCGGCCGAAAGTACAAAACCACATACGAGATTTTGTTCGGTATTCGATTAGTAGACCGTCTAGGAGGTTGCATTAGGAATTTAGTTAGGAGTCGGATTGAAGATTAGATTACAAAATAAGTTGTTTTTTCTCTTTATACAACTTGTATAAATCTACTTTAATATTTATACAACTTTTAAAAAGGACATAGAAGTACCTCTCTTAAAAAATGATTAGGAAATTGATTTAGAGAGGAAATTAGGGGTGCTGTACACGAGTAGTTCTGGGCAGAAGAAAACTAAATTGCCTGCGAAAATGATTCGGCCTAAAACACATTTGAAGGAAAGAAATTTGATTTACCAAGTTTCAAATTTTTTAATTCAAGGCAAATTTAGGAAGCAAAACTTCAAATTCAAAAGGTTTTCTGAAATTACGGAAAACTAGAATTTAAATAAAAAACAAAATTTTGGAATGTTACAGCAGATTTGCAGCAAGGATCATACATACAGCAAACGCTGGAGGGCGTCAAAAAATCTAAATTGAGCTCACATGAGATGTTTCAGGAGAGGAGGAAAAGAAGGAAACGATTGAATGAATTAATGTCTGATGTACAATGGATCTGATGGTACAGATGCTACAACTATGCTGCAACGAAATACATAATGTAACAATTTTCACGAATGTGAATTGAACAAAGATACACAAGCCCCCACGGACGACACATGGTGGAGGCCAGAGGAAACAGTGTAACGATCAATTGTGTGACATATATGTACCAATTTCCCAGATCGTGTGGGGCATACAAAGGTATCGCGCTGTCAATAAGGTTTACTGTGCTTGCTGTTGTCTCTCTTGAGTTGTACTTTCAATTTCTTACCACCTAATGGAAATCCATTCATCCTACTAATGGCTGCCTGTGCAGAAGCGGGAGAATCGTAGCTTACAAAACCTGCATCCAGTCAAGAACAAATTAACAAACTAAGCTTATACAATCCCTATTCTCGAAACTCCAGCTAGGAAGAGTGAGTTACCAAAGCATTTACTAACACCAGTTGCCTTGTCTACAAAAACTTTAGCGCTCAATACTCTACCAAAACTCTGAAATGCATTTGCAAGGTCTTGGTCACCAAATTCTTGTGGGATGTGGTAGATAAATAAATTGGCTCCAGGAGGACCTGTATACATGATAAGTATAATCTAAACAAACTTAAGAACTGAAGGGTGAAATAACTAACTTTATAAGTAGTAAAGGATACAAACCCTCTATCTGGGGACCAGGCTTGTTGCTGGTACTTGAAGATGTGGGGGAAGTAGCATTTACATTTGGAACTTTAATTGAATTGTGAGAATTCGTGTAAGGACGACTATTGATGGCACCACGAGGATATGATCCAGGATACTGCATACCAGGCACAGCCGGATAAGGGCTGCCTAACTGCACTGAATTAAATGATCTAGGAACCGAATTAGGGGAAAGTTCAGAATTAACACCAGGCATTGAGCTTCCTTGATTAACAGGCTGAACTATATTCTGGAAGGCAGCTTGATTTTGCATAGGAGATAAAGGGTATTGCATAAGTCCATAGGTTCCTTGTGGCTGCACACATCAACAAAACTAGAGTTATATTATGTCACAATGCAAGACAGATCAAATTCAGGGGCTACTGTGGCCCTACAAGCATACCACGCTCAATCCAAGTTCACAAAGCATCTGTTTTTTAGAAAAAAAATATATAACTAGCACATTAAGATACCATTGAATCCAAGTTGATGACGCATTTGGTTTTGGCTAAATACTACTAGCCCATTAAGGAAGCTGGAAAACTGCAGCAGTTCAAATGAATGCCTTTTCTGTTGTGCATGACGATAGTGAACTATTCTGTTTGGCTGTTTGCAACAGTAAATGTTCAGTAGCATGTCCTTTGACAAGGATTTGTTTCAGAAAACTGAAAATCTGTCGTAAGTTAGGATTACTGCCATTGTAGGATTAGCCTTTTGTTGTATGATGCACTATAACCTTTAGATTTTTAAATCATAATTCACCTGGTAGCCATATCCATTATACTGAGGAACATATCCCATCTGTAAAGCTCCAAATAATGATGTCTGCTGCATGGCATTTGCATTTGACATATTAGACGACTGCAATTGAGCCTTTTGTGCTTTTCGAGCCTGCCTTTCTTTTTCTGTGTCAGCCCATTTTATAACCAAAGGTACACTTGAACCCTAACAAAAGATCAGGGCACATCAGGATTTATATAACCAATCATGAAGATGCAGAAGAAAAGGAAATAACTAATATAAATGCGTATAACAGTGTCCAATTTCCAATCATTATGTTTTCAAAGTTTTCAAATTCAAAATGCAGCAATAAATTGGACTAGTTTTTTTTTGCCTGGAAACGTGCCCAAAACTGGACAGAACTGGCCAGCTTCCAGCTTAGGCTAGTTCTGGTTTCTCAAACCCCGGTTCCCATCGCTCATATAAGATCAAGAATGTCCAGCTCGAATAGGGCAGCAGAATCCACCACCCATATGGGCTAAAAGCTATTTGTGACTCATCTATGGTTAATCTGATCTGGATGTACAGCTGTATCATGCTTTGTGTGAGCATAGTTTGCTTTATATATTGAAAACTGCCATGGCACAGCAAATGCAAGATTTTTTTTTTTTTAACAATGTGGTGCTTGGCAAAGTTTTTGGACCAGGCTTGCAGTACTGCTCTCTCTTTTTCTATCTATCTTTCTTTTCTTTTTTTTTTTTTTTTTCTTTCTTTTCTTTTTGAGATGCCTTGCAGTACTACAACTAAAAAAAACTGGACTGCACAAGCACAACCCAATTATAGTTGGGTACGCATTATGTTTTTCAGGAGAGCCGAAGCATAAGACTATCCCCACAAGTCAGTACAAATTATTTGGAATACTTAACTTTTCACAAACCTCTATTTGGTGCTTCCCATTTAGAGCTTCAATAGCTGCCACAGCTTGCTCTTTTGTTTCATACTTCAGAAAGGCACAGCCGGCTGCAACATCCACAGTTGTTAAGCAAAATGTGCAGAAGGTCTAAAACAAAAATGATCTTCCTTTCAATCAATAGGAAAAGCAACTCTTTCCACAAGAAAATTTTACCTTTGCTAGTCTGTTGTGAACCTCTCAAAACTTGCAAGTCCTTGATATTCCCATATTTTGTAAACAAATCAGTCATCTCAGCATCTGTTACATTTTTTGGGAGCATTCCAATGAACAGTTTGTGCTCTTGAAGCAACAGCATAGACATGTCAGTCGAATGAGGATCAAAATAATACTCCAAGCAATGACTGATACACAAATTCGTTATGAATGAAATAATTTTAGAAAGCCTCATACCCAATCTTTCCAACTCTCCATCAGCATATTTTACTTGCAATGGACTTGAGGCCTGGTTTCAAACAGAGAAAGAATAGAAGGAAAAGAAAAGAACCATTAAGGACAAATAGAAAGAAGTAACAGTGGTCCTACAAAATTTAAATCAGTGTTTCGTGAATATTTATAGAAGAGATTTAAAAAATCCATGATCACTAAAAGAATTACTAGCCATTGGATTGCCACCGCATATAGTTATTACCAGCAAAAATCATATGTAACTATAAATTTTGCCCATAATTAGAAGGACTGGTGTATCACTCAGGTAAGCTAGGGCATCTGCTCTCTTAATTTATTCAAAATCATGTTAGTATCATAGATCATATGGTTCAAGGTTTAGGTCCGATCTCTACATCAAAAGGACTCAACAAACATCTGCTGATACTAGCCACATACGACGATAATATTGTAGTATCCCAGCCCATTAATTTGAAGGGCCATATGGTCTATGTGGAGTGGTAGTGGGATTAGTTTCATATTGCTTGTCTAAAATGAGTTATAGTAGCATATAATATTTGTTGGGCTCAAACGTAGCAATTCCAGGTTAATTTTTTTTTATGAAGCGGGAACGAAAGTATAAGTGAGGTGCCATGCATTTGTGGGCTTGCCCCATGGTAGGTTAGGCTTTGTGTGGGTTTTGGGTTAGGGTGTTCCAGATGGTATTAAAGCATCAACTTTGACTGCACAAGCGCATGTGAGACAAGGGCACAGCTATGCACATGGAGCGTGTGGGCTAGGAGTAGACACACAACATGACATATGTGTTGGCACTGAACACACAGACGTGAGATGTGTACCGAGAGGTGGTTTTAGGTATTAGCTGTGTTTACAGTATGCAGCTAAGGGCGTCAGCCCTTAAGGGGGTGAATATAATATTCTGACCCGTTAGTTTGAAGGCCCGTGTGGCCTATGTGGAGTGATGGTGGGATTAATCCTATACTAGTCTAAAGTGAGTTGTAGTAGTATTAATACCTGTTGGATCCAAACGTAGCATCTCCAGATTAACTCTTTTACACAAAGCGAGAACAAAATTGTAAACGGAGTGTTGTTAACCTTTTCACACAAAGTTACATAAAACAAGGACAACAGTGTAAGTAGGGTATTGTTAACCTTTTCACACGAAGTGAGGACGAAAGCGTAAGTAGGTGCGCGGCTTTGTCCCATGGTGAGCTGATCTTCGAGCAGATTTTGGGCCAACATATTATAATTAGCACCAAAGCATCAACCCTCACTGCATAGGAACATGTACGTGTGGGCCCTTAGCGGCACAACACGAAGGTTGCAATGAAGGGTGGTTCTAGGTATTTGCCATGCATACGACGTGCTACCGAGGGCGTCAGCTCTTAAGGGGGGTTGAGTGTAATACCCTGACACGTTAATGTGGTGGCCTATGTGGCTCATGTGAAGTTGTGGAGTTGCTGGGATTAGTCCCATATTGTTTACCTAAAATGATTTGTAGTAGCATATAATACTGCTGGATCCAAACGTAGCACCTTTGAATTAACCCTTTTACATGGAACGAGAACGAATGTGTAAACGGGGTACTACACATATGTGGGACTACCCCACGGTGGGTAGGGCGTTGAGCAGATTTTAGGCCAGGTTATTACAAATATTCCTCATATTTTAGTGATGCAAATGGAAATAGTAGGGTTGAGATCAAATCTTTAACCTTTCCCACGTCAATGGGTCACACACAAGTATACAATGATATAATGTCCAATTGTACCCAAGCTGATATTAGAGGTGCCTTCAGTGCAATTTGGAGTATAGAGTTTACTGTAATAACTGAAGTAATTCATAGAATGTTTTAACATAACGTTTGTTGCACTACTGTACATGTCTCTCCATCTAGCATATTGGACGATGCATTCCACATAGATAGTTATTCAGGAAAAGGACCACAGTTTATTAGCACAATTTACCTCAACCAATAGACTGCAGACTATCAGCACATGTGGACCAACCTTTTTTCCTTGTTTTCCACAAGACCCCATTCAAAAAAAGTTTCAAAAACTAATACTTTACATTATTCAACTGCCTAAGAAACTCATATGGAAAAGTGGAGTAACTATATGAGCCAATAATCATACAGGAATATCTAACTATTCATCACTTAAGCCACCCCGGGCATGGAATGACCTTGCTCACGGCAACTCACCAATTGACCAAAATCTTGATAAGTTCTACAAATCATTCAACATTTCTACTATAACATATTGCACTGCACTATCATTTTGGCATACATGGTAACCTCAAAATGGCTACCATACTTGAATGCAAAGATACCCACAAAGGTAGTAGCATAGTCACACCTAAATTTTACAGATCAGCAACAAAGCAAGGTTATTAAAGCGATAAGGCGAGGTGACTTACCACCCTTTTACAGCCAGCGCTTAAGGAGCGCAGCAAGGCGATGTTATACATACATCCTAACCTAGTATAGCAGCATAATTGAGAGCACTGGTAAATAGCTAGTAGCACACCAATACAGTAACACAGTCCTCAATCGGTATTTCTCCTCAGTCGTCAATACATATATATGAATATATCCTCATTTGGTCATTCATCCTAAGTAGATCAGTCCTCAATCCTCATCAACATACTGCATACAAGGGGGGGGCAGAACAGCTACAAAGGAAGAGGGGAGGGGGATGCTGGCGGGGGAGATGAGGGGAGATCTTTAGAGAAGAGAGGCGGATTTGGACTCTGGAGATGAGGGGGAGGCCAACGGGGGAGACGAGGGGAGGCGAGAGAAGTGAGAGGCCGGTGGTAGCGGGGAACCGTACTTGATGGCTGGATCTGGCCTCTAGAGCAAAGGAGGCGATGGTGCTGGACTAGAGGAACCATGGTGTCCGCCTCAAGCTGCCACAACGCCATACAACACCTCAGAGATGCCATGGCCATAAGGCGGACGCCAAACCCTTCTCTAGCAAAGCAACGGCATGGCACATCCCTTTAGACCGCCTTACTGCTTAAGTAACGATTTAATAACCATGCAATAAAGCACCAACTTCCAGGGAATCTCGCCCTAAGGATTCCCTTAACCCCACCTATAGTGCTAGTAGGCCATAAACATGCATTCACTCCTGATTCATGCACTGCCAAATATATTATTGTTATCCAACAGTCAAAAGTTCCCAACAATTCCTGATCCAAAAAAGGAATTCTTCAGAGGGATCAATTGCCAAATTATACCCTGGCACATACAGGTGAAACAAGCAAGGTTGTGTACACATACCCCAGGAAGGGTGCGCTTGTTGTGATATGCATTCACTGCCTTGTCAGCCTCCTCCCTTGATGGGCAGATCAGGAAGCAGCAGCCTGGAAATGTCCAGTACACCTTATATCAAGATCAAATTAAGGAACAAGAGGATAAAATAACATAAGGGTAGCCATCAGGAGACTACAGCAACAGCAGAACAAAAAGAAAAAGAAAAAAGCCACTGGAAACACCAAAACAAAAAATATTCTCCTAAGAAAAGACAGCCGTAATTTCAAAGTTTGTTAACAAAGGCAATTCTAACTGAATTTGCACATGCAGGACAGCATGCATTATTTATCATTTTCACATCTGATTCCTCTTGGGAGAACAAGAGCAATGACCAAAGATAGCACGTACTGGATCAATCCCTCTTAAGAAGAAGTACAGAACTAATTCAAACCAACCAAAATGCAGAAGCGCCAATTCCATATTAAAAACAGGTCCTAGTGAGCAATAGTTCTACAGCAAGTTCTAAACAATTACCAACATATTTGATCATCATGCTCGCATGGGCAAGTGACTGAGCACAATGTAAGGTAAAACAGCCAAAGTTTCCAGAGTTACCTTGAAATACCATGCAAAGATAAATTTCTTTATGGGACCAATTAAGTTCTTAAATCCACAAAAGCAGCAACAAACACACGTATAATGATATTAGTCCTAACATCTAGCAGATCGCACGTACAAAAAAAAAGGACAAATCTTTGTTTAGCTATTGGTTCGAATGAATCCGTACTACACAGACAGCCTGAAATCGGGGTCCAACTGAAATCAACAAGCTCAAATTCGAGCTCCAAGTCTTAGCAATCTAAATCCCAAGAACCAAAATTCCCCAACCATCAAAATTCGAAGTATCAGCGAAAGCTAAACTTCCCCAACCATCAAACTACCAACCCAACCCCATGAATAACTCAAAAGAGTTTGCACCCAACGCACAAAATTTGAACATTTTACACAAGCAATGGGTCAAATCCACTAAGTCAATATCATATAAAACTGATGAAACCCATAACCTGAGCTCATGTCCAAGTAAACAAGAGAACTTCATGCAAAGATGAAACCTCCTACATATTAGAGAAAATCTACGACCATACGACGAAGAACCCAAAAGTAATCACGGCTAACTCAAAATTGACAAAGGTCAACAGTTTACTCCACAAAGAACACCAGCTACCACAAATTGAACGCAACCCTTACACAGAAGTCCCCATGAACAACCGGAATTCCCCACCACATTGCGCAAAAATCGCCACGAAGGCAGCCAATTCCCAGCAAAGCACGAAACCTTTTTGCCCCCCAAAACACAGGAACCTAGGCGGCAGCTCAAATTCCCCGGCGGCATTGCCGTCAAGCTCACAGCCACACCGGAGCCCCTCCCAAAATACGAAAAGCGCACGCAACCGAACACAATTCCGTCCGCCCCACCGGACCGCGCCCAGATCCCGCCCGACCCAGAGAAAAAACAAGCACGGGGTTGCATTGCACGGGAGCAGCGAGGAAAATTCGCGCTCGGGGGCGCACAGATCCGGACCTCGGGACGCCCTGGTAGCCTTGTCGCGGATGACGGTGACCTCGTCGACGATGGCCACGTCGCGGAACATGGCCGCGAGCTCCCCCTCCGTCATCTGCTTCGGCACCTGCCCCACGAACAGCTTCACGCTCTCCTCCCTGCCCCCCTCCTCCCCACCGCCACCACCTCCCCCCGCCGCAGCGGGCGGTTGCTCCTGCTCCTGCTCCTGCTGGTGGTCCCTGTCACCACCGTCCTCCGCCATTGGCCTATCTGGCTAGGGTTTGCGGCGGAGACGTGGGAATTTCGGTTTTGTTCGGTCGCGCAGGTGGTGGTGGCGGCGGAAGCGGAGAAGGAGTCGGGAGCAATTAATAGTAAATAAATACAAGTGAATTAGGAGGAGCAATGGATATGGTAGGCAAGAGAGGGAAGACGAGAAGGTGGTGGCGATGTGCTTCCTGTGATTTCTTCTTTCTTTAGTCCCAACGGTTTTCTGCCAGCTTGTCCGCTTCTTTCTATTTTATGATCATGTTTAGAGGGTTTAAAATTAGATTCAGCTTTTAAAAAGTTAATAAATATTCTCAAACAGTTTAGCTTTTAAGTAGCTTTTCACATAAGCCAAAAGCTATACATAACTAACAAAAATCAAAAGCTGAAAGCTGGGCTGAATCTGTTTTTGCAGCTTATTGCCGAAGGAAATTAGCTATTTATTAAACGGTTTCTTATAAAAAGTTACAGCTGTTTTTCAGCTCAAAAAAATAAAAAAAAAGCTTTTCATAAAAGTTCCAGCTCCTCCAAACAAACCTTAAGTTTACTAGAGTAAATGTGTTAAAAAAAGTTTGCTAGAGTAAATTTTATATCTAAGGAGGTGTTTGGATCAGTGGTGTTTCATTGAAATATTTTAAGATCTATTTTAAATTTGAATTAAATTTTAAAATATCTTAAGAAATTACCACTTATCCAAATAGGGCAAAAAGATAATATTGCTGCAAGTAAGTAGACTAGCCAGGTGGGACTAGCATCCGACACTCGAAGCAATGCAATCCCTTCCGATTTTATGTGGAAATATTGTGCTATAAAAAGGCCATAAATCATCGTTACGGTAGGAAAGATTGGTTTTAAAATAAAATTTGTATTGTATAGCATCTCTATTTGTGTTTACACGGTAAATAGGTTGTGTTGGTTCCAGGCTGGCAACCCACCTATAGGATGTCTATTCTGTTTGTTTGAGGATTCCTTATTTCATATTATAAACACCCCATATAAAATGAAGGAAATTTACCATTGCTTCTTCGAGGCTATGTCAAGTCTCCAACCAGTTGGGTTGGTGAATTTTGATTCAATTACCAATAAAACCTTTAGGGTCCATTTGAAACTCAGGAATTTTACACAAAAGAAAAGATTTAATTACCACATGAATCGAGAAAAAATTTAAATTTCAAATGGGCCATTTGCATTTTTACACGCTATTAACTTTTGTTGATGGTAAGGGATGCCATGTATTTGTATTGAGCATAAAATTATTATTATTTGAACTATTGTCTCCAATTTACACAAGTCAACTCATGAAAATTCTGACTACGAGAGCAGCTAATGCCAAGAAATTGTCAACTGACAGACCACTTCAAAGTTAAGACTATATGATTCTTGCATAATGCAATTTGAATGATGATTGACCTTTGCGGTCATAAAATTAGAGCTAAAATATGTCTAGAGATAGGCAAGTAACGAAAATAAGGTGCAAGATAAACATGTATATTAATCTCCTTCCTTTAAACAAAAATATAAGGATAAACACAACAATAGGCAATATGCTTTTGTAGAAGAAAAGATAAATAGTTATCAAATTAATGGTGCATGCCAAATTGTGATAAATTTCATGCACAACTGGTGGTTAAAATGTTACATACAAACATTTTTTGTTCTTGGTTCTTCTTCCCCCTGCCTTGCTTGACGGTAACGGTGAAAGTAACTTGCCAACCATGGAACAGAGGCTGAACCGCTGAAGGAATCATGCCATCATGGACAAGGACAGACAGGCTACAAAGGCACAAAGCTAGCCCAGTTGGAACTCTCCCTCTCAGTCCTACGGGGGAGCTGGCATGTCACTCTCTTCTGAATCCATCTGATAAAAAGGGCAACCACTCGGGCATGATGTTGGGTGTATTCAAGGAGAAATTACTGGGTATCCCAATATCCTTGAGCACATATCAGGGCTACCCTTCGAGATTTTACATAGCAAAAGAGTGAAGCGGAAATGATAGTAAAAGGTGATAAGGTCCAGCAAACATAACTAGCCCATCTACACGCAACTGATTGGATGATACCTTAGAAATGGGCGTCCTCGTCACCGAAACACGTGGCGTAAAATTAATTGTGCATTGGGTCATCTTACACATTCTAAATATGTTCAGTAAGCAGTGGCTAAGTACGAAAATCATACTTCGCAAGACTTTTAAACAAAAGTATATCTTACCATGTTCTCACATGTTGCATAAAGCAAGCTTTCTTTCACAATATCAATAGTAGATTGCAAACGCATGTAATATTTGATAAACAAGTAATAATAAAACATATGTAATAACTGTAAACACATGGCATGCTGTCATCAACATTTAACCACAGCAAAACTCTCACTACAAGAAAACGACAATTTTTCATCGGCCCACGATATTTTCGTCGGCTTTCTACAGGCCGACAACAATAATAATACGTTTTCATCGGCCTAAGTCAAGCCGATGAAAATATATCTATTTTCGTCGGCCAGACCCAACAGCCAACGAAAATAAATCTATTTTCATCGGTCTGTTTGCGAAGCCGACAAAAATAGTCCTGCTAGGGGCAGCAGTTGAATTTCAAATTATTTTCGTCGGGTTCGTTGGCCGACGAAAAAAGCTTGACCCATTCATCTTATGCCACGTGGCAGGAAGAACTATTTTCGTCGGCCAAGTTGGCCGACAAAAATAAGGTGTAATAAGCCCTATGGCCTTCCCCCTCACATACCCATTCGCTCGCATCGCGCCACCTCACCTCCGGTCTTCCTGCGCCGCCACCTCAGTCCGCTGCGCCTGCGTCTGTGGCGGCGCCGTCCATCTTGCCGCCGCCCCTCTCTCGCGTGTTGCGCGCGCGTCTCGTCCATCGCCCCATGGCCGACTCCCCATGCCCAGTGCCACGCGTCGCGTCCCTCGCCCCGGGCCGCCCTGCCCTCCCAGCGTCGCCGCCGCCGCCCTCCCGCATGCCGCCCGCCAAGCAAGGTGAGTTTTTCACTATTTTTTTCAGTTGTTTGATGTTTTTTTGTTTAGTTTAGTGTTGATTAGGGTTTAGATTAAATTTATTGATTAGTGATGTTTTCATCGGTCGAGTAGTTAATTAGATGATTAGTTGGGCTATTTTCATTGGCCAAGTAGCGAGCCGACGAAAATTCATATTTTATTATATTTGGACCATGATTAGTTTGGGGTTAAAGTTGGTAAAGTATGATTCAATTAAGTAGAATCGATTTGGTCAGCCAAACTTAGGCGTCACCCGTTCGGGGTGAAGAAGGAGAAGATGACCAAAAGCAATATAGGGAAGAAATGGCTCAGCGTCACGGCCCGAAGTACAACTGGAGGAACGAGGAGCTGGATATCTCGGCGCTATACTAGAGTGGTGGGGGCAAGAGACATGGAAGGTGAGATCATCCCCCTTATTTGAGTTTTGTCGAAAATCCTGATATGATCAATCGTTGCACTTTATGAATGCCTTCGGTTTCGTATATGTGTGTTGCAGGTTCTCTATGTTCAACGGGGTTGTGGACTCCGACGTTACTCTGTCCCAAGGAAGAGCGTCGGGGTCCTCACAGAGCAGCGCTCGCTCCTCTAGGGATAATGCAAGGTTCATGGAGTATGAGGAGCAGGCTCGCCAAAAGCGTGAGGAGTCTTGTTAACAGCGTGAGTTGATAGCGAATTACAAAGTCGAGATGGCGCACTTGAGGCAAATGCAGGCGTACTTCTAAGGAACTCTTCAGGTAAAAGCTCGAAATCTAAACAGCATGATTAAGTTTTGATATTGCGGATCTAACACTTTGACTATATGTAGCAACTCTACGCAACTGTGGGCCCTCAGCATGGCTTGCCTATGCTTCAGCCTCCTCTGCCATTCTACGGGTATCCGCCTCTAGGGCAAGCACCGCAGGTACATATGCTTTAGGTTAATTTGGTTTTAAAAATTATTTGCAATTCTAGACTAACGTGAAATTTCATAACTCCTTCTCTACAGGGTTCTCAGCCTCCTCCGCCGTTCTACCCGTTTCCGCCTCCACCACTAGGGCTAGCTTAGGGTTCGACCTCGTACGCTCCTAATGCAGAAGTCGATGGCTTCTTCGCCTCCGGAGGTAGCGGCCACAATTCAAACACCCTAAAGATTTAGAATTGTAGATACACTTGTGATGGATCGAGTAGTGTAGTTGGACGAGAATTGTGATATGATTTGGATATTAATATATGTTGTTGTATTTGCAATATTAATGTGATACATTTTTGAATTGAATATTAATGTAATTTTCAAATTATGTGATGCATTTGTGATTGTTCTAATAAATATATGTTGGTGTATGTGAATTTGACAAAAAATTGTATATTAGTGCTACAAAACAAGCATTGGGGACAGGTTTTGCGGTGGTACCTCGATATTTTAAATCGGTCATGGTGGTAAGCGAAAATACTAGAGGTACCAAATTGCAAAAACAAGCCATGGGGAACTAGTTTTGCAGCTGGGACTCCCAGCAAATTTGTCGGCCATGGTGGTAAGCGAAAATCTTGGGAACCGGTTTTGCGACTAGTAACTCGATATTTTTCGTCGCTACCATGGTAAGCGAAAATATTTGGCGCTATTTTTGTTGGCCAGGCCGACGAAAATAATTCAACGTGGCAAGACTGGGCTAGTCGTCAGCCTGTTGTTTTCGTTGGCTAGGCCTAGCCGATGAAAAAATTAATTTTTTGTCGGCAACCGACAAAAATAAACCATATTTTCATCGAGTTAGTTTCGGCGGTCTATTTTCATCGGCAAGCCGAAGAAAATAACTATTTTCATCGGGGAACTCCCTTGTTTCGTCGGCTTTTGGCCAACGAAAAAAGTTCAAGTTCCTGTAGTGTCTTTTTGCCAAACAATCTGTGCATGGATTCCCCATCCATATACTCCCAATACCATTTTAAAAATGAGAAAACTACTATAGAGGAGGATTCACCAAGTCATTCACAAACCAGAGGAATAGCTATTTAAATAGATTAATACACTTTGCAGAGGCCGTACAACTTTATCCACATAGCATAAACATCCCACCATGTAGGTGCATGTCACGTGATACTATCAGTACCCGATTTGAAGCTAAAGATAAAGCTTTTAAATTGTTGATCCTAGCAACAAACCATCCGTCGATACCCTCTTTAGGATAAGGAGTACTCTTTCAACATCACAAGAGCTCAAACATTGTGTTGGTACACCATGCTTATCTAGCGAGGTCCCTAAAAGCAGGGTGTACACCCTCCAAGCCTGCACAAGCCCAATCTCATCTATTAGCTACCACATGTGGTTTTGATGCTAGACCACGACAACTTATTGTGCTAGGGCCTTCTCATAAAAGACGTATATGGTTTGTACATTGGTTGTTGTATCTAACTACATCATAAACTCGGTCCTTAGTGATTCGATCGAGACAAACACATACCTGCATCTCCTACACTAGCACTGATCTTTACAACCATAAGCCCAAGTCTAAAACATGTTTTCTATTTTATTTTTTAGCCCAAATAATAGAGGTACCACCTCTAGACTAAAACCAAAATATTTCCCTTATAAACATTTTGACCATAGTCTATCTAGTTACGTGATAATGGTATAGGTAGGGCTAAGCATCTACCATACATCTACTCTAGTTTTCTATAGATAATTATTTGAGCAGTGAATAATAGTTACTAAGGTGACAAAGGCGGGGTAAAAATTTATCAGGGTAGGGCATATACAACAATTGGACATAACTACCATTCCCATCAATATATCAATTTTTATTAGAAATACTCGCATACATAATAGTTTTAAACACAACTGTCGACGATCGGGATCGTCAACCGCGAGAAAAGAGGTAGGGGTCAGAGAGTTTATGGGACCCGAGTGCGTTCGCTTCGAGCGAAGGAAGGAATCGTCGGTGATGGTGAACAAGGCGACAACGAGCACGAGACAAGAGTTTATACTGGTTCGAGCCCCTGTGAAGGTAATAGCTCTACTCCAGTCACCTTGCAGCGGTGATTCTTGCTATTTGGGTGTACAGAGCAATGTTTACAACTCAAGATAGTAATGGCGATCCCTAACTCGAGCTGCTGCGTGTGCTGTCTTGTCTTCGTGTCCCTGGAGCTCATGCGTCCTTGGTCTTTATACTTCCTTTGCACGCAACGCCCGGGAGCGATCCTCGGAAATGGGGGCCTTCGTGCACCTTGAGGGTGGCAAGAATCGCCCCGAACTTGCTGCAAGACTCTGAGTCATCCCCACGACCTGCTCTCTGGCAACCGTCAGTCAAATGCCTGATCCGAAATCCTAGGGCGGTCCAGGGGCTTCAGGCGAGACCCCGCTCGAGCTCGAGGTTGAGAGGTGCCGAGCTCGGGCGTGCCGTGCTCGAGGTCGAGCGCCCCAGTGTGTACCCAAGTCGCGGTCGGGGCCTTCCGAGCTTGGGGATCTGTTGACCGCACTCCGGCCAGTCAAGGAGTACCCAGCCCTCGTCAGCTAGCCCCCGAGGCTCTAGGTCGGAGGGAACCCTCAGGACGACCTCGAGCCTTATTCTTGAGACGGAAAAACCTTCGTAGGTCTTGACTCCTTGGTCGAGGTCGGGCGGAGACCACAAGGCAAGTCTTTTGGCCTCGACACCTGGCGACCTTCGGACTTCTCGATGTTGGTACGGATGTGAACGGTTGGTGGGCACCTGGCGGCGTCTCAACTCCGTAGCCCAAGCCTTAATCACAGCCATCAAGTCATAGTTGGCACGCCTTTTAAGGCGCCGTGGACTGGATATTACCGTGTTGTGGTTCATAATCCATACGTTCGGGATCTTCAGCAAGAAAAGCTCTCGCCCTTGAGCCCTTCGTTTTCCAAGCCCTCTCGCCCGAGCAAGGTCCTCCCTTCCCCCTCAGACCAAACCAGTCGCAACCGCCATGGCCAAGTTAGGAAGGAGCACTCTGTCGCACTCGAGGATGAAGGAGCTCGAGTCCCTGGGGCTGCTAGACCCGTTCGCGTGGCGGCTGCCGGGCAACGAGACCGTGCCACACCCCAAGGACGATGAGATCGTCTGCACCGAGCATTATGCCCTCTTTGGCCTGCGGACCCCGGAGAGTGAGTTCGTCGTGAAGGTCCTCTCCAGCTGTGACATCGAGCTCATCAATCTGGTGCCCAATTCTATTCTTCTCCTCACCATCTTTTCCCATCTATGCGAGGGATTTCTGGGGATCCTCCCGACTCCCTCGCTCTTCTTCCGGTACTTCAGCCTCTTCCGCTCCGGGAAGGACCCCGTGGTCGGATGCCTCTACTTCCGGCTGCGGGTCGGGCTCAAGTGGTCCTTCCCCAAGTTCCACCACAGGACTCCTCGGCCGTGGAATGGCGTTGGTTCTACTGAAGAGGGGGCGAGGCAATTTGGTGTCTGAAGGGACCCCATCGCCAACCGCAAGAAGGAGACCCCGGAGTCGGACGACCTCGAGGTCGACGAGGAGGCCATCGCCCTCATCCATATCTGCGCCAACCGCGGTCTCAACGGGCAGGCGATTGCCAACGACTTCCTGCGGAACCGTGTGTCCCCTCTCAGGTGGAGGGAGCACCCGTTCTTCGAGATCCAGGGGTCCGAAGATGCGACCCGCGAAGGCACATCTAGTAAGTCTTTTTGCCTCAAGGTCTAGCTTGCGCACTCCCTCCGATCTTCTCTTGACAGCCGCTTGTCTTGCAGTGCCGAAAGAATCCTGGGTCTCCGCCAGGATGGTCGAGATGTTCGGGAAGCTGGCGCACGAGTACGTCATCGGCAACCCCGTCCCGAAGAATGTACTCCGTCGAAAGAACGAGGTAAGTCACTCGACCAAGTGCTCGAGTCTTCTCCCACGAGCCCCTTCCTGAGCCTCGCTCGCACACAGGCCCATCAGGAGTTACTGGACACGGCCAGGAGGATGCTCCCGCTGCCTGGCGGGGGCGGGAGCAAGAAGGGGAAGAAGCGACCTCCACCGGTCGGACCAAGCCGAATGGAGGCGAAAAAACGCCATGTCGAGTGGGGGGACCGCGCCACGGTGAGGGCCCTTCTAGTCGAGCCCCCGAGCTTGCGTTTTCTAGCGCCTTGCCACTTGACGAGTTTTCCCTCGCGCAGCAGCAGAGCGCGGCTGCCGCCGCCAGGTCTTCGAGTACTCCCCCGCCCCCAGAGCCTCGAGCCCGAACCTCCGCCGCGGCGGGTGATGCGGAGCCAGCTCGGACCCCGAGACCTCAGGTCACGAGGACACGGAAGCGTGGCGCCCCCTCCATATCAGGGCAACAAGACCTTCGACGACCCTCGACGAGGAGGAGACTGGTGACCCAGGTGAGGCCCCGGCACCCCGGTCTGCGCCACCCCCTTTGTATTTTTCTGGCTTAGTGTATGATTTTGATCACAGAACTTGAGCGCTCGAGCTCGAAACTTGCCCGTTTTGACGATGGCTGTTGTCCAGGGCGAGTCCGAGTCCGAGGAAGAGAACGCCTTCGAGCTGGTACCGCGCCGCGATCGTCGTGGGTCACGCATTTCCTCGGGCCAGCCCTTGGTCAGTGAGTTCTACCAAGGGGCCGACGACTCGTCCGAAGAAAACAAGCCCGCGGTCAGCGCGGACTACGACACGGGCGAGGCCCACGACACAGATGCTGTCGACGGGCTTCCCGAAGCCCCCGTGAGGGAGGATACTTAGGGCCTTGAGGCCACGATCGAAGCGGCCTCCAAGACCCCACCAGCCACGGTCGCCCCGGGCGTTGAGGTCGCGACCCCACCGGTCACCGGGGGTGATCGAGTCGCAGAAGCTCCACAGACCTCCCTAGCCATGATTGTGCCGAGCGCTGCGGTCGCGGCATCCCAGGCCACAGAGGTCGAGAATGCCGAGGTGGACCCGGCTGCCACCCCCTTGGCACCGGAGGCGAGCGGGACCCCGTCCGTGGGGATCGGGGCCGGCACTGCCGCTACGTCCTCCCCCGTCGGCGACCGTAACCCACTGAAGGAGGCAGCGGATAACCAAGCCGCCCCCGGGGTGGGGACTCAGAATCCCGGCCCAAGTGCGCTATCGGTGGCCGTGGTCGATCTCGGCACCAGCACGGCGGTTGACGAGGAGGAGGAGATCCCTCGCGATCGTATTGACGACCGTGAGGACTTCACCCGCGCACGCCTGGAGGGGCGACTCCGCGAGGTAAGGGTCCTCCCGCCGACTTCGTAGCTCGCAGTTTGACCTCCTTGTCCCCTCTCATTTTGGGCCACCCTTTTCGTCGTGAAGGTGATCGACCATGCCTCTCGAGGGCTACAAGGCCTCCGAGAGTATGTTGTCGTGCTGAGGGGTCTCCTCGACGCAGTGGAGGCGTGGGAGGTTGAGCACGACCGGCTCGTCCAGACCATTGAGGTCGAGCAGGGGGAGCTCGAGCAGAAGGCCCAAGAGCTCGATGATCTACGCCGGACGATGAGGGCGCAGGAGATAGTCCACGCGGAAGAGCTCGAGCGGACCAGGGTCTCCGAACGCGACTTCTGTTTTAAGGCTGTGGAGCAGGAGCGCGCATGTTCAGCCACAGCGCTCGAGGCTGAGCGGGCCAAGATCGAAGCTCTGGAGAAGGCATCCGCGGAGGAGTCGACTCCCGAGCTCAAGGCCAAGGTACTCCAGCTCGAGGAGGAACTTGGGAGCGTCAACAAGACACTTGAAACCGAGCAGGCCAAGGTCAAGGACCTGGAGAGGGCCGCTGCGGAGCAGACGCTCTCTAGGACGAGGGCGTCCCCCGAGCTCGAGGCTAAAATCCTCGAGCTTGAGGGGAAGCTCGAACATGCCACCAAGGCGCTCGAGGTCGAACGCGCTAAAGTCGAGGCGCTGGAGAAGGCTCCCGTGAGGTCACCTTTTGGGCCCGGGACTATGGTCCCCGGGCTCGAAGAAAAGCTCGAGCACGTCGGTAAAGCAGCGAAGAGTGCCCTGGCCCAGCTTGAAGACGAACGACACCGAGCCGTGGATGCTTCCCAGCAAGCCCTCCAGCTCCAGGGTGAGATCGCAACCCTGAAGGCAAGGGTGGCCCAGCTCGAGCAGGAAAAGCTTACCCGCGAGATGGCCGACCTATAAAGAAACATCAAAGAGCAAGGAATGTACTTAACAAAAGTGGTTTGTTTTTGGTGTACAAAGAAACCTCATCCCTGTTGTAAATCCGTAGCTTGGGGATACTTGAAGTCTTCCTTGCTTTGCTTATTAGTCGTTCCCGTACTTTCTAGGTCGTGCGCCGATAGGGGAGCCTTACCCAGCCCCCGTTGGGCCCGAGGTCGAGCGTCGCGTGCCTCGGGCACAAGACTTAAATATGGACGAGAGGCCACGACCTGCAAGGTGGAGGAACAATTCGCAAAGGTAGAAGGGCACGAAGCGGTCATTGTTAAGTAGGTTAGTGCTCGAACGGCTCTCGCGACCATGCACATCGCCCGACAACAAAAGCGTCGAGGTTCTCAGCTCGAGCCCGGGCACAGGGAAGAGCTAGGTTGCGAAGAGATTCGGCTTACGTTTTAGCTCGTCCGCTGGGGGTGAACGTCAAACCTGCGTCACTTAGGCTAGGAGCAAATGCGCTTGCGCATTAAGGTCGTGTTCGAAAAAAAAACAAGCGAGGAACCGTCGAAAAAGAAATAGCAGCATCATAAGTGGAAGAAGACATAAGAAAGGGGCAAAATGAAAAACCAGCTTTATTGAAATGTGAGGCATAGAGTTTACACATAAAACTTCCGAAGCTGATCTATATTCCACGAGCTAGAGAGCTCTCTGCCATCGGGCATCGCTAGCCGGTAAGCCCCCGTGCGATCTGTTGAAACAACTCTATAGGGGCCCTCCCACCGCGGGATAACTTGTTGGTGCTGGACGACCTCTGAATCCGCCTCAGGGCTAGGTCCCCAACAAGGAGCTTCCTAGGTCGTACCGACCGAGACGCATGTCTGCGAAGAGCTTGCAGGTAGTGCGTGGATCGTAGCAGTGCACGGCATCTTACTTCTTCTGCGAGGGTGAGGTCGAGAGACCGTTCGTGCTCAAGTCGACTTGATCGACCAAGTGACCTGGCAGAGCCAGGCGTGACCTCGGGAGGCGGGGCGGCCGATACCGAACACAGTTTGGAAGGTGTGGACCCCGTGGCTCGGCTTGTTGTGGTCTGAATAGACCATAGGGCGGTGGGAAGTTCGTCCACCGAGCCTTGTGTGTCGGTCGAGCTCATCTGCAATTCGTTTCTTGGCATACTGGACGATTTGTCCGTTGGCTCGTTTCTGTTGCGCGTTGCTCGGGGTGAGCCACCGGCGAAGCATATCTTGATGCCGAGGTCCTCGCAAAACTCTGGAACAACTCACCGTAAACCGGGTGCCGTTGTCGGTGATAATTTTGCATGGAACCCGTGCACGGTGACCACGAACAAGCGGAAGAAAGCGTCTCGCCGCCGGCGATTATGGTCGAGACCGGTTCGGCCTCTATCCACTTGGTGAAGGTGTCGACAGCGACGAACAGAAACTTCTTCCCCCCGGTTGCTTGAGGAAAAGGACCGAGGATGTCTAGCCCCCAGGTCGAGAAGGGCAACGCGAGCGGAATGGTCTGGAGTGCGTAGGCGGGTTGATGCGACTTCCGGGCGTGGAATTGGCAGGCTCGGCAGGTGCGGACGATATCACGAGCATCCTGAAGTGCCGAGGGCCAATAGTACCCCATGCGGAAAGCCTTCCCGACCATTGTCTGTACGAAGAGTGCGCCACAGAGGCTGAGTGAATGTCATGTAGCAGGTACTTACCCTCCTCCGTGGAGATGCACCGCGTCAGGACGCCGGAAACATTGCGTCTGTAAAGCTCTCCCTCGACAAGCGTGTACAGACTCGCCCGGCGCTTGATCCGGCTCCTCTCGGCAGGGTTGGGTGGCAGGTCGCCCCGAGCAAGGAAACTGTGAATGGCCTCGGCCCAGGAGGGGGTACCCTTGACCATGGCGAGCGCGACCTCTTGGTCGGAGATTGACGGGGCCGCTAGCGTCTCCAGGATGACGTCGGGTGGGACGTCGTCGTCGGAGGAGCCGAGCTTGGAGAGGGAGTCCGCGCTGGAGTTGTCCTTCCTGGGGATGTGTTTGAGCTCCAAGTTCTGGAACCACTTCTCCATCTTGCGCGCCTCGGCGAGGTACTTTGCCATCGAGTCTCCCGAGCACTGGTAGTCCTTGTGAACTGATTGATGACGAGCTGGGAGTCGCCCTTCACGACCAGGCGGCGCACGCCCAAGGCCTTGCATGCTCGCAAGCCGGCCAAGAGAGCCTCGTATTCCGCCACATTGTTGGTTCTTTGAGAAGCCAAAGCGAACTCATTACCTCGGCTTATCGCCGCCGACGGGTGAGGATAAGGACCCCAGCCCCCGAGCGCTTGAAGGATCTCGAGCCGTCGAAGAACATGACCCAGGGTCTTTCCTCTTCGACTTGAAGCTCGGGAGCGGGCTGCGACGTCTGCTCGACCACGAAGTCGGCGAGCACTTGCGACTTTATGGTCGTGCGTGCCACGACCTGGACGTCGAACGCCGCTAGTTCCATGGCCCACTTGGCGATTCGCCCGCCACCCTCCGGGTTCCTCAGGATGTCCCCAAGCGGGAAGTTGCTCGGGACGACCACGGAGTGCGCCTGGAAAGAGTGCCGGAGCTTGCGCGAAGCCATGAGGAGAGCATATAACGACCAGTACTGCGGGTAGCGCTCCTTGGCCGTGCAAGACCACGTGACATAATAAATGGGGTCTTCTTTGAGGCCCGTTCTCCGCCAGGGCGGCACTAACAGCATGGGGGGTGGCCGCGAGATATAGCAGTAACTTCTCACCAGGTTGTGGTGTTGTAAGGAGGGGTGGGGACGACAGGTACGTCTTCAGGTCGTCAAAGGATCGTTGGGCCTCCGGAGTCCATTCGAAGCCCCCGTGCTTGCGCAAGGTTTGGAAGAACGGGAGCCCGCGTTCGCCTAGCCTCGAGATGAACCTGCTGAGGGCGGCCATGCGGCCAGTGAGGCTTTGCACCTGCTTGATCGAGGTCGGGGGTGCCATCTTTTCGATTGCCTCGATCTTCTCCGGGTTTGGACCAACTCCCGAGCCCCCGATCATGTAGCCGAGCACCTTTCCGGACGCCGCGCCGAACACGCACTTCTCGGGTTTGAGCTTGATCTTGTGCCTATTCAAGTTGGCGAAGGTCTCCTCGAGGTCGCGAACGTGGTCGCCCTCGACAGGGCTTTTGACAATGATGTCGTCCACGTAGACCTCAAGGTTCCGCCCGATCTGGGGCTCGAAAGTCTTGGTCATCAGACGTTGAAAAGTGGCCCCCGCATTGCGCAGACCAAATGACATGGTCGTGTAGCAATAGGTGCCAAACGGCGTGATGAAGGAAGTCTTGCTCTCGTCGTCGACCGCCAGCTTGATCTGGTGGTATCCCGAATAAGCATCCAAGAAGCTCAGCATCTTGGCATTCGCGGTGGAGTCCACGATCTGGTCGATGCGCGGAAGTGGGAAATTGTCCTTCGGGCAAGCCGAGTTCAACCCCGTATGGTCGACGCACATTCTCTACTTTCCTCCCTTCTTTTGCACGATGACGGGGTTGGCCAGCCACTCGGAGTAGTTAATCTCACGAATGAAGCCGTCCTTCAGGAGCTTGTCAAGGTTCTCCTTGATGACTACGACTTTCTCCGGGGAGAAGCGGCGACTTTTTGGCGCGCCTGTCGGGAGCCGGATCCCACCTGCAGCTTGTGCTCAATCACCTCCCTCGGGACGCCGGGCATATCCGCGGGCTCCTAAGCGAATATACCCTTGTTGGCGCGAAGGAAGGTGACGAGCTCGAGTTCCTATTTGGAACTCAGCCCGTCGGAGACGTGGATGCACCTGGTCGGGTCGCTCTCGTCGAGCGGCACGGCCTTCGTTGCCCCACTAGGTTGGATTGCCGCCTTCTGGCGGGCGTTCTTCATCGTTGCCTCCGGACCGCGCTGGGGGAGCATGCCGGCGAGAGCCAAGGCCTTGGTCTCGCAGCCATGTGCCGCTTGTAGGTCGCCTCGCACGGTGATTACGCCGTTGGGACCAGGCAACTTCATGCACCGATGGCCGTAATGGTTAGCTGCCATGAACTTGACCAAGGCTGGCCGCCCGAGGATGGTGTTGTACGGGAGGTCACCCTCGACCACCTCGAAAGTGATCAACTCGGTGCGAAAGTTGTCGGAGCCGCCGAAGGTGACGGGCAAGACGACCTGCCCCAAAGGGGTGGTCGAGTTCCCGGGGACTATCCCGAAGAATGGTATGGTGATGCTCTTGACCTTCGACCGGGGAATCTGCATCCGGTCAAGCGCTCCTGCCTGCAGCAAGTTAAGAGAGCTGCCGCCATCGACCATGATGCGACCGACCGTGGTGTTGCTAATGGTCGGGGTCACGACCAAAGCGGTCTTCAGTTCTCGGGCCATACCTGGGAGAGCGTCCTCTGGAGAGAAGGTGATGGTGGCCCTAGCCCACTTGCGTGGTCGTTCGACGGGCTTCAATGGCGACACGGTAGATGGTCGTCTTGGCGGCCTTGACCTCGCGCGCTGATGCGGTAGGCCGATGAGCCACCGAAGATGACGTCGATCCGGCGCTCGCCTTGCTGGAACTCCAAATCGAGGTCGTCGTGCTCCGCGCCGGCATTCACCCGGTCGGGCTGGTCGTCATCCTTCGGGAGCACGGGCATCTCGCCCCGCCCATCCTAGAAAGCGTCCAGCTTATTCTGCCAAGCCCTGCAGCCCCGCAGGTCGTGGCCGGCCGCCCTGTGGAATAGGCAGAACTTTGATTCGTCGTATCCCATGCGTCCCTCGGTCCCTCGCAGGCGTCGGCCGTCGGGCCGCACACGTTAACCCTCTGCTGGGTGGTTCTTCGCCTGGTGTGATCGGGGTCGACCTTGGCGAGGCTTAGAGCCCTCCCGAGCTGGGCCTCGGACCTCAAGGACCTCGCGCTGGCCATCCGCCGAGACGATCACCCGTGGTAGCCCTCCGCCGCCTCTTCGATCATGCTTTCGCTTCTTGGTGGCAGTGGCGCCTTGGTCGGCGCCCTTGGAGTTGGACGGGCTGGCCTCGGTTTGGCTCAGACCAAGCTTACCTTGGTCGTAGTCGCGCTTCCAGTGGACGGCATCGTCCGCGTCGGCGTACCGCTCCGCCATGCGGAAAAGTTTGTTGACGCTGAGCCTCGAGGTGATCTCCAGGTCTTCGGTGAGACGTCGATCACGGACCCCGAACTTGAAGGCCTTGATGACGGCCTCGTCAGAAATGCTCGGGATCAGGTTCCTTGTGCTGATGAATCGCCGCACAAAGTCACGCGATGGCTCGTTCTTCCACGGATGACACGATCGAGTCTTTCTCCTGCCGCCGCTTCGTAACAACTCTGGAAGTTGGAGCGAAGGGCGTTCTGGATCTGGCGCCACGACGAAGGAGCGAGCCGATTAAAAGCAGTCTGGCGGCCCGTCGAAACGATCGGGAGGTAGTTTGCCATTACGAGCTCATCCCCTCCGGCCGCCAGGATAGCGGTCGAATAGATGGACAGGAACTCGTCAGGGTTCTTGGTCCCGTCGAAGCGCTCGATCAGCGCGGGCTTGAAACGGGCCGGCCACCGCACGCGACGAAGGCCGTCGGAGTACGCCATGCAGCCGTAGGCCGGGACAGGTGCCCGCCGGTCGTGGTCATCGCCGACAAGATCCCTGCTGCTGCCGGACTCGGAGTCGAGGCTCCCCCGGCGGCCCGACCTTCGGCGGGAACGACCATGGTGCTGAGCACGGAATCACCGTTGTTAACGCAGCGGTCCCGACCTGCGGCGCGCGGGCGAACGTCCGGGAAAGGTCCGCAGACCTCACCGATCGACTTCGGGCGGCTCGGCTCGTTCTGGTCTGGTTGGCGCGGTGCCGTGGGACGCCGGCAGCGTCTGCGTCGAGCCTCGCCCCGAGCTTTGTTGCTCGGGGCTAACTCTGCGAGAGATGCCCGACGCGCCGATGGCGCGACGTGTTATCGTACTTCTCGGGAGGCGGGTCCCGAAAGTGTCGACTTCGATCTTTGCGGAGGTGCCACCTTTGCCGCAGCCGTCGATTTCTTCGGCCAGGCTCGGCCAAGAGCTCCGACCTCGCCCTATCGGGGTTGGCCATGACTGGCGATAAGGCGAGGCGCTCCCGAGGGGGAGCCTGGTGGCTCAAGAAGATGTCTTGGCCTTCTCTGGGCCTCCGCCGGAGAGCTGTTATGGCACGTTGATGGCATCTGCACCATCCGTGGCGTCTTCCGGTCTGCGGATCACGGTCATCCATAACTCCTCGGCGCCTTGACCGCCCGCCACGAATGTCTTTGCCGAGCGGCGGCGGTGAGGGCGTGAACGAGGACACGGAGTCGAGTCCGTTCGGCGAAAATCCGTCGATGAAGGCGCCATGCTCACGGAGTCTTGGTGTCGTTCTGCGAAAGAACAAAATAATCGGGCCCCACGGTGGCGCCATTGTCGGCGATCGGGATCGTCAACCGCGAGAAAAGAGGTAGGGTCGAGAGTTTATGGGACCCGAGTTGCGTGCTCTTTCGAGCGAAGGAAGGGAATCGTCATGCGGTGATGGTGAACAAGGCGACAACGAGCACGAGACAAGAGTTTATACTGGTTCGAGCCCCTGTGAAGGTAATAGCTCTACTCCAGTCGCCTTGCGGCGGTGATTCTTGCTATTTGGGTGTACAGAGCAATGTTTACAACTCAAGATAGTAATGGCGATCCCTAGCTCGAGCTGCTGTGTGTGCTGTCTTGTCTTCGTGTCCCTGGAGCTCATGCGTCCTTGGTCTTTATACTTCCTTTGCACGCAACGGCCGGGAGCGATCCTCGGAAATGGGGGCCTTCGTGCACCTTGAGGGCTGGCAAGAATCGCCCCGAACTTGCCGCAAGACTCTGAGTCATCCCCACGACCCGCTTTTGGCAACCGTCGATCAAATGCGATCCAAAATCCTAGGGCGGACCAGGCTTCAGCGAGACCCGCTCGAGCTCGAGTTCGAGAGGTCTTAGGCTCGGGCGTCTTGGCTTCGAGGTCGAGCGCCCATCTATGCACCTGTGTCGCGGTCGGGGCCTTCCGAGCTTGGGGATCCGTTGACCGCACTCCGGCCGGTTAAGGAGTACCCAGCCCTCGTCAACAACATACATAATAGTGAAATATAGGATCAATATGCTCAAAAGGGGTGCTTACCTGGATCGTTGGTGGCATTTTCCAGGACATCGATATTGTAACGTCCCGAAATTTGCCAAATTTAAATTTTTGGAGTTTTTAAAATTTTTATGAATTAATAAACCTTTATTTGCATTTAATTTCATTTAATTGAATTTATCTAAATTTTTGGGGATTTATTGGATTTAATAAACATTTATTTAAACCATCCTTCTCTTGATTAATTAATATCAGAAAAAGTATTTATTAAAAATAAATGAAAATATTTTATTTAGGCTCAAAATGCTCTGAAATATTTTCTAGAATTTTTCTAGAATTTTTCGGGTATTTTTAATGCCCTAATTAATTTCTTTGAATTATTGGAATTATTTTTATTGAGAAAAGCCGAGTAATTCGTCAGCTACAGTGTTGGGCTGGCCCAACACTGTGCTCGGCCGGGAAACCCTAAGCGCCGCCCAATCCTAACCGTCCAATCTTGATCGGACGGATATGCTTGCGTACCGTTTCACCAGATTGAGGATCAACCCGCGCCGTCGGATCTTGATCGAACGGTCGACGTGACTGATCGGTCTCGGGAGCGCAAGATCGTGCACCGCCGCCGCCTGCTGGTCAGCCGAGGATTTGTCAGAGATTTGCGCGCGTGTCGAGGCTCGCCCGAGCGGGAGATAAAGCCCGTTGCGTGCAGCACTTCGTCCCGCTCCATTTGCCACTTCTCTCGAACCTTGCCGTGCGCCGTAGCCCACGATAGAGCTCGCCGTAGTTGGCAAACATCTCCGCCGAGGTTTCCTTCACCTGCCGTCGTTGTCCGCCGCTCCCCGCCGTCGCCGAGACCCCCACAGGGTTCACCAAGCCGAGGCGCACCCGCTAGGATACTTCTTCCGACCGGAGACGCACGGGAACGCCGTCGCTCACTGCATCTTCTCCAAGTCCGGTGACTAACGCCGCCGCATCTTCTTCGGAGCTTCGCAACTCATCTCAGCCGTCAGATCTCCATCGGACGACCACGGTAACGCCACGTATTTCCCTTCTGTAGCGTTAAGTCTGAATGCTTCGGTTAATGATGGCCGTTAGATCTTAATCGGACGGCTCTGCGTAGCCCACGTAGGCTCAGGAATAGTAAACCGCTCGGTAAAGCGTAGCCGTCGGATTCTCATCCAACGGGCGACGTTGCGCCACGTCTTCCCCGTAGAGTTGAGTCGGTTATGCACGGTAGATCTCGGCCGTTGGTTGGTAATCGTGCGGCTCTGGTGTGCCCACGTAGGTGTGATGAGCAGTAAACTCTCCGGGTAACCGTAGCCGTAGATCTTCAATCCAACCGTCTCAGTGCGTCCACGTAGGCTAGTGAATAGGAAACCGTGTGGGTATCCATCGCCGTCGGATCTGCATCCGACCGCGCTGGTGCATCCACGTCGGTGCAATTAATAGTGAACCGTGTAGGTAACCGCAGCCGTTGGATTTCAATCCAACGATCTCTCGCTTGCGGCGTGTCGATCATTTGGATTGTGGGGCGAAAGCATCGTTCTTCGGGCCCACATGTCGATGTGATGACCGAAGTCTTGACGTCGACATAGCGTCACCCGAGGGCCCACCTGTCAGTGACCGAGGGCGACGTGGCTCGCTCTGGTGCTGACACGTGTCGAGCCGAGAGAAAATAGCCGGAAAAATCGGTGGAAAATAGATAGATAATTCGGATTTTCTTTTATTCAATTTTCAGAATATTGTAAAGGCCATAACTTTTGCATTTTAACTCGGAATTGGGTGATTCTAGTGCCCAAAAATTTGTAAAAATGTGAACTATTTATTGGTGATTTTTATTTTATTTTTATAATTGATCTTGCTATCTGTATAGTGTATTTATTGTGTGATTGCTTGTGCCGAGTAGACTCCGAGTCGCCGGGTTTCGCCGAGGGAGAATTTGAAGACCCATCGCAGAACCTCAACCAGAATCAACTCCTCTTCGAAGGCAAGTCATGCTTTGACCATGTTGCCCCTAGATTTCCGAATATATTTTGATTCAATTATTGCATGCTATGTTAAGTAAAAACGATGTTGCTTATATGGGAATGATAGCTAAATACCTATCTTGCTATGCCACCTTGGTAATAACAATTGGATGCCCTAAAAACCTTGTCACCTTAAGATGATTATTTATGTTGGTTACTATTTAAATGCCAACGCGGGAGGCTAGACCGTGAGTAGTCGCTTAGCCTATTTTCATGTGCTGAATGTCTTTTAATTAGCAAATCAATACTGACTAAAAATTATGGAATGCATTTTCAAAAAATGCGATTATGTCATGGAATTGGGATAGTGACCTGTGTGGTGCTATTCAAGAAATGATGTGGAAAATGGTATGTGTTGCTTGAATGTAACGTGGGGTGGGGAAATGTTTTGGACCGGGGCAAGTGGCAAGGATGGCTTCATGCCAGGTGGGCCTGTGTGGCAACGGGTTTTATGAAAGGTTGTGAAGGCTGTGTGCCGAGTAGTATAAAATGGATGTCTTGCCCGGGACAGTTAAGGACTTAACCTTGCGAGCCTTTGAACTGAGTTCCGTGTACAACCACTTGTCCGGAATGGGACGGACCTAGTTCAGTAGGTTTCTAATATCTTTCCTTTGATACCTCGGGGTGTGATTACACAAAGGTGTAACTGTTTGGGGAGGCGTACTGTCTTTGCGGCTTGGTACCCATCTAACGGTATGTGCTGTTCTAAGCTTTGGCTCAGTGTGAGGAAGTGTTAGGAAGGCAATCTTGGAGAGGATCATCGCTAAGTGTTAGTCTCTGAAAGACTTTGTTGCAATCAATCGCTGTGTGGTGAAGATCAGTATCTGTGGGTAAAGTGTACTGACCTCTGCAGAGTGTGTGTGTGAATCTATTGAATAGCCGTGTCATGATCTTGGATATTGCTCGGTGATTCTGATCAAGGGTTAGATTTTTAAAATAAAAGATGTGGACTGGGTGGCTGTGTGCCAAAAGAATCAAATTAGGGCTGTGTGCCAAAACCTTTGGAAAAAGAATTGAGAATTTAATTACTAATAATATTGATTTTTCTGCTTTAATCTAATAGGATTACCTGTTCAAATGAAAAGCTGCTTTATGCAAAATAACCAATTAAGCCTTTCCTTGGAATAAGCCATGCATGTAGTAATAGAACTGCATTGTGCATGACTTGTTGAGTATGTTGTATACTCACCCTTGCACCAACAAAAACCTCGAAGAAGAAGAAGCCGTGCCGACTTGGAATGAAGAGTTAAATCGAGGGCCGGAGGATTAAGGGTTGAGCCGCACTCAAGAGCTTTGTGGTGGGAGTGGTTTCACTACCGTATTTTGCTTCATTGAATGAACTTGATCTTGATGTTATTTATCGCCTGCGTGTGAAGTATTGTAAGGTGACCATAAGGTCATGTAACTCGATTATATTATGCTTGAAGTACTTTATTACTTATTTCATTGTGTATGATTGTGGTACTTCAACCTGTTTATCTGTGTGCACTAAGCGTGATCTGGACTAGTGCGAATACATGAGTGTCCGAATCCGTGGAATTCGGGGCACGACAGATATCTACACACGAAACATCAAATAGTGCAAATAAGAGTCAAAAGAGTAAAAATAGTGAGAAACTGGTTTCACTCAATTTAGAGTTCACATGCAAAAGTTATAAGTATTTAAATCTAACTTAGCTAAAAATTAAAAAAAGAGAAAGTATTGTGATGAGGATGACGTTGAAGGCATATTCTTCTATATTACACTTTCTTATGGGAAATGTATGCCTACATAACTAAAGATGTTTTTTCTATTTTTTTGGATTTTTTTGATAGTGCCAGACATAAAAAAAATTATCATTTTTTTAATTTTTCTCAGGAAGGTCCTACCTGTCAGTCTCACAAAAATTTAAACTGAATTTAATTACAAAACTATAATGGGGTCCCACCTATTATACTTACATTAGTTACTAATTTCATTAATTATTTTTTAAAAATGATTTAAGTGACTGATATATAAGCCCTAGATGTTAGAGAGAGAAAATGAGAGAATAGAAGAAGGAAACAGAAGAGAACGACGGAGGTCTCTGGCTGGGCGCGCTAACGGTGAATAGCACAGGGATTGGCAGTGGGAACCGATAAAACAAGTCATAGGGTTGATGACGAGGCCACTGGTAGCAGTGGCACCTCACGAAGTGGTCTGAGCTGAGCTGACAGCGACGAAGAGTAGCGGTAGAAGAGATAGAAAGGAACTAGAGTGGAAGATGGCTCAAATGAGCTGAACGATGAGTGTAGAACATCCTGGGAACTCCAGTGTCGGGACCCGAATTTGCAAATCCGGACCCTCTGTGTATTCAGCACTAGTCCAGGATCACGCTAGTGCACACAGTCTCAACATTGGTACATATCACAGTCATAACCAACGAAATAATAAGTACTTTGATTAAATACTCAAACTAGTTGATCAACCTTACGGTCAAGTTACAAAGATACGCCTCATGAGGCTTAAGACTTATTAAAATATTCAAATGCAATGAAATAAAATAAACTCGTGGCGCCAACCAATTTGCCACGAGTAATCGACCGGGCTCGCTCCCTAGTTTGTCGGCTCCTCCGATACTCCTCCTCTGGCGGGGTTTGCTTCTTCTTCAAGCTGAAGTTGTGTTGTTGTGGGGTGAGTACTTTGAGCACTTCGACAAGTCATGCACATAATGCAATTCTAATATTCTACATGCATGGCTTAGTACAAAGGATAGGCTATGGTTCATGAGCTGATCTGACATTCAAGGTATGATAATAGATTGCAAAGCAATAAAAGCGATAGTAGGAATAATAGCTTTCACAAACATTTCAATCAGTAAATCATTTTTACATCCTAAGTCCAGTTCATCATTACTAACCCAAGAATTTTCCATAAACAAGTCATTTTCATGAAAATCTAACCCTTGGCCAGTAATCATGAAGCGATGCTCATTTACGTGAACACGGCTATTCGAATAGGTTGTACACTCTGCAGAGGTTATACACTTTACCCACAAGATACAGTCAAATACCACCAAGACAAATAACCGTAACGAAGCCTTTCCAAAGTTCCATCTAAACTCGATCTTGCCGCTAAGGTTTCAACACTTGGAGGGTGGTTACCACACCTGGGGCCCCCTCTTGCGCCATGTGAGTTCTCATTCCGCTTCTCGGGCCTCACACCACCACGACAATACCAAAGAATAGATTTTCCGGCTTACTCATTAAGCCCGTCCCATTACGGAGCTTGTGGGCGTATGAGAGACTCAGTTCAAATGCTCGCAAGGTTAAGTCCTTAGTTGACCGAGGCAAGACTAACCAAGTGTAACTCAAATGTCCATGTCCAATAAAAACCAAATCGATCGCCCGATTGCCACTCTTGGCCCACGAAACAATCTTGCCATTTGCCCCAGTCTAAATCATTTTCCCACCGGTTCTTTACCATTGCACCACGTGCCATCATCAACTCAATAACACATGTCTCATTCCCAAAAGCGTGTTCCATATCTCATTAAGTCATTATTTACTTTAGTGTTCCAAAATCATGAATTGTCCTCGTGGCGTGCTAAGCACACTACTTGGTCTACTCAACCCATGTTGGCAAATTATTAATGTCCAACTATTAATTCATAACCTAGGGTGACAAAGGATTCATGGCCTACAATTATATATGACAAGGTGGCATACAAACAACTAGGCATTTAACTAATCCCAAACTTATTCAAAGTCATTTCTATCAAATTAGCATGCAATAGTTTAAATCAAAATAATTTGCTCTAAAAGGTTCAACATGATCAAACACAACTTGCCTTCAAAAAGTCTGGTTACGGTTCTGAACTTGCTCTGGTCGAACTTCTCCTCGAAACCTTCGGGCACTTCAACGTCTCACGCAGAACGCAAATAAATAGCAATAAATAAACAAAACAGAGAGCAACTCAAGCCTAAAATTCAAATAAAATTCATAAACAGAAAGAGCTTGATTTTACAAATTTATAGAAATTAGAATCACTCGAATCGGAGTTAAAAGCATAAAAGTTATAAGCGTTTGAAGTTTCAAAATATATTTAAAATCAATATTCCGAATTAAATAAATATTTTCTTTTTCGGAAAATTAATTATTGCGTCATCCGTGACACGTGTCGCCACCAGAGAGTGACACGTGGCCTTCTTGGCGTCACCCACGGCGGCTCCGTCGGCGTCGGCATAGCGTCATCATTGACTCACTGACAGATGGGACCCACAGTGACGTCAGCATGATGTCACCGGTCCGGTGCGGATGACATGCGGGCCCGTGCTATCAGCGACACATGCGCCTGATGCCGCGGCGGCGACCGAGCGTGTGGGTCGCGTCGTCGGTGATCTGCGCCTGATGAGCGGCGGCGTGGCGCTGCGGCGCCCTCGGTTGCATCTAACGGTCGAGGTTATAAGGTGAGGTTTCTTGTTTGCGGGCGGCGTGGCGAAGTCGGGTCGTTGACGCGCGATAAGATGGTCAGGAAGCTCGGGCTCGGTGGAGACGGTGCGGCGGCGCTACTTCACCGGAGCTGGGGAAGACGACGTGCGGCGCGGCGTTTCCGAGCTCCTCCGGCGTGAAGAAGTGATGCTTCGGCGGCGGCACGACGAGGTGAGTTCGGGGACAAGACGGCGGCGGCGGAGAGTGACCGTGGCGGCGGGCAGCGCAAGAAACTTCGGCGGTGACCGGGAACTTCGGCGAGCTCGTGCGGCGAGGCGACGGTGTCTCGGCGGCGTGGAATGTACGGACGAGTGCGGCGCAAGGTGGGGATCACAACCCGGGTGGCGGCGCATTAAATAGCCCCCTCGGCGTCCGTGAAAAACGCGGAGACCGAGGCCCACACCGGCGGCGGTGGAATCCGGCGGTGAATAGGATTGGTCGACGTGGCGCAACGTGGGCCCTTGGATGGAGATCTAACGGCTACCGCGTTAGGGTTTCCGAGCAGGCCGCACAAGATACTCGACCCGATCTTGTTCACGGGATTTTTAATCCTTTTCGATTAAAAATATTTCCCGAAAATAAAATAATTTATTTGGGGCATTAAAAATATCAGAAAAATTCTAGAAAAATTCCCAAAAATATTTTAGGACATTTGTGACTCAAATAAAATATTTCCAGCAAAATCTTATTTTAACTTTTCTATTATTTAATTAAGTTGATAAATGGTTTAATTCAAAATAAATCCAAATAATTCCAAATAAATCCCAGAAATTCAAAATACCACTAAAATGCAAGAAAAGCAAAAATTGGGATGTTACAAACCTCCCCCCCTTAACGGAATCTCGACCGAGATTGAGTCTTGACTAAGGAATAGGTTAGGAATTCCTTCTTGAGTCCTCTTCAGCGCCCAAAGTTGCTTCGCTCTCGGAATGGTTACTCCAATTGAACTCTGCAAAAGCGGGTCGATTTGTTTCTCGTTTCTCGATCCATCGTGTCCAAGATCTTCACGGGTACTCTTTATAAGTCAAATCCTCCTGCGCACTCGACCGACTCTACTTGGCATCTGTTCTTCGGCACTCGGAGACATTTCTTTAATTGTGACACATGGAACACATCATGCACACCTGCTAGAGACTGCGGTAGCTCCAACTGATATGCTACCTCACCTCTACGACTTAGAATCTTGAATGGGCCAACATATCTTGGCGCTAACTTCCCTTTAGTGTGAAACCTCTTAACTCCTTTGAGTGGGGTAACTCTGAGATACACAAAATCTTCAGGCTCAAAGCTCAAATCCCTGCGGCGATTATCGGCATAACTCTTCTGTCTTGATTGCGCAATTTTCAATCGTTCCCTGATCATGGCTACCTGCTCTTCAGCTTCTCGAAGAATGTCCGGCCCGAACATATGACGCTCTCCGGTCTCATTCCAATTCAACGGCGTTCGACAGGGTCTTCCATATAGTGCTTCAAATGGCGACATCTGCAAACTTGCCTGGTAGCTGTTGTTATAGCTAAACTCGGCATATGGCAAACACTTATCCCACGAAGTTGTATAAGCCAATGCACATGCCCTCAACATGTCCTCCAGTATCTGATTAACTCTTTCCGTTTGCCCATCTGTCTGTGGGTGATATGCGGTGCTGAAGTTCAGGCGGGTCCCTAGGGCCTCATGCAACTTATCCCAAAATCTTGAGGTAAACTGGGTACCTCGGTCCGACACAATCTTCTTCGGAACTCCATGTAGACATACAATTCTTGACATATATACATCTGCTAAGCGGTCCCCCGAATAGGTAGTCTTCACCGGTATGAAGTGGGCAACCTTTGTCAAACGGTCCACTATAACCCATATAGAGTCATACCATCGGGTCCTTGGTAAACCGGTAATGAAATCCATTCCGATTTCTTCCCATTTCCACTCGGGTATCCTCAGTGGCTGTAGCAACCCTACTGGCCTCTGATGCATTGCTTTGACTCTTTGGCATATGTCGCACATCGCAACATGCTTTGCAACTTCACGCTTCATGCTTGGCCACCAAAATCTTTCCTTCAGATCTTGATCATCTTAGCGCTTCCCGGATGAATAGAGTACTTGGAATCATGGGCTTCCTCCAAAATCACCGCTTGGCTCCTTCTTGTCTTGATGCAGATAAATGCGCTTCTTGATCCACAATGTACCTTGCTCATCCAAACTTGAAATCCTTCGCCTTGCCTTCCTCCATTTTGGACTTAATTCTCTGATCTCGACATCATCCTTACGCCCCTCACGAATCGATCTTCCAATGTAGGCTTCACCTCTAAAGCGGCTCTGAATCCTTTAGGCACAACCTCCGGCTTGACACGAAATTCCTTGCATAACTCAACGACTTGCTTCCACCAACATGTTCACCGAATGGCTTTTTGGCTTAAAGCATCGGCCACCACATTGGCTTTTCGGGGTGATAATGAATCCCAGTTATAATCCTTAATTAATTCCAACCACCTCCTCTGCCTCATGTTCAGATCCGATTGAGTAAATATATATTTAAGACTCTTATGGTCAGTGTACACCTCACATCTGTTTCCAATCAGATAGTGCCTCCATAACTTCAAAGCATGCACTACGGCTGCTAACTCCAAGTCATGTGTTGGGTAGTTCTCCTCATGCGGCCTCAACCTTCTTGACGCATACGCAACGACCTTTCTGCTCTGCATTAACACGCATCCTAGTCCTTGGCGCGATGCATCACAGTATATATCAAAGCTCTGGCTTAAATCCGGTAGTACTAACACTGGCGCCGTTGTCAAACATTTCTTCAACTCACGAAACTCCGCTCACATTAAGCATCCATGCGAACTTCTTTTTCTTTTTCAACAATTGCGTAAGAGGTCTCGCAATCGTTGAAAATCCTTCAATAAATCGGCGGTAATAACCGGCCATTCCAAGGAAACTACGAATTTGAGTCACCGTTTTGGGTGGCTCCCAATGCAACACTGCTTCCACCTTACTTGGGTCAACTACGACTCCTTCGGCGGTCACCACATGTCCAAGAAATTCCACCTTGTTCTTGCAGAAGTGACACTTGCTAAACTTAGCGAAAAGTTGCTGCTCTCTTAACTTCTCCAGAACTAGCTTCAGATGCTCTGCATGCTCTTCCCTGGTCTTGGAGTAAACTAGAATGTCATCTATGAATACAACAACGAACTTATCTAAGTATTCCATGAAAACCTTGTTCATCATGTTCATGAAATATGGGTGCATTTGTCAAACCAAAAGACATCTTGTAAACTCGTAATGCCCATATCTTGACGAAAATGCGGTCTTGGCACATCCTCCGTCGAATCTTCATTTGGTGATATCGATCGAGGTCAATTTTGGAGAAAACTCCGGCTCCTCTTAAGCGATCAAATAGGTCATCGATCTGGGTAGTGGGTACTTATTCTTGATAGTGACTTCATTCAAGGTGCAGATAATCCACACACATCCGGTAACTTCCGTCCTTCTTCTTGACAAATGCAACCGGTGCTCCCCATGGCGACGAACTAGGTCTAATAAATCCCTTATCCAATAATTCCTCAATCTGCTTTTCATTTCGACCGGCTCATCGGTTGACATCCGATAAGGTCTCTTAGCTATCGGGCCGTTCGGTACTAACTCGATTACAAACTCTATGTCTCTGTCTGGTGGCATCCCTGGTAAATCCTCTGGAAATACATCCGGGTATTCTCTGACAACTGGCACATCTTCCATGCTAACGGCCTTCACACTATTGACCATCAACTATCCATCCCGAACGGCAGTTGCCTGAAACTCTATTTTTCTCCCACAAGAACTCTCGACTGATATGACTCTTCGTCCACAGTCTAATACAACCTTATGTTTAGACAACCAGTCCATTCCCAAAATAACATCTAGGGTCTGGGTATCTAACACCACTAAGTTTGCTAGGAACTCTGTTCCATCTATAAGCAACTTTACCCCAGAACATCCTACATCAGATCGGAGTTCTGATCCCGGGGATTGTACTAGCAATACATGCCTAAGGTTCACCATTTTCAACCCATTGTTCAGCAAAAATCCGAGATATAAGCGAATGTGAAGCTCCATAATCAAATAAAAGCATTGCAGTCTTGAGTTGACAAGTAACTTACCCGTCTGACGTCCGATGTATTACACCTTTGCATCGGCGGTGACATGATTGACTCGCCTCTTACCACGATCGTGTGGCGGCTCAGTTGTGTAGCTCCACGGCTAGCTCTCGGCGGGTGCCTTCGTTGGAGTAGTTCCAAGATTGAAGCGGCTGGTGTCACTCCTCCTCCTCCTTCTTAGGGCGATGGTGGCAAAATGCTGCGCTCGTGATGAGATAAAACAACGTTTAAGCGCCGATTCTTTGCTCCCTGCATTTGCATTCCCAAAGGGTTGGTGTCAGAAATTTTGTCCGCAGGTCTTGGTACCGGTGGTGGCGTCATCATCACATTCCTTGGCTGGAACTCAAGAAGCGGTTTGGTGCAACCCTCAAGCAGCTGCGCTCCTGGCGTGCTCCTGTTTGTGCCATCCTGCGCTTCGGTTGTCCTCCGGCTCCTTGCGCTTGTCCTCCAATATCGGCGCCTTGTTCACTAGCTCTGAAAATCGGGAAAAGTGTGGGTTATGAGTCCCTGCGCATCTGAATTGATCCATTCATGAATCGAGATCGCTGGCCTTATCCGTTGCTACATCCTCAAAGTGCGTGGCGTGCGGTGCGTGAACTTATTGAGATACTCGAGACATCGATTGATTGCCTGCTTGATTGCCCTAAACTCCTCCTTTTTCAGCTCCATGATGCCTTGGGCACATGGTATGCTAAAAGCAATCGTGAACTCTGCCGGTGATGTCTGTGGGTGCTCATGAGCGTGCGATAGTTTTCCCACCATTCATTTGTGGTTCCTTCAAGGCGATGAGAGGCATAGAGTACCCTCTCATTTCCTTCACTTGGGTAATGTGCAACTTTCTCTATCGTCCTTAGCCAATCATCGCCTCCAATGGATTGGCATTCCCGAAAATGTAGGCGGTCGTGTCCTCATGTATTCCGACCTCGAGTGTAGCCTCTGCCTTTGGGTTGACTCGTTAACTTGGGCGGCGGCGGTGACTCTTTGCATCTTTGCATCATGGCATGCATGCTTCGAGTGCATGCAGCAATAAAGGCTCCAAAGTTACGCATATCAATGGCGGTCTTTGGTTGAGGTCCTTGTCCTTCCCTATCGATGTTTCGGTGGCGAGAACCGCTCCCATTTCCTCCTTGGTTTCCTCGAGTGTTCACCATCTGCCGATTGCTCCATGGTTTAGAGACGAGAGGAAATAAGAATAGACAAGTAATGGAGTACTTATACGGGGACAAAGGTGTAACACAAAATCGACTTTATTACTTTATTAATATCGAGGTATGGTTGCTCACAATGCCTATGGGCCATGCAACACATACCGATCACTCCTAAGCATGAAAGAAGCAAATCGAACTAACACTCTGAGTCAAAGCGCCTCTAAGGGTGACTCTTATTCCAAGACGCGACTCGTCGCAGAGTCTCAACTACTAACCCTAACGCTCACTCCTCGAGCCAACCCCCACGGAACTCCTGGTGGATACACCGGTGTGTTTGGTCTTTGGTACAAACCTATCCCAACGATCCTCCATTGGATCGCCTCCTGCCTGAGCTCGGCCTCCTTGGTTCTGCTTGACCTCCACAGGCTCGGGCTTCACTTCCACTTGCTCGACTTCACTTCCTTGGCTGGCTCTGGTGCGGCTCTGCTGTGGCTCCTCCGGTCTGGGTCGTGTAGCTCCAGCAGCTCGGCTCTAGTCCGTACAACCTTGTCTCCGGCTCCCCAATCCTCTGAATAGAGTGGGCCAAGTACTCACAAGTTCGCTTGCAGATGAGCCCTTGCTGCGTGAACTCGTCACGAGACCTCTGCAGGCTCTGAACCGTCTCGTCGATAACATCCTCTTGGCGATGACATATCGGCCGTGGGTGATCGTGGCATCCTCCTCCTCGATGGGCTCTCGGTTGTAGCGAGTGTCTCTGCGTGGGTGGTGACGAACTCTTGTGCCATCCAACTCCACAGGGGTAGGTACGAGCAATCGCCTCATCGCCAGACGCGATGTCTCCTGAATCAGCGTCAAATGACAACCTCCTGGCTGTGATGCGGATGGGACGACTCGCCCTCGCCCTATCCCTAGCGTAGACCGTGATAGTGACATCCCAGGCAATATCCAGTCCTGCCCGATCCACAGTAGTCCCCCGGTAGATCGGCCTGTCATATCCTCCAAGCTGCTGCATCATACGCCAAAGCTCCGCGGCGTACCCTCCAGTGCGCTCACCAAAAGAGTGGATCATCCTCATCTATCAAAGGACACTCACGTGAAACTCAGATATTTTAAACAAAGCGAATATGTGATGAATTCAGCAAGGGGTATGAAAGAAGAGAAGGGGTAAGTCGAGATTGCATTATCATCTTGGCACATTTTAGCTTTTAGAAAATAGTTTTATCCTCACTACGACCATTCTAACTAAGGGCCAGTCCTACAGTCAGTATGGCTCTAATACCACCTCTGTCGGGACCCGAATTTGCAAATCCGGACCCTTTGTGTATTCAGCACTAGTCCAGGATCACGCTAGTGCACACAGTCTCAACATTGGTACATATCACAGTCATAACCAACGAAATAATAAGTATTTTGATTAAATACTCAAACTAGTTGATCGACCTTATGGTCAAGTTACAAAGATCGCCTCATGAGGCTAAGACTTATTAAAATATTCAAATGCGCGGAAATAAAATAAACTCGTGGCGCCAACCAATTTGCCACGAAGTAACCGATTGGGCTCGCTCCTAGTTTGTCGGCTCCTCCGATACTCCTCCTCTGGCGGGGTTTGCTTCTTCTTCAAGCTGAAGTTGTGTTGTTGTGGGGTGAGTACTTTGAGCACTCGACAAGTCATGCCTGTAATGCAATTCTAATATTCTACATGCATGGCTTAGTACAAAGGATAGGCTATGGTTCATGAGCGACAAAGCATTCAAGGTAAATGATAATAGATTGCAAAGCAGTAAAACATTAGTAGGAATAATAGCTTTCACAAACATTTCAATCGTAAATCATTTTTCTGTCCTAAGTCCAGTTCATCATTACCAACCCAAGCATTTTCCATAAACAAGTCATTTTCATGAAAATCTAACCCTTGCCAGTAATCACCGAAGCGATGCTCATTACCGTGAACACGGCTATTGAATAGGTTGTACACTCTGCAGAGGTTATACACTTTACCCACAAGATACGATCAAATACCACCAAGACAAATAACAATGTGAAGCCTTTCCAAAGTTCCATCTAAACTCGATCTTGCGCTAAGGTTTCAACCTTTGGAGGGATGGTTACCACACCTGGGCCCCCTCTTGCGCCATGTGAGTTCTCATTCCGCTTCTCGGGCCTCACACCACCACGACAATACCAAAGAATAGATTTTCCAGCTTACTCAGCTAAGCCCGTCCCATTAAGGAGCTTGTGGCTGTATGAGAGACTCAGTTCAAATGCTCGCAAGGTTAAGTCCTTAGTTGACCGAGGCAAGACTAACCAAGTGTAACTCAAATGTCCATGTCCAATAAAAACCAAATACGACCGCCCAGTTGCCACTCTTGGCCCACCAGAAACAATCTTGCCATTTGCCCCAGTCTAAATCATTTTCCCACCCCGGTTCTTTACCATTGCACCACGTGCCATCATCAACTCAATAACACATGTCTCATTCCCAAAACGTGTTCCATATCTCATTAAGTCATTATTTACATTGGTGTTCCAAAATCATGAATTGTCCTCGTGGCAGGCTAAGCACACTACTTCGGTCTACTCAACCCATGTTGGCAAATTATTAATGTCCAACTATTAATTCATAACCTAGGGTGACAAAGGATTCATGGCCTACAATTATATATGACAAGGTGGCATACTGACAACTAGGCATTTAACTAATCCCAAACTTATTCAAAGTCATTTCTATCAAATTAGCATGCAATAGTTTAAATCAAAATAATTTGCTCTAATAGGTTCAACATGATCAAACACAACTTGCCTTCAAAAAGTGCTGGTTACGGTTCTGAACTTGCTCTGGTCGAACTTCTCCTCGAAACCTTCGCACTTCAACGTCTCGCCGAACGCAAATAAATAGCAATAAATAAACAAAACAGAGAGCAACTCAAGCCTAAAATTCAAATAAAATTCATAAACAGAAAGAGCTTGATTTTACAAATTTATAGAAATTAGAATCACTCGAATCGGAGTTAAAAGCATAAAAGTTATAAGCGTTTGAAGTTTCAAAATATATTTAAAATCAATATTCCGAATTAAATAAATATTTTCTTTTTGGAAAATTAATTATTGCGTCTTCCGTGACACGTGTCGCCACCAGTGAGTGACACGCGGCCTTCTTGACGTCATACACGGCGGCTCCGTCTTGACGTCGGCATAGCGTCATCATTGACTCAGCGGCAGATGGGACCCACGGTGGCGTCGGCATGACGTCACCGGTCCGGTGCGGATGACATGCGGGCCCGTGCTATCAGCGACACATCGCGACTGATGCGGTAGCGGCGGCGATCGACGTGTGGGTCCGCGTCGTCAGTGATACGCGCACAGTGAACGGCGACGTGGCACTGCGGCTGCCCTCGGATTTGCATCTAACGGTCGAGGTTATAAGGTGAGGTTTACTGTTTGCGGGGCGACGTGGCGAAGTCTGGGTCGTTGACGCGCGATCGGACGGCTGTGGAAGCTCGGGCTCGGTGGAGACGGTGCGGCGGCCGCTTCACCGAGCTGGGAAGACGACGTCTTGGCTGGCGTTCCGAGCTCCTCGGCGTGAAGAAGTGATGCTTCCGGCGGCACGACGAGGTGAGTTCGGGGGCGGACGGGCGGCGGAGAGTGACCCGCGGCGGCGAGCAGCGCAAAACTTCGGCGGTGACCGGGAACCGGCGAGCTCGTCTGCGAGGCGGCGGCGTCTCGGCGGCGTGGAATGTACGCAGACGAGTCGCGGCGCAAGGTGGGGATCAACGGGTGGCGGCGCATTAAATAGCCCCTCGGCGTCCGTGAAAAACGCGGAGACCGAGGCCCACACTGGCGGCGGCGGTGGAATCCGATGAATAGGATTGGTCGGCGTGGTATAGCGTGGGCCCTTGGATGGAGATCTAACGGCTACAGCGTTAGGGTTTCGAACGGGCAGACAAGATACTCGGCCCGAGATCGTTCACGGGATTTTAATGCTTTTTCGATTAAAAATATTTCGAAAATAAAATAATTTATTTGGGGCATTAAAAATATCAGAAAAATTCTAGAAAAATTTCCAAAAATATTTTAGGACATTTTTGACTCAAATAAAATATTTCCAGAAAAATCTTATTTTAACTTTTCTATTATTTAATTAAGTTGATAAATGGTTTAATTCAAAATAAATCCAAATAATTCCAAATAAATCCAAATAAATTCCAGAAATTCAAAATACCACTAAAATGCAAGAAAAGCAAAAATTGGGATGTTACATCCAGGTATCTACCCAAGTGACTAGCGATAGATATGAGCTCTGGAGAGAGGTTGGTGTTGAGGAAATTTGAGCGGTGTCGGGTTGGAATAGTGGTGGAGCTCGGCAATGAAGATCTATTGAAACCATGGAAGACTTGGAGCGTGTAAATGACTATATTCAAATCTAAAGCTCACCAGTAAAGAAAGGATGATGATGGTGAGGTCTACGGCAACAATCTTCATGTGGACTGAACATTGCAGAGGGTTTGAGCTGCAAATGACTTCATGGTGAGATCCAAGGGACCATAGAGATGCTATAAAGGACCATGTTCAAGGCGAGAAGCCACTAGGGCAGCAGTGTAGCTCTGGTGATGGTGATGCCTAGAGTTAGGAAAGAAGATGTGGCTCTAGTGATACACTGTACAAATCATCAGATTGGTGAAGGGGTATTGAAGAGGAACCAGAATGGCGTATTGTGACACGAGTGTCAAGGAATTAGCTTGATGGGAAGTGCGTGGTCCATGGTAGAAACCAGCAGAGGGCGTGCACTAATATTAAGGATGATAGTGGCACTCTAGGTAGCTATGTAAAAGGTAGGGGCTGTGACTGGGCAATAATGGAGTTGGTGGCATAGGAAAGAAGATTGACGCTTTTGGTTAAGCTTTAAAGGGTGAGATTATAACATCCCAATTTTTGGCTCAAAATATTTTATTCTTGTTATTTGTGCATTTTATGAATTTTTGAATTTTTAGAATTTTTTGGATTTTATTTGGAATTTATTTTGTATTTCTGAATTATGCTTAATATAGACATTTGGCATTAGCTTTGTGTGCTTACGTTGAGTTGGTTCTGTCATGCTTGTTGAGTGTGCAGTATGTGTTGCATAGCCCTTAGGCATTCATAAGCAACCATACCACGTTGTTAATAAAGATTGTTAAAGTTATTGGGTTAAACCTATTTCTCCTGCAGTAGGATTCTTGTTTTTTATCTATGCTTTTTTCCCCTTTTACCTAAATCCTATAAAGTGATCAGCAGATGGTTCAAATTTGTGAAAAACAGTGGAGCTAGTGGAAATGGTAACCGACTCATCGAGGACCTCAGTGATGGATTAGTTCCCTAACTGTCACCACAACTGAATATGAAGAGTGTTGGAGCATTCTTGGTTGCTTAGACTAAGTTGATGCATGCAATGATGCAACAAATACAGAAGATAACTAATCAAGCCAATGTCAGCAACATGTCCCAAGCTGTTGTCAATGGTCCCAGTTCCTACTCAAGGTTATCAGAATTCATAAGAACTCGTCCATAGATATTTTCTAGAAATGTTTCACCTTTGGAAGCGAACAATCGGCTTAGGACTATTGAGAGGAAGTTACTTGTTGCCTGCTATAAGGGTAATAAGAAGGTTCATTATGTTTCTCACCAGTTGGAAGGAAATGCTGCTGAATGGTGGAAGGAATATTGTGCTACCCGTGAAGCCCCACAGGATATCTCCTGGGATGAGTTTGTTGCTTCTTTTCGTCATCTCTTTACCCTACCAGATGACAGTGTGATCATAGTGAAGTCAAAGAAGAATGCTACCCCTACACCCTATATGACATCTGGATACTGTTCCTAGAAGTGTTGTCAACCAAACAAGTCAGAAGATCATGCATGCATCCGCTGTGGAGATATTGGATATACTGCTGATGGGTATGCAATCAATTGTTCCAACTGCGAAGGTAATCATTCCCTTGGAGAATGTTCCATGAGTTTTATCACATGCTACCTTTGTGAAGGATGAGATGGCGAGATCATTGCCTAGTTCAATGTTCCTTGAATCCGATAGTTATCACCATGATTCGGTGTCAGCAAGAGAATTTCTGAGTCGCCGTTGTTTAAGAACTAGCAAAAGGATGTGGAATTCCATCTGCATATGCCATGTCGCTTGAAGAGTTAAATTAAGAAGCAGCACTCCAATCCTGTCAACCCACCTCAGTTAAGCGTTAAGAGGTTATCACCGACAACTTGTTCTTGCATGGTGAAGAAGGTCACTAGGCTAGGGAATGTCCTAGGAAACGATAAGCTGTGCTTCCCAGGAAGAACAATTTTGTGCATACAATTACACCCACCAAGGCACAACAAGGGATGCGTGTGTGCTTAATTGTCATGAGAAAGGCCACTATATTAATCAATGCCCACAGGAAGGACAAGCATTTCCTATAGCCATAACTATTCTGGAAGTCACATTAGTCAAGTGCATAACACCAAAAGTGAGCGGTGAAGTTGCAAGGGCAGTTTGCCTAAAGAGTCAGTTGAAGAAGAGATGTTTGAACAAAGATGCTACCAAGGAAGTTTAGAACAATAATGTTACCTTACATAATATTCTGTCTCTATTTGTAAAAGAAAGTGACTAGCAGAGAAATCCTTGTAGGGATTCCCTTCTAAAAGGAAAGGAAATAAAGTGGTCAATATGCTAGAATGTGAAGTCTTGGAATAAGAGCATTAATGATAATTGAGAGATTCGATGTTTCTCCAAGTATTTGCTCTACTCAGATGGTTACCTGATGATGATATGTGCGCAATGATGGTCAGTTAATGGTATTCAGTGTAAAAAGTTGTCAATCTGAAAGATGTGCCACTGTCAGAGAGTACCCAGATGTTGTTCGTGATGATATGCCTAGTATGCCACAAGATCGCAGTGTTGAGTTTGTAATTGATTTAGTGCCTGGTGTAACACCAATAGCCAAAAGACCGTATCGGATGCCTAATATTGAGTTGGTAGAGATGAAGAAGCAGATCGAGGAGTTACTAGAAAAAGGTTGTATGAGGCCTAGTTCATTGCCATGGGAATGCATGTTTTGTTTTTAGAAAAAAGATGGAAATTTAAGATTAGCGCTTGAGAAGTTATGAGAGCAATAGTTGTATACTAAGTTTAGTAAGTGTGATTTTTGGAAAAAGGAAGTTGAGTTCCTAGGTCAGGCTATGACTGATAAAGGAGTTGTTGTTGACGCAAGCAAAGTGGAAGCTGTGTTGCATTGAGAAAAACTGAAGTTAGTTACCCAGATTCATAGTTTTCTATGGATGGCAGGATATTACTGTCGATTTATCAAAGGATTGTCGATAATTTCTATATCACTTACACAGCTGTTGAAAAAGGAAAAGGAGTTTATATGGATGCCAAAGTGCACAAAGAATTTTTAGGAATTGAAGCAGCATCTAACGACAGCACCAGTGTTAGTATTGTCAAATGTTCAAATCAATTTTGATATCTAATGTGATGCTTTCTGTTGACGCCAAAAACGTGAAGAGGGTTCCTGGCCCACAACACACCAGACGAACGCCGGGTTCAGCTTTGCGCAAGCGTGCCAATCGATTTGACCCTGCAATCGATAAGGGAAGTGATGTGAAATTCGATCAAGCCGATCCGTGAGGTGAATCGGCTAAAATCAAGAATCAGCCAGAAAGCTGATCGGAAGGGTAACTAGATTAGCCGATTAAGACTAATCTGAGGGTAAAAGGTAGATTGATTCTGAAAAGGCGATGCGCAACAAGACAGAACAAATCAAACCTGAAAAAGCCAATGACGATCAAACAATCGGCGATGCGCAACTTTATTTGATCGATGTCGACTTACAGAGGAAATATTACAATGCTAAAAAGACTAAAGACTACAGAAAGTAAAAACTGGTAGATGTGTTGATTGATTGTGTATGTCTGTCAATCCAGCCCATGGCTCGCCTTATATACCCGCTAGCCGATCCGAGTTCTGATCCAATACGTTGATATAATCCGAATCAGCTATAGTTTCCTAATTGGACTTCTGTTTCCAAATTTCATCCTTATGCCATCCGAAGCTTTCATACATTATCCAAACTTTCCAAAAGGTGCCTCGTATTGCATTCAAACTCCTGCTCTTGGCCGATTCTTCTAGTAGTTTCCAAAAACTGCTGATTCCTAACCAAACCCGTCTTATTTTCCAAAACTGATTGAGATCTTCCAAATCTGTTGCAACTTCTAAAACCGATTTAAGTTTATCCATACTTGAGCTCAATCGGTTACACTCACTGATCCCGTTAATCCGAATACATATCGGCTTCTTTAAGCCAATCCGATTCCAAATCGGCTTATAATACGTTTTTGCCAATTTTGTCCTTTTTGCCAATTTTTGGTGCAAACATATGCCCCCCATTTTTGGAAGATAACTTGTTATCTTTCAAAAATATGTATCGGCTTTTTCATCCGTCGGCTTCTTTGCCCATCGGTTTGTTCACTATTGATTTAGGGAACTGCGTCAATAACTGTCGCGCCGTAAAATCTCAGTGCGGTTTAATGTCAGGTGTCACCTCGAATTCATTTCCCGCCTTTTCACCTTTTCACCGTGCTATATATATGCGGGTCCCCCTCTGTCATTTTCACGCTTTCTAGTCTTCACAATTCCTGCAATCGGCTTTCACTTTCCAATCGGCTCTCCTGCTCCAACTTTTTCGTGCCAGCGACCAAGCCTCCTTTCTCTCAATCGACTGAATGGATCCTTCTCAGGTACTAATTCCAATTCCTGAAAGCGAAGATCAATTCTATCTAGGACCAGTAGGAAATATGACTACCGACACAGTGATTAACAAGGAAATTCCTAGACTCCCTTTGTCGGCCAAAGATTATAACATAGCAGAGTGGGGAAAAAGCTTTAGAGCTTGGCCAACGGCTCTCAAAGGTTGGAGAAGCTGGTTTATCAGAGTATCGGCCCAAAAGAAGTCTGAATGGGAGAATATGGGCATAGCCGAGTGTCTTCAGTAAAGTCTTGCCAACCACGGCCAATGAGCCCTTGGTGGCCTACTACCGTTATTTCGGTCGGACACTCTTAATGCTTTTTCTCTTCCGGACTGGTCCTATCGGCCCAACTCTCTTAGATATAGCTGAGCTTTGTTGCCTCAGGCCAGACGGAGACCAGATATCGGCCTTCAGTGTTAAACCAAGGCACAGACTAGTCCGATCAAAGGGCGAGGGATGGTCCAAATACATCCAACACAATAACAAGATAAATGGCTTAGTGTCGGACGAGGAACACATAGCTTTTCTGAATTTGTGGCTGGATCGATTCCTCTTCGGGGCCTCCCGGTGCGACACAAGTTTTTCAGGTTTATGGCGAGCAAGCGTTGAAGGCCGTCGGCTTGCACTTGGCAAAATGCTTCTGGGAGCCGTATATCAGATGATGCATGTTATCAGGAGTCGGCTTTTTTCTGGGTTCGCTCAATACATCGTGGGCAACGTCGGAGGCCCTTTATGGTTTATTCAACTATGGCTTTACAGTATTTTTAGCCGATCACTAATTCTGGAGCTATCGGAAGGTTCAGCTTTTCCACGTGAGGACTACCCTGAAGGTACTACTCCCCAATATAGAGCCAGCCAATCGCACGGAGAAAGGCTTGTGATGTGTACCAGTGGTGATGTCAAAGTCACTCCGGCCGATTTCAAGAAATACTTGTCGTTTTTCCTTAATTTGGACAACACAGTTTTCAGTCAGCAAGACTTCTTCCCTTATAATGACGAAGCCGACTTCCAATGGCCTTCATTTCTTCGTTTAGATGAGCGGTTCTTGATGCCGAGACAAGCTTAGAATTGTATCGGGTTTTATTTCTGCATCCTCTTCGTCGGCTTAAACTCCCGTAATAGGACTTTTCAGCCGTCGTATGAGTTTTACCATCCTTCTGTATATGCCCGTCAATTAGGTTTTGGCCAAGTAGTACCTAGCCTTCCTCTCCTTGATCGTCTCCAGCCAAGATCCAAAGTGAAAAACGTCGTCCAAACTGAACTACTTCTGACACTGTCCGATGAACTTCAAGTCACTAGCTTGCCACACTTTTTCTTGAACTCTCGACGAGCTAGTCATTTTACAACTTGGTGGACACCCATATCAGAAGCCCTTTATTTGGATCGCGTACCGTCGGCCATTGTAGAAAAATTCCTACCGGATTATTATGAGCCGACGATAGTCCCTTCTAGCAGCAGCAGTTCGAGTGAAGATAGCTCGGACCCTTCCAGCTCGTCGGGTTATACTAACTCATCCGTAGCTGTAGAGGTATCGGCTTTTTTTTCAAAAGTTTTCAAGCCTCGGCACTTTGCTCGTCGGGTTATAATCACTAGGCACTTTGCTCTCTACAGGATGCTACTGCGGGGAACAAGGCTACCATTAACCCATCGGCTGGCGGGTCCAAAGGAAAACGCCCCCACCAGTCGACCGGCTTGACTGGTTATACTTCTGGTAATCTTGGAGTACACAGTCCTTCCTTATCGGAGCTCGAGAAAGAAAGAAAGCTCAGTAAGTACTTTATTATAGCCGATAAATACTTCCTGCCTATATCCTTGCTCATCCGTGGTTTGTTTTTTCAGAAAAACCCAAATCCACCAAGATCCCAGCCAAGAGACACCCAAAGCGCAAGGAACAAAGCGCTGAAAGTTCTCCTCATCCGTCGGCTTTTAGCGAAGTAAGTGCTATACTATTCTTATGTTTTTCCAAGAGTTATCAACTTTAAATTTCTGACCTTGTATTACTTCCTTTTCAGCTGACAGCGTCTATTCAAGTGGTCGGTATTTTGACCGAGCTTGGCGCTTCGCCGATCTCCTGCAGACTTCTAAACCTCCAACTCCTCCATCTCCGCTTTCGATCGATTCTTCCGACGCTTCTTTGTTGTCCCGACGACTGTCCGACCTCCTTGGGTTCACCTTGGATGAACTAGTCGACCCGGAGGTGATGGCGACCGATAGCTACCCTGAGGACATCCGGAAAATCATAGACGTCTCCATGAAGGCATCGGCTTCTGTTGTTAAATCAACGCCCAATATGCAGGAAAAGCTAAATCGGCTGTTTATGGAATAACTTCGGTAGGAGAAGCTATATTAATGGCTGTCACCTATCCGCGATGCTATGGCCGCCGTTGAGGCCGATCTCCCTGCCGCAGCTATGAGCGCCCTTCTAAATGTATGTCATTTAGACGAGAAGAAAGCGGAAGTCGATGCGGCCAACTCCAGAATAGCTCGGCGCCAAGCTCAAGAAGCCGATCAACACCTTCTGAACAAGTTGATTGCTGAAGCAAAAGCTAAGAAGAACAAGTATGATGATCTGTTGTATCTTTTATAGCCGCCAAGTCTTCGCTCAAAAACTAGAACAAACTAAGCGGCTCGAGGAGGAGTTGGTGAAGTGAATCAACGACTAGTCGACACCCTTGCCATCACGAAAGAACGGCTTCTACTTTGAAGGAGCAGAAACGAATGTTGGCCGAGCCGTCGCTAAGGTCAAAGATCAATCGGCCAAGATTGTCGCAGTCCCCGGAGATGCCAAAGCCGACGAAGACCTGGTGTACGGTATCATGGAGACACTGGGCAAAGCTGCCACGGCATTATCGGGTCTTGGTGCTAGACTCCCCGGATCCGGATTGTAAATCTGTTGGTGTCATACTGAAACGTTGCTTTTGCTTGCTACTTTTGTAACACACTTTAATCGGCTGTTTAACCGATTATTTTCTTAATCGGTACCGCTTAACCGATTTATTTCAGATCCTTCGCATTGCATGTTTTAATTATGCACCGATCCAAACGCTAGGTAATACCGCTTTAGATATTTTCCGTTGATTGCCTTCGGTAACATCAACCCTTCAAGTGTTTCGAGTATATACGCGTTACCTCCAACAAGCCGATTTATTTTATACGGTCCTTCCCAGGTAGGCGACCATTTGCCGAATCGATTATCCTTAGAACCGATCGGCAATATCGTTTTCCAAACCAAATCGTCTTCACTGAAGATCTTCGGTACAACCTTTTTATTATATGCTCTCGCAACTCTCTCTTTATTCTTTTTAAGCCGATTCAAAGTAACCAAATTTTAATTTCGCTAAGTCATCCAAGTTGCATAGCATCAATTCTTTGTATTCATCGGCCGGTAGATTATTCTGCCTCGCCACTCGCATCGACTCAATGTTTATTTCGACAGGCAACACGGCCTCTTGGCCATATACTAACTGATGCGGCGATAATTTAGTCGATCCGTGGAACGCTAGCCGATAAGCCCACAGAGATTCTGATAATGTGGAGTGCCAAGTTCGAGGCTTCTCATCGATTTTTCTTTTAATCAGTTTGATCAAGGTTTTATTGACGACTCGCTTGCCCATTGCTTTGGCGTAATATGGCGGCGAGTTGAGCAATTTGATACCCGTGCTCTCGGCATAGTTCGAAAATCGTTAGACATGAACACGGTCCCTTGATCGGTCGTGATAGTTTGAGGGATACCGAATCGATGGATAATGTGTTCATTAACAAAGCCGATAGCCTCCACGCCGGTGACTTTTTAAGCGGAACGGCTTCCACCCACTTCAAAAATAATCGAGTCGCAAGGATAAACTTGTGACCTTTGCTTGACAGGGAATATTTGACCGATTATGTCTATACCCCATCCCTAAGCGGCCACGGCTTAATAATCGGATGTAAAGCGATCTTTGGTGCAAGTTGCACATTCCCAAACCGACAACTTTGGCACCCTTTGTAATACTTGAAGCGGTCTTCTAACATCGTCGACCAAAAATACCGGTTAGTCTTAAGATCCATTTCATTTTATGAGCCGATCGATCTTGTATAAATTCTTCGTGAACCTCACCCATGGCTACCTTTGCTTCTTCATCGCCTAAACACCATGAAGCAATCCTTCTAATATCCGATAGTATAGCTCCTTCCAACATAACATATTTCAAAGCCTGCTGTCGAATCTTGCGGGCGGTGGGTTTGGATGGGTCCGTTAAGTAGGCTTTTATTTCGGTTCTCCAATCGGTGATGTTAACGCATAGTATTGCTTCGTCAATCACATCAAAGCGCTTCATGTCAATTTGTATTTCCTATAGCCCGACGTGTTGCTTCAACTAATGTGTTGGCCTTATCGTTCATTTCTCTAGGCACATATTGTCTTAAAGCGATGTAAAGGAGTCTATAACTTGAAGGCAATGTTCGGATATTTTGACAACGCTTCATCGTTACATCTAAATTCTCCTTTAATTTGCTGTATCACCAGCAATGAATCACCGTAGGCCTCCACGTTACTCACTCCGATACTTTCCAATAATTGGAGTCCCTTAAGTACCGCTTCATACTCGGCTTGGTTATTAGAGAATCGGCCCTTGAGCCGATAAGCAAACTCTGCACTATGCCCTTTTGGCGAAATCAATACAACGCCTATTCCGCTCCCTTCTCGGCAAACCAACCCGTCAAAATATAGTTGCCAAGGAGCCACATCGACTATCCTTGTCATGGTATCATGCCCCGTAATGAAATCGGCTACGGCTTGACCTTTAACAGCTTTAACCGACTCATATTGCAGATCGAACTCGGTTAAGGCATATGCCCATTTCCCAAGTCGTCCTCTCAGAATTGGCGCAGACAGTATATACTTGATAATATCGGTTTTGCATACTATTATACAAGTTGATGCCAATATGTAATGCCTTAACTTGGTGCAGGTGAAATATAATGATAAACATAGTTTTTCTATATAAGGGTACCTGATTTCGGCTTCCAAAAGTCGTCGGCTGAGATAGAATATCACGCGCTCTTTGCCATCGACTTCTTGTACTAACACGGCCCCGATAGTTTCCTTTTCAGCCGACACGTATAGTTTGAAGGGAATCCCCTTCTGTGGTGCGGCCAGGACTGGTGGTGATGCTAAGTATTGCTTTATATCATCAAAAGCCTTCTGCTGATCGGCTCCCCACGTGAACTCCTGATGATCCTTTAGTTTTAGCAATGGCGTAAAGGCTTGGATCCTACCAGACAGATTCGAGATAAATCGTCTTTAGTAGTTAATTTTGCCGATCAACTTCTGCAATTCATTCTTACACGTTGGCGGTTTTGTATCGGCTATGGCTTTAACTCTTGTTTGGTTAACTTCAATCCCTCTTTGGTGAACCATAAATCCTAGGAATTGGCCAGCCGATATCGGCTTTCCGTTGATGTAGCCTTTTAAGTACAACGGCTTAAGATGCCGATGGGGATCTTGTGGTTTTTCGAATACAGCATCCTGTGCTCCTAAGCACAGTTGAGCAAATGTATCTTTAGCCGATTCTGTTTTAATTCTGAACTCGGCTGGTAGGGTGAACACCATGTTGATATCCATGGGAGGAGTGTCATCTCGAATCATTGGTGACAGCAAATCATCTGAAGAATCCGACTCCTCGTCGGCTTGTTGTTTTTTCCTCCACTCCTTTGTGACTAGCTTTACAGGCCGTAATTCATTAAAAGCTTGATCTCTCTGTTTTTCTTCATCAGCTTCTCTCATCTCTTGCGTCTTTAAGCGTTGGAGCCGTCTGCGTTGCGATCGGCTAAGTCCAGTTGGGCACCATCTAGGCTTAGGTTCGCTGGCTTGCGGATTTTACCAACCAAGTTCTCAGCAGTCTTTTCATTATTCTGGCTTAGTGCGCCCAACCTTTCTTTCATCGGTCTCTTATGTCCTGGCTCGTCTTGATCCGGTGTTGGCCTAAATAGGCGCTTTACCGATCGCCTCGGCCCACTTTATGGTAATGCTCCATGGGGCATGTTCTTGAGGATGGTAGTGCCATGCCCTTTCAAGAAAGCGCCAAGCAGACATCTTTCATGAGCTCTTCTGCGTTGTTTGGCGATCTGATTATTTGGCAAACGCATTGTTTGGCGTCTGATTCGTTTGGTTGGCGAGGCGGTTGTTTTGCGGTGGCTCACCCTTTCATATTTCTCAAGCAAGCTGCGAAAGTTGGCCCGGTTTGAATGCGGTTTTCGGGCGGAGATCTTTCGGCTTTGTACCACCGCCCAACTTGTAATTCCCTTTTGGTTTCTGATCCTTGAATTCTTTCCATCTTGATCGGCTTCAATTTGAAGTGAGCCGTCGTTATCCTCGATGTTTCCCTTGCGAGCTTGATTCTATGTTAACTTGTCGCGTCGTGAGGTCTTTCATCGGCAATTTGTTTTCCCTTGCGAACCTTGAACCATGTTGATTGGGAAAGGGTTGACATCGACTTCCATTGCCGGTTCTTCTGCAAACTTGAGCCAACCGTCTTCTACGGCCGACTGTATCTGTTGTCGAAAAATATTGCAGTCATTAGTGTTATGAGAAAAGGAATGATGCCACTTACAAGATCGCCGCTTCTTGATTTAAATAAATTTGAAGGTATGGTGTGCCCTTGGTAGTCGTGTCGCTTTTTCTTGTAATAACATGTCAAATATGCGATCGCACTTGGATACATCAAAAGCGTATTTCACTTCCGACTTATTCCTAGTCGGCTTAAGCCATGAAATGACAAGTGGTTTTTAGAACCTTTTATCCATTCGCTATGTTTATATCCGCTTCATCTTCAGAAGTTTCGCTTGAATTATACTCGACCATGTTTACTTTAGCCTTATCTTTGCTATTGTTTAATCTAAGTTTATCTTTGAATTCTTTATTCAAATATCGGCTCTCTTGTGCCGATACGATGAAGCAGTGACTTAAGTCGATAAATTCTGTCAAATGAGTTTTTCTTTAAGTGGGGAATCAACCCTTGGAATGCTAAATCGGCTAGTTGGTTATCGGGTAATACCACCTTCAAGCGGCGATTTAGCACCTCTCTAAATCTTCTAATATAATCGAAGCCGATTCACGAATTTTCTGGGACAACACTTAGATCTGAAATTCTCAATTCTAAGCTACCAGAGAAAAAGTATTCATGAAATCGACTTTCTAAATCATTCCAAAATGGACTGAATTTGGAGGCAGATTAGTAAACCAAGTGAAGGCAGTTCCTGATAAAGACAAAGGAAAAAGCCTAATTTTTAGCCCATCGGATTGAGCCGCTTCACGCATTGAGCGATAAATCTTCTAACATGCTCTAAAGTAGTGGTGAATCATCCCCGAAAACTTCGCGAAGTCGGGAATCCTAAAGTTATGGGGATCGGCATGCGGTCGATATAATCTGGGTACGGTTTTCTATAGCCGATTGTTTTCCCTTTGGGCTGCAAACCAAACTGATCTCTCAAGACCATAGAAATCTGATCAGCCCAATTGATGTTGTTAGCCGATGGAACACTAGGGTTTGGCCAACTATTTTGGGTAGTATCACCCCCGAGTGTAAACTCTATTTGGTCGGCTTGTTCTAGCCGATGGATACTGTTGTTGCCATGATTCGTATCCATCGGTTCGGGCAGCCGTAACCTCGGGCAATGGAATAAATGGCTCGGTGTACGTGACTACTTTATACGGAACCGGATTTCTAGCCTGGGTTGGTCCTTGAGGATGTTTATAATTTCTATCTAATTCAATCGGCTGAGAAGCCGACTGGACATAGGGAGTCCCTGATAAAGATGTATCTATTTTTGCGGCGTCGGTATATGCATGGTAATGAGTATCAGGGCTTGGGCGAGGATTTGCTGGTGCCAACACGGTAGGTTGGGTCGGCATTAGTGAGGGTACAGGTGCCGACACCTTAATCGTGTTGGTGGTTGGTGCCACGGAATATACGGGATACGTGGGAAGTGACTGCAATGGATCCAGCAATCCCCCAGAAGTTGCCAACTCTTGTGCAACCGTTTTTACGCTATTCTCGATCATCGGCTTTAAAGTTGTGACCAAAGCCGATGATTGGTTAATTAATGCATGATGCACAGATTGCTCAATCATAACAGATAACTCAGCTTGAGCTGGCATGTATCGGCTTACCGGAGTCGATGCGACACCAGCTTCGCCAAGCGGGTTCAGTGTTGGTAGTGCCATCTTCTGCGTGACTCCACGTCGGGTTTTTTGATAGCAACTCAACATCAATTCTTCCAGGGCAGCTTTTCGATCTTCGATTTCCTTGCGCTGCTCTGGAGTTAAATCGTCCAAAGTAGGGACGATTATGGATTCGATGCTCACGGTGGTGCAATGGACTTGCTGCGATCATCTTCTCGACCGTCCCCCGTCGTGCCAAAAATGTGTTGACGCCAAAAACGTGAAGAGGGTTCCTGGCCCACAACACACCAGACGAACGCCGGGTTCAGCTTTGCGCAAGCTTGCCAATCGATTTGACCCTGCAATCGATAAGGGAAGTGATGTGAAATTCGATCAAGCCGATCCGTGAGGTGAATTGGCTAAAATCAAGAATCGCCCGTAAAGCCGTCGGAAGGGTAACTAGATTAGCCGATTAAGACTAATCGAGGTAAAAGGTAGATTGATTACGAAAAGCGATGCGCAACAAGGCGAACAAATCAAACTGAAAAAGCCAATGACGATCAAACAATCGGCGATGCGCAACTTTATTTGATCGATGTCGACTTACAGAGGAAATATTACAATGCTAAAAAGACTAAAGACTACAGAAAGTAAAAACTGGTAGATGTGTTGATTGATTGTGTATGTCTGTCAATCCAGCCCATGGCTCGCTTTATATACCCGCTAGCCGATCCGAGTTCTGATCCAATACGTTGATATAATCCGAATCAGCTATAGTTTCCTAATTGGACTTCTGTTTCCAAATTTCATCCTTATGCCATCCGAAGCTTTCATACGTTATCCAAACTTTCCAAAAGGTGCCTCGTACTGCATTCAAACTCCTGCTCTTGGCCGATTCTTCTAGTAGTTTCCAAAAACTGCTGATTCCTAACCAAACCCGTCTTATTTTCCAAAACTGATTGAGATCTTCCAAATCTGTTGCAACTTCTAAAACCGATTTAAGTTTATCCATACTTGAGCTCAATCGGTTACACTCACTGATCCCGTTAATCCGAATACATATCGGCTTCTTTAAGCCAATCCGATTCCAAATTGGCTTATAATACTTTTTTGCCAATTTTGTCCTTTTTGCCAATTTTTGGTGCAAACACTTTCAGACAAGAACTTGGTTGTGTGCTGATACATAAAGACAAGGTTGTTGCATATACATCAAGGAAGTTGAGACTGCATGTAGCCTACGCATGATCTAGAATTGATTTTTTTAAATAATATATGTTTAATGAAAAATTACAGAATTAATATGCCAAAAAAATTACAGGTTTGCACACCTGTCACACCTCCAAACCGCAACAAACTCTCTGTCGCAATTTGGAATTGCGACAGAGACGGTTCAGCTCTCTGTCACTATATGGAATTGCGACAGAGAGCTATCACTAACTGTTCGGCTCTCTGTCACAATTCCAAATTACGACAGAGAGAGTAAAAACGGCACCCCGAGGCCTTTGACCTCATTCTCACCGAGAGCACACAGCACACAACCGAGAGCGCTCGCCGGAGAAAGAAGAGGAGGAGGGGGAGAGGAAGAAGAAGAGGAGGAGGGGGAGAGGAAGAAGAAGAGGAGGGGAGATTCGTCGTGAGCACCTCTTTAGGTAAATGTGGTTTTATTGTTTTAATTTATAATTTAGTGATCAGATGAAATAGATTGTTAAGTAATTAGATTTGTATAGCAATAAATATTTAGAAAGACGATATAGGGATAAGATTAATTAGGGTTGTAGTTAATTAGCCGTGTAGACTGGCAATAGTTTATTTAAATTGATGATTTAGTGATCGGATTGTATAGGTTTTTAACTATTTAGTTGTATGGAGTTATAATAGCTATGGATATAGAAAATTGTAAGAATTATGAGAGATACAATGCATGCAAAAATTATGTGAGATACAATGTGATACAGAATATTAATTTTTGTAGGGCTGCAGTAGTTGTTTGAATTGATATAGAGTATGTTATCGTATCACATTGTATGTTAGATGCAAGAATTACACGAGATACAATGTGATACGAAAAATTTATTTTTGTAGGGTTGCAGCATTTGTTTGAATTGATGTCGAGTATATCGTCGTATCACATTGTATGTCAGATGCAAGAATTACGTGAGATGCAATGTGATATGAAAATTTTATTTTTGTAGGGCTGCAGCAGTTGTTTGAGTTGATGTAGAGTATGTCGTCGTATGGGTAGATTAAGACTTGAAAGGTGGTAACGTTACGTCATGCAATCATTAAAAAATCATGAAATATTTGACAGGTATGGACAAACAAGTAGAATTTAAAATACACTACGGAGAAGGGGTTCCATAGATGGGTGCACAAGGGGTGGAACTTAGTCATTTTCCAAGTGTCATGGTTAGTCTGTCACGTGCTGGTGAGCGTTCGTGGGGCACAGTTAACAGATGGTTGTACCATATATTCTCGTTGGACAGTAAATTGCACGACCTCAAGCTACACGGAGTAGGGTCTCGGAGATGGAATTACACGTACTGGGAGTTAGTAGAATTGAAGGGGCCAAAGTCCTGGTGCTCGTGCGTGAGATTAGCAACTGAGAGTGGATGGCCATTAGTGTTGTTGGCGCAAGCATTTGAGAAAACCAATACTGACCATACGATGCAGGAGGAGGTTGGTGGTGATGAACCGGAGGAAGTTGGGAAGAGCAGCTAAACCGGAGATTGCTTAGTTGGGTAGGATGTCAGCTCGAGCCATGAGGGTGTGCGAGGCAAGGAAGGTGATGTTCCAAATCCAGATGTTCAGGTACCATTGGGCGTGGCTGACCAGGGAGAAAACATTGAATCTTTGATTCAAGCGATGGAGGCAGAGAGCCAGGAATATGAGAATTTAAGTAATGACGTAGACGATGAAGTGGATTTACCTACAGAGTGGGATGCATGTCAGTTCGACAGATTGGTGGTCAACGAGGGTGAACACTTCTCATGGCAGTCAGATCGGAATGAGGTGAGGCAATGTGCTATTTACAAGAATAAGTTTGAGGTTTAGGAAGCAATGACAGTATGGGCAGTGTCGCTTCATAGAACCTTCAATGTTGAGAAGTTTGACCAGCGGGTGTATGATGTCAGATGCCAGATAGAGGATTGCCCATGGTGTGTGCATGTGTATCAGAACCTACCAGGTATGCTTGAGGTGATCAAGAAAAGACTCATATCAGAACCTCCAATGTATGTGTTCATAAATGCTGCTTTACTGCAAATAAACCACATAGCCTTTCTTTTGGAATAAGCCTTGCATATAGCTATGGTAGAAATGCATTCTGTGCATTTTGTGCATAACTTGTTGAGTGCTTTTTTACTCACCCTTGCCATCAACAACAAATCAACAGTGGAGGAATCATTACCCTTGTTGAAGGAGGATTTCCAAGTGGATACGAGTCACTAGGCCAAGCCTTGTCAATCGCCTGTGGTGTACTGATGAGTTATCCACGTTTATGGTGCTATTTCCGCTGCATTTGTCTTAGTTTAATCTTAGTCTAGCCCTGCGTGGCTGAATAATGTAAGTGATCATAAGATCATACACTAGTTATACTAATAAATGAAGTCTTACTATTCTTATCATTGTGTGTGATGTGATGCTTATCGATGTTAAGCTGTGTGCACTTGCGTTGATCCTAGGACTAGTGCGGTAAAACACAGTGGATTCGAATTGGTGAATTCAGGTCCTTACAAAGGTGGTATTAGAGCATACTGACTGTATGTCTTGGCCCTAGTTAGCATGGTGGTGTCCTAGGAGTGTTCAAACTATTTTCTAAAGAAAAATCTAAATCTAACTAAAATAACACTCTTGACTCTTCTTATTCTCCGCTTCTTGTCTTAGCTGAAATTTTTGTTTTCTCGTGGCCGTTCGAGAGTTGTGGACTTATCTATTTCTCTTTTAAATGGATGAGGAGGCAGTAGAAGTACGGAAAGCATGAGGGTGGCTATGCAGCAGAGCTGTGGAGATTTCTTTAGGTGTTGGGAGGTTTCACCAGACCCATGTACAGAGGCAGAAACTGGATCGTCAATGGAGTGACAAGAGGAGTGGTTTGCAAGCTCTTGATCTATGCCAGAGACAACGAAAAAGCAAGTCAGCTGTCGGGACCCGAATGTGCAAATCCGGACCCTCTGTGTATTCAGCACTAGTCCAGGATCGCGCTAGTGCACACAGTCTCAACATTGGTACATATCACAGTCATAACCAACGAAATAATAAGTACTTTAATTAAATACTCAAACTAGTTGATTGACCTTATGGTCAAGTTACAAAGATCGCCTCATGCAGGCTAAGACTTATTAAAATATTCAAATGCAATGAAATAAAATAAACTCGTGGCGCCAACCAATTTGCCACGAGTAAGCCCGATTGGGCTCGCTCCCTAGTTAAATCGGCTCCTCCGATACTCCTCCTCTGAGCGGGGTTGCTTCTTCTTCAACTGAAGTTGTGTTGTTGTGGGGTGAGTACTTTGAGCACTCGGCAAGTCATGCCTGAATGCAAATCTAATATTCTACATGCATGGCTTAGTACAAAGGATAGGCTATGGTTCATGAGCGAGACTGACATTCAAGATAAGCGATAATAGATTGCAAAGCGATAAAAGCAAGAGTAGGAATAGTAGCTTTCACAAACATTTCAATCAGTAAATCACTTTTCCATCCTAAGTCATGTTCATCATCACCAACCCAAGCACTTTCCATCAACAAGTCATTTTCATGAAAATCTAACCCTTGGCCAGAATCATAAGCGATGCTCAATACCGTGAAACACGGCTATTGAATAGGTTGTACACTCTGCAGAGGTTATACACTTTACCCACAAGATACAGTCAAATACCACCAAGGCAAATAACCGTGAACGAAGCCTTTCCAAAGTTCCATCTAAACTTCGATCTTGCCGCTAAGGTTTCAACTTTGGAGGGATGGTTACCACACCGGGGCCCCCTCTTGCGCCATGTGAGTTCTCATTCCGCTTCTCAGGGCCTCACACCACCACAGCAGTACCAAAGAATAGATTTCCGGTTTACTCAGCTAAGCCCGTCCCATTACGGAACTTGTGGTTGTATGAGAGACTCAGTTCAAATGCTCGCAAGGTTAAGTCCTTAGTTGACCGAGGCAAGTCTAACCAAAATGACCTTAAACATCCAAAACCAATAAAACCAAATCGCCGCCAGATTGCCACTCTTGGCTCACGAAACAATCTTGCCACATGCCTCGGTCTAAATCATTTTCCCACCGGTTCTTTACCATTGCACCGTGCCATCATCAACTCAATAACACATGTCTTATTCACAAATCATGTTCCATATCTCATTAGGTCAATATTTACCTTGGTATTCCAAAATCATAAAATGTCCACGTGGCGGGCTAAGCATACTACTTGGTCTACTCAACCCATGTTGGCAAATTATTAATGTCAACTATTAGTCCATAACCTAGGGTGACAAATGATTCATGGCATACAATTATATACGACAAGGTGGCATCTGACAACTAGGCATTTAACTAATCCCAAAAACTTATTCAAAGTCATTTCTATCAAATTAGCATGCAATAGTTTAAATCAAAGTAATTTGCTCTAATAGGTTCAACATGATCAAACACAACTTGCCTTCAAAAGTCTCGATTCGCTCTGAGCTTGCTCTCGGTCAGAACCTCTCCTCGAAACCGGGCACTTCAACGTCTCTGGCATAGCGTAAACACAAACAATAAAATAAATAAACAGTAGGCAAACAGTGCTCAAAAATTCAATTAAAATTCATAAACAGAAAGATCACAATTTTACAAATTTATAGAAATTGGAATCACTCAAATCGGAGTTAAAAGCATAAAAGTTATAAGCATTTGAAGTTTCAAAATATATTTAAAATCAATATACCGAAATAAATAAATATTTTCTTTTTCGAAAATCAATTATTCGTCATCGTGACACGGTCGCCACCAGAGAGTGACACGTGGACTTTGCCGACGTCGTACGATCGGCTATTTCTCGACAAGTGGGTCCCACCGTGGCGTCGGCATAGCGTCGCGGTGGCGCCACGCCGCGAGTCGCGTCTTGGTGACGAGTGGGCCCGTCTTTGTCGGCGTCTCGGTGAATAGTGCAGTCTGGTGACATGTGGGTCCGGCGATCGGCGACTCCACGCGCCGCAAGGCGGCCGACGAGTGGGTCCCACGCGTTAGTGACGATGAGCGATGCATGGTGCGGTGCGATTCGAGCCGAGGATCTAGATCTAACGGATGAGGTTTGAAGATGAGATTTCTTGTGCAAGGGCGGCGTGGCGGAATCCGGTCGTCGATTGGAGATCGGACGGTCGTGGAAGCTCGCGAGGTTCGGCGGTGTCATGGCGGGTGGCCGACCGGGCGGAGAGCGGCGGCGTGGCGGCAGCGCTCCGTGCTCCTCCGGCGTGAAGAGATAGCGCCCGACGCGGCAGCGAGAGGACTCCAAGGACCAACGGCGGCGGCGGAAGGTCACCGGCGGCATTTAACCGACGCGAGGAAGTGGCGGATGGCCGGAACCGGCGAGTCGTGCGGCGGCGGTGGCGTCTCGGGCGTCGCGAGGTCTGGTGGGTGCGGCGTGGTGAGGTTCACATCTGGTGGCGGCGCTTAAATAGTGCCCTCGGCTCCGTGAAAAGCGCGGAGACCGAGGCCCACACTGGCGGCATGAGTCGGCGGCGACTTCGGCTGGTCGGCGTGGCGCGAGAGCCGTCGGATGGAGATCGAGCAGTGGCGTTAGGGTTTTCCGGAGCAGACGCCTGATGTTCGACCCAACACTGTTCATCGGGATTTTAATCTTTTTCGATTTAAAATAATTCCGAAATTCAAATAATTTATTTGGGGCATTAAAAATATCGAGAAAAATTCGGAAAAATTCTCAAAAATAATTTAAGACATTTGTGACTCAAATAAAATATTTTCAGCAAAAATTTATTTTAACTTTTCCATTATTTAATTAATTTGTTAAATGGCTTAATTCAAAATAAATTCAAATAATTTCAAATAAATCCAAATAAATCCAAATAAATTCAGAAATTCCCAAAAATTCAAAATACCATTTAAATGCAATAAAAGCAAAAATTGGGGTGTTACAAACCTCCCCCCCTTAACGGAATCTCGACCCCGAGATTCAGGGCTGACTAAGGAATAGGTTGGGGAATTCCTTCTTCAGGTCTTCTTCACGCTCCTGAGTTGCTTCACTCTCGGAATGGTTACTCCAATTGAACTCTGCGAAGCGGGTTGATTTATTTCTTGTTTCTCGATCCATTGTGTCCAAGATTTTCACGGGTACTCCTTATAGGTCAAATCCTCCTGCTGACTCGGCCGATTCTAACGGCATCTGCTCTTCGGCACTCGGAGACATTTCTTTAATTGTGACACATGGAATACATCATGCACACTGCTAAGGCTGCGGTAACTCCGGTGATCGCCACTTCACCTCTCGACTTAGGATCTTGAATGGACCAACATATCTTGGTGCTAACTTCCCTTTGGTGTGGAACCTCTTAACTCCTTTGAGTGGGGTAACTCGAGATACACAAAATCTTGAGGCTCAAAGCTCGAGATCCTGCGGCGATTATCGGCGTAACTCTTACTGTCTTGATTGTGCAATTTTCAACCTTTCACGATCATGGCTATCTGCTCCTCGGCTTCTCGAAGAATATCCGCCCAAACATATGGCGTTCTCGGTCTCATTCCAATTCAACGGCGTTAACTGTGGTCTCGCCATATAGTGCTTGAATGGCGACATCGCAAACTTGCTCGGTAGCTTGTTGTTGTAGCTGAACTTCGGCGTCTGGCAAGCACTTGTCCCACGATGTTGTGTAAGCCAATGCACATGCCCTCAACATGTCCTCCGATGTCGATTAACTCTTTCCGTTTGCCCATCATGCATGGGTGATATGCGATCTTGAAGTTCAAGCGAGTCCCTAAAGCCTCATGCAACTTATCCCAAAATCTTGAGGTAAAGCGGGTACCTCTGTCGATACAATTCTCTTGAACTCCGTGTAGACATACAATTCTTGACATATATAAATCTGCTAAGCGGTCCCCGAGTATGTAGTCTTTCTTGGTATGAAGTGAGCAACCTTTGTCAAGCGGTCCACTATAACCCATATAGAATCATACCTATGCGGGTCCTTGGTAAACCGGTAATGAAATCCATTCGATTTCTTCCCATTTCCACTCGGGTATCTTAAGTGGTTGTAGCAACCCTGCGGCCTCGATGCATTGCTTTGACTCTTTGACATATGTCGCATAACGCGACATGCTCGCAACTTCACGCTTCATGCTTGGCCACCAAAATCTTTCCTTGGTCTTGGTACATCTTAGCGCTTCCGGATGAATTGAGTACTTGGAATCATGGGCCTCCTCCAAAATCACCGCTTGACTCCTTCTGTCTTGGTACACAAATGCGATTCTTGATCCACAATGTACCTCGTTCATCGACTTGAAATCCTTCGCCTTGCCTTCCTCCATTTTGGACTTAATTCTCGAATCTTGACATCGTCATACATCCTTCACGAATCGATCTTCGGGGTAGGCTTCACCTCTAGAGCGCTAAGAATCCCTTAGGCACAACTTCCGGCTTCAACCGAAATTCCTTGCATAACTTCGGCTGGTTTTCTCCCATCAACATGTTCCTTTGTGTGGCTCTTTCGACTTAAAGCATCCGCCACTACATTGGCTTTTAGGGTGATAATGAATTCCTGATTGTAATCCTTAATTAACTCAACCATCTCCTCTGTCTCATGTTCAGTCCATTGTGTAAATATATATTTAAGACTCTTATGGTGGGTGTACACCTCACATCTGTTCCCAATTAAATAGTGTCGCCATAACTTCAAAGGCGTGTACCACATTTGCTAATTCCAAATCATCGTCGGATAGTTCTCTTCATGCGGCCTCAAGCGCCTAGATGCATATGCAGCGACCTTCGCTTTTGCATTCATAGCAAGAGTCCTTGGCGCGATGCATCACAATATATATCAAAGCTCGCTTAAATCCGGTAGAACTAACACGGTCTTTGTTGTCGCGTTTCTTCAACTCCCGAAAACTACGCTCGCATTCGGCGTCCATGCAAACTTCTTCTCCTTTTTCAACAATTGCGTAAGAGGCCTGCAATCGTTGAGAATCCTTCAATAAATCGGCGGTAATAACCGCCATTCCAAGGAAACTACGGATTTGGGTCACCGTTTTGGGTGGCTCCCAATGCAACTCCGCTTCTACCTTACTTGGATCAAGCTGCGACTCCTTGGCGGTTACTACATGTCCAAGGAATTCCACCTTGTTCTTCCAAAATCACACTTACTAAACTTAGCAAAAGTTCTTCGTTCTCTTAACTTCTCGGGACTAGCTTCAAATGTTAGGCATGCTCTTTTCTCGTCTTGGAGTAGACTAAGATATCATCTATGAACACAACAACGAACTTGTCCAGATATTCCATGAAAACCTTGTTCATCATGTTCATGAAATCTGCAGTGCATTTGTCAAACCAAAAGACATAGCGTAAACTCGTAGTGTCCATATCTTGACGAAAATGCGGTCTTGGCACATCCTCCGATCTAATCTTCTTGGTGATATCCTCGATCGTAGATCAATTTTGGAGAAAACTCGGCTCCTCTCAAGCGATCAAATAGGTCATCGATCCCGGTAGCGGATACTTATTCTTTATAGTGACTTCATTTAACGCTCGATAATCCACACACATCCGATAACTCCGTCCTTCTTCTTGACAAAGTAACCGGTGCTCCCCATGGTAGCGAACTTGGTCCGATAAATCCCTTATCCATCAACTCCTCAATCGCTTCTTCATTTCCACTAGCTCATCGGTTGACATCCGATAAGGTCTCTTAGCCATCGGGCCGTTCCTTCGGTACTAACTCAATTACAAACTCTATGTCACTCGTCGGTGGCATCGGGTAAATCCTCTGGAAATACATCGGGTATTCTCGACAAGCTGGTACATCTTCTATGCTAATGGCCTTCACACTATTGACCATCAAGCTGTCCATCCCGAGCAGCGGTGGCTTGAAACTCTATTTTTCTCCCACAAGGACTCTCGTGATATGACTCTTCGTCCACGTCTAATACAACCTTGTGTTTAGACAACCGATCCATTCCCAAAATAACATCTAGGGTGCAGGTATCTAACACCACTAAGTTTGCTAGGAACTCCGTTCCATCTATAAGCAACTTTACCCAGAACATCCTACATCGGATCGGAGTTACGATCCCGGGATTGTACTAGCAATACATGCCTAAGGTTCACCATTTTCAACCCATTGTTCACAGCAAAAATCCGGGATATAAGCGAATCGAAGCTCGAGAATCAAATAAAAGCTGTTGCAGTCTTGAGTTGACAAGTAACTTACCCGATCTGACGTCCGATGTATTACAGACTTTGCATCAGCGGTGACATGATTGACTCGCCTCTTACCACGATCTGCGTGGCGCTCCAGTTAATGCAACTCCGGCTTACTCTGGCGGGTGTCTTTGTTGGAGTAGTCCGAGATTGAAGCGAACCGGTGTCCTCCTCCTCCTTCTTGGGACAATAATTGGCAAAGTGCCTGGCTCGTTGCAAATGAAACATCGCTTGACTACCGACTTTGGCTTCTCGTGGTCGTGTTCCCAACTTGTCTTTGTGTCGAAAATTTTGTCCGCCAGTCTTGGTATCTGTGGCGGCGTTGACATCACATTCCTTGGTTGAAATCTGAAGAAGCGGTTTGGCGCAACCCTCAAGCAGCTGCGCTCCTCGGCGTGCTCCTCTTTGTGCCATCCTGCGCTTCGGTTGTCCTCCGGTTCCTTGCGCTTGTCCTCCAATATCGGCGCCTTGTTCACTAGCTCTTGAAAATCCGGAAAGGTGTGGGTTATGAGTCCCACTGCAATCTGAATTGATCCTTTCATGAAGCAGGATCGCTGGCCTTGTCTGTTGCTCGTCCTCAGTGCGTGGCGTGCTAACTGCGTGAACTTGTTGAGATATTCGGACCTTTGGTTGATTGCCTGCTTGATGCCCTAAACTCTTCCTTTTTCAGCTCCATTATGCCTTGGGCACATGATATCGCCGGAAGCGGCCGTGAACTCCTCCCGGTGATGTCTGCGGGTGCTCATGAGCGGCCTGATAATTTTCCCACCATTCGTGGCGGTTCCTTCAAGGCGATGAGAGGCATAGAGTACCCTCTCATTTCCTTCACACCGAGTAATGTGCAACTTTCTCTCTATCGTCCTCACCAATCATCGCCTCCAATGGATTGGCGTTTCAGAGAACGTTAGCGGCCTAGTCCTCATGAATTCAGCGGCCTCGAGTGTGGCCTCTGCCTTTGGGTTGGCTGGTTGACTTGAGCGGCGGCTTGGCGATGACTGCTGCACTTTGCATCATGGCATGCATTAAGCGAGTCTGCAGCAAGGAAGGCTCCAAAGTTACGCATATCAAGCTGGCGTCTTTGGTTGAGTGCCTTATCCTTCATCATTGATGTTTCGGTGGCGTGAACCACTTCCATTTCCTCCTGGTTTCCACGGTGTTCACCATCATCGATTGCTCCATGGTTTAGAGATGAGAGGGAAGTAAGAATAGACAAGTAGTAGAATACTTATGCGGGGTCAAAGGTGTAACACAAAATCCAACTTTATTACTTTATTAATAACTGGGTATGGTTGCTCACAATGCCTAAGGGCCTTGCAACACATACCAATCACTCACAAGCATGAAAGAAGCAAATCGAACTAACACTCTGGAGTCAAACGCCTCTAAGGGTGACTCTTATTCCAAGACGCGACTCAACTCAGGAGTCTCAACTGCTAATCCTAACGCTCACTCCTCGAGCCAACCCCCACCGGAACTTCCTGGTGGATACACCGGCGGGTGTGCTGGTGCGGGTACAAACCTATCCCAACGATCCTCAGCTAGGGGCGCCTCCTGCGCCTCCTGCGCGGCCTCAACCTCCTCTGGTTCCTGCTTGACCTCCACAGGCTCGGGCTTCACTTCCACTTGCTCCGACTTCACTTCCACTGGCTCTGACTTCACTTCCACTGGCTCTGGCTCTGGCTCTGGCTGCGGCTCCTGCTGTGGCTCCTCCGGGTCTGGGTCGTGTAGCTCAAAGATCGCTCGGCTCTGGTCCGTCTGCATTGTCTCTCAGTTCCCCAATCCTCTGGATAGAGTGGGCCAAGTACTCACAAGTCTGCAACAGATGAGCCCTAAGCTGTGTGAATTCATCACGAGACCTCTGCAGCTCCTGAACCGTCTCGTCGATAACATCCTCTTGAGCGATGACATATCTGGCCAGGTGGGTGATCGTGGCATCCTCCTCCTCGATGGGCTCTCGGTTGCCAGCGAGTGTCTCTGCGTGGGTGGTGGGAACACTTGTGCCATCCAACTCCTGGGGTAGGTGCGAGCAATCGCCTCATCGCCAGACGCGATGTCTCCGGATCGGCGTCAAATGATGACCTCTGGCGGTGATGCGGATGGGGCGACTTCGCCCTCGCCCTATCCCGGCGTAAACCGTGATAGTGACATCGAGGCAATATCGATCTGCCCGATCTGATGAGTCCCCGGTAGATCGGCTGTCATATCCTCCCAAAGATTGCATCATCGCCAAAGCTCATGGCGTACCCTCGAAGGCGCTCACCAAAAGAGTGGATCATCCTCATCGCCAAAGGACACTCACGTGAAACTCACATATTTTAAAACAACGCAAAGGCGTGATAAATTCAGCAAGGTGTGAGAGAGAGAAGGGTAAGTCGAGATTGCATTATCATCTTGGCACATTTTAACTCTTTAGAAAATAATTTTATCCTCACTCGACCATTCTAACTAAGGGCGATCCTACGGTCGGTATGGCTCGATACCACCTCTGTCGGGACCCGAATGTGCAAATCCGGACCCTCGTGTATTCAGCACTAGTCGAGGATCACGCTAGTGCACACAGATCTCAACATTGGTACATATCACAGTCATAACCAGCGAAATAATAAGTACTTTAATTAAATACTCAAACTAGTTGATTGACCTTATGGTCAAGTTACAAGATCGCCTCATGAGGCTAAGACTTATTAAAATATTCAAATGCAATGAAATAAAATAAACTCGTGGCGCCAACCAATTTGCCACAGAATCGATCGGGCTCGCTCCTAGTTAAATCGGCTCCTCGATACTCCTCCTCTGACGGGGTTGCTTCTTCTTCAAGCTGAAGTTGTGTTGTTGTGGGGTGAGTACTTTGAGCACTCGGCAAGTCATGCCTGTAATGCAAATCTAATATTCTACATGCATGGCTTAGTACAAAGGATAGGCTATGGTTCATGAGCGATGCTGACATTCAAGATAAACAGTAATAGATTGCAAAGCAGTAAAACAGTAGTAGGAATAGTAGCTTTCACAAACATTTCAATCGTAAATCACTTTTCCATCCTAAGTCATGTTCATCATCACCAACCCAAGCATTTTCCATCAACAAGTCATTTTCATGAAAATCTAACCCTTGACCGTAATCACCGAGCGATGCTCAATACCGTGAGCACGGCTATTCGAATAGGTTGTACACTCTGCAGAGGTTATACACTTTACCCACAAGATCTGATCAAATACCACCAAGGCAAATAACCGTGTGAAGCCTTTCCAAAGTTCCATCTAAACTTCGATCTTGCGCTAAGGTTTCAACCTTTGGAGGGTGGTTACCACACCTGGGGCCCCCTCTTGCGCCATGTGAGTTCTCATTCCGCTTCTCGGGCCTCACACCACCACGACAGTACCAAAGAATAGATTTCCCGGTTTACTCATTAAGCCCGTCCCATTACGGAACTTGTGGTTGTATGAGAGACTTCAGTTCAAATGCTCGCAAGGTTAAGTCCTTAGTTGGCCGAGGCAAGACTAACCAAAATGACCTTAAACATCCAAAACCAATAAAACCAAATCGACCGCCTTGATTGCCACTCTTGGCCCACGAAACAATCTTGCCACATGCCTCGGTCTAAATCATTTTCCCACCGGTTCTTTACCATTGCACCACGTGCCATCATCAACTCAATAACACATGTCTTATTCACAAATCATGTTCCATATCTCATTAGGTCAATATTTACCTTGGTATTCCAAAATCATAAAATGTCCGTGGTAGGGCTAAGCATACTACTTGGTCTACTCAACCCATGTTGGCAAATTATTAATGTCCAACTATTAGTCCATAACCTAGGGTGACAAATGATTCATGGCATACAATTATATACGACAAGGTGGCATCTGACAACTAGGCATTTAACTAATCCCAAAACTTATTCAAAGTCATTTCTATCAAATTAGCATGCAATAGTTTAAATCAAAGTAATTTGCTCTAATAGGTTCAACATGATCAAACACAACTTGCCTTCAAAAAGTCTTGATTACGGCTCTGAGCTTGCTCTCGGTCAGAACCTCTCCTCGAAACCCGGGCACTTCAACGTCTACGCATAGCGTAAACACAAACAATAAAATAAATAAACAGTAGGCAAACAGTGCTCAAAAATTCAATTAAAATTCATAAACAGAAAGATCACAATTTTACAAATTTATAGAAATTGGAATCACTCAAATCGGAGTTAAAAGCATAAAAGTTATAAGCATTTGAAGTTTCAAAATATATTTAAAATCAATATACCGAAATAAATAAATATTTTCTTTTTGGAAAATCAATTATTCGTCATCGTGACACGTGTCGCCACCAGAGAGTGACACGTGGACTTCTTGACGTCGTACCGATCGGCTATTTCTCGACAAGTGGGTCCCACCGTGGCGTCGGCATAGCGTCACGGTGGCGTCCACACGACAAAGCGTCTTGGTGACGAGTGGGCCCATCTTTGTCGGCGTCTCGGGTGAATAGTGCAGTCTGGTGACATGTGGGTCCGGCGATCGGCGACTCACGCGCCGCAGTCGGGTGACGAGTGGGTCCCACGCGTTAGTGACACGGTGAGCGATGCATGGTGCGGTGCGATTCGGCCGAGGATCTAGATCTAACGGATGAGGTTTGAAGATGAGATTCTTGTGCAAGGGCGGCGTGGCGGAATCCGGTCGTCGATTGAGATCGGACGATCGTGGAAGCTCGCGAGGTTGGCGGTGTCATGGCGGCGGCTGGTCGGCCGAGGCGGAGAGCGGCGGCGTGGCGGCAGCGCTCCGTGCTCCTCCGGCGTGAAGAGATAGCGCTCCGGCGGCAGACGAGAGGACTCAAGGACCAACGGCGGCGGCGGAAGGTCACGGCGGCGGCAATTTAAGCGACGCGAGGAAGTGCGGATGGCCGGAACCAGCGAGGTCGTGGCGGCGGCGGTGGCGTCTCCGGCGGCGTCGAGGTCTGTTGGGTGCGGCGTGGTGAGGTTCCAAGACTGGCGGCGGCGCTTAAATAGTGCCCTCGGCTTCCGTGAAAAGCGGAGACCGAGGCCCACCGGCGGCGCGGAGTCATGGCGACTTCGGGCTGGTCGGCGTGGCGCGCGAGAGCCGTCGGATGGAGATCGAGCAGTGGCGCGTTAGGGTTTTCGAAGCAGCCGCCTGATGTTCGACCCAACACATTCATCGGGATTTTAATCTTTTTCGATTTAAAATAATTCCCGAAATTCAAATAATTTATTTGGGGCATTAAAAATATCGGAAAAATTCGGAAAAATTCTCAAAAATAATTTAAGACATTTGTGACTCAAATAAAATATTTTCAGCAAAAATTTATTTTAACTTTTCCATTATTTAATTAATTTGTTAAATGGCTTAATTCAAAATAAATTCAAATAATTTCAAATAAATCCAAATAAATCCAAATAAATTCAGAAATTCCAAAAATTCAAAATACCATTTAAATGCAATAAAAGCAAAAATTGGGGTGTTACAAACCTCCCCTTAACGGAATCTCGACCAGAGATTAAAATCGACAAGGAATAGGTTGGAATTCCTTCTTGAGTCTTCTTCACGCTCCCGAGTTGCTTCACTCTCGGAATGGTTACTCCAATTGAACTCTGCGAAGCGGGTTGATTTATTTCTTGTTTCTCGATCCATTGTGTCCAAGATTTTCAGGGTACTCCTTATAGGTCAAATCCTCCCGCTGACTCGGCCGATTCTAACGGCATCTGCTCTTTCGGCACTCGGAGACATTTCTTTAATTGTGACACATGGAATACATCATGCACACTGCTAAGGATCATGGTAACTCCGGTGATCGCCACTTCACCTCTACGACTTAGGATCTTGAATGGACCAACATATCTTGGTGCTAACTTCCCTTTGGTGTGGAACCTCTTAACTCCTTTGAGTGGGGTAACTCGAGATACACAAAATCTTGAGGCTCAAAGCTCGAGATCCTGCGGCGATTATCGGCGTAACTCTTACATCTTGATTGTGCAATTTTCAACCTTTCACGATCATGGCTATCTGCTCCTCGGCTTCTCGAAGAATATCAAGCCCAAACATATGGCGTTCTCGGTCTCATTCCAATTCAACGGCGTTAAGCGAGTCCGCCATATAGTGCTTGAATGGCGACATCTCGCAAACTTGCTCGGTAAGCTGTTGTTGTAGCTGAACTTCGGCGTCGGCAAGCACTTGTCCCACGATGTTGTGTAAGCCAATGCACATGCCCTCAACATGTCCTCCGATGTCGATTAACTCTTTCCGTTTGCCCATACATGCGTGGGTGATATGCGATCTTGAAGTTCAAGCGAGTCCCTAAAGCCTCATGCGGCTTATCCCAAAATCTTGAGGTAAGCGGGTACCTCTGTCGATACAATTCTCTTGAACTCCGTGTAGACATACAATTCTTGACATATATAAATCGCTAAGCGGTCCCCTCGAGTATGTAGTCTTTCTTGGTATGAAGTGAGCAACCTTTGTCAAGCGGTCCACTATAACCCATATAGAATCATACCTATGCGGGTCCTTGGTAAACCGGTAATGAAATCCATTCGATTTCTTCCCATTTCCACTCGGGTATCTTAAGTGGTCAGTAGCAACCCGCGGCCTCGATGCATTGCTTTGACTCTTTGACATATGTCGATAACGCGACATGCTCGCAACTTCACGCTTCATGCTTGCCACCAAAATCTTTCCTTGGTCTTGGTACATCTTAGCGCTTCCGGATGAATTGAGTACTTGGAATCATGGGCCTCCTCCAAAATCATTGCTTGACTCCTTCTGTCTTGGTACACAAATGCGATTCTTGATCCACAATGTACCTCGTTCATCGACTTGAAATCCTTCGCCTTGCCTTCCTCCATTTTGGACTTAATTCTCGAATCTTGACATCGTCATACATCCTTCACGAATCGATCTTCGGGTAGGCTTCACCTCTAGAGCTGCTAAGAATCCCTTAGGCACAACTTCGGCTTCAACACGAAATTCCTTGCATAACTCGGCTGGTTTCTCCCATCAACATGTTCCTTTGTGTGGCTCTTTCGACTTAAAGCATCCGCCACTACATTGGCTTTTAGGGTGATAATGAATTTCAGATTGTAATCCTTAATTAACTCAACCATCTCCTCTGTCTCATGTTGGTCCATTGTGTAAATATATATTTAAGACTCTTATGGTGGGTGTACACCTCACATCTGCTCCCAATTAAATAGTGTCGCCATAACTTCAAAGGCGTGTACCACTTGCTAATTCCAAATCATCGTCGGATAGTTCTCTTCATGCGGCCTCAAGCGCCTAGATGCATATGCAACGACCTTACGTTTTGCATGTCATAGCAACCGAGTCCTTGGCGCGATGCATCACAATATATATCAAAGCTCGCTTAAATCCGGTAGAACTAACTTTGGTCTTTGTTGTCGGCGTTTCTTCAACTCTGAAAACTACGCTCGCATTCGGCGTCCATGCAAACTTCTTCTCCTTTTTCAACAATTGCGTAGAGGCCTGCAATCGTTGAGAATCCTTCAATAAATCGCGGTAATAACCGCCATTCCAAGGAAACTACGGATTGGGTCACCGTTTTGGGTGGCTCCCAATGCAACATCGCTTCTACCTTACTTGGATCAAGCTGCGACTCCTTGGCGGTTACTACATGTCCAAGGAATTCCACCTTGTTCTTCCAAAAATCACACTTACTAAACTTAGCAAAAGTTCTTTGTTCTCTTAACTTCTCGGGACTAGCTTCAAATGTTAGGCATGCTCTTTTCTCGTCTTGGAGTAGACTAAGATATCATCTATGAACACAACAACGAACTTGTCCAGATATTCCATGAAAACCTTGTTCATCATGTTCATGAAATCTGCAGTGCATTTGTCAAACCAAAAGACATAGCGTAAACTTCGTAGTGTCCATATCTTGGCGAAAATGCGGTCTTGGCACATCCTCCGATCTAATCTTGATTTGGTGATATCGATCGTAGATCAATTTTGGAGAAAACTCGGCTCCTCTCAAGCGATCAAATAGGTCATCGATCACGGGTAGCGGATACTTATTCTTTATAGTGACTTCATTTAGCTTTCGATAATCCACACATCCGATAACTCCGTCCTTCTTCTTGACAAAGCGAAGCAGGTGCTCCCCATGGTAGCGAACTTGGTGCGATAAATCCCTTATCCATCAACTCCTCAATCGCTTCTTCATTTCCACTAGCTCATCGGTTGACATCCGATAAGGTCTCTTAGCCATCGGGTTTGTTTCGGTACTAACTCAATTACAAACTCTATGTCACATCGGTGGCATCGGGTAAATCCTCTGGAAATACATCAGGGTATTCTCGACAAGCTGATACATCTTCTATGCTAATGGCCTTCACACTATTGACCATCAAGCTGTCCATCCCGAGCAGCGTTGGCTTGAAACTCTATTTTTCTCCCACAAGGACTCTCGTGATATGACTCTTAGTCCACGGTCTAATACAACCTTGTGTTTAGACAACCATCCATTCCCAAAATAACATCTAGGGTGCAGGTATCTAACACCACTAAGTTTGCTAGGAACTCCGTTCCATCTATAAACAACTTTACCCCGAACATCCTACATCGGATCGGAGTTACGATCCGGGATTGTACTAGCAATACATGCCTAAGGTTCACCATTTTCAACCCATTGTTCACAGCAAAAATCCGGGATATAAGCGAATGCGAAGCTCGAGAATCAAATAAAAGCTATTGCAGTCTTGAGTTGACAAGTAACTTACCCGATCTGACGTCCGATGTATTACAGACTTTGATCAGCGGTGACATGATTGACTCGCCTCTTACCACGATCTGCGTGGCGCTCAGTTATTGCAACTCCGGCTTACTCTGGCGCGGGTGTCTTTGTTGGAGTAGTCCGAGATTGAAGCGAACGGTGTCCTCCTCCTCCTTCTTGGGACAATAATTGGCAAAGTGCCACGGCTCGTTACAAATGAAACATCGCTTGACTACCGATTGCGGCTTCACTGGTTGTGTTCCCAACTTGTCTTTGGTGTCACGAAAATTTTGTCCAGTCTTGGTCTCTGTGGCGGCGTTGACATCACATTCCTTGGTTGAAATCTGAAGAAGCTGGTTTGGCGCAACCCTCAAGCGCTGCGCTCTCGGCGTGCTCCTCTTTGTGCCATCCTGCGCTTCGGTTGTCCTCCGGTTCCTTGCGCTTGTCCTCCAATATCGGCGCCTTGTTCACTAGCTCTTGAAAATCCGGAAAGGTGTGGGTTATGAGTCCCACCGCAATCTGAATTCAGTCCTTTCATGAAGCAGGATTGCTGGCCTTGTCTGTTGTTCGTCCTCGAGTGCGTGGCGTGCTAATGCGTGAACTTGTTGAGATATTAGGACTTTGGTTGATTGCCCCGCTTGATGCCCTAAACTCTTCCTTTTCAGCTCCATTATGCCTTGGGCACATGATATTAGGAAGCGGCCGTGAACTCCTCGGTGATGTCTGCGGGTGCTCATGAGCGTGCGATAATTTTCCCACCATTGGTGGCGGTTCCTTCAAGGCGATGAGAGGCATAGAGTACCCTCTCATTTCCTTCACACTTGAGTAATGTGCAACTTTCTCTCTATCGTCCTCGGCCAATCATCGCCTCCAATGGATTGGCGTTTCAGAGAACGTTGGCGGCCTAGTCCTCATGAATTCAGCGGCCTCGAGTGTGGCCTCTGCCTTTGGGTTGGCTGGTTGACTTGGCGGCGGCAGGCGATGACTTCTGCTCTTTGCATCATGGCATGCATTGCGAGTCTCTGCAGCAAGGAAGGCTCCAAAGTTACGCATATCAGCTGGCGGTCTTTGGTTGAGTGCCTTGTCCTTCATCATTGATGTTTCGGTGGCGTGAACCACTTCCATTTCCTCCTGGTTTCCACGGTGTTCACCATCTGTCGATTGCTCCATGGTTTAGAGATGAGAGGAAGTAAGAATAGACAAGTAGTAGAATACTTATGCGGGGTCAAAGGTGTAACACAAAATCCAACTTTATTACTTTATTAATAGCTGGGTATGGTTGCTCACAATGCCTAAGGGCCTTGCAACACATACCAATCACTCTAAGCATGAAAGAAACAAATCGAACTAACACTCTGGAGTCAAGCGCCTCTAAGGGTGACTCTTATTCCAAGACGCGACTCAACTCAGAGTCTCAGCTGCTAATCCTAACGCTCACACTCGAGCCAACCCCCACGGAACTTCTGGTGGATACACCGCAGGTGTCTTTGGTGCGGTACAAACCTATCCCAGCGATCCATGACTAGGCGCCTCCTGCGCCTCTGCTGGCAACCTCAACCTCCTCTGGTTCTGCTTGACCTCCACAGGCTCGGGCTTCACTTCCACTTGCTCGACTTCACTTCCATGGCTCGACTTCACTTCCACTGCTCTGGCTCGCTGCGGCTCTGCTTGTGGCTCCTCGGGTCAGGTCGTGTAGCTCGGCCAGATCGCTCGGCTCTGGTCCGTCTGTGTTGTCTCCAGTTCCCAATCCTCTGGATAGAGTGGGCCAAGTACTCACAAGTCTGCAGCAGATGAGCCCTAAGGCGTGTGAATTCATCACGAGACCTCTGCGGCTCTGAACCGTCTCGTCGATAACATCCTCTTGGCGATGACATATCCGCCAGTGGGTGATCGTGGCATCCTCCTCCTCGATGGGCTCTCGGTTGTAGCGAGTGTCTCTGCGTGGGTGGTGGCGGAACTTGTGCCATCCAACTCCCAGGGTAGGTACGAGCAATCGCCTCATCGCCAGACGCGATGTCTCCACGGATCGGCGTCAAATGATGACCTCTGGCGGTGATGCGGATGGGACGACTTCGCCCTCGCCCTATCCGGCGTAAACCGTGATAGTGACATCGGGCAATATCGATCTGCCCGATCTCTGATAGTCCCCGGTAGATCGGCTGTCATATCCTCCAAAATTGCATCATCGCCAAAGCTCATGGCGTACCCTCGATCGCTCACCAAAAGTGGATCATCCTCATCGCCAAAGGACACTCACGTGAAACTCACATATTTTAAAACAACGCAAAGGCGTGATAAATTCAGCAAGGGTGTGAGAAGAGAGAAGGGTAAGTCGAGATTGCATTATCATCTTGGCACATTTTAACTCTTTAGAAAATAATTTTATCCTCCTCGACCATTCTAACTAAGGGCGATCCTACGGTCGGTATGGCTCGATACCACCTCTGTCGGGACCCGAATGTGCAAATCCGGACCCTCGTGTATTCAGCACTAGTCGAGGATCGCGCTAGTGCACACGATCTCAACATTGGTACATATCACGGTCATAACCAGCGAAATAATAAGTACTTTAATTAAATACTCAAACTAGTTGATTGACCTTATGGTCAAGTTACAAAGATCGCCTCATGCTTAAGACTTATTAAAATATTCAAATCGTGGAAATAAAATAAACTCGTGGCGCCAACCAATTTGCCACGAACAGGCCATTGGGCTCGCTCCTAGTTAAATCGGCTCCTCGATACTCCTCCTCTGGCGGGGTTGCTTCTTCTTCAAGCTGAAGTTGTGTTGTTGTGGGGTGAGTACTTTGAGCACTCGGCAAGTCATGCCTGAATGCAAATCTAATATTCTACATGCATGGCTTAGTACAAAGGATAGGCTATGGTTCATGAGCGATCTGACATTCAAGATAAGCGATAATAGATTGCAAAGCGATAAAAGCATAGTAGGAATAGTAGCTTTCACAAACATTTCAATCGTAAATCACTTTTCCATCCTAAGTCATGTTCATCATCACCAACCCAAGCACTTTCCATCAACAAGTCATTTTCATGAAAATCTAACCCTTGGCCAGTAATCACCGAAGCGATGCTCAATCCGTGAAACACGGCTATTGAATAGGTTGTACACTCTGCGAGAGGTTATACACTTTACCCACAAGATACAGTCAAATACCACCAAGGCAAATAACAATGTGAAGCCTTTCCAAAGTTCCATCTAAACTTCGATCTTGCCGCTAAGGTTTCAACCTTTGGAGGGGTGGTTACCACACCAGGGGCCCCCTCTTGCGCCATGTGAGTTCTCATTCGCTTCTCAAGACCTCACACCACCACAGCAGTACCAAAGAATAGATTTCCCGGTTTACTCAGCTAAGCCCGTCCCATTCACGGAACTTGTGGTTGTATGAGAGACTTCAGTTCAAATGCTCGCAAGGTTAAGTCCTTAGTTGGCCGAGGCAAGTCTAACCAAAAATGACCTTAAACATCAAAACCAATAAAACCAAATCGACCAGCCAGATTGCCACTCTTGGCCCACGAAACAATCTTGCCACATGCCTCGGTCTAAATCATTTTCCCACCGGTTCTTTACCATTGCACCACGTGCCATCATCAACTCAATAACACATGTCTTATTCACAAATCATGTTCCATATCTCATTAGGTCAATATTTACTTTGGTATTCCAAAATCATAAAATGTCCACGTGGCGGGGCTAAGCATACTACTTGGTCTACTCAACCCATGTTGGCAAATTATTAATGTCAACTATTAGTCCATAACCTAGGGTGACAAATGATTCATGGCATACAATTATATACGACAAGGTGGCATCTGACAACTAGGCATTTAACTAATCCCAAAAACTTATTCAAAGTCATTTCTATCAAATTAGCATGCAATAGTTTAAATCAAAATAATTTGCTCTAATAGGTTCAACATGATCAAACACAACTTGCCTTCAAAAATCTTGATTACGGCTCTGAGCTTGCTCTGGTCGAGAACCTCTCCCTCGAAACCGGGCACTTCAAGCGTCTCACAGCATAGCGTAAACACAAACAATAAAATAAATAAACAGTAGGCAAACAGTGCTCAAAAATTCAATTAAAATTCATAAACAGAAAGATCACAATTTTACAAATTTATAGAAATTGGAATCACTCAAATCGGAGTTAAAAGCATAAAAGTTATAAGCATTTGAAGTTTCAAAATATATTTAAAATCAATATACCGAAATAAATAAATATTTTCTTTTTGGAAAATCAATTATTCGTCATCGTGACACGTGTCGCCACCGAGTGACACGTGGACTTCTGCCGGCGTCATACGATCGGCTATTTCTCGACAAGTGGGTCCCACGTAGCGTCGACATAGCGTCGGCGGTGGCGTCTACGCGCGATCGCGTCTTGGTGACGAGTGGGCCCGTCTTTGTCGGCGTCTCGGTGAATAGTGCCAGTCTGGTGACATGTGGGTCCGGCGTCGGCGACTCACGCGCCGCAGTCTGCGGTGACGAGTGGGTCCCAGCGTTAGTGACACGCGATGAAGCGATGCATGGTGCGGTGCGATTCGAGCCGTAGGATCTAGATCTAACGGATGAGGTTTGAA